>OX375873.1:84299977-86799977 GCA_947359465.1 Metellina segmentata
CCTGGTCCTTTGCCTATGGGTCCTGTATTGAATCTATAGTAAATTAAATGTTTCAAATCCTTACACATTCGAATCTGTCTCATCAACTTATATTTGTAACGATACATTCCAGTCAATTGACCAACATGGGCAAATATATATTGCAATCCATCAGCTAACTGAAATGCATCAACGTTATTCAAGCGATATTGTACATGGCTGTCAACAACGAGCTTGGTAAGTCTCAGTATTTCTCTACACAAATGGAAAGCATTTCCAAACCTGGATTTTTTTCTTTCTTTGGTAGTTAAAGTTTTAACTGGTTTGAGATTGAAGTTATAATCTAGATGAAGATAGTTCAAGTTCTTACGATGAATAAGCAGATTCAACATGTTATACCCCTGCCTGCACACATGAAGACCCACTTCAACCCAATCCAACGTAGTAGTTTGAAAGAACTTTGTAGATTTGAATGATCTAAACAAATAACGCTTTTTCTGAGGCTTCGGAGGGCGATGTTTCAAAGCATTTAACACATAATATTTCAAAAGCTTTTGATATGAAACTCTAACTTTAACTGGCATACCTGGAGGGCAGTGCTCCCGGTACCATGACTTTACCAATGGTACATCAATAGCCCTTCTTGTTCGTCCAGAACGCAAGTTGAAAGGTCGAGGGGCCCACAAGAGAGCAATTCCATTTGCAGTATTGTCTGTGTATAGTGGGCAGTCTTGAAGAAATGGTTGGACAAATTCAGGTAACTCAAAATCTTCATCATCATCTGGCAAAGGTTCTGCACCTTTCACTGCATGACGATGAGATATAGGATTAATAAGTGGATCAAAGTAAAATGCAGGTAAATCTGGGTCTTCTGTTTTTATGAAAACAACATTAGGAGCATGATACCAAGACAGATGAACATAATGGGGCAAGTTATTGTACAAATACGGAAAAGCAATACGGTATTCCGTTCGGATGGGCTGTCGAATGATAATCTTATTTATATCATTGAATTCATTCCAATCTTCATCTGCAGGATTGGCATCCTTAATAAGAGGTTCAAATTTTGGTCCTCCTGGAATAGACATATTCAAAGCCTTAGCAGTGAAAAATGACTTCAAGTCAAACAGATAGAAATAGTTATCATCTACCAAATCAGTCAGCAGTTGATTGGCAAGGCGATACAATGTGGCTAACTGTGGTAATGCAAGATTCCACTTTCTGTATGTTGTCCCATTGACATGTTTTGTATCCAACAATGGTTTGTGATCATATAGCCACTTGCTAACTTCTGAATCCTCTTCTGTGTCTAATTCCATTTGAATAGCTTCCAACGGTTCAACATCTAGAATGTTATCAGCATAATCCAAGGGAGGTTCTTCATCATCAAAGGGCGGGAATCTCATTCGCTTGAAGTGTCTTCGGTCTCTTTTTTCTCTCCTCATCATTATCCACATCGTTCCCCATTGAGCGATGTACACTGGTTCGATCACCCACGGTATTTCATTCACGAATGTAATTGCTCCAGTTATATGGTACAGCACCTTGACATCTCGTATTTGTTCCCATGGCATTGGCATGTTTTCCATAAGCTTCAAAACAGCGTGCGGCATGTATTTTAGTGCACCCAAATATACGCGTTTGTCATGGCGATATTTTCTGCTGCTCATATCACCGTGATCACGAATGATTTTTCGGATATGTTCAGGCGGCATTTCTTCTTTTTGCGCATCAACAAAGCCAAATTTTCTTTTCTCAGCATACCTCTTGCTTTGTAGTTGCTGCCACTTTCTAGCTTTCTCTTGGAGCTTCTCCTCAGATAAAAGTTCCGGTTGTTTCAAAATTTGTTGTTGTTGCTGCTGCATTTGTTGCTGTTGCATCTGGGCTTGAGCTTGTGCATGAGCAAGCTGAGCAGCAGCAAACGCTTGCTGTTGGGCCAACATGCCCATTACATATGGATGACCAATCATCCTTTATTAAGTTTGAAAACCTAAAAAACTTATATTCATCAAATTAACACATTAATAATTCAAATACGTAACTTGCATGGAATAGACACCATTTTGTCTATACAACATGAATTTGATTTGATAATTGAAGTCGAAGTTGATGCAGATAGCGGCAGTTGCGGTCGCAGGTAAGCATGATAATGATAATAAATTAAGACAATAAAATGAGGTTGGAACAGTTGTGTGTGTAACAATGGTAATGGTAATTTTAACTTACATCATACTAGAGTATTTCTTTCACCCTGACTTTTTTTTGTAGGAGAATTAATTTGGTGGGATGTTTTTGAGCTTGTTACGAGCATATCATGCTCCATTGTTACTTATAAAGCACATCTGCTTAAGTAGGTAGTCCGGTAGTTAAATTAACGTTGCCTTGAAGCTTAGTAATGAGTTACAATTGGCAATGTTTCAGGATCAATCCCGAACGGAACGATCCTATAACTCCGTTGGTAAAGGTTGTTTGAACTTCAAAGGAAGGAAACATGACTTTAAATCTTCTCAACCCAACTCCAATACTGTTTACTTCTAGTTTCTGACGTCAATTCAGCTGTTGTGTGAAGTGAAGTGTAAGTGAGTCTTTGTGCAGTGCTTTGTTTCCAAGACTGGCTATTAAACAAAGTGTTCTACGTTTTCTTGTGTGATCTGCGTTTACTACAAAAAGTATTATCATATATACCTTGATATTTGTGATATTATGGCTCAAAATCCAACAAGTAGTGCTTTAAGAGCTTTATCCTTGGAATTCAAAAGCCTTCAAGAGGAGCCAGTTGAAGGTTTTCGCGTCAAGCTCGTTTCAGAGGAAAACTTATTTGAATGGGAAGTTGCAATATTTGGTCCTCCAAAAACTTTGTATGAAGGTGGTTACTTCAAAGTAGGAAATATTTTTATTTGATATGTATTTTTGTAATTTCGAATATTTTTCTGTTTTGTGCATCTGATGTTTTTTATTGCTTCCTTTTCTCCTGATAATATTTTATCCTCTGGTGTTTGTAACCTTTGAAAAAGTATGTGTTGAATGATTCAAAACAACCCATTTTTGCAACATAATCTTAAAAATAATATTGATTTGTATTGTATTAATCAAGATTCAATGAAATACTCTTTATTTACGTTAGCGCCTTGTGTAGTGCCAATTTTGTTAAAAATTAGAACACGCAGTATTATTTTAATTACCATCTGGTTTTCGGATTTAATTACAATCTGTTTTTTTTAGTCAAACCTGAATTTATTCGTCAGATAAACTTAATAAAATCCAATACTTTTTTTAGTCTGTTATATATTTCTATGAAAAAATCTTAGGATCAACAATGCCTGTTTTATCGTATTTTTTTCTTTAGAAAAACATTTCTTTGTGTTGTTTTCAAAAGAGATGTGCCCAGAATGTTAACTCTGAGAAATGTTATGTTTGAAATAGCTTGACTAATCAAATAGAGTTAAATGGTTTTCTATGCTATTTCTTATGAAAATGTTTCATTATTCAGAAATGGTTGAACATTTTATTTTCAGGCTCATGTAAAATTTCCTCCAGATTATCCTTATTCACCACCTTCAATTCGGTTTCTATCTAAAGTGTGGCATCCTAATGTTTATGAGGTAAGTAAGTATTACATTTAGATATTATAAGTGATCAAGATTGAATTGAAACAATTATTAGATAGTTATTTGACTATGATTCTGGATTTAATAAATTCATAGAAGTGTATCAATAGTTAAATTAAGACGGATAAAAAATTTAACACCACAAGAAGTTTAAAAGGTACATTTCTTATGATTAGCAAATTCCTGTGTTTGAATTTTAGAATGGTGACTTATGCATTTCTATTCTTCATCCACCGATTGATGATCCTCAAAGTGGAGAACTTCCTTGTGAACGCTGGAATCCTACTCAAAATGTCCGGTAAGTCATCTTTGTGTGCATATTAACAATCTTGTATCAATGATGTTTGGAAGTGATCATTTGTCCTCTTTCAATTGGTTATTAAATTTACCATAAAGTTTTAAGTATTGCATTGTAAGTTTTTGGTTTTAAAAGAAATTTCATTTACAAAAATGGATGATAAAATTCTCTCTTTATTGATATATACAGCATATTAATAATCTCTTTTGAAAACAGCTATTTTTATGTTATATAACTATTCTCAAAGAATATGTATTTAAAAAATATTTTAATATTGGTTTAAAAATTCTTTCAAAATGTCTATTCTTCTGCTATAAATCCATAGTTTATCCTGATTTATTCTTCACTAACATTCTACATTTACAATAGAAAATTTTTAAATTCAAAAATATACTAGACAATGAAATAAACTGAATAAAAACAAGGATTGATTACAACTAGATAGATACATTTTAACTCTTAAGCCCATTCCAATCCATTTTTCTTTTGCTTAGGTTCAAATTTTATGTAACTGGTTTCTGTAAAATTGATTATCTTATGAATAGATATTTTTTATCTCTAACATTGAAGAATGACTCAAAGATTAAGAATAGGGGTGAAAGTATCAAATCTCGTCAGTATATGCTCTCTAAATTTTTTTTGTCAGATAAAAATTGAATTTTTTTTAACGTAAATTCAAACAATTTAACTATTAAATAGAACTTAAAGGGGAACTCATGCATTACTAATGTCTTAACTGCAAGTAAAACCAAAAAAATTTCCATTGAAATTTTAACTTGTTTTGCTACTTTCAAGTATAGTACTTTTCAGTGTAACCATGTAATTAGTATCGTCAAGACTTAATGGTAAATAAAATGAAAATAATTAAATGTAGAGTTTGAAGAAAAGTTGTATTAGAAAATTTTGTATGCTTCTTATCAGGTGAGATTGCTGTGTCTATTATAAGAACTGCTGATACCATGTCTAAATGGTGGTGGTCACTATAGAAACACAGCTTGTTCATTTTGAGTAGGGGCAACATAATTTTATCTAATGTTTTACAAATGTTGGTTGTAGAAAGATAGTTTACTAATATAGATATTCTCAGCAACAAGTAAAAATCTAAAAAAAAATATATTTCAAATTTGTCATCAAGTACACCAGTGTGACAAGCCTGAACACCTTTCTTTCAAGCATCCCCTATTGGAAATAAGACATCATCTTGTATGACAGCAGACAGACAGACTACCTGGAACTGTTCTCAGGGTTTATTAAGGACTTTCAAATTGTTTTGCAGGGGATTTGATTATAACTAGTGACATAGACTTCATTAATAATAACACTTTGCATCAGCATTTAGGTTGCTATGGAAAAGTGTTAAATTGTTGATGCAAAAGATCATGAAGTCTCTTATGCAAGATTTTCACCATATCATCATATGGTGGTAAAGATTGTAGTTGTTCATTTTGCTCCCAAAAAGTAATTTTTCAAAGTTGGCTGAAAGGTATTGTAAATGTTTGGTTTAATTTTGAGATCCACAAAAAGATGACATGGTTCTGTTCATAAAACAGGGCACTTACTATGTCATGCAATGTATAGTTTTATCGATTAGCTTTGACTTGTTGCCAATGTAAACTCAGGCGGATTCTTAAATTTGTAGATGATGCTCCAGACAAAATAATTTTTTCAACCTACCTAGTGGTCATTAACCTTCGTGATATTTTTATTTAGTTGCCACATCTTTTCAATTGAAATCAAGCCTGTAAAATTTCCTGCCCAATAGATGGACATATTCCTTATGCAAAAATGCCTACTAATCTGGTTGCATATCTGGGAATTCCACTATGTAAATAAACAGTTTATTGTTCATGAATTAATCTTGTATTTGATGTAGCTAACAGTTTCTGAACAACTCCTATTGTTTCTGCTGCATTGTCTACTTTACCATCTTGCTTCACCCAGATTCCTTGCAACTCATTTATACACCCTGTAGAACACTCGGTTTTCATCAGACGTCTAAGAATTGTTTATAAAATTCAAAGGTGTTCATCACAATACAACCTGAAATTAAGCAAACTATCACAAACATTTAGTTTAGGGGTAAATTTAACTCATAACTGACAATTATTGGAAGATAATACATTCACCAATTTTCAAGTCCAAGTCTTCGCTCTTGTGATCTTTCATTGGTTTGAGATATTTTCTATTTGCACCAGCTTCCAAGCAGGTCTGTGGGCCACGGTAGCCTGGTTGGAAGAATAACAGACACTCTTAGCAACCAGAGGATTGCGAGTTCAAATCCAACCAATGACCGTCCTGTACAAAGGGCTGGTGCACATGAAATCTGCCATGACCTCAAACGCCCTTGCATTGGCTCAGTGTGGAAGTTTGGAGAGTGGGGTGCTAGTTCAGGTGTGACCTCGTCATCTGATTGCGGTTCAAAATTACTACGTGCTGTCCTTGTATCTCTTCATTCGGATATGTTGAAGAAGTTAACATTCCTTTATCCGAGAGATTAAGGTACGCTCTTTAACTGGGATCGATTTAGATAATGTTTAGTGCTAACCAAAGACAACCTATAATCTTTCAAAGCATCAAATAACTTGGTTTTAATTACATTTTTATGGTATCTTTATATAGAACCTATGTTTAAGAAACAAGAGTTGTAATTTTGAGTTTAACTTCAAAAAATCCAATTTCATATTCCATGATTGCTTATAACACATCACCTACTATTGCTCTCATTTGGTACATTTTTATACTTGTTCCAGTTAATCAAATTTTTTATTGCTTAATGTAATTGTAATTAGTGCAATAGTAGTTTAACTCTTAAAATGTAATTATTTATATCCTTGTTGAAAAAGAATCTATACAAAATCAAAATGTCTCTAATTATTTGGCCAGCAACGGTAATGTAATTACAGATAGTATTTAAGCAAGGCAAAATTATTTAAAACCATTAAACTTTTTTAAGTTGTAATTAATCGATGGCTTTAATCTGTTTGCATGAAATAATTTTCTATAGTATTCCCATTTCTTGTGGTTTGGTCTGCCATACATTTTTTATGGAAATCTGTATACTCTTAATCATTAGACTAATTAAAATTATATTTTGCAATTTAAAAATTTATTTGGTACATTCCTTTAAAAAAATTCGTACAACTTAATATTTATTTCTGCTGAATAGCAGTTTTTCAGTAATTTTTTCCATTGCCCAGCCGATTGAGCATTTTATCATGGTGCTTCGAGGTTGAAATTGTGTACTATTTGGCTCCTTGCATACATTCTACGCCAACCAAATTATAGAGCCACCACATATTCACTACCAGAAGCCAGCACCCTGACCACTTGATTCGCTTCTAAGAACTTTTAATTCAGTATTAGATTTGAAAGTAATAGAAGCAAATTTCAAAATTGATTCTTGAAAGTTTAATTTTTTTTAAATGCAAATGCATGATTTCATTTAAAAAAATAAAATTATGTAGTCAGGGGGATCTTTATTCAGGGATCCTAGTAAGTGGAAAGATCCCCTTTAAATAGTTGCCATTTGTTATTTTTTTTCTTGCAATATGTTGATGAATTTCACACCTCTAATTTGACAATATTGGTATGCATTCCTACAATATTTTGCTTCAGGTGAGTGAGACCATGGTAAAAACGTATAAATTCACTGCTTTTCGTAAGTTCCACGTTTAATTTGCATTTTTGTGAATTTTTTTTTAGTTAACAGAAAAAAATTTGGTGGAGTGAAAAAACTGGTACACTTAGAATAGATTAAGTATTGTGCAAAAGCGCGCGCGTGCGCAACAGACTCTGGCTTTTTAATTTGTATGAGTTAGTTCCCTTGCTTCTGAAAATTACTGTTAAGCCGCGTCCACACCGGAGAAGCAGAGCAAAACATGGATGATTGATTAACCCCGGAGACAGGTTTGATTGGCAGCTTGTTCAATGTAGACGGTGAATGAACATTTTGAGCACAAGCAAAATGATCCGCTTCTTGTCGGTACATCAAAGGAAAGCAAGTGCTCGTGCTCGCTCTATTTGGACGGCGTTTTTTCGTTCCCTTGCTCGACGTGCAATCAATCACCGGGGTCATCGTTAAGAAACGGGTCGGGGATCGGAACATAGAAATATTTATATATCTTCGGATTTTAAAGTGATACTATTATTTAAGTAGTCTATTTGAAGCATTGTGTGTTTTGCTATGCATAGTTGACGATTAAAACTCAGTTGTGAAAATGTAATCTGCCCATATTAGTGTCAAAATTGATGTGTTCATCCATTTGTATTTAGATGGTCTATATTAGTGGTCTTGGGGAACTTTGCACGTCTAAATCTCTGTTATTATAAAATGAAGTGTCCGACTTCCACTACGCAATGTCCGGACGAATCTATTGCACTTACAATAATGAAATTTGGCACACGGGTAGTCCGAAGTTTTTGCAATTTTTGTGTCCAGCTTGAATTTTAAAATTCAATCTAAAACATTTAAAAAATAATTTATTGGAATTTAATTATTATTGTCTTGATTGGAATAACAGTTGCATAAAAAGTTAGCAGATTCTAAATGTATTTTTTCCGCTTCTATTTTCATTTTGCGGAGAAAGATTTGTCACCAGACTAAAAAAACAAATAAAGTTTAAACTTTAGTTACGTAGGTTTTTTTTTATCTCATTGATCGTAAAAGATAGAGTACAATTTTCAAAAGATTTGAAATCTGCGGAAAATTTCACATTAGATCTATACCTAAAAATATGATTTTCGATAAATGAATAATTTTAAATTGAAACTCATATTTTTTCCAACACAAATGCCACTTTCTGTGAAGAATGACTTTCGTTTGATTCGAGATATAGCAGATTTCATTTCCTACGCTCAAACCATTTCACAGCGAAGAAAAGCAAAACAAATAAAAAAACATATTGACTGGCATTGTTAAGTACTTTTTTGTAAAATCGGGATCGTTAAAGACAGATGAAAATTTCAACATATGTGAAATCTGAATAAAATCTAAACCCCTAAATCTCTACCTTCCATTTGATTTTGTTTTAATAAATAATTTTTCAATTAAATATTTATATTTTCGCAAGAGATTGTGACGTCACGCCGATTGGATCTCTTCGCAATTCGAATTTGGCAATGACGAGGTCATTACGGCGTTGCCCGAGGTGTTTGTTTGCGAAGCAAATCATAGTTCATAATATTCATAATTTAGTTTGCGAAGCAAATCAAATTAGAATTTGCAAATTAGAATTTCCAATAGGCTACGAATTTCCATTTTGTTTGTGAGGCAAACCAATGCCATGATTGCTGTTATCCTATAAATAAATAAAAGGTGGATATTTAAAATGTATTTAAACTTTTTTGCAATTCAAGAAAATTTAAAATTGTTGCACTGCAATATTAATACGTTTTACCGAAAAATGCCGAATTGAAAGAGACTTTCAATATGTTGGAACATATGAGTGAAATATTCAGTAGGAAATTTTTATTTTGTAGGGAATATTTTTTAGGAAATATATATATGTATATATTTATTTATTTATTAATAAAGTGATTGCCGCCGTCGCAGGATTGAAAATACGGTTTGTTTAAAATTGTACAGGGTTAACGATGAAGTGGATTATTTTCCGAGACGGCTATTAGTTTAGGGTTTATTAAGTGTCCCAGTAGGAAAAGCGTAATTTCTACCGCGTGTGAGCAAAAGACGTATACATTTTCAGTCTTTTGGCTCCTGAGAACATTTTCCATCACGTGTTTCACCAAATGTCGCCTTTTTTGGGAACTTTTCTTCCTATTTCTCTTTAATAAATCTTTAATGATAATATATGCTGCACTCGCGATTATGCGCCGACTTCGTAAAGAACGAGACCTTAAAACAATTTGCTTCAAACAATAAGTTTGCAGTTTAACTTCAACACGCAACCAACCAGATTGATCGCGAGCACATGGAACATTTTGTGTCCGAGCTGTCAAACCAGAAAAACCAGAGTGATTGATTCACCAAACCTCTCCGGGGTTAATCAATCATCCATGTTTTGCTCTGCTTCTCCGGTTTGGACGCGGCTTTTAAGAAAAGAAATACTTCCCATGGGCAATAAAAGATGCAGCCCTTACATTGCTTATACATACTTTCAAAAACAAAGATCAATTCAATTTGCCATAAAATGAACAGTTTTTATCATTTATATGCTTCTAAGATAAAATACTGTAGTGTCCAATGTTTATTTTCGTTTAGAAAAACAATAACTTTGACTGCTTTATTTTTGCAAGAAAAATAAATAGCACTGTAAAATAACTTGCTGATAAATTTAAATTGCTTATTTTGCAGAACTATATTGCTAAGTGTGATATCGCTATTAAATGAGCCAAATACGTTTTCTCCTGCCAATGTGGATGCATCTGTCATGTATAGGCGTTGGAAGGATACTAAAGGCAAAGACAAAGAATATGAAAATATTATAAGGTAAGCTATCATTTTTCGAGTAATTTCATGTGCTTCTCTTTTTTAATGCACCCTATGTTTCTATGTAAAATTTAATACTGTTGATCTGTGTCATGCATAGTCTGAAGCCATCCTGGATTTGCCCACTGCAATCTAAATTATAGGCAATGCATGTTCAATTTCTCCCTGGTGTTTAAAATCAATAAAATTTTCCTTGTATATGTGTGTATGTCCATTACTTCACAATCTATCTTGTGTTTGGCACAGCATGGCCAAATTTGGCCCTTGTGCCATAAAATCCAACCATCCATCTAATGCATTGTCTAATTTCTGTAAAACATTCTGTTGCAAAAGTCAAAATTCCTCTTTCCATGTTGCTTTCAATTTCAAAATAAAAAGTCTTAGATTAATTTTTTCCAAAGAAAGAAATTTTATGACAGATGCTAATAAAAATTTTGTGGACTTACGGTTAAATAAAAATAAATTAAAGGTATATAAGATTCAAAACCATGCTAATTTGTTGTCTGACTTCAACAGATTTGAAAATCTCAAGTTTTATTTATTTATAATTTAAAATGGTATGGATTTTAATATATCATCAATTGAAAGACATGCCTGTGTCCTAGAAATCAAATCCTAGAAAGCACCTAGAAATCAAATGTAGGTTTAAAATTCTCCTTCCAAATTTTTAGAGGTTTTGTCAAATGGCAGAATATTTGCTGTAGTTTCTTGAAATTTTTAGACTAGTCGCTATTTAATCAATAACATGTAAGATACAAATAAGAAGCCCATTTATTATTATAATTTGATGTTGAAACTGGGTTACAAAAGCTTCATTATAGTTAGATATAATACGTTTAGTTCAATATCTTGTCACTCTATAGGTTAAACAGTTTAATTATCTTGGAAACTGCTAGATCATGTTTCTACTCTAATATCTTTTCCGGTTAGAAGTATCTTACAATTCAGTGATGTTAGTGATCAAATTGAATTACAGTAACTTCTCTTTAGTGGTGATGAAGGAAGTGAGAATTGCAATTTATGAGATTTTATGTTGTCATGATTATATGTCTTAGTAAGTTGAAAATTAAAAATTGTTTTTATTGTCATAATTATTTTCTCTTAGCTGTTCAACCTTTTGCTGTTCTGTATCATGATAATTAGTGTTTAACTTTTTCAAAAACATTCCAAGTCTTGCAAAATTTTCATTGGAAATGATAAATTAATTTTTGAATTATTAATGGGTTTATACTGACTATAATTATTTTCGATTATTAGCATATCAAACTCCTAGAACCATTTGCCTTCATTCTAAATTTGTAAACTAGCCACTGCACATGGCCAGCACGGCATTGCCAGTGAAGTTTTTTTTCCTGGGGTCTGGTGTGAGCTCTACTTGCTAACGCTTGTCAACCCCTGGGGATGGTTACACATTCCCATTTGGTTTGCTTCTCAAACCAACAACACAGGCAACATCATGATTGATCACAAAAACAAACAAAAAATTGCATAAACGATAAAATTTAAATATTGTTATACTTACAAAAAGAAATCCAAACTAAAATATAAAAAAATTAACTACATAAACCAAAGTACACAGAGGCACAAAAAATTGCATAAATAATCCAAATTAAATATTGCTATTTGTACTTTCAAAAAGATGTCCAAACCAAAATGATAAAAATTAACTGCATGCAAACCAAAGTAAAATTAAAACTTTAAAAAAGATGTCAAAACCAAAAATTAAAAGTTTATGCGCTTTTAAAAATGCAATAAACAATACAACCTTGATCCATTACTCAAATGCAAGATTAGTGGGAACACAGTCGTACTGTGTCTGCACTGGACCAATTTTTAAAAGAAAAGACTGATTGAAGGCTGTTGTCATTCTTAGGAAACCAAATAATACAAAAATATGCCAGTCAATTAATTAAAAAATGTTCTTCGTTAAATTTTTAAATTCAGGGTTCACACAAAATTCGGACTACCTAAGGTATCAATCTGATGTAAATGTGGTAAAAAATTTCAAATCAGTTGAAATTTTCACTATATCTTTAACGATTATTGCAAAGATGATTCGACGATTCCAAAAGATGAAAAGTCATGACGTCATTGTAAAATGCTGACAAATTCGAACTGTGAAGAGATCCAATTGGTGTAACATCACAATCTTTTTCTAAGCAATTGAAAAATTATTTATTAAAAGAAAATCAAATGTATAAGATGTATCGATCTAATGTAAAATTTTCCACAGATTTCAAATTCATATAAATTTTTATTCTATCTGTAACAATTGCTGAGATAGAAAAAAGCACTGAAGGCCAGTCAAAACTTTTTTATTTGTTTTGCTTCACTCAAATTCTCTGCGTCTGCCAAACTTGTATTGTAAAAAATATAAAAGTTGCAATTGAAAAGTTATTTATTTAAAGAAAATTACATTTTTAGGTATGGATCTTATGTAAAATTTTCTGTATATTTCAAATCTGTTAAAAATTTTACTCTATCTTTAATGAGCCAGGATATAGAAAAAACAACTCCAGTTAAAACTTTATTTGTTTTGTTCATCTGCTGGAATGGTTGGTCCAAAAATTAAATGAAAATATAAATTTAGAATATGTTCTTTTTATGCTGTTGCCATTCTATGGAAAACAATAATAATTAAATGCCAATAAATTATTAAAAAATGTCCTAGATTAAATTTTTGAACTCGGGCTGGACACAAAAATTGCAAAGCGTTAAGACTATCTGTGTGCCAAATTTCATTAATTATAAGTGCCATAGATTCGTCAGAACACTTTTTGCAGAGACACAACACAGAGAAACACTTTTTTTAATAATAATAGAGATAAACTAACTATAACTACTATGTGCTTGTAAGAGATTGCACTTGTTTGAGTCACTGCCACCTTCATTTGAGAACTAAATTGTTCTTGACCTCACAGCTTAGTTAAGCTTATTGAATTAATTATTTAAAATTTGGGCTGGACACAAAAGTAGATCTACCTGTGTGCCAAATTTCATTAATTGTAATTGCCATAGATTTGTCAGGACATTGCAAACATATATACAAACACTTCCTTTTATTATAGTAGAGATATGAGTATCCAAATATGCAGTGATGAAATGTCTGGAAGAGGCGTTTAGGCCCTTGGTACCTAATGTTTCTATGGTTGGGCCCTGACCCCCTCCAACATGAGATACATATTACAAGTATACCGCTAACACTTGTAAATGAGTGTTTCAACATCACACTTGTAAATGATTGTAACAAGTGCTTCAGAACTCTTGTGAACAATGGTGCCAATTCCTATGGACCCAAGCCTGTTATGGCCTCCCCAATAGATGAAACAAATATTTCTAATGAGAAAAATATTAATTAAAAAAAATTACCTACACAAAGCATGCTCTTGAAACCCGACCCTCTTGTAAATTTTTATGATGGAACCAGGATCCATAAATCTAAGGGATAAATATTACAAATAATATGAGTAACCAAATAGGTAGAGTGATTTGATCTCAATAGATCACTTTATCAGAAGGGGGACAAAGTTCTAGATACCCGAACTGCTTGGGCTTTAAAAATGTTTTGGTTGGGGAATGGTCCTCCTTCTATATGAGGGATAAATATTTCAATATCTACTGATGATAGCAGTAATTATTTATGTTAACAAAATGAAAGTTCTAAAATTTCCTTATATATTAAGTAGTTGGCATTTTACTTCCCCCAATACTGTTTATGAAATTGGTACCAATACGTCGCAATTAATACTACTGTCTAATAGGGGATACAGTTATTTTCTGTTTGAAAAGGCCATTCTTCAGGGTTTACGCAAATTTTCAAGCTTGAATAAAGTAACATACATTCTGTATCCTAGGTTATTTCATTTTTAATAAAATTCAATTAAAAAAATTAAAGTTTGATTTATATCAAGCTGATTTCAATCAGTATAGCATGGTTTATGTTGGTTAAGAAGAAGCTAAAGAGGGAGAAAAAATTTGATTTAATTTTGCAATTTCACAAAGGTTTGTTGAGTTTCCTTACTGCCTAGTACATCATCAGTGTACAAGTGACACTAAGTTAAAAAGTATAGTTCTGAAAAAAGGAAGATGAAATTCTATTCAGTTTGCCACATTCGCTTAGTGTTTCTCTAGAAATCTACCTTTCAAATACCTTCATGCTAAGAAAATAAATTGACTCTGGACTTCACTAGTTTAACCCTTCTTTGCATAATGGTGGAAATTTCCATCATAACATTGAATGCCCAAAAATTATATAAAAGAACAAGTTCACTTTAAGTTGATCGTGTCTGGATACCTTTTTAATGTCTATTGCATAAAAAAAACATAGCTGTCAAAAATAAGCAAGTGTCACAATCAGTAAAACGAACTTGAAGTTGTCATTCCGCTGTTTGTTGTAGTTGCAATAAACGTATGATTTCGTTTTTAATTTTGTTTTATTACATTTGAGTTTCTATTGCTAAAAAAGTGAAAATGAGTGGAAGAAAGGTTTGTAACATGTGTTTCTGTTATTTTTAGAGCAATTTCTGAAAAAGTTTGCGTTTAATTTAAAAAATACCACATGATACCATCATATTGTTTTTTTGCTAAATTTATACTATAAATATATATTAAGATATTTTTAACCATTTTTCTTTTAATTTTGAACATGAATTATATTACCTTGATTTATCTCACCAATAAAGAAAAAAATCATGCAAAGAAGGGTTAAAGATCATTCCATTCTGGACTAGAAAACCTAAAAACTTCATATCTTGAAAATTTTGACTGAGTATTTCTCTTGTAAGCCGACAAAAATACATGACTTATTTCATGAAGATATTTATGAATTTGGGTGTTTTGTATACAAATATCTGTTTGCCTTTCATAGGAAACAAGTTTCTGCTACTCATGCTGAGGCTTCCAAAGACAATGTTATAGTGCCTATGACTCTTGAAGAATACTGTATTAAGCACACGGCAAAGCCATCTGAACAGGAATCTGATATGACTGACTTCTATGACGATGATTATGGTGATGACATGGATGATGAGGATCAAGAAGAAGACTATGACGAAGACAATGAAGATTCTGGGAATGGAGAAACATGATATTCCTGAGAGCAACATAGTATATTTCTATAAAACTTTGAATGTGAACAATTTTAGACCTTGCCAGTATTGCCATTGGACATTGCAAAAACATTGCGATGTAACCAGACATTTACGGTTAAGTGCATACACTCAAGGATACGGATATATGAGGATTGTGACATCATGTAGCCTTCAGCATGACTCATTCATCTTGCTCATTTTACTCTTTAACATTAAGGAGTCACAGATATATCGATTAAAAGTTAACATGTAAATTATTTTTCTGTTAATGTTTTAGATTCCTGTGTTTTAAAATGGAATTATTTTTTTCTTTTAGATTCATTATTAATGTAGCTATGCTTTTTCTTTGAGTCTTCCACTCTATGGCTGGGTTTCTTGTGGGCATTTGTCAGTTATGCATTTGTGCTGCATCATAATTACTTTATCTAAGTGTTCTCTATACCATGTTTTTTCTGCACTTAATAAAGTGTTTGGTGAGTGGCATTTGCCGACAATTCTTGTGTTTTTATTATGCTTGGCTTAATTCAGAAAAAGATTCTTTATCAAAATGCTGTAGCCAGTGTTACTATATGTGAACTAAAGTTAAGTTGAAATGACAGTTTAGAAGTTTTAAGTAAAACAGGCAATTCAAAATGTTGGTACAGTAGGAATGTAATAATGGGTTTTGTGTTTGTTGCTTTTTATGATATTTTAGTTTGTTGTGTTATATAGCACCATATTGTACAAACAAATCACTTTCCAACAAATCGTTTAGTGTAGCAATTTTCAACTTTTGTGCTACAAGATTTCACTGGTGTGCCTTATGCATGTTGAAGCAGTGTAAATTGTGTAAGATTTATTCCATTTCAACAGTTTAGTTTTGAACTTTTGAAAAATGGGTCCACAAGTAATACTCAAATAGTTGTATTATTTTGAATTCTATCATAAATAAATAGTTTCAAAAAGATTTCTTAATGCCACTTTAGAGCTAAAAGGGGCATGCAATTGCTTTTGATTTGTAAATTAATCAAAATTATACCTTTACATTTAGATTGACAAAAAGTACTACAGAATGTTTGATGTACCATATAATTTTAGTAATTTGTGTCACTTGCCATTTGATATACAAGGTTGAAAGTCCATGGTGGCTTAGTGTTTTTTAAGGCAAAAGATTAAAATAATTTTAAATTCGTGGTTTGGAAATTATATCTTGTTTTTTTAAATAAATTGTCATGTAGTTTAACAACTATAATTCCTTGTGCAGTAAAAATAAAAATATCACATTGCAAATTTGGATTAATAGTGCAGTAAGGTTCCAAAAGAATGTATGCTATTGTTAGAGCACGATTTTTCCTGTGCAACTGTATATATTAAACTATTTGTTTCATCAAAATAAGATTTTACAATGGTCAGCTTCTTTCTGCTACAAAATAGCAAAAAGGAAATTGGTAAATATCTGAACAGTTATTTTCAAAGAAATGAAAGATTTTCACTATGCTTTATGTTGGATAGATTTTATTGGATTCTGCACACATTCATATAACACATTTTTCCTAATTATCTTATTTATAAACATTTCCTTGATATAGTATTACAAACATAAGAGCTCCTGAACTAAAATTGAAGTTATTGGATTCAAAATAATTTATGGACTTCAGCCCTTAAAATTCCTCCCAATAGTGCTTATTCAATGTATAAAAAATTATTTTACCCAAACATAAACTATTAAACATGTTTCTACAATGTAACCATCTAAATGAGTGATTCTTATTTATTTGTTTTATGGACCCATCTAAATATCTAAAATTTGGTAATTAATATAAAACTAAATACAGTAACGAAAGTACAATTGTATAAATAATTTACCAATTGATAAAAAAAAAGTAATTTATGGAATAATTCCACTTTATATTTAGGTAAAAATGTACCAAATTCATTCAACGAATGATAGTTTCGATTCCTTGTGCTGAGTCTTATTCAGGGTTTCACTTCACTGCTTGTCTAAGACAGAATCCTGTAAACCTTAAAAGTTTATTAGATTGATGTCAAATTTGGGGATCCTGTCACAAATTTTTATTCAGAAAGTTCTATAATACTTCCAGTACTTATTAAAAAAAAGTAGTGTTGAATGTATACTTATGCTTCCTCCAGCATGTATAAACTCGGCCATCCCATGGTTTAAATGTTAAAGAGTAATAGAAAATGTACCACATCTCGAAGAAAAGTGACGACTCAAGAAAAATTACTAACAGAAGAGCTAAAAGAAATTGAAAATCTTAAAACATTTGCTTCTTAATTTGAAATTTAGCATTTTTTCTGACGTGGTTTCCAAGTTTTGTTCGAGTTTAATTGAATAGTTTGTTTACCCTTTAAGTGTACTATATGTGGAAACCTTTTTCTATAACAAAAGCTAGGCGAATACCTATCACATATGAATGGATTTATACATAACACAAATTTAGTTCATTGAAGGCCTGATAAACCCCCTTAATTCTCACTGCCCTTGTAGAACAAGCCTAGACCATCAGAATATCGAATGAGAAAATATGTACCATAGCAGCCTCAATGTACCTAGAATATTTATATGCATAGTATTATCCAATTCAAGCAGTGTAAACCCAGTTGGTAGAGTCGCGGTTCGAAATTACGAGTTGCCTTCGGATCTCTTCGGTTTTATCCTGGATCGTCGCCAATAGCCCGCTGTGTTGTGCCGGTGCAACTTAAATGTAACTACCCATCGGAAATGAAGGTTAATTAAAATGTTCATTTAACTATCACCTTTCTCGAGGTGAAAGTATTTCGAAGTTTACTTTTTCTACCATTGTGAGAAGATCGAGTACATCATCCGATTTGCTATTCCTCGCATTTCTTGCTCATTCTTTTTGTTAAATACTTGAGTGTTATTCAGTTGGCTGGCTTTTCAGTTTGGGATCTGATGCAATGGTTCTAAAAGTTTGGTTTCAACAACCTTCAGTGCGCTCACACTTAGTCGGACAAAAAAAGTTTCTTTGTTCCACGCCGTTTCTTTCACTGGAAATTGTGCAATGGATGGGACACAGCCAAGTTTCGTTTTACATACACAGTGAAGAGTCTTAACCGATGCAACACAGTATTCTCAGTCGTAAAAAATAACTGTTCGGAATAAGATTCGAAATCTTTTTTTTTATGATTGGAAGACGAGCTCGTTTAGTTCGAACAACGGATTCAAGACTATACCGTAAACCATGACCATGTTTGTTGTCATCACGCTTTCGGTTGAAGTGGATTGAACCCGCTATAAAAGCGATTTTCTAATGTGATCGCGTTCGGGACCGTCGCCAATAACCAGTTGCGTAGCTCCAGTGCGTCGTAATTTCTACCTACCTTATGAAATCACGAGGCATGATTTAAGTTTCGTAAAAACATTCCATTTCTTTTAAAACATGAAATGGTGCTTTTAGGGAAATATCTAAACCCACGGGAAGGGAGGAAATAAAAAGTTCTTGTGAGTAGAGACCCAAGTTTGCGGGTGTCTTGGTACCATTCTTTTTCAAATTCAGACCTGTGTGATCGTAATGAAACTCTGAGGATATCGTAAAAGTGTGAACCTCAAAATCACGACAGTATAAACTTGTGCATACATGACATGGTTTGTCAATATTTTCAAATGTGAAGGGTATTTTCAGTGTAATAAATAAAACCACAGGAAGAGGAGGATTTTACGTCCCGTTACCCAATGCGGTTGGTTGGTTTTTTTTATGAATAGTCTGATCAGCATCGACCAACCTATCAAAAATGAAAGATGTCATTAACATTTTAAACCAATTGGGGTACAGCTACACTCTACGTTTATGAGCGATGGCAACGGCCTTGGCGATTTTTTTGGCACATTTCCAAAGTCGCCAAGGAAAAAATTATTTCCTAACTCTTTTCCTGTCACAATTTTTTTTCTTTTTACAACACAGTTTTTAAGCACATTTCAGAACGTTTTAAAAAGTATATTTTTAAAAAACTTTCACAAAAAGTAGTAAGCTTAAGCACATATCAAAACACATTTGTGAACCAGCAGAGAAACTAAGCTACGAATGGTAAGAATACCCTGAAACTTATCAATTACACTAAATACAGTAAGCATGTTGAAAGAGGAAAAAAAAAGAAATAATACCTGATAACGTCAGAATTCTCTCGTAAAAAATAATGAGGTGGAGTGGTCGTTCACGGTAAGAATGCGATTTGTCGCCAAATATGGTAACCTTCACCTTTTGCGTATTTTCTTCACATCTGCCGTTTTTGTTATGGCAACCCTATCTGATGTTACGGAATTCGGTCGCCATCTTGATTTGGCGACAAACGTCTTACCGCGAACGACCACTCCACCAATAATGAAAACGAAATTGGTCAAAAAATCAAAACTCTTAATCCTGTCGTGAAAAAAAACTATTATAACAAAATAAAAATTCCACAACTGTCAAAATACAAATAAATGGACCAATGGTATCACAGAAAACGATTTAAAAGGACCAATGCAATAAAAGGATATTTTAAAAACAAAATAACCAATGGTAGGAAAGAAAAAATTTCAAACGAATCAATCAAATCAAACGATTTGAACGGATTTTGGAAGAACTTTCTTGAATATTCAAAATGAAAATTGAAAGTTTCCGTTTGCCGAGGTTGCCATGAAAACAACAGCAACGAAAGATGGGTTGCCTTAATTTATCGTAACTCGCTACTAAAAGTGCGCCAAAAAAAAATCGCCAAGCCGTTGCCATCACTCATAAACGTAGAGTGTAGCTGTACCCCAATTGGCAACAATATTTCCCTTTATTAGATTTCAAGTTCAAAGCAGATGTTATAATTTAATAAACAAAATTACCTAATCAATTAACTTTTTACACTTTCATCTGCAGGATCGGAAATAGTTGTATGTATTCTTTTACCATTTGATACATAATTATATACCATCAAGATTGTAAGGTTTACCGTCAAAACTCGAAAGTAATTAATTGTAAGACTACATTTGCATTTAAAAAGTAAACATCAGTAATATTTCGTAGAAAATGGAAGGAATAAGATCGGAAACTAAAATTTTCCGAACATCATTTCAAAACGTCTAAAATTCAAGTCGGAAACATCCGTTTTAATCTTGTTGTATTTCTAGGTTTGGTTCATCGCTGTTGTTTGAAAATGCTACACCAAGAAAGAGTAATTAGATTAACGAGGCTGATTGTTTATCTTGAGAAATGAAACTAATTAAAATCTCAGCTCGGCTTATAAATAGGATGCTCACTCAAATACAGCTGAAATGATTTAGGAAGTTATAAATGACTTAAAAAAACATCCCAAACCTTGTATCGGGGAATTCAATAATTAACGCTCTTCCGTTATTATTGCCATTGTAAGCATACCTCGTTGCAAAACGAGACAACTTTACAAATAGTTGGATGGAGTTTGAGATAAGAAGAATCGTTGGGTGCGAGAAGACAGTTTGTCGGTATCATGATGTTACTGAACGCGTTTAGCGAAACTTGTACAATTATGCGTACTTGGAGACAATATACATATAATACTACGCAGTCTTTGAGGTATATGGAGTCAAAGGATGGACAACCGCTTGTTACGCATGTTGATGTCGAATCTTAAAATGACATCCACAATGTTACCATTACAATGCAGGATGGGGATACATCGGGCGATATTTGTCAGTACGGCGAAGATTACTGCATCAAAGCGCCATAACTCGGCGTCGATACTGCGATTTTCTTCAATCCAATACCACAGACCTCAGGGGCTTCGATGGTGTCAAGAAATAAAATACTTTTACTGAGGGGAAGTCAGTCATGTTTTCTGACGAGTTTAGATACAATTCTCGTGAGCCACGACAGAACTGTATCTGGAAGGATAAATTGCAGGATTGGATTGATTGGTTTATTTTGGACCACAGACACTATGAACAGTCTGTGGAACATCACAAAAGTCTTTGAACTAGAAATTCGACTCCTCTGAATCTATCTTATCGTATTGCTGCTACTTATCTCGGCATAAATGAGAGTTTTTACCAAACCTATCAGGCCGTTTGAGCTGTATATCAACATGACAATCCTCGTCTCCGTGTTACTCGAATCGTTCAACATTTCTATTTTGACCAATAAGTACCACTTCTTCCTTGGCCTGCTCTGTGGTCCCATTTGTCCCTCTTCGAACCCGTATGGATATGATTGCTTGAAAATCGATCTGCATGTCATCACACGCAGTCTCAACTGACGAACCGATGTGTGTTGAATATGCGTAGAGAATGACATTTCACATCCAGAATCTTATCAGTCAATGCCACTCCGTGTGCAAGTGGTTATAACTGCTGAAGGTGGTCACAGCATGTTCACTTCGACTACAGTTCTGTAATTTCAATCATTTATACATTGTACTATTTGTCCACGATGAAACGAATTTCATTGTTGTAACCTTGTGTTGCACCGACCATAAGGAGCACTCCTAGACATAAGAATATCAAATGAGAGAATATTTATATACTTAAACTCCTCTATTATACCGAGAATACCTATGTAAGTAGCATTTATCATTTCAAGAAGGTATGTCCCAGAGTTCCTGAGAGGGTTAGCCTTCAGGAGCACATCATCTTTAGGTTTGTGTGGACATCACAACCCTGAGATGCCCACACACTTCTTCCTGAGTGATCTTTCCTGCCTTTCATTCTTACCCTCGCCTACCCTTCTGCATTTTCTTCTTCTGTCATTCCGTTTTCTGTCTTGTGTTTGGCGCAACTTGATAAAATATGACCCTTGCACCACAAAACCCCTTTAACGACCAAATAACTAGAGATGGTTAAGGGATCATTGTATTGAAATGTAGTTTTCTTTTCTTTGTAGATTCAGTGCCTCCAAAATTTTTTAACTTTTGATTATGTCCTCTTCTCAACCATCATCCCGAAGCACAGATTATGAAGATCTGTTGTTTGCCTTGCAAGATCCCGTTATATTGGTAAGGATAATTTGATTGCAGTTCATTTATATATAAGGCAGGAGTAAATGAACATTTTACACATACATTTCAAACTTTTGTACCCCACAATGCAAATTGTCACACCCTCTTTTTTATGGAGTGTGTGTGGTTCATGTCATTTATTGGAGTGGGTTACACTTCTTCATAGGTATATTTACATAGATTTATATAACATTTCTTGGTTATCTATATTTATTATAGAATCAGTAAATATAGCAGCAGAGAGCCCCTCGCATCTCCGTCCTCCTCGGTCTCCGCTGGTCGAGTCTCCCACTAGCGTCTCTAGCCTGCTCACCGATCCCTATGGGAAACAAGAAATCGTTCACTGCGCATGCCCACGGACTCTACTTCTCCAGTGCTGCAATGTTTCATTAAGGGGTGATGTAAATAGTGCAGAAGCTGGGGATGCGATTAGCGGATAGAGAACGATCAACAATGTTAAAAACTGAAAATTATAGCGAATCCGGTGAAGCAGCTGGCATGACTTGTCGATAATGAGAGAGCGATCGTACGTTTTATAATTGGCTGTTTTCTACAAAATAATCGTTCTTTTTAAAAAGTGATGCAGAAGACTACCACAGTTGTGGTAGTGGTCTTCTGTGCAAAGTAACAGCTTTATTCACATGTAAACAATACAATAACATTCCTGATCGTTGTCATGTTTTACTCTCCATTTGATTCATTTGGTAACAAGCATTGCAGATTATTATCTTGAAACTTCTAAAAAAGTCTGATGTATATTTGCAAAATTTTCTGAACCCTCTCGGGATAATTTCGAGAATTGAAAAAACAAATTATTTTTACTGTGATGAATCTCTTGCATCTTTTATTAAAACTTGGGTTTAGTTTAGTATATTTTTGAAAATAACATTTTTATCGGTGATTAATATAAAATACCAATGACTTGTGTTTTAGTATACCATGTAATTCAGGAACACGTGGTTTTAGTATGAAATCGAAATGTGAATTGCTGCAAGTTTTAATGACATATTTTTTTTAAAAACAGGGTACATTAATACGATTTTGCATTTTAAAAGCAGCAAACATTGATTTAAAACAAAATCAAGTAATCTTACGTTAGTGTACGCTCACACACAGAGCCCGAAAATATTCTGGATCCAGAAGCAGTATTCGAGTTTTCAGACATTCTCAGAAAATTGACGAAAAGCGTGTTAAAAAATTGTATGCAAAAAAAGTGTAAACAAACAAAAAGCTTCGATCTATCACACGAGAGATCCGATAGAAATGACAAGCGTCTCTATATCCTGCTAGGCGATCCCTATGGGAAACAAAATCCTGCTCTATGCCCATGCCCACGGACTTAACTTCTAGAATTTACGATATATTTATTTCGTTGTAATGTTTTCAACGACGTTTCCGAAATTTTGATACGACCCCTTAAGAAATAGTGGGACCTGTCTAAAATCAAAGTCTCCGGGCATGCGCAGTGAATGATTTCTTGTTTCCCATAGGGATCGGTAAGCAGGCTAGAGACACTAGTGAGTCTCCCCTTTTTCTCTTTCCCCTTTTCCTCCTCCTGGTCCGTGTGATCTTTCAAGGACAATCCCACCTAGAGGATCATTCGTTTCCCCCCCCCGCCAACAAATCCTCACGGTTTGGACTCTGACAACAGCATTCTGAATAGGATAAATTTAAATAAAGTCAATGCATAGTTAAAAAGGATGTATGCACAAATTAAGCGAGATAAATGGAACGAACTTTGTGCCAATCTTGAATCGAGATCGTCTAATGGAAAATTGTTGAAAAATATTGGCAAAGAACAACCTTAAGTTGCGAAATGTAACACGATTCAGAGCATGGAAGGGAATTTAGCCCAGAATGACGAACAAGCTGCTAACCTTCTAGCTATGTATTTTACCGTATCGACGAAAAAGTAAAACCACTTCCTGGTTAAAATACTTATATTGAGAGTTAATATTTACAGAATTGTACAGCTACAGTTTTATAATTAAAGACTATATCCATCACCGATACAATACAGCCTCCTTAAGATCAAAGTTTCACAAATCGTCTCCGGCTAGAAAAAGCCTCTGTTCCAAAAGTGTCTCCTCCCAGCCCGCCTCGTCCAGTCGTCACTTCCGCAGTCGGACCAGGGGATGGACTTGGGGAACGATTCCCGTAGTGAGCTCCCACGATTCTCGATAATGATTCTGGATGCTCTCAAGACGTTAGGACTCCTCCCCTCCAGGAAAACTTTTCTGCAGATCTCGATCAAAGAAAAGTCCCGAAAAGAGAATGAAAAGTAATGAGCATAAGTGCTCACACAAGGGGGCCAGTACCAACTTACCAGACTGAATCAGTGCATCACCAAATTCAGGGTACTGACACAGTTTTTACACAACAAAATTGAATGTTAGAAATTATACAAATAACACAAAACAAAAATAAAAGATACCTTAGACATAATTACTTAATTACATTTACTTAAGAGTGTGTGTGCTAGGTGAGTAACCATGAAGGGGAAAGGCTTCACTCATGACAGTTTCCCTATGGTAAGAATCAACGCTTTTAATTCTAAAACACCTGCGTACTCCGAGTTTGAGAGTTTTTTTTCTTTGAGATGTGGGGGGTTCTGCCTTGGTGTTATCACATATGACATAAAATTAATGGACTATAAAGTGTTCTCGTATAGTAAATTCATGTGACCGGCTTCTTTGTTTTCATAAAAAAAAAAATTTCTCTTTTGTTGTTCTTCCACATTAAATGATAGCCCTGATAAATAAGTTGCCTGTTTTTAAACTTTTTCAAATTTTTCTCTGGAATTATTGATAAAATTTTCTCATGACTTTAGTAGGACAGATCCTTTCAATAGTTCGCATTCCACTGATTGCAGTGATTTACTAGTAGCATTTATTCTTTGTAAAATAGTATTCCAAATAACTATCATTATGGTGGTTTCATATTTTTCCATTTTCTTCTGAAGTGAAGTCGCCTACACTAAGGTAACTTTTTTTCTTCTGAATTACAAATTTAAGTTCAAGTCTCTTTTATATGTGTTGAACGAAGTTTTATAGCACATCATCTGCTCTTGCTGACCATCTTGTTTTTGAAACTCTTTTAACAGCACTTAAAGTCGCACAATGTAAAGATGCTGTCACAACTTTCCTCGTACTATAAAAAAGAGGGGTCATTCCATGTGAAAACACCCATTTTGAGAAAAAAATGTTGCACAATAGTCATGGATTTTTTTTTTCAAATTTTTACCATAGATAGGCATAGCAGTGAAACCCTTAGATCTCAATTTATTAAATATTTTGTCCAATATTAGACGAGATACAATAATTTAAAAATTGGTCTTTACAAAATGACGGCAGTTTTGGATTTGCCACACTGTCTATACAGGGCCCTAACTATAGAACTAAATAGTTCAAATTTAGTAATTTTGGTACCAAAAGGAAGCCATTTATTTCACAAGTGTGCTTAAAATACAAAACCAGTGGTAATTTTACATTTTAGTGGAGTTTTTTTTACATGTAAAGTGGAAAATTCACTTTTAAAATTAGTCGACTTTAAAGGGCTATAAAAAAATTAACCCTCTTATTTTTCTCTTAAACATCGTAGAAGTATTACCTAACATATGTACTTTAATTTGAGAAAAATTCAGAGCGTGCGACGCATTTTTCATTTTTGAATAAAAGCTATTCTAAGGACATCATGGATTTCAAAACGGTGGTCATCTTACAGTGCAAAAATGTCAGTGCAACAATGGTCAAATTTGAATTTTTATGCTGTACTAATTCAAAGCAAGCTAACATTATTTCATGTTTATGTATCAATACAGTATCAAATTATTTTTTATTCGTTTTATAGCATGGGGCTGTCTTTCAAAAAGTGCTTTTAAAAAGCACCGTAGAAAAATGTTTTTATTTATTTAAATTTTTAAAAATATTTTTCAAAATGTTATGCATTTTACAATATTTAATTTCAGTACTTCTGTAAAAAAATTTAGTACTTCTGTAAAAAAAATTATAGTATTTCTTTAAAAAAAATTACATTTAAGCTTGTTGTATAGTGTTTCAATATACATTTGAAATTGCTAATAATCAATTAGCAGATAGGTATGCAATGGGAAATACAATTACTGGAACAAGGACTAATCACAGCTTTACACCAATAAACAAAAGTCAGATGTTGGTTTCCAGAATTTCAGGTTCCTCAACAACTTTCATTGCTACCATAGGATTGTAGAAAACCATCAAATTACCAACATTCCAAATGAACAATATGTTGCATGTGTGTATGGAAATAATTGGTGGATTGGAAAGATTTTGGAATGCTGTGAGGAATATAATGATTACAAAATTCTGTTCATTCATCCATATGGATCACGTGTAGCCTGTACATGGATAGAGCCTTTAGATACATGTTGGATTGCTTATGAACACATAATAAAAGTCATCTTCTCCCGTAACTACAGCAGGAAGAACATACCACGTTCCTCCTTATGAAAATGAATTAATTGAACTATCGTTCCAAAACAACTACAAGACAAATTCAATTATGAAGTAACAATGCTTTTTATTTTGTGTTAATGTAACCATTTTTATTTTTACTCACTATTTATCTTTAAAGATATGTCTCTCTATATTAAAAAAAAGTTACCGCCGCCGCCGCCGAAGAATTGAAATTTTTGTTGTTTAGCTCCATTCTTAGACGGTTTCCCGAGAAAGTACTGATCGGAAAAATATGAAATTAACATGCTTTGTTCTTCATCGTATTCCCTGGATAATTATTAAGATTTTTTTCCGATGCAGCTATTAGTTTAGGTTTTATTAAGTGTTAAAGTTGAAGAAGTGAAATTTCTTCCGCGAGTGAGCAAAACACATTCAAAATTTCAGTCTTTAGTCGTAAGTTTTTTTTAAGAGTACCTCTCAACGTAAATTTTTGCAGCTCGTCGAGTTTTTTTTGAAATTTAAATGTGGTTCTTGATAATATTTTTTTGAAATTCGGGAAAAATCGGGACATTTTTGTTACTTTTTTTTAAAACTGCCGTATCTATATCTAATTACTATTAGTTTTTAATTTTTAAAATATCGCAGTATACCTCAGAATATACTCTTTCTTACGGTACTATTATTTTTGAAATCGGTTAATAATTAAATTGGATGCGATCAAAAGTTCGTGATACAAAATTCGGAATCTTCGGATATTTTCGCTACGTTTTGTTAAAACCGTTATGTCTACGGCAAAAACCATTATTTTTTAAATTTGAGAACATCACTGAATACACTACATTACACTCTTTCTTATGGTACAATTATTTTTCAAATTGGTTAATAAACAAAATCGATGCAATTAAAAGTAGGTCATACAATTTTCGGAACTTTCAGATCGTAACTTCCGATACAAAACTAAAATGGTCATATCTATATAGTATTACTGTTAGTTTTTAATTTTAAAAATATTGCAGTATACCTCACAATGTACTCTTTCTTACGGTACAATAATTTTTAAAATTGGTTCATAAATAAATTCGATGCAATCAAAAGTTGGTGACACAAATTTCGTATTTTTCAGTTCGCATAGCTGGTTCCGCAAACAGCAGTGGGTTGCATTTTCTACTATCGGGTTTGCCAGATATCAAATTTATCGTAGCAACAATTGCCATAAAAACGATTTCTTTTTATTTGGCGAGGAAAAAGGCTCGCCTTTTTCCCTCTGTTCTCAAGACAGTTTACCGACAAAGTACAATCGTAAAGTTTTGATATTAACACTGTTTACTTAAAATTGTACAGGGAACAAGATACAGAAGATTTTTTACTGATGCGGCTATTAGTTTAGGGTGCATTAAGTGTTAAAGCAAAAAAAAGTGAAATCAATTGCGAAAGAAGTATTGGTTTGAGAAAGCAAACCAAACGGGATTGCGTAGCAATCCCCGGGGTCGGCGAGCGTAAGCGATCAGGGCGCGAAGCCCTCGCTGTGACGTCATGTACCGGAAAGTGAAATCAGCATAATACGAATTATTCAGATAGTTTCACTCTGTGAAAGGAATGTTGGTTTGCGAAGCAAACCAAATGGGATTGCGCAGCAATCCCCGGGGGTTGGCGAGCATAAGCGAGCAGGGGGCGGAGCCCCCTAGTTTATTAAAAAATTTCGGTGCTCAGAAATTTTAGTTTTATTTTGTCAATTTCAAGAACATGATTAGATTTACTACAATGATTCTCTATATCTGACCAGCTTAAAGTATTTAAATTATGTCAACTGCGAAAAATTGTTTTTATAGAGCCTATATCAATCCATATTTTATGAGGGTTTGCGTTGTACAATTGGGGTTACTATAAGTATTTTTGTATTTCTAGAAAGATAAGAAACTATTAAGCAAAAGAATTTCACTGTTAATTTTGAAACAACATACCCTAAACATAAATGAAATTTTTTTTACATAAATACTGGAATTAAATATTCTAAAATGCATAAAATTTTAAAAAATAATTTACAAAAATTTAAATAAAAACATTCCCCCCCCCCTACGGTGCTTCTTAAAAGTACTTTTTAAAAGGCAGCTATACTATAAAACAAATTAAAAATAATTTTATACTGTATTGTTATATAAACATGAAATAATTATTAATGAAATAACATAAAACTATTAGTTCTATAAGTAGGGCCCTGTATAGACAGTGTGGTAAATCTAAGATGGACGCCATTTTGTAAAATTGACCAGTATTTAAATTATTGTATCTCGGCTGTTATTGGACAAAATATTTAAAATATTGAGATCTAAGGGTTTCACTGCCATGTCTATCTATGGTAAAAATTTGAAAAAAATCCATGACTATGGTGCAACACCCTTCAGACAAGAAAACCCCAAAGACATTTTAAGACATCGGGGCCCCTTTGGTGAATGCACACGTTTTTGAGTGTTATAAAATGTATAATTTAAACACCCAACTGTTGGTTTCGAGAGAGACCAATAGATGACGCCTGTGAGGTTCCTTAACCACTGCGCAGTTAAGTTGCGCGAATGTTTTTAACGAAGCCCCGGATGTGAGGAGAAATGAACTGCGTTATGATATGTTTTGGGGTGTGTGTAAAAGACGCGATCCGACTCAATCACGGCCTTAATGTATATAGGGTCAAAGATTGCTGCAAATAAACAGCATTAATTACGACCAGGCAGTCTTTTTATTTTATAGTTCTTTGAATCCAACACACTCAAAAATATTTTTTTAAGTTGCACGGCGCCCGAGATGAAAATGTTTGAAAGAGTTCCTTTAGCCCAGCCGATAGACATAGGGAGAGCTTTTTGTATGAATAGTTCAGAAAAATTTATAAAAATTAATAAACAAAAAAATTTGACATTTTTATAGAAATTTAACTCATAAAATATTTTTTTTTATGAAAACTCGTAAATAAATTTTAAAAAATCTCTCCCTAGGTCTTTTGCATGTACTATAACAATATTGTAAAAATTTATTTCACCAAAAATATTGAAAAATGACAGATTGAATCGCAAATAAAAACAATTTTTTTTATTGATTATTGCTTTAAATACGTGCTTAATTAATGTTGTGTAGCACAAATACATCCTGCATAGTTTTAGCCAAAGCCAAAATTTTTTCCTCAGTAGAAGATAAAGTCACTGTGCCTGTTTCAGTTTTAAAGACTTTTTAAAAATTTGCAAACACGACTATAGTTGTCGTTGTAGCCCATGGGTTGTACCCTAATTAAGATTTCATCGAGTTCACCATTCATCAGTCTTAACATCTAGAGTATATATCTTCATCTCCCTATGGAGAACAATGACAAAAACCAGTCGTACTGATGCCATACTGATGTTCTTTAAAAAGAAAGAAATAGCTAGTAAAATTATGTATAGTTTTGTTTTATCACACTGAATATAAGCTGCAAATTTTTTGTAAAGTTATAAATCTTAAATGATAAAAAGTTAGGACAAAAAGTATATATTTGGTACACTCAAATTTATAATTTATTAATTTTTAGAAGAAAAATTTGGTGTAAACTAATTTTTTGACATGAATAATATTCACAATACTTCATCTTTTGAAGTTAGTTTTTTTTTAAATGAAATTAATCAAATCACACTTATACTTGAAAAGAACAAGCAGTTTTACCCATGGTCACAATTTTAAAACTTCACATCTCAAATATATTTATTGATTTTTTTTTAATGTTAGAAACATTTGGTATAGTCTTTATATAAAACAAAAATCAGTTAAATTTTTAAATGTTATGTTATGCTTGAACAATATATTTAAACCTACTTTGAAAATGTCCCACTAATATTAATAATTAATGCAAACAGAACTCTGCTAACATACTAATAACTTACTTTCCAAAACAAAATAATCTATAACAATAAAAGATGAAAATAGCATTGCACAAAATCGAATGTAACTTGAGAATTTGATGCAGTAAACGATGAATATTTACACATTAAATATTCAAAAAATAGTGTACTGACAATGTAACAAACTACAAACACGGGCTGAAACTTCATCAATGGAACAAGTGAATATGTTTAATTTTATTCGTGTTTAAATATTATTAACATTACAAAATAATGTACAGAAATATCCTTACCTTATAGGTGGTAATGGTAATGGTAATTTTAGTTAACGTCGTACTAGAGCAACACAACGGGCTATTGACGACGGTCCGGGATCAGTCCCTTAAGGGAAAGATCCGAGGACAACACCTCGTAATTTTGAACCACGGTCAGATGACGAAGCAACACCTGAGCTCCTTACCTTATAGGACTTGCACCTTTAGGGATGACTGCTCTTATTCACTGCTAGATTCAAACAACTAACACGTGACCAAGCATAGCTTCAGCTCAAAATAAAATATCGGCCAACATCAGCTCAACATAGTTTTTTGGATATTGTTTTCACAATGTCACCAAATATCAGTACAATATCGAGAAAAATTGCGTAATGTTTAAATTATAAAAAATATGGGTAAGACAACATGGTGTCATTATTTACAGTATTATTACATGATTATAATGTTATTAAAAGCGTTATTTACAATCTTCCTCGTTTTATAAAACTAAACGATATCTGCCAATATCGACAGATATCGTAATTCCGACATTCGATATTCACAGACATTCAAAACATTGGCCAATATTGGTAGAATGTTGGACAATGTTGTTGTGCTACCTGGGGAGTACTTGCAGTGTTAATTTCGCAATTATGGAATGCTGTTTTGAAAGAGTCATTATTTTCTTTCTATGGAAATAAGAGTGGTGTAGGGTATATGGAAGAGGGGCATTCATCGACTATCATCTGTTTCCAAAATTTTCACTTAAATGAAGTGATAGCTAAAAAGCTAGTTATGTTCTCGGACAAGAGCAATCAATTAAATTATATTGAAATACTACAATGTGTACAGACGAAAATTAATAAAATAAAATGGTTTTAACAGAATTCCCAGAATTTTGGAAATATTCCACATATTATTAAATAAAAACTAATGCACTATATTTTTGGTACTTTCAACTCAGAAAAATTAATTTCAGAGTTGTAAGTAGGTAGGTAGGTATTTTAACTAACGTCGTACTGCAGAAACACAAGGACTATTGACGACATTCCGGGATCTATCCCCAATGGAAAGATCCCAGGAGAATACCACGTAAATTTGAACCACGGTCGGATGACGAGGTATTCAGTGGTATTTCAAGCAAGAGACTACACCATTGAAGTAATGGCCACTTCAGTAGTCTTGCACATTCTTAAAAAAAAAGTAATTTTTCGAAATTAATTATTGAATTAATCACTGAATATGTATGATGACATGAATATCAATTTTTTTTCCTTCATTAAATTAAACATTTCACATACTTACTTTTGTATATCTAAAAATCACACCAACTCTTCAAAAGTGATAAAAGTATGGAGTGAATTTCCGAGAAACAAAATATCTGCTTAGTGTTTTTTAATGTTTAGTAAACTTTGATGGATACAATTTTATAATGGTTTATCTCAGGCCTGGTCCAGTCATTGGAGGCTGTCACTGCCCTCGTCCTACTTCGACTGAACTGTAGAAGGGCTGATTTTGTTGTTTGAAATTGGTTCCGTATCCTGTGGACCACAGAAGGGCTTATATTTCAACCTCTTGCAACATCAGCCTTATTTTACACTGCCTCGATTCTGTAGAGAGCTGTAGGACAATTCTCTAGTCGAGTGCTCTGCCGAAAGGTCGAATCTATAAAACGACGAATTTCGTTCCCGAATCGCACGTTGGTACTTCGCGCAGTTAATAAACTGCGCGAAGTACCAACGTGCGATTCATATTGCTGTCAACTGAAGTCATGACGTCACTGGAGCAGATTTGAAGCCTTGTACATATTTGCATTTACTAACGACGTATACGAGCAGCATCACACCATTGGTTACTTCCACCAAGTTCGAAGTCAATCGCATACTGTTTAAGAAGTTATAGCGATTTTTACTTAGTTCTTTAATTTACGGAAACCAGAGTTACTTATTTATTTGTGACTAGAAACTGCGTTGCCAGTGACAGTTATTTTTGTTGGGTCAGGTGTGACCATTGCTCGCTAACACCCGGTGATTGCTACGAATTCCCATTTGGTTTGCTTTGCAAACCAATTTCACGGGCAATGCCGTGATGGCTTCGTCATTGTCAAATGCGGCCAAATTCGAATTGCGAATTGACCCAATCGGCGTGACGTCACAATCTCTTGCGAAAATATAAAAGATACGAATTCTCACTTGGGTTGCCTCGGAAATCAACACCACGGGCAACGCCGTGATGGCCTCGTCATTGCGAAGAGATCCGATCGGCATCACGTCAGAATCTCTTGCGAAAATATAAATATTCAATTGAAAAATATTTATTAAAAGAAAATAAAATGGTATAAGGTATCGATCTAATGTAAAATTTTCCTTACCCGTGACAGTTCTTTTCGTGGGGTCAGGTGTAACCATTGCTCGCTAACCCTCGCCACACTCTCGATTGCTATGCCATTTAATTGCCATTTAATTGCGAAGAGATCCAATTTGCGAGGTCAACCGAGGTACAAGTGACGTCACATCTGGAGCGAAAGACGGAAAGTGAAAATTACTTGGCATGATTCCAAAGGCTGACGTCAGTGGGTGAAAAACGCAAAATCTGATTGCTTCTTCTTTCCGAGTTAATAGTGACGCTTGTGATTCGATGTCAGAGGACAAGAATAGCAAAATCGTGTGTCTTCTTTCTCTGGAACGGAAGAAAGAAGGATGAAAAAACTAATAAATTCATTAAAAAATGTTCTCGATAAAATTTTAAAATTCGGGTGCGTTATAGAAAAATTGCAAAAAAATCAGACTACCTGTGTGCCAAATCTCATTATTGTAAGTGCCATAGATTCGTCAGGATAGTACAAAGAGACACGCAGACACACAAACACTTCCCTTTTATAATAGAAGATATTGTTTGCTTTTCTATTTGAGACTAAATTTTTAGGTCTTTTTCAATAACCATGGTTTGTTGAATAGTTGAGTGGATTGTGTTTTATGGCTCATGGGCCATATTTTATATTTGACCGAACATTTAGACAACTTCAAGTTGCAGAGGAATACATTTAATGGAAGTTTTTCTGGCACAGAAGAGAGAAATACAACGTGGGAAAAATTGAACATGCGCCGCCTACTATACGCAGGTTGATGGTTCTGAGCAAATCCACCGAGGCACGGTGACCCTCAATAACAGAAAAGTCGTTTGTTTTCTTCATAAACTTCCTTTAAAATAAACTTCCTACAAGCTGAAAAACTAAAAATAAAAATTTGAAAACAATATAACAAATTCGAACATGGGGACGAAATTTTTTTAACAGAATACCCTTCGGGCTCTGCAAATTTCATGTTTTGTATCCATAATAGCTTGCATGTTAACTTGTGAAATATCGCTATTATTAAACATCTATTTCTTAATTATCTACTCTTTGATATTTACTTCTAATTGATAAATATTCTTTCTTCCGTGCCCTAAGATGAAAATGCTGGTAAGTTAAAAACAAAAATTACTTAACTTTAATTTATATATTTGGGGTTTTGTGCTTTAAGATCTATCGTGGTGGGAGTTTTGTGATATGGTATAGTGCTATGGTATTTAATTTTCATTTATTTTTCTATTTTGTGACTGAATATCTCCCCAAAATATTATATATATATATATATATATATATATATATATATATATATATATATATATATATATGGTTTGAAGAAAATTACAAAAAAGTGGAGGGGTATGAAATATTACGTAATGAAATCATTCATCTTTTAAACCTTTATACACCTGGAAAGAATCCCAAGGAAAACATTGAGGAAGAATTAATGCAGGCTTCTCCAAATGCATTGGCCTCCATGCTAACATTTCACTTTTTGGATATTCACACTAAGCTGTCACAGGTATGTTTAATGAAATTCTATTAGGGAGTGGGTTATGATACCTGCTCGCTCCCGCACGCTTATTCCCGAAGATTACTAGCAATCTGTTGGTTCGCTGTGTGAGACATGCTTTTTCTCAAATCACTTGAATTAGCGATTCCAAACAACAACAAAAAAAAAAGAAAAGAAAATTAAAGACAAGGGCTGTAGTTGGTTAACCTTAGTTAAGTCTTTGTCTTTAGTTTTCTTTATCCAACATCTTGGAAATGTGACCTGATGAGTATTTCATCTCTGTTAATATTCTATTCATATTTTTCATTTGAAAATGAAAAGCTAATTTTATTTACATTAACCAATTTTCAGAAAAAAAGATAACATTATCTTAAATTGTTGTCTCTCAATAGTCCAAAATTCTCATAAGTCCCATCGAAATAGCTATTAACAAATTTAGTCCTCTACGCCCAAATTGTTTCCCCATTAAGAAGAGTGATGAGGAGGTTTTGCTATAGCCGCCTTGTTGACTGACTCAAACATTCGTAGTTGACTTATGTTTGTAGGAGTTACGCGAATGGAAAAAACGAATAAATTTCATTTAGTCATTATTTGGGGAGATAATGTAACACATGAAATTGAAACTTGCATCCCACACAAACGGTGATCGATCTTTTGTAAATAAATGTAAGTAGGAAGACCGATCTCGCTTGGGCAAAGGAAGAAGGGCTAAGTGATAAACCTGCTGTGTATAATTTTTTTTATTCTTGTTATATTCTCAGAGATTGCAATGCTGAGTCAAAATCTTCAAGTTTAATAATTTAAGATTAATAAAGTAAGAATCAACATCGAAACAAAGGTGAATGACCAGTTTTTGCTTGTTTGCGTTAAGTACTTATAAAAATTTGTATTTTTTTCGATTAATCAAATTAAAGAATCGACACAATTACGATGAAGGTTATTAACTTGACATTGTGATTGCGGCCACGAAGGATGTTATGGAGGGTCTTGTATATGACGGTCTTGTCCAAAAATGAAGATGCATCACGGTGCAGGGTTCGCATCTTCAATTGCACGTAGGATGGTGTCTACAGTTTGGATTTTCCTTCCTTTGAAAAAGACACAGGAAGGAAATGAGTTTAAGGATGAAACTTCATGGAAACCTTTCATGTATTTTTTTCAGCAGTTGACCCATCGGTGTTTAGGACTTCTTGGCTTAGCTCTTTCTCGTAAGTGTTAATGTCGAATCATTGGAACAAGTTGTGGAAATTTTCACTTTTTGTTGCTTCAGTGTTCAACTTGTAGGCGAAGATTTGATAATTTCATCGCTTCTTCGACAGAGCCTCGTACGTCCTGCTTCTCGGATAGTCTTTTGACATTTCCCATGGACGTTTCGGGTTTTAGGGAGATCCTAGAATCATAATCTATGTGAACAGTGTTCTCATTACTACGAACATTTTCGAGGTGGTAGATTTTTGCAGTCTTTTTATCCATTTTTGATCGTAGTAGGCGAGTCCTCGTGTCAGGAAAGCTTTCTTGTATGTCTGTGTCACAAAAAGGAGACCGTCAACCATTATCCCAGTCACACAAGGGGGCAGCATGCCACAAAACATGACATACACCTTCGTAATCCGTTTCTGTACAGAAAACATCTCAGTACACATGTTTATCTCATCCAATTTAGTGTCGGAGGACTGATATTGGACCAATGTGCGACTTGCCTTAGATCTTTGAAGCTTGTATCCTTGACATGGCATAAAAGCAGTGGTAAGTGGTAGAGATATGTCTGGGCGATAAAAATTATGTGGATTATGCCAATATCGGCCGATACTCTGCATTCAATTCACTTGATTTTAACACCCATTCGAAGCGCTGCATCTTCCATAATGGTAAATTATTTCTTTCCAATTTCCATTCAAGCAACGACGGTTTTCGTCTTGTTTCAGAGCCTGGTTGTGTCGAAAATCGCTTCTATCGTTGAACCTTTTGGTTTTGGTTGGATGTTCGTGATTTGGTATTGGCCAAGCAGATGGATGTCCAAATATTGAATGACGAGGTTCTTCTTTTGGATCTCGTTACCATCGGCTTTCACCATAAGAGTACACTTCAATGAAAATTAGATTTCTTTGACATTCGATGATCTTGATGAATGTGCAGTCATTACCCTTGTAATTGTAGAGATATTTAATGATCCAGATGCTTATATAGTAATAGGTGTTTGCATGACATTTATATCCCTTCAGCAGATAAGCTTTGTAAAGAACCATGTGATGGATAGTTCTTATTACTCGTCGATCATCGATGTCCTTGAGATAGACCGCATATTGATCCGAAAATTTGGGATTCCTCTGGTCTAACTTGGAGTCATAATGACATTGATAATTTGACTTCTCTTCACTAGAGATGTAAATTCTTAGAAAGGCTAGAGGAATTCGAAATGGCACTTCAAGCATTCATGCGCGGTACATGGCTTAACTCTTCCACTTTAGTACCAGCTATCGTAACTCAGGATAGTAATTACTGGGAATTTCACTTGAGATTAGATAGTTTTTCTGAGTTATAATCATGTCTTCAGGACTCGTGATCGATGTGTTCCTATGTAGTATTGCGTTTAGCCAAAGGAGTAGGATGGTAATGTTACCTTCTCACCACCAACTTCTTACCATCCTTTCAAAGGAGCTTGATTTAAACGGTAAACTTCGCTATATTGACCGGGTGAGATCTAAGCAAGCCTCGGACTCCACAGTTCCAAGTTGATTTGAAATAGATTGGGATTCATAATAACTGTTTCCGGGGGAAGATTCTTGGCCAATCAGTACTCGATATTATGCCGATTCAAATCCACTAAGAGGCTGATGGTTGGCATAAAGTGTTCATAATTGATGATCCATGGAGTAGCCAAACATTCCTTTTGGATAGAATAGCGAAATAAAGGACATCATGCATTTATCGGTATTCCTAAGAATGATTTTCTTTTTGCCACTTTGATAGACCACCATTTCGTTGTCCGGAAAGTTTGTATCGGCTATAAGAGTGAGGACGTCACAATTTATTGGTAGGTAGTTAATTAATGTCGGACTGGAGCAACACAACGGTCCGTGATCGATCCCGAAGGTAAAGATCCAAGGATAACGCCTCGTAATTTTGAACTACGGTCAGATGACGAGAACAACACCTGAGCTGGTGCCACACTCTCCAAACTTCTTCCACGCCACGCAAACGGGAGGACACTTGAGGTCACGGCGGTTTTAACATACACCAGTTCCCGTGTACACGACGGTCTTTTGGATGGACCTAGGTTCGAACTCGCAATCCTCCGTTTGCTAAACCGTTTATCTTCCAACCTGGGTACCGCGGCTCCATAATTTATTGGATAGAGATCGTAAAATCCTCGGGAGTAGGTAGTTCGATTAGAAGAGCAATGGAAAAGATACCGGAGGGTTGCGAGTTCGAATCTAACCTAAGACCGTTGTGTGCAAATGTGGCTGATGCACTTTAAACCTGTCATGGTCTCAAATGTCCTCACGTTGGTGTGAATTGGAAGTTTGATAATGTGGTGCCAGCTTAAGTGTAACCTCGTTATCTGACCCTGGTTCAAAATTAAATTACGTGGTAGTGGTATTGTCCTTGGAACTTTCCCCATTCGGGTTTGATCCCCGACCGTCGCCTATAGCCCGTTGTGTTTTTCCAGCGCGACGTCATTGACATTGTGCGACATTTTGAGATAATATGCATCAATATAAATAAAGGCTGCATCGTGAAATTTAATAGCAAGTTAAATTCTATTTTGTATAATCACAGGGGAATCAATACACGAGGAATATAAAATAGCTTTTCAAAGATACAATTTGCAAACACATATACAAGAATTGCTTACTTTAAGTATTGGATGAGCGAAACGCATTCGAATTCATTCTATGAAGATAACACGAGTCTTAAACTTTTTGTTCAACTTGTTTGGTTGTTTTATGCGCATTACATTATTTTCCAAGCTCTTACTTAAACAGTATAAAATACGGATAAGTCCAATTTTACAAATTGCAAGCATTAATCCTTTGTGTATTTTAGCGATGAGCTTTATTGTATTTCTAAGACAAATAAATAAACCATTACAACTATATCAAGTGCCCAGTTATACTTCAAGTCATATTTCATCAGCTTCAAAACACTTTTAGTTACTGCGTATCTTACATGCTAGTGAAAGTGCTGTTAGATATATGTTTTACATCTCAGTAATTGCTACAAACGTAAGAATACTTTATATATTTCCTTTCAGTTTGACATCGAGCTTGGAGAAATTCCAGGGAGTGAAATAGCAGGAAGAATAATAAATCATTAGAAAAAGTAGTTATACTTATTTCCTCATATGGCGAATTTAATAAGTAAAATTTTGTTTTTGTGTAAGGGTTTAGGTGTGTTCGAACTCAGATTTTTTTCAGCAGATGTTACCAATGGTATGTTTGTACACTGAAGAGCAATTGAATTAGGAATAGCTGGTTTTATGCAAATTTGGAGTTGTGCGCAGGCTTGGAAGCGGCTTATAAATGACGTAAGCAGCTGTTTTAACATGAAAAGGAGTGCTGCTCATGATATCAGTAATAGTTAAAAGCAGTATGGGTAAGAGTGTGGATCTACACGCATTTGATCGTGAGCAAATAGTCGCGGCCCGACGAATGGATCACTTCATCTCGGAAGTAGTGCAGACACTCGTATTTTCACGCACCCCTGTGTTAAGGGTGTACCCTGAATTAGGGATGTCAATAATCGTCCGGTTAAACCGATAAGTCGGTTTTTTCGTTTCGGAAAACCGGTTTTTTTCTGTGTTTTCTTGGCAAGGTTGTAACCGCCGTTATTATTTAAAAAACTAATAACCGGAAGAAAAAAAACCAGTCCCGAAAATTACATTGGTGGACTGTGTTCATGGGATGCAAATGGTTCTTTTTTCATAACTGATATTTGAAGATCCACATAATTTATATCCCTTTTCAACCACTCCCGTGACAAAGCTTGTTCTCATTCTCTGACTTTGCATTTTTTAGTCTATGCGGGTTGAGGTATAAAAAAAAGGAGTGAGCGATGATCTAAAGTACATTTATACCAAAAAACGTTTAATTACGATGTAAAATTCAACAGATGCCGATTACAATATTCTTTTTGTTCAATCCGTCCTAACAAGTGGGAAAAGCACTTATGCCATGCTGGAGAGATTTATCTATTTATCTCCATACGTCGCACGAGTGTTCTCAAATCTCAACCTTAAAAGAACTTCCCGCATGCTCTCTGGGTCAGAAATTGAACTACTATCGGAAGTAGTAAGCATATTAGGGCCGTTTAAGGAAGTCATTACAGAAATTTCTGGGAGTTAACTGGTAGTCTTGTTATCCCTCTTATTACATGTATTAAGGCATCACTGGCAAAAATAACCCTTATTCATGATATTTCAAAAATGTTATAAGCAAAGTTGTCACTAAGTTTTACCTCTCGTTCAAAACTTCTTTTATCCAACCCTCTTGTATGCAAAGCGTCTCTTTCTGACCCCAGATTCAAAAAACTTTATGTCTTCCACAATTGCTAGTCAAGCAGTTTCCCAAGTCAGCAAATAGTTACCGCATTACCTGAATCAATTAGGAAAAAATTCGCCTTCTTCAGCAATACCAGAGAGTTCCGATTCAACAAACCCAAGCCTTCTTTGGGCAACACATGACAAAATTTTGACAAAATCCATTTTTCCAAAATCGCAGGGTGCAGATGCTTAATTTCCCAATGAGCTCAAACTATATTTCTGCAGCCTCTGTTGTTAAGGGTCCACTTGAATATTGGGGTCAAAGAAAGACATGTTCGCCTGCATGATCATTGCTATCTTTTAAGTATTTGACAGTTGTTGGAAGTTCAGTGCCATCTGAAAGGTTAGTATCTACTCTGAATTCTGTGGTTTTGAATGACCGAAGTCGATTAACTTACCAGCATATAACTGAGCGAGTATTTATGAGCAAAGTAAATAAAAAGTATTGAGTTGAATAGATAAAACAATATTAACAAGGTAACTAATGTTTTAATTACTTTATTGGTTTGCGTACCTTTATTTTGAAACAATTAAGTTTTGGTTTCTTTTAGAATTAATGAGAATTTTTGTAACAGTTGTGATGTGATAAATAAAAGCAGTTAACGACATTTAGCATTTTTTATATACACTGCTGTTTGTAAAAAATGCAACACCATGAATGAATCATCCGAATGAAATGAAATTTGCAGCAAATGTCAATTATAGGATGCTATGCAAAGTAGTAAAGTTTCAAAGACACCACGCTTGTGTCGTGTGAGCAGAGCCCTCTGAACCGCTAAAAGGGTATAAATAGAGGTAACATTTAGCGAGACCTAAGTAAGCCTCCTCGACGAAATAGGGTGAAATTCCAACAATTTGCGGAGTTTGAACGGGGGAAAATCATCGGCCTCAGTGAAGGAGGATTTTCCTATCGTGCAATAGCAGCTCGTGTGCAGCGGAGCAGTTCCACAGTGATGCGAGTTTGGAAGCAGTGGATCGACGAGCACCGGGAAATTCGAAAAACTGGGAGTGGACGACGCAGGGTGACGACAGCGCGCGATGATAGACACCTGGTCCACATGGCGGTGAATAACCGTAAAGCTTCTTCCAGGCAGTTGGAAGCACTTTGGTCTACAGCTACAGATCTACTAATATAGGCTTCGTCAATTCGCCGATGTCTGCTGCACCGTGGACTGCGTGCAAGGATTCCATTTTACAGGATCCCCCTCACGCCAAACCATCGACGACTGCGTCTGCAATGGGCTCATGAGCGCAGAGCTTGGCGGGCTGATTGGCAACAAGTTGTCTTTTCTGACGAATTCCGCTTTAATTTCTGGAACCATGATGGCCGCATTCGTGTTAGACGCAATGCCGGTGAACGCTGCCTTCCAGAGTGCGTTATCGAACGTCATAGTGGCCGAACACCTGGAGTTATGGTCTGGGGTGCGATTTCGTATCATGGACGATCTCAACTGCTACGAATTGAGGGTAATCTGAATAGCAGCAGGTACGTCCGTGAAGTGCTAGAGCCCGAAGTCGTTCCCTTCATTCAAGGCATCCCTGGAGCTATCTTTAAACAGTATAATACACGCTCACATGTTGCAAGGAATGTTCGAGACTTCTTTTCAGCTCAACACATGCAACGTTTTCCTTGGCCTGCTTATTCGCCTATTGAGCAAGTGTGGGATTTTGTTGGTCGGCGTCTCGCTCGTGATCCGCGTCCTACAGCTTCAAAAGACGAACTTTGGGTGCGCGTACAAACAATATGGAATTCTCTTCCACAAGCAGACATTCAACATCCGTTTCACTCCATGCCACGTCGTATAGCAGCACTTATTGCAGCTCGTGGTGGCTATACCAAATACTGATTTCGGACACTTAATAATGTTTTTTTTTTTTTTCGCTTTGAAAATTTATTTATTTATTTGTAGTAATACAAGCCATTTGTGTATTAAATTTCATTTAATTGTGATGACTCCTTCATGGTGTTGCACTTTTTACAAACAGCAGTATACAACTAAATAGAAATACTATTTTTTCCGGAGATTTCAAAACCGATTTTTTTTGACTCGGTTAAACCGGGGCAGTTATAACTAGACGAGAACAAAAAAAACGTTATTTTCTGAGAGTTGACATCCATATCGTGAATACGTCGATTCCGGTAAAACCATCCCGGCCAGGGTCAACTGCCGCGGACTACAGCGTGTGGATGAGTTAGGACTTCGGCAGCTAGCCCACATTTTAACAGAGGATAGACGGCCACAGTGCAACAGATCACCCGTCGATTTAACATTGGTGCTCAACAACATATAAGCTGCCACACCATTGAAAACCATCACCTCTCTATGGGGCACAGAAGCCAACGTCCCACGAGAGTCCCTGTGTTGACTGCACAACACTGGGTGCAACGATTAGCATCAGCACGAGAAAATCGAAAATGGACCGTCGAGATGTGGAAAAATGTTGCCTGTAGAGATGAGTTGAAATTTACTTTGGTACATGCCGATAGCAGAGTACGTGTACGGCGTATACCACATGAAGCGATGGATCTTTCCTGTCAGCAGGAGACTCTTCAGGCTGATGGAGGTGGCCATCTCGTCTGGGGAGTATTCATATGGATTGAAATGACCCTGGTACGTGTGACATCGTCTCTCACAGGTGAACGTAACAGGGATTTCCTTGACGACGATCTGCTCCCGCATGTTCGTTTTCGACAGTCCACTAAAGATTGCCTTTCAGCAAGACAATGCACTGTGCCATCGCACCAGTATTGTATCCTAATGGTTGGATGAACATTCCACAGACCTTAACGTGCTTTCCTGGCCATCAAGGTCACATGACCTCAATCCAATCGAGAACATCTGGGATGCAATTGAGAGAGATGTCCGAACCTCAGACCACCTTCCACCTATTCTTCGTGAATTGCGGGCGATTGTTCAGGAGTCGTGGATACGTATGGCTTCCAGTGTCTTGTCGAGTCCATTCCAAGACGAATCTCCGCCGTCATCAAGGCGAAAGTTGGTGCTATGCGCTACTCGACAGGTATCCCTAATTCAATTGCTTTTCAGTGTAGTCTAGTAAGGCAAAATTTGTTCATATAATGTCATAAGTTCCTATGTATTATCTCAAAGGTTCAATTAAAAGTAAAAATATAAGTAATTATTTTCTGTGTTCTTCATTCTCATTTAATTTTTTGGGACCACGGTGGCCCGGTAGGAAGAGTAAGGGATTAGCAACCGGAGGGTTGCGAGTTCGAATCGAACCAACGATCGTCGTGTACAAAGGGGTCTGTTGCCCTTTAAATCTGTCGTGACCTCAGGTATCTTAACGTTTAAGTGGTGTGGAAGTTTGGAGAGTGGGGTCCCTGTTCAGGTGCGACGTCGTCATTTGACCGTTGTTCAAAATTACATGGTAGTGTCATCGAATGTTTTCCTTCGGGTTTCATCCCGGACCGTCGCCAATAGCCCGTTTCGTTGCTCCAGTGCGACTTTGATTAAAATAACTATCTCCCATTTAATTTTTAAGTCTTCGATAAATTTTAGACTACGAAATCAGATTTTTCTGGTCATTACAACACAAACAGGAGATAATTGATGTTTCATAACCCTGTGAAGAATCAATTGATTCTTCCAATAAAACAGTTAACATGACACCTGGCTATCTGGACTTAGGCCTAACTGGCGCCTACGTAAGCTTGCAAACGGAGACCTGTTCACAAGCGCCTCAGCGTACAGCGTAAGTGCCCGACAAGTTGACTCTGATTGGCTGGTATGATCATGTGCCTGAGACGTAAAGGTGTTTCATTTGGCTATTTATCTACGTTTTGGCGCAGATCTCTTTGACTGATAGGAACGGTTTTCGAAAGGTTTTAACATTTTGAACCGAAAATTGTATTCTTTTATTATATAAGTTAATAATTATATAAGTTAGTGTTTTATGTATGCTTTTTGTTACATCAGAATGGTCCTAAACCAGGGATGGATACGACACCATCATCCTAAAGTAAAGGGGACGGCAGAGGGGCGGAAAAATATCAGCTGGTAGTGAGTTCAGGAGTGGTTTTTAGATTATTTATGTAAAATCAACGGAAATTTGGAAAAATAAAAAAAGGGTATTAAAAATTAGGAAAAGTAATTTAGAATCAAAAGGAATTAAATTGGAATTGTTTTAAAATAATTTGGATGATCTAAAAATATTTCCGCCAGTTGGGTTCGAACTCGGGAAGTCATCCTCCGCCGCTAACGCCAATCTGATGGTAAGTGACTTTAGCCATTTGGCCATCGTTGCTTCACCAAGAGGAGCTCTTTAAAAGAAGACTTCATTTTTGCCTCGCCTTATATATATATAAGTTGGCGAGAAATACTACTAACAACAACCATAAACATATATATGAGGAGCCAATCAGAGTCAACTTGTCGGACACTTACGCTGTACGCTGAGGCGCTAGTGACCTGTTCCCCCCTTTCGGAAGAGGTACAGAGGGAGCGTCGCCGACTGTCCAGCGAATGACCGTACTGCTTAGACGTCACGAAGGCTCTCAGCCAATTCGGACGAGGCGCCGACCCGATAACTTGAATTTGGGGGAGAAAAGAAAAGACGATTTGACTTTTTGGACGTTGTACTAACGGTTGAGCAGAGACGACACAATGGTTCCTGTTTTTTTGCGTACTTGTGGAGTCTTGAACAGAGCGAGCGCTCACTCCAACATTTTCGTGAGGATATCTATCCTATTAAGAGGATTCAGGAACACCCAGTTCCAAACTGATTGAACTTTGGGAACATCCTGTTCCAAAACTGCCGCGTAATTCAGGAACATTCGGTTCCAAACTGCTTCAAATTCGGGAACATCCTGTTCCGAACGTCCGTCGTACTCCATCCGAATCCTGTCCCTGAACTTTAAACAATTTGTAAATAACTTCATTAATCTGGAATAAAGAAAACTCTATGCTGTAAGAAATCTAGTGATTGATGCGCTACCCTGTTAGATTCAGTTCTTTACAACCCTTCCTGTAGAGTTCAAGTGTTTTCTTAGATTTGGAGATGTTATTTTTTCTTCTACAAACTGTTTTTACAACTCTTGAAAGTATCTCTTGATAACTTTTGTGATTATAAAGGGTAATGCGAGTTGGAGAATATTTGGCAGCTAATTATGAGAACAGGGTCAGTCTGGAACAAGAGTCAGCACATTCAGGTCCATAGATCCACTTTCAAAAACAACTGTGGAACGTTAAAATAGTATCACTTTTAACTATGTAATCAGCACTATTAGTGATCAAAATACACACAACGGCCTTTGCAGTTGATAAACAGATTAAGGTTTTCCGTATTTTATTCTCAATTGCCTGTGCCTGGGACCTCAAAGTGACTCAAAACGACTAATTATTTTCATGGAATCAAGGTTCAGTGATGTGTTTTTTTCGGTTGCCTCTAACATAAACGATCACTTGGTACATATATCCTTGCTCATACTCACGTTGATCCGTACCGATATCAGCCCTTGTATGAGGAAGATTTTACAGGTTGAACTCGCTTCGACAAAAAAATACAGTGGGGAGTCGAAGACACTAAAGAAAATTGTTTCTGTTTATGACGTCAAGTTTATGGTGGTTTGATTATGATGTGATGGTCAAATCGTTGTTGTAAGCGTGGCTAAAAGAACTGTATAAAATCCCAAGCTCTTAGGTCGAAAGTACTTTTAATCTTTAACAAAAATATCGAAATAAGCTGTATGGAAAGTGACCTGAGGTTGTAATGAAACAAAATTCAATTTGATGAACAAAACCAACTTTCAATGACTTGGAAAGCTAGTGTCGTTATAGTAATTTTGAAATTTGCTGGTTGTGATGTATTAGAAAATATAGTTAATCGCGTATAATAAGCAATCGTGGCACTATGACAGTGTCTGTTCACTTACAAACGATTAGTTTTCAGAGAAAATAATGAGCTGCTAGTTCCTCTCGTATTTGTTTCTAATTGCATCGAATGTTTTTTTTAAAGTCTGTTGATCGGTTAGAAAGGAAAATATTCTTTTGAAAAGCAATTATTTAATAATATTTTTCTATATTTACTAATATATACATACATTCTGTAAAATTTTCGTATTTTCAGAGTTCTTAAGGTTGTTGAAGAATATTAAGAAATGCTGAAGAAGACCAATGAGGAAGTGCATCAGTGCAATGCTCACATAGCACATCTTGATTCGGAGCTCACGGCTGCTTTGTAAGTTTTAACTGTTACAAAAAATTGAATTTGGATTATTTTGAAAGTTAAAATGATTGCTTTATTTCATAGTTTCCCAAAGTGGGCGTTACCCCAATGGCTATTGAAGGAACATATCGAGTGACCTTGTAGCAAGGTTAAAAAATTAGGCTCGTGATCTCTCTCTCTCCCCCCCACCCACCCACCCCACCCCTTCAAAGAAAAAATATAGATTCCTTACAAATTTAGACCCAAACCAAACAAATGCAGAATTATGTGACCAATAAGAAGCACCTGATCGGAATCAGAAAGCGTCAAATTATTTTGTTTCAAACAGAAATAAGGGAAGAGGGAGATATTTGATATGTAAGCATCTTGGCCTTAGTCATGCAAAAAATTGCTCTGAAATAACTATAGGTAATTAAAAAAAATAAACAGATGTATTTTAGAATAATTGGGAATATTTTGGTTCGGGGAAAATTGTAATTTCTTAAAAAGAAACATTAGATGAAACTTCTGTTTCTAATACTTCAAGAGCATTTTCAAAGATCTTTCATCTGTGCTGGTAGAATTCCGAGAATTTCACGATGAAGACTTGTCAAAGGACTGAGGTAAAATGCCCTAATTATTTTGGGGCTAAGATTATAAATTCTACTAGATTCACTAATGTCTGTGTTATACATGAAATGTTATATATTTTTTTTACTGTCCATTTTAAACGTAAAATTAGCCCGTGGCTTATGACATAATGCGCTGTGAATATATATGGCAGAGTATTCTTTACAAAGTTTTACCGCTTGTTCATTTGCTGCCAATTGTTGAGTACCAAATTAACATAACCCATGTTGGTTAGCTGTAAATAAATCTGTTTAAATATATGCAGCTCAGTAAAAAAAACAAGTAACAATTTAAGTAATGTTGTATTGGAAGAAACTTAAAAAGTTGACAACTCCAATAAATATTACCCCACGTTAGGCACCAATGTTCTAATGGTAGAAACACGAGTGGGTATACTCACTGCGCTAACAATCTGTGAGTTTTAGGTGGCACAGGTTCGATTTCTCTCTCTTCTGTGTTAGCAAACTTTCCTTGTGTACGATTTCCCTCAATGAGCCGTTGACGAGGTGTAGAAGTTTGAAGAGTAGTGTGCCAAATCAGAGAGGTGTTGGATGTTAATTTCGTTATCTGATCATGGTTCAAAACTACGAGGTCTTGTTCCAGTGAGACGTTAATTCAACATATTACCTGATCAATCATGACTGAACTATGTATTTGGATATTCCCAAAACGAGTTGAATCTGAGCTCAAGCAAGAATTGCAAGTTGGACAATTTGCTTTGCTGAATTTTGGCTTTGCCATATCCATAGCAAGTAAGTTACCTGATACGTCTCCTAGAAAGCTACAGGTTTAGGAATTTCATCTCTGGCGTTGTAATAGTCGAGAGTTTGAGCTTTACTTTTGATTGTTTGGTTAACTGTCCTAATTAATTTACTATATATATGTTACTATATAATAATATAATAACTAAATTAATAAATGCTCAACTACTACTTTAGGTCTATGGGTGAGTTTAGATCTGGCCAGCTATCAATAAGATCTTAGATATGCTGAGGTACTATTTTCCTCATCTGGTCAGCTATGACGAGTTTTATTAATTGATCAAATTTGAAAAAGGACTCTTGCTGTATAGAGAAAATAGTGGTCTGAATTTATCTTCAGTGAGCTTGTATCTTCTCAGGAGAATTTCTTTCACCTTTTGGTAATCTTGCATATTCTTCTGGTTTCCTGTTGATAAGGCTTCAGGCAATAGATGGCAGTAATTCGATCTAATATGGGACCCAAGTTGCTTGAGAACATAAATTCAAGCTCAAACATGTTCAGGAAGTACGCCAGGTCGTGGCCTTTTGGATTATATTTGTGGAAAGTATGGAAAAATGTGGAAAGAACAGAAACCACAATTGAGGGCTGGAAAACCTGGTATTCAAGTTGCAACTTATAGTGTTCTAATTAAATAGATCTTTCTTCAGATATTCTTTACATTATCTTTTTTTTCTCTTCGTTCTTCAACATATTTTTTTTGCCATTTCTTCATCACAGTTTTCGACGTTTGTTATTAAGTCGTTTAGCTAATCACCATAAGGGTATCTGCTCTATCCAATTCCATTTTCTTCATAAGGAGTTTTTGATCTTCCTTTTTCCCCTTTCCAAATAAAAAGCCATAGTGTTCTTGGAACAGAATTTAAGTACTAATAATTTAAGGTAATTCATTTTTTAAATTCGCATGTGCATCTCTTCGGTCTCAACTGAAACTGGTAGGCCATCTTGTTTTAGAAAACTTAATGTATTAGAAACGCCAAGCTTTACTAAATATTCGTGATTAACGTGACTTTTTTTTTTATTCTTTACACTTGAGGTTACGAGCATATGGATAAGTCGTAGAAGAGGTTTTTCACTTGGATGAATCACAATATTCGCTGTGCTGAGGTTTCCTAAACATTGTGTGGTTTCGCTGCCAACGAAACATTAGAACACTGACCACAAATTGGGCCGTCCATTTTGTAATGTAAGAATCAGGAGACGCTGCACCTTATTGTTAAAGTTAATAAATAATTTATAGAACAAGAATACACACTATAATGGACGCTAACAAAATGAAAGCACATCTCGGGGAAACTTTTTGTTTCAATCATCCAAGACTCTCACTGACGATTAGAACTGATGCTTATTTATTCCGTATGAACATTTGATTTTTTATTATGCAACAGAGGTGTTGACTTTCCTTCTATCGTTCCAGAATTTACTATGACGGATTACACAGTGACATTGTACGAAGTATATGCTTAAAGGACATTGATAGTGATAACGGTAACGAATTTATTTTAACGTCTTATTGATCGATAAACTATACTCAATGGAAATTGGAAAGTCATCTGAGTCGTAAGAATCAGGGTAAACACACCACGATAAACTAAGGAAATGCAATGAGAGAGAAACTATGAGAGAATGTGATCCATTGTATAAAAAATGGTTTTTGATTTGTTATTTAATTTAAAATAATATTTTTACACACACACATATTTGCATGAAGTGTTCATATAGATGCTTGTATTCGTTATAAATGGAGCATTTTAATAAGTTATGAAATATAAGTATTGCACTGTCATAAATAGGTATTAGCAATTAAGATACATTAGTGCAGGTGCTATGTGCGAGTATGCTAGTTGTTTATAATTCTTTAAAATACCATGATCTTGGTAGAATCGTGGATTTGCAATCGGAGAGTTGTTCGAAACTCCATACTGTGACTGTCGTGTAAGTGGGGACTGGAGCATGTCAAATCTGTCAGGGTCTCATGTCCACGTTGGTGAGGTGTGGAAGTTTGGAGAGGTGGGGTGCCAGCTCAAGTGTTGACTTCGTCATCTGATTGTAGTTTAAAACTACGAAGTGTTGCCATCGGATCTTTACCAACGGGATTGATCTCGGACCGATGCAAATGTTACTTTAGCGCGCTGCTGTTGATGATTATGTTGCTTTAGTGCGACATAAATTCGACTACCTACCAACTCACTGCAGGGAATCGTACATCCATTATATCAAGATGGATTGTTATGTTTTATGCCTACAGGTTTTTAAGTTACTATTAAGTAAGAAAGAATATCCCTTCCCTAAAACGTTATATAAACTTCCAATGTGTATTTTTAATGCAACTTAAGATGTAACCCTTCACGCATTGGGAAACAAAAATTAAATAATATTTAACTTCTGTTGCAGATTGAAAATTCAGTATCTTGAAAAAGGAACAACAAAATTTGGTGGCCTTGAAGACTCTGTCGATGAAGAGGAATTTATAGTAAGGAGAACCTAAAATTTAGCTTTATTGTACGGAAAAATTATTTGAAACTAATTATTACCAGATGGGCTTATGTAGGATATGCACAAATAACTAACAAATGTAGTATGAAACTAAAGTTAATTATGCAAGTCAGTAAATTGAAAATGGTGTTAGAACTTGGCATTTTTACATCTAGAAAAAATAAGGCATCAAACTACGTATTGATGAGCGTCAGGAGTACAATGAAATCAACCTTAGTTCAGATGTTCACATTCGGGATGCGACATCGACAGCAAAAAATAGATGTTCAAAATTGAAACATCGATGTTCAAAATACATCGGCCAAAAACCATCGATGTTTTAAAAATTCAGTATATTTAAACTTTTTCACCCATTTCTCAACACTGGTTTAGCAACCTCAAACATTAATGTTCGCCCCCCCCCGGGGGGGGGAGATAATTAATTTGTCTCATTTTCCATGTTTATTAATTTATAAGTTAGATTTTTTAACTATCAAAACAAAGAAAAAAATAAGAAGAACAATTAACAAATCTTTTATTTTCAAATTAAAAAAAAATATTTACAACAATTTGACATAGGTTCTACTAACTGTAAGTATAATTAGGTAGGTACATAACAACAATTATTGTTACTTATTATTAAATATTTATCAATTTTTAAGGGGGAAAACACAACAAACTTATTTTTTATTTACTGTAAATAAAATATATTGGGGCCAATAATTATTATTGGCCCTAATATATTTGTTATATACAGTTTGTAAAAAAAGAAGTTTGTTAACTTTCTCCACCTTAAGCCGACTTCTTTTTCACCAGTTAAGTAAAAAACTCTTTCTGATGGAACATATGTCGCCATTACTGACAAATACTTAGTTGCATGTTTATTTTTCTTAATTTTTACTATGGTGCTTTTTTTCATTAAAAAATAGAACATCAACACCGTAAAAACATCGATGTTAAACAAACATTGGCTCCAATAAATAGATGGTAAATACAACAATGTTTTTATAAAACATCGATGTTTTGAAAACATCGACATCGATGTCGCATCCCTACTTTTCAGACTCTTCACCCTTGCCACTTTGGTCTAAATGTATGTTCAATTTACAGTTTATGAAAATTAGGCTACTTGGTTAGTTTTAAAATTTTTATAACGGTACTTTTTCATTTAAAAATAAAACATCGACAACTCAAACACATCGACAAATATAAATATTGATTTTACAAAAAAATCGGCTCCAATACATCAATGTTAAATACAATTCATTGCCATAAAAATTTGCGCACCAAGAAATAATTGTGGGATCGTAACGAAACTTGGCATGAAGGTACATGTCGGCCAGATATGCAAATGATTAGAAATGCAGCGTGATTGCACATTGCATAATGCCACAAGAGGGCGTTGAACTTCGTTCACCTTGGAGTATAAAACAGGTAAGCAGAGCTTGTTTGAGTGTACTTAATCTTTTGTAAAGGAAATGCTGTTGTAGACATGCCGTTACGCCGCCATTGAATACAATATGAGCAGCTGTCAGAGTTCGAGAGGGGAAAAATCATCGGGATGATGGAAGCTGGGTGGTCAGCTCGGCGAGTAACTCGTCGAGTAGGCCGTTCTGATTTTACTGTGAGGAGGTGTTGGGACCAGTGGACAGAAGAGACGTCATTTACACGGCGACCAGGCTCAGGACGCCCTCGACAGACCAGTCGTCGAGAAGACCATCACATCATACGAAACGCACACGTAGAGCCAACTGCCTCATTGGCCGCTATCCAGACACAGGCAGCACCTTCACTACGGGCCCCTGTGTCTTCCCGAACCATCGCAAGGCGCCTGGCTGAAGGACATCTGGTATCGCGGCACCCTTTACGTGTGCTGCCAATGACACCCACCCACCGACGCCTCCGTTTGGAGTGCTGTCGCGCACAACGGGATTGGACTGCAACGGAATGGAACCAGGTCGTCTTCAGCGACAAATCTAGATTCAATTTGAGCAGTGATGACAATCGTGTTCGTGTGTGGAGGCCCCATAGTGAACGCATCAATCCTGCCTTCACTTTACAGCGACACACCGCTCCCACAGCTGGTGTGATGGTATGGGGTGCCATTGCTTACGATACACGGTCACCCCTAATATTGATCCATGGCACAATGACAGCCCAGCGGTACGTCCATGACATCCTTCAGCCACATGTGATGCCACTCATGGAAGGGCTCCCAGGAGCCATTTTTCAACAAGACAATGCTCGGCCACACACACAGCAAGGATGTCACAAGACTGCCTGTTTTATCACAAGACACCGCCATATTACCAACCTTCCCTGGCCTGTTCTATCCCCAGATTTGTCACCAATCGAGTATATCTGGGTTCATTTGGGACGGCAAGTTGGACACCCTACGAGTTTGGTCGAACTAGAGGCGCGTTTACAGCAACTGTGGAACGAGATATCTGAGGACATTTTATACGGAACTTGTATGCCTCAATGCCCGCTCGTATCGCATCGTGCATTCGTGCTAGAGGGGGTCCAACAGAGTACTAAAACTTCCGTTCATTTGTACTTTTTTCTGCAATAAATGATAAATTTTCTTTGATTTTCTAATCACTTACTTATATCAAAGTAGTTCTTGCATTTGTAAAATTTCGTTTCATTTTGACGACTTTATCTTGGTGCGCAAATTTTTATGGCAATGAGTGTACATCGATGTTTTTTATAAAACATCGACATCGATGTCGCATCCCTAGTCCACATATAGTACGATTTTTTACTTTAAATTCGATTCGCAATCGAATTTAAAATAAAAAAAATCATAATTATTATATTCAAAGATAAAACTCTTATACATCACTATATTGAAAAAGTATTTAGACACTGCAGAAATTCGCAGAGGATCCATATTAATGTGGAGTTGTTTTCCTGGTTAGTACTCGGCCCATTGCTTTATGTACCTCGTACCATGAACTCTGACGTGTAGGTCGACGTTCTGGATAATTCGGCCTTGCATACACTATGGCAATACTATGGCGATGATGATTGTTTCTTCCAACAGGATCAAGCTCCATGTCATACTGCAAAACGTGTGCTGCAATGGTTTCTTGAAAATTAGGCGAATTTGCTTGACTGGCCAATCTTAATCCCATCGAGTACTTGTGGGGCAAACTGGAGCAACGAGTAGGACACTGCCATGCACGCCCGCCCATCTTCGAAACAATATCTTCTCACAGCTTTGCAAGAGGCATGTCGAGCGCTGTTTCCTTATTGTGGAAAGTATGCCTCGATGTGTTGCAGCTGTAATACAAGCACAAGGAGGGCCTCCCTGTTACTAAATAGGATAGTAAAGCGCTTTTTCTGAAAAACATGCAGTGTCCAAATACTTTTGTCCATATAGTGTAGATATCAATTGTATATCAAAGCTAAATAAACTGATACTCGGTTAAATTTATGGGTCAGTTTCATTAAAAAAAAATTCAATTTATAAAACCTCAAACCTTTAAATAACTTCAACGAAGTGCATATTTGACTAATATACGCGGCTCAAAAATTGATGCTAATAGCTTATTGTCAAACGGAAAGGACGTATATATGCATATAAACATGCCACGGGATTTGTTTGTCAATTTTGCAGCTTTGTTTAAATGTGCTTGGTGTTTAGCTATGTTACTGTATAATATTGCTGAAACTGCGCTCAAGAGATCGTCATTTTAACGAAATTCTTCTGCAGTGTGATTAAAGAAAGGAATGAGAAATGTGGAAGCTGAAAATTAACTTGGAAAGAAAAGCGCGAGTGACAGCGACAAAAGCTTTAGAATAAAAAATACCGAAGCATTGTTGTGGGACAACAAAGGGATGGGAAGAAACACTGAAGTGGACGTTCAGAAGCTAGTTGGGGTAACATAACTCGGGTGTGAATTTTTTTGTCACACATTTAAAAAAAATAAGAACGAACATTGGTAAGAAGTATACGAAATGCTATTTTATATTTTTTGTATAATTTTATTTTAATTAGAGGTGTTTAATCGTAATAATATGACAAGTAATTCGGAAGCCCTCATCCAATCGTCTTCGCCTTTTGTAGTCTGTTTATTTTTCACATGATTCAACTTTGCTTGGAATGTTCTGCAAGGAATATTCTAGGTGGAATGTTCTACATGGAATATTCTAGATGGATCACACAGATATATGTATAAACGAGTAACAGTAGCTGTGAACTATGTTCTTTTTTACATTCAGAACAACGGACAGGTAATATCTTACTTTTTAGGCTCCAATTTCGTTCTTTTTGGATTCGTATTCTGAGTGTGTGTGTGGAGACAGCAGCATGCTCCGCAATCCATGAGGGATTTTGCCTTGGGGTTCAATACCCTTTTGTGTTGTATTCTTCACAGGGAAGAATTGTCCATTGGTGATTGAATTCATGATTCAACAATGAAATTCATACAGTCCACTATCACTGGTCGTGTGTGTGAATTAACTTACTACTAAATGATTTCTACAAGAGGTATGAAATCCATTAATGTGATATGCTATGACTTATAAATGGATTGAAATAAGACAAAATGCAAATAACAATACTTTTCTGTCCATACGCAATTAAGAAAGTTTAGCGCAGATGCTATGCATGGGCATGCTAGTTTTAATGAAAAAATCCATAAGTTTACTGCTCATTTGAAAGCGTGAAATGCATTTCTATAATCTATTGTAGGCTCATCTACAGAGAAATATGGCAGCCTCAAATTCTCTCACGAGTAGCATGAAACGGGAAGTGCAGAAAGAAAGAAAACAGAACAAGGAATTGCAAAGGAGATTAGCACTTCTTAAGAAGGAGAAGATTGCTGCTCAGGAAGAGTGCATGCAAGATTTGGCGATGACCTCCAACAAAAACTTCGAGTTCGATTCTAGGATAGAAGGAGCATTAAGATCGATCATGGAAGAAAGAGGTGAACAGGTTAGTTCACCAATCAGATGTTTTTAGTGCATTTAAGTGAATATATTTGTATGTATCTTGATTCTGACAACAGTGGACCACAATTTTTCGAATTGATGACATTAGTTTGCTGTCTGTTTATTGTGCATGTTCTTATTTAACAGTATTTTATCAATGTATTTTGAATTTTTAATATCTCCAGGTTTATTTGTTATCATCTTAGTTTTTTTGTTATCCTATACTTTCTGTGGAAAAGTTTAAAAAATTAAATTATTACTTTTTGTTCGCAGACTCCTTCTGCTGAAAGTATACAGAAAGTAATTCAAGATTGGAAGGAGGGGTTCCAAGTAGCCATCAAGCAAAACGAAGATGAACTCAACAGACTACTAATTACAATAGATGCTCTTGATCAGGATCTTATAAAATGGGAAGCTGTAAAGCAAGATTTGGATCTAAAATTGGAAGACGCAAAGCATTACGTATGCTATTTCATTACATCATTGGTTTTTTTTAATTGGTATACGAAAAGGGAAGAATACACATATTTCACATGATTAGAAATAAATCAAAATATAATGTCCTAAACGCTGATAGTTAAGTCAGATGTATAAGAAGAAAATATTATGATTTGCCATACGTTGTTTCCACACATTTTTTACGTTTAATGACCATCTTTTATAAGTATTTGAAAAAATGGAAATTATTAGGTATAAGTTCGCTAAGTATAGCTACTTTTGAAAGATTATTCTGTTTTTTACAGGTATTGTTTAAACTCGTATTAACTATAAGGAAAGCTAAAAATCTGTGCGTTCGTTTAAAAAATGTGTCAACGTTTAACAAATTTCTTAATTTTTAGACATACGATAGCTCTCAAAACAGCTTACGTTGGAAACGTTTATTTCATGACCAACAACTTGACCCCCTCCCTAATTATGAGCTCTGCTACATTAGAAGTCAGAACTAAAAATATCGATTGTTGATTTACAATAGAATGTAACAGTTTTTGTTCTCTAGGGTAAGAGAAATAAGGAATTACTTGAAATATACGGAGAAGAATACGATCGTTTGAAGTTGGAATTAACGGAATTAACTGAAACTGTTAATAATATGGAAGGAAGGAAACAAGCGCTCACAGAGAAATTACGAACAAAACCTAGTGGCGGAGTTGTTCAACGTGTATGGAGACGCATTCGAGGAGAGCCGTCACCCAGACGCTCTCCCAAATATCAAGCACCTATCGACAACAAACATCCGAAATCGGACGTTTCAGAATCTGGTGGTCCAGTCACTTCAACGTCTCACCAACCGATCAGATCTTCACCTGCAAGAAATATGCACGGGAGTGCTTCTGGCGCACCTCTACCCTCTGGAGGGGTAAACAAAATGGCCGGAAAGGTCGGAGCACATTATCAATTCGAAAAAACCCTAGCAACACCTCCCCATCCAAACATGATATCCGGAGCATCTCCCCAAGCGAACAGAACGAAAGCAACACCTACCCACATGAACAGAATGCTTAGAACACATCTCCAAGCGAACAGAACACAAGCAACTAATCCCCACATGAACATAATGCCTAGAGCACATCTCCAAACGAATAGAACACATGCAACGCCTCCTCACCCAAACGAAATATACGGAGCACCTCTCCAAGTGGACAGAACACAAGTTACGCCTCCCCGAGTGTATAGAACACAAACAACATCTCTTTATCCGCGCGCGAACAGAATATACGGAGAATCTCTCCAACAAAACATACTCCAGTGGCCCTCTCCAAGGAAATCCAAACTTCAAACAATGCCTTCAGAGCCGTGGTACATTTGAATCATTAATTCTAAGCAGATATTAACCAGCAGGGGCAGAAAGAAGACGAAAGCGAATTGACGAAGACTAAGCCGTCCTACGCGAATGAGAACCATTCATGTAGCACCTTCAAAAGACCATACCTAAATCCTCGTGAAAATGATCCCGGTGACTGAAATATTGATTTAAAATAGGACATGATTGTTGAATAGAATATAAAGTTGATTTTTTAAAGTTTCATCGATTACTGTAAGATTTTATTTAAATAAATAATTACCAATCAATGAGTTTAGTACTTACTTGCATTCTGCTTTACAGCGGATTAGTATACCAGGAGAAAATTAGTTTTAAAATTTTGAGTATGAGGTATACTCTTTATTTTATACGTGATAATTATTACATCTTATAAGCAATTTTAATATGTTTTTATTTAGAGGTATAAACGCTGAGACATGAACAAAAAAAAAGGCTAATTAATGTAATACAAATTTGTAAATATAAGCACATGAAACTATCACGATTCTCTACTGGATAAACTATAAGAGAAAAATTTGTTGTATAAGCTGCAAGGAATCGAATCAAAATTATAGAACCAACTACAAAACGGGCCATGACGTCAAGTTGAGGGGATGCCCTTGTAGTGATAACCTATTTTTATCCAATTTACATATATTTTCTGTAAATAGATGGCACCCTATTGAATGTCATTTCATGGTGCACGACACCGATAGGTGGCGTAGCATTCTTGTTCATGCGATCACTTGGCTCGAAGATCTGTACCCAGTAGTTGACCAAAGATCCCCAGCATTATTGCTTGCTAAATAAAATTGTTAAGTTAATATCTGCTTGCATCTGTCTCCCTTATGCATCCAACCACATACCCTAATTATAAGAGGCAGTTGGCAATATTGGAGGCGGGCACGGATTACGGCGCTTAATGTCTGGAATCCTAAAACTTATACAAATAAATCTAAACAACACCCCCTCGACCCATAGTCTGGTCTTGGTTACTGCAGAACACACCAAAGCATATTTTTTACGTATCCAGGACCCTTATTACTTTTCAGGCAAAACTATATCTCCATTTTACCAGGTCATAAGCAAATTTCCTCTAAAAACAATAATAGTGTTATTATTTGCTGTAACCCTGCAGTTAATTTTAATCTTAGTTATGTCAGCACTAATTTTGTATTTGCATAGGCTTTAACACAATCCGGTCCCCTGTTATTGGGGAGAATATACTCCCCCCTCCCCCCAAGGCAACATTGAAACCCAGTAGGAGTAGCTAGAAGCCCTCGATTTCGGTCGAGGTAGGCTCCTCATCATTGGTGACTTCAATGCCCGTTCCCACTTGTGGGGATACGGGCATGAAGATATCAGGGGCAGGAAAATGTTGGACTTCTGCACTTCCTTCTTTTTAAATATTCTAAACATCCCTGAGAAGGGGCCTATCTTAGTTGCCCATTCTGGAAAAGGATGGCCCGATTTGACTTTAATTAATTCCGACATCCAAGCCTTGGCCTCTAACTGGAACGCAATGGACATTGAATCCTGTAGTGACCATAGGTACGTGACTGTGGACCTTAACTTTAACATAACTAACAACCAGGGCATCTTCCTTAGGACGAAGTTCGGACTGGCAAGGTTCCCTGAATACTTCCATAAATTAACTCCCAATTTAGGTATCTCTGCTATTAACATTAACAATACTTGGGAACTCGATGCCTATTTTGAAAAATTAACTAAAACAGTACGTGATGTAACTTTGCAAACGCTTAAAGAAACCCGTAAAAACAACAACAGAGATAGCAAGGTTCCCTGGTGGAACGGAAAACTCGCCGCCTTCAGGAACCGGGTGACTGCTCTGTCCTGGAGAGTCCGGTTCCTGATAAGAGAACCCTCAGATGTCAATGGGGCCCGAGCCGCGGATTAGGCCTTCAGGTCTAGCAGGGCCGCCTATAAAAAGATGATCATGGAATCAAAGAGGACGGCATGGAGGGGATACTGCACTGACCACAATTCAAAATATGGCTCCGCTTTCAAATTTACCTTTAAAAACAACAATAGCAATAATAATTTAAATCTTTTTATTCCTAATAACCCAAATTCTACACATTCAGACAAAGTAAATCTACTTATGAACCGTTTCTTTTCAAATATTAATGCAAATGCTCCTAATCTCAATATCAATTCAGTTACAGACTTTACTATACAATTCGATAAACATGACTTAAAACATGTCCTCTCCAGCCTGCCTGACGGGAGGGGCCCGGGGCCGGACCTCATCGACCATAAGATCTGGAAGTGTGTTTATGAGAATCACCCGAAACTTCTGGACCCTATTTATAAATGTCTGATTTTTGGTTATTTTACTAGGTGCCTCAGGTGTAATGGTGTTCGATTCCTGGCAAAACCAGGGAGAGATCCCTCCACCTGCCGTCCCATTTTCCTCCTTCCTCCCTGGGGAGGATTCTGGAGAGGCTCTTTTCAGAATTTACAGTACGGTTTTAAAGAGATGAGGTCCTTTGAGGAGGCGTTGTTTTCCGCTATTGAAACAAATAAAACTTCTAAATACACTCATGTCCATAAATTAAGGTTAATTCAGAATCACACGGAAATCAAACTCTAAAGTAAAAATTTCACCTTTAGTATATTATCGCACACATCTTCAAGAATAATATCCAAATTACAGGAAGCCATCAGATGACACCGATAGTACTTCACAATGACGAGAGTGTAAGAGGTGTGTATATAAGGAATGGTAGTAAAGAAGTAAAATTGTTCACAAGCGTATTATAAACCGCTCAGTGCCACAACCGAATAGTTATGGTACAGAGGACGTATGCCAATGATTTTTTAAGAGGTATCGTTTACAGACGTTTGGGACATGTTGGTCTGTATACTCGCAGGCCTGTAAGATGTGTTCCACTCACAGCAACTTACTGTCGCCAACGGTTAGCCTTAAGTAGACAACATGCAATGTGGACATCGTCACATTGGGCTTGTGTGATGTTTTCCGACGAGTCCAGGTTTAGCTTGTAGTATGATTCACTGCGGACGTTCATATGGAGAACGCCAGGTACCAGCTATCACCAAGACAACATCATTGAGCGACACCGTTACGGTGGTGCAGGATTGTTCGTTTGGGACGGAATTATACTGGACTCCAGAACAGATATACATGTTCAAATCGGAACCATGAGAGGCCAAATTTATTGGGACATCATTCTGGAACAACATGTACGTTTGTTTAGTGGTGCCATGGGCGCAGAATTTGTATTTATGGATGACCGTCCTCACCGTGCCAACATTGTATACGAATGCCTTGAATCTGAGGATATCACCCGTATGGAATATCCAGCATTCTCACCTGACTTGAATCCGATAGAGCATGTGTGGGACATGCTTGGCCGGCGAGTTGCAGCCCGTCAACCACTTCCTACATGCAGTGCTGTAGTCGTAAATAAATCAGAGGGTATACTATGGGGGCCCCTGCACTAGTTTAGGCAGGGGCCCCATGGTATACCCTCTGTTGGTACACTCTGATAGACTTAGAATTTTTTCCATGGGGAGGCGAAACATGTGCTTACTACTTACCCTATCCACGAGGGGGGCAAAAAACATGTACACACATACATGTGTATATAGTGTATACAGGGTGGTCCCGAATTCATGGTACAAACTTTAATGGTAGGTCCAGGACATTGTAACAATGATTTATTGTATAGGAATGTATAGTCGCAAGTGACGCGGTGAGGCGAAAACAGGGGAAATAACGGCCGAAAGGAAAAACAAAGATTTTATTGAAAGCGTTGTTGACAAGTGTCATGTTTACAGTAATTGTTCAAAATTGCGTCCACCAGTATCGATACATGATTGACAGCGTCGGTGGAGCGATTGGCGTACACGTTCAAAGATGCCTGGTATTTCACGCACACCTGCAGCAGCTACAGATAAGCGAGCGACGAGATCCTCATCTGAGTCAACTGGAGTCTCATAAACAAGATGCTTTAGATGTCCCCATAAAAAGTAATCGAGGCTCGATAAATCGGGAGATCGGGGTGGCCAAGGGACTGGTCCACCACGCCCAATCCATCGAGTACCAAACGTGGCATTCAGGTAATTCCGTACATCAATGCTGAAGTGTGCTGGCGCCCCATCGTGCTGAAACCACATGCGGTTACGAATGGCGATCGGAACATCATGCAGCAGTTGTGGTAACACTTCTTTCAGAAAAATAAGATAGCTTCCGCCAGTGAGCCGCGTGGGTAGTAAGTATGGGCCAATCAAAAAGTCGTTCACAATACCAGCCCACACATTAATACTGAAACGTTGTTGAAACGCATGTCGACGCGTTGCATGTGGATTATCGGTTGCCCACACATGGGAATTGTGCGCATTAAAGACACCCTCGCGTGAAAATGTCGCTTCATCTGTAAATAGCACATAATCTACGAAATCCGGCTGCAACGCACATTGCTGCATCACCCACAGGCAGAAGTTCACGCGGCGAGGATAATCTGCCGGATTCAATGCTTGTACTTTCTGAAAATGGAAGGGGTGTAAGCGATTTTCGTTTAACACTCTGCATACAGTCTGATGACTCACACCTACGTCACGCGCAACAGTTCTTGTGCTTGACTCGGGTCTATCAGCCACAATGTTCAAGATGCTTTCTTCCAGCCTTGGAGTGCGTACAGCTCTTACTCGACCAGAACCATGTCTGTTGACGTCGAACGCACCTGTTTCACAAAGTTGACGATGTAACCGTTGAAAAATTCTATGATCCGGCATTCGTCGATCAGGATACTCCGCGCGATACATTCGTAACGCAGCTCTGCCGTTACCATTTGCACGGCCGTACATGTAATGCATGTCTGCTTTTTCTGCATACGTAAAGTCACCCATCGTCTACGGCAGCACAATTGTGAATGGCGCTTTTCCCTACTGCGATTCATCATGTTCAACAGCGGCTAGACATCTACTGCCCTCTACCGGCAATGATACCAACCGATCACTCCATTTCTCTTTCCTTTTATTTCCCCTGTTTACGCCTCACCGCGTCACTTGCGACTATACATTCCTATACAATAAATCATTGTTACAATGTCCTGTACCTACCATTAAAGTTTGTACCATGAATTCGGGACCACCATGTATATATTCTTCGGGTAGGTATTCATTAAACTAAACACGCTCTCGTAAACGGCCGTGAAACATGATAATATTTCAATTGTTCTTAAAAGAGGCTTTAATTTTTCTGGAACAACTTGGCGTTTTCATTGGTCCCTCAAACCCATGAATAGTGCACATTTCATCTATACCAAAACGTCAACAGATCCTTCTTACCTCCTTTTTTACATGACGAATATCCCCTGAATTTATATTTTCTGGATCAAACTTGGATACATCCTTCAAAAGTTGACAATTTTTTTCATTAACATCAGAACAAAGTCTGAATTTCATTATATCGACAATACTTTGAATGAATTGCTTTTGATTAAAATGTACGATTTGGAACTATGTACCAAGGTGATATCTTGAAAAATAATTATTTTCTTCTTGAATTATTTTGCTTCTACAGCTATCTGCGTTTCATGTGATGTTTCGCGCGATGTTTTCTAGGAAAACCAAAGCGGTGTTCGTAGTTTTAAATAAAAAGCAGAGGGTATACGGAATTTGTTGGAAAAACCAGAGGGTATACGGCGTATACCGCCGTATACCCTCCACTACAGCCCTGCCTACATGTGTACTGGAACTTCGGAGAGCATTGTTTGCTGAGTGGAGTGATATTCCCCAAGATCAGCTCGATAATTTGTTCCTCAGCATGCCTAGACGTTGTAGGGACTGTATATCATCGTCTGGGAGACATGCAATGTCTTAACCACTATACCAACCATGCCATGTTAAGTTTTTGTAAGGTCGATATTTTTTGTAATCGCTCAAGTGATCAAAAATCGTAGTTTTCATGAATGGTATCATACATACACTATCGTTTTTGTTCTTTATCTTTTGTTTAATAAATGGGCTTTATGAATAAGTCACGTTTGTTTTGTTTCTGAATCTTTATTTACCGGAGCTGGCATTATCCTTAATTTATGGACATGAGGGTAGTTTCAGCCATTGTGTCTTAACCACCCTTGACATTAGAGTCGCCTTCGACAACATGGACTGGCACTTGCTGATCGACAGAATCAGTCAAATTAGTATGTTTAAGATCTTAATACAATTTATAAAAACACCTATCTGATCGTACAATAGCCTATGAAACGGGGGTCTCGATATTACCAGAAGGATTGTTAGAGGATGTCTGGAATTTGTACTTGGACAGCATACTAAATTTAAACTCTGATTCTCTATATCTCCATGCCTTCGCGGACGACCTGGCGTTGATTACGACTGGTCGTTCACGGAGAGACCTGGAAACGAACACTAATAATGCATTATACTTAATAGCTACTAAACTGTCTGATTTAAAGCTGGATCCGTCGATCGATAAGTGTCGGTCAATCGTAATTTCAAAGGGTCCAAATCTGTAGAGAAATCTAATATTCAAAATTAACTTGGCCAACATTGAAATTGCTGATAGTTTAAAATATCTGGGAATTATCATCGACAACGGACTCACGTGGAGCGACCCTATCTTGAATTTAAGATCTAGGTGTTACGAGATAGGGGGATCCATGAATCGAGTCCGAGGAGGGGGCTTTAGTGGCCAGCTCCAAAATATTTGGTACTTGACCGTGATCGAGAAAATCCTAACCTATAGGGCCGGCATCTGGGGGGATGCCCTCAATAAAACACAAATTATGAAAATCCAATACAACGAGTGTTTCTACTCAAAATTTCAGGAGCTGATCGCACCTCCCCCACTGACTCCCTCAATGCGCTCTGCGGAATCTCCCCGCCCCACGTGACCCTGTTGTCGTTACTTAAAAAAATCAATTTATCTAAAAGGTGGCTCCCTGACCATGAGCTCGGGCTGTCACCAAATACAATAGATTTTAATACCAGTTTTATAGGGTCCCCGATGTCGATGCTTAGGCTAGACTTCGGGGGCACCATTCAAAACCCTGATTATGAGGTGTACACCGACGGCTCTTCATTTCTTTTTAACATTAAATCTACAATAGGCCATTACACTAAAAACTTTGACCTGAGCTGGGTCCGAGCCCATGTCGGCACAGCCGGAAACGAGCTCGCCGGCCATTATGCCAAACTTGCTTTGGTCGATGGTGAGGGGCTCTATGTCCCCGCTCCTGCTAGTATTGTTAAACACAAACTGAAATAATATATTGTAAATAAAAGGCAGGAGCATCATAGGGACTCGGGAAAGGGTCCTTCGTGTTAAAAATTTTCTACCTAAAATAAACCCAGGGGCCCTTGTTACCGACCTGCACATGATCTTTTTCTTGACGGGCCATGGGCCGTTTATTGCATATCTATGTAGATTTGGTAAAAAAGATGGTGAACTCTGTCTGTGCGGCGGTGTGGGTGACGCCGACCATTACCTCTTCGGCTGTCCGCGTACTAAGAAATTTCACATCACCAGGCCTTCGGACTCAAATAAACCCGAATAGCTGTTTTGGGTCCTTAGCAACCCCCGGAGTCTATATAGACTGAGACTGTGTGCTGGCGGCCGCAGAGGTGGCGGTGGACCCCCCCCTCCCTCGCCCGCTGTCTAAGGATCCCTTGTTCTCTGATAATGTATGGCCTGGGACTATGTCTAGGCCCATTTTAAAGCCTTAAATTTTAACTTTTTACACTGTTAAATCTTTTACCTATTTCAATGTTTATTTCTAGTTTCTTTTTTACATGCCTTTTCAGACCGATGATATATTCCTGTTTTTATTTTTTAGCAGAATTTACTTTCAAGTTCCGGCGTTCTGCCGTTGTTCCTGTTTTTATTCTGGCCTGTTGCCACTTGTACACCTAATGAGTTGATTTTTAATAAATGTGTCATGCCTCAATGGAGGCCTTCCACCCCGGGTCATAAAAGGTGCTCTAAGCCTCTGGTGAGCAGACCCGGGACGGGACTTAAAAAAAGTAGCCAAACTAAGATATATTCAAAGACCGTTTTTATTAAAAATATCAGGAGCTTATAAAACCTCCCCAAACGCCTAGTCCACTAGCACGAAAAATACAACACTTATTATACAACAACAAGGAAATTTGCCTAGGATGGATTAAAGCCCATGCGGATCACGATGGAAACGAAGAAGCAGATAGATTAGCAAAAGAGCCAACAACAATGGAATACGTAGATGAAGGGGTGAAATGGCCCAAGAGCCATTACAGAAAGGAAACCACTAGATGGCTACTTGATGCAAGGCAGAATGAATGGGACGAAGGAGAAACAGGCAGGACGGTGCACGATGTGTTACCAAAAGTGTCACTAAAATCATCAAGTTGGACCAGGGAAGAGACACTTTTCTTCACAGGGCACGGCACATTCCCATCCTACCTAATGAGGTTTAAGAAAATCAAGTCCGAAAACTGCTCCTGTGGTGAAATTGGCACACCTCTACATTATATCACAGTTTGCCCCCTTACAGCCTCATGGCATATGAGAACACCTGCCGACCACCTTAAAATTGCTTGGCTCAGGAACATTGCATGCAACCATGGCTCGAGGGTTAAATTATTATATACATCAGCTTGTTATATATTACATACATAGTTATATATTACATATATAGATACATATATTAAATATTTCAGCGCAGACGCACATCACGCGCGCCTGTGGGGCCACTTCAAAGCACTATTTAAGGCTTGGAGGTTTCGACGATTTCAAGTACGGCAATTGTGTATTTCTTGTGGTTTTTTAAAAAAAACCGATCAATTATGCCTCGTAGAAAACAGCGATCATCTTTTGATCAAATATCCGAGTTCGACAGAGGAAGGATAGTGGCCTACCGAGATTGTGGATTATCTTTCAGGGAAATCGGTAATCGTGTTCGACGAAACCAAACAACTATAATGCGGATATGTGATCGTTGGATGCAGGAGGGTACGACGGACCGATGTGTTCGATCGCATCTACCTCAGTGCACCACTTCACGTGATGACAGGCATATTGTGCGTATGGCAGTGGCGGGTCGCTCATCACGAACCATAGCACAGCACATTCAGTCTGTAACGCATCATCCAGTGTCTGCGCGTGCCATTCGACGCCGTTTACAGCAGAGTGGTCTGTCCGCAAAACGTCCATTGCTTCGTCTACCCTTGACGCAGAACCACAGACGTCTCCACCGCCAATGGTGCGATGAAAGAAGGATGTGGACGGCAGAATGGAATGAAATTGTGTTTCCTGACGAGTCACGCTTCTGTCTGCAACACCACGATGGTCGGATTCGAGTCTGGAGACACCGTGGAGAGAGGATGCTGAACAGCTACGTTATGCACCGCCACACTGGTTCTGCACCGGGTATTATGGCATGGGGCGGTATTGGATATCACTCTTGCACTTCTCTAGTACGCATTGCCGGTACTTTAAACAGCCAGCGCTACATCTCCGAGGTGTTGTAGCCAGTTGTCCTTCCTTACCTTCAGCGCTTGCCCACAGTCATATTTCAACAGCATAATGCGCGACCACACGTGGCAAGCATTGTCCAAGGGTTCTTTGTCAATCGCCAGATTGAATTGCTTCCCTGGCCAGCTCGCTCTTCGGATCTTTCGCCGATAGAAAACATGTGGTCCATGGTTGCTCAACGATTGACCCAGATTACATCCCCAGCTGCTACACCAGATCAACTTTTTCAACGTGTGGAAGCTGCTTGGTCTGCTGTACCCCAAGAACATATCCAAAGTATCTTTGAATCAATGCTGAGGCGTGTGGCAGCGGTGATTTCCAACAATGGCGGCTACTCTGGCTACTGATTTTGGTAGGAACCACACTTCACAGAAATCTATAAATTTAATCATTTGATGTCAACATGTTATCTACAAAATAAATTTTGTTGTGATATCTCTTGTCATTCTTGGTGTTGCAATTTGGGTGGCCAGCAGCGTATTTAAACTGGTACAGTGTCTCACGACACTAGGCACGGGAGTGTGTGTTGGTGTTAGTTAGTAGTTAGTTAACTCCAGTTAGTTCATCCGTCAAATCATTTATGTATACTTACCAATCTTTTATTCTCATGTTATACTGCGTCAATATCCTTTATGTTTCCACAGACCTTTTATTAGGGTCGGTTGCCCAAAGTTCGACTCCTGTCCTCGTATATTCATGCACTGGGCCTTTTGCTTGTAACACTTGCTTGGACATGTAAATTTTAAAGACACAGTAAATGTTAGTCCGGTTGGTGTTTGCTCGACTGGGTTTACTTCACGAGCTGGAAGTTCTTCCCCTCTCCCAGCCAAAGAATCCAAACCCTAACGTGTGAGTCGAGAGGTGGAGGATCTGGAACAAGATTATGCACCACACACGGAACGAATTGCTAGGAATTGTCTTCAAGTTTTCCAACACTTCCTTGGCCAGCTAGGTCTTCTGATCTCTCTTCCATAGATCAAATTTCGGACGTTATGGGAAGACGATTGCAACCATCCTGGAATGTTGACCTTTTAGCCCGACAGTTGGAGACGACTTGGCATGAAATTTCGCAGGACACCATCCGGCAACTTTTTCAGTCTATGTCACGCCGGGTGACAGCTTGTATCCAGGCCAGAGGTGGACCAACGCCTTATTGACTTCTTCCCTTTGTAACGGTTAGTCTGAAATAAATCATTCAAGTGTTCTGAAATTTTAATCGTTTGTTTTTCTATGTATGTTCTGCACATCCACCAATTGTTATAGCAATCGCAAAAAATCCTTATTGGTTCGTCGATTTTTTTTTCTTATAGAGTGCAATCCGATTGGCATATCATGTGTGAGCATTTAGTAGGCCGGAGTAAAATTCCGTTAAGTTTGTTGCTCTGGCAGCCCAGTTGGTAGAGTAGTTAGAAAAAAGAGGGTTGCCAGTTCGGAAGCCAGTCTAAAGACGATCGTGTACACATGGGCTGGTGTATGTTAAATCTGTGGCGTCGTCAAATGAGCTCACGTTGGCGTGGTTAAAATTACGAGGCGTAGTACGTGCTGTGTAGGAGGATTTTCAGAGTAAACATAAATAAACAATGTATCGAAAAATAAAAAATATTTCCTGCTAAATATTAATATGATTTATTTCCATTTTCTCATACACTTTATCGATAATGTTTTGATGATTAAACATCTTTGATTGCGGCTTTGTTCTGTAGCTTTCGAATGAAAGCATTTACTCAGTCCTCACTCCACGCAATCCAAAGTTACATTGGCGCAATACTCGCCCGACACCGTAGACTTTTGACATATTTCGAGCTCCCTCTCCGCACTCAGCGCGTCTGCACACTAGGTCCGAAGGTCATGTCACTCAAAGAAATTTGTTTCTCTACACGACGCTGTAGTTGTATTTCCTATATTTCTTTGTTCTGAAATCACACAAGGAAAAAATAGTTGCAATGCTTTTGTTTGCAGCGCTCGAATTTTAAAGAATTCAATCTATATTGTTCCGACTTCTAAGACGTATTCACATGAATTTTTATATTTGTCGGAATAAAATGTTGCGTTCTTCATGTCTTTTACCTGTTATAAATATGCTTCAAAATCCTTCGGCATATGGAGCAAGACTGTCATGACAATAGTCCACAGACTCCATTGGGCCAACCACATTCACATCCTGGCTTAGCCAATCATGGCTACAATGGATTTTTCGAGCGGAGCGTCAAAGGGCCTGTTCCTCGCTGTTTTCCTACTCGGAAACCTTCCCTACTCTTGCAGCAAAATATGATAAACTCCTATACGGGGCGACATGGAGGGAAGTGCGCCCCCAAATATATGGAACTGGAAGGCCTCGTCATAGAACACTTGAGCTGGTACGCCACTCTCCAAACTTCCACACCACGCCAACGTGAGGACATTTGAGGTCACAAAAGATTAAACGGGAACCAACCCCTTTGTACATGGTGGTCTTTGGTCTGACCCTCCAGTTGAAAAACCGCTACTCTTCCGTCCGTGCAACCACGTCCTCCACCCTTTCCGATGGGAAAGACAATAGTCTTAAAGCCAGAGGAGAATGAATGGACCACATGAAATCGAAACTGTTGATCTTCTACTATATTAGGCCCTCCTACCATCAGTCTTGGTACCAATCTACTTCCTTCTAGCATAACATAATTATAAAATGTGTAGTCAAAAGTTTCTCTTGCTACGTTTCATGTCAGTAATTTCTTGTTGTATTATTTATTACGTTTTGCATTACTAATTACTAACGCATAAGTGTTCCACTGAAAACCAGTTGGAAGAGTAACGGATTAGGATCCGGAGGTTTGCATGTTCGAATCCAACTAAACACCGTCGTGTACAAAGGGGGCTGGTACACGTTAAATATGTCGTGTCCTCACGCTGACGTGGTGTGAAAATTGGTGATTAGGGTGCCAGCTCTGGATTGATTTCGTTAATTAATCGTGGTTAAAAATTTACGTGGTATTGTAATTGGATCTTTTCTTTCGAGTTTGATTCCGGATCGTAGCCAATAGCCCATTGTGTTGCTCCAGTGCGACGTTAATTAAACTATCTACCTCATATTGCACAAACTTTGCATTGCACTTTTTAATCTGCCTAATGAGTGGTTGCCCAAGTGAAAATGAAAGAATCACTAAAGGTTCGCAATATATTTTCCTCTTTTAATACCATTTTCGTTTCTCCTCTTATGTTTTACAGCCCTTTGTGTTCAAACTAAACAAAGTTCAACGATCTCGATCAATGTAACACAGTTCGCTTTCATACTCTGCGGACTTTCACAACTAGTTTCTCAGGAACTGCTTCACTGGTCCTATGTATACAAACTTCGTCTTAGTTGTTTAATAAATTGTTTGCTTGATGAGTTTTTCTTTCACGAGTTCTTATTCCAATATCGATGCAGTCTTGATTTACTGAATCAAAGTTGACTAAAAGTTAGCAACCTCAGTAAACATCACAGGTGATACACATATAAAGGGAAATGCACACAGGGTTTAATGCCGATACACCAATGAGATTAGAGCTGACCAAAGTTTATACTTCGGTAATTGAACATTAGAATGTGATAAATAAATTTATTTTTAGTAAGTTTTAACATTTATTCACACAACATTCAAATTCAAAACCACTTATTTTGTGGGCGTCAATGTACCGTGGGCAGCTGAATTTCATAAACTAGCTTTTAATCTCTTAATGCATGAATTCAACATGTTAATTTCAATTTTTGATTTTACAAAACTTTAAAAGGACTATTATGATATTTTTATTTATAATTATAAACTTAAGGTTTTACTTGTGTGTAAAGTAAAACGAGTGAAGTTAAAGTGAATTTTAACCATAAAATGAATATTTCTGCATAAGTTTAGAAATTCAAATCCTTACCATTCTAAAACAATGAATACTTTTCAACAATACTCGAAACAATTCGTTTTAAAATAGATATATACATTATTGAGTAACAACGATTTTCTAAAACAATGTCTGAAACAATGCATTCGCACTGTTGAGATGCTGCGAACAACGTATTTTGGTCAAATGAAATCTGTTCATTGAAAGACTAGCACCTCGAAAATTTACTCTCGTAAAAGTATTGTGCTTAACTCTATAAATCTTAGTGCGAACATAGCCGCATCGTTATTTTTGTCATTTTCCCATTAAGAAACTAATCAAGGCCGCCGAAATGATAGTTGAAATCATGATAATTGCAGTTGGACTCTTAATGTGAGTAGCACAATGCAAATTTCATCAGCCGTTAAGGAAATGTTTTGACTTGATAGTGGTATAATGTTATAGCAAAGCATTTTTTCCATTTCTTGTTTGAATTTTTCTATATTCATTAATTTATTCATATCTGTTGAAATTGTCTTTTTTAAACAGTTTTCTTGGTTTACATTTCCCATAAAATTTACTTACCAGAAGTGTAAGAAATAAAAATGAATAGTGCACAATTCGTCTTTAGATGTTCCAGTAAAATATGCAATAGTTATTTTCGTTCGAATCTTATCTTTTAAATATATTAATGCATAATTATTTGATTATATGTTATTTATTTAACACACTATGCACAGGCTTAGAGTATAAGATTAAGTTATTAGATTTTTGCTTTTAAGATATTTGATGCACTATTAACACTATTATTTATTAAGGTTCAATTTTTTTTTCGGTTTTCTCAGTGAATATTTTAAGTTTAAATTGCCGGCTGAGATCAGAAACTCAAAAATTGACATATTTTCTCAGAGACAAAGATACATAAAACTATAACACTAATGGCGCATAAAACAACTGTTTAAGGACTTATTTAATTATTTTAACTATTATAATTTTTTTTAGCTAGAATCTAATAGTTTTTAAACAGGTCTACAATAAAACATTTCCTTCTTTGAGACAACGCAACACTAATTCATTTTCTCATATCACATATAACAAATAACATCTTGTACTGCTACACTCAAATGCACTATGTAAAATTTGAACTAGTTCATAATGTCCTTAACATTTATTTTGAATAAAAAATGATTGCATTAATACTTTTATACATTTATTGCTTATACATGCATGATTTTTATAAGTAGATTTTAACGAGAAAATATAATGGCGTTTTCAATTGAGATATTTTAGAAATCATTAAGATACAAGATTCTGTTCAGAAAGGTAAAACTATTTGAAATGGAATTTTCTAATTCCAGCATTTACATTCTAAATAAATATATATTCTTAAAAATACACTAACAATATTTCTATTTTTATCCTCATTGAAATCCATTTTATACCTTATTTTATTTTAACTAAGTTTTATAAATATATTATAATAAATATATATTAGAATTGAGGTGTTGAAGATACGAAGGAAGAACTCAACATTGGGGGAAAGTTTTTTCCTCATATTTTGGATTATCGGACTAAAGAATAATAATATTAACTTTTTTACTGAGTTCGAACTTTTTAAACCCTATAAAAGTAGGGCTAAATTATTTTTCTAGTTCGAAAAAGCTCTTCTTAAAGAAAAAGTTCGAAAATGCGGACGAACAGCGGTTGAAATTTTTTTTAACAATACAGTTTTAGAAAAATCAAAAACCAAGTTAAAAATTGATAAATTGAAAAATTTTGCTGAAATTTATATTTAATTTTCTGAAAAGCCAGAAAACATCTCTGCTCATAAATTGAATTTTGCACTGATACTTGAGATGCAACTCCAACATAGTTTTCCAAATTTCAAAAACGTTTCCATAAATAGTGATAAAATAAAATGATATAGACATGTAAAATATTGTCCTAAAATTACTTATTTTATGTCCCAACTTTTTTATAAATTATTTTTTAAATTAGCTAGTCAAAACCTAGATTTGATCAAGATGTTTCTTGTAGACGGTAAATGATTTTCAATGCATGTACCAACCGTGTGAACACAACAACATCGGTAAAGTGTAATTTTTTCAAAAAGCTGGAAAATAATCTTTCAAGCACCACAATTTCTCATTGGATATATATAATATTAGTTAAGGAATCTGGTGGGAATTGACTTTATTGTGGTCAACAACATATTTGAGGCAAACTAATGTTAAATACAAGAGAGATTTGCTTACAATGGGTTTGGTGGATTGATAAGAATTACAAATTGCTCCCATTGAAATGGAACCGTAACTTATTTCCCTCATTCTATGCGTGTACAAAAAACTAATCAATCTAACTCTTAAGGCAGATAATATATATTTAGGAGAACACTTCTCAGACCGAATATTTTATATATATAAAAACATTTTATATTTATATTCATTATTAAACACGACAACATTTTTTCATAGAATTAACATTGAAGACATTTTCTTCCAGGTTCCTAATTGTGCAAACCCGGGAGGAAATGGACCAAATAATGGCAGAGGTAAGTAATATACCTCAAAAATAAAAAAAAGAGTAAAAAAATTGTATTATAATTTCTATGTTAAGCACTCATATTTCTAGAACGGGTTTTATAGATTTGGTCTGTAAACACAATTCCATTGTTATTTCTAGAGAAAATATCTAAAATCCCTGAAAAAGCCGGAGGCTCTCGATAAAGATCCGATGAGGATGAAAGCCAAGATAACATCATTGGAAAGATCGAATAAAGAAATGAAAGAAGAATTGTAAGTCCTTAAAAACTTTTCTATACAGATTTTCATTTAAAACATCCCTCTCAGTTTAAACACATTATGAAAGGTTTTATAAGGATTTTACTATTTTCTTTCTGCTTATTTAGTTCACATATACTCATTCAAGTTTAGAGAAAAAATGCTGAAACATGATGACATTTTCTACTACATTTTGGCATTAAGCACCAACGGTATACATTCCAGTGGTTGGATTTTCATATGAGGACTACTCAACATTAATCTTTTCATACCACTTTTAGTCGATTTTTGTCTTGCATTACGATAAGTTTCCTTCTTTAAGTGTTTCCTTCTAATATAAGGGCTGGTTGCTTGCGTTTTATGTTGAAAAACCGCATTAGGCCAAGTTGTGCCAAACGGGTGATGACGTCAAATAATGGACATACAAACTTAAGAAAACTTTTACTAACAAACAAGAGAGGAGTAAACGTAGGTGTTTCAGAAATGGCTACTGCGCAGCATACAACTGCACAGGATGCAAACCAATTTATCGAGTGTGGTCGGATACAAAATGATGAGAGAAGTGAGGGCATAATGAAAAATGACTGGATAGAAACTTCTAAACTTCAGCCCTTTTAAAAACATTCACGCTGTAAAGATTAATAGAATTATTTTGCGATCGATTTTTCTGTTGGTAGACAGTCCCCCGCCGAGTGTTCTCTAAAACGAGCTGGTTTCCTTGCTTTGCTCTGACGTGATATTTTATGAAGTGCATGTATGCATATACAATTAGCAGCTGTAATGATGGGGAGGTAGGTAGGTATTTTAATTAACGTCGTGCTAGAGCAACACAACGGGCCATTGACAACGGTTCGGATTGAATCTCCAAGGGAAAGGTACGAGGACAACACCACGTAATTTTGAAGCACGGTCAGATAGAGAGGCAGCAGCTGAGCTGGTACTCCACTCTCCAAACTTCCACACCACGCCAACGTGAGGACATTTGAAGTCATGAAAGATTTGATGTGTAAAAACCCTTTATGCACACGACGGTGTTTGTTGGACCCGAGCTCGAAACCCTCCGATTGCTAATTTGTAATGATGGGATCCCGATGTGAGGTACAACTAACTCATAACTGAACTAGTGTATAAGTGTTGCCAATTTTAATTTTTTTTAAATTAGAACTTTAAGGGTCAAATGAAATAGTTACAGAAAAAGCATTTATATGAGCTCTAAATGCTAATCTTATTGTAAAATGTATTAACTAAAAAGTTTCATTGCATACAATATTACATCGTTTAGAACTTTTATATTTTTAGCTTATTTTATTGACAGCCTTAGCTTTTCAGCACATTCAGATCAACAGGGTTTATGAGTTATCTATGCCAGAAGTGTAAAATTGTTTGGCTCTTGGGAAAAAAGATGCAAATGTATGATACTCACATGATGTATTATCAAGGACTCATCCCTCAATAAATTCGAAACTTGTTTAATTTTTTCCACACAATCTCTTTTGTATTAAAATTAATTCGTATACTGACGATTCGTCAAATATTTTAAGATAATCTAAACTTACTTCAGTCTTAGTCTTAACGATTTCAATGAGATTAAAAAATTGATGACATTTTTACTACAATAATTTTGCGTAGAATTTTATGGATGGAATTTATTCCCTTATTCAGTGGCCTCAAATCTTGCTGGTTTCACATTTAGGTTTAATGTAACATTTTATCGCTTCACTTCTTCACAATGTTGTAAAACGTATTTCCTCAATCATTATTTAGATTTGGATTTTGATTCATACAAAAAGTGTTTGGAATGTTATTTTACCTTTGTATAAAAACCACCACGCACTAAAAAAGATGGAACCTTTGTTCTCATCAAGCGGAAAATGACAAAAGTCCATATCTGTTCCTAAACGAGATATAATTTTCGCATTATGAAGTCCTTAATTTTATAAATATAATTTTTAATTCTACTGTGTACTAATTTTAATAATGAATTTTAAGGAAAAAGAAAAATCGAGCTATCGAGAGCCTTCGGCTTTTATACAGAAGAAAATGCTTTGCACTCGGGTTTGCCCAATTAGAGGTTAACAGATTAAGAGAAGGTAAGGAAGTAAAACAAATCTTTAAGCTATAGTATTTCCTTCATATTTGTAAAAATAGAGCATATATCATATACATCATTAGGCACTTTTCATATACAATCACTGACAAAATTAAGCACGGAGAGGAAAATGTTAATTTCCAGAAGCCAATCTGAATTTGAGAGGCTGCAATTTGCTGCAGAGGTAGATGGAAGTTTGTAAATGTGTTATGTAACAGCCAATCACGGTTTCGTGTCGAGAAATATGCAAAAACGGCAGACGTATAAGCAGCCAGCATTTTGAAGGGTTAGATGAGTTGTATATAAGTGCTGATAAAAAAGTGTTTAGAACTTTCGTACGATTGGTTTTGAAGACAGACGTGTTTCTATGGCTTCCAGAAGACGAATGGCAGATTGTAAGCGCTGATGTTCTGTAGGACGCCTTGAAGCAGGGCAATTAATCACTGATGTTGTTCCTTTTCTTCGGCGTTCATCTTTCTGTCACTTCACGATTATGAAAACAATTCCAAACAAGCCAAACAGTTGTCCGAAAACATGTGGCCGGCCACCCCAGGGTTTCGACCCCCGCAGAAGATCGATATATTGCTGTTATAGCGAAGCGGAATCGAAGAGCGACCTTCACACATGTGATATGTATGGTTGCAGCGTCCATTGGTAAGACGATATCTACCACTACTGTGCGACGAAGGCTATACATGAATAGACTGTACGTCCGGGTACCACGTGTTTATGTTCCTCTATCATTCGAATACAGAGTAGAACGATTAAAGTGGTGTTAGCAACATGTGAATTGGACGGCGTCTGATTGGGCTAACGTTATGTTCACGGATGAGTCGAGATTTACCCTGGAGCCAGATGACAAACGTGTAAGGGAGAGAACAAGGCACACACAATAGGCCTCAGAACCTCATCGAGCATCACACATTCCGAGGTGGAAGCATCATGGTGTGTGCTGGGATTTCGTTGGGATATCGCACCGACCTGCACATCTGTAGACGGGGTTCTGTGACGGCTGTCCGCTATCGGGATGAAGTCCTAGAACCCACTGTGAGATTGTACGCTGCAGCAGGTGGCCCTTCTTTCGTTTATTGGATGATAATGCTCGTCCCCATAGAGCTGACATAGAGCGTCCCCATAGAGATGACTACCTGGAAAGTGAGGGGATTGCGCGTATGGTTGGCCGGCGTACTCGCCCGACCTTAATCCAATTGAAAATCTTTGGGCTGTCCTGTGCTGTGCTGTGTCTGCACGTTTTCCACCCCCAGCTACTCTCACAAAGTAGCAAACTGCTTTACAGGAGGAATGGCGATTACGTGACTCTGGGGTGGTTCATCACCTCATGGAAAGCATGGTCACACGCTGTAAACTTTGTATGAGGATGAGTGGTTGTCACGTACCCTATAAATGACGGTTTTGTTTATTTGTTTATGATTTAAACATACTTTTGTTGATGACTCCAATATGACTTCGTCTTATAAATTTTGAAAATTCAATATTGTTTTAATCTTTGTATTTAATTCTTCGTTTTGTTTCATGCATAAACCTATTTGCTACTTTCCTGCCGCCTTTTGTGTCAATCAAAGTTGTACTTATACTTTTTTTCGCATTTTACCTTTCGTGCTTAACCTTTGGCAGTAAGTGTACGCTCTAAGACAAAAAAAAAGTTGCACTTGGAAGGAGTAGACCGGTATTAATAAAATTTGGAGGAATGATATATCTGCGTTGGAGATATATTTGAAGATGATCTAATTTTCAGAATCGTTTGAGTGTGTTCAGCAAGCAGGGTAGCTCTCATACGCGCTGCATACCGGGGCATAAAAGGACATCCAGTCCTTTCGACTCCCGATGTTGTGTTCGTTCGTTACATAGTTTCTCATTCAGTTATGCCTCGGAAAAAGTTCGCAATCAATTTAAACAACTCAGAGAGTTTGACAGACGCTGAGTAATCGAGGAATTGCACAACATATTGGTTATAGGGAAGTTACTGTTGCACGCTGTTGGCAGCGGTGGATACAACAAGGCACATTGCCAGCGTCAACCAAGGTTTAGGAAGGCCTAGGGAAACCAGACCGAAAAAGGATTGAAGTGTTGTAAGACATGCGCGTATTGATCCAACCGCCACAGTTGCAAACATCCAACAGGCAGTGGGGACCTCTCTCGATCATCCAATAAATGATCGCACCATTTGTCGACGGCTTCACGATGTGGGACTAAACTCACTTAGACCGTTACGACGACTGCCTTTAACATCATTGCATCGCCGTCAAAGGCTGGAATGGTGTCGTGCCAGACGGACATGGGTCGTCGAATGGCATCGCGTGGTCTTCACTGACGAATCCCGCTTCTGTCTGGATGGTAACGACAATCGAATCCTTGTGTGGAGTCAATGTCATCTGAGCCAAGATTCATGGTTTGCTGTGCAGGGTCACCGTTCAGAAGACCTGGTGTCATGGTCTGAGGTACAATTGCCTATGATGCCAAATCACCTTTGGTATTCGTTATGGGCTCTTTCACAGGCCAGCGTTACGTACAAGAAATTTTACTGCCCGTTACTCTCCCATTCCTGAACTCTCAGGTTCAAGCCCTTTTTCAACAAGACAATGCTCGACCCCATATTGCTGCCGTCTCTAGAGTTTGTCTACTATACAACGATACCTTACCACGATCGGCGTACACATCGAACCTTTCCTCAATTGAGAATGTATGGGATGCCATTGGACGAGATATCAACCACTCCACTCGTACAGCGTAGTCTTCTGGAAATACGTTACCTGGTTTAAGCAACCTGAGATGGACCATCGCATGACTTCATAAAGAGCCTGTATGACTCACTACCAGGGAGCTTGTCATGCTTCATTAGGAATATAGGCGTTCATACGCCATACTGAATGATACCACTTTTATTTTTATTTTTCTTAATAAACTTTGCTTATTTTAATCTCAAATTTTAATCATTTACTCATTCATAAGCTCTTTACCAACCTTGTTAATTTCATTGCATTCTGATAATTCCTTATGAGTGCACCTTTTGTTTTGTCTTAGAATGAATTTAAATCACATTTATTTATCATTAAACTTAAATTTAAAGATACTTTTTTTCACTTCTTCAAATATATTACGCTGAAAATTTAAAAAAATTTGTTTCGACATAGGGGACAAAAGATCGGAGCCCCAAGATCAGACGGATAACACCTGGTATGGTGAGTATGAGAAATTTAATTATTTGTTTTGTAGTTGACTTAATTTAATTACTCTGAATAAAATTTCGTCAATGCTTCACTTTTTTTTAATTCTAAAAACGATTCGAGAATAAATAAAATACGTTTTAAATTCCATGCATTAAATTATACGTATCCATACTTAAATGTTAACTTTAAAAAAATATTAAATTTCTCTCTAAATTAACTTTTTGGAAAGGAAGACAAAATCCAAGTCATATAGCATTGGATTGGATTGGACGTCGTAGGCGGACACTGTTTCACCTGTTCGGCTATAGTCCGCATGTACTGCGAACATTTGGCATATGATGTGTGCATCGTAGGATGCTGCTATCATCTGCTTGGTTATTTCATAGTATTGAACGATCTTGTAAAAAACACGTGTTTGGGATAATTTTGAAACTAACGTGGCTTTTTTACATTAACTTCGTCATTTGACCGTGGTTCAAAACTAATCTGTTCCCTCGGGATTGATCTATGATCTTTGCCAATAGTCCGATGTGTGTATATAGGTTGACGTTAAATAACTATTTACATACCAAGTTTTTTTCCCTGATTCCAAGTAAGGAGCTCGTGCCATTTTGCAATGCATTACATTTGATGTGAAAACAAAATTGTAGTTTAAGCATAGTAGCGCGTTTCCCTTCAATCCTACCGATATGTTGCAACTATTAAAATTCAGGCTACGTGCCATTTTGCAATGCATTACATATGATGTGAAAACAAAATTGTAGTTTAAGCATAGTAACGTGTTTCCCTTCAATTCTACCGATATGTTGCAACTATTAAAATTCAGAACTTCTTTTATCTAAGAATGTCTGCTCCTATGTAATGAATATCGAGATTCATCCAAGATCGTCGCCAATAACCCGTTGTATTGATCCAATATGTGTTTTAGTTCAACAACCTACCTTTCTATTAAAATATTTTATTAAAAGTATTAGCTTCATAATAAAATGGATCATATCCTGTTCCCACAGTGTCGCTATGTATACTGCATTCATTTATATCGCACTTGTCTCTTTGACTGTCGATTAATTTTCATTATGCAAAAAACAAGAGAAAATATCAATCTGTTCTTTTTCAATAGATTTGGAAATTTAAAGATAACTTTTCTTATTTACAATTACCTTGCCTTTTGCTCACGGGTGGGTTCTGTTGCTACATTTTGAAACTATATGCATCCTTAAGTTAGTGGGATTGAGATTTTCCCACAAGAGGAATGTGGAACAAAAGGAATGTGCAAATATCATAAATATGCTACCGTGTGTAGAAATGTAATCTACATACATAAGTTTTACATGATTTTAAGCAATAAAACGCCTGATGTAATGGAAAATTAAAGCTTTCACCTCTAATAAGCAAATTTTTCTTGGCACTCGCTCTATTATTCTCAGTAGAATGTTACTTTTTCTTGTTCCCCTCCAACCAAGAAGCGTGATTTATCGCGGGTAAAAAATAATTTTAAATTTTTTTTCAGACAAAGTGAAAAGAGAGATGGAACAAAGGAATGAGAGTGAACAGCTATGGAAAGATCTGGATATGAAAGAATTGGAAGGAATAACTAAAGAAGTGATCACGGCCTTGAACGGTAGACATCCTTTTCTCTTGTTATTAAATGGTGTACTGTTTCAAGAAATCGATTGTGTTCCTAACTGCGAAATAAATTATCTAATCATCTTAAAGACATTTACGAATTCAGTTTTTATGTCGGATTTCAATGTTATGAAATGTTTCAGAATTTATGTTTAGTTCTTATTTTTAATGTGAGCCAAGGTTTAGTAACGTTAAAATAGTTCCACATTCCTATTGTTTAGTGAAGAAATGTATCGCTCTATATTAAAAAAAAATTACCACCGCCGCTGTCGCAGGATTTAAAACTGTGTAGATTCTAGATAATGAATTCTTAAACAGCATATAATTCTAGTCTAGTGAATATAGTTCTAGTTCTTTAGACTCGCATACATAAATTACTGTTAAAGAAGTTTTGAGAAAAAGTAGCATTTATTTTTGTTTTCTCAACCTATAAATTTTAAGTAATAGCATGCTCAGTAGTTTTACAACCTATAAAATATGTGCATCTGCAAAATATCTAATTCATGTCTTTTTCATTTCAGATTCGGCCCCCCAAGATCCAAAATTCGAACTTAACGTATTGTGATGTTTGCATGTTTGTGATTTGTAAAACTCCAGGGCGGGATGTGGTGGGATTCTATAAAAATTACAAAAAAATATTTAAAAAAAAAAATAATAATAACTAAAAAATTTAAAATTTCTAAAAATGAAACTAAAAACTAAAAAAAACAAGAAATGTATGTGTCAAGAAAAATTTGTGTTTTATGTGTTAAACCGGGGGTGGGATGGATGCGGGTTTAAAAAAAAAGTACTAAAAATGAAACAAAAATAAAAAACGTGTGTGTCAAAAAAGATTTGTGTTTTTATGTGTTAAACTGGGGGTGGGATGGATGCGGGTTCAAAGGAAATAAAAAAAATATATATAAAAAAAATAAACTTATGAATGAAAAAAAATTACAAAAACTGAATAGTTTGCAAAAAAACTAAAGTTGAAAAAAAAAAACTATAATGCATAGTTTACAAAAAAAAAGGACAAAAATGAAAAAAACTATTATATGTAGTTTACAGAAAAGTATAAAAAATGAAAAAACTATTATATGTAGTTTACAGAAAAGTATAAAATATGGGAAAAAAACTATTATGAATAATTTATAAAAATGTGTAAAAATGAAATAAACTATTATGTATAGTTTATAAAATTATGTAAAAATGAAAAACTATATAATGTATAGTTTAAAAAAAGTATGAAAAACAAAAAGGAACTATTATATATAATTTATGAAATGTATAAAAATGAAAAAACTATTTTTTATAGTTTATAAGATTGTGTAAAAATGTGAAAAACTATAATGTTTTTGTTTTCAAAAATGTATTAAAAACAAAAAGAACTATAATAAATAGTTTAAAATATGCAGTGTCTTTTTATTGTGTAATTGTTACACTTATTTTGCAAGTTGCGAATACTATCTCCCACGTCTCGGAATACCACACCTTGACTTAAATAATTAGAGAACATTTTTGGAATTTGTGTGCGAAAATTTGTTTCTATCAATTTTTTTATACGCCTAACTAGTATAATTCTCATAGCATTTGTTTCCCATCCATTAAGTCCCGGTTTTTAATTGTATGTATGTTCGTGATTGTCTCCGGTAGAAGCCCTCTATGTCCCGAAAAGTTCAGTTGTTCGATAAACAAAACTGAAAGCTAATCATACGCCATGTGTAGAAGTTAAAAATATGCTTTGTATTAGTTAAAACTTTATTATTTTATTCATTTTCATATAGGATGCGTTTTCTTTCAAATCAGGTTCTAATTGAATGATAACTACGATAAAATTAGCACATTCATAATCGTAAGAATACATATTATCATATCAAATGTAAACATTCCTAGTACGCTTTAGAAAAGAGAACACGGATGCCCATAAAGTGAATGAATTAATTAAAACCCACCTTTTTTTCATCAACTGCGAGTTGCATATGATAACATGAATGATGGCCAAATACATTTTTTACAAACTTCACCTAGTAGGTTCCTTTTGGGATAATATCACAATGTTCAGAAACAAATATCTTTATTTAAAACTTTTTAGAAAACCAAATAGTCGATAAGTTAAATAAATGATTGAATACGAAAGTACATGAAAAAACAGTATGGGGTGCATCTTGTAGTAGGACTTGGGGCTAAATAGATCTTTTATGAAACTACAGCCAGTTTTATGATGTCGATTTATTATTTTGCTGTAAAGTGAGAGTATCTATAGAAGCTGATTCGAGCAAAACATTTTAATTGTAAACAATATTTCAACATTATAAAAGTTATTGAAGTACGGAGTAAACGATACGGACGATATGAAATCAAAAATACACAGTACAAAACTTGTCATTAGGTTGAACTTTAATGAACACTTTGGATACTAGCAAATCAGGATTATGAATAGTTTAGGGTCACGGTAGCCCCGAGGATCAACAACCGAAGTGTTACGAGTTCGAAATTAGATTCAGCCAAACGTGTATAAGGGGTCTGCTTCACGTTAAATATGTCGTGATGTTAAATGTCCTCACGTTAGCATGGTGTGGATAATGGATGCCAGCTCAGGTGACTTGGTCATTTGTGCATGTTTTAAAATTACAAAGCGTAGTCCTTTGATTTTTGCCTTCGTGACGGATCCCGGACTGTCGCCGTGTTGCTCCAATGCAGTGGTAATTAACTACTTACCGGTTCAAAATTACAAAGCGTTGTCCTTTGATCTTTGACTTCGTGACGGATCCCGGACTGTCGCCAATAGCCGGTTGTGTTGCCTCAATGCGGTGGTAATTAACTACTTACCATCTAAATAATCTATCGATTCAAACAAAATAATGTATCACTAACAGATTCATAATACTAATTTTTTACAACTAGGTAATGAGTGTTCTCAAAGTCTTTTTGGAACTACCTATTTGTTTCCTATCTTCGATTTTGTCCTATTACGTTTTCTGTGAGCTTCACAAGTTTAATTGTTTAAATATTTGGGGTTTATTGGATGATATAGGTCGCGAATAACAACAATGCACATTTTATGTAATTTTATAGTTTTTCGCCCTTTTTGAATTTGCGACATCCTACTAAATGAGAGAAGTTTCTTGGAGCACTCACATCCTATTTATTATGTTCTAAAGCATTTGTTTTGAAGACAATTTGTTTATTTTATTTTTAAATTGTAACCATTTCAAGTAAGATGACACATTTGAGATTTAGTTTGTTCCATCAACAAACTGTGCAATTACATTCTAACTGCAGAATTGAAATCAGGAGAGAAACTACAAACTTTTTATGTAATAAATTGAGCAAATTCTGCAATCTTCAAACCAAGAAGCAAATTATACATCAAGATTTGCAATCTATTTAATTTTGGGAATAAAATATTTTGATCCACATTTAAATAGTTGTAAGACGTTGTAGCTTCACAAAAAGTATTTGTGATCAAAATTTAAAGTTCTGATACAGAAAGATTTCTGATTTAAAATTAACAATAAATATACTCTTATTCATTAATTAAAACCCAAGACTCTTAACTTGAAAAAATGCGATATAAATGTTATACTTTTAGATGTTATGTTTTTAATATTATTTAGAATGATCACAAAAATATATACTTTAATGTCAATGTGACAATAAAAGCTACTATTTAGAATTTAGCTGAGTTTTTCTTATTTAATATCTGTGTGATAATTTCAACATAAGGTCATTCCATTCTGGCGTCAGAAGTCTTCAAATCTAATAAATGCTGGACTATCATAATAATTTTTTTTATATTTTAAAACTTAAAAACGTACTTGTACTACGAGCGTTAATGTACTTTTAATTAACGAACGTTAATGTACTTTTAATTAACGTTGTACTAGAAAAACACACGTGCTATTAACTTTGGTCTAGGATCAATCCCCTAAGGAAAAAAAATCTGAGGACAACACCACGTAATTTTGAACCACGGTCAGATGACGGGCAACATCTGAGCTGGCATTCCACTCTCCAAATTTCCAACCCAACCCAACATGAGGACTTTCGGCCAAGACAGATTTAAGGTGCACCAGCCGCCTCTACACCATACGCTTACAAATATCCATGTACTGACCAGGATTCGAATCAGGAACCTTCCGATCTAGAGGCTAGCACATTAACCACCATTCCGGTTGGTCGGCAAAACAAAAGTACTAGATTTTAGAACTTTAGAAAGTTATAGAATATTTTTCTTTTGTTTTGTCTCTGTTTTGGTTAGTGAATCGCAATTTCAATCTCAAAACTTCTTTGGTTTCGAATTTTATATCCATTTTGGGAAAATCCTGGATTTTTCTGAATTTAAAACTTGTTTTTCAGTAATATGCAATTTCAGGCTCCAAACACTCTTGAATAACTCTTAAAAACAGCTTTAGTCCACAACCAGAAGCTGTTCGTTTTTATTCACCAAGACATTTTTAGAATTAAAATAGACTAGCCTACTAACCTACCCTATAAGAAACTGCTCTTCTCTGTGACTAGAAGTGGAAATATATTAAAAGGGTATTATTTTTCATCTATTTCCACTTCTTTTCATAACAAAAACTCACAAATGCAAAAACTGAAGTCCGAGGTGCAACATTTATGCCAGCGCCACGGAGTACATAAGGCGCAACTGAAAGCGCGTACTCACCAGCTGGTAAGCGGTCATAGACGCGTTAGTCTTGACGCCTCCTTTAGTTAGGCTTATGAGCCTAAATCTATATACTCAAACGTAAAATACAATGTCGTTACGTTGAAACCGAGTTATTCTTTTATCTTCATTCATTAACACTCCTAGACGTACCCAACCAGAACATGGGGGTTCGCCCGGTTCTGAACTTTGCAAAACGAAACGGACCGCTTCTGGACCTGAACCGAAACGAAATTCTACAGAAACGATATTCTATTCATACGGACCGCTGTGATAAAAAGGCAACAGCATCAAAAATGTTTAGCTCTGTTCTGCCAAAATGCATAATGCCTGCCCACACCATGACCCCTCGGCCATAACGATCAACATCACGAACATTCTGTGGTGTGTAACGGGTACCCTTCTCTCTCCACAGTAGTTGGTGTCTAGAATCCGTCGTCACGGTGAATCGGGATTCGTCGGAGAACATGACTCTGGACCACTGTTGAAGATTCCAACTAATATGTTCTTTACACCAGCGTAACGTTTCCCGACAATGGCGTGGTAGTGTAACGTAGTGGGCCGAGTGGAGTGCCTTTCTACAAAATGAAACAGCCTAGTTTAAAAATAACGCATTTTATTTTGCAAAGAGTTATATTTACACTTTGTACACTAGAGATTTGCATCCCTATGACATGCGTGGTGCGAAACAGGCGCAAGACAGCTGCGGCCTCGTCAACGAGCACCGCAAAACCAAATACCTCCGCTTCTCTCGAGTGCTCCAACGTATCTGCCTTTGTCGGCAGACCCCTCGTTCCGCAAGCCACAAATCACAGGCACCCCAAAACAAACGGGACAGCTGTTCGTCAGCAGGGCTCGGACATATGTTTCAGGAATTTGGAATCAAAGGTCAGTGGCGGTGTCGGCGACGTCACAGACTCCCCCTGTCTCTGGGAGAAACTTTTCTCACAGATGAAAAGTTTCTTTCTCCAAAACAACTGTCAGTTTTCACAACACTGAAGCACATTATTATAATGTCGTTTTTAAGGTAAGACATACCAATCGGATATCCCAGAGTTGTGACTTTTCACAAAAAGTTAAACCTTTCACACAAAATTCTACTAAAAGCAAATAATTTAAATAAAAAACTTTCAAGTCAGTAAGTTTCATATCAATCCAATTAAGTTATAATTCAGATCATAGAGCAGTTACTTGTAAGGGATTTATATATATACAATATAATCAAATATTAAACCATTTATATAGTTTAAAACCTAAAATTCTTCTCCCACACAAAAAAAGACATATTTTGACACATTAAAATAACCTTTTTTTAGTAATCAGTATTCTACTATTTATATAGTGTGTAGAATTAATAATCAAAATAATATTTTGAATTACCCTTAAACCAACACAAAATACAGATGTTATTTCCATAATTCAAAGTAATGACCATTATATCATAGCAAAATCATTTTATACAGTACAATCAATTAGAAAATAGTCATAATTCACAATTAAAATCTTTTCATATAACATAATCATAATTCATAATTAAACTCGTCTCAAAACAATCGTAATTCATGACTATTCCCACAGTATATTCGTAGTTAAAATAATATTTTAACTAATTAGTCCTCAATGTCAGACCAAATCGAATTATACTGGTAAGATAAAAAAAATAAAAATTATGTGGGTGAAAATCCCAAACGACTAAATATTTTCGACAGTGTTTCTTCGTGACACGAAGCCTTTATTTTTGTTCTATACTTCTCAGGCACAACTAACGATTTCCTTTCATTCCCCAAGTGGTCTTTCTGATATCGAAATAGCAACTCATTATCGATGCTATATTTATCTTTAGGGGTCGAACCTTCTCCTGACTTATTCAATGCAAAATCACAAATTCCTCTCAAAGTCATACAAGATTTCTGAGCACTTGCAAGTGCTACTCGTTCTACCCTTAATAACTCTAATTCTCCCGTTATCAGTTCTCTCTCCGGCAACTCAATACTTCCTATTTCGTTAGAGGGTGGTAACTCTAAACTGTGCCCATTTTTTGTACCCAGGACACTGTCTGTTCCTTCATTCGACACACCGTTTAATTCAAAAATCACGTTCTTATCTTTACACACTTCGGTTTCCCGTATGCAAGATGGGCGGTTAAGTTGTACTGCTTTTCTTAGGGAACTCGTTTGGACAGCGTTAACAAAGTGAGGTAAACTCTTTCGTTTCGATTTCAACCTGCGCCAAAGGCAAACAAGTGGGAGTTTTGTCAAGCAGCGTTCTCAGACAAACGGTTTCACCCGTCAACCACGAAGGGCGTATGTAATTATTGCTGAAAATGTCTATTGATGTCCCAGTATCTCTTAGTAATATTATGTGGTGATTATTAATTACCGCATCAAACATGAAAGGGGTCAGAATTTCTTCGGAAATTTCCTCGGTACATATCTGTACATTGTTTACCGATGCTGGGAATTTATCTTTTAGTTTTGGGCATTGGGGTCTAAAATGATTAGCTGACCCACATTCATAACATCGGGGACCTTTCCGTTCTTCATATCGTTCATATTTGTTTTTTTGGAAACTTCGGATTTCCTAGATATGTATCTTTATTACAATCATCATTCTTCAGTGAATTCCGATACCCCATATCCTGATCAAACCTTCTCTGACTTTGAGGGGCAGGAACAATGTTCTTTTTGGTTTCCCCTCTCACATTTTCATAGTCGTCTAACATATCAGCTAGTTTAGAAGCCGAAGTAATTTTCTCCCAATCGTCTAAGAAATGATTCTTTGCATCGCAGCTAGCTCTCTTTTTCAATTGATCCGTGACCATAAGATCCTTCAGTTGTTCAAAACCTTTTACGTCCAACCCCGATACCCATTCCTCAAAATAATTTCGTAACTCGAAGTGGAAATCCTTCCAAGTTAAATCCGGTCGTCTCTGATTTCCAAAAAATTTTGAACGGAATTTCTCTGGGCTCAACCAATACCTCCTAGAGATAAGAGGTATTGGCTCAACTTATAACGCTTATGCAGTAATGTTTTAATGTAATCGTAATCATCTGACACATCATCGGGTTCTCGAGCTATTAATTGAACAATGTCTACAGGCAAAAGAGCCAATAAATGAGACACCCAATCGGATTTTTCAATAGACAGTCTCTTAGCTTGTCGTTCAAACATCACTAAGTATAAACTTATATCTTCGAGATTTGGATCAAAATTTTGCATCAATTTTTGAATCTTAAAATCAAAACGTTGGTTCCATTTTGAGAGCCTGACATTTCTCCATTATTATTTCTACCACTGGCCTCAATCCTTAATTTTTCCAAATTATATTCCTTTTCTTTATCTTCCCTTATCCTTTCTTTTTCTTCCTTCTCTTCCCTTTCTCTCTCAACCCTCCACAAAGTAATACTTTAAAGCAAACTCCTCACTAATTCTTCGTCATATTCGGGGCTTTTCAAAATGATAGCTCTTAGTGTCATCATCGGCATGTCCCTCGTAACTTGCTCTCCCAATTCAGAAGCAAGGGTATATAAATCATTTTTTTTTACCTTTAATAAAAAAGCCATTTTTTTAAAGAATAGTCCTTATTCTATATTTTACTTAATCACTAATGCAATAAGTATATAAGTACACAACAACCAGTATATTCAAAATACTTCACAATCACAACATAATTATGTGTTGACAAACAAGAGAAGTAAACATTTAAATCCCTTCACAAGCAAATGCACTATGCTAAAAACCAAAACATAGTCACAACTCAAGGTTATAGAAAAGGTACTCACCCCTTTTGGTGACGTAGAAATCTCCAGGATTGCTATTTTCAGATCTCCACGATCTCAGCTCTACTATTCCACAGGAATCGTAATTCTCAGCCTTGTAGTTGACTTCCAGAAATCAATCAGCACACGACCACACGTTGCCATTCATTGAAAAAAAACAGTGAACCAGTGTTCACTAAATCGCCAACGCAACTCTACCCGAGAGTGCACACAGGTAATAACCTCCTGTTAACAGGGAAACGGTCTATGTTGACCACAATTTCCCTCTTCGCAAATACTGAATGATTGCGAAGCACAAATTTGCCGTGAGGTATCCCGATTGCAGCTTCAATGCCAATCTCTGGCACAATTTGATAAACGTCAAAATAGCTTGCACAAAAAAGTATCGCATCAGTGTACTCCACCGCTGGCTCCAATTTAACTAGGCTGTAACGTAGTGGGCCGAGTGGTGTGCCTTTCTACAAAATGAAACAGCCTAGTTTAAAAATAACTTGCATTTTATTTTGCAAAGAGTTATATTTACACTTTGTACACTAGAGATTTGCATCCCTATGACATGGGTGGTGCGAATCAGGCGCAAGACAGCTGCGGCCTCAACGAGCCCCGCAAAACCAAATACCTCCGCTTCTCTCGAGTGCTCCAACGTATCTGCCTTTGTCGGCAGACCCCTCGTTCCGCAAGCCACAAATCACAGGCACCCCAAAACAAAAGGGACAGCTGTTCGTCAGCAGGGCTCGGGCATATGTTTCAGGAATTTGGAATCAAAGGTCAGTGGCGGTGTCGGCGACGTCACAGTAGTAACGGAACGCTCTTAACAGGCTTCCGTGAATACAAGCGAGCTTGATTTAATCGCCGAGAAATTGTTTTGGCAGATACACGAGTGCCGGTAGCGGTTGCAAGCTCTGAACCAATCTGTCCCGGAGTTAGATGTTTGTTCCTTATTGCTGTTAGGAATATATATGCATCATCTTTGGGTGTGGTGCTCCTGTCACGATCACCAATATGCTTTCTCAAAGCATTTCAACCTTCCGCGGCTCTTTATTACCGCGAAATAACGCTTTTTGACACGCATTTATGCGGCAACTTGGATGACACTTTGCCCAGCTTCGAGCCGCCTCGAATGCTCTCCCACGGTCAAATTCACTTAAATGATACCTTACGAACATTCTCCACTTGATACTTGCACCACAAGACAGAATTTATCTAAACGGCTTTCAAAACCTTAAATCGTGATTTTCTGTAGATAATTCCCTGTTTGAAAATTCAATTAATAAACAGCTCGTGTGCGCTGTCTTTTATACAGATAAGAGACATTGCACTACAGCACCCTCTGCACTTACATTTTCTACGATTGAGCGGTTTTCCGAGTTGCAGTTTTGCATAAATCGGTTGTTCCTTAGCAATTGCCAAGCAGTGTAGTTGCGATGCCACTTTTTCCAAATTAATTGTACTAATTTTGTAATTTTCTGCCATTTCTACAGCTTATTTTCATTTAAATAAGTTAAGTCAGGCTCAACAAGATAATTTATTGACCTACCAATCAAAAAATGGGCAGGAGTTAGCACTCCAAAATCGTCTTCGTTATCAGACAAGGGACTCAAAGGCCTAGAAGAGCTCGTAACATGAAAATGACCATCACTGAATTGTATGCACAAACTAGATTCGGATCACTGGTTTGGGTCACAGTTCAGTAAGGACTGGTAGATGGAGCAATGATAGTGGTATTTATTCCTATTGTCTTTGTTGAGCAGTTGGACTATGAGCTTTCTAATCTCCTTTCCATCCAAATCCTTTACCATTTTTAATCGCCATTGTTTTATAAATATTGTATAATATTGTTTATTCATCATGACTTTAAATACAGGGTGGCACTAATTAAAGAGGAGGTATTTAGAGCCCGATATTCAGAACTATGTGGGACGTCATATTTGGTGTTAATGCTACTAAAGTCATGAGGTTTTCCCCATAAAGAAACAGTTCTGAATATTGCGAGAGAAAAAGTGTCGCTGAGGTCGTGTAAATAATCAGATTTTCAAGGAAAAAACAGGCACATTATGTAAATGTTATTAACCTGACGTTATGGAAGACATAGTTGCGTGTTGTATCTGAAAATAGGACTACAAGCGAAATAACGGGTTCGGAGCAAGAAGAGGAAGCTAATTAAGCGTATTGATGATGTTCCATGTCATATCTCATACTCGTAGTAAACGAGATTTGATGGAAACATTGGAAATGAAAAATTTACCTTTCCTTTTAGCATTATGATCCATAATTATTGCGCATGTTTTATCAGTTGACATTGAGGGGACGATTGTGGGGACTTTTAGCTTTAGACTGATGTATTATATAAGTGTTGGATAGCGTCCTTAATTTTAAACTGTAGCTTGTAGACAACTTGTACAATTGTAAATAATTATTAATATAACTATTTTAATCTGGAAAGGGGTTTTATTTATCGTCAATATGGTACCATGGAAGTAGGAAAGATAATAGAAGTGCCTTTACTTTATACTGTTGAAGCCAAAACCATAACCGCGCCGCCATCTTGGTGCTTTAAAAACATCGTGCTCGTGCATGTTAATCGACTTGGTTATACCGTTTTTGAACTTCCGTGGCTTTTTATTGACGATTTTAACCAAATGATTAGCACCATTTTCTTAGTTGTGATTTGAATATGACGTCTTGTGTCGCCTACGGGAGTACAAACCGAAATACAAAGAAGATCCCTGGAATATCGTTTCATAGGTAAGTTTAATTTGATGTATCTTTAGGCTGATAGCTTTTTGACCTCTAACTTCTAAGTGTCCAAGCAGCATTATATTAAAAATTATACGTATTTATAAACATTTAAAGAATTATTTTGATAAGTTGACTGATTTATCCAAAGAGATTATTAATTTAATTTATTAATCAACAGAATTGTACGATTTTGATTTTTTAACCTACCAGTTGTAACAAGAGTTAGAAACTGCTTTTTAGGAAAGTTTCATTTTATTTAATGAAAAAGCATTGCAGTAAAATAAACAGTAGCGGTATTTTTATTACATGGGTGAAAATATTGCCTCATGTTACATGGTTTAGAATGAAACAAATTAAGCTGACAATAACATTTGAATTATAAACATTACTTTTGGTTTTCTAAAACGCATTTTTTTGTTAGTTAAGTACTTTTGCGTTGAGCAGTTCAGTAACTGCTTGAATACTATTAAAACCTTGGACTGTGAGCAACTCGTTAATGAGTTTTTTAGAAGACAGGTAAATACTTAAAACATTGTAACTCTAAGAAGTTTTTCAAAACACGCATATTTATTTTTGTTATCAAAGTAAGTAACTGTAAAGAAGTTTGATTTCGTGGTTTTTTAGATGGAATTAGTTTATGTTTATAAATTTGTTTGAATAGTCTAAGATAAACAGTAAAACCTGTAATACAGTTTGGACTTGGAAAAAATATAGTTAGACAGGTTTATCATTAGACAGGATCAATTTACATAGGTTTCAATGCATCTATCAATTCATTGTATCTAACTAAAATAATTTTCATTTCAGGTTTCCCAAAGACCCAGAACGTAGAGATGCATGGATAAGCAGTGCATAATCATAAAAAGGTGCATAATAAGAAGTAAAATACCACAAGAAAAAAAATATTTAGAATGGATGATTGGGCCAAAAGTGTGTGTATTTCAATGTATGCAGGAAATCATTAAATGGATTTCAATGTTTAATTATGGAAACCAATTTGAATACAATTTATAAAAACAAGAATGAGAGATACAGAGTTGCACTAGACTATTAGCACTAGAGGGCAGAAGCTATGTGTGGGATCAGCTAATCTAAATTAAAACGTTACTGAGGAATGGTGTTTGTAGGATACCTATAATTTTACTAATCATTGAGTTTTTACCAATTTAAAAGCTGTTTTAAAATATTTTGCATGCCAGTGATAAACAAAAACAACAACAAAAAACTAGCATTGTTAGTTTTCTGTTTCTTTACTGTAATTATATTATAGCATATTCAATCACAAAATTTAAACTCATACGGAAAAAAGGTAGTAAATTCTTTTTATATATCATACTTAAATTATCATTTAAAAAACAAAATATTGCCAAAATTAGAAAATTTTCATTTATTTAGCATCGCTCAGTTGCAAAATGAATGAACACATCTTAATATGAAATAAAAATGCGCCTTATAAAAAGTTTTTAACAGCGCATGCGCGGCCGCCATCTTGGTGCTTTAAAACCATGGAAATATCGGCTTCAGTTAAACCGGTAACGAAACATTGTTTTGGCACTTCCTTATCTTTCCTACTTCCATGTATGGTACAGACTGACTGAGTATGTTTCAAACACATTAAAGTCTGGCGACTTCTAAGCGAAAATAGAAACGGGACGTCTCAGAACTAAAAAAGTCAGGTTGACTTAAAACTAAAACTCGAAATAAGATGTTTCAAAACACAGAAAAATCTATAACGAATGTATTTTCGGTTTGCACCAATTCTTAGATTTACAACAAAATTTTGGTAAGTTGGCACTTACCCTTTCAAAACAGACACTCATCAGACGCGCCGGAGGTCGTCATTCGCAGGTTCCACACGAACATTCCAGAAGACGCTGGTGATCGTATCTCCTTCAACTGTAGCTAAAAACTAACGCGGATTTCGCATCCACTAAGCTGCTATCACTCAGACAATTTGTACCATATCGACGATAAAGAAAAACCACTTTCCTGATTAAAATAGTTATATTGAAAATTAGTATTTACAGGATTTGTACAAGTTGTCTACAAGCTACAGTTTTAAAATAAAAGACGATATCCATCACCGATATAATACAGCAGCCAACATGCTTTAAGTCCCGCAATCGTCTGCGGCCAGAACCAACCCTCTGTCTCCAAAGTATCTTTTTCCAGACAGCCTCCTCCAATCGTCACTTCCACTGCCAGACCAGTGGGTGGACTGGGCGAACGCCTCCTGTTGAAAGCTCTCACGGTTCTGGGTAACGAGATGTTACACCGAGCTTTAGGGCTGCGGTATGGGCGTAAATGTGAATTCGAATATCAAAAACTACGATACTTACTCTTGTAAAGGTACTAGTATTATTATGACGTTCTTTTAATTCGATAAATTTAAACACAGAGAAAATATAATGACGTATTAATCTCTCTTTAAGGTATGAGTTTTGAACTCATGTGTATTTTAGACGGACCACGATGGAAATAATCTGAATTAAAAGTTTTAAAATGTTTTCGATACTAGTGAATACGTAATTTCGATTCAACTAGAGACTGAATATAATAAGAATATGAGGAGGTGTTAAAATTTTTTAATTGGCTGTGCTGGGGAGGATTTTGCTGATTTATTCATAAGATGTTGTCGAATTCGTGGTGATGTCTGAACGCTGTGTTTATCTGAGAGGTTAATGTGCTTTGCCTAAATGAGGAGATGTATTAAAAGTTCACTCCCCCGGGGAATAACTTCAAATGTTCTGTTCATCCGAGTTGGTACTTTAAATGCTCCACTCATCTCACGAAGTACTTAAAATGTTCTGTTCATCCGAGGTGAAACTTCAAATGTTTTGTTCAGCTGAGGTGGTACATCATAAGTTCTGTTCAACTGAGGTGATGCTGTTTGAATCCAAGAAACGCCTCTAGGAGTTTGTAGGCCTGGTCTTTTATTACTTTCCAAGATTGGAGGTTCTCTGTGTGAAATTGGTCTCAAGCCTCTTACTGCAGGTTCTATCATGTCCAAAGTTATGTCACACACGACGTGTTCACCACTCGCAGTCTCAATAATTGGTCGAGGTTGCACATCAATATCTAGCAATAACGGCACTTCTCTGCTTGGACTCTGAAGCATGACTGTTTTTTTGAAAGTGGTGTTGTGAGAACTTCTTGGGGGTGTGCCTGTTGGGGGAGGAGAAGGACTTGTCTTTCCTTGCAATCTTTTGACCAATGAACCTTTTGCCCGAAGATAGTCGTTCCATTCTGAGTCTTCGCTCCATGATGAGTCTTCGCTCGATGGTGAGTAGTATGGAACGCGTTGCCAAGAATCACTATAAGAGTAGCTATCTCGCTCAGAGGTTCTATTCAAAGGTCCAATAGAACGGCCAAAAATAGAATCATTCCGTCTTCTTGGTTTCAATAGCCTAGGATGAGTGAACCTATTATCTCTCCGATGAACTTCTTCTAAGGCTTCACCCTCCAACGATTCTCCTGGTAAAATGAAAACATCGCTTGGATAAGACTCATCGGGGTCCAAAGAAGGTTCACTTAAGTAATAATCAGGAAATGAACCCTCGTAAGAAGTTTCGTATGAATTGTCACGCTCTGCACCAGAGTATGTTCGGTCCATTCCGGGTGAATACAGACTGTCGTGTCTACTTTGTATGCCGTCATCCTCAGAGCTCACAGTCGATTTCCTAGTTCGTGGGAAAGTTTGATTTCTTGAAGGCGGTGAGTATATCGTATCCTTTGTTTCCATACGAGAGGGTGGATAAGTCATTCTTGTTGGTGATCTTGTGCCTGGTCTGGTGAACCGATTCCAACCAAGAGGACTACTGGCTGCTAAGGGTGACTGAGGGATCTGATACTTACCTATAGGACTTGCGCCTGGACCCCCGTTGGGGTCCAAAGACGATTTACTAGATTCATTATCGATATATGAACCCTCGTAAGACGTTTCGTATGAATTGTCACGCTCTGCACCAGAGTATGTTCGGTCCATTCCGGGTGAATACAGACTGTCGTGTCTACTCTGTATGCTGTCATTCTCAGAGCTGACAGTCGACTTCCTGATTCCTGGTCCTATAGGACTTGCGTCTGATAAGGGTAGTTGATTCTGACGTATGGGACTGACTGCTAAAGGTCCCTGAGACATTTGATTCTGACTTACGTCAGGTAAGGGTAGTTGAGCTATTTGATTCTGATCTACAGGACTACCGACTGTTGAAGGTGTCGCTTGAAATGTTCTGTTTACAGGAGGTTTGTTAAATGTACGAGCTATTCTGGAATCCGGAACAATTGCTTGTGAACCGGGTTGGGTGAAAGTAACTGCGGGGCTTGAACCTTCGACCTGCTTTCTAAGTTGATCAGCGCAGACGTGTATTCCTCCAATTTCCTCTTTCAATCGTTCCACCTCTACATCGTGTTCTTGAATATATTCTCCGGCTACCATGACCTATATATGAAATTGAAATATCTTAATGTTAGATTGAGGTATATCTTCAGTTTCACTGTATTGATTCGAGACAGATGAATTTAATTTCCTAATTTAATAGGCCGACCAACCGGTATAGTGGTTAAGGTGTTAGCCTCTAGATCGGAAGGTTCCTGGTTCGAATCCGGGTCCGGGCATGGATGTTTGTAAACGTATGGTGTAGAGGCGGCTGGTGCACCTTAAATCTGTCGTGGCCGAAAGTCCTCACGTTGGGTTGGCGTGGAAGTTTGGAGAGTGGGGTGCCAGCTCAGGTGTTGCTTCGTCATCTGACCGTGGTTCAAAATTACAGGTGTTGTCCTCGGATCTTTCCCTTAAGGGACTGATCCCGGACCGTCGTCAATAGCCCGTTGTGTTGCTCTAGTACGACGTTAACTAAAAATTACCATTACCATTACCTTATGATTTGATTCTATTTTGTTATATACATTTGGTTGCAACTTTTATTCGATCAGCTGATGAAATAAATTTTTTTGCCACCTAGCGGAAAGCACAAAATGCTGCATATAGCAATAATAAAAGAAAAAAAATAATTTTTTTGACGTACGACCTTTTGCACTTTGAGTGATGACACATCAATGGAATTTTATTTTTGTATTAAAATTTGTTTCGTGTGAGTTAAATATTTATATATACTCATGTCCATAAGTTGAGGAATTCGCCACTACGCGTATTCACTACTGTTTTACTGAGGCTGTGCGTACATTTTTTGAAAGATTTTGTGATGAGCTGTAAAAAAATCGTATGCCACGAAATAATTTTATTTTAGCAGCAGTTAAACAGTTAAAATATAACAATCTATACAAATCGTTTGGCTACTCTGTTTTGTTTACTTTCAAACAATCGCAAAATTGCTTTTCAATAGACAATGTAAGGAAGGCTGTGTTTCCGCTCTTTCCGAAGAGAACTATGCTCATTCAATAATTAAAAAACGCTGTAAAAGTTATGTTTTTTTTTTTAATTTAAAGGTGCAGTAAGATTAATAAGAAAGACAAAAAACGTAAAAGTGGAAAAATACACTTCCAAATACTTATTCAAAAACAGAAAAGAATTTCTAAGAATATGTGTAAGGCAAGATCTTTAATTTTAAGAGAATCCGCCACATCGAAGGACTATTGCAAAGTCATTAAAATCTTCAGTTTCAACTGTAAATAAAGTAATTAACAACGATTTAAATCTGTAAAATGCCAAAAAATACAATGTTCATAGTCTATCTCCACGACATATTGTAGAACGTAGAACTCGTTGCAGAATTTTGTATCAGAAGCATTTAACACGATTGAGATGTGAAAAAGTTGTGGCAATAGACGAGGCGTGCGAGTATTTAAATGATTGCAATAAAAAAGAACAAAATTTCATAATAAGGGAGAAAAAACGAGCGCGCGCGTGAGGTTCAAAGAATTTAAAGAAACTTTCTCTAAGTGATTTATGATTCTTGCCGGTTTTGAATATAATGGAAAATTAAAAGTAAAGAAAGTTGAAAAACTCCACATATTGTCAAGACCATATTTTATCCACAATATTAAAAAAAAAATACATCTTTATACTTCAGTGCCAACAATCAGTATAACTGCATCTGGATAAAACAAGCAGCCACACATCTATATCCACTACTGAATTCTTGAAAAAAATGGAACAAGAAACTGTGGTCACGTCAATACCCTTTACTAATAATCATGCTAAATCTACAGATCTGTCGTCTATGAACTTTTTTTTTTAACTTTAAAAAGAGCATTATAGAAACGTCGACCAAATGTTAGATGATCCGATATAACATTTAAAACTCTAACATTTCATACAAAAAACTGATCGTCAGACCATTAAAATCATTCAAAAAATATCCGAACAGCCTCTGTATTGGAAGAGAAAATAACATTTTGCAAAGGGGAAAGTAGGGTACATATTTAAGGGTATTAAGGTAAGCGCAAATGAGACTACTTCAATAATGTTGACTTGTCAATTCGGGTGGTTGTGATACGGAGAAATCTCTAGAGAGTCTAGTAATCTCTAGCCCTTTCACCCCAACAGATGTTTTTTGGACAACATATGTGGCACAAAGAAGCCATGTCAAAGAGGAGTGGGGAAAAATCACGCGTAGAAAGAAGCTGACAATATTCAGGTAAAAGTTTCCCATGAAATTAATATTCCGCCAAACGTCATACGTAGACTTTGGAAACGGTTCCAAACTGGCCGATACTTCGAAATGTGGTTAGTCCCCTACTCGTCAACTGCATGAAAGGGTAAGAATATGGCTATAATTGCCCAACGCCATCCAATCAGCACAGTAAATGCACTAGTTGACATTCCTCTTGGTTGAACTGTCGATAGCCTCGAGAATTAGCACATTCAAACAAACGATTTATCGAGGTCGACGTAAGATAAACTTGTGTTCAAGCACCCGTTGTGAAGCACTCTCTTAACTGTAGAGCTTTAGCAGAGAATGTAAGTCAGAACAAAATGTAATGAACAGCTTAGATATCACAACAGTGTGATAGTGTGCCTTACTGTAAGAGCCGAGATTTATAGGGACGCACTCCTGCATCAACATGAGAGGCTTTATAGGGGTGGTTGGTTGGAATAGGGGTTTTATAGCGCAAGGACCATATTTGGTCATGCTGCGCCAAACACAAAACATCAAGTAATGAATATATACACGAACTTTTTTAGGGTTTAACTTGGTTCTGGGTTCCACTTAATAGACCACAATGCACCTTCTTAAAGGGCTAGTTAAATCAAGGACACTGGGATTCCGAGGATATGACGCGTCTGAGCTGGGATTCTGCTCACCGGAATTAAACACCTTTGAACAAATATTGGAAGCCCATGACAGCTGGATCGCAACACCAAGGTTGTCACAGCCGAAGCATTTGTAAAATAGTAAGATCAGGAACACATTTTTGAAATTAGTAGTGAATATATACCACTTAAACCTTATTTTAGTTGCTCAGATATGAAATAAATAGGTGGCAACATAAAATGTGATTTTTATGTATGAAACAAAAGTTAAAGAATTCTTTAAATGTTAAAAAAGTTTAAGTTTTGATGGAAAAGAACAAAAATTTTACTATAGTGAAATTTAAATTTCCAACACACTTGGAATTAGTCGAAGCATTGTGGAAGAAGAAGAAAGCAAAAGCTATAACGTGCATTGTTTTTCAAAATTAAGATAATTTTCACTGTTTGGCGATTATGTCCAGAACTGTTGGACATATTTTAATGAAATTAGTTTTGTACATAGGTTGAAATGTTAAAAAATAAACCATACAACAGTTTTATGGTACACGCACATAATCATGCATTAGACTCATCAGCGCAGGTAGGTTTAAAACAAAGGTTACAGTATCGACACAAAAAACGGAACGGATTAATATGGGGTATGGTTCCCTCTTACAGTTTTCACAACATGAATTCATACTGGAAATGAAGCAGTCAGTTCCTATAACAGTTGGTCCTCATCTAAATGGTTCTGGAAGGGGGAGGGCGAGTTGAAATTGCCCTTCCAAGAGCGTCCGAAATATGCTCTATATGGTTTAGACCTGGAGATCTATCTGGCCAATCCACCCGCCGAGTATGCTCTCTTTCCAGATATTCGTCGACCAGATGAGCTCTATGTAGACGAACGTTGTCGTCCAAATAAATTAAATCAGGGCCAACTGCACCCCTGATAAGTCAAACACAGAGCGCCAAGATTGCATCCCTATACCTCACAGCAGACACAGAGCCTCTGTAAAAGACATGTAGGTCTGTGCCCATCCAACATGATGTCTACCCAGATCATCAAGATTCCGTTGCTACAGTTCTTTCTCGTATGCTGGAGTACAGATAACGGGTCCCTGGTTCTCTCCAGTTGAACATATGTCGAGAATCAATTGCTAGGCTGAACCGGGACTCAAAATACAACGATCTATCTGGCCAATCCACCCGGCGAGTATCCTCTCTTTCCAGATATTCGTCGACCAGATGAGCTCTATGGAGAAGAGCGTTGTCATCCAAAAAATTTAGAACAGGGCCAACTGCATCCCTGAAAAGTCGAACATAGGGCTCCAAGATCTCAACCCTATACCTACATGGCTGTCACAGAGCCTCTGTAAAAGACATGTAGGTCTGTGCCCATCCAACATGATGTCTACCTAGACCATCCAGCCTCCGTTGCCACAGTTCTTTCTCGGATGCTGGAGTACAGATAACGAGTCCCTGGTTCTCTCCAGATGAACGTATGGCGAGAATCAGTTGTTCGGCTGAACCGGGACTCATCAGTATAGGGACTCAGAATACAACTATCCCCCATTGATCCCTGGTTCAAAGTCAATATCCTGTGCACATAGCTAAATGGGCTCTCCTGTACGCAGAAGTGAGCGGGACGTAAATAGCAGGCCGTCTTACAAACAGACCTCTCTTATGTAGTTAGTCTTCTGGAAACAGTAGCAATTGAAACTTAGGTTCCTGTGGTCGCGTGAAGGTCACGAGCGAGCTTGAGAAGCTGTTGCGCTCTTGTTATGCCTCGCCGTAATGGACAAATATCGATCTTCATTGACTGTCGCGGCTCTTGGACAACCTTGACGAGGATATCTTTATACGCATCCGGTATCCTTAGGCTAGGCCTCCACTTACGATGTCTAGCCGCAAAAACAAAACTCTTTGTTTCAAATACCAGTGCACAAACTTACGACGAAACAATGGCAGCGATTAAAAATTTGCAACCGGTACTATTTTCGCTGCGACGCGACTGTCGCTCTACCCCCAATCAGTCACACAGACAGGCATGGATATGCACACTTGCAATAGTTTAGTCGTAGTTCTGAAGCAATCGTGTTCTGGTTTCAGTTTAAAACACTGGAAATACATGTTCAAAATGTCTGACAGCGAATCTACCAGAGGTTATTGACGAATATTATCAGTAATTGATACTGAGTTACATATTAAAGATATTGAAAAGGTAGAATTCATATAAAGATATTGAAAAGGTAGAATTCATATAAAGAAATTGAAAATGGTTATTGATGGACAGTTATTCCCAACAATTTGGTAAAACTACTTTTGTCATTCATTTTTACTGGGAAAACTTTGCAGGGTGCTCACATATATCTTCAAAAACCTTATAAAACTACCCTTTCAATAATTTTTGACTTGTTATTGGATGTACCCAATAACGATGCGTCCACGGTTTACTTCTCGCTCGAAGCAAAAGAGTGATTGCACAGGTAGTTTCAATGACATCTATTTGAAAACTGTTCTAATTAAACGATTTATCTATCGAAGTGTGCATCTTGTGGATTTTCTAAGTCAACGATTCTTTGGTCACTGTGACCAGAAATCGCAAGTATGGTGGCCTAGCCTTAAACTGTTGGACCCGATGCTGGTCGTTACATTCAAGTCTCTAGCAATCTGCCCTCGAGACTGCCCTGCTTCCAGTCTCACGATGATTCGCCTCCTCATTCCACCTTGAAAACGTTAGTGGTTATTCATTTTAACTGTTTGCTTTTGAATTGCACCGAATGTTGCAATTAAAACATCATGAAATTCGCCGAGGTGTGCAAGATATCGAAGTGCGGAAATAACATAGATAAAAATGAAAAATTGGTATCCACGAGCAGTATTTGGAGGGTAACCGAATGAACACGTAGAGATAAGGCGATGTCCTGATAAAAAACTGCTCTCAAATTTAAAAAAATTAAACATAAAAAATAACCTTAACTAAAATTAATTGGACAAATAACGTTTAATTTTTATTTTTTTAAATAAAAATTAATTCAAAGTGATCATTATTAACAAGACAGTGAATTCCCAGTAACACTGGTGCAAAAAAGAGAACTGAAAGATTAGTTCTCTTCATTGATAGATAAGGCAAGGCAAGGAAATTGTTGGAAGCGAGGAAGCGGGAAATCGACAACGAAGGCTATACGAAAATTTGGGACATAGAAAAAAGTGTGAATAGAGGTTGAATTCCTAAAAGTATCTGTAGGATTAGTCTTTAGTAAAACGTATCGAAGAAACTGGAAGTTTGTCAGAACAGCCCTTTCACTGGCAGACCAGTGTTTTCAGATACCAGTGCCAGAGCTGTGACATCGCAAAAAACCAAGTATGCATTTACAAAAAAGAGCAGTTTTCAATGCCATTCTGACTGTCATAACCTCAAACGGTGAAAATCTGAATCAACATATTCCATACCAAAAAATGGATACTGGATACCCTGTTTTTATGATTGGATGTATAGTAATCAGTTGACGCTAACAATTTGGCAATACTTTAACAGAAAAGTGGTGCCAAATATACGTAAATTATCAACTATTGCCTTTTTCGTTCTTGACATTATATGTGTGGTGAATTTTTCGAACCCAATTTTCAAGTAATAAAGTATGAAACCAGATGTAAATAAAACCTTTTTTTTTATGTTTTGATATTTCCGAAGGAAACTTAGTATTTTAGAAATATGACTCTCAACTAAAATTAAAGAATTCGAACTCATAAAAAGGATCAATATCATGTAAATTCTCAAGTGCTAACGCGATCTTAGCGATCTATTAATTATTCAATGATATTGGATGATTCTATCTTAATTTCAACGATGTAAATAATGTCACATAAATTTGTAGACTTTAACGTTGTAAATGTCTTTAACGTCAAAAAAATCATTTCAAATCAACAAATAGGCGTATTATAGTGTGGTTTGCACTAAATAGTTTGATTAGAAGTGAGATTTTATTGGCATGAGAAATATTAAAAATTTTACCGACAGATGGGGCTGTATCATTTGTATGACCAAAATATGCAAATTTAATTCATTCAAAAAAAGGTAGGTAGTTGGATTCTTCCCTCAGGTTCTTCAAAAAGCTATTTGGAGCAAAAGTAGGAAAAAACTTTGGGTGTTATTTGTAATAAATAGAGTTTACATGTCGGCCACAACTTGCACGTCGTCGATCAGTCTCGACTTAGTGAACTGAACACTCGGCGTATATGTAAACAGTGATTCGCGAAGTGGGAACAAACGTGCAGATGCGAACGACAAACCTCTGCAAATGTGAGGAAGTGGGTGACGCTCTCCACTACATCCTTGAATGCAGATTTGTTGGCTACCTAAGGAACGGTTTGCAATTTCTTAGGCGTCGCCCCCACCCCTGAACCGACAAAACACCCAGAGTGCTTCCAAGCCCTCATTGGCTTGGGTGGGTACGCGACTGAGATGTTAGAGTTTCAAATTCTCACTCAAAGAGAACACCTATCTATCTCTCTCTGCCAACAAAGAGGGACGACATATGCTTCGATTTCCATTTGCTTATCATCGTCAAGAGTCCGTTGTGTTGCTCTAGTACAACGTTTATTAAAATTACCTTTCTTTACCATTTACTTATATGTATAAGCCTGAGGTTAATGTATGAAGTACAAAAATTGACGAAACAGTTGCTCGCCACCTGGCGACACAAACACTCTATCGTGACCGATTATGGTGGCTTAGGCTTTCGAGTGAACGACCAGGGTGGTGGTTCAGAAAGTCGTGGGTGGTTCTCCCATTTGCGGTCATGCCTTTTCGTTTTTCTAATCGAGGACCTTCCTAGCCTAACCAATGACTAATCTGCTATGTCCGTTATTTGGATGGTGCAGAGTGAAGCCTCCATAAAAGAAGAATAACGTGCGAGTGACGAGGCAAAACACGAGCGCGAATGTGTAAATGCGCCATTAAAGTTGTATCCACTGTCGCTATGGCTGAAAAATAGAAGCAAAAAGTCACCGTTTATTTTTGTGGGTCATGTCAGCCACGATTTTATTGCTTTATTTCTCCTTACATGGTGTTTTTATTTCTATTTTTCAATGATTGATCTCTCTGGTCTTCGACATTACACGAGACAAACTAATAATTGTGAAAAAACTCCTCAAGTGGGTATGCCGCAGAAACTCCTAACAAGACACAAGCATCCATGTGCTCACAAACCAAGGTCCTAACCCGGCCTTACTGGGTGGACGACAAACGCTATGGCCACAATACGAGTTATATTTATTTTTTGGACTAAGTTTCTTTCAGTTCGATAAGTGAAAAAACCATCCTAAATAGTAGTTTACATAACTTGTGAACATGAACGAATAAGATTAAAGAAGTACTCCTTGTGTAAAAAGAGGATGTAAACTACCTACACGTAAACTTGGAGAACGCTTTGATGAAGACGAATTAATTTTTTTAGTCGTTTGATTGTTTAGTTAGATTATACCTGTGCTTTTTTTTTCTATTCGGGAAAATAACCAGAATTGTTGTTGTAAACATTGTATGCCTCAAAATTGATGCGACACTACCAGCTATCTAATTTTAAATGTTAGGTAGGTAAGTTGTTAATTAACGTAGTACTGGAGTACCACAATGTGGCTATTGGCGATGGTCCGGAATGTATTCCTAAAGGAAAGATCCAAGGTAAAGCACCACTTATATTTAAAGCACAGTCAGATGACGAGGCAACAACTGAGATGGAACCCCATTCTCTAAACTTTCACACCAGGCCAACATAGGACATTTGAGGTCACGATGAAGTTAACCTGCACCAGCCCCCATGTACACGACGGTCTTTGACTGGACCAAGTTTAGAACACCAGTTGCTAATTTGCTACTGCAACTCTACGAATTTTAAAGGTAAAATTAAGTTATGGGTAAAATTTGAGAGTATGCGTGAAGGAAATGCTTCTTTCAGAGGGTCAGTTTAGCTCATATCTTCATAACTTTCTAAGCGACTCAATGCTAAACCTTTAACATTAAAGGCACTGAAATTACAACATTTTAATATCAAATTTATAATGTTTTGAAATTAACCGCATGCACCTACAATTAAGTATCTTGGAATTTAGTCACATGGGCTTGGAATCGTTCAGAAACTCACAATTCTTTTACAACATGTATAAATGGGAATAGCAAGTATTAATCCCTTAAAACAAATTGCAAATAACTTATAATCAAGAAAAAAATTTTGAAACACACACACGGGAATTGAAACTCAAGTAAACAAGAAATAGATTCAGTTTGCTTGAAATAAAGTGTACAAAAACCCAAACTTATAATTTTGTAAGAGAAATTAAATCAACGTTTAAGTTTTAATAAACTCTGTGATTTTATAGAAGTTTACTTGAAATGTTTCTGTTTGTTCCCAATTTTGAACAAATAAAGTTAGCAAATGTGTGACGGTCTCCTTTGTCCATGTTACAATCATTACTAAAAGAATTAATTCTTGACAATGGGCGAAAAACGCCTCGTAGATGCCAAAAGTGCTATGATCTCAAAATTCAATGCAAAGTATGGAAAGATAGCTTACGAATATATTTAATTCGTTTAATTGTGCTTGCAGATATTCGTGCTCTTCTGTGAGTCTGGCGATTGCAGCCTTTTTCGCCTCCACGTTTTGCTGATTTTGTCCATCCTGGAAGAGATATTGAAATACATAAGAGCAATTTTAAGCTTTTATCAATTCTGTGATCTTATAGAATTTCTCTTGGACTCTTCCAAATTTTCGTTCCTAATTTTTACCAAATGAAGGAAATATATATGCGTTAGTTATAAGTCTCCATCGCGCGTCATATTCAGATGTTCTATAACCACTCCCTATAGAATAAATTATTGAAGATGTTTTCAAAACGCCTAGTAGCACGCCAAAAACGCCTATCGTCTTAAACTAAATCTAACTAGGTCACATGTGTGTCTAAATGAACTATTACAAATATGAACTTGAATCTGTAGAAACATGAGCCAAATGTCTAAGGTTTACTTTTCTGCGTTACATACTTTCAATCTTCTCTATTTCTCATTATTTTCTGTAATCAGACAATTGATGAATTTCATATGTATTGAAAAATTATTTATTAAAGAAAATCAAATCTGGTGAAAAATTTTCCGCAGATTTCAAATCCGTTGAAATTTTTAATCTATCTTTAACGATCCCGATTTTACAAAAAAGAACTAACAATACCAGTCAAAATTTTTTTTATTTGTTTTGCTTTTCTTCACTGTGGAATGGTTTGACCGCAGGAAATGAAATCTGTGACATCTCGAATCAAACGATAGTCATTCTTCGCAGTGGCTTTCGTATTGAAAAAAATATAAAAGTTTCAATTTTAAAATGATTTATTTAAAGAAAATCATATTTTTAGGTAACGATTTAATGTGAAATTTTCCGCAGTTTTCAAATTCGTTGAAAACTTTACTCTATCTTTTAAGATCTAGGAGATAGAAAACAGAACTTCATAACTAAAGTTAAAAATTTTTTTTTAGTTTGCTGACAAATAGTTCCTTCGCAAAATGAAAACGGAAGCGGAAAGAAATAATTTACCATTTGTCCAGGCGTACTTGTGAAAGGTCCAGAAACGCCACTTTGACTGTTTCTAAGGAAAGAAAATTTCATGTTTTAACAATGTACAATTTACTAATGGTCTCAAATTACTGAATCACACAGTTGTTCCAAAAAGAAAAGTATCTAGAAAATCAAACTTTTCTGGGATCACAACAACCTATTTTGAAAGCAAATATTTACATGTAGGATTAATATATATTCAAAGTATAGATTTTTAAAGAAATTATGTCAAAGTCATTATTGAGGATCCTAAATTGTTTGAAGAAGAAAACCCAAATAAAGATTACTCGAAAAATTTATCTTGTAAATTGAGACTCGCGTGGATTTGTAAAGTTTTCCAAACATAAAAGAAGTTTGATAAAATTTTTACCCAACCCCCATACTTAGCTGTTTTTTATTTGAAACTTATATGAATGTTATACTGGCTTCAGCAAGATGAACTTTTTGTAATAATATCATTTTTGCAATGTTAACTAGTACTGCAATTCAGTACCGTCTAAGTCTCTCTATATTAAAAAAAAGTTACCGCCGCCGCCGCCGCCGCCGCCGAAGAATTGAAATTTTTGTTGTTTAGCTCCATTCTTAGACGGTTTCCCGAGAAAGTACTGATCGGAAAAATATGAAATTAACATGCTTTGTTCTTCATCGTATTCCCTGGATAATTATTAAGATTTTTTTCCGATGCGGCTATTAGTTTAGGTTTTATTAAGTGTTAAAGTTGAAGAAGTGAAATTTCTTCCGCGAGTGAGCAAAACACATTCAAAATTTCAGTCTTTAGTCGTGAGTTTTTTTTTAAGAGTACCTCTCAACGTAAATTTTTGCAGCTCGTCGAGTTTTTTTTGAAATTTAAATGTGGTTCTTGATAATATTTTTTTGAAATTCGGGAAAAATCGGGACATTTTTGTTACTTTTTTTTAAAACTGCCGTATCTATATCTAATTACTATTAGTTTTTAATTTTTAAAATATCGCAGTATACCTCAGAATATACTCTTTCTTACGGTACTATTATTTTTGAAATCGGTTAATAATTAAATTGGATGCGATCAAAAGTTCGTGATACAAAATTCGGAATCTTCGGATATTTTCGCTACGTTTTGTTAAAACCATTATGTCTACGGCAAAAACCATTATTTTTTAAATTTGAGAACATCACTGAATACACTACATTACACTCTTTCTTATGGTACAATTATTTTTCAAATTGGTTAATAAACAAAATCGATGCAATTAAAAGTAGGTCATACAATTTTCGGAACTTTCAGATCGTAACTTCCGATACAAAACTAAAATGGTCATATCTATATAGTATTACTGTTAGTTTTTAATTTTAAAAATATTGCAGTATACCTCACAATGTACTCTTTCTTACGGTACAATTATTTTTAAAATTGGTTCATAAATAAATTCGATGCAATCAAAAGTTGGTGACACAAATTTCGTATTTTTCAGTTCGCATAGCTGGTTCGGCAAACAGCAGTGGGTTGCATTTTCTACTATCGGGTTTGCCAGATATCAAATTTATCGTAGCAACAATTGCCATAAAAACGATTTCTTTTTATTTGGCGAGGAAAAAGGCTCGCTTTTTTCCCTCTGTTCTCAACAGTTTACCGACAAAGTACAATGTATTGATATTAACACTGTTTACTTAAAATTGTACATTGAACAAGATACAGAAGATTTTTTACTGATGCGGCTATTAGTTTAGGGTGCATTAAGTGTTAAAGCAAAAAAAAGTGAAATCCATTGCGAAAGAAGTATTGGTTTGAGAAAGCAAACCAAACGGGATTGCGTAGCAATCCCCGGGGTCGGCGAGCGTAAGCGAGCAGGGCGCGAAGCCCTCGCTGTGACGTCATGTACCGGAAAGTGAAATCAGCATAATACGAATTATTCAGATAGTTTCACTCTGTGAAAGGAATGTTGGTTTGCGAAGCAAACCAAATGACATCTGTGAAAGGAGTGTTGGTTTGCGAAGCAAACCAAATGGGATTGCGCAGCAATCCCCGGGGGTTGGCGAGCGTAAGCGAGCAGGGGGCGGAGCCCCCTAGTATTTAAAAAAATTGTTGTCCAAAGATCAGGGAAAGTAAATACACTTTAGGTCGGCTGAAATAATCGTGTTTTGTCACGTGATTTATATAGGAAAGTACGTGACAAAATACGTACTCTTGTAGTTGTGATCACAACTAAAATTTAACTGGCCATTTGAATAGAATAAGTGTTTCAGCGTTCTCCCTGAACACGTCAATTGAATGGAATTTTGAGCTTGCAATAAAAAATCATCATAATCATTACAATAAATATATATCACAAATTATATATATTTATAAAATTTATTATAAATAAATTTAATAATAATAATTTAATAAATTTAAAAATAATACATTTCCGACAAATAAACTTGGACATTCCAAAAATTTCAATTTCAGAAATGTAGAATAATTATTCTAGTAGTGTAAAGAATTCATATAGATCGATGCATCAAATTTAAATAAAAATTAACCAACACATTACACAAAACAAAATGAAAATGTTATAATCCACAATTATAAAGATGGATGTGCAAAATTGGAACCTTTTTGTGATACTGCAGAAAACGTTTTCATTGAGATTAACTTTTTTTTTCATACACAGATTATTTAAGTTATTGTATATACTTAACGTACTTGAATAAAATAACATATTACTTGTTCCTAATTATTTCATTTTCAAGTTTTATAAATTCAAAACAGAAGGAAATTTAAAATTTTGATTTAAATCAGATTTTTATAATAATAATCGCTTGTTTAAACCAGCATATCTTGCTACTAATGCATTTTAAATGCTTATAAATTAGTGACAAAAAGCAGAGAGAGATGGATTTTTAAAGCAAAAAGAAAAAATAGCTTAATTGGGAGCTGTCAACTGTAGTTTTAATTTAGAACAAAGAAGACTTGCATAACATTCGTCAGTTCCTCCTCCAGATGTGCCACGTAGTCTTTCAATTGATGTATTTCATTGCTAGCCTTCCCCAGCTGTCTTTTCTGTTGTTCAATAACGAAGAAGGCCCTTAAACAACAACCCAAAATAAAAATTACGTCAAGTGAACGGTTAGTGTTAGTGATTAAATTACCTATATTCTTAATACTAGTAAATTACCTACGGAAACTCTTATTACCTGTTTTTAATTCTAATTTATTGACTTACAAGAGATATGTAGGTGGGTTGTTGGACTTTTATTAGGTACAAGTTTCCATATTTTCTACCCAAGTGCAATTAGTGAATTATTACAGTAAAACTCTTGTCGCATTATAGTCATTCTCCATAAGACTTAAAACGATGTATTAATTAACAATTAATTTTAAACAATTATTCAACTGTATTAAATCATTTTAATGTCAGTATTTTGTCTCCAAATGGTAAAAAATTGCTATTAAACTAACTTATATAAGGTAGGAAATACTAGTATGTTCAGTGTTAGTGAATATCAATTGACCATTCAATGTAGATAACCTGCGCGGATCTGTTGTAACATACTACAAGTATTAATCCATTTAATAGTTGATAATTATTTATTCACTACTCTTTTTATTTCACTGCACGTTCTAGTATGTGAAATTTGTCAAGAGAAAAAAATGATATCATGAATATTCTACCAAAGTGTTTTCCCATTCTTTTTTTGATGCCCGGCCAGTTGAACTTTAAATCGTTCAAGCTATATTTCATATACATACCATACATTCTAGGCACAGCCCGTTAATAGAGAAGCCTCACATTTATTCTAGACGAACAAACGTGTCATTCCCCGGATTCGAACCAGGAATATTCGATCCAGAAGCCAGTACTCTGACCACTAAAACGCTTGGTCGGCGTCTCTTATAGATTTGCTGGCGTAATGCAGAATTGCAAGTGTAATATATTCTAACGAATGTAGCGAGTACAAGTTTTCGTCGCTAGTAAATCGGGAAAATTTTCAAAGTATTGAAAACAGAGCTATTAAAATTTTTTTATGCATTATGATAGTTATAACTTTCTAGGAAAGAGGAACAGTTCTGATAACTTTTCAATCTATATTTTATTAATTAACTCTACCCCCACAAGGTAATTCTGAAAGAATAAAATAGTATTAATATTTTATTAATCGTTATACAACTTCAAATACAAATATTAGCATAATCCAAGAACTCAACTTTGAATAAAAGGGTTTTTTATGCAGTGTCCATGCAAAAAATTCATATCATAAAACTTGATGTTTTTTAGTACAGAGTTTGCAGAATACTTTTACAGAAAAGATATGAAAATATATAATAAATTAAAATAGGCAATTGATTCTTCAAAGCAATTTTTTTGTGTGAAACGTTTCTTGTATTCTAATGTGAAAGTTTTTTGTACTGTAGTGTGCAGCATTTCGTGCACTTTAATGTGCAGTTAAGATGTTAATAATGTTTGCATTGTTTTTATAAAAAGTACATGGTTTAAAAGAAAAGAGAAAACATTTTACGCTTATGCAAACAAACCAAGTATGTAGAGTACAAATTTTATTTCATGAGGTGGTCTTTTATGTAACTTGCTGTAAGGGCGGCCATTATCTCTTTTGGTACAAGGATCTGGAGTGTAAATGTGGGAATTCTGCCCCAAACATTAATAAATTTTTTGCTATCAATTGAAACCAACTAATATTAACTAAAGTAAGTAGTACAATCAATTCATCAAAAATTTGTTTGTAAAAACGGTATTTACCGAGTATTGAGTAAAAATGGATGACGGATCTAAAAAGGTCATAAAATCATCAGTGTTTCCAATTATTTATTTCAAATTTGTTTTAACAAAGTCATTTCACAAAAATATAAATAATTTATTATAGCCAGGTGTTTTTACTAATAGTAACCGGCTCAAATGTAAAATTTTCAATTTTTAAAGGTGACTCTAATAAATACGATCACCCACTGTATAAAAACGGTACTCTTTCGAAAACAAATCTCAAATATTGCTATTTTGTTTACCTTACATTAAAATGTTTAACTATCAAAATTTCATAAACTGGCCAGTACGTACCCCTTTCTCCCCGATGGTGCGCTTCCTGGTACTTCACCACTTGGAGGTTCACCAACATCGACATCAAACTAAAAGAAAAAAGTGCAAAAACATTTTATAATATGTCATCATTAAGGAATAGAAATGTTCAAATAGTGCATCAATACGTAAAGCAATGTAATAGCAATTCTAATAGTACTCTTCCTTGTATTGTTCGTTAATTCGGAATTTTCTAAAGAAATGAAACATTTTTACTTTTAATTCATTTGGGATGAAGACGTGTGTTCCCTGTTTCAAATATTATAATCTCTCTGAAGATGCTTTGGATTTTGCTCATATTTGTTTGAATGTGGATGCTATTTGTAGAAATGTAATCGCAGAGTAGCTATAGAATTTCTTAAAACATAAATGACATCTTCGCATAGGGAAATACGAGAGGGAAATTAATAATATCCATTGACCCTTTTTACAATTACTATGCTAAGCATTAAAAGCAAAAACACGATTTTAAATGTGGAATACCAAAAATGAACGCTAGATAATGAAAGTAGTCGCCCAGCTTACATCATTTTTCATCAACTGCTACTTTTTTTGAAATTATTGAAGTATGAAATTAGGTATCTTTCTTATTTTAAATAATTTTCATTTCCTGATGCAAATGCGTATTTTATTTGTTCAATGATTTACAGTCCTATTCAATGGTTCCAAAATCTTTTTGATGAATTAGGAAACCAGTGGTAGGGTAAACTGGTAAAAAATAAAGTTGAGATATCTATCCTATAGTACATTGTGTCCCAAAGTGAGCACAACCACGAGTTACTGAAAGAAACTTGGGAGGCAATGTCCCAGGGGTAATAGGGGACGTTGATGTACGAGACAAGACAATAAAAAGATGCTAAAATAATTTATCGTTTAAAAAAGTTTAAGAAAAGCTGTTATCATCTTGACCATACAGACTCAGTCACAGCAGTTATGCATTGCAGCAAAAGCTTCAAATGCTTCAGCTCATGGGTCTAATAACTAGATAACAGGTCATAGGAGCGAGAGTGAGCTATTATGTAATTGCGCTCATTTCCAACTTGAATTTTTGATTGCATTTCCGTTACCTGGTTTAATTCAATATAAATTTAGTGTGTAGCAAGTCTTAACTAAAAAGGAACAGATTGTAAATAATTGTGGTGGGGATTTGAGGAGGCCGCAGTCGAGAATAAAGCTGAATACTATAGAAATTGATAGAACAACACCAGGTTCATTTGTCTTAGTGGTGACTGTTTTTAATTTTATTGAATTTATTGGAATTAATTGTTAATAACAGTGAATAATATAATGTGTTTATGTGCTAATTTCGATGTGGAATACGTCTTACCATTCGAAACCGAGTACCGCGCTTAACCTTTGAGAGTCACAAAAAAGCATAAGAATAAAAAATGTATTAACTTGAAACATATTAATGTTTCATATATGAACGATATTGCGTTTAAAAGAGCATTAAACAAAGAATGTTTTAAATGCTCATAGATCTTGTGTTGATGTCATCGGCAGATGCATTCGCAGCGCACAGTTATGGCACGAAAATGCGTACTGCCACTCCACATTAATTTATTCTAGCTCCGGCCTCCTTTGTGTGAACACGACGTTTGAGGTGTCATTTGTTTCGTCTATTTACGCTTTATAAATAATAATAGAAATAAAACTTAAATATGTATAATACTTTTTTTAGATATCGTACTTCAAAGTGTGGAAATTTCGAAAACATTTCAAAATGTCCAAATGTATGTATACTAAACACAAGAAAAATTATAGAATTATGGAAAAAATTTGAAACACGTACCTCCTTTAGTTTTGCGTCCAGGTACTCAATATAAGCATGTAATAAAGAAATGAGAGTTTCTAAGGAGTGTACTTCTTGCCGGCTGTAACCATGTTTATTGAACCACTTTGCTACCAATTCTTCGAGTTGGATTTGTGCTCTGTCATGTGCATCCACTTTAAAATAATTCTCTTGATACCAAATATCCTGAAAAACAAATAAAAATAAATAACTGATGTCAAATTGATTTAAATCTACGAATATTTTCGTTTGAACTCTCTGAGTATTATCTAATTGATGTTTATCCCACAAACCCATGTAGTGACTGAATAGCTACATCTATTGGTTTTTTAACCCTTTGAAATATTATATTGTTTCTTTAGAATAGAATCATTTGGAAAATTCTACTGTCTATTTCCTAAGTGTAGAATCCTTTTAAAAGGTACTACTGTTCCTCCTTTTCGTACAATAGGATCCTCTGGAAAGTTTTTGTTGTTCTTTTCCCTGGAGTAGATTCCTCTGAAAGTAATTATTTTGCTCAGTTCCGAGAAAATAACTAGTTAGAAAGATTCCATTATACATTTCTCTATAATAGAATACCCATAGAAAGAATACGAACTTTTTTGCTTGTAACATTATTGCATTAGGGATGCGATATCTTCGAATATAATTACCATTAAGAGTGATTTTCTGAGAGAGAGGTACACTTACTATGGGGGCTGTGATTATGCTAAATTTTGATTTCCCTTATATTTTCACCAAGTGGTGTACTGTATGTTATCCTGATTACAAATTTGAAAATCGTTAAAAAAAAATCCACTCTAGTGTTCTGTTTCAGTTTGTTTTGTGGAGGGGGAGGAGAGGAGCAGCATACCGATGAAAAACACTGTCATTAAAATTAATTTGTTGCAAAACTTGCTGCTTGTGCCAGACTTTTGATTTCAAAAATGTATAACAGACTACTAGTACTAATAGTTATTGATGCTATTTTCTTGGCTCGTCACAGAAGTTATGGTACAGGTGGCAGACAAAAAAAATGTTCTATTCACCGTTTTTCACTACTTTAGAGCTAAAATTTAGCTGACTTCACACATGTGCAAACATTTGGCATTGTTGGGTGATTGTACACCACACACATAATACTTAAGCATAAAAAAAACTTTGGCTCCTATCTGAAGTTTCCAGTTAAGTCTCTACGAAATCTAAATTTTAGACTTTTAAGCCTAATTTGAGGCCAAAAATTTCAAAAATTCAGAGTCCGAAAAATGAGGTGATGATGCTAACACAGAGTGACTTTAGTGTACTAAACACTGCCATTGTCTGTTTCATGGCACCTCAGCTAATTTTTATTGGAGAATGATATAAATGTGGTTAAAATGTTCCAAAACTATAAAATTGATCAATGCTAATTATTTTCCTCAGATGAAATAAACTGCAGACTTGTGGCAAGGATTTTCTTTCATTTTTTGATTCACAAAATCATTCAAAGTTAAGAAGAGGTTTCATTACTTCGGCACCTGCTTGAAGTTAAGCTATTAAAAGAAAATGAATGTTCTTAATATTTGAAAACAGAGAAATATGGATACAGTAACTATAGCAGCATGACCGATTCCATATATATATATATATATATATATATATATATATATATATATATATATATATATATATATATATATATATATATATATATATATATATATATATATATATACATATATATATATATATATATACATATACATATATATATATATATATATATATATATATATATATATATAATAACAACATACAATATACAAAATAACATAACACACACAAAATAACAAAAAATAACCAAACAGCCGGGGTGCATTAACCAGAAATCGAAACTCGAAACTACCCATGCAAGCGCGCTGAAGCTGCAGACATAGCATGGTAAGCAATATAATTTCAAGAACACAAGAATTTCTAAAAAAATGTAACAAAAGTCTTAAAAAATAATAAAAAATGAAGAAATGTTGGTGGATCAGGGCGTCATCAGGGAGGAGCCTGACCCAAACAACATAAAATGGTGTTTTCTACATATGAGCAGCATTAGGCTGAAAAAATTGCTCATACACTCCCCCAAACACCACCAAAAATCAAGTAAAACAAAAACAGAACAAAATACCAAAACATAGCAGGAATAGAACGAAATGAAACCCGAAGCCGCAGCTGGGATATCATCAACAACAAGCCTAAAAATTGCCACCAAATGCCATCAATTACACAGTCTAACTTATATGCTAACATCATACCTCCGATGCAACAAGTCCAAAAATAATAATAATAATATGAAAATCCCCAGCCCCTTATCAAAAATATATTCATAAAAAGTAAAAAAATAAAAATAAAATTGAAAAGTAATTCCCATGGCTCTGGGTAAATTACGAAAAATAATTATTCATGTGTTGTGTAGGTGTTGATATTAATAAATCTTTCAAAAATATTTTTAAAGAATGAAAACGGGTATTTGTTATTGAGAAGTGTGTTTTTTAGATATTTACATTGTAATAAAAAGTTAGCATCAGAATTACAAATTTTTTTGAAACGTACCAATTGACCAGCTATCGTGTTGTAGTATATTCTTTTAGAGATATTGGAGTCCCAAAATATTAATTTATTGACTGTAAATTTAAAATCGTTTCGTTTATCATATACATTAATGTCAACTTTGCCGGATGAAACAGAAATTTTTATGTCTAGAAAATCAGTATTATTGTTATCCAGATTGGTTTTAATTAAAGAAAGTTCGTCTGGATAGATGGATTTCCAAATATTAGCAAAGTTGCTATTATTAAAAACAATTAAATCATCAATAAATCTAAAAGCAGTATTTATCTGAAGGCAAAAGTTTTTTTCAAAATAATGAAGAAATAAATTAGCAAGAATGGAAGAAAAATTGGAACCTTGGGGAATACCCTTAACTTGAATGTAAATATGCTCACCATTAAATATAAAATTATTGAAAATACAATAATTAACCAAAAATTCCCATTCCTCAAAATCCAGATCAATTAAGTTATTAAAATCATGATAGTAATAGTTCAAAACATCTCTCAATTTGTCCAGGGGTATGCTGGTAAAAAGGTCTTTAAAATCATATGTCTGAATATCATTAATAATATTTTTATCCAAAAAATTCAAAACCTTGTTATTATCACATATAATCCATGTAAAGCCTTCATCTAAAATGGCAGCAAGAATAATTTTTAAATATTTAAATAGTAGCAAGCCAGGTTTAATCATATAAGAGTTATTACCACAGGTGATGTAACGGAATTTAATAGGATTTTTGTGAAATTTAGGAATAACGGTAATATAAGGTAAAATTATGTGTTGATTGGAAATTTTAACTCTTTTATTTGAAGAAATGATTTTTTTAATAATGGTATTATAAGTAGATTTACAGAATTTATATGTATCTGAATTCTTAAGTTCAGCATCAAGTAAATTTAAATAAAGTTTTTTACATATGAAAGCATAGTTACCTGAGGCTTTATCAACTGTAGTAATGCTAAATTTATTTTGAATATCCTTAATGGCTGTGTTTATTGTCTTGTAATTACCGGTATTGTCAAAAATAGATTGAATATTATTCTTAATAAAATCTTTAAAATGATCATATAATTTCCATTTCCATTCTGTAAACAAACATAAAGGGACTTTAAATTTAGAAGAGGTCATAAAACAGAAATTATCAATGTCTTCCAGAAAGCTTTTAAGTATACTATTTCTATTAAAATTATAAATGGGCCTAAATTTAGTACCTTTATACATAACATCTCTTAATTGGTCATTTTCAACAATACCAAGATCACCAGTCACTATGTGTCCTAAGTCTTCATTTAAATAGGGTCTGAAATTTATGTTGTCGCACAAGCATACAACTGTATCTCTATATAAATCAATCTTACTGCAAAATTGATTGTAATTAAAAATTTTTCTCCCCAATGGTAAATCATATTTAAAGCATTTTTTTATGTTAAGAAATTTTAAAGGAAAAATATTCTGTAGGTTATTCACAATTCTGTTAAAGTTGAATTTATCGAAAATAATATGTTTAAAACTTATCTTCATATAAATTGGATTATCTTTACTACTAGTTTTTTTTCTTATTAATTTTAGAAAGTCTAGCTTTATAAAGATCATGGAGTAAAAGTAAAAAATGAGGATTGAGAGAGTCAATGTTTGTAAGTAAATTCTTAAACTTAAGACACGTACCGTCATTCAAAGAAAATATGAATTTTTTTAAGGGTTTAAAATTAAAAGTTTCTATAAAGTGTTTTTCAATAAGTTTCAGGTTTTTTATAAAATTATTAAACTGGTGAATATTATCAGAAGTGTTAAGTTTTTTATTTTCACCGCTTCCTATACATCCTCTCTTTGTTTTCTCTTTTGACGTATGGAATAAAGCAAAAGTATTGCAGTTATCAACATTAACCTGTGTATTTTGAAATAGATCATTCAAACCATAAGGAGCAAGTGTTTTAAATTTTAAAATGTTAATGTTTTCTTTAGCCAGTCTCAATTTTTTATCTTTGACAATATCAAGTATAGTAATTTGTGCATTGCTAAAACCATGTAAAGAAAAATGATGGAATTCCAGGTTAAAAGTGGAGTTGGAGTTATAATTTTTAATATTGGAACGGTGAAGGTTAATGCGTAAGTTCAACGAGTTACTGGTTTGACCAACATAACCCATACCACAGAGGCTGCATCTTAGAAGGTAAATGACATTAGAGGCTTTACAGGCTGGCGAAGTTGAGCTGTCGATAATGTTAGACTCATCCAACTGAGGGCAAGTCTTACAACGTTTATCGCTGCATTTGGAAAATTTAGGTTTACTCATAAAGTCAAAATTATCAACGTTAGGGTAACACGATTTCGATCCAAGGGGGTCCCCCAAAATCCCCATGTACCGAGCACAGGACTTACCATTAGAATATAAGTCCCTTTTGCCAGGCGCTAAATTCATATTTGTACTATCCATTTGAAATAATAAAAAGTCACACTGCCCGAGAAGTGAATAATTATTTTTCGTAATTTACCCAGAGCCATGGGAATTACTTTTCAATTTTATTTTTATTTTTTTACTTTTTATGAATATATTTTTGATAAGGGGCTGGGGATTTTCATATTATTATTATTATTTTTGGACTTGTTGCATCGGAGGTATGATGTTAGCATATAAGTTAGACTGTGTAATTGATGGCATTTGGTGGCAATTTTTAGGCTTGTTGTTGATGATATCCCAGCTGCGGCTTCGGGTTTCATTTCGTTCTATTCCTGCTATGTTTTGGTATTTTGTTCTGTTTTTGTTTTACTTGATTTTTGGTGGTGTTTGGGGGAGTGTATGAGCAATTTTTTCAGCCTAATGCTGCTCATATGTAGAAAACACCATTTTATGTTGTTTGGGTCAGGCTCCTCCCTGATGACGCCCTGATCCACCAACATTTCTTCATTTTTTATTATTTTTTAAGACTTTTGTTACATTTTTTTAGAAATTCTTGTGTTCTTGAAATTATATATATATATACATATATATATATATATATATATATATATATATATATATATGTGTGTGTGTGTGTGTGTCGTTTTCTTTATATTAGTTACGAAAATTTGCTGCTTGTACTAATTTGAAAAAATATATATCATAGATACTTTGAAATTACATGTTATTTACTCAATTTCATAAAAAAATACATACATGCAAAACAGTAATTGTAGAAACATATCAGTCATGCTGCTATAATTACTGTATCCATATTTCTCCGTTTTAAAATATTAAGACCATTCCTTTTTTTTTTCAATAGCTTACCTTCAATCCGGTGACGAAGTAATAAAATCTATTCTTATCTTTAAATGATATTGTGAATCAAAAAATGAAAGAAAATCCTTGGCACAAGTCTACAATTTTATTTTATCTGAGGAAAGTAATTAACATTGATCAATTTTGCAATTTTCGAACATTTTGACCACATTTACATCATTCTCCAATAAAAATGAGCTGAGGTGCCAAGAAACAGACAGTGGTAGTGTTTAGTACACTAAAGTCACTCTCTGTTAGCATCATAACCTTATTTTTCAGATTCTGAAGTTTTGAGATTTTTGGCCTCAAATTACGCCTAAAAGTCTAAAAAATCAGATTTCGGACAGAGTTAACTGGAAACTTCAGATAGGTGCCAAATTTTTTTTTTGATTCTTAAGTATTATGTTTGTGTGTACAATCACACAACAAAGCCAAATGTTTACACATGTGTGAAGTCATTTTAATTTTAGCTCTAAATTAGTGAAAAAAGGTGAATCGAACATTTTTTTCACTATTTTTTTTATGCCACCTGTATCTTCTGTGATGAGCCAAGAAAATAGCATCAATAACTATTAGTACTAGTAGTCTATTACAGATTTTTTAAATCGAAATTCTGGCACATGAAAGAAGTTTTGCAGCAAATTAATTATAATTACAGTGTTTGTCATCGGAAATGCTAAAAAATTCTGCTAAAAAATCTGAAAAATCTCTTAAATTCTTAAAAATTGCAGCTGAAACAGGACAATGGAGTGGAATTTTTTTAAACGGGTTTCAAATTTTGTTATCCGGATAACAGACAGCACACTTGGTGAAAATTTCAGAGAAATAAAAAATTAGCATAATCACAAGCGTACCTCTCTCTCATAAAATTACTCTTAAGGGAAGGATGAAAAATTAATTTGTTAAGATATTCATGAGTAACTTTTTATGAAAATACGTGTTTTTTAATGAAAACTCCATTTTGTTTTTCTTTAAAATTTGTTACTAATAATTTTTTATCTAAATATGCACTTGGCTTCCATTAAAAAAATAACGAATCTCTGAATGGAATGAAAATGTGCCACAAAGATTTCAAACTGCATTTTAGTTGCAGCAAGGCGAATTTAACTAATATTTTATTGATATTGGAATAATTATCAGGTTAAAAAATACTAAAATAGGACTGCTGAGAAATTGAAAATTTTTTGTCATAATCGACAGAAAGTCGAGCTTCCAAACTTTTCGAGAATAAGCTATTATAATGCAAATAAGCTACCTATGAAACATGGATTGAAAACGGTGAGTTTCGTAAAAAATAATTGATAGAATTTTGTTTTAAAAAAATTGTAATTGATAGAATTTTGTTTTAAAAAAATTGTAATTGATAGAATTTTTTTTTTGTAATTGTATTTCGTATCAATTTGTCATTCAAAATTTTCTATTTCATAAATATGGTGAGATTTAGAAATATATTGATACGAGAGACACAAATAAAAAAATATTGACAGGACTCGCCTGCTCGCCGTGCTTCATTTTTACAGGAAATGAACTTACGGGCAATCATTTTTAATAGCAGTCAAAATCTATTTCGATGCAATCACCTTAAAATAACATTTTGTGTTTTTCCCTTACACAGGAGCACCGCAGTATATGAAATGAATTATATGGATGAATGATCATATATGAATGAATTATATGGATCAAGCAAAGGAATTTCAGAATACTTACCAAAAATTCAGGATCTATTTCCGGAGCCTCTGGATAAGGATCTGGGGTCGAGGGATCTACTGGACTAAGAGGAGCGGCATTGGAACTAGAGGACTGAAAAACAAATTAACAATTAAAAAGGGAGGTCTAATATATTTTATTTCGAAAATTTTGGTTTTAAGAATTATGAGGCTAATTGGTACTTAAAAAAAGAGATATCATTGCGTAAGGAATTGGGACAGTCTAAAACACAGTAGAGTTCTATACATCTTTGCAATAAGCCATAAGCAAAATTATTCGGTTCAGTCTGGCTTTTTTCTCTCAAACGTAAGGAAAAATATGAATGTCAGAAATGAGCAGATGATGTGATTACCAATTATATAAGGTCACTCAATCTCGCGAGCACTCTGGTGTTTTCAAATAAAATTCGTAAGAAAAACACGAGTCACGGGCAGCTTCACACACAAACTTGTGGTCACTGCAACATTCAGAATCAAGGATATCCATTTTTTATTGAACGAAATGATAAATTCAGAACAGTAGAAGCTTAAATAAGGGTACCCAGTGCCAGAATGTGAGACGAAAGTGAGACCGTAAACGATATTGTTTGTAAGAGTAAACTTTATGAATTAGAAACTATATGTATCATTCTTCTGCTCCTCGTGTTCTCAAAGCTGCACGCCAAATATGTAGAGCGGTCGTTAAAACCACACATAGTTAAGGTGTACGTACACCCTAGAAGTTTAATTTTAACTTTTAATCTTAAATCTTTTTTAATTTAACCTATCCAGTTTTTTCACAGTAGGTCATTGGTTTATGCTTAAAACTATTTCAGTGAGAATAAAATCATATTCAACTAATTATTAATTAGCTAATTAAGATATAACGAACTAATTAGCATGTTTTTTGAACAGCGATATCTCAAATTCTAATTTGTCTAGAAAGACAATTCTAGTTGGAAATTATATCCAATATTTTTCTTCATGTTTTGACTCTCAATCAATTTTGTAGAGAGAAAAGGTTTTCTGTTACAACTTTTTTCGCCAAGAATGCATAAAAGATCACGATTTTTTCTGGAAATTGAGGATTTAAAAATTTATTTCTTAACTAATAACTCTGATTGAGAGTCAAAACATCCACTGTATTAAGTAGATTATAATGATACAAAAATAATTATAATAGATTAATTTATTGCTGAGTTATCACTGTTTGAACAAAGCATGATATTGCAAAAACTTGTCTCTTCAGAAATTGTGTTTAAAGTTTTGGAAACACGTCTGTTCAATGTGACAGCAACAAACAAAAACCCTTGTAACTAGAAAACTATTTCGAATATTTTCAAGATCTTAGCATCGTTTAAAAGCTTAGAAAATGAAGAATATTCTGAAGCAATAAAAAAAGTTTAGACTTTCTGTTGGATTTTTAGAATTTCTACTGTATACTCACACTTTAAATAATTTTTTATTAGTACTAAAATTAACATTTTTAAATTCACTCAATAACTCGGTAATGTTGTGATGTCGAAAATATGCACTCCCAGATAGTAAGTTTAAATTTCATATGAAATGTTCTCTATAAAAAAATTCCTATAAATATATTGAATTGATATTGAGATCAAAATAATGCTGGAATTTTATATAATTAATGATCAACATATACTGAGAGTATTCCATGGGCTGGCTTCTCAAGAATCAGATAAGGATGCTGGATGCAAATAGATGCTTAGACATTTTCAGCAGTGACCACAAGAGCCTGTGGATGCAATGCCAGAGAGTGATTCGTGTTGATTTTCTCGTTCCCTTAAGGACTCTATCAATTATCGTAGTATGTAATATTTATTCTTAAATTCTTTTGTCGTATATGTTTATTACAATTTTTATATCTGCAATCGTGTTGTGTGTTACAGTTAGTCTTACATTCTGTAATGAAGTGGTTGGCTGACTATCTGGATAAATACGCACAGTTAGTGAAATGATGCTGTTTTATGTTTCATCCACGAGAGCCTCAGAGTCGTACACTCACATTGAGGAGCGGGCATTAATGTTCATGAGGATTCAATAACTTCGGTAGCTGAAATTTAAACTCAAGAACTCAAATAGCTGAAAATATCTAAATCTTCGTGTGCATGTGTGAGGGGGGGCATATATTTGAGTTTTTTCTGTTGATGGTCACTTCTGTCTTTGAAAGGAGTCAGGTCGTAAATTGAAACCGGACTTGATGTTCATGTTGAGAATAAGTAATAAAACTTTTTTTCTTTATGGGTGAGAACTATAGAAATCCCATTGAGAGCTACGGCAGCTCTCTTCTGGGAGAAACTCAACATCTGGGTCTGGATAGGTATGGGTCTTGTGTCCATAGAAGATCTACGTGCTCTTCTTTTGCTGTGAAAGTGTGCCAACGGGTGATTATCCTGGATACACATGCTTATAAGCAGCCCAGGAACTGCCACGTTAGAACGACGAGGTTGGATATCCAGCGGTTACTCAGGATTCGTACTCAATAGTTTCCCTTTTGACATCAGAGAGTGCGGGGAACGTCTTTCAGTTGTGATTAACTTCATATTTATTCCCCGTGCTGTTCATTGCTAATTAGGAAGCTGACAAAGTTTTTAAATAAGGACTTCACTCGTCCCCATGAGCGACCGAATCACATCCCCTACATATATACCTGTGTCCTTGTACCTTATAGCTCTGCTTGCAAATTGGGCACACAGACTACATTTTCGTATACTGACGAACTCGCTCGTTCGTGCTCACTGGAAGGCTAAGTCAATTAATGAAAGTAGAATCGAATAGCGTATCGGTATATCTGTGGAGTCCACTGAAGTGACACAGTGGAGAACCGCACTTGATCCTGCTAAGAAATAAATTGTAAAATTGTATTCTTCCAGGATCCTATTCGTAATAAGGGATGTTGCGATTTTCCTTTGATGGGGTGGGGATATGAGAACATATATTATAAGGAATGATACGGGGGCGGCGTTTCAAAGGTTTATTTAGTTTGTTACACTGTGTTAATTTCCGAATCTTTCTTCAATAATTCCTAATATTTGGATTTCTGGTGGATTCTGTTTGAATTATGAAACTACAGTTATTGATTTTCGATCTATCGAACACTTTTGGATATTTGCTTTAGTTTTTCTTTATTTTGTGGTTTTGATCAAAAAGGATCTGAGGATTTGGATAGCGTAATGTTGGTTGTGGTTCCAGGTGCTGAATTATATTAAGTGTTCTGCAACACAACTCGAAAGAATTGCAATTGTTCTGCAGGCATTTTGTCCGAATTCTGAAAATTGCAGTAAAATCAAAAACAGACGTATAAAACACAATTATCGGCTAAATATGTATTACATATTTATAATAAAACATCAAAATTAACTCTAACTTACTTTATTTATTTATTTAAAACCAAAGCATACCTTCAGAATTCGCAATTCTGTCGATAACTTTTGAAGTTAAATATTTTAAGATTGACACAGAAGATGTGTTATTTATTCTTAATTGTGTTTGTGGTAATTTGGTCCAAACATAGAAACAAGGGCTGCTTTTAATAATTTCCTTTCTATTTTATGGCCGAGTGATACCCCATTTGAAAAATAAATATACGCATATCAGTTGTTCCAGTGACTGTATCATCTCCCTCAACAACAACTTCAAATTCCTCCTTCTGCTCAGAATTGACATCATTTCTTGGGTATATTAACTACTCAAAAATAATCAGCACATTCGAGTGCCGTATGATGATGTCAGTTTCTTTCAAAATATACACTCTATTGTTCAAACAACGAATCAATGTAGCCTATAATCTTCTGGATATGCAAAAAGAGAGAAGGGTGAAATCTTAGAGCTATCATGTCCATGTGTAGAGCGCAGTTTTTTCTTAGCTCACATGACTTGAGGGACTGATCCCGGACCGTCTTCAATAGCCCGTTGTGTTGCTCAAGTACAACGTTAACTAAAATTACCATTACCAATACCATTTAGCTCACATGAAGAGAAGGAAGACGAATTTCTTGAAAAGTTCTTTCTGAAAAAAACATTTGAGTAGAAAGTTTTGTATTTTTGAAAAAAGATAAAGACAAGCATGTTATATGTTTCCGTAATTCCTCCATGCCTTCAGAATTGGAATTATGAATTAAGTGGTACTTCCTTATTGACAAATATTTTAAGATTACACATGTAGCTTTTATATTTCCAATATATAAAATTTAAAAAATAACTGGAACAAAAAATGGATTTGGGCTAAAATTTTTTAAAAACATTATTTTTTTTTCAAGATTATATCTACAGATTGTCTTGATGTTCCTGCGCCATTGTTGAGGCGGTGAATCCTTATAGGGGAAAGCTACCCGTCTCTATTTGGAAGAAATCTTCAAATGGTTGTTAGTATGTTTTTGACCAAAGAATTAGCATAAGAAATGCAAAACGCACTTATACTTGATTTGGAACACACCTTTATCACAAAATACTCTGAGAATTTTCATGATATGAGTTTATTTAATGTTTTTCGAACTAATTTTAAGGATTCGTTGAAAGCACAATTATTGACCAATCAACAAACGCTTATCGATCAGGAATTTATTATTGGAATTTCTATTGCCGAAGGTGCTTAAATCTCGTATTTGAAAAAGAAGTCAACTGATGTCGCGTTCAGATTAAGTACAGTTAACACGTATCACTGCACAAATACCACTACCCCCAATATTTGGCTTGTCAAAAAAATGCTTTCAAAAGTATATAAAGTAATTGGGATCTTACCGATTGAGGATCGCTGCTGCTTCTATATGAAGAGTAAGGATCAGATGAATCGACAGAAGACAACATTGAACTGTTGGTGCTTCTATATGAAGAGTAAGGATCAGATAATTCCGAAGGGCAGCCTTCCTCAGTATTAAACGGAACGCCTTAAACAGTATTTAAAGGAACGAACATTTTTATTTTAAGAATCGTAATGCTTTTGGCATTAAGCAGAGTTTACTGAGTTTAGATGACATTCGGGAATTAAATCTTAAAATACGATATATTTTAAGACTTAACATACGTTAAGCAAAATTATTTGGAACTATTTCCCCAAAAGGCGAGGGATGCCAACTCTTCGGAACTGAATACCTTCCCCCTCCTAATATTTTTATGGCTTGTACCTGGTCAACTTCAAGATGAGGAATAAAACATTAGAATATTTCAGAAATGAAACAAAAAATTAAATTGTTTCGAAAATCCCATGTATATAACACAATCGGGATCTTATCACTCATCCCAATTATTTATCTTATTTGGTTGTATCGCCAAAAGCCTATACAGGAAACTGTACTTACCGAAAATTCGGGATTGATAGACTCCGGAGTGCAGCTCCAGTATGATGAGCTAGAAGTCGAGGAAGTACTCATGGGAATCCTGTTTCTCCTCTTCCAATTGAAGAGCGCTCGTATGGAATACTATGCTTGCGAAGAGCGTGGTCTGTTCCTGTTCACCCAGATTTTTCTTAAGTCGCCGTCTAATCGCCCAATCGGAGGATCCTGAAGAAGATTGCATTGATTCAAAATCAGATGGCGGAGAACGGGATGGTTCCCATCCATCGGAGCGAACTCTCCGTCCTCGCTCTACCAGACTGTTCAATTCGTTCTCGGATGAAGGTTCCATTGATAAATCCACACCCGAATGAAAATCCTGAACTGCCACTTCAGGATCCTGATCCAATCGACGCCCGATCAGACCCTCTCGAGGATCCTAAAGAAGATTACGATGATTCCAAATCAGATGACGGGTAGAGTGGCCGGTGTCTATCCATCGGTGTGAACCCCTGTTCTGGCTCTCCCAGACTCGATGCAATTCGTAGTCAGATCTTGAAAGATACAACGATGAATCCATACCAGAATCAAGGTATGTCAATCAGGATCCTAAACTATCATTACAGGATCCTGAATTAACTCCCAGGATATTGACCCGTATTCTGATCCTGAACCGCTTCCCTGAATCCTGATCTGTTTCTTGATACTGAAGTATACTCCGATGCAATAGAACTGGAAAACATCACTCAAGATGTGTTTAGTTTCTCCCACGTTAAATACCATGTGATAGATGTGTTAATTCTCCACGTTTGATTTAAAGGGGATAATATTAGGACTATGTTTTCATATCAGAACCGTTCAGGGCCTACAATCAGGATCAATATCTGAGTTCATGTAGCTACCCTGGTTGAATATTTCCCTTTTGTATCAGTATAGAAGGATAAATACTGAAAGATGTTCAAGAGAAAATAAAATGTTGAAAGATGTTCAAGAAAAGAGTTTTACATTCCTTATCAAGGCTTTTAATCAAATATATTGCTCGATATAATGAAATTTTTTTGTGTCTAATTCCATTACCAAGACATTCTTACTAAAGGACACTTCTTTTTAAAGAAAAAAGATAATAGTTGAAAAATACAACTTGAAGACAGGGTAGCATAAAACATAATAGTTGTAATAATGCTTACGAATATATTCTTTGTTTAAACATATTTATAATTTTCCTCGATATTCCATATTTATGTTTGCAAACCGTTTTATCTATTTTACAATTGAAGATTCTTTTTTGTGAGCTTTATTAACTCTTAAATATCCTTTATATAACAAACAATTTGTTAAAAAACTTTAAAGATCAACAGGAAAAAAATATTTAGTTAAAATTAGAATTAAAAACAAAAATAAGGTTAATTTATTTATTCATTAAGAATAAATTTGTAGCTATGTTGAAGAAAAGGGTTGATGTTAGCAATTAGCTGTTTCCGAGACAGTTCAAGGTAAAGAAAGTTTTTTAGAAAAGTGTCAATGTCCTTCTGTCAATGATTGGATCAAAACACTGTAAAGCATAATTTGTACGCTGTATAAAAAAATTAGAGAAATAAAAATTATTACTAACATTCTGTTACTAACATACGTTGCTACAAAATGGACATTGACCCTTTTTCTACAAAGGTACAAAAATATGGTGTTGGTTGTTGCTAATACAAATACTTTAAATAAACATTTTCCAAGTCTCAGTTTCTATTTGTAAAGTTGATATATTATTGACGATTCCAAATAACTGTAATTTTAAGTTCTTTACGTAGTTTAGACTAAACTCGATACTTTGCGGTGCAATCTAAAATACTAATTTGAAGAATAGTAATCTAAACAGGATTTATAAATTTGCAAAATACTTACAGTGACTGTTCTAGATATTGCTGAATGAAAATTGAGAAAGATTTTACTACTGCTTAAGAAAAATTTAAACTATAATATAGAGAGATATAATCTTAATGATTCTGCTTGAAATTTGGAAATTTGAAAAACAAAAGATCTGTTGCTTATTTAAGATTACATTACATTTAAAAATATTTTCTTGTAATTGTCGCGTGCGTAAAATAAAAGTGTCTTTGCAGATTTGCAAAAGGAAAGTAGACTGTTATACAAAAGGAAAGTAGTATTGGATTGGAAATTTATGGCACGAAATACTAATTAGAACAAGCGACTTCAGACAAAGAATAAATAGCAGCTCCGTTAGTGACAGTAAAGAAGTAATAAAATAGGTATCATTTTTACACTTATGTTTGTACTTAAAATATTAGGAAATGATAACTTTTGCAAATGGGCAATATTAAAATCGATAATAATTAACAATTTCATATTAAATAATTGATGATAATTAAGCGGGTAAACCAGTTAATATTTTCACCATCTGTTTCAAATTTACGTAGTGTTGTCTTATGATCTTTTCTATTGGGATTGATCTCAGACCGCCGTCAATAGAGCTTAATGTTGCTGAAGTACGACGTTAATTAAAATACCTACCTACTTAGTTAATATTTTAATAATATTTGAAATATTATAATATTTGAAAAGCGATTGTAAAAAGGAAGTGAACAACTTTAATGAATTTGTATTAAACGCATTTGGTAGTGAGGTTTTGTTGTGCAGAAAACGATTTACTACTGATTGTTGGAAAGATTAAAACTCTCTATTTCTAATTCAAATGTTTGTGAATTCTTTGTTTTTCTCTTATTAATTAAAAAGCAAAATGGAACCAACTTTCAATGAAAATTAGCATTTGATTTGTGCAATAATGTTTTTATGTTGTAGGCAATACCGCAAAATAAATTCGCAATCCTTTCATTATGTAAATTATTGTTCATCTTGCTCACAGGAGAAAATCTATAATTATTGCAGGGACTGACGTAGTAAAAGAAGTGAAAATTTAATGGAAAGAGTTCTACGTTACCTAGGCCGAATTTCAAGTTCGGCCGATCCGACCAAATTGGAATAATGCTAACGATATATGATTAAAAAATTATAAAATTTCCGTAAATAATGTTATTTAATGGTTTTCTATAATATTCTGGGGTTGATCCCGAGCCGTCGCCAATAGTCCGTTGAGTTAACCCAGCGCGGCGTAAATTAAATACCTACCTATCTGTGATTTACTTTTCTTTCTACTATTAATTTATAAAAAAAAATTCGATCTTTTTCAGATTTATTCGCTTTGTGATTGGTAGATAGCGAGTCACGAGGTAGCGAGTCTTGTGGTTCAACAAGGTAGTGAATTTGGAGCACGTGCAGATGATAAGCACCGTTATATTCTTGAATTAATTAATTCATAAAATTGAGAGCACGCGCTAGAAAGTTTGTTTTTAGAAAAACCGGCAAATTGTGTCGACGTTTCCATAGCAACAGATAAAAACAACATGGATCAGCTAAAACATTTCCTTTTTTATGTGGAAATAAGATGTTTTGTTTTTGACATTTTTTAAAACATTTTGTTTTTATTTACCGTATATTTCCGTGTATAAGCCGATAACTTTTGGAACGTTTTCTAAAGGTAAAGTACGGGGTCGTCTTATATACGGATCCGCTGATCTTGCAGAAAAAAAGTAGGCAATTTTCCGTTACCAGGACGCATGCGATAAATATCGCAATGGGAAAGGAACTTTCAATGAGGAATTTGCATTTTTTATTTTTTTTAATTTTTTTTATTTGGTAGAAGAGAAAAAACAACAGGATTAATGGTATATTTTTTTCTTAATTTTTGAATGTGGATAGTTAATTAAAAATTGTTTAAGTTTCTAGTTGTGCATTTGGCGCGAAAACGCTACTTTTGCAATGACTGCTCTTGTGACGTCACTGTGCATGTAAACAAACAGCGCAATACGTTGTTTGTTAGATTCTGTGATTGCCATTTGATTTTCTGTGGAAATTATTTATCTATCTTTTTTTTTTTGTAATGAGTGAGAACGAAAACCCACTTTACAAGTACTGGATTGTACCTTGTTGCGTAAACACAACTTCAAATTCAGTTGATAAGCTGTTTTTTAGCTTTCCAAAGGATCCAGTTAAAAGAAAAGCGTGGACTTACGCAATGAAACGGGGTGATGAACTAGTGAACATTGAACTAGTACAATTCAGTTATAGGCCTACAGGTAGAAAAGTATTATAGTGTTTCAATGTGCAATAAAAATTAAATTTTTAAGTATTAATGGAGAACTTCCTTAATCTCAATTAGTTTTAGGTCAATTTATGAATGTTACTAAAGATCATACATACCTCATAGCTTTAACTCCTCGTATTTCTGCTCCTATAAAATCCGGATTTTTTCCCAAGAAAGAAAACATGGAAATCGTATCTATCTTGAGAAGGTTATCAGATTGGCCTTTGACAAATCCCGGTAAAATCGACATCGTTTACGAAATATACAGTAAAATAAACGAAAGATGATTATAAAAGTTAAACACAGGTATAAAATTTAGTTAAAAACGATAAAAGGATTAAAGTGGCAAAAAAGGCGAGCGAAAACAGCATCAGTTTCAACATGTAAATATTGATACTTCATGCACAGTGACGTCAGAGCCAATCACGTAGCGTTGTGCGATTACGTCATTTTTCGGTTTTTTTTAAAGTAAATTTGTGATTTATTTAACTTGTGTCCGATATTTAAAGCGGCATATTCGAAAAAAGTAAAGCTGAAATTACCAGGAAATTATAAATTTGAGCAATTTCCTCAGATTCGCAACTTCTCTAATGGAGAAGTTGCCGGTATCGATCCAGCAACGGTCCAAGTGGGGATGAATTGTGAAGCAATCCCTTCCCCTCACTGTTGAAAAGTATAGTTCGCGAAGCGAACTAAGTATGATTGCTTCGTAATCAACAATTGGGGTTGCCGAGCGAAAGCGAGCAGGGTGCGGAGCCCCCTATTAAGTTAAAAATTAATTCATCATTTCTTTGAGACTGGCGTTTTCTTTCTGCCTTTGTGCTAGATACGATTTATCAACTGTGATTCATTATTTTGGAATTAAAAAGACAGTAAGGAGATTGAAGGGAGGAACATATACCCTAAAGGCAAGTTGAAATATCTTAAAGCAGTGGTTCTCAACCTTTTCAGAATTACGGAACGCTTACAATTTTACAAGATTTTTTCGGAACACACTAGTAAAATAAAACAATACGATATATATTTTTATGTTACGTAATAAATAAAAATCACATTCATAATAGTTTACAAATCAGTTAACAGAAAACAACAATCACTAAATGAAATTAAAGAAAAACAAAAAGAAAATTGTCACAATTTTTTTAATGGGATATTTGAATTCTTCAACTGTTATTTCGGAAAATTTCATTTTGAGAGTACGATCCGTCGACAACATAATGAATTCTTCTTAATCTTGTAACGAAAACTCATAACTTGTACCTACTGCAGAAAACGAATTTCTTATCCAATCATAATTTTAGATATTCAATGTGGGTAGAGGTGGTGTAAAAATGAACAACCTGTTATTTTGTACCTGTTCTTCAAAACGAACGGGAACAGACTGTTCCCGCTATTCACAAAAACCTATCATCTGTTCTTTTTATAAAAAAAGCGAGACTTTTCTTTCTACTTCGTTTTTAATATCACAGGTTAAATTGGGAATTGTGCAATTGAAAAATTATCTTTTCTCGAATTTTCCTTTGCTGTTTTGATTAATTCACTCCTTCTCTGTCCATAAACTGCTCTGAAACCCTACTACCTGTTCGGTAAATGATTTCTGCTTTTAAACTGTTCCAACCCTGTTCCCCGTTCTGAGAGCTGTTCGTCGAAAAACTGCTCTCCGTTGAAAGAGCAATAGCTTTTCTCTCCACTCTAGTAGTTGTTCCAAAATCACGATATTTGAGCAGGGTGTCTACTGGTCCTAAATGTCCCGGAAATGGAAAACTGGTCCCGGAAGTCCCGAAAAAATTCCGAAATCATAAATTTTGTCCCGAAAATTTATCAAATGTTTTTTAAGGCGAAGACAAAAGGTGGTTGCAGCTGAACTTAAACAAATGAAAAAAAAAAAATTACAAATAATGCAAACTGCAACTGATGAAATTGAACAATTAGACAAAGAAATTATGCAATGAAAAGAAAATTAAAATGACGTAACTCTTCCAATCAAACCACATTCGGAGACTGTTTTTTTAAATACACAATTTGGTAGATAATTTTTTTACCAACTTCATTTGATGCATAAAACATTAAAAACATTTCGTCATATCCATTTTTTATTTTTTTAAGTATGTATAGATTTCTTCAATTTTTACTAAAATTTCAACTATTCAAAAAACAAAAATTATGAATATAATATAGAGTATTTGTTTAATGTTCATCTATTTTGATATGATTTATGGTTTGTCTTTATTTTTAAATTTTTATTTAGAAAACAGCTTATTAAAGCTGAAATTTGACACTAGTCCTCTTTTCTTGAGATTAGACTGCAAGTAATAAAAATAAGTGTGATTTTAAAGTATAATTGCATCTAACTGACCTTCATAATCATGTAAAATCATATCATGTATTTATTTTAGAAAGTCCCTAAAATGTCTCAAAAGTGTCCCGAAAAAGTCTCTAAATGGACCAACAGAAATTTAGTAGACACCCTGTTGACGAATTTGTAAAAAAAAAAACAGCATAAAATTGTGAAATGTTTTTATTGTGAGTCAATGACAAGGAGATCAATTTTTAGTTTTCAACATATTTACAATTTAAAAAACATGAACAACATTTTGTCTCAAGTGGTGTCGCCTCCACTCGTTCTTAGGATTCGTAATTCTTTTTTTAAAATCGAATTTTACCACGAAATGGAACGTAAATTTTTAAATGTGTGGACATATTTCACTAAGAAAGATGGAGACTCGAATCGGGCGTCGTGCTCTATGTGTCGCAAATCAATTTGCTATGTTATCTATTTGTAATTAAAAAAGACATCTCAGATAAATTCGTCGAACCATAAAACTAAGGGTTGTAAATCGAAAGTTAAAGTAAACCAGCACTAAAAGCGTGTCTCCTCAACCATTAAAAAACAATCAGTAAGTAGCGATGATATTATGGTTACTGACAATAAAGCAATTCAACCAACAGCACAATCCAATATTGAATATATCATTGCTCTAATCCGATTTTTAATATCTCATTGCTAAAGAACCTGTTGAATTAAATAATTAATCGCTTACTAATTATTAGCTTGTTAAAATTGTATTTGCAGTATGTCGTCGGATAGCGGGTTAGAGAAGCCTGCTGTAATCTGTCTGGTCTAGAGAGTTGGTGTTTGTGTCCTGTTGAACTGAAAGTTTGCTATAAATGTTCCGGCCTGTTGGCTGAGCCCTCCAAAGCGTGTCGATGCGCCAGTAGCACTCTCATGTGCAGACTTCTTGCCAGTAAAGATCTGCTCATTTGGGGCAAAATCTAATATTATTTTCACATGGAAAGGCGATATGAATTTAATGATACGAAAATAATTATAATAAATCAATTCATCGTTGAGTTATCACTGTTTGAATAAAGCATCATGTTGCAAAAACGCAATTCTTCAGAAATTGGGTTTAAAGTTTTAGAAACATATTTGGTACAATGGTGGAAGTATCTAACCAATATTCCTTGTAACTTGTAATCCCTTCTTAATATTCCGAATACTTAAAGGTCTTGGTTTCGTTTGAAGCAATACATTTTTTACTACTGTCGATTTTCCTGATTTTTAGTGTATCTATTCACCTTAAAATAAAATAAGTTTTAAATTAAATCATGTGAATCTCGCAACCCGTGAACGAATTCATTCGTCTCTTCTAAAATTAAACACAGATGACTCTATATTATTTATAAGCGCTATAGTGCAGATGTTCACACAGCAATACAGATGTTTTTTCAGTTGTAAAATATAAATAACGTTTGCAGACAAAGAGAGTTAATCGATCTTCATAGAGTAGATTCTTATGTATACATGCTCTGTATTATCTTGAAGTCTCTGAGGGAAGTAGATATTTTTGTGCGCAGCATGTTAGAAATACAGTGAGTTAAAGTAAAACCGGACTCCATAGTGAAACTGATAACTGATTAAATCAGTTGTAAACTCAGAGTGACTAAAATTATTTTAAGACATTTACACTAAATTAAATATTATGTACTGCATTTTTATATTGGTATTTAAAATTTAATAACAATTTAGATTTATGAGGAATGAAGAGAAAACATTTCCATTAGAGCTAATCGTAAATAGATTTTGCTGGAAATATCATGTTCTCGAACTTTTGTTCTAAATGTTTCCATAATTTTTTTTACAAAGTTTACAAGTATTTCTGACAGGCAGCTCTCACAAAACATGCTTTATGCTTAGGTTCGCTGTCATGTCAAAATTAAATGTCGTCTTCAATCGATTGTTTTTCCATTTTCAGTAAAAAAAAATTCAGAATGCCAAAATACATGTAGAGGTATTCTTTCTCCTAATTAGAACCTTAAAAATTAGTTTATTATCTCACTTTTTTAGTACTATACATTATAACCCCCCCCATGTTGTATTTACTAATACTTTAAAGGGTCGTTATTGTTATCAGGGGTCTATTTAGCCTTCGTGTAGCAAAAAATAACGGTAGAGTGACAAACTAAACCAAATCAATCACCGCGGTTTCTCAGTGGATTTCAAGAACTGAGAACCTAGCTTAGGTGAGTTTTCTTCAGCCTGAAACTTTTCTGTCAGATCCAAAAGTCAAATTTAATCTCATGAATAGAAGAAATCTATTGCAAATAAGCAATCGTATTTTAATGCAATTCTACTAATTTGAAGTGTTCTCGAAATTGCAAGTACGAAGTAACTTAACATTTACAACTGAAAATTCCGTTATTGAATTTGCTATAGGGTGTAGCGTCTAGTGTCCTGGTGACGGGACGTACAGAAATAACACTCGTCGAACTTGATATCACAAGATTTATTGGTATCGTTATATGCGATTCTAGACCGCAAAAGATGTGCCTATCTGCTAATATTGGCTACACGTAAGGACGTCCTAACTACCCTTACGACCGGAATGGTCATCTGGTAGCACAGGACTCTGTGTCTAACAAAAAGTATAGGCCGCAAAGGATCTGCGCCTGCCTCCCATTGAGGTTTCTCGGCTTGCCCTTCCGAACAGGGCGTTCGTATGAAGTCCCACACAGTCGAAGTTTTAATTGGATCCCCGATCGATTGTATTTGATTTGTCCTTTCGGCTCCCAAATCTTTGTTTTACTGCCATATCCGATGACACGGGCACCTTCTTCGTTGAATGTAATCAAGAGCGGGTCGAGCCTAGGCAAGGGGCACTCAGATTTACAATCTAACGCGTTGATTGATTAATGTTTCAAATGTTCGGAAAGGCTATTCCCAGCCACTTCGACGTCCAAGCTCGCTCTACCAACGGAATGTGGGTGGTCGAATGTCACAAGGGTAAAGTGGGGCAAGTGCATACCAAAACTTACCAAGTTTGATTTAAAAGAGACCCTACAAAATTTATTTTTATCACTGAATCAATATTTTTTGCTGCCAAACTGAGGTAAGAATTCTTCTTATTCAAAATACTTATTCAAACGTAACTATTTAATAGGGCTCAAATTTTCAAAATTAAATATGTCATGCCTTCCCCCACTGTAGCGGGGTAAATTCGCACCTAACATTAAGATTGCCCATTTAAATGGAGAATGATGTTGACGCTAGTGCAAATAACTTAGTTTTTGAAGATAATTTTGCTGATTGAAATTCTGAAATTAGTAAAAAAAAAACCCACCGATTTATTGATTTTTTTATCGTTGGAGACGAGAAAACATGAAAGGGAAAGAAAAGCACTTAGAAAATGTAACAGCAGAAAAGTTTTTATTTAATCTATTGTATATATTTATATTACAAATGATAGTTTGTAAAAATAGTCTTTTTTATTATTTTTTAAAGCTTAGAAAATGTAATTTTCATTCTGTTAATCAAAATAACCTGGGAAACAAGAGTATAAACTCAATATCAGTTTCCCAAAATCCAAGGTGACTGGAATTAAAGAGAAAATCAGTAATTGTACTTAAAAATAAAATGTACAAAGCAATTTGTTGAAGCATTACTAGTAACAGTCCAAAGTTAAGTTAAATAAATTTAAAAAAATCCATTTAATTATTCTTGGTACAATACGACCTGATTGGCCTTAAAAATTTGTTAATAAAAAAAATGTATAGAAATCTAATAAACTTTTCGGCCCTCCAAAAGAACATGAGCCTTAATCAAGAATTAAGTGATTACGGGAAACTTAAACATTAGAATTCAATTTCAAAAACTACTACTCCTCGTCTTCCCACTACGGGAGGTGGAAGTATGCAAATTATATAATTTTTCACTACAGAACTGATATCTTCTTTATTCAAGGATTTAAAATAGTCGATCCCTTTATCTACGATAACTTTCTCATTTAAGGGATCACCATTTTCAAAATATAGTACTTCACAAACATAGTGCTTAACACTAGTTTTCCCCAAGAAATGGCCCAATCACCAATTGCTAAATCGTCTGTTGTTTCAAATATGTTAACATCTTCTTTTATTGGCAGATGGAAGTACAGATTAATTTGCACTTTCCCCGGTAGCAACAACCGCACTAACCCCTCCAATGATTTTTTGAGGGGTAAGTGCAGACTCTTATAAAAAACAAAAAAGATGCAAATAATTGGTGTTATTTTTAAATACAAAAAGATAGAAACTAGTTACTTACTTGTAAAAGTCCAGAAAAGTGGGTAATATTGATAAATGTTCTTGAACTTCAAAGATCAATTACAACTTGATACACCAAGTGAAATCAACAGATATGATTTGAAACCTTCTCTGGAAGCTATGCCTCGCTTTAGCATATTCTAGTGGTAAATGTATGAAAGTGCAGAATGTATGCTGTAAAATACCTTAGATGGCCGTTCAGTGAATTGTTCGGTTGCAATATAATGGACCCACTACGCAATTCCCCGAAAATGCACTTACTTGTATTATTTTAACACCAATTTACCCTTCTACCTACCGATAAGTATTTGGATACCTTTGATATAGAAAACAAAAACAATTTATTCATATTCAATAGTTGGTAGAGCCTCCAAGAGAGTCAATTACAGCCTCAACCCACCGGGGAATGCTTTCTATAAATCCTTGCACGACGACTATAAGGTATTTTCTTCTACTCGGCTTGGAGAATACATGTAAGTTCCTTCACCGATTTTGGCACCCCTTAATTCGGCGATCCAACTCGTCCTAGAGGTTCTAGATAGGGTTCAGTTCTGGGCTCTGGCCAGGCCAGTCCATTCGGTTAACCCCATTGTTACCAAACCAATCCATGGCGGACTTTCCAACATGACAGATGGCGTTGTCGTCCTGGAAGTAACATGTGTCCAACCCGTGAAATTGCCACAACGTAGGAAGCACACTGTCATCCAAAATAGTGCAGTAGGCCTCGGCGTTGAGCTTACCATGAATTTAGACCAAGGGTCACAGTTCATACCAGGAGAAACACACAGATCGCAATTCCACCTCCGCTGTACTTTACTGAGAGCACAATGCATTCTGACAGGAGGCGTTCTCCAGGCAGACGCCAGATCCAGACCCTGCCATCCGAACGGTGGAGGGTGAAACTTAATTTGTCGCTCCAGAGAACCCGTTTCCATTTATCTACGATCCACTTTCGACGCGCTTTGAGCCCCATTAACCGAACAGCGCGGTTGGAATTTGTGATCAAAAGCTTATAGGCGGCAGCACGACCATGAAAACCAAGCAGATGTGCTTCCTTACGGATGGTATTAATCGAAACAACACTTCAGGTTGCCTGTTGAAACTCCTGGGCCATCGATTGGGTGCGGTTCTTTTGAATTTCTCTGGACAGCACCCGTCGGTCTGTATCTCCCAGTTTCGTGGGTCTGCCGACTCGAGACGCATTCCGACAATCACCGTTCACCTTCCACTTCTGAATCACATAGGCCACTGTCGATTTTGGGTAATTCAGCTCGCTAGATATGTCCCTTAAGGATCAGCCATTTCTGTGATACCCGACGATTACACCTTTCTCGAAATCAGATAACTCTGCACTTTGTATGCGACTAATGCCAATGTTGTTTCCTACACGATATTTAACGGCGGAGGGCGTGGCGTATATCAGTACCGCAGATATCGTCATTTGCATGGGTGTCCAAATACTTATTGGTAGATAGTGTATGAACTATACATAGTTTGTGTTTCGGTTTTTCCACTTGGATTTTTTATTCAGTCATGAAAACCTCTCATGCCATGATAGAAATATCACTGCGTGACCTTTTGCCTGCAACTTTGAAGAATTTTGAAGGAAATTTTTAAAAAGGTCTTTTTTCTAATACAAGGTTTTTAATGTCTACTTGTTGATTCATTATAAAACGCAGTTATTCCTTTGATATCTAATAATAAAAAAGAAATTCTCTGAGATATTAAATATCTTGAATATTAAAATTTAGTGTCAAATTGATAAGGGAAAATAAGATAAAGAGAGAGCCGTTGATTACGTTCGCACTATGATTCACGTGTTGTACCCTAATAGATAATTTTACCAAAGAGCTTCACTGATATTGATATAAAAAAATGTTTTATCTGACTATTTTAACGAAGAAAAGTATTTTTCCAACACCGTAGCATCCATTCATTTTTTCAACGTAGCATCCATTCTGAACAAATTTGCAAAACTATTTTAAATAGTTTACTGTATTTCATCTTCCTAAGATAGAAGACAATACAAATGATCTTTAACGTTAATTTAAGACCTGCGCGAATAACATAAATCTTTGAAAAACATGCTTTCCTGTGTAATAAACGCAAAAAACTTTCATTATTTAATGCAAGCAATTTGTAACCTAATAATATTGTAAAGTCATTAATTGTATTGTTTTTTTTTTTTTCATTTTACTATGTGTGAGAGAAGTTGACAGATTTCATCTGTTATGTATATACCCTTTTGGAGATTTGTACAGAATAAGCAGTTTCTCCAGTTAATCGACGACTATATTTTATACCATCCTTTACTTTTGTAAAAATGTACTATATTATCTTTTCATCTCTCTGTTAAACTGAAGGGTAACAAAATAGAAATGTTATCCTTTAAAGTAAATGTTTAGTACTCATGCATATTTTGTACAGACCACGACGGAAATCATTTGAATTAAAAGTATTAAAATGATTTCGCGCGATTCTAGTTAACAAAAATACTTTCAATTCAACCAGAGACTGAATATAATAAGAATACGAGGAGGTGTTAAAACGTTTTATTGGCTGTGTTGGGGATTCTTTCGCTGCTTCATTCATTTGAGATGTCCATCAATGTTGTCGAAATCGTGGTGATGTTTTGAACGCTCTGTTTATCTGAGAAGCTTATGTGATTTGTCTAAATGAAGAAATTTATCAAAAGTTCAGTTTCCTGAGGTAGTACTTCAAATGTTTTCTACCACCGAGATGGTACTTAAAATGTTGCGCTCATCTCACGCAGCACTTAAACTGTTCTGCCCATCCGAGGTGGTACTTCAATTTTCCTGTTCATCTGAGGTGGTACATCGAAGGGTCAGGTGAGGTTAATTGTCCCCGGAACGAGTTCTAGAGGATCTTCCTGTCGAGCGAGGTGAAATCTTTACCGTAGTGTTCAACTTCATAGGTGCGTCTGACATACGAGATGCTCGGACACTCGGTGCTAAGCTGTCCATGGTCGTGTTTTGAGTGAGGTTCCGTGGAGAACCAGTGACGGCAGTACTCATATTAAAACCGCTTCCTATGTCATAGCTGTTGCTTATCCGTCCAATGGAACGACCAAACATCTCATCATTCCTTATTTTATTAGGTCGAGATCTCGGAGGATAAGAGTGACGAATTGATGACTGGGGTATTTGATTCTGACCTCCAGAGCTAGCGTTTGCTAAAGCTGGCCCAGGTGGTGCTTGAGACGTTCTGTTCAAAGGAGGTTGGTTAAATGTACCACCCAGTCTGGAGTCACGACCTGACGTGGAAGAAGGTATTGAGAAAGAACGTGAGGTGCTTTGAGCTACGCCTTCTCCCTGCTGTTTAAGTTGACCAGTGTATTCGTGTAGATCCATGATTTCATCTTTCAATCGACCCACCTCTACTTCTTGTGTTAGAACATATTCTCTCGCTTTCCGGACCTATATGAAATTGAAATGTCTTTATGTTAGACTGGGGTATTTCGTCAGTTCCATTGCATTTGATTCGAGGCATAAATTCAATTTTATTTTCATAGCTTAATGAGTAATTCGTCTTCACATAACTGGTGAAATATAAATTTATAGCACGAAAAACAGTTCTTATGAGTAAAAATTTTAAACATCAGAATTAAAATTATTTTATAACATATAGTATGCAGCTTTGTTTCCTTTTTGGTCACATGTACTACAGTACTGCAAGTTTCAGCATCTTGATATGGTTGATACAAAAAGCTAGCATTTAAATAACTAGTTAAAACTTTTTTGCCAAGCAACTATTATTTTAACTTGAACTGACTAAAGTAGGCATGATTTAAATATCTTTATCAATAAATTTGCATAATGTTGCTTGCTGTTCAAATACAACGTTAGCAAATATGCGTACTAGGGAATTATCAACTTATGGACATGGGTTTAGATCATATTTTATACACTGATTGACTTAAATACATTAATAAAAAATAAAATACAACACTACTTTTAACAATACAATAATACAACAATAAAATAGATTTCAGGCTTTTAAATTTTTAGTAAAAAAAAAATCTATTTTTGGATTATAAACTTTAACGTTATTTTAGACTTGAGTTTGTTATTCATATTCAGTAACTGAAATGCCACACGGTAACAGTTTCGGAATTATCAATAAAAAAAATGACAATTTTATTTCATACGTTTACGTTCTACAGAAAGTACACAAAAATAAAACTTAGAAAACAACACGAAATGGAATTTTATTATTGCATTTAAGTCAATCAAGTATATAAAATATGATCTAAACCCATGTTATTGCCTGATTCAATGAAATTAATTTACTGTGAAATTATTTTTTGTGCAATTTATATTTTAATCTTGAAGTTAGAGCTATTACTACTTTTATCAAAATTTTTATAGAAAAAAGACGAAAAAACTCTTTGCACAACCTTCCGGTTTTCAATATAAAATGATGTTTGGTCATTCTTTGATATATTTTAGTTATGCATAATTCTCGCGTCTTGTCGTGGGTTTTAATCGAGTTTTAAATACACTCACTGCCAAAAGTTAAGCACAGAGAGCAAATGTTAATTTCTAGAAGCCAATCTGAATTTGAGAGGTTGCAATTTGCTGCAGAGGTAGATGGAAGTTTGTAAATGTGTTATGTAACAGCCAATCACGGTTTCATGTCGAGAAATAAGCAAAAAAGGCAGTCGTATAAGAATAGAGCATTGTGAAGGGTTAGAGGAGTTGCTTATAAGTGCTGATAAAAAGTGTTTAGAACTTTCGTACGATTAGTTCAACAAAAACGTGTTTCTATGGCCTCCAGAAGACGAATGGCAGATAGTGAGTGCTGGCGTTTTGTGGGACGCCTTGAAGCAGGGAAATCAATCAGTGATGTTGTTCCTTTCTTCGGCTATCATCATTCAGTCATTTCACGATTATGGAAACAATTCCAAACAAGGCAAACAGTTGTGCAAAGACCTGTGGCCGGGCGCCCAATGGTTACCACCCCAGCGGAAGGTCGATATATTGCTGTTGTAGCGAAACTGAAACGAAGAGCTACCTCCACACGTGTGACATCTATGGTTGCAGCGTCCATTTTTAAGACTATATCTGCCACTACTGTGTGCTGAAAGCTACACATGAATAGACTGTACGTCCGAGTACCACGTGTTTATGTTCCTCTATCCTTCGAATCCAGAGGGGCATGATTAAAGTGGTGTCGGCAACATGTGAAATAGACTGTGTCTGATTGGGCTAACGTTATATACACGGATGAGTCGATATTTGCCCTGGAGCCAGATGACAAACGTGTAACGTTCTGGATAAAATAAGGCTTACGCAATCGGCCCCAGAATAACATCGAGCAACACGCATTCCGAGGTGGAAGCATCATGGTGTGGGCCGAAATTTGTTGGAATATTGCACCCACCTGCACATCTATAGACGGGATTCTGTGACATCTGTCCGGTATCGGGATGAAGTCCCTACAAGCTACTGCGAGATTGTACGATGCAGCAGTTGGTCTTTCTTTCGTTATAATGGATGATAATTCACTCCCCCATAGAGCTGGCATTGTCGACGACTACCTGGAGAGAGGGGATTGAGGGTATAGTTTGGTCGGCGTATTCGCCTGATCTTAATCCCATTTAAAATCTTTGGGATGCCCTCGGCCATGCTGTGTCTGCACGTTTCCCAACCCCCAGATACTCTCACAGAGTCGCAAACTGCTCTACAGTAGGAATATCGATTACTTGACTCTGTGGTGGTTGATCACCTCCTGGAAAGTATGGTCACACGCTGTAAACTTTGGATGAGGATGAGGGGTGGTCACATACCCTATTAATTCCGGTTTTGTTTGTTTGTTTGGGATTTATACAACATTTTGTTAAGGACCCCGATGCTCTAACCCTTCACAACGCTATCTTCTTACACGACTGCCTTTTTTACATATTTCTCGACACGAAACCGTGACTAGCTGTTACATAACACATTTGCATACTTCCATCTACCTCTGCAGCAAATTGCAGACTCTTTAAATTCAAATTGGCCTCTGGAAATTAACATTTTCCTCTCCGGGCTTAACTTTTGGCAGTGAGCGTATTCCCCAATCGTTATTCCATTCGTGCTTTTATTTGTGCTACAAATCCCTTGAAAGAGTAGGTTGGATAGTTAATTTTCGTTTCGGACAGTCTTACTGCAGTTAAATTGACTGATGTGTCCTTTCATCTAAGCATTTTATTGGTAGGTAAGTAGGTACTTAATTAACGTTGCACTGGAGCAACACAACGAACTATTGGCGATGGTGAGGGATCAAACGCGAAGGAAAATATCCGAGGACACCACCATGTAATTTTCTACCACATTTAGATGACGGAGCTGGAACCCCACTCTCCAAACTTGCACACCACAACGTGAGAACGTTCGACGGCACGACAGATTTAATGTGCATCAGCCACCTTTGTACACGACGGTTTTTGGTTGAATTCGAAATCGCAACCCTCCAGTCGATGTTTTTGTTGAGATATAATTATTCAAGTTAGTTAATCTGGAGTGGCAACACTAGACTACTTGTTTTACCTTCTGAAGCATGTGCTTACTGCTTGTCTAGTTGCCTGTTGTGTGTGATGTATTTATTAAATATTTAAATAAACCTATTTAGCCGAGTAAAACTCTGCGTTATCTCTGTACTAAAATTCTACAGGTCATGTGCCCAGATTATCGTTTGGTGGCTAAATGAAATAGAAGTAAAAAGTTCCAGGCAACGCTAAAAACAACTAAAAATGGCTAACGTATCGGAAGACTTGAGCAGTATTGATAAACTGAAAAACAAAAGTGATTTTCCAGTGTGGAAGTATCAAGTGACTATACTTTTTAAATCCCATTCTTTATTTGACATCGTAAGCCGAACGGAATCAAAAGAAGGCTTAGCTGATGCGGCATTTCGTTCGTGGGTGAAAAGAGATGCGCAAGCACAAAGAATTATTGTGACAAGTATCGATAAAAAGGTGATGATGCATATTTTAAATTGCGGAAACAGTTGCGAGATGTACAAAAAACTTTGTTCAATATATGAACGGGATTCTGAGCAGCAAAAGTGCAATCTGTTGCAAGAATTCGTCAACTACAATATGGATTCTGAATCGGATCTTGCCACCCATATCAGTAAGTTAGAAAACATTGCATTCCGTTTAAAAACACTTGACAAGAACATAGATGACGAAATGATTGTATCGAAGATTCTATCAACTCTTCCAGAAAAGTATAAACACTTCCGAAGTGCATGGGATTCCACAAACAAAGAAGACAAGACCTTAGAAAACCTAACAGCTCGGTTATTAAATGAAGAAATCTCAAGTAAAATTCCAGAAGTGCAAGAGAGTGTTGCATTTAAAGTCCATGAAAAAAAATGCTTCAAATGCAACAGCGGAGATCATCTTGCCAGATCCTGTCCTAAAATTAAGATACAAGAAAAATATGGTAAAGAAAGAAAATTATTTAAATGTAACAGTTCTTCGCATTTTGCCAAAGATTGCAGGAACCAGAGAAATCAACTCCATTGCAGCATTTGTGGGAAAACTAATCATATTGAAAAAGACTGTTTTTTTTAGAAATAATGCCAATGGAAGAAAACAAGTTTCCTTTCTTGCTCCTAATGGAAGTTCTACAAACAAATGGGTTGTGGACTCGGGGTCTTCAAGTCACATGGTTAATTCTGAAACACTATTGGAAGATTCATTAAAAATCTCGACTGAAATCGGTCTTGCCAAGAATTTAGAAGTGATGGAAGCAAAAAGTGTTGGAAGTATCAAAGCAGAGGGTTGCATATTAAATCAAGTGTTATATGTTCCTGAACTGTCTAAAAATTTACTGTCTGTAAATGCTATTACTAAAAACAAAGGAGAAGTGAAATTTGTTGAAGATAGAGTTGAAATTTCCAAACAAGGTGAAATTGTGTTGAAAGGTTATAAAAATGAAATAGGACTCTATGAAATTGATCTGAATAAACAAAATGAAGCATTGTTGACAGAGAGTACAAATTATGCAGACACATGGCATCGTAAACTTGGACATTTGTGTGAAAAGAACATGAAACTTCTTTTGAAGCATTCAAAAGGCATGAAGCTGTCAGAAAAAGAAATAAAAGGTATGTCTAATTCTTGTGAAGTATGCCTAAAAGCTAAACAAGTCAGACTTCCTTTTAAATCTGAAAGAACTAGAGCTACAAGACAATACATACAGATACTATTGCAAATAATACATACAGATATATGTGGGCCTATAGAAGTTGAAACATGGGACAGAAATAGATATTTTTTGACTTGCTTAGATGATTATACACATTTTGTTATGGTATTTTTGATTAAAAACAAGTATGAAGCTCTCAATGTCCTAAAAGAGTATACAGAAGAAGCTGAAGCAAAATGGTCACTTCGTGTAGCTAAAATACGTTGTGATAATGGAGGCGAATATACTTCAAATGAAATGAGAAGTTGGTGCAAGTCAAAGGGTATCAAGTTAGATTACACAACTCCACATACACCACAATTAAATGGAAAAGCTGAACGCTTGAATAGAACCTTGCTTGAGAAAACTCGGGCATTGATTTTTGATTCTGGCCTTAAGAAATTAATGTGGGGTGAAGCATTAAGAACTGCATCATATCTAATAAACCGAAGTCTAACAGAAGCTACTGAGGTAACACCTGCTGAAATGTGGTACCAAAATAAGCCTGATTTGTCCAGATCGCAAATATTTGGAAGTGTGGCTTATGCAAAGAAACTTGGTCACCTAAAAAAGTTGGACTGTAGAAGTAACAAACTTATTTTTGTTGGATATACTCACAATGGCTATCGGCTGTGGGATGAAGAGAAAAGAAGAATATAAATTTCAAGAGATGTGGTATTTCTTGTTCCAAGAACTGAAGAAAGAAATATTTTGTCTCTTCCAATTCATGCAGAAGAAAGTATGGAAGATTCCGAAGAATTGGTTCAGACAGATGAAGAAAATGAAGAGGAACTTGGACGAGGCAAAAGAATAAAGAAACCACCCACTCATCTCACTGATTATGTCTTACTTATATATGAAGAAGCAGTAAATGGCCCTGATAAAGAAAATTGGAAGAAAGCTATAGAAAATGAAAAGAAATCTCTAGAAAAAAATGAAACTTGGAAAATTGTGGATAGAAGTAGTGCTGGAAATAAAAAGATTCTAAGTAATAGATGGGTATTTAAAATCAAAGATGATGACACGTACAAAGCAAGATTAGTGGTCAGAGGATGTGAACAAAATTATGGAATAGATTATGAAGAGACTTTTAGTCCTGTTGTGAACATAACATCCCTGCGAATTTTATTTGGATTGGCAGCAAATAGAGGATATCATATTATGCAATTTGACATCAAGACAGCATTTCTGTATGGAAAACTGGATGAGGAAATATTCATGAAAATGCCAGTGGGTTACAGTGATCAGTCTAAAATATGTAAGTTACAAAAATCATTATATGGTTTGAAACAAGCTCCTTTAAGGTGGAATAAAAGGCTAACTGACTTTTTGAAAAGTAAAAATTTTCGTCAAATTAAATCTGAACAATGTATTTTTGTGGGAACTGACACAATATTGGCTTTTTATGTAGACGATGGAATTCTAATTGGGCCAGATAGATCCAAACTAGTTGAATACTTGGAAATACTTCAAAAAGAGTTTGAAATGACATCATATGATAAACCAGATTCATTTTTGGGAATTAGTATAGAATTAAATTCTGAAGCACTGAAAATTCACCAGGAAGCGTATGCGGGCCAAGTGCTACAAAAATATAAAATGCAAGATGCAAAACCAATGAACACACCCATATTGAAGACTTCAGCTGATGATACTGAAAAACATGAAGAAATTGCTTTCCCTTTTCGAGAAGCTTTGGGAAGTCTTTTATATTTATCGTGGAGAACTAGACCAGATTTGGCTTTTGCAGTGAATTCTAACAGTCGTCATGTTGAAAATCCATCTAATGAAGATGTTGTGAATCTGAAGAGAACTCTAAGATATCTAAAGGGAAGCATAAATTCAGGAATAAGCTACTCAAAAGAGAGCAGTGATAAAGAACTTATTGCATATTGTGACTCTGACTATGCTGGAGATAGTGAAACACGTAAAAGTACTACTGGATATGTGATCTATTTTTGTGGTGGACCAATAAAAGTTGGTGTTCTAGAAGACAGTCCATTGTAGCTACCTCAAGCACAGAGGCTGAATATATATCAGCAGCAGAATGTTGTAGAGAACTTGATATCTTAAAAGTTTAATTGAAGAACTCACAAATGAAAACATTTCTGTTACTTTAAATATTGATAACCAAAGTGCTATAAGTTTAATTAAAAATGGGGTATTTAATAAACGTAGTAAACACATAGATGTTAGGTACCATTTCATAAAAGAAAAGTTAGATGAAGGTTTAATTAACATAAAGTATTGTCCTACTGACATACAAATTGCAGATATTTTCACTTAAGCTTTGGGATCTATTAAATTTCAGAAATTTAAATCTGAATTAGTAATATAACTTGATTACTGAAGTATAATAATTTAGTATTTCTAAATGTGTAAAATTGTGATTAATTTTTTAGTCTTTGCTATGTTGTATTTTATGTTTATGAAAACTTTGATGATTAAGGGAGTGTGTTGAGATATAATTATTCAAGTTAGTTAATCTGGAGTGGCAACACTAGACTACTTGTTTTACCTTCTGAAGCATGTGCTTACTGCTTGTCTAGTTGCCTGTTGTGTGTGATGTATTTATTAAATATTTAAATAAACCTATTTAGCCGAGTAAAACTCTGCGTTATCTCTGTACTAAAATTCTACAGTTTTACTTGCCTTGTTATTCATACAACGTATTATAATCCTACAGTATTACCATTAATGTTACTACTTTTAATGAAGTTTTTTTACATTATATACACTTGTAGATGGAAAGTCCACTTTCAATTTCAAGAGTTTTGATAAGTTTTGTTGGTCATTTTACGATATGTTTAGAGCAATTTGATCACCGTTGAGTGTTTGGTAATTATATTCATTATGTACTCGATTCTATTCTATATGTATGTATTCGATTCTATTTTTATGAAAACATTCCCAGTCACACGTGTTACATTACGCCTGACATAAATGACCTTGTCCTACCCTTCACTGTAAGCAAATTCCTTATCAGCTTTCTATTGATACCGGGAAAAGGGGTTAGTTACCGTTACGGATAGTCGTTCATGATGGAAGCAGATCGCTGTGACGTCGATCTTTTTATTGATGAAATACATAAATTCATACATTTTAAAATAATTTAAAAACTTGGGTTCGTACTTCCTCAATTTAGGATACAAACTCGTAAATATCTCGTGTGTTAATTTATCCCTTAAAATGGGATGTCTCTTTTGTTTCTGTAATCGTCGCGCATAGCGACGATACAGAAAGAAACCTTTGAGCACGAATCCTAACGTTATGATTTCGAATTTTCCCGCGTCAATTTTTTCCATTTGCTTCACACCACTTTTTTTCGCCCGAAAAAGAAGTCCTAAGATGCGTTTCGCAAAAAAATTAGTTACTACAGAATTTTTTTTTTTTTTATGAAGAAAGTTATGGTTTTGGTATCGATCAGACGTTGAATTTTCCGCTGATTTGAAATCCGTTGACATTTTACTCTATCTTCAACGATCGCAAAGATTGAAACTTGAATTAGAGGAATAAAAACAAATTTAATGCTTCAGGAAAGGTGACTTTAGAAAACACGCAAAGGGGTGTTCCCATGGATTTTCGAAAACACGCGTTCAGACGCGCGTTAGAAAACTCCATGCGAACAGGGCCTCAAATGGAGAATTCTTGGTCCCTTGCACAGATCAGTTTTACACACGCCTGGACCAGCGCAAATGGCATCGCAAATTGACGACTAATTTATACCTATTCAAAGTTTTCAATACCATTTTAACTGTTATAACTGCTGTCTCCCTCTATTGGTGAAATTTCGATATATATTTTCTCCTGACACAAATATCCGCTTCCTCGAGATTCCTTATCGTGCAAACCACACTTCAATTTTCCAATTTTAACGAGTTGTATAAATTATTGAAAAGTAAACACATTTATGGATAGAACACCCTGTTTGATGATTGGCTGTAATGTTCAGTTGGCGTTAAAAATTTTGTAATATTTTAATGGCAAATTGCTGTCAAATGTACGAAAATTATCACCAAATGCCTTTTCTTTTTCGTTCTTGACATGAGTTTGGCTGGCATCCCAAAAGTAATGTTTCAAACACAATTTTCAAGCAATAAAAGACGAAAGTTAGTGAAAATGACTCTTTTTTGGTGGTTTTGGATATTTTTTATCTCATTTATTCTAAAGATATACTGTGTGTCATAAATTTGTAGCTTTTAAAACCATCGTAAAATAAAAAAAATGGCGTATTAGTGTGCGGTTTGCGCCAAAAAGCTTTTGTTGAGGAGTCAGGTTTGTTAGGCATAAGATAAAATTTTAATTCAAATATTTGCTGATAGACTGCACTGCATGGTTTACATAACGAAAGTAAACGAGGTCAATTCCTTCAAAAAGGTAAATTGTAAAGCTGCCAGTTCATTACCGACTGTTGCATTTTTAGTAGTTTGGTAGAATTAAGCTATTGGATTTGTTAAACTAAATGTTGTCGTTGCGCTTCTGGTGGAATTGTTTTTATGTAAACAGTAAATCGGCTACAAAAGTTTCTGGAAAATCTCGAACTTTACAAAAAATGTGAAGGAACGTAAAGGTTCAATGACGTATCGAGTTTAAAAACCTAGTACAGCAGTTCAATAAAACTGTTGTTGGAACCGTCTCTGCTCAATGGATATGCCCACTGCGCTAGCAATCTTCGAGTTGTTCGATTCCTGGCAGGTGCATTCCACCCTAGGTGTATTTCTCTGTGTCAGAAAAGATTTCATTTTGTGTATCTGTCTACAACTTGCTATTATATCTGATTCAGCATGGCCAAATATAGCCCATGCGCTATTAAACCCCAAAATCCAATCAACCAAGGAAACTGTTAGCTTGACAGATCGTCCACACACATACAGACCAAACTTTTCAGGGGATGGTGCTTATGTAATGGCATCGAAAGCTTATGGTATGGCTTACGGTATGCCAAATAGAGGCTCGCAGCTTAATCTACGGGTGGTGTATGCAGCGCAAAGGAAGTTGCCATGAACACGAACATACCAAAAACAAATGTTTTTCGTGTCGCTTACGGCGTTTTAAATTCGTACCCTTTCAAACTACATTCTGTTTATCAGCTAAATCCAAACGAAACCCTCGAAACACTCAAGGAAGATCCTTACTTGCTTTTCTACCATTTTTGAACACCCATAAAGGCCATTAGAATCGTAAAAGTTGCACAAGATAGTGGTTATTTAACCTATTCTGCTGTGTTTCTTGAAGAAGGAATTTCCATTAGACAAGCATTTGTTGCGTGTAGAGGGCATAAGATACCAAATAAAAAATGTCCTTACTCGGGAACAGTTAATAAGCAAAACTGTGCGCAACCTAGGCTAAGTACTGCAATCTCTTCATCAGCTGAAACCAAATGATGTTGCAGTGTGTCTCTCGGAAAGATAGAGGAAGATTCACAGGCTTTTTGCCATCTTTTGGACAGGAGAAGGTTATTTTTCCTTATAAGGGACAGTTAATACCCATGACTACGGAATCTGGATGAAGGAAAATCCATACGATAGCTGTTAAATGCGCCGCGACCTGCATGTGGTGATGCTTCACTGCAAACGTTGTTACTGGACCTTTTTGTTTTTTAAAGAGCAATATGATAAAAGGGAATAGATTTAAAGTGGTAGCAAAATTAGCTCCAATTTGTTTACAATCTTGTTTGCCATCTTGTTTTTCAGAAGTCCATGTGTTTTGGGAAAAATTTGCATCATCAGTTACATTTCTGTAAGCAAATCTCTGTTTTTACATGTTAAAAGTAAAAGTTTGTGTTTATAATTAAATTAAGTTTATTCATGAGTGGTGCTTATTTTATAATGAATAATATTTGAGTAATAAAGATAATTGTGTTTAGATTATGCTGAGTTAAAATGGATGATCTAAATTCACATTATGTAGTCATAAAATTTTGTTCGTTACAAACTATGTCAGATGGGGTACAGTGTTACAGAATGAAATGGGGCACACTGTTACATACATAATTTGTCCAACTAACACATTATAAACAAGCATATGTTTCACAGTGTAAATTTCATTACTCTTATAGCTCTGCATTTTTCATTATGATTTTTTATTATAAATATGAATAACATAAATAAATTGGCTAATTTTTCCTAAAGCTTTTCATATGGGTTTACATATCTTTTTATGTAATGTTTACAATCTTTCTTTACATAATTAGCAGTTTTCATTTGTTAATTCATTCGAAACATTCACATTAAAGAACATAAAATTCACTCGATTGGGGGAGTTGTGAATCAGAACAAGGTTGATTTTGAAGTGTTGTACGTCAAAATACTTTTTCCATCTTATAAATTTTCACGAACAAATGGAGTTCATTCATTTGAAAAATAAAAAATCAATGGAAAGCTTCCTGTCCCAATTCCATCAGGAGGAAATGTGATAAAAGCAGAATGCTGGTTTTCGCTATGGATTTAATTTCATATCAAAATCTAAAATAATTTTACAATTTCAAATTCTTATTTTATCATCTACTTTGATCACAATCATCTACAATCATTTCTAGTGTTTTCCTCACATTAAAGCTGTTTAATGATACGTAAACTAAACAATAGTGGCCTTTTATTTTAAGCCTGCTTAAGGAATCATTAGATATCTGTATATTTCAATTAAAATGAATTTTAATAAAAGCCCATTCTTTATATTTACTGTTGCTACTATAACGTAACAATGTGTTCCACAGTATATAACACTGTACCCCGACAGTGGGGCATAGTGTTAATCTGTACATCACTAACGAAAGCATTAAATACTGGAAATAAATGTTGCTATTTTATATGCTAATGATATGTAAGATATCAAGATAATTTAAGGGGTTTTGTTTGCTTCATATAGATTCATATCACACGGATGATGGTGTGCCCCTTCATAACATACTCAAGCCTTGTTGTCGCTTTAAAAATATAGTAATATCAATTTAGTATTGGCGACATCACAGTTGGAACATTTTAACGTCAACTTAATAATATTTCGTGATTACTCTTATACACCTAAAAAAAAACTAAGTATCTTTAGATTCATTCACAAGCGTTTGGAAAGTTTCAGTGTCACAATTATTTTATAAAATGGATAAATGGGATTAGCAAGTAGGAATTACTTTAAACAAATGACAAAATAAGTATCTAATCGAAATAAAACTATTTTCAACGATGAACTTATAGATCAAGTAAACACGAAAATAGTCTGCTTGCAATAAAACGTGTAAAAAAATAAGAAACTTCCAAACTAAAATCATTCTGGAACAGAAATTAAATTATATCTCTCAATGTTTTAAATTCTAATAATTTTTTTTATATTTCGTTTCATGGATTGTCGCTTGGACTGTTTCTGTTGTTCCTAATTTTGATCAAATAAAGTTGCAACCGAGTTTTTATCTTTGTCACACTTAAAATGATGTTGTAATCATTACTTAAAGAATTAATTTTTGACAATGGGCGCAAATCGCCTCGCAGCATGTCAAAAATGCCTGTAATCTGAAATTTAATATAATGTATGGAAAGACAGCTTACGAATGTATTTAGGTCATCTAATTTTGCTTGCAGAACTTCATCCTCTTGTGCAAGTCTGGCGATTGCACCACTTTGCGATTCCATGCTTACTTGCAACTCGTTTGCATTCTGAAATAGAAATTAATTGTAAGTGTTTTTTTTTATTCTGTGGTCTTATAGAACTTTTCATGGAGTCTTCCAATATTTCGTTCCTAATTTTTTCCAAATGAACCGAACATACATGCATTAAGTCTCTATGGTCACAGTCAAAATTGTTATAACCACTCTCTTAAATATTAATTCCTAACAATTGTGCGCAAAACGCTTCGTAACATGTCTAAAAAGCCCATCATCGCAAACTAAAATAAAACTAGCATAAACAGTACGTAATAATAATATAAAATTAGTCAAAAATATAAAACGAAATTTTGTTACATTTTTCAGACTGAAGTAAATTCCTATTTCCAATACAGTGCATGGTAGAAAGTTCATATCTCAGTTATGTAACTAGAATTATCTTTTGATTATCCGCTTCAATTGCAACTCATTCACTAACATCACATCACTTATTGCATTCATATTACCCCCCCCCATTCAACCCAAAGAAGTAAATACAGTAGAACTCCAATTAGCCTAACTCCAGTAATCCGGATCGCCAACTATCAGGATCGCTTTGAGAAACAAAGAACTCAACAAAATCCGCATTTTAAAAGTATACACTATCGGTGAATGATAAAAACGAAGAGAACTGTCAGTTGAAGACATAGGAAACATCATCTATATATATAAAACACTAACGTACGTGGACCCGAAATCGACGTTATTTGTGTATCATCGAATGGCAACAATCAACGTAAATAAAATAACCCAGATATTTTGAATTCTTGCTGTTTTCAAATAGCCGAGGTCAATTTCTACGCAAAATAAGGAATTAAAAATTGTAATATTTATGTTTGAACTGATTTTTTATTTCTTCCTTTGATGTAAAAGTAATTTGAACGTAATTTTGCTATCCAGTATCTGGCCACGTCAGAATTATTGTTTACTTTTTTAATTTGATTTATAATTCCGTGTTTGGGTATTTGAGATGGCTACTAGATGTTGCAGACATATTTCAGGATTCCCAAGTATTATAAATATGTGTTCTTTTTGTTTGTTAATAAATCATTATTGTCTTTGTCTTTGTCGCATGATTCTATTTCACAATATATTCAGGAAGTCGAAATTCAACACGTTTAAATAGATACGTACGTGTTTTTTTCCCAGAATTTTGCATTTTTTCAAGGATTGAAATTTTATTTTTGTTTGCATTATGTGTTCCGGTATATTACCTATTGCAGAAATATTATTTAGGAGTTATATTTTAATGATATGTCTATTTCCTGCAAAATATCACTAGATATGGGTAATTTGTAGCGGTATATGTATATTTCGACCAACTTTACTTAATATTTGATTGAATACGCAATGATTTGAAGAATTGTTTCTTAAAAATAAATAAAATATACAAATCAAAACATGGATAATTACGGTGTGTAAAAATAAAAAAAAAAGCAATATTACACACCGCCGAGCGCTAGCCGGCGCAGCCCGGCTAGTAGTGATAATTCCTGGATGTTCAGAGTGCAGTGCAGTGACGTATGCGAATGGCTGGTGTGTAATTCTTCGGACCCTGGATTCCAAATTCTCAGTGACGATGAACTCATTCAAAATGTGAGAGAATAACTCATTGATGAACCGGAAGATGACGACTACATTGCTACTCAACCAGACGCGGTACCGTCAGCTTGTAAGGCATTTGAGTGCCATGACATAGCGCTAAAATGGATGGGTAGCCTGAGTGCGACCATCTCCAGCTACTCACCATCCAACGCATGCGAGTCTTTGCTGTTCGGAAACGAGTTGACATCGAAACAACTGACTTTGACCGATATGTTACAGCAACGATACATTTAATTACAAAATGTAAACAAAATTGTTTTCATAGTCATTAAATTACATTACATACTAAAGCAAAATTCGTTATTTTTACTAAGCAATAACTTTATTTCTTAAATTATCCATTTCTTAATTATCCTGGTCCAACATTGATCCGATAATTGGAATTCTACTGCACTTCTTATTTTGTTGAAATCGACGTTATAACTTGCGCGAATTAAGTTCTATAAAAACAAAATAGCATAAAATACTTTTATATTATCTCACACATAGTTCCTTCCTGCAGTAGAAAGTGTTTAATGTACAGTCGCGGGAAGAAACGAACCACCTCTCTTCATTCGATGAATTTTTACAGTGGCGAAAATTCAAAGATGGTATTTCTCAGGAACTAACGTTCTGCTATAAATTCCAATTTACAAAATTGGCATAGGGGCCGTCTTCAAATTAAATTGTGCTCCAACTTCATAATGTCCATTAAAAATCCATTATTTCGACACGGTAATGGTAATGGTAATTTTAGTTAACGTCGTACTAGAGCAACACAACGGGCTATTGACGACGGTCCGGGAACAGTCCCTCGAGGGAAAGATCCGAGGACAACACCTCGTAATTTTGAACAACGGTCAGGCTAACACCTTAACCACTATACCGGTTGGTCGGCCCTTATTTCGACACATAATTTCAAATTTTTTCAAAATGTAACTTCAGAAACCAAATTTTATTTTATTAGGTCTTGGCCGTTTCAAAATTATGAGGGCAGAAAGATTGGTGCTCCTAATGTTAAATCAGTTTCTTAGACTATTATGAATATCGTCCTAAATAATATTTCTATAACGCTGATATTTTGTACCATGTTACAGTTAAACAACCCAAACACAATCCACTTAGTATTTTATTATTAAAATAGTTTTTAGTATGCAATAATAATTATTAAATTAATGTTTGAAAAAATTATGAATTGGAACATTTTTACATTTTTATGGAAATTGATCTAGAACTTCTAGTATGATAATGCAAAATTTCAAGTCTTTCCGATAGTCAGCTTTTGAGATACATTAAATTTTAATAATTATTTCGATGTTAGGGTGAAACCAAAAGTTTATAAAATGCTGTTAGGACCTGTTCACAACGCGAGTTTTCCAAGGTCAGTCACAGCTGACCAACCGGTGGTGTTAGCCTCTACATGGGAAGGTTCCTGGTTCGAATCCGGGTCCGGGCATGGATGTTTGTAAACGTATGGTGTAGAGGCGGAAGGTGCACCTTAAATCTGTCGTGGCCGAAAGTCCTCACGTTGGGTTGGCGTGGAAGTTTGGAGAGTGGGGTGCCAGCTCAGGTGTTGCTTCGTCATCTGACCGTGGCTCAAAATTACGAGGTGTTGTCCTCGGATCTTTCCCTTAAGGGACTGATCCCGGACCGTCGTCAATAGCCCGTTGTGTCGCTCTAGTACGACGTTAACTAATAATTACCATTACTCAGCTTGCATCCAGGCCAGAGTTGGACCAACGCCTTATTGACTTCCTCCCTTTGTAACGGTCAAAGTCTGTTTGTAAATGCAAAGTTTTTCTTTTTTATTCCAATAATTCAAGTTTTAATCCTTGCGATCGTTGAAGATAGAGTGAAAATTTCAACGGATTTGAATTCTGCGGAAAACTGTACACCAGATCGATACCTTAAATGTGATTTTATTTAAATAAATAATTAAATAATCAAATGTGTTATATAATAAATCTATTTTCGGTATCGATCAGGCGTAGAATTTTACACTGATTTTAAATCCGTTGAAATTTTCATTCTATCTTCAACAATCGCAAAGATAGAAACTTGAATTAGAGGAATAATAAAACATAATTTAATGCTTACGGAAACTGACCTCGAAAACGCCTCATATGAACAGGACCTAGGCCCCGCTCACATGAGGAGCGTAAAACGCGCGTTTGGCGAGGCTATCAGAGCCCGCTCTTCAAGGTCGCTAAAATAGGTACTTGAATTAGAGGAATAAATAAACATAATTTAATGGCGAGACCTCGCTAGCCTCCCCATACTCGCGTTGAAACGCCTCATCTGAAAGTGGCCTGATAGTTCTCGGATCGTTTGCACTTGCATAGTAAATACAATAATGCAATCCTCAAATAGTTGGAGCTTGCATAATAAATATAACAACTCTCATATTGCTGAAAAATACGTTTGAAACAGTGTTCAAATTTGAATTTCGGGTAGCGATAACTACAATTAATCTCGATCTACGAATAAAGTCTTTCTATGTGGAGATGATCCCTGAAATGGAAACTAATTTTAACATTGAATATCTCTCGGGATATATATTGATAGTAAAGTCATGATATTTCATATTTAGACTAGTTTAACTATGCAGAAAACGATTTACGGCATCAAAACACGATGTTGCCATTACAAATTTTGTTCGTGCAAAATTTGATATAAAGATGTTCCCTTATGCAACTTTTTTGGATTTGAATTTGTAGAGGACGTTATTCCCTAGTGAATTATACCTTTGCATTTGCTCTAGTATGAATAGTGCTCGAAATAAAGGAAAGTGTTCGGTTTTTTTTTCCGCGACTGTACATTTTTTTAAAATGACGTCAACTTGGCTTGTTTTTAGAATACGATTTTAGCATTCCAGCAGTAAATATTGCAAATTGGCATGTGCTAGTTGATTGGTCAATGTCAATCAGATTAAACGCCAAAACGACGATCAATTACATTTTAAAGGGACTCCGATTTGAATCCTTCGAAAACATTTGTGGGTAGCGGAAGAAAAATCTTTTGGTTTGCTTAAACTGAAATTCTTTCTTATAAAGCATATTTCAAAGGAGTAGTGACTGGTCTAAAAAACAAGTCAACTGACGTCACGTTCGAAATAAGTAGAGGAAACACATTCCGGAACAGAAACAATACTGCCAAGCACATTTAACCTGACACAAAATTCCTGTTATAAATGTCATTCTCGAAGCAACATACTAAACATCCAAATTTTATTGATTGACTTTTCTCTTTACCATTTGTTTAGGTGAACTTGTAAAAGAAGGTCCAGGAAGGTCTCTGTCACGGTCTCTGAGAAAAGAAAATTTCATGTTTTACGAGTGTGCATTTTACTTATGGATCCAAATTACTGAATAAAATTTTTTCTGGGATAACAATAACCTATTTTGATAGTCAATGTTTACTAGTAGTTTTTTTTATAATGTTTACAATGTTTACTAGTAGTTTTTTACAATGTTTACTACCTCCTTTTTAAAATGGGAACTAAATATGGAAAAGACTGCTTTTTAAGTGTTCCTGATAGACCAAGACGGGAGGCAGTGGCTGCTTTTCGCCTATTCACCGGGCATGATTGCCTTGGATCTGTGTCGCATTGGCGTTCTTAATGAAGCTGCCTGTCCCCTGTGTGACAAAAACGAGGCTATGGACAAACATCACCTGCGTGTCTGTGGAGCTCTCCATGGAGAAACTGATACATCGAGATACTGGGAAGCTAGAAGACTCTTGGGGTAACAGCCTTCGGCTATCTGTTGAAATTTTTGGTGTTTTTTGTAATTGTTCTTCTGTTTACGATATTTTTTGTTTTGTTTTCTTGTTCATGTACCCCAACCATTGGAAGTAAAAAAAATGTTTACTAATGGATGCATTTTATTTCAGTGGAAAGCAAGAAACAGTTATTGCACCAACTTATTTATATTTAGTTAGATTTAAATTAATTAGATTTAAAATAAATGATATCAATCATAATTATGTACCATAAAAGGCAATTTTCTTGAAGAAGCAAAAACGGTTCCCATATGAAGATCATTCGAAAGCTTATGTTATGAACACAACTTGTTCATTGAATCATCAGTGATTCATGCAAAAGACATTTTTTTGTAAACTGAGGATAGCTTAGATTTGTAAAGCTTTCCAATCATAAAAACGGATTGAAAAACTTTCTTCCCCACTCCCCACACTTACGTCCGAAATCAGGAATCCTCCGAACCAAGGCCATTTCCGAATTTCGGACTTTTCCGGATTTTGGATTAGATGCATTTTTTGTCAAAAAAAAACTTTAATCTGCCATCCCCCTAGCTCTAATTTTTCGTTTGCAATAGTAAAATAGAATATATAAAATTAAAATAATTATTTAAAAAGAAAAAAACTTTTTTATTCAATGCAAAATTTTTTTTGCAAATCTTCTAATTTTTCGGTGTGGTATTTCCTCTGTGCATGTCCGTTATTTTGCGTTGTTTCATCAATTAGGTTCAGGTTTAACTCCTTGTTCTCTAAAAATTGTCTAAAAAAATGTTTAAAAAAAATGAGAAAATAATAAAAAAACGCCGTTTTTTTCCGGTTTGTACGTCTGTATTTGGGACTCTGTACTGTAACATTTAAATAATTTATAAACACTACATTGCTTCAGCAAGATTTATTTCTTTTAAACGTAGCTTTAATTCAAGGATTTTATAACAATGAAGAAATTCAATAGCTCAATTTAAAATATTTGAAATGTTTTTCGTTTTAAACATCAAAGGAAGCAAAGCCGTGATCAAATAGGAAGCTGAAACGACACACACAGATCAATCACAGCTTTGTCACCGCTCGTGCCGGCTCCTCTAAATTGTCTGCGCGCGTCGCTTTGCACCATACGCTTTCCTATTCGATCATTGCTTCACGTTAGTTGAAATAATCGCATTTCGTCACGAAATTGTGCTAGTCAAAAAAGTTTGACCGTCTACTTGAAAACATATACTATTTCGTTTCTAAACATTGAGCGACTTCACAATGAAAAACAGGAAGTTGAAGATATCCAATTATGACGTTTAAGCAGTCCAACTTAAGACAGTTCCAAATCGCACCGTTGTTTCAGTCTTTACATTAAGCGAAACATGGTCTGATTTTATTCTGAGATGCTCAACCAAACTGATTTCGCTATTTGAATGCAGTCAGGTCATTCTTGGCTTTTTTTTGTCCCTAACTCGCCTTAAAACACGACCCTAACCCTTTACCAATCAGACACAGGCAGTTCTCATAGTGCTACTAATACGTCTGCTTACAATTTACTGGCTTAAATGCTTTCAAATTACTGACAAAAGTAACAAGATATAGATTTGTAAAGCGCGAATAAGAAGTAATATGACAGAGAGCTTTCCAAGGCAGTTTTAATTTAGAACAAAGTAGACTTACATAGCATTCGTCAGATCCTGATCCAGATGAGCAATCTGTTCCCTCAATCGGTGTATTTCGTCGTTAGCCTTCCTCAGCAATTTTTTGTTTTGTTCAATAACGATGAAGGCCCTTAAACAACAATTCAAAATAAAAGTAAATTGAAGTACAAGTGGACAATTAGTGTTATTAGTTAAATTACCTACATTCTCAATACTGGTAAATTACCCGTAGAGATTCTTTTTACCTGTTATTACTTCTATATTATTGGCTTACAAGGTATTTTTTAAATTAACGTCGTACTGGAGAAACACAACTGGAAAGATACTTGGGCAACACAAAGTAATTTTGAACCACGGTTAGATGACAAGGCAACATCTGAAATGGCACCCCACTCTCCAAACATCCACACCACGACAACGTGAGGACATTTGGGGTCACGACAGTTTCACGTGCACTAGTCCTCTTGTGCACGACGGATTAGTTGGATTCGAGCTATTAGATAACAAGAGGCATGGAGAAGAGTTGTTGAACTTCTATAAGGTACTTGTTTCCACAATATACTACCAAGTGGAATTAGTGAATTATTTAATGAAACTCTTCAACAGTGTGATGAAAGAGGCGCAACGATAAATTTTAAAAATAGGTGAATTTAGAGATCTGCGGGGTAGGAAGGTAGGTACATAATTAACGTCGTACTGGAGCAGCACAACGTGCTATTGGCGACGGTCCGGGATCAATACCGAAGGGAAAGATAAAGGACAATGTTTCGTAAATTTGAACCACCATCAGATGACGATGTCATAACCTGGAGATCGTCGAAAAACAAAAAATTGAACTAGATACGACTGTTGCTTAATCTTAAGACGTTGAAAAACAGATAACACTATTCAACAAATTAATGGGATGCAATTACTATGAACATTCGAGAAGAACTGTAAAAACCTGTCTGAGTTCATTTCGTCATACTTCATTAAAAAAAAGATTTATTTAACAGTATGTACAATGTATTAACATTAAAGTGCATGAATTTTTGATAATTTTCCTTTAATTAGGAAATATACTGTAAAAAAAGACCTATTTATAAATGAATGGCCATTATAAATGTTATGATTATAGACAATTAGTATACAGGTTTTCATGAATGAACTGTCTTTATGAGAATAAAATTTAATTTTTGTTCTGTATGCTGTTTTATACAGGGTGGTCCCGAATTCATGGTACAAACTTTAATGGTAGGTACAGGACATTGTAACAATGATTTATTGTATAGGAATGTATAGTCGCAAGTGACGCGGTGAGGCGAAAACAGGGGAAATAACGGCCGAAAGGAAAAACAAAGATTTTATTGAAAGCGTTGTTGACAAGTGTCATGTTTACAGTAATTGTTCAAAATTGCGTCCACCAGTATCGATACATGCTTGACAGCGTCGGTGGAGCGATTGGCGTACACGTTCAAAGATGCCTGGTATTTCACGCACACCTGCAGCAGCTACAGATAAGCGAGCGACGAGATCCTCATCTGAGTCAACTGGAGTCTCATAAACAAGATGCTTTAGATGTCCCCATAAAAAGTAATCGAGGCTCGATAAATCGGGAGATCGGGGTGGCCAAGGGACTGGTCCACCACGCCCAATCCATCGAGTACCAAACGTGGCATTCAGGTAATTCCGTACATCAATGCTGAAGTGTGCTGGCGCCCCATCGTGCTGAAACCACATGCGGTTACGAATGGCGATCGGAACATCATGCAGCAGTTGTGGTAACACTTCTTTCAGAAAAATAAGATAGCTTCCGCCAGTGAGCCGCGTGGGTAGTAAGTATGGGCCAATCAAAAAGTCGTTCACAATACCAGCCCACACATTAATACTGAAACGTTGTTGAAACGCATGTCGACGCGTTGCATGTGGATTATCGGTTGCCCACACATGGGAATTGTGCGCATTAAAGACACCCTCGCGTGAAAATGTCGCTTCATCTGTAAATAGCACATAATCTACGAAATCCGGCTGCAACGCACATTGCTGCATCACCCACAGGCAGAAGTTCACGCGGCGAGGATAATCTGCCGGATTCAATGCTTGTACTTTCTGAAAATGGAAGGGGTGTAAGCGATTTTCGTTTAACACTCTGCATACAGTCTGATGACTCACACCTACGTCACGCGGAACAGTTCTTGTGCTTGACTCGGGTCTATCAGCCACAATGTTCAAGATGCTTTCTTCCAGCCTTGGAGTGCGTACAGCTCTTACTCGACCAGCGCCATGTCTGTTGACGTCGAACGCACCTGTTTCACAAAGTTGACGATGTAACCGTTGAAAAATTCTATGATCCGGCATTCGTCGATCAGGATACTCCGCGCGATACATTCGAAACGCAGCTCTGCCGTTACCATTTGCACGGCCGTACATGTAATGCATGTCTGCTTTTTCTGCATACGTAAAGTCACCCATCGTCTACGGCAGCACAATTGTGAATGGCGCTTTTCCTTACTGCGATGCATCATGTTCAACAGCGGCTAGACATCTACTGCCCTCTACCGGCAATGATACCAACCGATCACTCCATTTCTCTTTCCTTTTATTTCCCCTGTTTACGCCTCACCGCGTCACTTGCGACTATACATTCCTATACAATAAATCATTGTTACAATGTCCTGTACCTACCATTAAAGTTTGTACCATGAATTCGGGACCACCCTGTATACAACAAGCAGGATTGCTGAGGTTGATTTGGTGAAACGTTGATTGAACAAGATTAGAAAAAAAACCTTTACTGATCTTTTTTACATAAAAGATAAATGGAAATATCATAGAAATTGTAAATATAGAAAAAAAATTAGCAGAAAATAATTTTTTAAACTCCATTATGACAGTTTTATAACTTCTATAAAACTGTAAACACTGACAATTCTTTCTTCCATGTGCTAAAGTGTTAAAAGTTTGTTTGAAAATAATGATTTAAAAAATGCTGCCAAATCGATTTATCATTTCTTGAAAATAGTAATAGGCTGCCTTTGCTTTGTCTGTATTGAAGACGTTAAAATTTTTTTAAAGTTATTTTATTATTACAAGTATGCCAAAATGAAACTGTAAAGAAAAAACGTATTCGTTTTAAATAAACGAAGCGTTGAAATATCTTATTAAAGGGTTAGAAACCTTTTAAATTTTCAAAAAAATCAAAAAAATTATTATGATTTAATTTTAATGCTCTGTTTCTTAGCAGTTTAAAAAAAAAAACTGGTGTAAAATTTCACTCTAGAACGGAAGTTATGGTTAAAAGAGTGAACACCTTAATCAAACATTTAGAGCCAGCTCAAAAATGTCTAGCAAATTTAGATAATGAAAGAATAGACATTGGCATATTACGCTTTCTTCAGAGCACGAAAGAGCAAAAGAAGAAAGCAAAAAGTTGTTGCAGAAAATTTTCTTCTGCAAGATAGAGAAACATATGCTGCGGGAGCATTTTAATAATAAAATTGTTTTTAAACGACGATATCTCAAAACTGTGATTTTACCACTTGCGCGCAAGATTTCTCTGGAATGGTTGGTTAGAATTACATGAAATTTTAATTCATTATGTAAACCTTATATATGTTTAAAATGACCAACTTTTTTGTCTATCCTGTTGAAAGTTTTTGAAAAAAGATTAATTTTGTGTTGAAAAAAGAAAAAATTTCAATTTTTTTTAATTAAAACATTTTTGTAAGAAATTAAAAAAAAAATACAAGAGTTCGTCATTGTATGTATACAATATATTTTTAAATAAAAAAAAAATCAGCTCAGAATAATAATTATTTTGCCCATAATATACTGCGCGCAATGTACCATATAATATTCTAACAACAAAAACAATGCATTTCATTTTGGTCCAATTTACAATATATTTAAGGGGTAAAATTAAAAAAAAAATAGTTTACAAAAGATAAAGGTAGTTAAAATCTGCATACAACATTTCATTTAAGTAAATAATTTATTCATGGAGATATTAAGATTCAAAATGTCGAGATTTTTTTTTGCATATTTTGACATTTAAAAGGTACCTAACCCCATAAATTAATTTGTCGTTCTTCTCTTTAAAAAAGCTAAATTTGAAAATGTCTCATGCCTCGTGCAAGTGTGCCACAAGGCAAAAAATATTGGTAGGTAAACTATGAGTGAGAAAGTATCCACCGTATATTCGTTTTACGAATTGAATTTTGAAAATTTTACTAGAAAAAACTTAAAAAGGGTACTAATCCCACTCAAAACCGTCTTCCCATTCGTCTCACAACTACAATCCCACTCGAACCTTGCTAACCTACGTATCCTTAGCGTCATTTTTAGTCATTCCATAGCTTTGTCATACAGAAATGGTAAACTGTATGTGAAATTTATTACATCGTGGATTGAATGTATAGAATTTGCGGCCAAAAACAAGTTGTATGTGGATTCGAATTGTATTTAGCCTTCTATTTGCACATTGGACAAACAAAAAAGGGCAGTTAATATGTAGTCTATGTTACTCGCAGGGTTCTAAAGAATAAATTAATCAAATTTGCTGTAGATTGGACAAGCGGTGTAGATTTGAATAGCTCTAACAGGCAGACAGGAACTATCTCTGCTGTACATATCTACCGTGTAAGGACAAAAGTGTTAAGAAAAAGGGCTACTTTTGATAATCTCAAATTGATTATTTCTCTTTCTCACCAATATTTAGCAAGAAAAGGAAGCATACCATGATTAAAATAATTTTAACAAAGATTCGTAGATTAACTTTGTTTTGATTTTATGTGTATATATATATATATATATATATATATATATATATATATATATATATATTTTATTTTATTAATTATAATGATGCACTGAACTCTTTTAAACGCATCAAAATTCAGGCTTAACTTATTTTGCCTCGACACGAAAGATATACATATACATAGATTTTGGTATAAACGCATCGTGATCATTCTTCATAAGTCTCGAAACAACGAATTCAACTGTATTAAATCATTTCTATGTAAGTATTGGTCTCCATATTGTAAAAAACTTTTAATCGTTTTAAGTAATTTATATGGGATAGGAAATATACTCAATGTGTGTTATCAATAAATACTATCAACAGACCATATTGCAGATAATCTATGTCACATGCTAGTATATATCCTGCTAGCAGTCAACTAATTTTAATGCCCAGAATATGTTTATTTAATTTAAAGTGTTAGTATTTAAAATTCATCACATGATTTTTTTCATAGTAACATCTTTATTACACTCATTGCCATAAAAATTTGCGCACGAGGAAAAAGTCGTCAAAATGAAATGAAATTTTACACATGTAAGTACTACTTTGATATAAGTAAGTGATTAGAAAATGAAAGAAAAAGGATCATTTATTGCAGAGAAAAGTACAAATGAACGCAAGTTTTAGCACTCAGTTGGATCCCCTCTAGCGCGAATGCACGATGCGATACGAGCGGGCATTGAGGCATACAAGTTCCGTATAAAATGTCCTCAGATATCTCGTTCCACAGTTGCTGTAAACGCGCCTCTAGTTCGACCAAACTCGTAGGGGGTTCAACTTGACGTCCCAAATGATCCCAGATGTGCTCGATTGGTGACAAATCTGGGGATCGAGCAGGCCAGGAAAGGGTGGTAATGTGGCGGAGGCAGTCTTGTGACATCCTTGCTGTGGGTGGCCGAGCATTGTCTTGTTGAAAAATGGCTCCTGGGAGCCCTGCCATGAGTGGCATCACAGGTGGCTGAACGATGTCATGGACGTACCGCTGGGCTGTCATTTTGCCATGGATCAATATTAGGGGTGACCGTGTATCGTAAGCAATGGCACCCCATACCATCACACCAGCTGTGGGAGCGGTGGTTCGCTGTAAAGCGAAGGCAGGATTGAGGCGTTCACCACGGGGCCTACACACACGAACACGATTGTCATCACTGCTCAAATTGAATCTAGATTCGTCGCTGAAAACGACCTGGTTCCATTCCATTGCAGTCCAATCCCGTCGTGCGCGGCACCACTCCAAACGGAGGCGTCGGTGGTTGGGTGTCATCGGCAGCACACATAATGGGCGCCGCGATACCAGATGTCCTTCAGCTAGGCGCCTTGCGATGGTTTGGGAAGACACAGGGGCCCGTAGTGAAGGTGCTGCCTGTGTCTGGATAGCGGCCAATGAGGCAGTTGGCTCTACACGTGCATTTCGTATGATGTGACGGTCTTCTCGACGACTGGTCTGTCGAGGGCGTCCTGAGCCTGGTCGCCGTGTTAATGACGTCTCTTCTGTCTACTGGTCCCAATACCTACTCACAGTAAAATCAGAACGGCGTACTTCACGAGCTACTCGCCGAGCTGACCACCCAGCTTCCATCATCCCGATGATTCTTCCCCTCTCGAACTCTGACAGCTGCTCATATTGTCTTCGATGGCGGCGTAACGGCATGTCTACCTCGTCGTTTCCTTTGCAAAAGATTAAGTACACTCAAACAAGCTCTGCTTACATGTTTTATACTCCAAGTAGAACGAAGTTCAACGCCCTCTTGGGGCATTACGCAATGCGCAATAACACTGCATTTCTAATCATTTGCATATCTGGTCAAAATGTACCTTCATACCAAGTTTCGTTACGATCCAACAATTATTTCTTGGTGCGCAAATTTTTATGGCAATGAGTGTATATCAAATTATTATCTCATCAGTCTCGGACAATTTGTTTTCTTAATGCTCGGCATGTGTCGTGGTTTCCCAGTTGTAAGAGCAACGGATGTGCAGCAGAGGTGTTGCGAATTCAAAACTCGGTCCAGCCAAAGACCGTAGCGAACGTGAGGACTGGCGCACGTTAAATCTTTAGTGGCCTGTACTGTCTTCATGTTGGCATAGTGTGGAAGTTTGGAGAGGGGGATTCCATCTCAGTTGTTGACCTCGTCATCTGACTGTGGCTCAAAATTACCACGCGTTGTTCTTGAATCTTTTTTTTTCAGGATTGATCCCGGATCGTTACCAATGGGTCCAATTACCATGGTCCAAAATATCAAAATATTCTAAAATACATTCAAAGGTTCATCCAATTTATCCTTTGTAGTCTAGTGTAATAGTGTGGCCTTGTAGGATCGTATATATTAATACATTGAAAGCTATGTGCCGCGTTCAAAATGGTGGTATCTTATGGCGCTAACGTCCAAAGATTTCTGTCGGGGTTATTATTTCTTTCAACTTGACTTGGCGTTCTGTCACATTTCAAAGTGAACGAAGAACTTGCTTAAACTACGCCAAATAAACATTCTTTCCTGAACGGTGAAGTTTCCAGATTTAAACCCAATTGAGAATTTATGGAGAGTAATGGTAGATAGTTAATTAATGGCACTGGAAGACACTGAAGAAACACAACGGGCTATTGGCAACGTTCCGGGATTCATCCTGAAGGGAAAGAAGAGGACAATACCTCGTCATTACGGACCAGTGTCAGATGACGAAGTCATACCTGGGCTGGCTACCCACTCTCAAAACCTCTACACCATCCCAACGTTTGGTCATTTGAGGCCACGGCAGATTTAACGTGCACTAGCTTTCGCGTACACGGACGAGCCCTAGTTTCTAATTCGTAACCCTCCGGAGGCTTGCCAGTTGCTCTCCCAACTGGTTTACAGCAGTCCCTCGCTGTCCAAGGGGAATAGACAACAGAAAATCTGATATACTCGTATATTATCCAATCACTCTTCATTCAGTCATCTAGCATACAGATGTATGAAAAGCAAAGAATACTACAATAAGTAGGCTTTAACAAAGAATTATTGCATCAAACTTTCATAAATTAGCCGTTACGTACCCTTTTTCCCCCGATGGTATGACTCTACTACTTGTAGGTTCACCAACATCAACGCCAAACTGAAAGAAAAGATAGCAAAAAGTTTTCTTATAGATTAGATCATTGGGGAATATAAAATGTTCAAATAAGGCATCATAAATAAAATAATGCAGTGACATTTTTAATATTACTGTTCCACTGTTCGTTCATTAATTCGGCATTTTTCAATGAAATGAAACATTTTCGCTTTCAACTCATTTGGGAGGACATGTGTTCCCTTTTTTAAATATTGCACTGAGCTTGCTGAGGGTGCTATGGAAATTGGTTGCCTTTGTTTGGATACGGATGTTAATTTTAGAATTGTGATCGTAGACTAGCTATAGGAATTCTTAACACTGAAAAGGACATTCTTTGATTTTTCTTTTAGGGCAATAGGAGGGAAACAAAATGTCCATTGCAATGTCTCTTTTGCAATTACGAGTACTATGAAAAGCTTCAAAGGAAAGAACATTTTAAATGTATAATTACAAAAATGACACATGAAAGCTGGATGATGAAAGTAGTCGTCCAAGTTACATTCTTTGTTTAGCATAAACTGCTGCTTTTTAAGCTATTGAAATATCAAATTATGTCTCCTTATTTTAAGTAATTATCATTGACGGTGCAAATTAATGATTTAGTTGTTCAATCATTTCCTGCCTTGTCCTATACGAGTCAATGTTCCAAAATGTTTTCGTCGGATTAGGAAACTAATGGTAAACTGGTAAAAAATAAAGTTCATATATCTATCTTATGATGCATTGTTTCCAAAAGTGGATCAATCACCCCTCTGTGGTCGCTGAAGTAAACTTGGGAGTGAATGTTGGCCCCAGGAGAATAAGGTGCGTTGATGAGCAATACAATGATGCTGAAAAAAAAATCTGTCGCTTAAAAATAGCAATTAAGAAACACCTTATCATCTTGACCCTGCAGACACACTCACTACAGTGAAGCATTGCCGCAAGAATTATACATGGTAAAAAGCAAGCGCGATCTAAAAACGAGACAACAGATCCTAAGAGAGAGAGAATTCATATGTATATATGCGCTCATTGCCAGTTTAAATTTGTGATTGAATTTCCGTTACTTTGTTTAATTGAATGTAGATCTAGTGTGTATCAAGTCTTAACTTAAATGAAGAACCGACGGCAATTAATTGTCCGTGGAAATATAGGCTGCTGAAGAGAATAGAACTTAGTGTAGAAGTTGATAGCACATCAGGTTTATTTTTCTTATTATTGTCTATTTTTGATTTTACTGATTTTATTGATATTAATTGCAAAAAAAAAAAAGCAATATACAATGTATTCTTGTGCCGATTTTTGTTATTGTTTTAAATAAATTATTTCAAACATTTATTTTCTTGGAGCTCTAAAATTACACAGAGCTACATAAGTGTCTTGGTGAAAAGAAAAAAATTATTGGTACCGATACCATTCCAATTTATTATGGGACTAGCTGAATAACCAGGCGTTGCTCGGGTTTCTAATATGACTGCGACAGATAAAATATGACCGCGATATTTCCCTGTGTTAACTCAAATACACAAACTGTAGAGCGTGTTTCCTACCGCGAAATTTCCTTGTATTCATACACAAACCCTGAAAACGTGTTTCCTTATCCATGTCCATTTATTGCAGTAAAATAAACTTTGGGGCTTTGAGGGGCACTTTTAGGACTACCTGTGTGCCAATTTTCATGGATAAAGATTGGTCTGAATACAGAAAAGAAATAGCCTATGTTTTCCGCAGTATTCTAAAGTATAGGTGTACCAAATTTGGTGTGGATTGGTCAAACGGTGTAGATTTGTATAGAGAATATATATATATGAAGAATGATATAGTTTTCAAAAGAGGGGAGCGGAATAGGAAAATTATTTTTGGAAAGGGGACATTAAGTTTAAAAAGTTTGGGAAATTATGCTGTATTGTAAAACAAATTTAAAAGTGTTCTGTTATAGAAATAATTCAAAACAAGTACTTCATTTAGTTTTGCGTTCATCTCCTCAATATGAGCATCTAATACCGAAATGAGAGTTTCTAAGGGGTATACTTCATCCGCTCTGTAACCATGTATGTATTCTGCTACCAGTTCTTGAAGTTGGATTTGTGCATTGTCATGTGCGTCCGCTTTAAAATAATTCTCTTCATACCAAATATCCTGAAAAACAAATAAAAAATTAATAACTGATATCAAATTTAGTTAAATGAACGAAAATTTTTGTTTGGACCCTCTGAACAACACCGAATTGATTTTACTCCACAGCACATTTAATGACTAAATATCTGTAGCTACATTTATTGGTTGAAAGAATCCATGATTTTTACAACCTTTAAAAATATACTATTGTTTCTTTAGAATAGAATCTTCAGGAAAATTCTACTGTTTATTTCCTTAGAATAGTATGATTTGAAACGAAACTAATGTTTATTTCTTCAGAATAGAATGATTTGAAAATATATTACTGTTCCTTTTCTTACAGAAGAATCTTTGAATCGAATTTTCTATTGTTCCTTTCCTTGGAATAGAATCCTCTGGAAATAATTCCGTGGCTGAGTTCCGAGAAAATAACGCTTTAGAAATATTCCATAGCTCATTTTTTAGAATAGAATCCCCGTTTGAAAACTAACTTCTATTGCTTGTGGCAATCTTGCATTAGGGATGCGATATTTTCGAATTTAATCAACATTAAGAGAAGGATGACAAATCTTTAATAAGATATTCATAACTAACTTTTTTATGGTGTATATATATATATATACATATTTTTTCATGAAAATTCCATTTAATTTACTTGAAAATTCCGTTAACTTTCATTAGTCATCTCAATAGGTACGTGGTTTCCATTTAGAAAATATCGAATCTGAATTGAATAAAAAAGTGTCGCAGAGGTTTCAAAGTGCATGTTAGTTTCATCTAATCGACCCTTTCGTTATTTATTAAAAATGTTAATCGGTTCACTTTGGTTTGCAAAGGAAAATTTAATTTCGAAGCAACTTAGAAGTTAGAAGGAACTTTTGAACAAACCAATATATCAAAAGAAACTAATCGCGATTATCGTATCAATTTGTCATTCAAAATTTTACTATTTCATAATGATGGTGAAATTCAGGAATATCCTAATGAAAAAGAGTCCCAAATAAAAATATATTGATAGGAAACTGAGTGCAAGCCTGCTCGGCGTGTTTCTTCATTTGTACAGGAAATTAACTTGGGGCATTCATTATTAATCAATCCCTTTTTGTATTTAACCTTACACCGGGGCAGCGAAGTATGTGAAATGAATTATATGAATTAGGGATGAATATAGCAAATGAATTTCAGAATACTTACCAAAAATTCCGGATCCATTTCCGGCGGCTCTGGATAATTCTCCCCTGGAGACGCGGGGATCACGTCGGTGCTTTTCCGATATAGTCGAGGTGGAGTTGAGGGATCTACTGGAACAGGAGGTCCAGCAGCACTGGAACTAGAGGACTGAAAACCAAATTATCAATTAAAAATTGAGGTCCAATATATCATGTTTCGAAAAATATCATTTTAAGAATATGATGCTCATTGGTATTTGAAAAATAGATTTTATTGCGTCCGGAATCTTTGGACAGTCCAAAACACAGTAGAGTACTATAAATCTGTGTAATAAGCTTAAGCAAAATTATTCGGTTAAGTCTGTCCCTTTCCTCTCAAACGAAATGGAAAAATTAATATCTCATCCACTGGTATCCCATTGTCCAATTAAAATTTTTTAAACTTTTCACTATTATGTCTATGGGTTGTCCGGATGTTCTGCTGCTATTGTAGGGTATCGTTGAGACTGGGAATTATTGTGAGAAAGCAACGTGTCTTCTATTTGTCAGTATGCTTGAAATGGGCGTTGATATGTTTTTAAGTTTTGAATTTTCTCCAGAGAATAACATAAGAAATGAAAATAGTACTTGTATTGGATCACCCCCTTCTCACAAAACACTCCGAGCAAATTCGTGACATGAGTTTGTTTTACGTTTTAAGTACCAATTTTCAGGAGTCATCAAAAGGACAATTGTTAACTAATCAATTTACACATCGATTCGGAATAATTTTTTTACTTTTTATTCGCGAATTGCTGAATCTCATATTCAAAAAAGAAATCAACTGATGTCACATTCAGAATGCGTACAGTAAACACGTATCGCTGCACAAACATCACTGTTTTTAAGTAGTGTATAAAGTAACTGGGATCTCTTACCGACTGGGGATCGCTGCTGCTTATATTTGAAGGATCAGATGAATCGACAGAAGACAACATTGTGCTGTTGGCGCTTCTATATGATGAGTTAGATGACGGATCCTGTAAAGCAAATAAATGATACCAATAAACAACTGATTCCTTAAACAGTATTTATAAGAACACAAATTTCCATTTTAAAAGTCATTATGCGTATTGACATTGTGAAAAGTCTACTCTGTGTTTAGAAAACATCAGGAAGTCAAATCTAAAATTACCAGACATTTAAAAGGCGATCTTTGTAACAAACGTTATGCAAAATTATTTGGGATTATTTCAACAAAAGTCGAGGGACACTAACTAATCTCTTTCCCTATACTAATATTTTTATGGTTTGTACATAGAGATGAGGAATTAAACGTTATAATATTTGTGAAATGAAACATAAAATTAATTGTTCCGTAAGTCCCATGTATATAACACAGTTGGGATATTACCATCCCAAATATTTCTCTAATTTGGTTGTACTACCAAAGGTCTATACAGTATCTCAGCAAACTGTACTTACCGAAAATTCGGGATCGACAGACTCCGGAATGCAGCTCCGGTAGGACGAGCTCGAAGACGAGGAAGTATTCATGGGTCCGGTTTCTTCTTTCCCCCTTAAAGAGCGGTCGTATGGAATCCTATGCTTGTGGAGAGCTTGGTCTGTTCCTGTTCACCCAGATTCTTCTTAAGTCGCCGTCTAATTGCCCAATCGGAGGATCCTGAAGAAGATTGTAATGATTCAAAATCTGATTGCGAAGAAAGGGGTGGTTCCCATCCATCGGCTCGTACTCTCCGTCCACTTTGTTCAATTCGTCGACGGATGAAGGTTCCAACAATTAACCACACAAATTACTCCTATACTACCACTCCAGGATCGTGTTTCAATCGACGTTTGATCGGAGCCTCTCGAGGATCCTGAAGTTTACGATGATCCTAAATCAGATGGCGGGGAGAGGGGCCGGTGCCCATCCATGGGCGCAAAGTTCCCATTCTGGCTCTCCCAGACTCGGTTCAATTCGTTGTCAGATCTTAAAAGATGCAACGATGAATCCATACCAGGATCAGGGTATATCCAACTAGATCCCAAACTATCATTCCAGGATCCTGAACTGACTCCCCCAGGATATTGACCTGGATTCTGATCCTGAACCCCTTCCCCTGTATTCGGATCTGGAACTTCATCCTGAACCATATTCTGTTGAATCAGAACTGGAGAACATCACTCAATATGTGTGTTGTTGCTTCCACGTGTAATCAGATCGAAGGAAGATAATATTAGGATTATGTTTACGTCAGTGTCGTCCAGAGCCTGCGAGCAGGTTCGATAGTCATCTGAGTTCATGTAGCTACCCTGGGTGAATCTTTCCCCACTGTATCAGTATAAATTTCCTTGTGTTTGTCCAATTACCTGGCGGAAAAAACATTACTTAGAGAGATCCAGCGCTTGAGTTATAAAATGCCCTAATGTTTTTATTTGGGGAGAAAAAATAATCTCGAATTTATAATGAGTGAACACTGAACAATCGTTGATTGTAAAGGTACTAGGGGGCCCGCCCCCTGCTCGCTAACCCTCGCCGACCCCCGTAGGATTGCTTTGCAATCCTCATTGGATCGCTGCGCGAACCTATGCTCGCTTCGCTCACATCAATGAAGACATGTGTCCTAGCAGAAGGGATTGTTTACAAAATATGAAATTCCAAAAAAATATTCTTCAAATCTAAATTTGCTGTATTACAGAAAAGATATATACAGTACCTCTGGAATCAGAATTCAAATGAAAACTTTGAGCACATTTTGACTCGAAATGTGAGCGCTGTTTTGTAAATTGAATACCCAGCATGTTGTTTTGGAAATTGAATACCCAGCATGTGTGTACATTTACTCAGCACTCAAGCTACCCACACTTTTTCATTGAGTTTGTTGTCAAAAGTTGTAGTGCAAGCGTCTTGCTGAACTATAATTGTTGGCCCTGAAGAGATCCTCCGCTTTCTTTGATTTCTATTAACTGCAACAGCTCGACTAAAATTCTTTTTTTTTCAACAAAATTTTATCCAATATAGCTATTAATTCAATTGAGGCTCGAGTATTTGTGGTAAACAAACAATCGGAAAATGTTGTCAAAACGCGATAACAAATAACGTCTTTTTTGCGTGCCACGTAAGAGAATTATATATATAGATAAGAAATGCAATTTGGTGCGTGAAAACCTTTTCAAATGAAAGAACTGTTTACATGGAAAAATTCTAAAAGAAGTTCTTAAAAGGGTAAATGATATTAGAACATTTAGGAGATTGTTTTTCCAGATTCCCAGTTTCAACTTCTAAAGTGCCCACTCTTCTCGGATAATAGTATGAAGAAAACAGCCTTTTTTACAAGATTATTAAAAAAGAAGGATCCAATTTAATTATTTTGTATTTAATGAAGTATAAATTGGATATGAACAGTTTACATATTAATGAAAAGAGGAAGTTTCAAAGTTTTTTAACACAGGTTATAAACTTTGGAACGTCCTCTTTCCTTCGGTATGTAGACTGTTCATATCCAATTTATATTTCGTGATAAACAAATTAATTAAATTGGGTCCATCTTTTTGAATAACTCTATATATTGTGTACGCAAGAGTTTTAAACAAACATATTGCTTGATATCTTGTAAAATTTTACATCGAATTTCATGAACAAAACTTTTTTGCTAAAGAGCAGTTGACTTAAAGTTTAACGGGGTAATTGTTGAAAATTATAGTATGAAAACAGGGTATAATAAAGGCAACATTGTAATAAGTTGGATTTGAAAATCATCGACATTCTTAATTCCGGTAAATTACAGACAAAAAAATTATCAATGCCGGTTTGTATCGGCTATTAGTTTTACTTTTTCTTCTTAGCTGAGGCATTGACTGGGCATGGTTGTTGGACGTCCTATTTAAGCACTATAAGAATCAACACAAAAAGATTTCGATGCCTATTTCAAATATACTCGTGCAGCAAATATGTCAGTATTCATTGAGGCGACATGAATTTTTACCAGAAAAATTGCTAAAAGAAAAATAGTTTTAACTTGGGATAGTCTTTCTGGTACAGCTACTCTCTACGTTTATGATTGATGGCAACGGCTTGGCGATGTTTTTTGGCGCAATTCTAGTAGCAAGTTACGATACATTGAGGCAACCCATCTTTCGTTACGGTTGTTGTGATTTTCATGGCAACCTCGGCAAACGTAAACTTTCATTTTCATTTTGAATATTCTAGAAAGTTCATCCAAAATCCGTTAAAATCGTTTGATTTCATTGATTCGTTTGAAATTCTTTCTTTCTTCCCATTGGTTATTTTGTTTTTAAAATATCTTTTGATTGCATTGGTCTTTTTAAATCGTTTTCTGTGATACCATTGGTCCACTTACTTGTATTTTGACAGTTGTGGAATTTTTATTTTATTATAATAGTTTTTACGAAAGAATTAAGAGTTTTGTTATTTTTTAACCATTTTCGTTTTCGTTATTTTTTTACGAAAGAATTCTGACGTTATCAGGTTGTATTATTTCTTGCTTTTTTTCATTTGTAAATATTTTTCTTTTTCAACAGGCCCACTGTATTTAGTGTAATTGATAAGTTTCAGGGTATTCTTACCCAACTTTCGTAGCTTAGTTTCTCTGCTGGTTCACAAATGTGTTTTGATATGTGCTGAAGCTTACTACTTTTTGTGAAATTTTTAAAAAATATATACTTCTTGATACGTTCTGAAATGTGTTTAAAAAGTGTGTTGTAAAAAGAAAAAAATTTGTGACAGAAAAAGAGTTAGTAAATAATTCTTTCCTTGTTGACTTTAGAAGTGCGCCAAAAATATCGCCAAGGCCGTTTCCATCGCTCATAAACGCAGGGTGTAGCTGTTCCGTCTTTCTCTCTCGTAAATCAAGAAAACAATAAAAGGAAATATAATCACATTTTTTGAAATGCGGTCTCTTCTGACTCTTGTTTATTTTAACCTTTAGATCTCACATCAAAAATTGCTACTCACAAAAGATACAACGCAAAAAAAAAAGCTAGACAATAATAAAATAATATATTTATAACAAAGTTGTTGTTGTCGCGTCGTGCGGGCCATATATGGCCCAATTGGGGGTGCCATTGCCCCGGAGGGTTGGACTTCTTCATGCATGACACATCCGTTTTACAGGAAGATCCTTTCACACATCCATTCACTCACACATATCGTAATTTAGATCCCAATCAGAGGCCGATAACCCCCTGATCAGGTACCCTCAGAGGTATTGATTTGGTATGGGAACATGGGGAACTTTGTGACCACGACCTATTTAACGTCCCCAGCCACCATTAGCGAGCACGACGGTCTTTAGCCAGGTCCAAGCGCCGATCTCGCAATCATCAGAATTGCAGGCTCCGCTGAGGACAGAACCCACAACCCTTCCGATGCGAGCCCGACGCTCTACTGACTGAGCTAACAATAAAAACATTTATAACAATAAAAATATCATTATATAATGGTGTCTTTGTAACGGCATTTTTCTCCACGCGTTGACAGACACGCGTTATGACCAGTTAGGATAGGATTTTTAATATATTCTTTAGTTAGACATTTTTACTTTTCCTTAAACCCCATATAAAAATGTTTGCGATGATTTTGATCTATTTTCCAAATAAAGTTTAATTTTGGGGGATGTTGACTCGTATTGTTTAAATATTTGTACTGTAAAAAGTAGTTTGATAATGAAACATTAAAAATTTAAATCACTAAAGAAAAATCTTTAAAGGAGGATTTATTTATTTATTAAAATTTAAATTGTATATGGGAAGGGAAAAGGATAGTGTCCGAATTCGCTGATTTGAGTTATGTCCATTAGTTCAGAAAGTTTTAGTAGAAGTGTCTCTCATTGTCCCTCTAACATTACATTATGAATGAATCAAAACATTGGAAAGTATTTTTTGTACACTAATAAAAATTAAAGAAAGAAATATTACTAAATCAGCTGTTTCCAAAATTCACAAAATGAGCATTAGCCTCTTTTGCTGCCTAGGTACAGAAATATGGTATAAAATATTTAAATACCTCTTTTTCTTTAAATTTCAGCTTCTGTTTGTCAATTTTTGATATTTATCTCTTCGAGATTTAAAACATAACTGTGATTTAAGTTCTTTACATAGTTTTTTCTCGATATTTTGTTGTACAGTCAAAAATACTAATTTGAAAAAAAGTCATAAAAAACATTCATTAAATTTAAATATACTTACTGTGACTCTTCTTGATATTGCTGAATGAAAATTGAAATGATTTTACTATTGATTATAAAAAATTTAAACTATAAAAATTGAGATTTCTGCTTGGAATTTGAAAATTTGAATAGTAAACAAATCAGTTGCTAATTTAAGATTACATTACATTTTGAAATATTTTCTTGTATTTGTCGCGTGCGTAACACAAAAGTGTTTTTGCTTTTGTGCTACACACACGACCGTTACAAAAAAAAAGTAAATAACTTATATTTTTTGTTTCAGACTAATATTGCTGTATAAAAATCGGTGGAGTGGTCGTTCACGGTAAGACGTTTGTCGCCAACTAATTTTTGTCGCCAAATCAAGATGGCGGCCGAATTCCGTAACAGCAGATAGGGTTGCCATAACAAAAACGGCAGATGTGAAGAAAATCCGCAAAAGGTGAAGGTTACCATATTTGGCGACAAATCGCCTTCTTACCGTGAACGACCACTCCACCTAAAAATCCTATTGCGTATGAATACCTTTACAAATGGGCATAACTAATAACATTTAACAATCCCATATGACATCATTGGATAATAATTATGCGTGTGAACAACAGGTAAAGTTTTAAGCAAATCTATTTGAAACTATTCTGAAAAAGAAAAGTATACAACTAAACGGAAGTGGTATCCAAACACATTGGGTAGTGATAGTTTCTTTTTATCAGAACTTATCTGATACGATTGGTGGAAAGAGTAAAAAACACTTGCCCCTATCTATACACATTGTTTGTGGCTTCTTTGGTTTCCTATACTTAAAAGTGAAATGGGACCAACTTTCAATGAAAATTGAGAGTTGATTTATGCAATAATAAATTTATGTTGTAGTGTAGCTTACATAACATCGATTTTAATGAAAATATGTTTTTATGTAATTCATACATAGTAACTAGCAAATGCACCCCTTAAAGTTTCAGAAATGTTAATTTTTTAATTTATTGACATCGCAAAATTTGAAGGTTACAAATAAGCAGATTTTCTTAATTCTAAGTGATATTTTTGAAATTTCCTTGCATTCCTCTTTTGCTTGCAAATATGCAATGATGGAAAACTTTTTTTGCTATTATTGCTGAATCTGTGAGATCCAAAATTACATTTTTTTTCAATTTGCTACAATTTTAAAATTGTTCTGAAATATCTAGAAATGGAAAGGCAAATGAAAACAATCCACAATTTCACAAAAAAAAATATATTGGTGTAATTCCAGGTAGAATGATTACATTTCACTGGAATGTAAGTATCTACGAGGTACTTCTGAATAAAACAGGACAAGGCCGCTAGGTTTAAGGCTTGGAATACGTCAGTGAGGCCATATGGTGAATGAGAGTGAAAGAAATTATTATTGCACTGTTTTAATTTCACATATCAAATGTTCATCACTCCACACATATATCAGAATTGGTGCACTCACTGTTGATGTTAAAGGATGTTACATTTTCCTACTCAAGACCTTTGGATTTCATCTCTCCATTCGACGATTATCTTTTCCCTTTCAATAATGTACTCTGACAAAAAACATCGAAACAACCCGTATGCAGATGTTGTTTGATTCCAATGAAACGACATGCGTTATGTGCTTGAAGAGATAAAGAACTGTCATAAATTAGTGAGTTGACTAGGTCTCCCCCTGGTGTTGATGCATTTTGATATAGAGCGTGGCCTGCATTTGGATGTGCGATTTGGAGGTAAGTGGCAGTCCCCCAATGATGACCCTTTCAAAGTTGTTCAAAGGAGTAAACTGTGTTGGAGCTCGTGGTCCAGCATTGTTCGCAACTGATGAGAATTCATCAAAAACACCAAACTACAATATTCACAGCACGTGCCTTTGACAACTCTAAATATTCTCAGGATATGTAAGTTCATAGGCGCGAAAACTTTAGGCCATGTTCGCATTCGGCGTTTCTACGAAAATTACAACGGATTTGAAATCTGCGTAAAATTTCACATTAGATCGATACCTAAAAATATGATTTTCTTTAAATAAATGAAACTTTTAAATTGAATATCGTTTATATTTTCGCAAGAGAATGTGAAGTCACGCTAACATTCCTATTCCAAAAATAAGCAGATTGTTTTTTTTAATGCGAAGGGCAGGAAATGCAGATTACATTTCCTGCCCCATTTTCTCTTCCATTTCAGCGGAGAGCAAAAAAAAAATTTTTTTATTTTGACTGGCATTATTGTTTAGTTTGTTTTCGTAAAATCTGAATAGTTAAAGACAGTTTTAAAATTTAAATGGTTTTGAAATCTGCGTTAAATTTTACACCAGATTACTACCTTACAACACGCCGTTACCCGTGGTAGCAAACCAGCACCACGGGCACGGGCAACGCCGGGCTAGCCAGCAGTGGCTAGTGACTTCATATAAACACGTAAATGAGCCATACAAAATACAGAGATATAATCACTCTCCTAATTTTGCTATTGGTGACAATCACAATTCTAAAAAAATTGGATTAAATCTCTCGTGAAGTATTGTTTGCATTTAGTTCGTCCTTATTCGAAGAGAGTGCTCAATGGGAGTGTTTGCGATGAGCACGTTAGCGACTCTTTAGTGAATATAAAGTAGTTAAGGTATATAAATAATCAATTATATAATTATTTAATTAGATTTTAAGTTTCCGGTGAATAAGATATGCTTCTTTGATTCTTTCAATTAACTATAATTCAGAAATATGTATATTTGAAGAAAAGGGGCCAATGTACGTTTTTAATTTTAACACTACGTACGAAAAATATTTTCCAATGGTTTGATTATGTCATAATGGATTGACAGATCAAGACATTGACACTTTTTCTATTGTAAATTCCATTACCTTAAAGTGATTTGTTGGTGTAACTATTGTAAAAATCACATGGAATTTGGACCTCAGCCCTTTTCTACCAAGGTTGAGAAATAATTTTTATAGTAAATCGAAGATTATTTCATGTGTTTTAATTTATGTTTACAAATATATTACGCATTAGCCTTTTGTTAATATCTCTGCGTTCATACTTTTAAATTATACATGTGTAAATTACTTATTATGTGTGATATTTATCTCGAATAAAATGACTAATCACGAATAGGATAATCTATCATGAATAAGGTAAGATCACCTAAATTAACGCTCCTCATGCTCAAATTTTTAAGACTAATTTTCTCTTGAAATACTAATCTTTTGCAAAGTAGATTTTAAGACCTAAACATTGAATGGATAATAGTTTATTTTTATAGAATTCTACAGTAACTGATGTAATACGCAAAAAATCTACTTGATATTCTCTTCTATGAAACCATACGAAAAGTCCTTTTTTTTAACCAATATTTCAGTCAAAGCAGTATCTGAGATTTTTAATTTCCTTGATCCCGAGACGTTTAGTAAGAGGAATATGGTATTTTGAAGATGCTTCCTTGAAGTGGGTTCTTATTTGCGTTGGACGGCCTTGTCTCTTACAATTTGCTTAGGCTCTTAATGGTTAACATCTGCTGAGAAGTAATGCTCCACCAAATCCCACTGGTCTGAAGATATTTCTGGCAATGTGAGAGCCTGTGGGGTCTGTTAGCTTGGGGAGCTGCTCCGGGTATTCAGTTCTCATAGAATGGTGTTGCTCTGTGTATTCCGGGCGGATGGATTATCCCTCCAAAGCGTGGCGGTGCGCCAGAAGCTCTCCCATACAGATTTCTAGCCGGTGAAGATCTGATCGCGTTGGGAACGGCTTCAGATGTTTTTTTCTCAAAGAAATTTATTAATCTGCCTATTCCGGACGGCTGGATTTGCCTCCCAGACAGTGGCGGTACGCCAGAAGCTCTCCCGTGCATATTTCTTTCTGGTGATATTCGAGTCGTTTGGGGAGATGCTCCGGATACTCTGTTCGCATGGAAAGGTGATGGTCTGTATGTTCCGGCCTGATGGCTTCTCCCTCCAGAAGCACTCCCGTGCATATTTCTTGCTGGTGAGATTCTAGTTGCACGGATAGGTGATACTCTGTTCGCATGGAAAGGTGATGGTCTGTATGTTCCGGCCTGATGGCTTCGCCCTCCAGAAGCACTCCCGTGCATATTTCTTGCTGGTGAGATTCTAGTTGCATGGATAGGTGATACTCTGTTCGCATGGAAAGGTGATGGTCTGTATGTTCCGGCCTGATGGCTTCGCCCTCCAGAAGCACGCCCATGCATATTTCTTGCTGGTGAGATTCTAGTTGCATGGATGGGTGATATTCCGTACGCATGGAAAGGTGATCGTCTGTATGTTCCGGCCTGATGGCTCCGCCCTCCAGAAGCACTCCCGTACAGATTTCCTGCCGGTGGAGATCTGATTGGTTGACGAGGTGTTGAAGTAATTATACTACTGGCATCTGGGTAGTAAAAATTTGAAGTCGGTATACTCATGGGAGAAATAGCCTGGGCAGCAGCACCTGCGTTCGTTTGCCAGTCTCTGAGACTTTGCGATGCAGGGTATTCTGTAAACGGCAACTCGTATTCAAATCCATTGTTTTCAATATCGTACGTAAAGCCTTCTAATTCTTCCTTTCCTATTGAATCCAGACTTTGTTCGTAATAACTGCTGCTTCTTTCAGGGCTACTCAAGCTTACAGGACTGTGTGGTATAGGAAGCATCCCTATTTCAGGTCTGAAATTCAATCGTCTCCTGGCCGTATAGTGAAATTTTGGATGTTTATCATGGTAATACGGTTTTGGACCCCTGAATTCCCAAGGTACTCTATATTTAGGAATGCGTTTCGGTGAAAAACTTTCAAATAGTTCGATTGGAATATAAGAACTGTTACCTAGTGCTGAATTTTCCTCTAATACTGAACTTTCATCTAGTGTTGGTCTTCCATCTAGTGCTGGCCTTCCATCTAGTGCTGAACTTTCATCTAGTGCTGAACTTTCATCTAGTTCTGAACTTTCATCTAGTGGTGATCTAGGTGTATACTTTTTACGAGGACCTATCCGTCTAGGCGTAACAAATATACCACTTTGGTTGGCATTCATTTCCTCGTTGAACTCTAGCTTTCACTGTTCTATATTTTTAATACATTCATTCAATGCTGCTATTTCTCCATTTAAACGGTAGTATTCTTGTCCGTATACGTCAAATAATTCCGCATTTCTCTTAACCTAGAAAAAAAAATGTTATATTGTATTACAAATCAGTAATCGATATTTTTAGTTCTGACTTCTAATGTACCGGTGCTCAGAGTTAGGAGGGTGCGATTAATTTGATTCTCGTCAATGTAAACATTTCCTATGCAGTTACTTTGTAAGGCGTCGGAATTTAAGAAAATTCATTAAATGTTGGCGAAACACGGAAGTTTAGGTTTGAAAAACATTTACTAGGAGCTTATGGTACTGATAGCAATAAATATAATCTTTCAGAAATAGTTCAATCCTTTTCGTAAATACTCAAATCTAAGTTATTTTCATTTCTTCAAATATTAGTAAACGCTCAATCTTTCGGACCCAATATTTTTATTTATTTCTAATCATATGAAATAGTATATGCTTGCACACTTCACTTTTTGAAAACCCAATTTCAAAAAACAATGGTATTATAAAATAACCCATTCAAAATTTTGAGGTATTAAGGTGGTATGAGGTATTAAGTGGATAAATGTATAATTTTGGTACAGCTACACTCTACGTTTATGAGTGATGGCAACGGCTTGGCGATTTTTTTTGGCGCACTTCTAGTAGCGAGTTACGATAAATTAAGGCAACCCATCTTTCGTTACGGTTGTTTTGGTTTTCATGGCAACCTCGGCAAACGGAAACTTTCATTTTGAATATTCTAGAAAGTTCTTCCGAAATCCATTAAAGTCGTTTGATTTCATTGATTCGTTTGAAATTCTTTCTTTCTTCCCATTGGTTATTTTGTTTTTAAAATATCTTTTGATTGCATTGGTACTTTTAAATCGTTTTCTGTGATACCATTGGTCCACTTATTTGTATTTAGACAGTTGTGGACTTTTTGGTGGAGTGGTCGTTCACGGTAAGAAGGCAATTTGTCGCCAAATATGGTAACCTTCACCATTTGCGGTTTTTCTTCACATCTGGCGTTTTTATTATGGCAACCCTATCTGTGTGGATTTTGCTGTTACGAAATTCGGCCGCCATCTTGATTTGGCGACAAAAATTAGTTGACGACAAACGTCTTACCGTGAACGACCACTCCACCGAATTTTTATTTTATTGTAATAGTTTTTACGAAAGAATTAAGAGTTTTGTTATTTTTTAACCATTTTCGTTTTTTTTTTTAATTTTTTTTTTCGAAAGAATTCTGACGTTATCAGGTTGTATTATTTCTTGCTTTTTTCCTTTATAAATCTTTTTCCTTTTCAACATTCCCACTGTATTTAGTGTAATTGATAATTGGTATGGTTACATGGTATTCTTACCCAACATTCGTAGCTTAGTTTCTCTGCTGGTTCACAAAGGTGTTTTGATATGTGCTGAAGCTTACTACTTTTTGTGAAAGTTTTTTTTAAATATACTTTTTTAAACGTTCTGAAATGTGTTTAAAAAGTGTGTTGTAAAAAGAAAAAAATTTGTGACAGAAAAAGAGTTAGGAAATAATTATTTCCTTGGCGACTTTAGAAGTGCGCCAAAACAATCGCCAAGGCAGTTGCCATCACTCATAAACGTAGAGTGCAGCTGTACCTCCACCTTGATTTAAACACCAAATTAAAATTATGTACCCTCTTTAGTTTTCAGAATTTTGATGTGATGAGGTCTGAAAAATAAATAGCAAGTAGCTAACAATATTTTAAATAGCTAATCCATCTTTTTTTAAAACAAAACTCTGATTATACATTCAAAATGTCGTTTTTTGTAAGCTTCTTTTATTCTTTAAACATTTTTTTGTTTTAAGAAAAGCTTTGCTAGCAAAACTTTCAAAATTGAAACAAGTACAAACAAATTTGTTAAAAATTTTGTTTTAAAATTCAGCTTTCGTGCTTGTTAGTTTGATATTTTATCTCTTCGGTGGTTCACGACTTAATCATAGTTTTAAGTCTCCTACGACTAGTTAGACATCCCGATATTTTGCGGTGCATTCTAAAACTATCATTTGAAAAAGTAATCAAAATACAATTTTTATATTTAAAAAAATACTTACTGTGACTGTTCTTGATTTTACCTAATGAAAACGGAAAATTAATTTACTTCTGGTTATGTAAAATTTAAACTATATAATCTGAGTTTCTACTAGGAATTTGGAATTTTGAAAGTAAAAATCTGCTGCTGATTTAAGATTGTTTTACATTTAAATAGTGTTTTAGAAACTGCCGCGTACATAAAACATAAAAAGTTTCTTCTTTGCTTCACACGTGAAATTTGTACTAATACAAAGTAATAAGATTTAATTTTTTTGTTATACTCATTTATTTCTATGTAAAAATAGCATTGTGGGTGATGAATTCTACAAATAATCAATATTATATTCGATAACAATTAACTAGCTCATATTACATCAGGGCTCGAAATACCCGTGTGCACAGGTGCACTGTGCACATGAAAATATAATTGTGCACCTAATTTTTTCCCACTATGTGCACTCAGTGCACCTAATTTAAAAACTTAGGTGCACTAGGTGCACCTGTACTAAAAAATCTATTTCGAGGCCTGTATTACATCAATGTATACTAATGAATCTTGTGAACCATAGATTTTTTTTGTGGGTAGAACTCATATTGTAAGATTGATAGCAAGATTAAAACCTTACTAGCCGCTCTAAATATTTTTTATTAGACTGTTTGTTGTTTCTTTGATTTCCTTTGAGAAATGGTGCCAACTTTCAACAAAAACTTGCATCTGGCTCATGTAATAAAAAATTGATGCTGTTGGTAATATCTCAAAATATTTTATTATCTTAATTTATTATTGTTCATTTTACAGATAGCAGATAATCTATAATGATTTCAGTGGCCGCGTAGCCCAGGTGGCAGGTTCACGGATTTGCAACCGGAGGATTACGGAGGGTTCGAAACTAGATCCAACCAAGAACCGTCGTGTACGTAGGGGCTAGTGCACGTTAACTCTGTCGTGCTTCAAATGGCCGTACATTTACGCGGTGGAAGCTTTCAGAGCGGGATGCCATCTCAGGTGTTGACCCTGTAGTATGATCAAGGTTCCAAATGTCGAGGTGTCCTCTGATCTGGATCCCTTCAGAATCGATCGCGACCGTCGCTAATAGACAGTTATGTTGCTCCAGTAAAGCTACGGTTTCCTAAGATACCGGTGCTCTTATCTAGCGGCCGTAATGTAGCGGTGGATGACGTCACTAAAACGGTGTCGATACAAACCACACGACGTTGGTTTAAATCCCCGGGATACATTTCTGGGAGAGGCAATTCGAGTGAATGCGCGTTATCGTGTTGTAAATAACACATTGGACACGTCTGCTAGACGCATTGCTTTGCTGTCAAACTATTTCATTCCATTACCAATATACGACCTTGCAGGTAGTGGCATTTTTATGGACTCTTCGAGGCAATTTGACTCTTTGTCGTCGTAAAACAAATTTCTGTTCGGTCTTCAGAAGCGAATTGATTGAATAGACCTGGGACTCGAGGCTATTCTCTCTGAGAAGGACTATGGTGAGTTATGGATTTTATCTGATAGCCGCAGATCTCACCATCACCTTAATAAATGGATGCTTGTAGGCTACTAGACCAGTATCTCTATCCTTCTTAAGCTAAAACTGATCTCCATAAATCATTATATCCATTTACAGTGGATCCCTCACCATGTGCATTCAAAGTAATGAATTGGCGGAAAAACTTACAAGGGGGGTTGCATCCCTCCATGCCACATCCTTGACTTTTCTAGAATTATATTCATGGGAAAAATCACAAATTTTGGTGCAGTGGAGAACCCCCCCCCCTACGCACGCACACATCATTGGTATGTGGGTAAAAAGCCGGGATTGACCCTAGACTTCCCGTGTGACAGATTCTCCCGGACGCATATTACCAACCTTTACTGGAGTAGAAGACATGGGGAAATTTTAATCCCGCTGATTCGTTGGTTTCAAATGTAAGCCCGCTGATTCGTTGGTTTCTGACCCCGTGATCTCTGACGTCACTCACTCATAGTGCGCCACTACGCATGCGTAAGAAGTATCAATATTTACTTGCAATAGCGTGTTTCGCGATTAACTGTTCTGAGCACCTTATACACATGCACATTTTCAAGATTAAAATTAACTTTCTTTTAATTCGAAAACATAGGTATGTTTATACAATTCTGTACCTCAGAGTAATCGTATATGTAAATTTTTCAATTGTAGGATTTTCATTGTAAGTGGCATTTAAACGATTGTAAGTGAGCAACCATTTATTTGTCTTTAAGGCATCTATCTTTCTTAACGTAAAGAAAAAGCATTTTAAAATAACTTGATATCTATACTGTAATATTTTCCAAACGTCAGTTACGATAGTTTACTCCTGAGGTACAGAATTATAATTACATTTGTCATTTAAATATTTTGGTTGACGACAGATGCATCCATTTCTCGTGACACACAGTTACATTATAATTATTCTTTAGACTATTTTGTTACGTATATCAACATGTTATCAGGCTGTTTACGCCTGCCTGAATTGTAACGCGGTAAACGCGGTACTCAGTCTAGAGTGTTACAAGTTTTTTCACAGGCCTATGTTCGAAATCACTAAAATCATTCTGTTCAATAAAATTGCCAAGATTTTGTAATGTGTTTTCTCTTTCTTTTGAATATTTTTCCATGTTGATAGCTATGCATGAGCGAGAGTTTCAAATTTTGTGCTATTATTTGGGCAAGTTTGTATTTGCACTGGATCATATGTGCTCAATTTATAGGATGTTGATGCGTGCGATTGCGAAATCGCGGTTTGATGAGCTAATGTAGTTTTTGTTCTCTGTGTTTATCGATTGCTTAACATTCTGTCGAAAGTTGCAACTACTTCGACTGAAAAATAGAATACTAATAAAAAAGAAAGCGATAGCTAAAGATCAGTGGTTCCCAAAGGGGTCCGTGAGATTGCTGAAGGGTCTGTGGAGAATTAAAATTAATTTGTTGGTGCATAAATAACGTCAATGGGCCCTCGAAAGGGTTAGTATAAAGTAAAATAACTGTGATTCATTTTCATTATTATGAAAGTTAAAATAAATAATAAATAAATAGGTAGCGATTTTTACGTCCTGAGAAAAGAAATAATTGGTTTTATTTTCTTATATCTTAACTTTGTGTCTTCTTTTTTACTAATAACAGTGTGATGTGAGACGAAGTAGAAATACAGGTTATATCCGTTTTATATTCCGTTTCAGGACTTTCGTATGTGCCTTCTATGCAAACAAACTTTGTCAAACGAATCAATGAAACTTTCTAAGCTTAAGGAACGTTTAACAAAAGTCCTTAGCGACAAAAAAAGATAAAGGTTTAACTTTTTTTAAACAGTCAAATAAAAATAATTGAAAACACCGTCATTGTGACAATTCTTAGCGACAACATCTGAGCGAGAAGACGATGGACTGCGTGTTTCTTATAACATTTCTTTACTGATTGAAAAGTCCGAAAAGTCGCACACCATTGGTGAAGAACGTGTTATACCAGCTGTAATTTAGGTAATACGCACCGTGCTGCATAAACCAGCTTTCGATATTATAAGAATTTCACTGAGTAATAATACAGTACAAAGATGGATTGACGAAATGGCTCAGAGCGTAGAAAATTCTATATGTGAGTAGTTACAAACATCTGAATTCTGTATACAGCTTGACGTGGCAACTTTGCCTGAGAACGAAGGTTTACTTTTAGCTTTTGTGAGATTTGTAAAAGAAAACATTTTCCAAGAATATTGTTACTTATCAAATGTTTGGAAACTGATACGAAAGGTAAAGCAATATTTAATGAATTAAAAAGATTTTTCGTTTTAAAAACTATAGGGGAAGACGGGGTACAATGAAACAAAATTTACTAATTATTTTTTCCTATCCACAATTTTGCATGCACAAAAATATAATTAATGCATACTTTTAATCTTGTATTTTCCCCATCTAAATAAATTTTTATTAGGTTCTAAACAATATCTTTATGCTTGTAAAATAGGAAAAAGTAAATGTCTCAAAGTGTTTCATTGTACCCCGTATGGCGGGGTACAATGAAACACATACTGGGGTACAATCAAACAGTCCAAATAATGCAAGCAATTTTCACCCTATATAGTTTATTTTAGTCACATTCAACTTCATTTAAATTTATGATTTCTCCAACAGAATATATTTCCTTGTTTCAGTTTACCCTCATTGATTAAAACAATCATTTATTAGCTGCTTGCTTAGCTTCATTAATTAGTACTGCTTGTGTCACACTGTTATGTGTGGATATCTCATTCTTAGTACTTCAGTGATCATCTGGAGCTGGAAAATAATCCGGATCATCATCATCTTCAGAGTCTGTAGGAGGCAGAGTTTGTTTTGAAAACAATCCCTTCTTAGTTTTTTTCCCCTTTTTACTTTCTAATTGCTTAACCAGAGCATTTTTTACTTGTGTGGTTAGAACTAAACTCTTTTTTTTTTCTGTTTCCTACTCTTCTTGGACCAGCCTTGGGGTAAGGTTTTATCTCTTGAGGATAAATGTATTTCCTCACAGGTTTAGAGCTAGTGCATGGTGTATGAACATTTGCTGATCAACCTGCAGTCGGTGATTCTGATTTACTTATGGCAAGATCCACCACTTCTGATTCTTGGGTTTTGTCTGTCTGGTCTTCAGTTGCATTACTCAGCTCATCAGTTTCATTAATCTGACCATGGGAATAATTTTCAGTAGGACAAGGCCTATCTGACACATACGAACACAAATAATCTTCTTCACAAAACATTTCTCTATTGAAAGGCCATATTCCAGTTGCTGAAAAACCTTTTGTAATATTTTGTGGAGTGATAAGAAAATAAGCAGTGCCAAGCAAAGAAGATATCTCATAGATAGAGATTGTACGACCTAGATTACACAGCATCCAATCATATGCAGCTAGATTGAAGAAATTTTTAAGTGACTTGAACACAGTTTAGTCTAAAGGTGGCTGCAATTTGTTACTGGTATGGGGGGCAGGGTTACAACAACAATCCCGTTTTCTTTTGTAAAATTTAGACTGGAAATTGTAATATGTGATTCATGATAGTCCATTATTATTAGAACTGGATTTTCTTTCGTTCAGCGTGTATGTGCCTGGAAATCTGTTAGAACATTAACAAAAATATCTCCATTCATCCAACCCGATTTTGTTGCATCACCCACAGTCCCACAAACAGCCCCTTTCAACATGCAAAACTTGAAATTTACTCTAGGAATACTAAATAATGGGGTATAGAATTTCCAGAAGCATTAATAAATCCACACATAGTAACAAGAACACCCCTTTCACCAGAAATTAATTGACCTATTTGTTTTTGGCCCCTTTGACCGAGAACTTTTGGAGGATTGTGAACTGTAGTAAGTGCAGTTTACGCCTATGAAATAAATAAACTATTCTTAAATGTTTTTGAATATAAAAAATCTAACTTACTATTGAAATCTGTACTTTTTTTAGAAGGAAAAAAAAAACAGTTTAATTTTGCATGCTTTCAAAATGATTACTGTTTTGATTTGATGTTGCCTTCTCCTATTAATGTTAGGTGTTGCCATTTCCTTAGTAAAAGTGTTTTATTTAGATTAATTACAACCAGTAATATGTTATTTTATATCAGTGATATTATATTTACCATTGATATATTACTTCAAGTTAATGCATTCACCCGGGGCACAATGAAACATGTTTCATTGTACCCCATCTGCAAGTGTTTCATTGTACCCCGTACTGAGGTTACTAAATAAAAAAAATTTTCAAGCTTCTAATATTTATTTTTTTCAATTTTGGTTTTGGAGGTATGAAGACAACAACACAAAGATAACAAAAAAAAAGTATAGAAAAAATAATTATTACATATAACAACGAGGAAAAAGAAACAAAATTACTTTTAGTAAAGAAACTTACTTTCAATGGTGAAAAACCAATAATCTTCTATTGCTAATGTTGTAGAAGTGCGAATGTATCCAAATCACATCAGTAATTGGAACTTATAGTTGTATAACATATATATAAATTGCAACTTTCTGTGACAAATTGTACTGATTTTAGAAGTAATGTTTCATTGTACCCCTTGTTTCATTGTACCCCGTCTTCCCCTACCTTTGAGTAATATTCTCTCCGTTGCTAATGACGGTGCTCTGGCAATGGTAGGACGACACCGAGGCCTTATATTGAATGTTTTATCTGTACATTGTGCCATTCATCGACAACATTTAGTCGCCAAGAATCTGAGTGAACACTTTAATGGATCTCTAGATTATGTCGTTAGAGGAGTAAATAAAATTTAAAAAAAATCCCTTAATGAGAAATTATTTGCAAAACTTTGCTTGAAAAATTATGAAGATTATAATAGTTTACTACTTAGCATAGAAATTCGCTTGTTATCTAAAAGTGCATGTTTGGATCGATTTTATGCACTCTTTGATTTAGTGTTGGAATTCCTGGAAAGTAAAGACAATGATTTTGGGCTAAATTTAATTAATTCAAAAATGACATAGCTTATATTACTCACTTATTTGCCAAATTTAACGAAGCCAATTTGAAGCTACAAGGTGATCAATTAAATTTAATCAAAATTTAAAATATAATATCTGCGTTTGTTACAAAACTTTTTCTATACAACTTGGGGAGAAAAGAATGCTTTCAGTTTAAAATCTTTCAAAATTCCAAAAACGAGTTGTCAACATTTAACGGTTTTTTATTCTGGCCTCAGCTAAAAGATTTGAAGACGTTTTTCACATGGTTATCCCTGATTGGGTGTTGGACCACTTTGTAAGTAAACCCACAAACTCAGATGAATCCATACTATAATTCAGGAGCAAAATATATTAAACTATTCACAAATGAGGGGCCGAAACCAATGTTTGAACAAAGATATCACAAATTCTGGTTACAAAACAGATACCATTTTATATCCTGAATTATTGGTTAATGTACAGAAGCTGTTAATTGCTTTCCTGTCTTCCTATTTAGTAGAACGTGGATTTAGTGCAGCTATGGGTTTCATCACGAAAAAAAGAAACTGACAGGAAATTAGTGCTCAATTAATACTAATTTTAATAAATACCGCAATAAAAAATATACAAAAATTTCTTTTAAATAAATAAATACCATTAAAAACATGAAAGTTAAATTTTTAATTTTTTTTGCAGTTATGTAGAGTTATTTTCCTTGGGGGTTCATGGTCAGGTTTTTGCTATAAGAAGGGGTCCATGGACATACTAAGTTGAGGAACCACTGTTTTAAATGATGGCTAATGCTAAAGAAATATGTGTGATTTTTGCCTCTTGACAATTATAGAATGCTCTTCTTCACGTAATGAAACCTTCATATTTCGTTTCTGGGGAGAAGTGTGATTCTTTAATACAGCATATAACTGTTCCGTTATCGATGAGGGTTTTAAAAAATTTCCCGTTAACCAAAATATTTTCGTATTGTAATGTATTGACGCATTCCTTTTGTTTTTGTGGTTTGTGGCTTTCGATTTCACATGCAGGGTTGTTTCTATTATATCTCGGATTATTTGGTCTGGGTGAATTTTTATGATTGTAAAATCCTCGCGTTGGGTTGTTTTGTCTTCGAAACTGTTCGTGTAGCGTTTATCTATAACGGTTTTATAATGGTTATAACGATTCGAATGCACTGGTTAATCTTGCTGCAAATTGAGTATGTGTTTCATTAGGAAATCGTTGGCACCTACGGAAATTAGCGAGACATTCTTGTGGCGTTGGTTGTAATTCTTTTAAAACGGTAGCTTTGAACTGTGCGTAGTTTTTCAATTGATGTCCCGGAAAGTATAGGATGATATTAGCAGCTTTTTCTTCAAGAATTTTAATTAATGTTTCGGATTTATATTATTGTGGCACGTTTATTGTCTCAAAGGCACGTTTATTGTCTCAAAGGCACGTTCGAGCGAATGGGAAAATAAATATAATTTTCTGCCTTAGTTGCGATTGGCATACTTAGCTTTTTAACACTTTTTATAAAACTTTCTATCACGGTGATGTGTCGTTTGTTCCAGTATTGTTTCTGATAGGAGATTGGTTTGATCCTTCATCACTTCTTATAGTAGCTAATTCGAGTTCTCGTTCTATTTGTGCTAATTTAAGTTTCTCAGTGTTTTCGAATTCTTTAGCCTTTCATTCTTCGACGATTGAACCTATTAAATCTTTTATAATTTCTGGATCTTGTTTGAACGTATCATTTTTTTCAATAATTTCGTTTAGTTTTATTCTAGTGGCACCTTCCAGTACAATTTCATCAATTTCCTGAACTTTTATGAGGTCTTCTTTCTTCGTGCTTAATAAAAAGGTTTGATTCTCCCTAAAATTCTTGTTTGGCTTTTGTTTTGGCGTCATCGTCGTCTGCTTGACCGTTGCACTGAACACGTTCGTTGAGGTGGGGAGATTGACCTCTAGTTTCTGTTTTGGCACGTCGGTGAGTTGCACTGAACTCGTTCGTTGAGGCGGGGTAATTGGCCTCTTGCTTTGGCTGCGTCGCTGTCTGGTTTACAGTTGCAATGGACACGTTCATTTTGGCGGGGGCATTGGCCTCGCGCTTTTGGTTTGGCTGCGTCGTTGTCTGTTTCACAGTTGAACTGAACAAGTTCATTCAGGCGGGCGAACTGGCCACTTGCTATGACTGCGTCGCTGTCTTCTTGACCGTTGAACTGCACACATTCCTTGAGGCGGGGGAATTAGTCTCTTGCTTTGGCTGATTTACAGTTTCACTGGACTCGTTCGTTGGGGCGTGGGAATCGGCTTCTTGCTTTGGATGTAGAATTTCGTAGCGCCAGGAACGGTTCATTTGAAAGTAGAATGTCATTCCTGTAGAATTTCGTTTCTGTTCTAGTCCAGAAGCGATCCATTTTTTTTGCAAAGTTCAGAACAGGGCGAACCCCCATGTTCTGGTTGGGTAAGTCTAGGGGTGTTAATGAATGAAGGTAAAAGAATAACTCGGTTTCAAAGCAAATACATTGTATCTTACGGTTGAGTATACTGATTTAGGCTCTTAAGTCTAACTAAAAGAGACGTCAAGACTAACGCGTCGATAAGCGCTTAGCAGCCTGTGAGAACGCTCTTTTTGTTGCGCCTTTGTTTCGTCCTATGTACTCCGTGGCGCTGGCATAGCTACGAGTGTCGCCATTGTACAAGTAGCTCGGTGGATGGGGGTCGAGTATAGGCCATATATTTAATTTATTCATTATATATATATATATATATATACACTCATTGCCATAAAAATTTGCTCACCAAGAAATAATTGTTGGATCGTAACGAAACTTGGTATGAAGGTACATTTCGACCAGATATGCAAATGATTAGAAATGCAGTGTTATTGCGCATTGCGTAATGCCCCAAGAGGGCGTTGAACTTCGTTCTACTTGGTGTATAAAACAGGTAAGCAGAGCTTGTTTGAGTGTACTTAATCTTTTGCAAAGGAAACGACAAGGTAGACATGCCGTTACGCCGCCATCGAAGACAATATGAGCAGCTGTCAGAATTCGAGAGGGGAAGAATCATCGGGATGATGGAAGCTGGGTGGTCAGCTCGGCGAGTAGCTCGTGAAGTACGCCGTTCTGATTTTACTGTGAGTAGGTGTTGGGACCAGTAGACAGAAGAGACGTCATTTACGCGGCGACCAGGCTCAGGACGCCCTCGACAGACCAGTCGTCGAGAAGACCGTCACATCATACGAAACGCACGCTTAGAGCCGACTGCCTCATTGGTCGCTATCCAGATACAGGCAGCACCTTCACTACGGGCCCCAGTGTCTTCCCGAACCATCGCAAGGCACCTGGCTGAAGGACATCTGGTATCGCGGCGCCCATTACGTGTGCTGCCAATGACACCCACCCACAAACGCCTCCGTGTGGAGTGGTGTCGCGCACGACGGGATTGGACTGCAACGGAATGGAACCAGGTCGTCTTCAGCGACGAATCTAGATTCAATTTGAGCAGTGATGACAATCTTGTTCGTGTGAAAAAGGACCCGCCACGTTACCACCCTTCACTAGCCTGCTCGATCCCCAGATTTGTCACTAATCGAGTATATCTGGGTTCATTTGGGACAGCAAGTTGTACACCCTACGAGTTTGGTCGAACTAGAGGCGCGTTTACAGCAACTGTGGAACGAGATGTCTCAGGACATCATACGGAACTTGTATTACTCAATGCCCGCTCGTATCGCATCGTGCATTCGCGCTAGAGGGGATCCAACTGAGTGCTAAAACTTGCGTTCAATTGTACTTTTTTCTGCAATAAATGATCCTTTTTCTTTGATTTTATAATCACTTACTTATATCAAAGTAGTACTTACATGTGTAAAATGTCGTTTCATTTTGACGACTTTTTCTTGGTGCTCAAATTTTTATGGCAATGAGTGTGTATATACAGGGTGTTTCAGTGAACCGTTTCAGAACTTCTAAGAGGGGTAGGGTACATCCTGACGAACCAAAATCATATACCAATGTGCAGTCAGAAATGCTTTACTGACGCGGTAGATGGCGTTGTGCGAAAATCTTGAGCTTTCGTGTAGGGAATCTTCATTTCGCACAAGAACGCCAAGTTAGTAGGATGGATGATTACACGATCGCAGAGTTAGCCGATATGCATTTGGCGTACGGGCTGCAAATTGTAGTGGGCCAGCCGCACAGCGTTTGTACGCGGAGCGATATCCGACGAGGCGTATCCCCAGTCATAATTTCTTTGCAAGACTGCACCAGAGGTTAGCTGAGACAGGTTCATTAGAAAGAGTTGACAGGGACAGGGTAAGAACAGTACGGACTGCAGACGTCGAACAGAATGTGCTGCAGCATATACAGGGGAATCCAAGAACGAGTACACGAAGTGTAGCAAATGCAGTCGGGGTTTCCCATTACAGCGTCTGGAGGATTCTCCGAGAAGAAGACATGCATCCGTTTCACGTGCAGCGTGTCCAGACACAGCAACCGGAGGATTATGCACCTCGTATTGCTTTCGCACAGTGGTACCTTGGAAAATGTGCTACAAATCCCCTTTTTCCTGCTGAAGTGTTGTTTTCCGATGAGGCATCCTTCACAAGGGAAGGAATTTTCAACACGCATAACGACCATATCTGGGCGGTCGAGAACCCGCATGCAATACGACGTCGTGCAGCACAGATTCAATTTTCGGTCAATGTATGGGCCGGTATTATGGGAGATCACCTCATCGGACCTTACCTGTTACCGTCTCGTCTAACCGGACCTAACTACTTGCTCTTTCTGCAGCAAGTATTGCCACAACTTTTGAGAGATGAACAGATTTCTGCATCGACGCAACAGACAATGTGGTTCCAACACGATGGAGCCCCTGCCCATTATAGCGGAGATGTTCGTAACTACCTGGATGTCCCATTTGGTCAGCAGTGGATCGGACGTGGTGGTCCCGTGCGTTGGCCTGCTCGGTCACCCGACCTATCATGTCTTGATTTTTATTTCTGGGGTCATCTGAAATCGTTAGTTTATGACACCCCTGTTGACAATGTTGAGGAGCTGGTTGCAAGAATTGCAGTAGCTGCCGGAGAAATTCGAGATATGCCTGGAGTATTCCAGAATGTTCGGATGTCCATGCGTCGGAGATATGAGGCGTGCATTGTAGCCCGTGGAAGAAACTTCGAACACTTACTTTAATCCATGTACCTTTTGCTTCTTTTCATGTATTATTAAAACGATTTCTCACTTACGGTCTCTTTCTTTACGGTGCTTCTGTGTACAACACCGCTTCAGGAAAGCATTTCCGACCCCACATTGCTATATGATTTCGAGTTGTCAGGATGTACCCTACCCCTCTTAGAAGTTCTGAAACGGTTCACTGAAACACCCTGTATATATGTTAAAACCTTACCAGGTAGTCCTAAAAGTGACCCTCGAACCCCAATTAAAATCGAAAATTTGTTTTTCTGCAATAAATGGACATGAATAAGAAAACACTTTCTACTGGGTTTGCGTATGAGTTAACACAGGAAAATTTCTCCGTCACATTTTAGCTGTCGCGTAGGAAAAAACTCATAGTTTGTGTATTGGAGTATACACAGGTGAATGCCGCGGTCATATTTTAAACCCGAGCAACGCCAGATTATTCAGCTAGTCTATGTTTATAAAATGGGTTCTGTAGAACTGGTCATTCGCATTACTGAGAAACGAAAATGAAAAATTTGTCGATAGAAAATATATAAACCTTTAACAGATTATAAACATAACAAAATGACGAGTAGTTTAAATTCCTATTTAAAAAATTTAACTTCCGTATAGGTATATTAACTGGATTGACAAATAACTTCTAGTAATTCACCTGACCAAATTTGAAAATCCCTTGCTACGGACAGAGTTTCACTTTTCTGCCACAAAACGCGAACTCCATCACTAATTTACCGTTTCTACTCAGAGAAATGTAGCACCTCGAACTTCTTTTTTGCATTTGTGAGTTTTTGTTATGAAAAAGAAGTGGAAATAGATGAAAAAAAATGCCCTTTTCATCTATTTCAACTTCTGGTCACAGAGAAGATAAGTTTCTTATATGGTAGGTTAGTAGGCTAGTCTATCGAAACATTTCTTGGTGAATGGAAACGAACGGCTTCTGGTTGTGGACTAAAGCTGTTTTTGAGAGTTATTCAATAGTGTTTGGAGCCTGAAATTGCATTTTATGGTAAAACAAAGTTCAAATTCATAAAAATCCAGGATTCCTCCCAAATGGGGATTAAAATTCGAGGCCAAAGCAGTTTGGAGATTGAAATTGCAATTCACTAACCAAAACAGAGACAAAACAAAGGGAAAATATTCTATAACTTTCTAAAGTTCTACAAGCTAGTACTTTGTTTTGCCGACCAACCGGACTGGTGGTTAATGTGCTAGCCTCTAGATCGGAAGGTTCCTGTTTCGAATCCTGGTCAGTACATGGATATTGGTAAGCGTATGGTGTAGAGGCGGCTGGTACACCTGAAATCTGTCGTGGCCGAAAGTTCTCACGTTGGGTTGGTTTGGAAGTTTGGAAAGTGGGGTGCCAGCTCAGATGTTGTCCCGTCATCTAACCGTGGTTCAAAAATACGCGGTGTTGTACTCAAATCTTTTCCTTTGGGGATTGATCCCGGACCGTTGTCAATAGCATGTAGTGTTTCTCTAGTACGACGTTAATTAAAATTACCTTACCTAGTACGTTTTTAAGTTTTAAAATATAAAAAGATTAATATGATAATCCAGCATTTATTAGATTTGAAGATTTCTGAATCTGAGACCCCTACCGTGACCCTAAACTATTCATAATCCTGATTTGCTAGTATCCAAAGTGTTCATTAAATTTCAACCTAATGACAAGTTTTGTACTGTGTATATTTGATTTCATATCGTCTCCGTATAGTTTACTCCGTACTTCAATAACTTTTATAATGTTGAAATATTGTTTACAATTAAAATGTTTTGCTCGAATCAGTTTCTATAGATACTCTCACTTTACAGCAAAATAATAAATCGACATCATAAAACTGGCTGTAGTTTCATAAAAGATCTATTTAGCCCCAAGTCCTACTACAAGATGTACCCCATACTGTTTTTTCATGTACTTTCGTATTCAATCATTTATTTAACTTATCGACTATTTGGTTTTCTAAAAAGTTTTAAATAAAGATATTTGTTTCTGAACATTGTGATATTATCCCAAAAGAAACCTACTAGGTGAAGTTTGTAAAAAATGTATTTGGCCATCATTCATGTTATCATATGCAACTCGCAGTTGATGAAAAAAAGGTGGGTTTTAATTAATTCATTCACTTTATGGGCATCCGTGTTCTCTTTTCTAAAGCGTACTAGGAATGTTTACATTTGATATGATAATATGTATTCTTACGATTATGAATGTGCTAATTTTATCGTAGTTATCATTCAATTAGAACCTGATTTGAAAGAAAACGCATCCTATATGAAAATGAATAAAATAATAAAGTTTTAACTAAAACATTGCATATTTTTAACTTCTACACATGGCGTATGATTAGCTTTCAGTTTTGTTTATCGAACAACTGAACTTTTCGGGACATAGAGGGCTTCTACCGGAGACAATCACGAACATACATACAATTAAAAACCGGGACTTAATGGATGGGAAACAAATGCTATGAGAATTATACTAGTTAGGCGTATAAAAAAATTGATAGAAACAAATTTTCGCACACAAATTCCAAAAATGTTCTCTAATTATTTAAGTCAAGGTGTGGTATTCCGAGACGTGGGAGATAGTATTCGCAACTTGCAAAATAAGTGTAACAATTACACAATAAAAAGACACTGCATATTTTAAACTATTTATTATAGTTCTTTTTGTTTTTAATACATTTTTGAAAACAAAAACATTATAGTTTTTCACATTTTTACACAATCTTATAAACTATAAAAAATAGTTTTTTCATTTTTATACATTTCATAAATTATATATAATAGTTCCTTTTTGTTTTTCATACTTTTTCTAAACTATACATTATATAGTTTTTCATTTTTGCATAATTTTATAAACTATACATAATAGTTTATTTCATTTTTACACATTTTTATAAATTATTCATAATAGTTTTTTTCCCATATTTTATACTTTTCTGTAAACTCTACATATAATAGTTTTTTCATTTTTTATACTTTTCTGTAAACTACATATAATAGTTTTTTTCATTTTTGTCCTTTTTTTTTGTAAACTATGCATTATAGTTTTTTTTTTCAACTTTAGTTTTTTTGCAAACTATTCAGTTTTTGTAATTTTTTTTCATTCATAAGTTTATTTTTTTTATATATATTTTTTTTTCCATTGAGAACCCGCATCCATCCCACCCCCAGTTTAACACATAAAAACACAAATCTTTTTTGACACACACGTTTTTTATTTTTTGTTTCATTTTTAGTACTTTTTTTTTAAACCCGCATCCATCCCACCCCCGGTTTAACACATAAAACACAAATTTTTCTTGACACATACATTTCTTGTTTTTTTTATTTTTTGTTTCATTTTTAGAAATTTTAAATTTTTTAGTTTTTTTTTTTTTTTTTAAATATTTTTTTGTAATTTTTATAGAATCCCACCACATCCCGCCCTGGAGTTTTACAAATCACAAACATGCAAACATCACAATACGTTAAGTTCGAATTTTGGATCTTGGGGGGCCGAATCTGAAATGAAAAAGACATGAATTAGATATTTTGCAGATGCACATATTTTATAGGTTGTAAAACTACTGAGCATGCTATTACTTAAAATTTATAGGTTGAGAAAACAAAAATAAATGCTACTTTTTCTCAAAACTTCTTTAACAGTAATTTATGTATGCGAGTCTAAAGAACTAGAACTATATTCACTAGACTAGAATTATATGCTGCTTAAGAATTCATTATCTAGAATCTACACAGTTTTAAATCCTGCGACAGCGGCGGTGGTAATTTTTTTTTAATATAGAGCGATACATTTCTTCACTAAACAATAGGAATGTGGAACTATTTTAACGTTACTAAACCTTGGCTCACATTAAAAATAAGAACTAAACATAAATTCTGAAACATTTCATAACATTGAAATCCGACATAAAAACTGAATTCGTAAATGTCTTTAAGATGATTAGATAATTTATTTCGCAGTTAGGAACACAATCGATTTCTTGAAACAGTACACCATTTAATAACAAGAGAAAAGGATGTCTACCGTTCAAGGCCGCGATCACTTCTTTAGTTATTCCTTCCAATTCTTTCATATCCAGATCTTTCCATAGCTGTTCACTCTCATTCCTTTGTTCCATCTCTCTTTTCACTTTGTCTGAAAAAAAAATTTTAAATTATTTTTTACCCGCGATAAATCACGCTTCTTGGTTGGAGGGGAACAAGAAAAAATAACACTCTACTGAGAATAATAGAGCGAGTGCCAAGAAAAATTTGCTTATTAGAGGTGAAAGCTTTAATTTTCCATTACATCAGGGGCGTTTTATTGCTTAAAATCATGTAAAACTTATGTATGTAGATTACATTTCTACACACGGTAGCATATTTATGATATTTGCACATTCCTTTTGCTCCACATTCCTCTTGTGGGAAAATCTCAATCCCACTAACTTAAGGATGCATATAGTTTCAAAATGTAGCAACAGAACCCACCCGTGAGCAAAAGGCAAGGTAATTGTAAATAAGAAAAGTTATCTTTAAATTTCCAAATCTATTGAAAAAGAACATATTGATATTTTCTCTTGTTTTTTGCATAATGAAAATTAATCGACAGTCAAAGAGACAAGTGCGATATAAATGAATGCAGTATACATAGCGACACTGTGGGAACAGGATATGATCCATTTTATTATGAAGCTAATACTTTTAATAAAATATTTTAATAGAAAGGTAGGTTGTTGAACTAAAACACATATTGGATCAATACAACGGGTTATTGGCGACGATCTTGGATGAATCTCGATATTCATTACATAGGAGCAGACATTCTTAGATAAAAGAAGTTCTGAATTTTAATAGTTGCAACATATCGGTAGAATTGAAGGGAAACACGTTACTATGCTTAAACTACAATTTTGTTTTCACATCATATGTAATGCATTGCAAAATGGCACGTAGCCTGAATTTTAATAGTTGCAACATATCGGTAGGATTGAAGGGAAACGCGCTACTATGCTTAAACTACAATTTTGTTTTCACATCAAATGTAATGCATTGCAAAATGGCACGAGCTCCTTACTTGGAATCAGGGAAAAAAACTTGGTATGTAAATAGTTATTTAACGTCAACCTATATACACACATCGGACTATTGGCAAAGATCATAGATCAATCCCGAGGGAACAGATTAGTTTTGAACCACGGTCAAATGACGAAGTTAATGTAAAAAAGCCACGTTAGTTTCAAAATTATCCCAAACATGTGTTTTTTACAAGATCGTTCAATACTATGAAATAACCAAGCAGATGATAGCAGCATCCTACGATGCACACATCATATGCCAAATGTTCGCAGTACATGCGGACTATAGCCGAACAGGTGAAACAGTGTCCGCCTACGACGTCCAATCCAATCCAATGCTATATGACTTGGATTTTGTCTTCCTTTCCAAAAAGTTAATTTAGAGAGAAATTTAATATTTTTTTAAAGTTAACATTTAAGTATGGATACGTATAATTTAATGCATGGAATTTAAAACGTATTTTATTTATTCTCGAATCGTTTTTAGAATTAAAAAAAAAAGTGAAGCATTGACGAAATTTTATTCAGAGTAATTAAATTAAGTCAACTACAAAACAAATAATTAAATTTCTCATACTCACCATACCAGGTGTTATCCGTCTGATCTTGGGGCTCCGATCTTTTGTCCCCTATGTCAAAACAAATTTTTTTAAATTTTCAGCATAATATATTTGAAGAAGTGAAAAAAAGTATCTTTAAATTTAAGTTTAATGATAAATAAATGTGATTTAAATTCATTCTAAGACAAAACAAAAGGTGCACTCATAAGGAATTATCAGAATGCAATGAAATTAACAAGGTTGGTAAAGAGCTTATGAATGAGTAAATGATTAAAATTTGAGATTAAAATAAGCAAAGTTTATTAAGAAAAATAAAAATAAAAGTGGTATCATTCAGTATGGCGTATGAACGCCTATATTCCTAATGAAGCATGACAAGCTCCCTGGTAGTGAGTCATACAGGCTCTTTATGAAGTCATGCGATGGTCCATCTCAGGTTGCTTAAACCAGGTAACGTATTTCCAGAAGACTACGCTGTACGAGTGGAGTGGTTGATATCTCGTCCAATGGCATCCCATACATTCTCAATTGAGGAAAGGTTCGATGTGTACGCCGATCGTGGTAAGGTATCGTTGTATAGTAGACAAACTCTAGAGACGGCAGCAATATGGGGTCGAGCATTGTCTTGTTGAAAAAGGGCTTGAACCTGAGAGTTCAGGAATGGGAGAGTAACGGGCAGTAAAATTTCTTGTACGTAACGCTGGCCTGTGAAAGAGCCCATAACGAATACCAAAGGTGATTTGGCATCATAGGCAATTGTACCTCAGACCATGACACCAGGTCTTCTGAACGGTGACCCTGCACAGCAAACCATGAATCTTGGCTCAGATGACATTGACTCCACACAAGGATTCGATTGTCGTTACCATCCAGACAGAAGCGGGATTCGTCAGTGAAGACCACGCGATGCCATTCGACGACCCATGTCCGTCTGGCACGACACCATTCCAGCCTTTGACGGCGATGCAATGATGTTAAAGGCAGTCGTCGTAACGGTCTAAGTGAGTTTAGTCCCACATCGTGAAGCCGTCGACAAATGGTGCGATCATTTATTGGATGATCGAGAGAGGTCCCCACTGCCTGTTGGATATTTGCAACTGTGGCGGTTGGATCAATACGCGCATGTCTTACAACACTTCAATCCTTTTTCGGTATGGTTTCCCTAGGCCTTCCTAAACCTTGGTTGACGCTGGCAATGTGCCTTGTTGTATCCACCGCTGCCAACAGCGTGCAACAGTAACTTCCCTATAACCAATATGTTGTGCAATTCCTCGATTACTCAGCGTCTGTCAAACTCTCTGAGTTGTTTAAATTGATTGCGAACTTTTTCCGAGGCATAACTGAATGAGAAACTATGTAACGAACGAACACAACATCGGGAGTCGAAAGGACTGGATGTCCTTTTATGCCCCGGTATGCAGCGCGTATGAGAGCTACCCTGCTTGCTGAACACACTCAAACGATTCTGAAAATTAGATCATCTTCAAATATATCTCCAACGCAGATATATCATTCCTCCAAATTTTATTAATACCGGTCTACTCCTTCCAAGTGCAACTTTTTTTTTGTCTTAGAGCGTACACTTACTGCCAAAGGTTAAGCACGAAAGGTAAAATGCGAAAAAAAGTATAAGTACAACTTTGATTGACACAAAAGGCGGCAGGAAAGTAGCAAATAGGTTTATGCATGAAACAAAACGAAGAATTAAATACAAAGATTAAAACAATATTGAATTTTCAAAATTTATAAGACGAAGTCATATTGGAGTCATCAACAAAAGTATGTTTAAATCATAAACAAATAAACAAAACCGTCATTTATAGGGTACGTGACAACCACTCATCCTCATACAAAGTTTACAGCGTGTGACCATGCTTTCCATGAGGTGATGAACCACCCCAGAGTCACGTAATCGCCATTCCTCCTGTAAAGCAGTTTGCTACTTTGTGAGAGTAGCTGGGGGTGGAAAACGTGCAGACACAGCACAGCACAGGACAGCCCAAAGATTTTCAATTGGATTAAGGTCGGGCGAGTACGCCGGCCAACCATACGCGCAATCCCCTCACTTTCCAGGTAGTCATCTCTATGGGGACGCTCTATGTCAGCTCTATGGGGACGAGCATTATCATCCAATAAACGAAAGAAGGGCCACCTGCTGCAGCGTACAATCTCACAGTGGGTTCTAGGACTTCATCCCGATAGCGGACAGCCGTCACAGAACCCCGTCTACAGATGTGCAGGTCGGTGCGATATCCCAACGAAATCCCAGCACACACCATGATGCTTCCACCTCGGAATGTGTGATGCTCGATGAGGTTCTGAGGCCTATTGTGTGTGCCTTGTTCTCTCCCTTACACGTTTGTCATCTGGCTCCAGGGTAAATCTCGACTCATCCGTGAACATAACGTTAGCCCAATCAGACGCCGTCCAATTCACATGTTGCTAACACCACTTTAATCGTTCTACTCTGTATTCGAATGATAGAGGAACATAAACACGTGGTACCCGGACGTACAGTCTATTCATGTATAGCCTTCGTCGCACAGTAGTGGTAGATATCGTCTTACCAATGGACGCTGCAACCATACATATCACATGTGTGAAGGTCGCTCTTCGATTCCGCTTCGCTATAACAGCAATATATCGATCTTCTGCGGGGGTCGAAACCCTGGGGTGGCCGGCCACATGTTTTCGGACAACTGTTTGGCTTGTTTGGAATTGTTTTCATAATCGTGAAGTGACAGAAAGATGAACGCCGAAGAAAAGGAACAACATCAGTGATTAATTGCCCTGCTTCAAGGCGTCCTACAGAACATCAGCGCTTACAATCTGCCATTCGTCTTCTGGAAGCCATAGAAACACGTCTGTCTTCAAAACCAATCGTACGAAAGTTCTAAACACTTTTTTATCAGCACTTATATACAACTCATCTAACCCTTCAAAATGCTGGCTGCTTATACGTCTGCCGTTTTTGCATATTTCTCGACACGAAACCGTGATTGGCTGTTACATAACACATTTACAAACTTCCATCTACCTCTGCAGCAAATTGCAGCCTCTCAAATTCAGATTGGCTTCTGGAAATTAACATTTTCCTCTCCGTGCTTAATTTTGTCAGTGATTGTATATGAAAAGTGCCTAATGATGTATATGATATATGCTCTATTTTTACAAATATGAAGGAAATACTATAGCTTAAAGATTTGTTTTACTTCCTTACCTTCTCTTAATCTGTTAACCTCTAATTGGGCAAACCCGAGTGCAAAGCATTTTCTTCTGTATAAAAGCCGAAGGCTCTCGATAGCTCGATTTTTCTTTTTCCTTAAAATTCATTATTAAAATTAGTACACAGTAGAATTAAAAATTATATTTATAAAATTAAGGACTTCATAATGCGAAAATTATATCTCGTTTAGGAACAGATATGGACTTTTGTCATTTTCCGCTTGATGAGAACAAAGGTTCCATCTTTTTTAGTGCGTGGTGGTTTTTATACAAAGGTAAAATAACATTCCAAACACTTTTTGTATGAATCAAAATCCAAATCTAAATAATGATTGAGGAAATACGTTTTACAACATTGTGAAGAAGTGAAGCGATAAAATGTTACATTAAACCTAAATGTGAAACCAGCAAGATTTGAGGCCACTGAATAAGGGAATAAATTCCATCCATAAAATTCTACGCAAAATTATTGTAGTAAAAATGTCATCAATTTTTTAATCTCATTGAAATCGTTAAGACTAAGACTGAAGTAAGTTTAGATTATCTTAAAATATTTGACGAATCGTCAGTATACGAATTAATTTTAATACAAAAGAGATTGTGTGGAAAAAATTAAACAAGTTTCGAATTTATTGAGGGATGAGTCCTTGATAATACATCATGTGAGTATCATACATTTGCATCTTTTTTCCCAAGAGCCAAACAATTTTACACTTCTGGCATAGATAACTCATAAACCCTGTTGATCTGAATGTGCTGAAAAGCTAAGGCTGTCAATAAAATAAGCTAAAAATATAAAAGTTCTAAACGATGTAATATTGTATGCAATGAAACTTTTTAGTTAATACATTTTACAATAAGATTAGCATTTAGAGCTCATATAAATGCTTTTTCTGTAACTATTTCATTTGACCCTTAAAGTTCTAATTTAAAAAAAATTAAAATTGGCAACACTTATACACTAGTTCAGTTATGAGTTAGTTGTACCTCACATCGGGATCCCATCATTACAAATTAGCAATCGGAGGGTTTCGAGCTCGGGTCCAACAAACACCGTCGTGTGCATAAAGGGTTTTTACACATCAAATCTTTCATGACTTCAAATGTCCTCACGTTGGCGTGGTGTGGAAGTTTGGAGAGTGGAGTACCAGCTCAGCTGCTGCCTCTCTATCTGACCGTGCTTCAAAATTACGTGGTGTTGTCCTCGTACCTTTCCCTTGGAGATTCAATCCGAACCGTTGTCAATGGCCCGTTGTGTTGCTCTAGCACGACGTTAATTAAAATACCTACCTACCTCCCCATCATTACAGCTGCTAATTGTATATGCATACATGCACTTCATAAAATATCACGTCAGAGCAAAGCAAGGAAACCAGCTCGTTTTAGAGAACACTCGGCGGGGGACTGTCTACCAACAGAAAAATCGATCGCAAAATAATTCTATTAATCTTTACAGCATGAATGTTTTTAAAAGGGCTGAAGTTTAGAAGTTTCTATCCAGTCATTTTTCATTATGCCCTCACTTCTCTTATCATTTTGTATCCGACCACACTCGATAAATTGGTTTGCATCCTGTGCAGTTGTATGCTGCGCAGTAGCCATTTCTGAAACACCTACGTTTACTCCTCTCTTGTTTGTTAGTAAAAGTTTTCTTAAGTTTGTATGTCCATTATTTGACGTCATCACCCGTTTGGCACAACTTGGCCTAATGCGGTTTTTCAACATAAAACGCAAGCAACCAGCCCTTATATTAGAAGGAAACACTTAAAGAAGGAAACTTATCGTAATGCAAGACAAAAATCGACTAAAAGTGGTATGAAAAGATTAATGTTGAGTAGTCCTCATATGAAAATCCAACCCCTGGAATGTATACCGTTGGTGCTTAATGCCAAAATGTAGTAGAAAATGTCATCATGTTTCAGCATTTTTTCTCTAAACTTGAATGAGTATATGAACTAAATAAGCAGAAAGAAAATAGTAAAATCCTTATAAAACCTTTCATAATGTGTTTAAACTGAGAGGGATGTTTTAAATGAAAATCTGTATAGAAAAGTTTTTAAGGACTTACAATTCTTCTTTCATTTCTTTATTCGATCTTTCCAATGATGTTATCTTGGCTTTCATCCTCATCGGATCTTTATCGAGAGCCTCCGGCTTTTTCAGGGATTTTAGATATTTTCTCTAGAAATAACAATGGAAAATTGTGTTTACAGACCAAATCTATAAAACCCGTTCTAGAAATATGAGTGCTTAACATAGAAATTATAATACAATTTTTTTACTCTTTTTTTTATTTTTGAGGTATATTACTTACCTCTGCCATTATTTGGTCCATTTCCTCCCGGGTTTGCACAATTAGGAACCTGGAAGAAAATGTCTTCAATGTTAATTCTATGAAAAAATGTTGTCGTGTTTAATAATGAATATAAATATAAAATGTTTTTATAAATATAAAATATTCGGTCTGAGAAGTGTTCTCCTAAATATATATTATCTGACTTAAGAGTTAGATTGATTAGTTTTTTGTACACGCATAGAATGAGGGAAATAAGTTACGGTTCCATTTCAATGGGAGCAATTTGTAATTCTTATCAATCCACCAAACCCACTGTAGGCAAATCTGTCTTGTGTTTACATTAGTTTGCCTCAAATATGTTGTTGACCAGAATAAAGTCAATTCCCACCGGATTTCTTAACTAATATTATATCCAATGAGAAATTGTGGAGCTTGAAAATTATTTTCCAACTATTTAAAAAAATTACACTTCACCGATGTTGTGTTCACACGTTTGGTACATGCATTGAAAATCATTTACCGTCTACAAGAAACATCTTGATCAAATCTAGGTTTTGACTAGCTAATTTAAAAAATAATTTATAAAAAAGTTGGGACATAAAATAAGTAATTTTAGGACAATATTTTACATGTCTATATCATTTTATTTTATCACTATTTATGGAAACGTTTTTGAAATTTGGAAAACTATGTTGGAGTTGCATCTCAAGTATCAGTGCAAAATTCAATTTATGAGCAGAGATGTTTTCTGGCTTTTCAGAAAATAAAATATAAATTTCAGCAAAATTTTTCAATTTATCAATTTTTAACTTGGTTTTTGATTTTTCTAAAACTGTATTGTTAAAAAAAAATTTCAACCGCTGTTCGTCCGCATTTTCGAACTTTTTCTTTAAGAAGAGCTTTTTCGAACTAGAAAAATAATTTAGCCCTACTTTTATAGGGTTTAAAAAGTTCGAACTCAGTAAAAAAGTTAATATTATTATTCTTTAGTCCGATAATCCAAAATATGAGGAAAAAACTTTCCCCCAATGTTGAGTTCTTCCTTCGTATCTTCAACACCTCAATTCTAATATATATTTATTATAATATATTTATAAAACTTAGTTAAAATAAAATAAGGTATAAAATGGATTTCAATGAGGATAAAAATAGAAATATTGTTAGTGTATTTTTAAGAATATATATTTATTTAGAATGTAAATGCTGGAATTAGAAAATTCCATTTCAAATAGTTTTACCTTTCTGAACAGAATCTTGTATCTTAATGATCTCTAAAATATCTCAATTGAAAACGCCATTATATTTTCTCGTTAAAATCTACTTATAAAAATCATGCATGTATAAGCAATAAATGTATAAAAGTATTAATGCAATCATTTTTTATTCAAAATAAATGTTAAGGACATTATGAACAAGTTCAAATTTTACATAGTGCATTTGAGTGTAGCAGTACAAGATGTTATTTGTTATATGTGATATGAGAAAATGAATTAGTGTTGCGTTGTCTCAAAGAAGGAAATGTTTTATTGTAGACCTGTTTAAAAACTATTAGATTCTAGCTAAAAAAAATTATAATAGTTAAAATAATTAAATAAGTCCTTAAACAGTTGTTTTATGCGCCATTAGTGTTATAGTTTTATGTATCTTTGTCTCTGAGAAAATATGTCAATTTTTGAGTTTCTGATCTCAGCCGGCAATTTAAACTTAAAATATTCACTGAGAAAACCGAAAAAAAAAATTGAACCTTAATAAATAATAGTGTTAATAGTGCATCAAATATCTTAAAAGCAAAAATCTAATAACTTAATCTTATACTCTAAGCCTGTGCATAGTGTGTTAAATAAATAACATATAATCAAATAATTATGCATTAATATATTTAAAAGATAAGATTCGAACGAAAATAACTATTGCATATTTTACTGGAACATCTAAAGACGAATTGTGCACTATTCATTTTTATTTCTTACACTTCTGGTAAGTAAATTTTATGGGAAATGTAAACCAAGAAAACTGTTTAAAAAAGACAATTTCAACAGATATGAATAAATTAATGAATATAGAAAAATTCAAACAAGAAATGGAAAAAATGCTTTGCTATAACATTATACCACTATCAAGTCAAAACATTTCCTTAACGGCTGATGAAATTTGCATTGTGCTACTCACATTAAGAGTCCAACTGCAATTATCATGATTTCAACTATCATTTCGGCGGCCTTGATTAGTTTCTTAATGGGAAAATGACAAAAATACCGATGCGGCTATGTTCGCACTAAGATTTATAGAGTTAAGCACAATACTTTTACGAGAGTAAATTTTCGAGGTGCTAGTCTTTCAATGAACAGATTTCATTTGACCAAAATACGTTGTTCGCAGCATCTCAACAGTGCGAATGCATTGTTTCAGACATTGTTTTAGAAAATCGTTGTTACTCAATAATGTATATATCTATTTTAAAACGAATTGTTTCGAGTATTGTTGAAAAGTATTCATTGTTTTAGAATGGTAAGGATTTGAATTTCTAAACTTATGCAGAAATATTCATTTTATGGTTAAAATTCACTTTAACTTCACTCGTTTTACTTTACACACAAGTAAAACCTTAAGTTTATAATTATAAATAAAAATATCATAATAGTCCTTTTAAAGTTTCGTAAAATCAAAAATTGAAATTAACATGTTGAATTCATGCATTAAGAGATTAAAAGCTAGTTTATGAAATTGAGCTGCCCACAGTACATTGACGCCCACAAAATAAGTGGTTTTGAATTTGAATTTTGTGTGAATAAATGTTAAAACTTACTAAAAATAAATTTATTTATCACATTCTAATGTTCAATTACCGAAGTATAAACTTTGGTCAGCTCTAATCTCATTGGTGTATCGGCATTAAACCCTGTGTGCATTTCCCTTTATATGTGTATCACCTGTGATGTTTACTGAGGTTGCTAACTTTTAGTCAACTTTGATTCAGTAAATCAAGACTGCATCGATATTGGAATAAGAACTCGTGAAAGAAAAACTCAGCAAGCAAACAATTTATTAAACAACTAAGACGAAGTTTGTATACATAGGACCAGTGAAGCAGTTCCTGAGAAACTAGTTGTGAAAGGCCGTAGAGTATGAATGTGAACTGTGTTACATTGATCGAGATCGTTGAACTTTGTTTAGTTTGAACACAAAGGGCTGTAAAACATAAGAGGAGAAACGAAAATGGTATTAAAAGAGGAAAATATATTGCGAACCTTTAGTGATTCTTTCATTTTCACTTGGGCAGCCACTCATTAGGCAGATTAAAAAGTGCAATGCAAAGTTTGTTCAATATGAGGTAGATAGTTGAATTAACGTCACACTGGTGCAACACAATGGGCTATTGGCTGCGATCCGGAATCAAACTCGAAAGAAAAGATCCAATTACAATACCACGTAAATTTTTAACCACGATTAATTAACGAAATCAATCCAGAGCTGGCACCCTAATCACCAATTTTCACACCACGTCAACGTGAGGACACGACATATTTAACGTGTACCAGCCCCCTTTGTACACGACGGTGTTTAGTTGGATTCGAACATGCAAACCTCCGGATCCTAATCCGTTACTCTTCCAACTGGTTTTCAGTGGAACACTTATGCGTTAGTAATTAGTAATGCAAAACGTAATAAATAATACAACAAGAAATTACTGACATGAAACGTAGCAAGAGAAACTTTTGACTACACATTTTATAATTATGTTATGCTAGAAGGAAGTAGATTGGTACCAAGACTGATGGTAGGAGGGCCTAATATAGTAGAAGATCAACAGTTTCGATTTCATGTGGTCCATTCATTCTCCTCTGGCTTTAAGACTATTGTCTTTCCCATCGGAAAGGGTGGAGGACGTGGTTGCACGGACGGAAGAGTAGCGGTTTTACAACTGGAGGGTCAGACCAAAGACCACCATGTACAAAGGGGTTGGTTCTCGTTTAATCTTTTGTGACCTCAAATGTCCTCACGTTGGCGTGGTGTGGAAGTTTGGAGAGTGGCGTACCAGCTCAGGTGTTCTATGACGAGGCCTTCCAGTTCCATATATTTGGGGGCGCACTTCCCTCCATGTCGCCCCGTATAGGAGTTTATCATATTTTGCAGCAAGAGTAGGGAAGGTTTCCGAGTAGGAAAACAGCGAGGAACAGGCCCTTTGACGCTCCGCTCGAAAAATCCATTGCCGCCATGATTGGCTAAGCCAGGATATGAATGTGGTTGGCCCAATGGAGTCTGTGGACTATTGTCATAACAGTCTTGCTCCATATGCCGAAGGATTTTGAAGCACATTTATAACAGGTAAAAGACATGAAGAACGCAACATTTTATTCCGACAAATATAAAAATTCATGTGAATACGTCTTAGAAGTCGGAACAATATAGATTGAATTCTTTAAAAGTCGAGCGCTGCAAACAAAAGCATTGCAACTATTTTTTCCTTGTGTGATTTCAGAACAAAGAAATATAGGAAATACAACTACAGCGTCGTGTAGAGAAACAAATTTCTTTGAGTGACATGACCTTCGAACCTAGTGTGCAGACGCGCTGAGTGCGGAGAGGGAGCTCGAAATATGTCAAAAGTCTACGGTGTCGGGCGAGTATTGCGCCAATGTAACTTTGGATTGCGTGGAGTGAGGACTGAGTAAATGCTTTCATTCGAAAGCTACAAAAAAAAGACGCAATCAAAGATGTTTAATCATCAAAACATTATCGATAAAGTGTCTGAGAAAATGGAAATAAATCATATTAATATTTAGCAGGAAATATTTTTTATTTTTCGATACATTGTTTATTTATGTTTACTCTGAAAATCCTCCTACACAGCACGTACTACGCCTCGTAATTTTAACCACGCCAACGTGAGCTCATTTGACGACGCCACAGATTTAACATACACCAGCCCATGTGTACACGATGGTCTTTAGACTGGCTTCCGAACTGGCAACCCTCTTTTTGCTAACTACTCTACCAACTGGGCTGCCAGAGCAACAAACTTAACGGAATTTTACTCCGGCCTACTAAATGCTCACACATGATATGCCAATCGGATTGCACTCTATAAGAAAAAAAAATCGACGAACCAATAAGGATTTTTTGCGATTGCTATAACAATTGGTGGATGTGCAGAACATACATAGAAAAACAAACGATTAAAATTTCAGAACACTTGAATGATTTATTTCAGACTAACCGTTACAAAGGGAAGAAGTCAATAAGGCGTTGGTCCATCTCTGGCCTGGATACAAGCTGTCACCCGGCGTGGCATAGACTGAAAAAGTTACCGGATGATGTCCTGCGAAATTTCATGCCAAGTCGTCTCCAACTGTCGGGCTAAAAGGTTAACATTCCTGGATGGTTGCAATCGTCTTCCCATAACGTCCGAAATTTGATCTATGGAAGAGAGATCAGAAGACCTAGCTGGCCAAGGAAGTGTTGGAAAACTTAAAGACAATTCCTAGCAATTCGTTCCGTGTGTGGTGCATAATCTTGTACCAGATCCTCCACCTCTCGACTCACACGTTAGGGTTTGGATTCTTTGGCTGGGAGAGGGGAAGAACTTCCAGCTCGTGAAGTAAACCCAGTCGAACAAACACCAACCGGACTAACATTTATTGTGTCTTTAAAATTTACATGTCCAAGCAAGTGTTACAAGCAAAAGGCCCAGTGCATGAATATACGAGGACAGGAGTCGAACTTTGGGCAACCGACCCTAATAAAAGGTCTGTGGAAACATAAAGGATATTGACGCAGTATAACAAGAGAATAAAAGATTGGTAAGTATACATAAATGATTTGACGGATGAACTATAACTGGAGTTAACTAACTACTAACTAACACCAACACACACTCCCGTGCCTAGTGTCGTGAGACACTGTACCAGTTTAAATACGCTGCTGGCCACCCAAATTGCAACACCAAGAATGACAAGAGATATCACAACAAAATTTATTTTGTAGATAACATGTTGACAAAGCATCAAATGATTAAATTTATAGATTTCTGTGAAGTGTGGTTCCTACCAAAATCAGTAGCCAGAGTAGCCGCCATTGTTGGAAATCACCGCTGCCACACGCCTCAGCATTGATTCAAAGATACTTTGGATATGTTCTTGGGGTACAGCAGACCAAGCAGCTTCCACACGTTGCCAAAGTTGATCTGATGTGGCAGCTGGGGAAGTAATATGGGTCAATCGTTGGGCAACCATGAACCACATATTTTCTATCGGCGAAAGATCCGAAGAGCGAGCTGGCCAGGGAAGCAATTCAATCTGGCGATTGACAAAGAACCCTTGGACAATGCTTGCCACGTGTGGTCGCGCATTATCCTGTTGAAATATGACTGTGGGCAAGCGCTGAAGGTAAGGAAGGACAACTGGCTACAACACCTCGGAGATGTAGCGCTGGCTGTTTAAAGTACCGGCAATGCGTACTAGAGGAGTGCGAGAGTGATATCCAATACCGCCCCATACCATTATACCCGGTGCAGAACCAGTGTGGCGGTGCATAACGTAGCTGTTCAGCATCCTCTCTCCACGGTGTCTCCAGACTCGAATCCGACCATCGTGGTGTTGCAGACAGAAGCGTGACTCGTCAGGAAACACAATTTCATTCCATTCTGCCGTCCACATCCTTCTTTCATCGCACCATTGGCGGTGGAGACGTCTGTGGTTCTGCGTCAAGGGTAGACGAAGCAATGGACGTTTTGCGGACAGACCACTCTGCTGTAAACGGCATCGAATGGCACGCCAGACACTGGATGATGCGTTACAGACTGAATGTGCTGTGCTATGGTTCGTGATGAGCGACCTGCCACTGCCATACGCACAATATGCCTGTCATCACGTGAAGTGGTGCACTGAGGTGGATGCGATCGAACACATCGGTCCGTCGTACCCTCCTGCATCCAACGATCACATATCCGCATTATAGTTATTTGGTTTCGTCGAACACGACTACCGATTTCTCTGAAAGATAATCCACAATCTCGGTAGGCCACTATCCTTCCTCTGTCGAACTCGGATACTTGATCAAAAGATGATCGCTGTTTTCTACGAGGCATAATTGATCGTTTTTTTTTAAACCACAAGAAATACACAATTGCCGTACTTGAAATCGTCGAAATCTCCAAGCCTTAAATAGTGCTTTGAAGTGGCCCCACAGGCGCGCGTGATGTGCGTCTGCGCTGAAATTCTAATCATTTGCATATCTCACCTCCGCTAATGCATGTTGTAAATTTCATATTATTTCATGCTTCCTTCAGGGAATTGCATTTACGGTTGCCATCAGTGTAAGTGTGTTTGGATGAGCATGCCACCAAGGTTACATGTCTACCCAGAATGTTAGAGCACATTACATTATATTTATACATTCTTACATCTATACAGTATATACATTAAATCTTTGTACTAGGTTACATTATAAATATATATATATACATCATGCAAGGTGAGAAAAAAGTTTTTCTTAGTCTCTTAGGATAATCAAGTCCTGGTGATTTTCAATGAATCTCACCATGTTAATAATTTAACCCTCGAGCCATGGTTGCATGCAATGTTCCTGAGCCAAGCAATTTTAAGGTGGTCGGCAGGTGTTCTCATATGCCATGAGGCTGTAAGGGGGCAAACTGTGATATAATGTAGAGGTGTGCCAATTTCACCACAGGAGCAGTTTTCGGACTTGATTTTCTTAAACCTCATTAGGTAGGATGGGAATGTGCCGTGCCCTGTGAAGAAAAGTGTCTCTTCCCTGGTCCAACTTGATGATTTTAGTGACACTTTTGGTAACACATCGTGCACCGTCCTGCCTGTTTCTCCTTCGTCCCATTCATTCTGCCTTGCATCAAGTAGCCATCTAGTGGTTTCCTTTCTGTAATGGCTCTTGGGCCATTTCACCCCTTCATCTACGTATTCCATTGTTGTTGGCTCTTTTGCTAATCTAACTGCTTCTTCGTTTCCATCGTGATCCGCATGGGCTTTAATCCATCCTAGGCAAATTTCCTTGTTGTTGTATAATAAGTGTTGTATTTTTCGTGCTAGTGGACTAGGCGTTTGGGGAGGTTTTATAAGCTCCTGATATTTTTAATAAAAACGGTCTTTGAATATATCTTAGTTTGGCTACTTTTTTTACGTCCCGTCCCGGGTCTGCTCACCAGAGGCTTAGAGCACCTTTTATGACCCGGGGTGGAAGGCCTCCATTGAGGCATGACACATTTATTAAAAATCAACTCATTAGGTGTAAAAGTGGCAACAGGCCAGAATAAAAACAGGAACAACGGCACAACGCCGGAACTTGAAAAACTTGAAAGGTAAATTCTGCTAAAAAATAAAAACAGGAATATATCATCGGTCTGAAAAGGCATGTAAAAAAGAAACTAGAAATAAACATTGAAATAGGTAAAAGATTTAACAGTGTAAAAAGTTAAAATTTAAGGCTTTAAAATGGGCCTAGACATAGTCCCAGGCCATACATTATCAGAGAACAAGGGATCCTTAGACAGCGGGCGAGGGAGGAGGGGGGGGGGTCCGCCGCCACCTCTGCAGCCGCCAGCACACAGTCTCAGTCTGTATAGACTCCGGGGGTTGCTAAGGACCCAAAACAGCTATTCGGGTTTATTTGAGTCCGAAGGCCTGGTGATGTGAAATTTCTTAGTACGCGGACAGCCGAAGAGGTAATGGTCGGCGTCACCCACACCGCCGCACAGACAGAGTTCACCATCTTTTTTACCAAATCTTCATAGATATGCAATAAACGGCCCATGGCCCGTCAAGAAAAAGATCATGTGCAGGTCGGTAACAAGGGACCCTGGGTTTATTTTAGGTAGAAAATTTTTAACACGAAGGCCCCTTTCCGAGTCCCTATGATGCTCCTGCCTTTTATTTACAATATATTCTTTCAGTTTATGTTTAACAATACTAGCAGGAGCAGGGACATAGAGCCCCTCACCATCGACCAAAGCAAGTTTGGCATAATGGCCGGCGAGCTCGTTTCCGGCTGTGCCGACATGGGCTCGGACCCAGCTCAGGCCAAAGTTTTTAGTGTAATGGCCTATTGTAGATTTAATGTTAAAAAGAAATTGAGAGCCGTCGGTGTACACCTCATAATCAGGGTTTTGAATGGTGCCCCCGAAGTCTAGCCTAAGCATCAACATCGGGGACCCTATAAAACTGGTATTAAAATCTATTGTATTTGGTGACAGCCCGAGCTCATGGTCAGGGAGCCACCTTTTAGATAAATTGATTTTTTTAAGTAACGACAACAGGGTCACGTGGGGCGGGGAGATTCCGCAGAGCGCATTGAGGGAGTCAGTGGGGGAGGTGCGATCAGCTCCTGAAATTTTGAGTAGAAACACTCGTTGTATTGAATTTTCATAATTTGTGTTTTATTGAGGGCATCCCCCCAGATGCCGGCCCTATAGGTTACGATTTTCTCGATCACGGTCAAGTACCAAATATTTTGGAGCTGGCCACTAAAGCCCCCTCCTCGGACTCGATTCATGGATTCCCCTATCTCGTAACACCTAGATCTTAAATTCAAGATAGGGTCGCTCCACGTGAGTCCGTTGTCGATGATAATTCCCAGATATTTTAAACTATCAGCAATTTCAATGTTGGCCAAGTTAATTTTGAATATTAGATTTCTCTACAGATTTGGACCCTTTGAAATTACGATTGACCGACATCGATCGACGGATCCAGCTTTAAATCAGACAGTTTAGTAGCTATTAAGTATAATGCATTATTAGTGTTCGTTTCCAGGTCTCTCCGTGAACGACCAGTCGTAATCAACGCCAGGTCGTCCGCGAAGGCATGGAGATATAGAGAATCAGAGTTTAAATTTAGTATGCTGTCCAAGTACAAATTCCAGACATCCTCTAACAATCCTTCTGGTAATATCGAGACCCCCGTTTCATAGGCTATTGTACGATCAGATAGGTAAGTTTTTATAAACTGTATTAAGATCTTAGACATATTAATTTGGCTGATTCTGTCGATCAGCAAGTGCCAGTCCATGTTGTCGAAGGCGACTCTAATGTCAAGGGTGGTTAAGGCACAATGGCTGGAACTACCTTCATGTCCATAAATTAAGGATAATGCCAGCTCCGGTAAATAAAGATTCAGAAACAAAACAAACGTGACTTATTCATAAAGCCTATTTATTAAACAAAAGATAAAGAACAAAAACGATAGTGTATGTATGATACCATTCATGAAAACTACGATTTTTGATCACTTGAGCGATTACAAAAAATATCGACCTTACAAAAACTTAACATGACATGGTTGGTATGATGGTTAATACATTGCATGTCTCCCAGACGATGATATACAATCCCTACAACGTCTAGGCATGCTGAGGAACAAATTATCGAGCTGATCTTGGGGAATATCACTCCACTCAGCAAGCAATGCTCTCCGAAGTTCCAGTACACATGTAGGCAGGGCTGTAGTGGAGGGTATACGGCGGTATACGCCGTATACCCTCTGGTTTTTCCAACAAATTCCGTATACCCTCTGCTTTTTTTTTAAAACTACGAACACCGCTTTGGTTTTCCTAGAAAACATCGCGCGAAACATCACGTGAAACGCAGATAGCTGTAGAAGCAAAAGAATTCAAGAAGAAAATAATTATTTTTCAAGATATCACCTTGGTACATAATTCCAAATCGTACATTTTAATCAAAAGCAATTCATTCAAAGTATTGTCGATATAATGAAATTCAGACTTTGTTCTGATGTTAATGAAAAAAATTGTCAACTTTTGAAGGATGTATCCAAGTTTGATCCAGAAAATATAAATTCAGGGGATATTCGTCATGTAAAAAAGGAGGTAAGAAGGATCTGTTGACGTTTTGGTATAGATGAAATGTGCACTATTCATGGGTTTGAGGGACCAATGAAACGCCAAGTTGTTCCAGAAAAATTAAAGCCTCTTTTAAGAACAATTGAAATATTATCATGTTTCACGGCCGTTTACGAGAGCGTGTTAGTTTAATGAATACCTACCCGGTCCTTAGAAAGGATTTCCTATATATATATATATATATATATACACTATATACACATGTATGTGTGTACATGCTTTTTGCCCACCTCGTGGATAGGGTAAGTAGTAAGCACATGTTTCGCCTCCCCATGGAAAAAATTGTAAGTCTATCAGAGTGTACCAACAGAGGGTATACCATGGGGCCCCTGCCTAAACTAGTGCAGGGGCCCCCATAGTATACCCTCTGATTTATTTACGACTACAGCACTGCATGTAGGAAGTGGTTGACGGGCTGCAACTCGCCGGCCAAGCATGTCCCACACATGCTCTATCGGATTCAAGTCAGGTGAGAATGCTGGATATTCCATACGGGTGATATCCTCAGATTCAAGGCATTCGTATACAATGTTGGCACGGTGAGGACGGTCATCCATAAATACAAATTCTGCGCCCATGGCACCACTAAACAAACGTACATGTTGTTCCAGAATGATGTCCCAATAAATTTGGCCTCTCATGGTTCCGATTTGAACATGTAGATCTGTTCTGGAGTCCAGTATAATTCCGCCCTAAACGAACAATCCTGCACCACCGTAACAGTGTTGTTCCTTGATGTTGTCTTGGTGATAGCTGGTACCTGGTGTTCTCCATATGAACGTCCGCCGTGAATCATACTACAAGCTAAACCTGGACTCGTCGGAAAACATCACACAGGCCCAATGTGACGATGTCCACATTGCATGTTGTCTACTTAAGGCTAACCGTTGGCGACAGTAAGTTGCTGTGAGTAGAACACATCTGACAGGCCTGCGAGTATACAGACCAACATGTCCCAAACGTCTGTAAACGATTTTCCTTGAAACTGTCGTACCCGTGGCTGAAGATAGCTGACGAGAAAGGTCGTATGCTGTGTTCCGTTTGCTTCTTTTTGCAGTTATTGCCAAATACCGGTCGACATTCGGCGTTGTAACTCGGGGGCGACCTGTACTGTAACGTCTCCTGACATTTCCATTATTTTGGAATCCTTGCCAAAGCCTAGAGATGACGCTTTGGGCGATCCATAGTTCCACTGAAACTTCCGTCTGAGTACGCCCACATTCCAGGCAACCGATAATTCTACCACTTAAAAAATCATTGGCATACGTCCTCTGTGCCATAACTATTCGGTTGTGGCACTGAGCGGCTTATAGTACGCTTGTGAACAATTTTACTTCTTTACTACCATTCCTTCTATACACATCTCTTACACTCTCGTCATTGTGACGTACTATCGGTGTCATCTGATGGCTTCCTGTAATTTGGATATTATTCTTGAAGATGTGTGCGATAATACTACAGGTGAAATTTTTACTTTAGAGTTTGATTTCCGTGTGATTCTGAATTAACTTTGATTTATGGACATGAGTGTATTTAGAAGTTTTATTTGTTTCAATAGCGGAAAACAACGCCTCCTCAAAGGACCTCATCTCTTTAAAACCGTACTGTAAATTATTAAAAGATCCTCTCCAGAATCCTCCCCAGGGAGGAAGGAGGAAAATGGAACGGCAGGCGCCGCAGGTGGAGGGATCTCTCCCTGGTTTTGCCAGGAATCGAACACCATTACACCTGAGGCACCTAGTAAAATAACCAAAAATCATATAACATACTATTTATATGACATTTATAAATAGGGTCCAGAAGTTTCGGGTGATTCTCATAAACACACTTCCAGATTTTATGGTCGATGAGGTCCGACCCCGGGGCCCTCCCGTCAGGCAGGCTGGAGAGGACATGTTCTAAGTCATGTTTATCGAACTGTATAGTAAAGTCAGTAACTAAATTGATATTGAGATTAGGAGCATTTGCATTAATATTTGAAAAGAAACGGTTCATAAGTAGATTTACTTTGCCTGAATGTGTAGAATTTGGGTTATTAGGAATAAAAAGATTTAAATTATTATTGCTATTGTTGTTTTTAAAGGTAAAAAAATGGTAATTTTTAGTTAACGTCGTACTAGAGCAATACAACGGGCTATTGACGACGGTCCGGGATCTGTCCCTTAAGGGAAATATCAGAGGACAACACCTCGTAATTTTGAACCACGGTCAGATGACGAAGCAGCACCCCACTCTCCAAACTTCCACTCCAACCCAACGTGAGGACTTTCGGCCACGACAGATTTAAGGTGCACCAGCCACCTCTACACCATACGCTTACAAACATCCATGCCCGAACCCGGATTCGAACTAGGAACCTGTTTTTAAAGGTAAATTTGAAAGCGGTGTAGCATTTTACGCTAAATAATCCAATCAAACTCTAGATTAATCGAGTTTTTTTTTTTTTTTTTTTTATTTACAAAGAAAAAAATTATTAAAAAAAACTTAATTTTTACATTTTGGCAAAATGACGTGGTCCGATTACAATAAATCTCATCCCAGGTTGGGATATCCGAGATGATAATTCAATTGTTTCTGGCAGGGTTCTGCCGCAAAGTTTTTCCCAGGGTGGGAGCCAGAACAAAATCGTTGTTCTCTCTGCAAAATCCAAAGCTTATCTCCCTCCAAAAACTTCCAGCTTTTTCTTCCACCCCCGACGCTGCGTCCAGAGTCGATGACCTCCCCGGTCAACGGCCGTCCTCCCTAGCCTCGCTGAGGGTCCCAATTTACATCAGGTTAACCCATAGTGGGGCTGAGGGAAATCTATTTTTAGAAGCACCCTATGGAATTATACTGTTTAGAAGTATCCATAGAAAACCTCTAATAGGGTGCATTTCCTTCGCCCACACTCAACGTGGCAGGAAGTTTTTTTTTCACTAGTTGTTTTAGGCAAATGTTAGCCATGTTACAGCTCCCCCACCGTTAAGAGTCCACCATAACGGAGAGTTCCTCTAATTTTGTTTCTTGAACCCAAACTCAGAGCGGTAACTCCTCGTATGAATATACACGAGAGGCAAGATTAGAGTATACAAAAAAAAACCAATGGACAGCAATTTAACCTTACTTCCGTTGTGATACGCAGCAGAGTATCTTTATACAAAAATATAAACAAAAAAAAACACTTTACTATATACACAATTTCTTTAAAGAATGTAATTCCAATTTTGATTCTCATGCCGCAATTCTACTTAGAAAATCGGCATTTTTATTGTGAGTTCCCGGTCTATGCTCAATTTTGTAGCTAAATGGCTGTAAGTACAGTGACCATCTTAACAGTCGTCGGTTCGTATCGGAATTAGAATCTAACCACTTTAAAGGTTTGTGGTCAGTCTGTATCAAGAAAGGATTCCCTTCCAGATAAAATCTCAGCTTTTTTAGAGCAAAGATTATTGCCGCTAACTCCCGTTCTATCGCACTATATTTTTTTTCTGACGGACTGAATTTCTTGCTCAAGTATAAAACAGGATGTTCTTTACCCTCAACCCTTTGGGATAGAACCGCACCTATAGCAACATCCGAAGCATCGCACTGAATTATAAATTCTCTAGTAAAATCCGTCGCATGCAGCACAGGCTTCGCGATTAGTCGATCTTTCAGGGTTTGGAAAGCCTTTTCACTTTCCTCGTCCCATTTGATGTCCCCTTTCTTTACTTTCCCCTGTAAAAGGTTCGTTAAGGGCGCGGATATTTCTGAATACCCTTTAATGTAATGGCTATAGTAACTCGATATATTCCCAGGAAACTCCTTATTTCACTCTTCGTAGTGGGGCGAGGAAACTCTTTAATGCAGCTAATTTTAGCTTCGGCGGGAGTTCGGATACCACTTCCAACGACGTGACCAAGGTATGGGACCCTGTCTTGTCCAAATTTACATTTAGACGGTTTAACTTTCAGTTTCGCCCTGGATAACCTAGATAATACTTCGTTTATATCACATATGTGTTGATCCCAGTCTGAGGAAAATATAGCAATATCGTCAATATAAGGTACTGCGAAGTAATCGCAGCCTTGCAAAATTTCAGCCATAAGTTTGCTGAAAAAGAATGGGGCGTTTTTCAACCCGAAAGGAAGAACCAAAGGACGATAGGACCCAAATGAGGTTACGAATCCGGCTACACGCTGCGCCTCTTTCGTGAGGGGGATCTGCCAGTACCCCTTTGTAAGATCTAGAACTGATATATATGTAGCGGATGCTACCTTCTCAACCATTTCCTCAATATTAGGGAGCGGGAAAAATTCCGTCCGTGTAATTGCGTTTAAGCGTCGATAATCTATACAGGGTCGCGGATCCTTACCCTCAACCTCAACAAGAATCATTGGTGATGCATAATCTGGTTCTCCAATCTATAACTTTACGAGCTAATATTTTCTCAATTTCATTTTTCAGAATTTTCGTTTGCCGCGGTGACGTTCGGTACGGTCTCGCTCTCAGTGGTTTATCAGAAGTAAGCACAATGTCCTGTTCTACCATGTCGGTTAACCCTGGGTTATCCGAGAACACTTTGGCATGTTTCTTTAGTAAACCCCACAATTTATCAATTTGAGAGTCAGTTAGTTTGTTTCCCAACTCGCTGTTCTCAATTATTTCTTCCATATCCAGAGTATCTGGACCTTCGTTTAAAACCGGAACGTCCCTATCAGAATCTTCTATATTCTCAGTCTCTCCCTCCCACTCTATCAAATTTATAATTTCTGGCCTTCTATAATATGGCTTTATCATATTCACATGATAAATCTGGGATTTCTCTTTCCCTTCGCCTGTCTTGATCATATAGTTTGTGTCTGAGACTCGGGCGTCTATAGTGCCCGGCCCTTTCCAATGCGCCGCCAGTTTATTTAGCCGTGAGGTGGCCAAAACCAAAACTTGGTCTCCTATCTTAAAGTCACGGCAGACCGCGTTCCTATCATACCACAACTTTTGTTTTTGTTGTGCGTCACTCCTATTCTCTACCGATAACTCTTGGGCTTTCCGTAATCGGTTCAAAATTTGAAACACATGTTCCGTTACAGGACTGCTTTCCTCGGAATTTTGCGCCCAGTGGTCGTACAGCAGAACCTCAGGAGTCCTAAGGTTTTTCCCAAAAACCAGTTCTGACGGGGAGAATCCTATAGATTCATGGGTTACCGTTCGTAACGCTAACAGAGCCGCAGGCAAGTGACGCTCCCACGATTCCCCTGCGTCAATGCACAATACCCTCAAAAGTCTTTTTATAGTCCGGTGAAACCGTTCTACAGGATTGGACTGTGGGTCTGCGACAGAACTATGAGTAACTTTAATACCAAGCTTCTCAAAAAATTCTGTTGTAAGATTACTCGTGAAAGAAGTTCCCTGATCACATTGGACCTCGTTAGGGAACCCGATCCTAGAGAATATCTGCAAAAGTGCGTCTGTTACGCTCAAAGAGGAGATATCTCTTGTCGCAACTGCCTCGGGGTATTTCGAAGCTAAACATATAGCTGTGATGATGTATCTGTTCCCCGACTCACTTGTCACCAAGGGACCACACGCGTCGATGTTAATTTTACTGAATACTTCCTTGATAATGGGCACTAGTTTCATCGGCTCTTTCTTTTTATCCGAGGATTTTCCAACTCTTTGACAGGAGTCACACGTCCTTACATAATTCTCTATATCTTTATAGCACCCAGGCCAATAAAACCGCCTTGCCAACCTATCCTTTGTTTTAAACATACAGGCATGCGCTGCTAATTCATCGTGTACAAGTCCCATTATCCTCATTCTAAATTCTGCAGGGACAACAATTAGCTTTCTCTCATCCCCGATCTTATCCCTTTGGATTTTATACAGTAATCCGTTCTCAACTACATATTCTTTGCATATCCTTTTGTCCTCTGCCCCTAAACCTTTCCAAATCACACCCAAGGTTTCACATTTTCGCTGCCTGTCTCGAAGAAGCTCGGGCGCGCAGTCAATCAGTGCCTGATTTTCTCCGCCTATGTTATCGTTCCGAGGGGAGTAGTTTCCCACCATTGCATCGCCTTCGTTATCTGATCCCTCCTTTACAACGCAGTCGTCTTGAGGAGTGTTTATTGACAACGCACTGTTTTCGTTTAGGGGGGAATCCTCGACGTCCTTCTCTCTATCGCGCCTTTGACTCTGAGATCGCGTGACAGCGTTAATCTCAGCCAGCCTTTTCTTCCCATTCGCAGGTAAGCCGTCGATTAGTTATGCAGTGCGGTTACTAAGCAAGTACCTTTTTTAACATAAATTTTTGTCTACCACTGCCGCCTTTGTTATAATCCTCCCAAAATCACCCTCTAATCGGACTCTCGCTACAGGTAGACACTTGGATTGCGGATCAAGTGGGGTACGCACCCAGACTATCTCGCCTGTCCACGTTTCTTTTGGGGCATAATTAACACTGGTTAAATCTATGCTAGCCCCTGAGTCCCGAAGAATTTCACACTCACGACCGTTTACCGATCCTACGCTTGTATACGGCTCAAACTCCCTTTTTACACTACCAACTAACCTTAATTCATTTATGTCTCTTGATCTTTTCTCTTTCAGTTTAGGACAGAAAGGTCTGAGATGATCTAAGCTATTACACTCATAACAGCGCAGTGGTCTCCTTTTTTCAAATTCTTTTGCCCGATCAAAACGATTCACTTTTTCCGGAGAAGATGGGGGTCTTTCGAACCTTCTCCCAAAATTTAACTTTTCTTCCGTCTTTCTACGGGGTTCGTTAAACTTAACACCCTGAAACTCCTTCCTTCCACCTGACATAGGTTTCCTAAAGTTTTGTCTGACCGTTTCGAATTGGTCTAATTTGTCTGCCAACTCAAGTGGCGAAATAATTTCTCCCCATGTGTCGATGAAATGTTCCCTCACTTCTGGCACGGCTTTGCGTTTCATTTGGTCGGCTATTATAAGAGCTTTCAACTTTTCAAACGTGTCTATCCCTAGACCTCCAACCCATCCTTCCATATAGCTTTCCAATTCATAAGCGAAATCTCGCCAACGACTGTTCGCTTTCCGCGTGTGCTGCACGAATTTTACTCTAAATGCTTCGGGGCTCAGCTTGTACCTATTCAGAAGAATTTTCTTAGCATCTGCATATGTCTTAGACTCGTCTTGCGTCTCTCTGACTATGATTTGCCCAATTTCTATAGGAAGCAATGCTATTAGTTGAGTTATCCACTCCTCTTCGTCTATCGACGCGCCTCTAGCCTGCCTTTCAAAAGTTGTGAGATACAGGCTAATATCCGTTTCGTCTGGATTAAAATTGGGCATAAATCTTTTTAATCCCAGAGATGTTCTCCTCATGTTTGATTCTAGAGGGATCGATTCGCGAGTTTGATTTCCTGACGTAATACGCAGTTTTTCTAATTCAAATTCTCTCTCTTTATCCCTTTTCTCCAACTCAATTTGTTCTTTCCTTTCCTCTAATTCCGACTGCCTTTTTCTTTCTTCCCGCACCGATTCTACAGAAGCTTTCACCATTTCCTCATCATAATTTTGTATTGTTTTAATAAGCCCGATAATTTGAGCCTTATTCATTGATTCTGCTGCTAACACGCCAAAATCATCTGCTACCTCGAGTAACTCAGCTTTAGTTGCTCTCATTAAAAATGTCATAGCTTAAAATTGAGCAATACCGTACCTATACTTTCAACTACTACAATCTTCAATTTAATTTTCTATGATAGTTTACAATAATTCTCACAGTAGAAATTTCTAACTCACTAGCTTTTTCCGAAAACTACTGATAAAACATGTACATTTCGCACAAAAATAAAAATTGAATCCTTAACATAAATCACTCTATTGTTTCTGAGTATCACTACGAAGCATAATAATTAAACACTATCGAAGTATTTCCCTTAAAATTTTAGCACAACGGTTAATTTAAATTTAATAAAACACCCCAATTGCCTCAAGTGCATTCAATAAAAGGAGTACTCATTCTTTTTGCAGTCTTCTTCCAAGGACCCTTCAGAAAGTTTCCCGGAGCACAGGCAACACCAGAAGTAGTTAGGTACTTGAACACTTTTGCATTCAATCACAGCCAGGTTGGCTCGATGATCAGTTTCCGCAGGTTTTGTTACGGTTTCAGGAACACAGGTTTCAGCAGCCAGGTTGGCTCGATGATCCGTTCCACAGGCTTTGTTACGGTTTTAGGAACACAGGTTTCAGCAGCCAGGTTGGCTCGATGATCCGTTCCACAGGCTTTGTTACGATTTCAGGAACATAGATTTCAGCAGCCAGGTTGGCTAGATAAAAGTTCAAAAAAAAATAACGCTTTTCGGAGTTTCAGGTGTTTAGCCATCCAAGTAGGCTGCCACCAAAATAACTATCTTTAAAGCTGTAGCGTTTTACGCTAAATAATCCAATCAAACTCTAGATTAATCGAGAGAGTTTTTTTTTTATTTACAAAGAAAAAAATTATTAAAAAAACTTAATTTTTACACTTTGGCAAAATGACGTGGTCCGATTACAATAAATCTCATCCCAGGTTGGGATATCCGAGATGATAATTCAATCGTTTCTGGCAGGGTTCTGCCGCAAAGTTTTTCCCAGGGTGGGAGCCAGAACAAAATCGTTGTTCTCTCTGCAAAATCCAAAGCTTACCTCCCTCTAAAAACTTCCAGCTTTTTCTTCCACCCCCGACGCCGCGTCCAGAGTCGATGACCTTCCCGGTCAACGGCCGTCCTCCCTAGCCTCGCTGAGGGTCCCAATTTACATCAGGTTAACCCATAGTGGGGCTGAGGGAAATCTATTTTTAGAAGCACCCTATGGAATTATACTGTTTAGAAGTATCCATAGAAAACCTCTAATAGGGTGCATTTCCTTCGCCCACACTCAACGTGGCAGGAAGGGTTTTTTTTCACTAGTTGTTTTAGGCAAATGTTAGCCATGTTACAGCGGAGCCATATTTTGAATTGTGGTCAGTGCAGTATCCCCTCCATGCCGTCCTCTTTGATTCCATTATCATCTTTTTATGGGCGGCCCTGCTAGACCTGAAGGCCTGATCCGCGGCTCGGGCCCCATTGATATCTGAGGATTCTCTTATCAGGAACCGGACTCTCCAGGACAGGGCAGTCACCCGGTTCCTGAAGGCGGCGAGTTTTCCGTTCCACCAGGGAACCTTGCCATCTCTATTGTTGTTTTTACGGGTTTCTTTAAGCGAGCTTAAACGCTTAAGGTTTCTTAAGCGTTTTATAATCGAGTTCCCAAGTATTGTTAATGTTAATAGCAGAGATAGCTAAATTGGGAGTTAATTTATGGAAGTATCCAGGGAACCTTCCCAGTCCGAACTTCGTCCTAAGGAAGGCAAAATAGGCATCGAGTTCCCAAGTATTGTTAATGTTAATAGCAGAGATAGCCAAATTGGGAGTTAATTTATGGAAGTATTCAGGGAACCTTCCCAGTCCGAACTTCGTCCTAAGGAAGGCAAAATAGGCATCGAGTTCCCAAGTATTGTTACTGTTAATAGCAGAGATAGCCAAATTGGGAGTTAATTTATGTAAGTATTCAGGGAACCTTCCCAGACCGAACTTCGTCCTAAGGAAGGCAAAATAGGCATCGAGTTCCCAAGTATTGTTAATGTTAATAGCAGAGATAGCTAAATTGGGAGTTTATTTATGGAAGTATCCAGGGAACCTTCCCAGTCCGAACTTCGTCCTAAGGAAGGCAAAATAGGCATCGAGTTCCCAAGTATTGTTAATGTTAATAGCAGAGATAGCCAACTTGGGAGTTAATTTATGGAAGTATTCAGGGAACCTTCCCAGTCCGAACTTCGTCCTAAGGAAGGCAAAATAGGCATCTTCCCAAGTATTGTTAATGTTAATAGCAGAGATAGCTAAATTGGGAGTTAATTTATGGAAGAATCCAGGGAAACCTTCCCAGTCCGAACTTCGTCCTAAGGAAGATGCCCTGGTTGTTAGTTATGTTAAAGTTAAGGTCCACAGTCACGTACCTATGGTCACTACAGGATTCAATGTCCATTGCGTTCCAGTTAGAGGTCAAGGCTTGCATGTCGGAACTAATTAGTCAAATCGGGCCATCTTTTTCCAGAATGGGCAACTAAGATAGGCCCCTTCTCAGGGATGTTTACAATATTTAAAAAGAAGGAAGTGCAGAAGTCCAACATTTTCCTGCCCCTGATATCTTCATGGCCGTATCCCCACAAGGGGTAACGGGCATTGAAGTCACCAATGATGAGGAGCCTGCCTCGACCGAAATCGAGGGCTTCTAGCTACTCCTACTGGGTGTCAATGTTGCCTTGGGGGGAGGGGGGAGTATATTCTCCCCAATAACAGGGGACCGGATTGTGTTAAAGCCTATGCAAATACAAAATTATTGCTGACATAACTAAGATTAAAATTAACTGCAGGGTTACAGCAAATAATAACACTATTATTGTTTTTGGAGGAAATTTGCTTATGACCTGGTAATGGAGATATAGTTTTGCCTGAAAAGTAATAAGGGTCCTGGATACGTAAAAAATATGCTTTGGTGTGTTCTGCAGTAACTAAGACCAGACTATGGGTCGAGGGGGTGTTGTTTAGATTTATTTGTATAAGTTTTAGGATTCCAGACATTAAGCGCCGTAATCCGTGCCCGCCTCCAATATTGCCAACTGCCTCTTATAATTAGGGTATGTGGTTGGATGCATAAGGGAGACAGATGCAAGCAGATATTAACTTAACAATTTTATTTAGCAAGCAATAATGCTGGCGATCTTTGGTCAACTACTGGGTACAGATCTTCGAGCCAAGTGATCGCATGAACAAGAATGCTACGCCACCTATCGGTTTCGTGCACCATGAAATGACATTCAATAGGGGTGCCATCTATTTACAGAAAATATATGTAAATTGGATAAAAATAGGTTATCACTACAAGGGCATCCCCTCGACTTGACGTCATGGCCCGTTTTGTAGTTGGTTCTATAATTTTGATTCGATTCCTTGCAGCTTATACAACAAATTTTTCTCTTATAGTTTATCCAGTAGAGAATCGTGATAGTTTCATGTGCTTATATTTACAAATTTGTATTACATTAATTAGCCTTTTTTTTGTTCATATCTCAGCGTTTATACCTCTAAATAAAAACATATTAAAATTGCTTATAAGATGTAATAATTATCACGTATAAAATAAAGAGTATACCTCATACTCAAAATTTTAAAACTAATTTTCTCCTGGTATACTAATCCGCTGTAAAGCAGAATGCAAGTAAGTACTAAACTCATTGATTGGTAATTATTTATTTAAATATAATCTTACAGTAATCGATGAAACTTCAAAAAATCAACTTTATATTCTATTCAACAATCATGTCCTACTTTTAAATCAATATTTTAGTCACCGGGATCATTTTCACGAGGATTTATGTATGGTCTTTTGAAGGTGCTACATGAATGGTTCTCATTCGCGTAGGACGACTTAGTCTTCGTCAATTCGCTTTCGTCTTCTTTCTGCCCCTGCTGGTTAATATCTGCTTAGAATTAATGAGTCAAATGTACCACGGCTCTGAAGGCATTGTTTGAAGTTTGGATTTCCTTGGAGAGGGCCACTGGAGTATGTTTTGTTGGAGAGATTCTCCGTATATTCTGTTCGCGCGCGCGCGCGGATAAAGAGATGTTGTTTGTGTTCTATACACTCGGGGAGGCGTAACTTGTGTTCTGTACACTTGGAGAGGTGCTCCGTATATTTCGTTTGGGTGAGGAGGCGTTGCATGTGTTCTATTCGTTTGGAGATGTGCTCTAGGCATTATGTTCATGTGGGGATTAGTTGCTTGTGTTCTGTTCGCTTGGAGATGTGTTCTAAGCATTCTGTTCATGTGGGTAGGTGTTGCTTTCGTTCTGTTCGCTTGGGGAGATGCTCCGGATATCCTGTTTGGATGGGGAGGTGTTGCTAGGGTTTTTTCGAATTGATAATGTGCTCCGACCTTTCCGGCCATTTTGTTTACCCCTCCAGAGGGTAGAGGTGCGCCAGAAGCACTCCCGTGCATATTTCTTGCAGGTGAAGATCTGATCGGTTGGTGAGACGTTGAAGTGAATGGACCACCAGAGTCTGAAACGTCCGATTTCGGATGTTTGTTGTCGATAGGTGCTTGATATTTGGGAGAGCGTCTGGGTGACGGCTCTCCTCGAATGCGTCTCCATACACGTTGAACAACTCCGCCACTAGGTTTTGTTCGTAATTTCTCTGTGAGCGCTTGTTTCCTTCCTTCCATATTATTAACAGTTTCAGTTAATTCCGTTAATTCCAACTTCAAACGATCGTATTCTTCTCCGTATATTTCAAGTAATTCCTTATTTCTCTTACCCTAGAGAACAAAAACTGTTACATTCTATTGTAAATCAACAATCGATATTTTTAGTTCTGACTTCTAATGTAGCAGAGCTCATAATTAGGGAGGGGGTCAAGTTGTTGGTCATGAAATAAACGTTTCCAACGTAAGCTGTTTTGAGAGCTATCGTATGTCTAAAAATTAAGAAATTTGTTAAACGTTGACACATTTTTTAAACGAACGCACAGATTTTTAGCTTTCCTTATAGTTAATACGAGTTTAAACAATACCTGTAAAAAACAGAATAATCTTTCAAAAGTAGCTATACTTAGCGAACTTATACCTAATAATTTCCATTTTTTCAAATACTTATAAAAGATGGTCATTAAACGTAAAAAATGTGTGGAAACAACGTATGGCAAATCATAATATTTTCTTCTTATACATCTGACTTAACTATCAGCGTTTAGGACATTATATTTTGATTTATTTCTAATCATGTGAAATATGTGTATTCTTCCCTTTTCGTATACCAATTAAAAAAAACCAATGATGTAATGAAATAGCATACGTAATGCTTTGCGTCTTCCAATTTTAGATCCAAATCTTGCTTTACAGCTTCCCATTTTATAAGATCCTGATCAAGCATCTATTGTAATTAGTAGTCTGTTGAGTTCATCTTCGTTTTGCTTGATGGCTACTTGGAACCCCTCCTTCCAATCTTGAATTACTTTCTGTATACTTTCAGCAGGAGTCTGCGAACAAAAAGTAATAATTTAATTTTTTAAACTTTTCCACAGAAAGTATAGGATAACAAAAAAACAAAGATGATAACAAATAAACCTGGAGATATTAAAAATTCAAAATACATTGATAAAATACTGTTAAATAAGAACATGCACAATAAACAGACAGCAAACTAATGTCATCAATTCGAAAAATTGTGGTCCACTGTTGTCAGAATCAAGATACATACAAATATATTCACTTAAATGCACTAAAAACATCTGATTGGTGAACTAACCTGTTCACCTCTTTCTTCCATGATCGATCTTAATGCTCCTTCTATCCTAGAATCGAACTCGAAGTTTTTGTTGGAGGTCATCGCCAAATCTTGCATGCACTCTTCCTGAGCAGCAATCTTCTCCTTCTTAAGAAGTGCTAATCTCCTTTGCAATTCCTTGTTCTGTTTTCTTTCTTTCTGCACTTCCCGTTTCATGCTACTCGTGAGAGAATTTGAGGCTGCCATATTTCTCTGTAGATGAGCCTACAATAGATTATAGAAATGCATTTCACGCTTTCAAATGAGCAGTAAACTTATGGATTTTTTCATTAACACTAGCATGCCCATGCATAGCATCTGCGCTAAACTTTCTTAATTGCGTATGGACAGAAAAGTATTGTTATTTGCATTTTGTTTTATTTCAATCCATTTATAAGTCATTGCATATCACATTAATGGATTTCATACCTCTTGTAGAAATCATTTAGTAGTAAGTTAATTCACACACACGACCAGTGATAGTGGACTGTATGAATTTATTGTTGAATCATGAATTCAATCACCAATGGACAATTCTTCCCTGTGAAGAATACAACACAAAAGGGTATTGAACCCCAAGGCAAAATCCCTCATGGATTGCGGAGCATGCTGCTGTCTCCACACACACACTCAGAATACGAATCCAAAAAGAACGAAATTGGAGCCTAAAAAGTAAGATATTACCTGTCCTTTGTTCTGAATGTAAAAAAGAACATAGTTCACAGCTACTGTTACTCGTTTATACATATATCTGTGTGATCCATCTAGAATATTCCATGTAGAACATTCCACCTAGAATATTCCTTGCAGAACATTCCAAGCAAAGTTGAATCATGTGAAAAATAAACAGACTACAAAAGGCGAAGAGAATTGGATGAGGGCTTCCAAATTACTTGTCATATTATTACGATTAAACACCTCTAATTAAAATAAAATTATACAAAAAATATAAAATAGCATTTCGTATACTTCTTACCAATGTTCGTTCTTATTTTTTAAAATGTGTGACAAAAAAATTCACACCCGAGTTATGTTACCCCAACTAGCTTCTGAACGTCCACTTCAGTGTTTCTTCCCATCCCTTTGTTTTCAACAATGCTTCAGTATTTTTTTTCTAAAGCTTTTGTCGCTGTCACTCGCGCTTTTCTTTCCAAGTTAATTTTCAGCTTCCACATTTCTCATTTCTTTCTTTAATCACACTGCAGAAGAATTTCGTTAAAATGACGATCTCTTGAGCGCAGTTTCAGCAATATTATACAGTAACATAGCTAAACACCAAGCACATTTAAACAAAGCTGCAAAATTGACAAACAAATCCCGTGGCATGTTTACATGCATATATACGTCCTTTACGTTTGACAATAAGCTATTAGCATCAATTTTTGAGCCGCGTATATTAGTCAAATATGCACTTCGTTGAAGTTATTTAAAGGTTTGAGGTTTTATAAATTGAATTTTTTTTAATGAAACTGACCCATAAATTTAATCGAGTATCAGTTTATTTAGCTTTGATATACAATTGATATCTACACTATATGGACAAAAGTATTTGGACACTGCATGTTTTTCAGAAAAAGTGCTTTACTATCCTATTTAGTAACAGGGAGGCCCTCCTTGTGCTTGTATTACAGCTGCAACACATCGAGGCATACTTTCCACAATAAGGAAACAGCGCTCGACATACCTCTTGCAAAGCTGTGAGAAGATATTGTTTCGAAGATGGGCGGGCGTGCATGGCAGTGTCGTACTCGTTGCTCCAGTTTGCCCCACAAGTACCCGATGGGATTAAGATTGGCCAGTCAAGCAAATTCGCCTAATTTTCAAGAAACCATTGCAGCACACGTTTTGCAGTATGACATGGAGCTTGATCCTGTTGGAAGAAACAATCATCATCGCCGTAGTATTGCCATAGTGTAGGCAAGGCCGAATTATCCAGAACGTCGAGCTACACGCCAGAGTTCATGGTACGAGGTACATAAAGCAATGGGCCGAGTACTAACCAGGAAAACAACTCCACATTAATATGGATCCTCTGCGAATTTCTGCAGTGTCTAAATACTTTTTCAATATAGTGATGTATAAGAGTTTTATCTTTGAATATAATAATTATGATTTTTTTTATTTTAAATTCGATTGCGAATCGAATTTAAAGTAAAAAATCGTACTATATGTGGACTAGGGATGCGACATCGATGTCGATGTTTTATAAAAAACATCGATGTACACTCATTGCCATAAAAATTTGCGCACCAAGATAAAGTCGTCAAAATGAAATGAAATTTTACAAATGCAAGAACTACTTTGATATAAGTAAGTGATTAGAAAATCAAAGAAAAAGGATCATTTATTGCAGAAAAAAGTACAAATGAACGGAAGTTTTAGTACTCTGTTGGACCCCCTCTAGCACGAATGCACGATGCGATACGAGCGGGCATTGAGGCATACAAGTTCCGTATAAAATGTCCTCAGATATCTCGTTCCACAGTTGCTGTAAACGCGCCTCTAGTTCGACCAAACTCGTAGGGTGTCCAACTTGCCGTCCCAAATGAACCCAGATATACTCGATTGGTGACAAATCTGGGGATAGAACAGGCCAGGGAAGGGTGGTAATGTGGCGGAGTCTTGTGATAAAACAGGCAGTCTTGTGACATCCTTGCTGTGTGTGTGGCCGAGCATTGTCTTGTTGAAAAATGGCTCCTGGGAGCCCTTCCATGAGTGGCATCACATGTGGCTGAAGGATGTCATGGATGTACCGCTGGGCTGTCATTGTGCCATGGATCAATATTAGGGGTGACCGTGTATCGTAAGCAATGGCACCCCATACCATCACACCAGCTGTGGGAGCGGTGTGTCGCTGTAAAGTGAAGGCAGGATTGATGCGTTCACTATGGGGCCTCCACACACGAACACGATTGTCATCACTGCTCAAATTGAATCTAGATTTGTCGCTGAAGACGACCTGGTTCCATTCCGTTGCAGTCCAATCCCGTAGTGCGCGACACCACTCCAAACGGAGGCGTCGGTGGGTGGGTGTCATTGGCAGCACACGTAAAGGGTGCCGCGATACCAGATGTCCTTCAGCCAGGCGCCTTGCGATGGTTCGGGAAGACACAGGGGCCCGTAGTGAAGGTGCTGCCTGTGTCTGGATAGCGGCCAATGAGGCAGTTGGCTCTACGTGTGCGTTTCGTATGATGTGATGGTCTTCTCAACGACTGGTCTGTCGAGGGCGTCCTGAGCCTGGTCGCCGTGTAAATGACGTCTCTTCTGTCCACTGGTCCCAACACCTCCTCACAGTAAAATCAGAACGGCCTACTCGACGAGTTACTCGCCGAGCTGACCACCCGGCTTCCATCATCCCGATGATTTTTCCCCTCTCGAACTCTGACAGCTGCTCATATTGTATTCAATGGCGGCGTAACGGCATGTCTACAACAGCATTTCCTTTACAAAAGATTAAGTGCACTCAAACAAGCTCTGCTTACCTGTTTTATACTCCAAGGTGAACGAAGTTCAACGCCCTCTTGTGGCATTATGCAATGTGCAATCACGCTGCATTTCTAATCATTTGCATATCTGGCCGACATGTACCTTCATGCCAAGTTTCGTTACGATCCCACAATTATTTCTTGGTGCGCAAATTTTTATGGCAATGAATTGTATTTAACATTGATGTATTGGAGCCGATTTTTTTGTAAAATCAATATTTATATTTGTCGATGTGTTTGAGTTGTCGATGTTTTATTTTTAAATGAAAAAGTACCATTATAAAAATTTTAAAACTAACCAAGTAGCCTAATTTTCATAAACTGTAAATTGAACATACATTTAGACCAAAGTGGCAAGGGTGAAGAGTCTGAAAAGTAGGGATGCGACATCGATGTCGATGTTTTCAAAACATCGATGTTTTATAAAAACATTGTTGTATTTACCATCTATTTATTGGAGCCAATGTTTGTTTAACATCGATGTTTTTACGGTGTTGATGTTCTATTTTTTAATGAAAAAAAGCACCATAGTAAAAATTAAGAAAAATAACCATGCAACTAAGTATTTGTCAGTAATGGCGACATATTTTCCATCAGAAAGAGTTTTTTTTCTTAACTGGTGAAAAAGAAGTCGGCTTAAGGTGGAGAAAGTTAACAAACTTCTTTTTTTACAAACTGTATATAACAAATATATTAGGGCCAATAATAATTATTGGCCCCAATATATTTTATTTACAGTAAATAAAAAATAAGTTTGTTGTGTTTTCCCCCTTAAAAATTGATAAATAATTAATAATAAGTAACAATAATTGTTGTTATGTACCTACCTAATTATACTTACAGTTAATAGAACCTATGTCAAATTGTTGTAAATATTTTTTTTTAATTTGAAGATAAAAGATTTGTTAATTGTTCTTCTTATTTTTTTCTTTGTTTTGATAGTTAAAAAATCTAACTTATAAATTAATAAACATGGAAAATGAGACAAATTAATTATCCCCCCCCCTCGGGCGAACATTAATGTTTGAGGTTGCTAAACCAGTGTTGAGAAATGGGTGAAAAAGTTTAAATATACTGAATTTTTAAAACATCGAGGTTTTTGGCCGATGTATTTTGAACATCGATGTTTCAATTTTGAACATCTATGTTTTGCTGTCGATGTCGCATCCCTAATGTGGACATCTGAACTAAGGTTAATTTCATTGTATTCCTGACGCTCATCATTACGTAGTTTGATGCCATTTTTTTTTCTAGATGTAAAAATGCCAAGTTCTAACACCATTTTCAATTTACTGACTTGCATAATTAACTTTAGTTTCATACTACATTTGTAAGTTATTTGTGTGCATATCCTGCATAAGCCCATCTGGTAATAATTATATTCAAATAATTTTTCCGTACAGTAAAGCTAAATTTTAGGATTTCTCCTTACTATAAATTCTTCTTCATCGACAGAGTCTTCAAGGCCACCAAATTTTGTGGTTCCTTTTTCAAGATACTGAATTTTCAATCTGCAACAGAAGTTAAATATTATTTAATTTTTGTTTCCCAATGCGTGAAGGGTTACATCTTAAGTTGTATTAAAAATACACATTGGAAGTTTATATAACGTTTTAGGGAAGGGATATTCTTTCTTACTTAATAGTAACTTAAAAACCTGTAGGCATAAAACATAACAATCCATCTTGATATAATGGATGTGCGATTCCCTGCAGTGAGTTGGTAGGTAGTCGATTTTATGTCGCACTAAAGCAACATAATCATCAACAGCAACGCCCTAAAGTAACATTTGCATCGGTCCGAGAATAAAGATCCGATGGCAACACTTCGTAGTTTTAAACTACAATCAGATGACGAAGTCAACACTTGAGCTGGCACCCCACCTCTCCAAACTTCCACACCTCACCAACGTGGACATGAGACCCTGACAGATTTGACATGCTCCAGTCCCCACTTACACGACAGTCACAGTATGGAGTTTCGAACAACTCTCCGATTGCAAATCCACGATTCTACCAAGATCATGGTATTTTAAAGAATTATAAACAACTAGCATACTCGCACATAGCACCTGCACTAATGTATCTTAATTGCTAATACCTATTTATGACAGTGCAATACTTATATTTCATAACTTATTAAAATGCTCCATTTATAACGAATACAAGCATCTATATGAACACTTCATGCAAATATGTGTGTGTGTAAAAATATTATTTTAAATTAAATAACAAATCAAAAACCATTTTTTATACAATGGATCACATTCTCTCATAGTTTCTCTCTCATTGCATTTCCTTAGTTTATCGTGGTGTGTTTACCCTGATTCTTACGACTCAGATGACTTTCCAATTTCCATTGAGTATAGTTTATCGATCAATAAGACGTTAAAATAAATTCGTTACCGTTATCACTATCAATGTCCTTTAAGCATATACTTCGTACAATGTCACTGTGTAATCTGTCATAGTAAATTCTGGAACGATAGAAGGAAAGTCAACACCTCTGTTGCATAATAAAAAATCAAATGTTCATACGGAATAAATAAGCATCAGTTCTAATCGTCAGTGAGAGTCTTGGATGATTGAAACAAAAAGTTTCCCCGAGATGTGCTTTCATTTTGTTAGCGTCCATTATAGTGTGTATTCTTGTTCTATAAATTATTTATTAACTTTAACAATAAGGTGCAGCGTCTCCTGATTCTTACATTACAAAATGGACGGCCCAATTTGTGGTCAGTGTTCTAATGTTTCGTTGGCAGCGAAACCACACAATGTTTAGGAAACCTCAGCACAGCGAATATTGTGATTCATCCAAGTGAAAAACCTCTTCTACGACTTATCCATATGCTCGTAACCTCAAGTGTAAAGAATAAAAAAAAAGTCACGTTAATCACGAATATTTAGTAAAGCTTGGCGTTTCTAATACATTAAGTTTTCTAAAACAAGATGGCCTACCAGTTTCAGTTGAGAACGAAGAGATGCACATGCGAATTTAAAAAATGAATTACCTTAAATTATTAGTACTTAAATTCTGTTCCAAGAACACTATGGCTTTTTATTTGGAAAGGGGAAAAAGGAAGATCAAAAACTCCTTATGAAGAAAATGGAGTTGGATAGAGCAGATACCCTTATGGTGATTAGCTAAACGACTTAATAACAAACGTCGAAAACTGTGATGAAGAAATGGCAAAAAAATATGTTGAAGAACGAAGAGAAAAAAAGAGAATGTAAAGAATATCTGAAGAAAGATCTATTTAATTAGAACACTATAAGTTGCAACTTGAATACCAGGTTTTCCAGCCCTCAATTGTGGTTTCTGTTCTGGATGCAGAATTGAAAAGAATACTTTCCACAAATATAATCCAAAAGGCCACGATCTGGCGTACTTCCTGAACATGTTTGAGCTTGAATTTATGTTCTCAAGCAACTTGGGTCCCATATTAGATCGAATTACTGCCATCTATTGCCTGAAGCCTTATCAACAGGAAACCAGAAGAATATGCAAGATTACCAAAAGGTGAAAGAAATTCTCCTGAGAAGATACAAGCTCACTGAAGATAAATTCAGACAACTATTTTCTCTATACAGCAAGAGTCCTTTTTCAAATTTGATCAATTAAGAGAATCGTGCTGTTTGAGGCTTATTTTGAAAATAAATCATATGAAAGATGTAAAGATTTTTGGCGACATAAATATCCAAAGGATGCAATACCAAGTAAAGATACCCTGTTCAATTTATTCAACGATTTGTTGCAATATTAGAAGTGAATAAATGAGACTCTTGGTTCCAACAAGACGTTGCAACTTGCCATTCAAAATGTTTTGTAACCATGAGCATGCTTCAAGATTTTTTGGCGATCGCCTCGTCTCAATAAACCTTTGGCCACCTCGTTTCCCTAATCTGCACATTCCTGATTTTTTTCCTGTGGGGATATTTAAAGAACAAAGTTTATGAAGATAACACCAAACAATAGGTAATCTGAAAATTGCCATTACTCAAAGGATACAAGAAGTCACTCCCAGCATCTTGAAACGCGTTTCTAAAAATATGCGCAAACTTCAGCCTTGCCTCCAAGAAAAAGATGGAAATTTTGAACATTTATTGTAAACGTAAGTTCAAATTATTTTTTCCTACGTTAGGTTGAAAGTGCTTTTTACCATTAGCATAAAAATTATTGTTTTGAAGTTTGTTGTTTTTGTATAGTAAATTTACGAATCGTCATTACAGGAACTTTTAGGACACCCTGTATTTAGTAGTAATATAACACACTAGGGCACCTCATACATATTTTTCAATAACATAACATCAAAATAAAAAAAATTTTGACTTCACTTTTCTAGCTGGGGTGCGATGTATGTGTGTTTGTGCGTTAGAAAATTAAATAAGAACTCGATTTTAAAATTGTTAAACATAATTATAAACATAATTTTAGGTTTGTGAACTTCACTTCATCAAGTGACAGCAGGTACTTCGCAGAAGAGTTCGACATTAAAAATGGAAGGAAAATTTATGTTAGCCTTTGTAAGCCTCGGCTTCAAAAGGCAGTGATCCCCAGCATTTGGAAGGTGTTGAAATGATCAATGTGCCAACTTGCTATTCTGTATTAAAAAAAGAAAAGGGCATTTTATTTCTTATTATCTCAACGTCAGCACTAGTGATATCCTTGTCTGTAGTTGTTGATTCAGATTGTTTTATAAAAGCCTATAAAGAGAATGTTATGATCTCTGAAATTGGAAATTACAAACTTCCCTATCATATTAATAACATCAATACTTTAGATTCCATTCTTTTGGAAACATCAAACCTGAATGCTCCAAATGGAGACGGTAATGTTAAAAATATGTTTAGTTTAACGCAGAATGTACTGAAAGACTTATTAAAGTGTGTCTCAAGTGAAAGTCAAAGCTTATTATTGGGTTTGTTGCTGAACAACTATCACTTGCTGAAAATCACAAGAATCGAAATCGGTACAGTTCTGATTTCTCAATTTTAAACAGTTTGATCTTTACCATATCCCCACACGCGTATCTATTTTTAAGAATTTGTGGATTTGTAATTATACCCCATCCTTCGACAGTAAAGAGACTGTTCAAAATTTAATGTTGATCCCTAAACTGAAGGACTTGATAATAATTTTTTATTATATGCTTAGGAAAAGATTTTATACTTAAATGATGCTGACAAATATGTATCATTACTTATTGAAGAAATTCATTTGAAAGCCTTTCTTGATTATAAGGGTGGTGATATTATTGGGGTATCCTATAACAGTGAGAAGGCAACTAATTCTGCTTATGTATTTATGCTGCAAAGTATAAAATCTATGTTATACACATTTTACCCGTTAAGACAGTTATTTTGAACATTCTTTATGATTTCTTGTTTAAAATTGTTATAGATCTTGAACATCTTGGTTTTAAAGTTGGGTACATCATCAGTGACAATAATGCTATTAATCGCAAAGCTGTTTCTTTTTTTGCTTCCCCACCCAAATTGAGTATTTGTTACAATCATCCTGCTGACCTTTCAAAACCATTGTTTTCCATTATTGAACCTGTCCACATACTGAAATGTACTAGAAATAATTGGCTAAACCAAAAAAATTGTGGACAATGTATGTTTTATCCAATGTTTTACCAACTGAACAATAATTTATCGAATGCGGAACAATCACAGAAAGATCAAAATCTGCCTCTCTCTTAACACTAAAACAGCTTCATGAAATTGAATCAAATGCTATTGTAAAATATGCTGATACACAAACAGCATTGTATCACACAACGCGTGCAATATTAGCAATATTAGAACTAACAACTTATTGTATAGAAGAGTTACATTTTTAGTATATATTAACTGCAAACTGATTAATTAGAAGACTGTTTTGGCAGTTATCGCCAGCTAGCAGGTGCCCAGTATAATATAAATTTGACAGAATTCTTTAAATCTGAAAAAAAATTAGAATTATATATCTTCTTCCATTATGGTTAAGCTAAAAAAAATGGTGAAATTGATATTAGTATTTCAGATGTGAAAGATGTAGTTAAAGTTGAAAATTTGGGGGAATAAATTCAATTTTTGGGTAAAATTAATGTTTGTAACTCTGATATTTCTGACTTGAATGACACTATTCTTGCTATTGTGTTTGTAGCTGGCTATTGTGTTCATTCTCTTTCAAAAACCATCAACTGTTTATCTTGTAAAGCTCAATTATCTGTAGATTGAGAACTTGAATTAAGTTCATGTTATGCTTTGATCAAAAATCTAGATCGAGGTGGATTGAAGTATCCAATTAATGATGTAATTACCAAAGTATATACAATTACATAATTGTATCTAAGTTATTATCCACAGACTTTGAAAATTGTTGACTTTCAAAATAAGAGAAATGTTGTATGTAATATCACGTCAAATGTTTTGAACTCGTCAGAAATTTTCCTGCCAGTTGAAACTTGCGACAAAAGTCAATTCTGAAAAAATCAACAAACATATTTTTGAAGAACTGATGCAAAAGAATAAAGGATTTGTGCTAGTTTTGTCTGCTAAAGATAAGAAAAGGCCTAAAAATCCCAAAATGACAAATTTCCTAAAGATAGAAAAATTCAAACTCTAACAAATTTAAAAATTTAATTATTTATAGGTAACTGTGGATGTTTTTTATTGCAATGTGGTGTTGGCAGATATGCTATGTAAATTCATTAAAATGAATAATTTATTGTATTGATTTTTATGCTATTTATTTATGCTATGATAATTTTATGTTTAATAAAGATGATTAAATTTATTTTTCTAGTTTCCTAATATTTTTTTGCTTTCAGTGAGTGAACTTTAGAAATTCTAAAATAAATTTCTTACCATAGTATTCAATATGTTATCAATAGGGTACAATGGAAATGACTGGTTGATATAATTCTATATTAATTTGTTAGCTCAATGATTTCATGTATGATAATAATGTACTAATCACTATATGCTTAAAGTTAATCCATTATTGGAATTGAATTTTCATGTCAAGTTATATGTATATAGGGCAATTCCACGGTAACTTACATTTAGACAAATATACTGATCTTGAAGTGTAAATATATTAGCAAAAAATAATAGAAAACAAAATATTTACTTGAATTGTTCAACAAACTAGCAAAAAGCTAAACTTTGATAAGAATGTTATTAATTTACTGATATTTTTAAGTCCACAGAATTAAATTTACTGTAATAACTTGCGTTACAGTAAAGAGGAATAACAGAAAAGGTTCATGAACATTTGAATAAAATTCTGTTTTGTTCAACATGATATAGTTTGAAAAGTATATACATTAATTCTAAAGCCTTTCATAATTGTAGTCATGCAAATTTTTTTAAACTGTCATTCATCAATTAAATTTAATTTAAAAAATTTTAAGAAACATACGTAACATTTCATTTTTCCAAAATTTTATTCTAATAGCTAAATTTTCATTACAATAAATCAAATACAATCACGATGAATCAAAACCAAAAAACTCCAGTCTTTTTTAAGCCCAAAATTATGTAAAATATATCTTGTTTTATTTTTTCAAGTTTTTACTTTTCAGCATGGAATTACCCTAATATATCATGGGTGTTCACTAATTCTTGCATACAGGATTTACTTCTCCAGCCTCCTTTTTCAAAAATTAAGGCAAAATATTTTTTAAATAGTTGACACAATATAAAAGGGACTATATGGATATATTGGTCCAAAAATATTATGCAATTGACATTGGAGATACCTGATATATGCATCCATCCTCCAAGTTAAATATAAATAGTTTTCAAATGCTTCTAATTGAAAAAAATTTATCTGATCAACTTCTATAGTTATGTTCTTTAATTACCTAAAAAAAGCATGAATACTAAACTTGTCATTTTTTAAATTCCATTAACAAGGAAATTATTTTTTTAGCAAACTCATTTGAATAATGGATTTACTAAATGTTACTATCATAATTTAGCTTTTTTTTGTGTAAAATGTATCATATTGTCGCTATACACGTAGATACAATAATTTATCAACAGGTCCTAGAACCCAACAAAAATAGCCCTGGAAAATTTTAACCTTTCTTATGAATAACCGAAAATTAATCTAAATTAAAAATATATTTATATGGCTGCATTTATCAAGGATGATGGGTATTCTTCGAAATTTATTTTTCCCACAGATGTCTCAGAATTTTTTAATCATTGCCTATTAAATATAATTTAAACTGTCAATTTGATTTTGTATCCATAATTAATTTAAACTCTTAATTTCACTGGGTCGCATTTATTTCCTCCCGTAACTTTCCAGATATTCAATGAAGCATCGCAAACATTACTATTTATATTTTAACCTTCTGAACGTTGCTTTGTCATATTTTATTGTTTCCCACAATTATAAATTGTATATCTATATATTTCTTCCCCTGCTTTCAATTTCATTTCATTATGCTACTTTAAGCTGACAAATTCCAATAACTAAATAATTCGTTGAATGAAGTCGGAACTCGCTGATAAACAAACGCTCAACAATGATGTTTTGCATCGCCTAATTTTTCTGACGTCACAAAACAGTGGTTTGGCTTTCTTATCTCTAGGAGGTATTGGTTGAGCCCAGAGAAATTCCGTTCAAAATTTTTTGGAAATCAGAGACGACCGGATTTAACTTGGAAGGATTTCCACTTCGAGTTACGAAATTATTTTGAGGAATGGGTATCGGGGTTGGACGTAAAAGGTTTTGAACAACTGAAGGATCTTATGGTCACGGATCAATTGAAAAAGAGAGCTAGCTGCGATGCAAAGAATCATTTCTTAGACGATTGGGAGAAAATTACTTCGGCTTCTAAACTAGCTGATATGTTAGACGACTATGAAAATGTGAGAGGGGAAACCAAAAAGAACATTGTTCCTCCCCCTCAAAGTCAGAGAAGGTTTGATCAGGATATGGGGTATCGGAATTCACTGAAGAATGATGATTGTAATAAAGATACATATCTAGGAAATCCGAAGTTTCCAAAAAACAAATATGAACGATATGAAGAACGGAAAGGTCCCCGATGTTATGAATGTGGGTCAGCTAATCATTTTAGACCCCAATGCCCAAAACTAAAAGATAAATTCCCAGCATCGGTAAACAATGTACAGATATGTACCGAGGAAATTTCCGAAGAAATTCTGACCCCTTTCATGTTTGATGCGGTAATTAATAATCACCACATAATATTACTAAGAGATACTGGGACATCAATAGACATTTTCAGCAATAATTACATACGCCCATCGTGGTTGACGGGTGAAACCGTTTGTCTGAGAACGCTGCTTGACAAAACTCCCACTTGTTTGCCTTTGGCGCAGGTTGAAATCGAAACGAAAGAGTTTACCTCACTTTGTTAACGCTGTCCAAACGAGTTCCCTAAGAAAAGCAGTACAACTTAACCGCCCATCTTGCATACGGGAAACCGAAGTGTGTAAAGATAAGAACGTGATTGTTGAATTAAACGGGGGGTCGAATGAAGGAACAGACAGTGTCCTGGGTACAAAAAATGGGCACAGTTTAGAGTTACCACCCTCTAACGAAATAGGAAGTATTGAGTTGCCGGAGAGAGAACTGATAACGGGAGAATTAGAGTTATTAAGGGTAGAACGAGTAGCACTTGCAAGAGCTCAGAAATCTTGTATGACTTTGAGAGGAATTTGTGATTTTGCATTGAATAAGTCAGGAGAAGGTTCGACCCCTAAAGATAAATATAGCATCGATAATGAGTTGCTATTTCGATATCAGAAAGACCACTTGGGGAATGAAAGGAAATCGTTAGTTGTGCCTGAGAAGTATAGAACAAAAATAAAGGCTTCGTGTCGCGAAGAAACCCTGTCGAAAATATTTAGTCGTTTGGGATTTTCACCCACATAATTTTTATTTTTTTTATCTTACCAGTATAATTCGATATGGTCTGACATTGAGGACTAATTAGTTAAAATATTATTTTAACTACGAATATACTGTGGGAATAGTCATGAATTACGATTGTTTTGAGACGAGTTTAATTATGAATTATGATTATGTTATATGAAAAGATTTTAATTGTGAATTATGACTATTTTCTAATTGATTGTACTGTATAAAATGATTTTGCTATGATATAATGGTCATTACTTTGAATTATGGAAATAACTTATCTGTATTTTGTGTTGGTTTAAGGGTAATTCAAAATGTTATTTTGATTATTAATTCTACACACTATATAAATAGTAGAATACTGATTACTAAAAAAAGGTTATTTTAATGTGTCAAAATATGTCTTTTTTTTGTGTGGGAGAAGAATTTTAGGTTTTAAACTATATAAATGGTTTAATAATTGATTATATTGTATATATATAAATCCCTTACAAGTAACTGCTCTATGATCTGAATTATAACTTAATTGGATTGATATGAAACTTATTGACTTGAAAGTTTTTTATTTAAATTATTTGCTTTTAGTAGAATTTTGTGTGAAAGGTTTAACTTTTTGTGAAAAGTCACAACTCTGGGATATCCGATTGGTATGTCTTACCTTAAAAACGACATTATAATAATGTGCTTCAGTGTTGTGAAAACTGACAGTTGTTTTGGAGAAAGAAACTTTTCATCTGTGAGAAAAGTTTCTCCCAGAGACAGGGGGAGTCTGTGACGTCGCCGACACTGCCACTGACCTTTGATTCCAAATTCCTGAAACATATGTCCGAGCCCTGCTGACGAACAGCTGTCCCGTTTGTTTTGGGGTGCCTGTGATTTGTGGCTTGCGGAACGAGGGGTGTTGCGACGTCATTTGGCCCATGCAAATTCTGTATAAAGTGTGATGTCACGGACGCTGTCTTTGATTGTCCCGTGATTATGTCATATCGAACTGAAACGTTTAAAACACCTATAAGGTGAAGCCAAGTGATAAAGATGGTTGGCGACTGCGTAATTGTACATTGGATTCGGTGGATGTATATGTGCTACTTTCGTGCTGCTTTCTGGCTTGTAGTAATAAAGTCTTGTTCAGGTACTTGTTTGTTTTTACTGCCAATACGCTGCTTCTACATGTACGCTAGATTAGAGTTCTAGCATTGTGGCTTCCACGACAGGACAGTATTAGCGGTGTAGTGAAATATGGATCTAAAAGCGTTGAAAGCACAGAGAAAAGCTCTTAGAACTGCCTTTACTTTGAGCGCGAACCAAATTGAAAAAGAGCTCTCGAAGGAGGTAGATTTGAAGTGTATTTCGCTGTTACGAGTGCAGCTCAAGGACAAATTTTTACGGCTAGAAACTTGCCAAGATGGGATTTCCGGATCGCTACTGCAACAAGAGGGTGGCGAAAAGGCATTCGCTGATGATTTCGCGGAAGCTGAGAAATATCGAGACCGTTATCTGGAATACAGCACCGTCATTGACCAGAAATTGGAAGACGTAGTCATAGAAGGCGAAGTCGAGAAGCGGAGGAAGTTCAAGTTGCCACAGTTGGAGAATAAAAAAATTCAACGGTGACGCAAAAGAATTCCTTTCCTTCTGGAGCCAATTTCAGAAGATCCATATGCCCGAGCCCTGCTGACGAACAGCTGTCCCTTTTGTTTTGGGGTGCCTGTGATTTGTGGCTTGCGGAACGAGGGGTCTGCCGACAAAGGCAGATACGTTGGAGAACTCGAGAGAAGCGGAGGTATTTGGTTTTGCGGTGCTCGTTGACGAGGCCGCAGCTGTCTTGCGCCTGTTTCGCACCACCCATGTCATAGAGATGCAAATCTCTAGTGTACAAAGTGTAAATATAACTCTTTGCAAAATAAAATGCAAGTTATTTTTAAACTAGGCTGTTTCATTTTGTAGAAAGGCACTCCACTCGGCCCACTACGTTACACTACCACGCCATTGTCGGGAAACGTTACGCTGGTGTAAAGAACATATTAGTTGGAATCTTCAACAGTGGTTCAGAGTCATGTTCTCCGACGAATCCCGATTCACCGTGACGACGGATTCTAGACACCAACTACTGTGGAGAGAGAAGGGCACCCGTTACACACCACAGAATGTTCGTGATGTTGATCGTTATGGCCGAGGGGTCATGGTGTGGGCAGGCATTATGCATTTTGGCAGAACAGAGCTAAACATTTTTGATGCTGTTGCCTTTTTATCACAGCGGTCCGTATGAATAGAATATCGTTTCTGTAGAATTTCGTTTCGGTTCAGGTCCAGAAGAGGTCCGTTTCGTTTTGCAAAGTTCAGAACCGGGCGAACCCCCATGTTCTGGTTGGGTACGTCTAGGAGTGTTAATGAATGAAGATAAAAGAATAACTCGGTTTCAACGTAACGACATTGTATTTTACGTTTGAGTATATAGATTTAGGCTCATAAGCCTAACTAAAGGAGGCGTCAAGACTAACGCGTCCATGACCGCTTACCAGCTGGTGAGTACGCGCTTTCAGTTGCGCCTTCGTTCCGCCTTATGTACTCCGTGGCGCTGGCATAAATGTTGCACCTCGGACTTCAGTTTTTGCATTTGTGAGTTTTTGTTATGAAAAGAAGTGAAAATAGATGAAAAATAATGCCCTTTTAATATATTTCCACTTCTAGTCACAGAGAAGAGCAGTTTCTTATAGGGTAGGTTAGTAGGCTAGTCTATTTTAATTCTAAAAATGTCTTGGTGAATAAAAACGAACAGCTTCTGGTTGTGGACTAAAGCTGTTTTTAAGAGTTATTCAAGAGTGTTTGGAGCCTGAAATTGCATATTACTGAAAAACAAATTTTAAATTCAGAAAAATCCAGGATTTTCCCAAGATGGATATAAATTCGAAACCAAAGAAGTTTTGAGATTGAAATTGCGATTCACTAACCAAAACAGAGACAAAACAAAAGAAAAATATTCTATAACTTTCTAAAGTTCTGAAATCTAGTACTTTTGTTTTACCGACCAACCGGAATGGTGGTTAATGTGCTAGCCTCTAGATCGGAAGGTTCCTGATTCGAATCCTGGTCAGTACATGGATATTTGTAAGCGTATGGTGTAGAGGCGGCTGGTGAACCTGAAATCTGTCTCGGCCGAAAGTCCTGGTGTTGGTTTGGTTTGGAAATTTGGAGAGTGGAATGCCAGCTGAGATGTTGCCCCGTCATCTGACCGTGGTTCAAAATTACGTGGTGTTGTCCTCAGATCTTTTCCTCAGGGGATTGATCCTGGACCGAAGTTAATAGCACGTGTGTTTTTCTAGTACAACGTTAATTAAAAGTACATTAACTAATATGTTCTTAAGTTTTAAAATATAAAAAAAATTATTATGATAATCCAGCATTTATCAGATTTGAAGACTTCTGACGCCAGAATGGAATGGCTTAATGTTGAAATTATCACACAGATATTAAATAAGAAAAACTCAGCTAAATTCTAAACAGTAGCTTTTATTGTCACATTGACATTAAAGTATATATTTTTGATCATTCTAAATAATATTAAAAACATAACATCTAAAAGTATAACATTTATATCGCATTTTTTCAAGTTAAGAGTCTTGGGTTTTAATTAATGAATAAGAGTATATTTATTGTTAATTTTAAATCAGAAATCTTTCTGTATCAGAACTTTAAATTTTCATCACAAATACTTTTTGTGAAGCTACAACGTCTTACAACTATTTAAATGTGGATCAAAATATTTTATTCCCAAAATTAAATAGATTGCAAATCTTGATGTATAATTTGCTTCTTGGTTTGAAGATTGCAGAATTTGCTCAATTTATTACATAAAAAGTTTGTAGTTTCTCTCCTGATTTCAATTCTGCAGTTAGAATGTAATTGCACAGTTTGTTGATGGAACAAACTAAATCTCAAATGTGTCATCTTACTTGAAATGGTTACAATTTAAAAATAAAATAAACAAATTGTCTTCAAAAACAAATGCTTTAGAACATAATAAACAGGATGTGAGTGCTCCAAGAAACTTCTCTCATTTAGTAGGATGTCGCAAATTCAAAAAGGGCGAAAAACTATAAAATTACATAAAATGTGCATTGTTGTTATTCGCAACCTATATCATCCAATAAACCTAAAATATTTAAACAATTAAACTTGCGAAGCTCACAGAAAACGTAATAGGACAAAATCGAAGATAGGAAACAAATAGGTACTTCCAAAAAGACTTTGGAAACACTCATTACCTAGTTGTAAAAAATTAATATTATGAATCTGTTAGAGTGATACATTATTTTGTTTGAATCGATAGATTATTTAGATGGTAAGTAGTTAATTACCACCGCATTAGAGCAACACAACGGGCTATTGGCGACAGTCCGAGATCCGTCACGAAGTCAAAGATCAAAGGACAACGCTTTGTAATTTTGAACCGGTAAGTAGTTAATTACCACTGCATTGGTGCAACACATCGGGCTATTGGCGACAGTCCGGGATCCGTCACAAAGTCAAAGATCAAAGGACAACGCTTTGAAATTTTGAACCGGTAAGAAGTTAATTACCATCGCTTAGGAACAATACAACGGGCTATTGGCGACAGTTCCGGATCCGTCACGAAGGCAAAAATCAAAGCACAGCGCTTTGTAATTTTAAAACATGCACAAATGACCAAGTCACCTGAGCTGGCATCCCATTATCCACACCATGCTAACGTGAGGACATTTAACATTACGACAGATTTAACGTGAAGCAGAACCCTTGTACACGTTTGGCTGATCCTAATTTCGAAATTGTAACCCTTCGGTTGCTAATCCTCTGGGCTAACATGACCCTAAACTATGCATAATCCTAATTTGCTAGTATACAAAGTGTTCATTAAAGTTCAACCTAATGACAAGTTTTGTACTGTGTATATTTGATTTCATATCGTCCGTATCGTTTATTCCGTACTTCAATAAATTTTATAATGTTGAAATATTGTTTACAATTAAAATGTTTTGCTCGAATCAGCTTCTATAGATACTCTCACTTTACAGCAAAATAATAAATCGACATCATAAAACTGGCTGTAGTTTCATAAAAGATCTATCCCAAGTCCTACTACAAAATGTACCCCATACTGTTTTTTCATGTACTTTCGTATTCAATCATTTATTTAACTTATCCACTATTTGGTTTTCTAAAAAGTTTTAAATAAAGATATTTGTTTCTGAACATTGTGATATTATCCCAAAAGGAACCTACTAGGTGAAGTTTGTAAAAAATGTATTTGGCCATCATTTATGTTAGCATATACAACTCGCAGTTGGTGAAAAAAGGGTTGGTTTTAATTAATTCATTTACTTTATGTATCCGTATTCTCTTTTCTAAAGCGTACTAGGAATGTTTACATTTCATATGATAATGTTCTTACGATTATGAATGTGCTAATTTTATTGTACTTATCATTCAATTAGAATCCGATTTGAAAGAAAATGCATCCTATACGAAAATGAATAAAATAATAAAATTGTAACTAATTCATAGCATATTTTTAACTTCTACACATGGCGTATGATTAGCTTTTAGTTTTGTGTATCGAACAAATGACCTTTTCGGGACATGGAGGGCGTCTACCGGAGACAGTCACGAACATACATACAATTAAAAACCGGGACTTAATGGATGGGAAACAAATGCTATGAGAATTATACTAGTTAGGCGTATAAAAAAATTGATAGAAACAAATTTTCGCACACAAATTCCAAAAATGTTTTCTAATTATTTAAGTCAAGGTGTGGTATTCCATGGTATGGTATTCCGAGACGTGGGAGATAGTATTCGCAACTTGCAAAATAAGTGTAACAAATACACAATAAAAAGACACTGCATATTTTAAACTATTTATTATAGTTCTTTTTGTTTTTAATACATTTTTGTATACTATACACTATAGTTTTTCACATTTTTACATAATCTTATAAACTATACAAAATAGTTCTTTTTGTTTTTCATACTTTTTGTAAACTATATACTATCGGTTTTGATTTTAACATAATTTTATAAACTATACATAATAGTTTATTTCATTTTTACATATTTTTTTTATAAATTATTTATAATAGTTTTTTCCCCATATTTTTTATTTTTCTGTAAACTACATATAATAGTTTTTTCATTTTTTATGCTTTTCTGTAAACTACATATAATAGTTTTTTTTTTTTCATTTTTGTCCTTTTTTTTTAAACTATGCATTATAGTTTTTTTTTTTCAATTTTAGTTTTTTTGCAAACTATTTAGTTTTTGTAATTTTTTTTTCATTGATACGTTTTTTTTTTTTTTTAAATTTTTTTTTCTTTAAACCCGCATCCATCCCACCCCCAGTTTAACACATAAAAACACAAATCTTTGTTGACACACACGTTTTTTATTTTTTTGTTTTGTTTTTTGTTTCATTTTTAGTATTTTTTATTTTTTTTAAACCCGCATCCATCCCACCCCCGGTTTAACACATAAAACACAAATTTTTCTTGACACATACATTTCTTGTTTTTTTTTTTTAGTTTTTAGTTTCATTTTTAGAAATTTTAAATTTTTTAGTTTTTTTTTATATATATATTTTTTTGTAATTTTTATAGAATCCCGCCACATCCCGCCCTGGAGTTTTACAAATCACAAACATGCAAACATCACAATACGTTAAGTTCGAATTTTGGATCTTGGGGGGCCGAATCTGAAATAAAGAAGACATGAATTAGATATTTTGCAGATGCACATATTTTATAGGTTGTAAAACTACTGAGCATGCTATTACTTAAAATTTATAAGTTGAGAAAACAAAAATAAATGCTACTTTTTCTCAAAATTTCTTTAAAAGTAATTTAAGTATGCGAGTCTAAATTATATGCTGCTTAAGAATTCTTTATCTAGAATCTACACTATTTTAAACAACACAGTTTTCAATCCTGCGACAGCGGCGGTGGTAACTTTTTTAATGTACAGATACATTTCTTGACTCAACAATAGGAATGTGGAACTATTTTAACGTTACGAAACCTTGCTCACATTATTAAATAAGAACCAAACTTAAATTCTGAAACATTGCATACCATTGAAATCCTACATAAAATCTGAATTCGTAAATGTCTTTAAGATGATTAGATAATTTATTTCGCAGCTGGGAACGTAAGCCAGGCCTCGAAATAGATTTTTAAATGCATATGCACCTTGTGCACCTAAGTTTTTAAATTAGGTGCACAGGTTATATTTTAGGTGCATATTAAAAAAAAAACGTAATATAAGGGCATTAATGTAGTGTAAACTACTTTATTATTTGGATATGTTTATATAGGTTAGTAGTAAATAGTAAATAAAAACATTTAAACATCTAAATCCTCCGGCGCACGGCTGTTGCGACAGTCGCTTCAACAGAGCCATCTAACAAATAATTCGATCATCGGAAAGTTCTGGTGGTAGTGGCACAAGGAAACATTCCTCCTGTTTTTGTTTTCACATAGTGTGTATTTAGGAATTTTAACTATGTTACTTTAGAGCTAGAGAGGTCAATATTAATATTTTGTACAAACATCAAAATAACATAACACGTTTCACCCCCTTTTTTTAACGTTAGGTGCACTGCGTGCATCTAGCGGGGAAAATTAGTTGCACAATTTTATTTTCATGTGCACAGTGCACCTGTGCACCCGGGTATTTCGAGCCCTGACGTAAGCGATTTACTGTATACAGTACACCATTTAATACAAAAGAAAAGGATGCCTACCGTTCAAGGCCGCGATCACTTCTTTAGTTATTCCTTCGAATTCTTCCATATCCAGATCTTTCCATAGGTGTTCACTCTCATTTCTTTGCTCCGTCTCTCTTCTCAATTTGTCTGAAAAAAGAGTTTAAATTATCTTTTACCCGCGATTTATCACGCTTCTTGGTGGAAGGGGAACAAGAAAAAATAACACTCTACTGAGAATAATAAAGCAAATGCCAAGAAAAATTTACTTATTAGAGGTGAAAGCTTTAATTTTCATTACATCAGGCATTTTGTTACTTAAAATTATGTAAAACTTCTATACGGTAGATTATATTTCTACACACGGTAGCATATTTATACTGTTGTTTGTAAAAAATGCAACACCAGGAAGGAGTCATCAGAATTAAATGAAATGTAATACACAAACGGCTTGTATTCGAACAAATAAATTAATAAATTTTCAAAGCTAAAAAACAATATTAAGTGTCCGAAATCAGTATTTGGTGTAGCCACCACGCGCTGCAATAAGTGCTGCTATACGAAGTGGCATGGACTGAAACAGATGTTGAATGTCTGCTTGTGGAAGATAATTGTTTGTATGCGCACCCAGAGTTCGTCTTTTGAAGCTGTAGGACGCGAATCACGAGCGAGACGCCGACCAACCAAATCCCACACATGCTCAATAGGCGGCATATCCGAAAAATAAGTAGGCCAATGAAGAAGTTGCATGAGTTGGGCTGAAAAGAAGTCTCGAATATTCTTTGCAACATGTGAACGTGCATTATCCTGTTGAAAGATAGCTCCAGGGTTGCATTGAAGGAAGGAAATGACTTCGGGCTCTAGCACTTCACCGAAGTACCTGTTGCTATTCAGATTACGCTGAATTCGTAGCAGCTGAGATTGTCCATGAAACGAAATCGCATCATAACTCCACCAAAACAGACCATAACTCCCGGTGTTCGGCCACTATGACGTTCGATAACACACTCTGGAAGGCAGCGTTCACCGGCATAGCGTCTAACACGAATGCGGCCATCATGGTTCCACAAATTAAAGCAGGATTCGTCAGAAAAGACAACTTGTTGCCAATCCGCCCGCCAGGTTCTGTGCTCATGAGCCCATTGCAGACGCAGCCGTCGATGGTTTGGTGTGAGGGGGATCCTGTATAAAGGAATCGTTGCGCGCAGTCCACGGTGCAGCAGACGTCGGCGAATTGACGAAGCCGATATTAGTACACCTGTAGCAATAGAGCAAAGTGCTGCCAACTGCCTGGAGGACGCTGTACGGTTATTCACCACCTAGTCACCGCCATGTAAACTAGGTATCTATCATCGCGCGCTGACGTCACCTTCCGTCGTCCATTCCCAGTTTTTCGAGTTGTCCGGTGCTCGTCGGTCCACTGCTTCCAAGCTCGCATCACTGTGAAACGGTTCCGCTACACACGAGCTGCTATTGCGCGATAGGAAAATCCTCCTTTACGAAGGCCGTTGATTCTCCCCCGTTCAAACTCCGTAAGTTGTTGAAATTTCACCCTATTTCGTCGTGAAGGCATACTTAGGTCTCACTAAACGTTCGCCACTTAAAAATAACCATGCACTATTTTCAACGTCCCGCTACAGCTCTCTATTTATTCGCTTTTAGCATCATTCAGATGGCGCTGCTCACATCACGCATGCGTGGTGGCTCTGAAACTTTATTACTTTGCATAACACCCTATAATTGACTTTCGCTGAAAATTTCATTTCATTCGGATGATTCCTTCATGGTGTTGCATCTTTTACAAACAGCAGTGTATTATATTTGCACATTCCTTTTGTTCCACATTCCTCCTTTGGGAAAATCTCAATCCCACTAACTTAAGGATACATATAGATGCGAGACAAGTGCGATATAAATTAATGCAGTATACATAGCGACACTGTACGAACAGGATATGATCAATTTTATTACGAAGCTAATACTTTTAATAAAATATTTTAATATAAAGGTAGGTTGTTGAACTAAAACGCATATTGGATCAATACTACGGGTTATTGGCGACGGTCCGGGATCAATCACGATGTTCATTTTATAGGAGCAAACATTCTTAGATAAAAGAGGTTCTGAATTTTAATAGCTGCAACATATCTGTAGGATTGAAGAGAAACGCGCTATTCTGCTTAAACTACAATTTTGTTTTCACACAAAATGTAATGCATTGCAAAATAGCTCGTGCTTCTTACTTGGAATCAGGGAAGAAACTTCCTATGTAAATAGTTATTTAACGTCAACCTATATACACACATCGGACCATTGACAAAGATCAGATATCAATCCCGAGGGAACAGATTAGTTTTGAACCACGGTCAGATGACGAGGTCAATGTAAGAAAGCCAAGTTAGTTTCAAAATTATCCCAAACCCTTGTTCTTTACAAGAGCGTTCAATACTAAGAAACAACTAAACAGGTGATAACAAAATCCTACGATACACACATCATACGCTATATGTTGGTATTACATACGGCGTATGATGTGGTTTACCAGGTGTTACACAAATCTGGTGTGTGGTTACCAAGTGTTACATAAATCTGGCGGAAATGAAAAGATACGTATGTAATAATATATGTTTGTCATTGCTAAATTCAAACCTTCAAACCATTCTTTACTGTTATATCATGCTATATGACTTGGATTTTGTCTTCCTTCCACAAAACAAATAATTAAATTTCTCATACTCACCATTCCACACACAGGTGTTATCCGTCTGATCTTGGGGCTCCGATCTTTTGTCCCCTATGTCGAAACAAATTTTTTAAATTGTCAACATAATATATTTAAAGAAGTGAAAAAAAGCATCTTTAAATTTAAGTTTAATAATAAATAAATGTGATTTAAATACACTCTAAGACAAAACAAAAGGTGCACCCATAAGAAATTATCAGAATGCAACGAAATTTACAAGGTTGGTAAAGTGCTTATGAATGAGTAAATTATTAAAATTTGAGATTGAAATATGCATAGTTTATTGAGAAAAATTCAAAAAACTGGTATCATTCAGTATGGCGTATGAATGCCTATATTCCTAATACAGCATGCCAAGCGCTCTGGTAGTGAGTCATACAAGTTCTTTATGAACATGCGACAGTCATCTCAGGTTGCTTAAACCAGGCTAACTTATTTCCTTAACATTACGCGGTACGGGAGGAGAGGTTGATATCTCATCCAATGACATCCCATACATTCTCGATCGAGGAAAGCTCCGATGAGTACGCCGGTCATGGTAAGATATTGTTGTATAGCTGACAAACTCTAGAGACGACAGCAATATGGGGTCGAGCATTGTCTTGTTGAAAAAGCGCTTGAACGTGGGAGTTCAGGAATGTGAGAGTAATTGGCTGTAAAATTTCTTGTACGTAACGCTGGCCTGTCAAAGAGCCTGCAACGAATACCAAAGGTGATTTGGAATCAAAGGCAATTGTACCTCTTGTATCTCAATTGTTTTGTCGTTACCACCCAAACAAAAGCGGGATTCGTCAATGAAGACCACGCGATGCCATTCGACGTCCCATGTCCGTCTGGCACGACACCATTCCAGCCTTTGACGGCGATGCAAAGCTGTTAAAGGCAGTCGTCGTAACGGTCTACGGGAGTTTAGTCTCACGTCGTGAATCCGTCGACAAATGGTGCGATCATTTATTGGATGATCGAGAGAGGTTACCACTGCCTGTTGGATGTTTGCAACTGTGGCGGTATCTATATTATATGCGTATTGGATCAATACGCATATCTAACAACACTTCGATCCTCTCTCGGTCTGGTTTCTTTAGGTCTTTCTGAACCTGGTTGACGCTAGCAATGTGCCTTGTTGTATCCACCGCTGCCAACAGCGTGCAACAGTAACTTCCCTACAACCAATCTGTTGCGCAATCCGTCGATTAGACCATCCACTTTATTGGAGGTGAATTACTCAGCGTCTGTCAAACTCTCTCAATTGCTTAAATTGCTTGCGAACTTTTTCCGAGGCATAACTGAATGAGAAATGATGTAAAAACACAACATCGGGAGTCAAAAGGACTGGATGTCCTTTTATGAACCGGTATGCAGCGTGTTTGAGAGCTATCGTGCTCGCGACGCATACTCAAACAATTCTGAAAATTAGATCATCTTCTAATATATCTCCAACGCAGATATACCATTCCTCCAAATTTTATTGATACCGGTCTACTCCTTCCAAGTGCAACTTTTTTTTTGTCTTAGAGCGTACACTTACTGTCAAAGGTTAAGCACGAAAGGTAAAATGCAAAAAAAAGTATAAGTACAGCTTTGATTGACACAAAATGCGGCAGGAAAGTAGCAAATAGGATTATGCATGAAGCAAAACGAAGAATTAAATACAAAGATGAAAACAATATTGAATTTTCAAAAATTATAAGATGAAGTCATATTGGAGTCATCAACAAAAGTATGTTTAAATCCCATACAAATAAACAAAACCGTCATTTATAGGATATGTGACCACCCCTCATCCTCATACAAAGATTACAGCTTGTTACTATGCTTTCCGAGAGGTGATGAACCACTCCAGAGTCAATTAATCGCCATTCGTCCTGTTGAGGAGTTTGCAACTCTGTGAGAGTAGCTGGTAGTGGGAAACGTGTAGACACAGCATGGCCGAGGGCATCCCAAAGATTATAAATTAGATTAAGGTCGGGCGACTATGCCGGCCAAACCATACGCGCAATCCCCTAACTTTCCAGGTAGTCGTCGACAATGCTAGCTTTATGGGGGTGCACATTATCATCCATTAAAACGAAAGAAAGACCAACTTCTGCAGCATACAATCTCACAGTAGCTTCTAGGGACTTCATCCTGATACCGGACAGTTGTTACAGAACCCCGTCTATAGATGTGCAGGTCGGAGTAATATTCCACCAATTCCCGGCCTACACCATGATGCTTCCACCTCGGAATGCGTGATGCTCGATGTTCTGGGGCCGATTGCGTGTGCCTTGTTCTCTCCCTTACACGTTTGTCATCTCGCTCCAGGGCAAATCTCGAATCATCCGTGAACATAATGTTAACCCAATCAGACACAGTCAAATTCACATATTGCCGATACCACTTTAATCGTGCCCCTCTGGATCCGAAGGATTGAGGAACAGAAACACGTGGTACCCGGACATACGGTCCATTAATGTGTTGTCTTCGGCGCAAAGTAGTGGTAGATATCGTCTTACCAATGGACGCTACAACCATAGATGTCACACGTGTGAAGGTCGTTCTTCGATTCCGCTTCGCTACAACAACATCCTCTGAGGGGGTCGTAACCATGGAGTGACTGGTCACATGTCTTCGGACAACTGTTTGGCTTGTTTGGAATTGTTTCCCTAATCGTGAAATGACGGAATGATGAACGCCGAAGAAAAGAACAACATGAGTGATTAATTGTCCTGCTTCAAGGCGTCCCACAGAACGCAAGAGCTCACTATCTTCCATTCGTCTTTTGGAAGCCACAGAAACACGTTCGTTTTGAAAACCAATCATACGAAAGTTCTAAACACTTTTTATCAGCACTTATATGCAACTCATATAACCCTTCACAACGCAAACTTCTTATACGACCGCCGTTTTTGCATATTTCTCGACACGAAACCGAGAATATTTGTTACATAACACATTTACAAACTTCCATCTACCTTTCCAGCAAATTGCAGCCTCTCAAATTCAGATTGGCTTCTGGAAATTAACATTTTCCCCTCCGTGCTTACCATTTGGCAGTGAGTGTATATGAAAAGTGCCTAATGATGTATGTGATATATGCTCTATTTTTACAAATATGAAAGAAATGCTATAGCTTAAAGATTTGTTTTACTTCCTTACCTTCTCTTAATCTGTTAACCTCTAATTGGGCAAACCCGAGTGCAAAACATTTTCTTCTGTATAAAAGCCGAAGGCTCTCGATAGCTCGATTTTTCTTTTTCCTTAAAATTCATTAATAAAATTAGTACACAGACTCATTAAAAATTATATTTATAAAATTAAGGACTTCAAGATGCGAAAATTGTAGCTGATTTAGGAACAGATATAGACTCTTGTCATTTTCCGCTTGATGAGAACAAAGGTCCTTATTAGTGCCTTATTCCTTATTAGTGCGTGTTGGTGGTTTTTAAACAAAGGAAAAATAACATTCCAAACGCTTTTTGTATGAATCATAATCCCAATCTAAATAATTATTAAGGAAATATGTTTTACAACTTTGTGAAGAAGTGTAAAATGTGACATCAAACCTAAATGAGAAACCAGCTATATTTGAGGCAACTGAATAAGGGAATAACTTCCATCCATAAAATTTCAACGCAAAATTGTTATAATAAAAAATGTCATCAATTTTTTAATCTCATTGAAATCGTTAAGACTAAGACTGAAGTAAGTTTACATTATCTTAAAATATTTGACGAATCGTCAGTATACGAATAATTTTTATTACAGAAGAGAGTGTGAGGAAAAAATTAAATAAGCTTCGAATTTATTGAGGATGAGTATCATACATTTGCATCTTTTTACCCAAGAGACAAACAATTTTACACTTCTGGCATCGACAACTCATAAACCCTGTTGATCTAAATGTGCTGAAAAGCTAAAGCTGTCAATAAAAAAAGTTAAAAATATAAAAGTCCTAAACAATGTAATATTGTATGCAATGAAACTTTTTAGTTCACATAGTTTACAATAAGATTAGCATTTAGAGCTCATCTAAATGCTTTTTCTGTAACTATTTCATTTCAAACTAATAGTTCTAATTTTAAAAAAAATAAAATTGGGATCCTCACAGACAGCTTCCTAATGATTGTGGAACACTTTTACACTGTTCAGTTAAGAGTTAGTTGTACCTCACATCGGGATCCCATCATTAGAAATTAGCAATCGGAGGGTTTCGAGCTCGAGTCGAACAAACACCGTCGTGTACATAAAGGGTTTTTACACGTTAAATATTTCATGACCTCAAATGTCCTCACGTTGGCGTGGTGTGGAAGTTTGGGGAGTGGAGTGCCAGCTCAGCTGCTACCTCTCTATCTGACCGTGCTTCAAAATTACGTGGTGTTGTCCTTGATTCTTTCCCTTGGGGATTCATTCCGAACCGTTGTCAATGGCCCGATGTGTTGCTTCAGTACGATGTTAATTAAAATACCTACCTACCTCCTCATCATTACAGCTGCTAATTGTATATGCATAGATGCACTTCATAAAATATCACGTCAGAGCAAAGCAAGGAAATCAGCTCGTATTAGAGAACACTCAATCGGGGACTGTCTACCAACAGAATAATGGATCGAAAAATAATTCCATTAATCTTTACAACATGAATGTTTTTAAAAGAGCTGAAGTTTAGAAGTTTCTATCCAGTCATTTTTCATTATGCCCTCACTCCTCTTATCATTTTGTATCCGACCACACTCGATAAATTGGTTTGCCCACTGTGCAGTTGTATGCTGCGCAGTAGCCATTTCTGAAACACCTACGTTTACTCCTCTCTTGTTTGTTAGTAAAAGTTTTCTTAAGTTTGTGGCTCCATTATTTGACGTCATCACCCGTTTGGCACAACTTGGCCTAATGCGGTTTTTCACAATAGAACGCAAGCAACCAGCCCTTATATTAGAAGGAAACACGGAAACTAATCGTAATGCAAGACAAAAATCGACTAAAAATGGTATGAAAAAATTAATGTTGAGTAGTCCTCATGTGAAAATCCAACCCATGGAATGTATACCGTTAGTGCTTAATGCCAAAATGTAGTAGAAAATGTCATCATGCTTCAGCATTTTTCTTTAAACTTGAATGAGTATATGAACTAAATAAGCAGAAAGTAAACAGGAAAACCCTTAGAAAACCTTTCCACAGTGTGTTTAAATTGAGAGGAATGTTTTAAATGAAAATCTGTACAAAAAAAATTTTTTAAGGACTTACAACTCTTCTTTCAATTCTTTATTTGATCTTTCCAGTGATGTTAACTTGGCTTTCATCCTCATCGGATCTTTATCGAGAGCCTCCGGCTTTTTCAGGGATTTTAGATATTTTCTCTAGAAATAACAATGGAATTGTGTTTACAGACCAAATCTATAAAACCCGTTCTTGAAATATGAGTGTTTAAAATAGAAATTATAATACAATTTTTTTACTCTTTTTTTTATTTTTGAGGTATATTACTCACTTTTGCAATTATTTCATCCACTTCCTCCCGGGTTTGCACAATTAGGAACCTGGAAGAAAATTACTTCAATGTTAATTCTATGAAAAAATGTTGTCGTGTTTAATAATGAATATAAATATAGAATGTTTTTATAAATATAAAATATTCGGTCTGAGAAGTGTTCTCCTAAATATATATTATCTGCCTTAAGAGTTAGATTGATTAGTTTTTTTGTACACGCATAGAATGAGGGAAATAAGTTACGGTTCCATTTCAAGGGGAGCAATTTGTAATTCTTATCAATCCACCAAACCCATTGTAAGCACATCTCTCTTGTATTTAACATTAGTTTGCCTCAAATATGTTATTGACCAGAATAAAGTCAATTCCCACCAGATTCCTTAACTAATATTATATCCAATGAGAAATTGTGGAGCTTGAAAGATTATTTTCCAGCTTTTTGAAAAAATTACACTTTACCGATGTTGTTGTGTTCACACGGTTGGTACATGAATTGAAAATCATTTACCGTCTACAAGAAACATCTTGATCAAATCTAGGTTTTGACTGGATAATTTCAAAAGTAATTAAAAAGTTGGGACACAAAATAAGGAATTTTAGAACAATATTTTACATGTCTATATCATTTTATTTCATTTCTATTATTGGAAACGTTATTGAAATTTGGAAGGTCGATGTTGGAGGTGCATCTCTAGTATTAGTGAAAAATTCATTTTATGAGCAGAGAGATATTTTCTGGCTTTTCAGAAAATTATATATAATTAAATTAATTTCAGAAAAATCTTTTCAATTTATCAAGTTTTAACACAATTTCCATTTTTTTTAACCGCTGTTTGTCTACATTTTTGAACTTTTTCTTTAAGAAGAGCTTTTTTTAACTGGAAAAATAATTTAGCCCTACTTTTATAGGGTTGAAAAAGGGCGAACTCAATAAAAATATGAGAACATAGATTTATTTAGAATATAATAATATTAAGAATATAAATAATAGTATTAAGAATATACTAGGGGGCCCACCCCCTGCTCGCTAAAGCTCGCCGACCACCGGAGGATTGCTTCGCAATCCTCATAGGTTCGTTGCGCGAACCTTTACTCGCTTCGCTCGCATTAATGAAGACATATGTCATGGAAGAAAGAATTGTTTACAAAATATGATGTTCCAAAAAATATTTTTGAAATCTAATTTTGCTGTATTACAGAAAGTAAATATACAGTACCCTGGAATCAGAATTCAAATGAAAACTTTGAGCAAATTTTGAGTCGAAATGTGAGCGCTGCTTTGGAAATTGAATACCCAGCATGTTATTTGTGTGTACATTTCTAGCACTCTCGACTCACCCACACTTTTTCATTGAGTTTGTTGTCGAAAAATATAGTGCAAGCGTTTTGTTGAAATATAATTGTTACCCCTGAAAAGGACTGTTTTTATATGGCCCTGAAATGATCCACCGCTTTCTTCGATTTCTTATAAACTGCAACAGCTCGACGAAAATTCATTTTTTTTTCAATAAAATTTCATCCGATAACGCTATAAATTCAATTGAAGCGCGAGGCTTCGTGGTATACAAACAATCGTTCAATGTTTCCAAAACGCGATAACAAATAACGTCTTTTTTGCGTGCCACGTAAGAGAATTATATATATAGATAGCAGGGCTCGAAATACCCGGGAGCAAAGGTCCATTGTGCACATGAAGATAAAATTGTGTACCTAATTTTTCCCCTCTATGTGCACGCAGTGCACTTATCGTTAAAAAAAGCGAGGGGAAACGTATTTTATGTTATTTTGATGTCTGAACAAAATATTAGTAACGACCTCTCTCGGTCTTTCGGAACGTAATTAAAATTCCTAAATACACACTATGCGAAAACTTTAATCCATAAAATACTGTTTTGCAATGGAGGAAAAATACAAAAAGAAGGATGGACACTAAACCTTATGGGTAAAGATCTGACTAAAACGTAGACGTTTCGGATTGCCCATTAATGTCTGATGATGACTGAATATTTGTAAGTAATAATTTCGCAGATAAAAAATTGTTTAAATATTTATATTTACTATCTACTACTAACAAATCTAAACATACTCAACTAATAAAGTAGTTTACATTACATTAATGCTCTTATATTACGTTTTTTAATTGTGCACCTAAAATACAATCTGTGCACCTAATTTAAAAACTTTGGTGCACAAGGTGCACCTGTATTAAAATATCTATTTCAAGGACTGATATATAGAATTATAATATTAAGAATTTTGATTTATTTAGAATGTAAATGCAGGAATTATAAACTTCCATTTCAAATAGTTTTACCTTTCTGAACAGAATCTTGTATCTTAAAGATTTCTCAAATATCTCGATTGAAAACGCCATAATATTTTCTCGTTAAAATCAACTTATAAAAATCATGCATGTATAAGCAATAAATGTATCAAAGTATTAATGCAATCGGTTATGATTCGAAATAAATGTTAAGACAATATAAACTAGTATAAGTTCAAAATTTGCATAGTGCATTTGAGTGTAGCAGTACAAGATATTATATGTTATATGTGATATGAAAATGAATTAGTGTTTCGGTTAGCTTAAAGAAGAAAATGTTTTTTTTGTAGACCTGTTTAACAACTATTAGATTCTGGCTATAAAATTATAATAGTTAAAATAATTAAATAAGTCCTTAAACAGCTTTTTTTATATGCCATTAGTGTTATAGTTTTATGTATCTTTGTTTCTGTGCAAAAATGTCAATTTTTGAATCTCTGGTCTCAGCCAGAAATTTAAACTTAAAATATTCCCTGAGAATACCGAAAAAAAAAAAGCAAAAATTAAACCTTAATAAATAATAGTGTTAATAGTGCATCAAATATCTTAAAAGCAAAAATATAGTAACTTTATCTTATACTTTAAGCGTGTGTGAAGTATGTTAAAAATATTATGTAATCAAATCATTATGCATTAAAATATATCCAAAAGATAAGATTCGAACGAAAATAATTATTGCAGATTTTACTGGAACATCTAAACAGGAATTGTACACTATTCATTTAATTTCTTACACTTGTGGTAAGCAAATTATGGGGAATGTGTATAGCAAACAAATCCGCTTAATATAGAAAAGTTCAACAGACATGAATAAATTAATGAATATAGAAAAATTCAAACAAGAAATGAAAAAAATGCTTAGATGTAACATTATACCATCATCAAGTCAAAAAATTTCCTTAACGGCTGATGTAATTGGCATCGTGCTACTCACATTAAGAGCCCAACTGCAATTATCATGATTTCAACTATCATTTCGGCGGCCTTGATTGTTTTCTTAATTGGAAAAGAACAAAAATACCGATGCGGCTATGTTCGCACTAAGATTTATCGTTAAGCACAATACTTTTACGAGAGTAAATTTTCGAGGTGCTAATCTTTCAATGAACAGATTTCATTTGACCAAAATACGTTGTTCGCAGCATCTCAACAGTGCGAATGCATTGTTTCAGACATTGTTTTAGAAAATCATTGTTACTCAATAATGTATATATCTATTTTAAAACGAATTGTTTCGAGTATTGTTGAAAAGTATTCATTGTCTTAGAATCGAAAGGATTTGAATTTCTGAAATTATGCAGAAATATTCATTTTAAGGTTAAAATCACTTTAACTTTACTCGTTTTATTTTACACACAAGTAAAACCTTAAGTTTATAATTATAAATAAAAATATCATAATAGTCCTTTTAAAGTTTCGTAAAATCAAAAATTGAAATTAACTTGTTGAATTCATGCATTAAGAGATTAAAAGCTAGTTTATGAAATTCAGCTGCCCACGGTACATTGACGCCCACAAAATAAGTGGTTTTGAATTTAAATGTTGAATAAATGTTAAAACTTACTAAAAATAAATTTATTTATCACATTCTAATGTTCAATTACGAAAGTATAAACTTTGGTCAGCTCTAACCTCATTGGTGTATCGGCATTAAACCCTGTGTGCATTTCCCTTTATATGTGTATCACCTGTGATGTTTACTGAGGTTGCTAACTTTTAGTCAACTTTGATTCAGTAAATCAAGACTGCATCGATATTGGAATAAGAACTCGTGAAAGAAAAACTCAGCAAGCAAACCATTTATTAAACAACTAAGACGAAGTTTGTATACATAGGACCAGTGAAGCAGTTCCTGAGAAACTAATTGTGAAAGTCCGCAGAGTATGAAAGTGAACTGTGTTACATTGATCGAGATCGTTGAACTTTTTTTAGTTTGAACACAAAGGGCTGTAAAACATAAGAGGAGAAACGAAAATGGTATTAAAAGAGAAAAATATATTGCGAACCTTTAGGGATTCTCTCATTTTCACTTGGGCAACCACTCATTAGGCAGATTAAAAAGTGCAATGCAAAGTTTGTTCAATATGAGGTAGATAGTTGAATTAACGTCACACTGGTGCAACACAATGGGCTATTGGCTACGATCCGGAATCAAACTCGAAAGAAAAGATCCAATTACAATACCACGTAAATTTTAACCACGATTACTTGACGAAATCAATCCTGAGCTGGCACCTTATTCTCCAAATTTTCACACGACGTCAACGTGAGGACATGACAGATTTAACGCGTACCAGCCCTCTTTGTACACGACGGTGTTTAGTTGGATTCGAACATGCAAACCTTCTGTTGCTAATCCGTTACTCTTCCAACTGGTTTTCCGTGGTACACTTATTATGAGATAGCAATTAGTAATACAAAACGTAATAAATAATAGAACAAGAAGTTACTGACAGGAAACTTTTAACTGTTCACATTTTATAATTATATTATGCGATAAGTGGGTACCAAGAGGGTAGGAGGGCCCAATATATAAGACGAACGGTTTCAATTCCAGGTGGTCCCTTCATTCTCCTCTGGCTTTACGACTATTGTCTCTCCCGTCTGAAAGTGTGGAGGGCGTGGTTGCCAGGACGGAAGAGTGGCAAATTAGCAACCGGAGGGTTTTGAGTTCGAATCCGACCAAAGACTACCATGTACAAAAGGGGCTGTAGGTAAGGTAATACATTAATTATTAAAACGTTTGAAGATATAAAACTCACTGTGAATTACTTGTACGGATTTTGATATAACATTGACATGGAACTTAGAAAATAGTCCATGCCTGGTTGGAGATTAAATTCAATTGAGATACATTATTATCAGAATACAGAAAACATTAATAAAGCCATTCAATAAGTATACGATACATAAAGAAATACTGAATACTAGGGGGCCCGCCCCCTGCTCGCTAACGCTGGCCAACCCCCGGAGGATTGCTTCACAATTCTCATTGGTTCGCTGCGCGAACCTATGCTCGCTTCGCTCGCATCAATAAAGACACGTGTCCTAGCAGAAGGGATTGATTACAAAATGTATTCCAAAAAAATATTTTTCAAATCTAAATTTGTTGTATTACATAAAAGATATATACAGTACCTCTGAAATCAGAATTCAAATGAAAACTTTGAGCAAATTTTTACTCGCAATGTGAGCGCTGCTTTGGAAATTGAATACCCAGCATGCTGTTTGTGTGTACATTTCATCAGTACTCGAGCCACCCATACACTTTTTGACTGAGTTTGTTGTCGAAAGTTGTAGTGCAACCGTCTTGTTGTACTATAATTGTTAGCCTTGAAAAGGATCGTTTTTTAAATAGCCCTGAAAAAATCCTCCGCTTTCTTAGATTTCTATTACAAACCGCAACAGCTCGTCTAAAATTCATTTTTTTCAATAAAATAACGATAACGCTATAGATTCAAATGACTCGCGAGGCTCCTAGTAAACAAACAATCGCACAATGTTGCCAAAACGCGGTAACAAATAACGTCTTTTTTGCGTGCCACGTAAGAGAAATATATATATAGATTTCTTTCGAGATACGAATTATCCTGAATTGTTTTATGAATTGAAGCTCAAATTAAATTAAAGTAAAAATAAGTATCGGTGATAATTGTGTTTATTTTCATAAATCGATTAACTTTTTGTAAAGTATAAAAATTAAAGAAAACTTAAGCAAACCATATTTTAATATGTCAGAACAAGCTAAACATCGTGAATGAAAAAAAATGTTTTCTCCCCTCTTCGAACAGATTAATATTTACCAGCTGATGAATTACTTAAATTTACTTTTCAAGTACTTTTTTCACAACTTCAAAACATTCTCAAGAACCTTAAAATCTAATAAGTTGTAAAAATATTCTTAAATGTTTTTTTTCCAAACAAGCAAGGAAAACCATGTTATTAAACTAAACTTTTCTGGCTCAATGTTTACACAAATGTAATTCGTGTCTTTAACGCGAAAGAAAGGAGCATCAATAAAATTATAATACTATCTTTTATCATTCTCTATAAGGAATAAATATACAAAATTTGTTTTCAAACATTTAAGTAAAAATTTGATAAAGATGGGTGAAATTCATAGGAAGATATAAGATTCTTAGATGTGGAGATTGAACTTGAAGCACAACACCATGAGAGGTGAGTAAGTTTTAAGTTAAAGAGTATGGGAGTAATTAAGTAATTTCGTAATTTAATCTTACATTGCTCTTTGCGAATTAATATAAATATTTTTATCAAAAATAAAATTTGATAAATTTGTGTATTAAGTTTATAGTATGCTATAAAGATGCTAAGGGATGTGTAGGCACATTTATAATAGGTAAAAGGCATGAAGAACACAACATTTTGACAAATAAAAAAAACTCAAGTGAATACGTCTTAGAAGTCGGAACAGTATAGGTTGAATTCTTGCAAAGTCGAGCGCAACAAACAAAAGATTTGCAACTATTTTTACCTTATGTGATTTCAGAACAAAGAAACATAGGAAAGACAACTACAGTGTCATGTAGAGAAACAAATTTCTTAGCCTGACATAACCTTCGGATCCAGTGTGCAGACGCACTGAGTGCGGGGAGGGAGCTCGAAATACATCAAAAGGCTACGGTGTCGGGCGAGTATTGCACCAGTGTAACTTTGGATTGCGTGGAGTAAGGACTGAGTATATGATGTCCTTCGAAAGCTACCGAACAAAGCCGCAATCAAAGATGTTCAATCATCAAAAAAATTATCGATAAATTGTCTACGAAAACGGAATTATATTATATTAATACTTCACAGGAAATATTTTTTTTTAATTTTTCGGTACATTGTTTGTTTTTGTTTACTCTGAAAATCCTTCTACACAGCACGTACTACGCCTCGTAATTTTAACCACGGTCAGATGACTAAAACTTCACATGAGATTGCACCCCACTCTTCAAACCTCCACACCACGCCAACGTGAGGTCATTTGACGCTGAGACAGATTTAACATACACCAGCCCACGCGTACACGATGGTCTTTGGACTAGCTTCCGAACTGGCAACCCTCTTTTTGGTAACTACTCTACCAACTGGGCTGCCGAGGTCCCGGTATTAAAGGGATTTCAAGAGTAACAAACTTAACGGAATTTTACTCCGTCCTGCTTAATGCTCCCGCATGATATGACAGTCGGATTGCACTCTATAACAAAAAAAAATCGACTCACCAATAATGATTTTTCCGACTACTATAACAATTGGTGGATGTGCAGAACATATACTGCTGTTTGTAAAAAATGCAACACCATGTAGGATTCATCAAAATTGAATGAAATTTATTACACAAACGGCTTGTATTAGTACAAATAAATGAATAAATTTTCAAAGCAAAAAAAAAAAAACAATATTAATTGTTTGAAATCAGTATTTGGTGTAGCCACCACGAACTGCAATAAGTGCTGCTATACGACTATATATATATATATATATATAGACTTGACATGGACTGAAACAGATGTTGAATGTCTGCTTGTGGAAGATGATTGTATGTGCACCCAAAGTTCGTCTTTTGAAGCTGTAGGACGCGGATCACGAGCGAGACGCCGACCAACCAAATCCCACACTTGCTCAAAAGGCGACATATCAGGCGAATAAGCAGGCCAAGGAAGAAGTTGCATGTGTTGGGCTGAAAAGAAGTCTCGATCATTCCATGCAACATGTGGGCGTGCATTATCAACACCACCTAGACGGACAAGGCCGCGGCGCTCATTTGTGACGTCAGAGCAAGTAGGGAAACGGTGAAGCTGGATTCTCCCAATGACACCGCAAAACATTAACAAGTGCAACCCAAAATAAGCTTACTCGGTTATCTACCGCAGTTTGATATGAGAAAACAAATGCCTAAATGTGCTTTTAATCTTTTTTTTTTGTATTTTCTTTACAAGGAAAACTTAGGCTTGAAAAGGAAAGTTAATTTTAAATAAGAAATACTTTCAGCAGCTGCCTTGAAGAATACAAATGCAATAGAATTTTATAAATATTTGTTGTTAAAATTGAATGCCAGGAAATCAAATCTTAAACACAATAGAACACAAATAAAAGTAAGAACAAATTTTATTTTTGCACACATACAAATATCAGCAAACATTTATATTATCTTAGTTATGTGAAGGTAAACAAGTTAAAATTCTGATTATATTCAAATTCATATAAATCAACCTTAAAATAATATTACTTAGTTTTAGTATTTATTCTGGTGCTTTATATGATTTTTAAGGGATATTTTACTCTTTGGCTTTTTTGTTTTTATGTGTTTGGGGTAAAGATTTTTTTTCTGGCATAGGCTGCAGAGTTGCATTTGTTGGGGAGTTTTTAACTGTTTCTAGTTTACGCTGTTTAGCAAGTGAAACAGGTTTTGGTGTATCATTTTTTAAAGTGCAATAATTGTTTAGTAAAGCATTTGTTGCAGGTCTTAAAATTAGTTTCAGTACATGGTCTGTTGAATGCCCATTAGAACAACTCTCATCGCTAAGAAAAAATTCATGCTTATTAATCAAATCAAAACTAATAGTGATTGCAAGTTCCCTTTGATTATTCTGTCTCAAAAACAAATGTTCATTCTTTTGGTTAACTAGTTTTTGTACAACTATGTAATTATATGTAACAGCAGTAACAACATCTGGAGATGGACAAAGCAAGCCACCTCTGTCTAAATTCCGAATAAGAATGTAGTCCGAAATTAAATTTAAAGTTTTATCTAGAACTAAAGATTTTGAGCAAGCATCACAGTTGAGTTTAGAAATTGCTGAACGAGCACAATAACCTGATAAATAGGTTAAAACTGGCAGCAGAGGTTTTAAATCAAAATCCGTTTCAGAAATATCTAATACAAATTGGGAATATCCAACATTTCCCTTAATTTCTGAGCAGTTGTTTTCAGGGTCAGTGTTTTTAATTTCTACTTTACCATACATGTTGGAATTTAAAACAAGTGGAAGAAAATTTTGCATCCTTAATTTGGCCTCAGATTCATAAATTTGTGAAACTGATATTAGATATTGTGAACCCGCAAGTGTTCTATATTTTCCAAAGCGATCTTCAAGGGAGTCGGTTTGATTTTTACCATGTAAAAAATATGTAAAATTCAACTCCTTAATGCAATACTTAGACATCTCAAGAAGAGCATACGTTGTATGTGAGATGGCTAAATGTGTTTCTTTTGTTAGTTTACCTGTGGAGCAATTTTGTCTTTCCATGCATCTAACCAGGAAAGAAAATCATTCAGATATTCTACTTTTACATCATTTGCGGACAGAGTTATTGGTTCTTGAAAGGGATCCTGTAGACGCTGTCCTTTGAGTGGAGTCTTAACATTTACAATTTTCCACCATTTGCAAATCAAAGTAATAAAATCGGCTGTTGGTTTGTAACTTATTAAGTTATGTTCCTGTCCTAGTTGCAAAAGAGCTTGAACAACAAAGTCATTAAATATTTTAAGGACTAGCTTCACATTTTGCCTCTCTAGATTACTAGGAGTCAATGATTTAAGTGTTAACCCATAAGAAAATTTTGTTTTCAACATCGTGTAAAGCTTTTAGTGGACCAAAGTTAGCTTCAAGAAGCGGAAATTTTTCATAATCATTAAAATCTGGATAATAAAAACACTGACTTATATTTTTTTGGTTAATCCAATTGTTGCGGATGCATTTTAGGATATGCACAGAATCAAATATATAAAATAAAGGACTAGTAGCATCAGAAGGGTGGGGATACACAATGCTTACTTTTGGAGGAGTGTGGAATAAAGACATAGATTTACTATTGAGAGCATTGTTGTCAGATACAACACCTATGACTTTAAATCCTATATCATGGAGCTTAACAAGAATTTTTTTTTATAATTCCATTTAAAATGTTTGCATTTATGGTTTTTAAAGGTACAATATGTAAGCAGATTTAAATGAAGAAAGAAGGCTCTGTATCATAAAAACATGATCAAACGTTGCAGCATTTTCAGAATAAAATGCCATTCCTAATATATTTCCACCTTTGTAGTCAAGATAAGGTTTAATATGTATTTCGTCAATTAGCAAAACAACTATTTTGTCACAAGACTCTAATGAGTTAATTTGTCTGGATATGAACATCAAAAAATTATCATCAGATTGTTCTAGTTGGGGGTTAGTATTCAGTGATGCACAAATCTTCTTCAAAGTCCTTGTGTGTGGAATCATAACATAACCAAAATTTCTTAAAAAGTTATAGGCATGAGGAGATATTGAATGTAAAATACAATCAAATATAATCATTTCAGGAGAGTATCTTAATAAAAATTTACTGCATAGAATGGAATTAATTTGTTCAATTAGGAATTGGATAGAAATTTTTTTATCATCATTTACATTTACCATTAAAGTATTCAATAGTTTCACAATAGATGTAACAATTGATGGTAATATTTCTGTCGCATTTGAATCAACTTTATCAGATAAAGTATTTAAAATTTCTAATATTACATTTATATCATTTACAGTTTGAGGGAAATTGAACTTACCCAAATTATTTAATGCTATGTCTTCCAAAAAAACAGAAATTTTTAAACTTTCATTTATGATGACAGAAGATTTGATAATGGGTACATCTGTTGTTTCCATAAGAAGAAACAGTATTTTATCAGTTCTACAGACAATGCTCCAACTCGCAGGAACATTTACTACGTTTAAACATCCATTTAACTGTTCTAAAGAATGAAACTTTGTTTTCTTGTCATGCTGTTCTTTGGATGATATGCTTTCAGCAATGCAAATCTGTAAATTGTCGTTTTCCACCCTCAGTCTTCTTTCATCGGGACTTTCTCTGGTGTTGGTAGAAGTAGACGAGAGATAAATGGGACAGTTTGGCAGAATGGATGGAAAAGCATCAACTTTAAGCCTAGATCGCCTCAAAGAAACAGAAATGTGCTTTCCAGTCTTAGGATCATAGACTGTAGTGCATCTTTCAATTGACTCCTTAGGGAAATGTAGCTCACATACCTATATGAAGAAATATTTTATTTAAAACATGTTGAAGAGAATGCAAACAGCTTATTGCATTTTTGAAGAAATGTTAGTAATTCAACTGTATTTATATATATATATATATTTAAAAGTTTTTAGCATACTTTTTAGAGAAAAATTAATTTAATACTTGTATAGATATAAATATTTTCTGATCACACATTCTTAAAAAAACGTTAAAATTACAAATAAATGTTGTTTGTTTTAATTATGCAGCCGAGAACATATTTTGAAAACAAAGTAAAGCCAATTACTTAACTGCACATCAAGCTTTTTTTTATTCAATAAAATAGGAAATATTCAAAAAGAACGCTTATTACAAATGTAAAACAAAAAACAGTGTAAATCTTAAGAAAATGGCTCTAGCAAATGTTCTTAGCAAAACAAAAACTTTCTAATTTTTGTTCTAAATATTCGGCCATCAAGTGGCGATGGTACTGTGTTTTTAAGTCTAAATAATATTTTGAACAAATGAATTACATACCTTAGAATATTTTGTAGGCACGAAATCCTTTCTGCAAATTGCGCGAATCCACTTCTTTCTCAATACTTCTTCATTCGGGAAAGAGAACACTTGGACTTTGGGGCTATTTGGATAGTTGCCCCTGCATCCTGGCACGCAACATGTGAACACCATCACTTTTTAAAACGAATTTAAAATAATGAATGCATACGTTGAGTCTAACCCTTTTTGCGTGGTAACGAAGTCACGGTCTACACAGGAATAATGGCGAGCGGAAGCTTCTGTCTTCGGCACTTCCTTCCCTACTTGGTGTGACGTCACAGACAAGTTTCGGTTCAGAAACAGGGCCTTGTTCGTCTAGGAGGTGGTGTTGGCATTATCCTATTGAAAGATAGCTCCAGGGATGCCTAGAAGGAAGGGAACGACTTCGGGCGCTAGTACTTCACGGACGTACCTGTTGCTATTCAGATTACCCTCAATTCGTAGCAGCTGAGATCGTCCATGATACGAAATCCCACCCCAGACCATAACTCCGGGTGTTCGGCCACTATGACGTTCGATAACGCACTCTAGAAGGCAGCGTTCACCGGCGTAGCTCGTCGGTCCACTGCTTCCAAACTCGCATCACTGTGGAACGGTTCCGCTGCACACGAGCTGCTATTGCGCGATAGGAAAATCCTCCTTTACGAAGGCCGTTGATTCTCCCCCGTTCAAACTCCGTAAGTTGTTGAAATTTCACCCTATTTTGTCGTGAAGGCATACTTAGGTCTCGCTAAACGTTCGCCACTAAAAAAAAAACATGCACTATTTTCAAAGTCCCGCTACAGCCCTCTATTTATACGCTTTTAGCATCATTCAGAGGGCGCTGCTCACACCACGCATGCGTGGTGGTATCTGAAACTTTACTACTTTGCATAACATCCTATAATTGACATTTGCTGAAAATTTCATTTCATTCAGATGATTCCTTCGTGGTGTTGCATTTTTTACAAACAGCAGTGTACATAGAAAAATAAACGATTAAAATTTCAAAACAATTGAATGATTTATTTCAGACTTTGACCGTTACAAAGGGAGGAAGTCAATAAGACATTGGTCCACTTCTGGCCTGGATACAAGCTGGGTAATGGTAATTATTAGATAACGTCGTACTAGAGCAACAGAACTGGCTATTGACGACGGTCCAGGATCAATCCCTTGAGGGAAATATCCGAGGACAACACCTCGTAATTTTGAACCACGGTCAGATGACGAAGCAACACCTGAGCTGGTACCCCACTCTCCGAACTTCCACACCAACCCAACTTGAGGACTTTCGGTCACTACAGATTTAAGGTGCACCAGCCGCCTCTACACCATACGCTTGCAAACATCCATGCCCGGACCCGGATTCGAACCATTAACTTTCTGATCAGAGGCTAACACCTTAGCCAAAATACAGGTTGGTCGGCGAAGCTTTTTTGGAGAAAGCAAAGATGCCAACCAAAAATATTAAAAATTGTGTAGCAAAGCTGGAAAAACTGTATGATGAATGAAGAAAACTGCAAAAGAAACGCTGCGAAATCTGAAAGCGCCACTCAAAATCCAAAAATAGAAGATTTCAAGTCAACCTTTGACGACCTATTCGACGTTGCTCGTCAGGATGCACTTACAAACATTACTGAAGAAGACAAGCTGTTTTTGTTACTCCAGAGAGAAAAAGGACGTCCTGGCTGCACGGGTGGTGTCCACATGAAATCCGTAAAAGCAGATCAACGAAAAGGAACGAGGCGAGCAGCTGACATGATTGGAAAAGTCAAGGAAAAATGTGGGTGTTTGTTAGGGTGGAGCGAAAAACACGAATTTCGGAAATTGAAAACGCCTATGGTGGGAATAGTTGAGGACTACCATGGTTATTAATAATACAAAATATGAGCTAAATCAATTAATATCTTCAGGTGCCAAAATCACTTTGAAATTTCGAAATTTTGCCAATTTCTTCACAAAAATAACAATAACGCATTTAAAAAATTTAATACATCTTATTTAAAGCCATGGGTGAGTGAAATGAACTTCCCAGACTGTAAAAAAAAGTGTTACACCTAACATTATCCCGGAAGTTAAAAATTTACCACTTTTTTTAAAGCGCTATATCACGCACGTCTCCACTCCTCTCAATAGACTCATCACTGCATTCCTCGCTACTGGGGTGCACGGTCGCTTCCCTTTCTTTGCTTGTTTATAAAGGGTAAATCACTTTTATTTCACCACATGGAGTGGAGGTGTCTGGGTTTCTTTAAATACCCGCCTACTTATTTTGTAAATATCTAGTAGGTGTATGCTCCTGCAAATGCCCTACCGATCTAGTCTATCGAAGAAAACTAAGTTCTTTGTTCAAATTGATTCACTTTCGTTTGTTGGTGCGTATTTTACTGTGTATTTTTATTTATTTAGATATTTTTTGCATCGAATTTTAATCTTTAAGTTCAGTTTTGTTTGTTTTGTTTGTTAAGGATACACGCTTCTGTGAATAAGTCGGAATGCCTAGGACACGATCAGTAGATGTATGTCCCGTGTTTGGAATGGCTGAAATAATGAAGACTAACATGTTTCCAACATATGCAGATGTTATGAAGCATTATCTTTGCATACAGAACGATTATAAAAGAGATGCTAGAATGTGACTGATGTATGTTCAATTTTAATTAAAGAGCTTAAAGGATTGTGGGGGAAAAGTTCGATTCCAACTGTAAAAAACAAACAAATAATATATGTGCTGAAAAATACCATAAAGCACATAAAAATATTAAGAAACTATTAAAAATTATTTGCAAAATAGATTTATCGATAAAGGTTGTGTCCTTCAGATAATCAACAGAAAAATATCTCTTTGTTATTACCATATGTAAAGGTAAGAATTTTCTCAGTTGTACTTTCAAAATGAAAGTACCTATTACTGAAAGAGCTTTTTTAACAGATCAAAGGACATTTCGAAAAATGGTTATTGGAAATGTCGACATTAACACCAGCAGAATGCTTGAAGAAAAGATCGCAGTGCAAAGAAAGAGAAGCAGAGAGCCAAAACGTTCAGCTCAAAGATTGTAAAGGAAAACAATCCAAAATACTCTCGCCCTCTATTACGGGAGCTACTTTGAGTTTTAATTTTCTTAAGAATTCTAATGACACTATAAACATAACAAACATATAAACAAACGAGAACTAAACTTCCAAATGTAGCTCAGGCTTGTGACAGAATTCTTGTTTCCGATAGATAGGTAACAATTTTAATAAATGCTGCTTTGGAGGATATGGGAAAAATTCACAAGGATGATTCGTCAAACATAGTTGATCGTAGTAAAATTAGAAGAGAAAGGACAAAGACCCGCAGCTACCTGAGAAGGAAAAATGAGGAAACTACCTCTTTATCAGAATATGGAATATACTTTAATGAGCGAAAGGATTAAACTTTAGTAATGATTAAAGAAAGAGAAAGTATTAAACTTAAGTAATGATTAAAGAAAGAGAAAGGATTAAACTTTAGTAATGATTAAAGAAAGAGAAAGGATTACTAGAAAGACGGTCACAGAAGAATCACCAAGAAGAACCAGGATCAAAATATATGGGACATGTCACTCAAACCCAACTGGCTATTCTCAAAATATAAAAACAAGTATTTCAACTTTTTTGGAGAAAATATCGATCTTTCCAAGATGCAAGTGGTTGGTTGTGATGGTACAGTGGTAAATACAGGTTCGAAAATGGAGTCATTCGACATATCGAGCTCTTTTTAGGACGTCCTGTGTATTGATTTATTTGTTTATTACAAACAAATGAGCTATCCAGCTACCTTTACGTCATTTGTTGCAACATTTAGAAGGGAAAACCACTGGAACAAAAGAATACAGCGGAGAAATTGGAAAAATATTAGAATTTTGTGAAAAATGGTTTACGACGACAAATAGAATTTTAAGGTTATATGTTTCAACAGAAGATCCAACACATAACGTGAAAATATTAACAGAGTATGTTGTAAAGGTACACTCATGTGTTTGGTTTAAAATTAAAAGTCAGTCACATCATGTCGGTACGGGAGTCTTCATTTTTCAAATATTTTAAATAAATCGAGATTTTTGCCTGAGGATTTAAAAATAGTAGTAGATATAACTTTGCAAAGAAATGCTTATTATGTCCATCAAGAAAATATTATTTTGGTGATGTTAGATGATGATCGAAAACACGTCATAGAATTGAGCCTTAGAAGAATTTAAAATTAAGACACAAAAAATAATGTAGAAAAGAATATTTGAGAGTTCAAAATTCCCAAGTTCAACTTCGAAGCTGACGATTACAAAACATTGAAACATTATTGATTTTTTTTTTAATTCCCTTATGTAATGCGTCAGAAAAAAGTTCGTTTCCTGTTTTAAAGCGTGTAAAAAAAATTTAAGGAGTTCTGTGGTAGAAGAAAGATTAATTAATAAGGCTATTTTGAATACAGAGGAAGAAATCGTAAACTGTATTAACACTTCCAGAATAATTGACGAATTTGCAAGAAATAAATTTGCTCACAAATTTTTATTAACGAATTAATTTTAAAATATAAATGTGTTTATCGTCTACGCGTGCTCCAAATTCATTAGCCCGTTGAACCACAAGACTCGCTATCTACAAATCACAAAGCGAAGAAACCTGAAAAAGATCGAAATATTTTCTTTTTTAATAGAAAGAATATCATTAGCATTATTTTAACATCCACTTTTCCTTTTCACGTAATTCTAGAGACCAACTTCCGTGAGCTATGACTATCCCATCTACTGAAAAGAAAAGTGAAAACTTCAATAAACACATAGAGGAGATTTAATATTAGAAGTCTATGAAGAAACATCGCAAAACTTTTCCCACTAGTAATAGTAACAACTGCGGCGAATTCAACGCCAAGAACATATTTTTGGTGCATAGTTTGAGAAAGGCTAAACGACTTGTAACCCCGCCGAAATTCCATGGCCTAACTACACACACGTCATCAGTTTTTAAGGTTGCCGTTGGAGGGCTTTCTTATTTTTTGGAGGTGTTGGATCAACCCCAGTATATTATATATTATAGAAACCATTAAATAATATTCTTTACGGAAATGTTATTATTTTTTAATCACATATCATTAGCATTATATTTTAATCACATATTATTAGCATTATTTTTAATCACATATCATTAGCATTATTTTAACATCAACATTGCAACAACTTTTATTTGATTATATTCATCAATTCATTTTCAATCTAACAAAGGTCTTCTTTTCAAATTTGGTCGGACCGGCCGAACTTTAAATTCGGCCTAGGTAATACAGAACTCTTTCCATTAAATTTTCACTTTCACTACGGCGGTCCCTGCAATGATTATAGATTTGTAGAGTTAAACAGTAATTTTCGTAATGAATTTATTTAAGGTATTGGCTACAACATACACATGATTACACAAATCAAATGAAAGTTTTCGTTGAAAGTTGGTCCCATTTTTATTTATATTTATAAGAGAAAAACAGAGAACACACAAACATTTGAAGAAGAAATATTAAGAGATAATTTTATCTTTCCACCAATTTAACAAGGATACGCACTCTCGCGCCCGTTTTGTGCACAAAAGACCTAAGTAATTATTTTTTACAATAGCTTTTCAAAAAGATTTTATTAAAATATTAACTGAGTAGGGTATTTTAATTAACTTGTCGTGCTGGTGCATCATAAAAGCTATTTAAAAGGGTCTTGGATCAATCCCAATAGAAAATATCCGAGGAAAACACCACGTAATTTTGAACCACGGTCAGATGACGAAAATATCAACTGGTTTACCCGCTTCATTATCATCGATTATTTAATATGAAATTGTTCACTATTATCGATTATAATATTGCCCAGTTGCAAAAGCTATCATTTCCTTATATTTTCAGTAGAAACATAAGTGTAACAAGGATACCTATTTCGCTACTTCTTTACTGACACTAACGGAGCTGCTATTTATTCTTCGTCTGAAGTCGCTTGTTCTACTTAGGACCTTGTGCCATAAAAAATTCCAATCTAATACTTTCCTTTTGTATAACAGTCTATTTTCCTTTTGCAAAACTGCAAAGACACTTCTATTTTACTCACGCGACAGTTACAAGAAAATATTTTTAACTGCAATATAATCTTAAATAAGCAACAGGTCTTTTGTTTTCAAATTTCAAGGAGAATCATTAAGATTATACAGTCAAAATTTTTCCTAAGCAGTAGTAAAATCTTTCCGAATTTTCATTCAGCAATATCTAGAACAGTCACTGTAAGTATTTTGTAAATTTATAAATCATGTTTTGATTATTTTTCTTCCAATTAGTATTTTAGATTGCACCACAAAGTAACAAGTTAAGTCTTTAACTACGTAAAGAACTTAAAATTACAGTTATGTGGAATCGTCAAAGAGATAATATATCAACTTTTAACAAATAGAAACTAATATTTGGAACATGATTTTTTTTTAGTATTTTTATCAGCAACAACCAACACCATATTTTTGTACCTTTGTAGAAAAAGGGTCAGTGTCCATTTTGCAGCTACGTATGTTAGAAACAGTATGTTAGTAATAATTTTTTATTTCTGTCATTTTTTATACAGCATACAAATCATGCTTTACAATGTTTTGATTCAATCATTTACAAAAGGACACCCATTGATACTTTTCTATTATAACTTTCTTTATCTTAAACTAACTCAGAAGCAGAAAATTGCTTAGATCAACCCTTTTCGTCTACATACCAACAAATTTAATTTTAATAAATAAATGACTTACTCTTATTTTTATTTTTAATTATTTTATTTATTTGGAGACTTTTTTGCAGTTGATCTTTAAAGTTTATTAACAAAATATTTGTCATATAAAGGATATTTAACGAATAAATAAAGCTTGCAAAAAAGAATCTTCAATTGAAAAATAGACAAAATGGTTCAAACACGAATATGATCATAGAGGAAAATTGTGAATACGTTTAAATAAAGAATATATTCGTAAGCACTATCATAACTGTTATGTTTCATTCGACCCTGTTTTCATGTTCTAACTATTACCCCTTTTCTCTAACGCCGAGTGCCCTTTAGCAAGAATGTCTTGATCATGGAACTAGACACAAAAAATTAAATTATATCGAGTAATATATTTGTATAAAAGTCTTGAGTAATGAATGTAAAACTCCTTTCTTGAACATCTTTCAACATTTCATTTTCTCTTGAACATCTATCAGCATTTCTCTTTCTATACTGATACAAAAGGGATATTCACCCAGAGTAGCTACATGAAATCAGATAGATATTGAGCCTGATTGTAGGCTCTGAACGGTTCTGATATGAAAACATAATCCTAATATTCTCCCCTTTAAATCAGAATTAACGTGGGAGCACCTAAACACATATTGAGTGATATTTTCTAGTTCTAGTGCATCGGAGTATTCATCAGGATGAAGAAACAGATCAGGGAGAAGGGAAGCGGTTCAGGATCAGAATACAGGTCAATATCCTGTGAGGCAGATAAGAATCCTGGAGTGATAGTTTAAGATCCTGGGGGACATACCTTGATTCTGGTATGGATGCACCGTTGAATATTTCTAGATCTGACTTCGAATTGAATCGAATCTGTGAGAGCCAGAACAGGGGATCACACCGATGGATAGACACATGCCACTCTCCCCGTCATCTGATTTGGAATCATCGTAATCTTCTTCAGGATCCTCAAGAGGCTCCAATCGACCGTCGATTGGATCAGGATCCTGGAGTGGCAGTTCAGGATTTTCATTCGGGTGTGGGTTCATCGTTGGAACCTTCATCCGAGGACGAATTGAACAATCTGGGCGCTCGAGGACGGAAAGTTAGCGCCGATGTATGGGAACCAACCTTTTTTTTGAATCAATACAATCTTCTTCAGGATCCTTCGATTGCACGATTAGACGGCGACTTAAGAAGAATCTAGTAGCATAGGAACAGAGAGACCGCGAAGAAGACCGAGAGAAAGGAAGAAACTGGATTCCCATGAGTACCTCCTCGTCTTCTAGCTCGTCATACTGGAGCTGTACTCCGAAGTCTATCGTTCCCGAATTTTCGGTAAGTACAGTTTTCTAAGCTACTGTATAGGCTTTTGGCGGTACAACTAAATTAGAGAAATATTAGGATGAATGATATGATCGAAATTGTTTTAGATAAGTGGGACTTTCGTAACAATTAATTTTGTGTTTCATTTCTGAAATATTCTAGTATTTTATTCCTCATCTTGAAGTGGGCCAGGTACAAGCCAAAAAATATTAGGAGGGCCAAAGGTAGTCAGTTCCTAAGAGTTGGCATCCCTCGCCTTTTGGTGAAATAATTCCAAATTATTTTACTTAATGTATGTTACAAGTCTTAAAATATATGGTATTTTAAGATTTAATTCCCGAATGTCTTCTAAATGCAATGAAATCTGCTTGATGCCAAAAAGTATTATGATTCTTAAAATGAAAATTTTCGATCCCTTAAATAATGTTTAAGGCGTCAATTATTTATTGTCATTTATTTTTTTTACAGAATTGGTCCTCTGAATCGGATTCATGGGGATATCCACAAAACGCGGAAGGCTATCCTTCGGATTTATCTGATTCTTATTTGTCATCTAACTCGTCATATAGAAGTACCAACTGTTCAATGCTGCCTTCGGTAGATTCCTCTGATCCTTACTCGTCATATAAAAGCAGCAGCAATCCTCAATCGGTAAGATCCCAGTTACTTTATATACCTTTAAAAGCATATTTTTGGCAAGCCAAATATTGGGGGCAGTGGTGTTTGTGCAGTGATACGTGTTAACTGTACGTGACATCAGTTGATTTCTTTTTCAAATACGATATTTTAAGCACTTCGCCAATAAAAATTCAAAATTATAACGCATATCGTTCCGGAATAATAAATTCCGGATCGATATGCGTTAGTTGATGGATCAATAATTGCGCTTTCTACGAATCCTGAAAATTGGTACGAAAAACGTAAATTAAACTCATGTCACGAAATTTTTCAGAGTATTTTGTGATAAAGATGTGTTTTAAATCAAGTACAAGTGCTTTTTGCATTTCTAATACTAATACTATGGTCAAAAACATACAAACACCCATTTAAAGCTTTCTGCCAAATATAAGACATGTTGCTTTCTCTTAAGGATTCACCTCCTCAAAACTATCCAACAATGGCACCGGAATATCGAGACAATCCGTAGACATAATCTTAAAAAAAATAACAATTAAAAACATTTTTTAGCCCAAATCCACTTTTTAATGTTTGTTTACATCTGAGAATCAATAGAATCTACTTAAATCATGATATTCAGAAAGAAACGCGCTTTACTACGATTCTTTTAATTTTTGAGTTTCAAATGACTAACTTCTACTAGTAACAGCCGACCAACCGGTCTGGTGGTCTAGATATTAGCCTCTAGGTCGGAAAGTCCTGGTTCGAATCCGGGTCAGTGCATGGATGTTGTAGAGGAAGTTGCACCTTATATCTGTTGTGGCCGAAAGTCCTCATGGGTTGGTGTGGAAGTTTGGAGAGTGGGAGGCCAGCTCAGGTGTTGCCTCGTGATCTGATCATGGTTCAAAATTGCGTGGTGTTGTCCTCTCGTATGTTCCCTTATCGGATTGATTCCGGACCGTTGTCACTAGCCCGTTGTGCTGCTCTAGTACGACGTTTATTAAAAACTTCATCTACTAGTAACAAGACATAATTTATTTTCAACATTGGCTGCTTATAATACTGCCTGCACCTACACTAACAAGATCCTGTTTGACTCCAGGGTACGAGTTCGAACTCGCGGTCCACTCCGGCAAGTCAACAAGTACAAATTATTGATTAGGAGACCTCTGGTGATTTCTCATCATTTTCCACCTGTTACCTGTCCATTACCTGCCACTTCATATCCACTAAGCCAACAATTGCCGGAAAGAATGAAAGACAGACAATATGTCCTGAACTGAATGACTTGCTATCATCTCTTGTAGGAGTAGTTCAAAATTACGAGGCGTTTTCCTTGGATCTTTCCGTCGTCAATAGCCCGATGTGTTGATCCAGTACGATGTTAATTAAAAATACCATACCATAACTTGGATGTTTCCCTTCGGGATTGAGCCCTTTGTGTAGCTCTAGTACGACGTTAATTAATTTCCTTAATTTTATCAAAATTTTGGCCGATATTTTTTCTAGTCATAAGTTACGATGTGATGTTCTGCAGTGCAAAGCGCGCTCCTTGACACACATTTTTCTTCTCTAGCTGCGAACAACCTCCCTACACCGCCTCAACCCACTCTATTCTTCAGAGGAGTGTTTCCAATCATCTGACATTTTATCTTGGAAATAAGAAAGCTACTTGCGTAATTTTAAAAGTTATTTGTCTATAATGAAGTACCACTTAATTCATATTTCCAATTCTGAAGGTATGGATGAATTACGGAAACATATAACATGTTTGCCTTTACCTTTTTCAAAAATGCAAAGCTTTCAACTCAAATGTTTTCTTCAGAAAGTGCTTTTCAAGAAATTCGTCTTCCTTCTCTTCATGTAAGCTCGGAAAAGCTGCGCTCTATACATGGTCATGATATTTTTGAGATTTCACCCTTCTTTTTGCATATCCAGAAGAATACAATTTTACTATTGATTTATTGGTAAGATCAAGAAGGGTTCTCCACTGTGTCACTTCAGTGAACACTTCAGGTATACCGATCTGCTATTCGATTCTACTTTCATTAATTGACATAGGCTACCAGCGAGCACGAGCGAGCGAGTTCGCTCAGCATACGGAAGTGTAGTCTGTGTGCCCAATTTGCATGCTCAGCTATATGGTGCAAGGACACAGGTATATGTAAGGAATGCGACTCGGTCGCTCATGGGTACGAGTGATGTCCTTATTTTAAAAACTCTGTCAACTTCCTAATTAGCAATGAACAGCACGGGTATTAAATATGACGTTAATCACAACTGAAAGACGTTCCCCGCACTCTCTGATAACAAAAGGGGAACTGTTGACTATGAATCCTGAATAACCGCTGGATATCCAACCTCGTCGTTCTAACGTGGCAGTTCCTGGGCTGCTTAAAGGCATGTGTATCCAGGATAATCATCCGTTGGCACACTTTCACAGCAAAAGAAGAGCACGTAGATCTTCTATGGACACAAGACCCATACCTATCCAGACCCAATGTTGACCTTCTCCCCGAAGAGAGCTGCCGTGGCTCTCAATGGGGTTTCTCCAGTTCTCACCCATAAAGAGAAAAGGCTTTATTACTTATTCTCAACAATAACATCAAGTCCGGCTTCAATTTATGTTCTGACTCCTTGTAAAGACAGAAGTGACCATCAACAGTAACAACTCAAATATATACTTGATATATTCAGCCTCACACATATACACGAAGAATTAGATCTTCAGCTTTTTGAGTTCTTGAATTTTAATTTCAACAACCGAAGTTATTGAAACCTCATAAACTTTAATGCCCGCTCCTCAATGTGAGTATACGACTCTGAGGCTCCCGTGGATGAAACATAATACAATATTTCACTAATAACTTAAATTTGCGTATTTGTTCAGATAGCCAGTCAACCATTTCATCACAATATAAGACTAACTATAACTCAAAACACGATTGTAGGTATAAAAATTCTAACAATATACTATAAAAGAATTTAAGAATAAATATTGCATTCTATACTATAATTGATAGATTCCAGAGAAGACCCAAACCTCAAATTTTGAAGAAAAAAAATTTCAAAAAGTGTTTTTTGGTTTATTGGATAAAACGATGCATCAGATATTCAAGAACAAATGGACAAAATTTCAGAGTCGAAGGAAATTGCTACCAGCTGCTTTTTAACTTTTATTTGACCTTCCAACTAACATAATCGACTGCTAACCATTGACTTCGGTTTCCATGAAAACCTCCATTTATGCAACATTATATATCATAGTGTATCTACCGATGATTATCCCAAACATTTTAAATACCTTTAAGGCGTAGACTCCTGGTTTTTCTATCAATAGGCGAAAGCTAAAGGACAAAATCCAAGTTCTCTTGTAAAACATGTGGTACGTCATTGAAGGATACACTTTGAAAAACTAGCGCTAAATTCCGTCGTATGCGTATCACTACAAAAAAGGCTCGTTTACAAAAGAAAATATCTGTAGAAAAAATGGTGTGGCTTATACAGTGGTGGTTTATTTTAAAATAGCACTGATCCAATTAAATACTTTTTTCAGTCCATTAAACAAGAAATGTATAATTTTTCAGTGAATTATCACAAATCACTCAGTTGTCATCAGAGATAATACTGGCTTTCAAAAATGTATGCGAGTTTGAGATAAAAATTCTTGTTTTAATAAGAGTCTTAAAATAACAGAAATCACTATATAGAAAAATAGTACTTGCAAAAAGTAAGTTGTTTTTGTAAACTTCTGGTGTATTTTGTACTTAAAATGCGATTATCTCAAAATCAGTTTTTTCCAATTTTTCCAAAATACTAAGGCTTTTTGATGTATGCACTTATAGTTAAACTGTTTACCTTTTTTAGGTCTTGAATAACTGTTTAGCAGACACAAGGAGAGCTTTTTTGTGTATAAATTGTTCAGAAAATTTTATAAATAGTTCAGGAACTTTTATAAATAGTTGAGAAATTTTTATAAATAGTTCAGAAAATTTTATTAAAATTAATAAACATAAAAAATTGGAAATTTTTATAGAAATTTAACGTATAATGAATAAAATATTTTTTTTTTATGAAAACTCGTAAATAAAATTTTGAAAATCTCTTACTAGGACATCTGCATATACTATAACGATAGTGTAGAAATTTATTTCATACGAAAATATTGAAAATTGACAGAGTAGTAAGATTTATATATTATATCGGTTTAAAAAACGTATTAAAATCGTAATACAAAATATAATTGCAAATAAAAACTTTTTTTATTGATTATTACTTTAAAATATGTGCTTAATTACCACTAAAAAATAGGTTAGGTAAAATGAATAATAAGAATTTTGGGTTTTTCTTACGGGTCTCTCTAAGGGAATGAAAATCAACACGAATCAATCTCTGGCATCGCATACACAGGCTCTTGTGGTCACTGCTGAAAATATCTAAGCATCTACTTGCATCCAGCATCCTAATCTGATTCTTGGGAAGCCAGTTGATTCCCCATGGAGTACTCTCAACATACTTTGATCATTAATTACATAAAATTCCAGCATTATCTTAAGTTTAATACCAATTCAAAATACTTGTAGAAATTTTGCTTTATAGAACTTTTTATATGAAATTTAAACTTACTATCTGGAGTGAATATATTCGACATCACAACATTATTGAGTTATTGAGTAAATTTAATAATACTAATTTTAGTACTAATAAAATAATTATTTAACTATGTGTGGTTTTAACGACAGCTCTACATATTTGGCGTGCAGCTTTGATAACACGAGGAGCAGAAGAATGATACATATAGTTTCTAATTCATAAAATTTACGTCTACAAACAATATCGTTTACGGTCCCACTTTCGTCTCCCATTCCGGCAGTGGGTGCCCTGATTTAAGCTTCTACTGTTCTGAATTTATCATTTCCTTCAATAAAAAATGGATATTCTTGGAACTTAATTTTGCAGTGACCACAAGTTACCCTTACGTTTGAGTGGAAAGGAGCAGACTCAACCGAATAATTTGTCTTAAGGCTTATTGCAACGATGTATAGAACTCTACTGTGTTTTAGACTGTCCAGATTCCAGACGCAGCGATATCTCATTTTTTAAATACCAATTAGCCTCATAATTCTAAAAACGAAAATTGTTTTAATAAAATATATTAGGACTCATTTCTTAATTGTTAATTCGTTTTTCAGTCCTCTAGTTCCAGTTCTGCTTGGCCTCTTGTTCCAGTAGATCCCTCGACCCCAGATCCTTATCCAGAGGTGCCGGAAATAGATCCTGAATTTTTGGTAAGTATTCTGAAATTCCTTTGCTATATTCATCCATATAATTTATTTCACGTACTTTGCTGCTCCGGTGTAAGGGGAAAATACAAAAAGTTTTTTTAAGGTGAATACCAGAGAAATAGATTTTGACTGACATTAAAAATGAATGTCCCTAAGTTTATTTCCTGTAAAAATGAAGAAGCACGGTGAGCAGGCTTGAACTCAGTTTCCTGTCAATATATTTTTATTTGTGACTCTTTCAAATACAAATACAAATACAAATATTGCCGACCAGCTACAGGTTCAAGCCCAACAAGGCTGGTCCTTTGTTTATGAATTCCCAATTCCCACTGACTATCCAATTGTGTCTTAAATTCGTACACTCCCTTTGAATTAACTATATTTTCTGGCAACGCGTTCCAACTGTCTATTACCCTATTAAAGTAGTAGTTTTTCCTTAAATCCCGATTAAAATGTGTCTTATTCAATTTATACCCATGGCCCCTTGTTCTGTTATCCCTATTGAAATTTAAGCCCTCTGTGTCCCCTTGTTTTACAAACTTGAAAAGCTGAATCAAATCCCCTCTCCTTCTTCTTCTTTCCAGTGTATACATGTTTAGCTTACTTAAACGTTCATTATAGTCGAAATTTGCTAGCCCCTTTATTATTTTTGTAGCTCTGTGCTCAACCCTTTCAATTGATTCTATGTCCTTTCTCATATATGGAGCCCAGAAATGTATAGCATGTTCTAGATGTGGTCTTACTAAACCCTTATATAACGGCAAGATGATATTCTTATCCCTTGAAGTTACAGTCTTTTTAATATACCCCAATAACCTATTAGCCTTTTTACCCGCAGCTGAACATTGGTGACCCATTTTAAAATCCCTGTGAATTATCACCCCAAGATCCTTGACTGTTTCTCCCTCCTTTACCTTTACTCCCTGCAGACAGTACTCGGATCCACTGTTCCTGTAACCCATATGCAGAACTTGACATTTCCCTACATTAAATGACATACTCCATTTTACAGCCCATTCGGATATCTTATCGAAATCCCTTTGTAAATTTTCTATCTGTAACTTGGTATCCACTGTCCCCCATATTTTTAAGTCATCTGCAAATATACTGATTCTATTCTTTATCCCCTGACCTATATCATCTATGAAAATTATAAATAAAATTGGTCCCAAAACTGATCCCTGAGGCACCCCACTTATAACTTCTGTCCACTGTGAATAATTTCCTTTTACCTGCACTCTCTGCTTTGTACCCAATAACCACTTCTTTATCCATATCAATGATTTCCACTGAATCCCCAGCCTTTCCAATTTAAACAGTAATGCCTCATGAGGCACTTCATCAAAAGCCTTTTGAAAATCTATGTACATGATATCTACACTGATCTTATTATCCAGCTCCTCAGTAATTTTTTCGTAGAACTTCAAAAGGTTTGTAGAGCAGGCTCTGCCATTCCTAAACCCATACTGATTCTCTGATAACAGTCCCCCCTCCTCCAAGTATAACATTATATGCTTTTTTAACAGAGATTCAAATATTTTGCAAATTACTGATGTTAGACTTACTGGTCTATAGTTGCCCGGATCACTTTGTATTCCCTTTTTGAAAATTGGAGTTATGTTGGCCAATTTTTCCAATCCATTGGTACCCAACCTGTGCTATATGTTGAATTAAATATCGTGTGAATTACTTCCCCCAGTTCTTCCGCGCATTCCACTAGTACTCTCGGATAAATATCGTCTGGCCCTGGTGCTTTAGATGGCTTAATTCTTTTCAACTGATGTACTATTTCTTCCCTGTTGAATTTGCATTCTTTAATTATACCCCCTGCAAAGGCTCCATCCTTGGCATCCTTTTTTAAATTATAGTTACCATTGAAAAACCCCAGAAAAAAGTCATTTAACACGTTTGCCATTCCCACCTCGTCTTGAATTAATTCACCTCCCTTCCCCTCCAACGGGCCCAGTGTACTAAATTTATGTTTACCACTTGCATATGCAAAAAATTCCTTTGGGTTTATATTTATTTCCCTTGCTAATTTTTCCTCCAAGGACACCTTTTGCTTCCGACTAATAGTTTTAAACTCCTTTCTGGCTTTCTGATATGCCTCCTTGTCCCTGTCGTTACCAGTGCTTTTGTGTACCCTGTATGTTCTTTGTTTTAATTTTAAAGCTTTGTGTGTTTCCCCTGAAAACCACATAGGGAGCAATTTTCTAGATTTTCCTTTTTTCCTGAACGTTACATGTTTTTTTAACACCCTGTCTAACTTATTCTTGAATTCCTCCCATTGTTCAGATCGTATCAGTATATTCCTAAATCCAACCATCTTCATGAACTAGAAATTTTTTGAATGATAAATTGATACAAGATTCGCCATTAATTTCTTCTGATATAAATACCATTTGTGGTTTTCTTGAAAATTCCATCAAATTTGACATGAAATTACCGAGCTTGCTTGAAAGTTGAAGGTATTTCGTACAAAGTAAAGTTATTCAATAACACTATTTTATAAACGGAATTTTATCGATTTCTGTTTAGAAACTCACCGTTTTCAATGTATGTTTCATAGGTTGCTAATTTGTATAAAAAATAGTCAAAAAGTTTGGAACCTCCACTTTTTGTCGCTTATGACAAACTATTTTCAATTTCTCTAAAGTCCTATTTTGGTATTTTCTAACCTGATAATTATTCCAGGATCAATAAAATATTGTTTAAAATTCACATTACCGCAACTAACATACAGTTTAAAATCTTTATGGCACCTTTCATTCAATTCAGATATTCGTTTTTTAAAATGGAAATTACGTACTTATTTAGATAACTAATGAATAGTAACGGAATTTTTAAGAAAATCACAATGGAATTTCCATGAAAAAACATGTATTTGCCATAAATCGTTACTCATGAATATCTTAACAAATTAATTTGTCTTCCGTCCCTTAATGGTAGTTAAATTCGAAAATGTCGCATCCCTGATACAAAAATGTTACAAAGAAAAAATGTCAGCTTTCAAAGGGTATTCTATTTTCAAGAAATGTGCAATGGAATCTTTCTAAAGTGTTATTTTCTGGGAACTGAGTTATCGAATCATTTACAGAGGATTCTATTCCAAGGAAAAGAACAGTAGTACCTTTTCAAAGGATTCTATTCTTTTGAAATAAACAGTATAATTTTTCCAAACAATTATATTCTAAAGAAGCAATAGAATATTTCTAAGGGTTAAAAAAACAATAGATGTAGCTATGTAGTCACTACATGTGTTGTGGGGTAAAATCAATTGGGTGATGCTCAGAGGGTTCAAACGAAAGTTTTCGTTGATTTAAATAAATTTGACGTCAGTTATTAATTTTTAATTTGTTTTTCAGGATATTTGGTATCAAGATAATTATTTTAAAGTGGATGCACATGACAGAGCACTAATCCAACTCCAAGAATTGGTACTAAAGTGGTTCAATAAACGTGGTTACCAAGCGGAAGAAGTACACTCCTTAGAAACTCTCATATCTCTACTACATGCTTATATTGAGTATCTGGACGCTAAACTAAAAGAGGTATTTGTTTCAATTTTTTTTTCTACACATCTATAATTTTTCTTGTGTTTAGTATGCATATATTTGGACATTTTGAAATGTTTTTGAAATTTTTACACTTTGAAGTACGATATCTAAACAAGTATTAAATATATTTAAGTTTTATTTCTGTTATTATTTCTAAAGCGTAAAGAGACGAAACAAAAGAGAACACAAACGTCGTGTTCACACAAAGGAGGCCTGAGCTAGACTAAATTAATGTGAGCGGCAGTGCGTATTTTCGTGACATAACTTTGCGCTGCGAATGCATCGGCCGATGACTTCAGTTCAAGATCAATGAGCATTTGTAACATTTTTTGTTCAATGCTCTTTTAAACGCAATATCGTTCATATATGTATCAGTAATATTTTTAAATTAAAGTTATTAAGGTTTTCGTTCTTACGCTTTTTGTGACTCAAAGGTTAAGCGTGGTACTCCGGCTTCGAAAGATACGGCGTACACCATGCCAAAATTTGTACATAAAAACATTATATTGGTCACTGTTATTTACAATAAATTCCAATAAATTCCATAAAATTAAAAATAGTCACCACTAAGATAAATGAATCTGGTGTTGTGCTATCAATTTCTATAAAATTCAGCCTTGTCCTCGACTACGGCCTCCTCAAATCTCCAACCCAATTATTTCCAATCTGTTCCTTTTTAGTTAAGACTTGCTACACACTAAATTTATATTCAATTAAACCAAGTAAAGGAAATGCAATCAAAAATTCAAGTTGGAAATGAGCGCAATTACATAATAGCTCACTCTCGCTCCTGTCATCTAGTTTTTAGACCAATAAGCTGAAGTATTTGAAGATCTTGCAGCAATGCATCACTGCTGTGACAGTGTTTGTGTGGTCAAGATGATAACAACTTTTCTTAAACATTTTTAAGCGATCAATTTTTTAGCATCTTTTTATTGTCTTGTATTGCTCATCAGCGCCCCCTTTACCCCCGGGACATTGCCTCATTGTTTCTTTCAGCAACACGTGGTTGTCCTCACTTTGGGGCACAATGCATTATAGCAGGGATGGCCAACCCGCGGCACGCGTGCCACGGCGGAGTTATAACAGTGGCACGTGAAGACTTATTAAAAAATTAATAAATATTTAGAATGAAATGTTTCCAAGTTATATTCATTTTTATTTTATACAGAACCTAACTGGCTCTGAACCTTTAAAATGCTTATTAACAACAAAATCTAAGTTTGTACTTGTGTTTTATTTATTATATTATTTTTTAAATCAACACTATTCAGACTTACATGAAAAAAATGTGCCATTTGTATAAAAATCCCATAATCAGCCTATAAATAACATTATTATTATTTTTTTTTTTTAATATTTTTTAGTATGTTAGAAAAGTTGGAAGTGGCACGCATGACTTTTTCCCCCAGATAGTGGCACTCATCCAAAAAAGGTTGACAACCCCTGCATTATAGTATAGATATCTTAACTTTATTTTTTACCAGTTTACCCAATCTCTGGTTTCCTAATTCAACAAAAAGATTTTGGAACTATTGAATAGGAAGGGAAATTATTGGTCAAATAAAATACTCATTTGCATCAGGAAAGAATAATTAATTAAAATAAGAAAGAGACATAATTTTATGTTTGAAAATTTTTATAAACTAGCAGTTGATAAAAAATGATGTAATCTGGGCGACTACTTTCGTAATCTAGCTTTCATTTTTGGTAATCCGCATTTAAAATGGTGTTCTTGATTTTAATGCTTAGAATAGTAATTGTAAAAGGGTCAGTGGATAACTATTAATTTTCCTCTCGTATTTCCCTATAAGAATAAACAGAAGGATATTTTGTTTTAAGAATTTCTATAGTTACTCTACGATTACCTTTCTACAAATAGCATCTGCATTCGAGCAAATGTGAGAAAAATCCAAAGCACTTTCAAAAAGCTTATATTTGAAAAGGGGAACATGCGTCTTCATCCCAAATGATTTAAAAGTGATAAAGTTTCATTTCATTGGAAAATTCCGAATTAACGAACGAACACAAGGGAGAGTAAGGGAAAGTTGGAAAAAACCGGGTCTCAAAATGCGATAATTTTTCCTAAGCACCTACGTGAATAAAATTGCTTTAAGTTCGATTTCAATGATAAATTAGTTCTTTAGTTTCAAGAATAAATATTTTTTAATATGAAAGAACTATATTTTGGGGGATAAATAAATTATATGCAAGTACCTGGTTTTATCCGATAGCAGTAATAATGAAGAAATCTTGCCAAAACTACCGGGTCCCGGTTTTGTCCGATTTTCCCCTGCTATTATAAATGCTATTGCATTGCTTTACTTATCGATGCCTGATATGAACATTTCTATTCCTTAATGATAACTTATTAGAAAACGGTTTTGCACTTTTTCTTTAAGTTTGACGTCGATGTTGGTGAACCTCCTAGTGATGAAGTACCGGGAAGCGCCCCATCGAGGAGAAAGGGGTACGTATTGATAGTTAAAATTTTTATATAAGGTAAGAAAAATACAATTCTTAAAGATTTGTTTTGGAAAGAAAACCAGTTTTTATACAGTGGGTGATCATATCATTAGAGTCAAATTTATAAATTGACAATTTTACCTTCTAGCCAGTTACTATTAAAAAGAAAACCTGGTTACAATGAATTATTTATATTTTTGTTAAATGGCTTTGTTAAAACAAACTTTAAATAAATAGTTTGAAACACTGATGATTTTATAACCTTTTTTAGATCAGTCATCCATTTTTATTAAAAACTCGTCAAATACCCCTTTTTGTAAACTAATTGTTGATTAATTGATTGTACTTCTAACTTTAGTTGATATTAGTTGGTTCGATTGATAACAAAAAATTGATTCATCTTTGGGGCAGAATTCCCACAGTTACACTCCAGATCCTTGTACCAAAAGAGACAATGGCCGCACTTACACCAAGTTACATAAAAGACCACCTCATGAAATAAAATTTGTACTTTACATACACTGTTTAGTTTGGATAAGCGCATATAGTTTTCTCTTTTCCTTTGAACCATGTACTTTTTATAAAAACGATGCAAACATATTTTTGACATCTTAACTACACATTACAATACACAAAATGCTGCGCATTACAGTACAAAAAACTTTCCACATTAGAGTACAAGAAAAGCTTCACACAAAAAATGGTTTTGAAGAATCAATTGTGTGTTGTCTATTTTAATTTATTATTTATTTTCATATCTTTTATATAAAAGTATTCTGCCAACTCTGTACTAAAAAACATCAAATTTTATGATAGATATTTTTTTTCATGGGCAATGCATAAAAAAAAAACATTTTATTGAAAGTTGAGTTCTTGGATTATGCTAATATTTTGATTTGAAGTTGTATAACTATTAATGAAATATTTGTTTTATACTTTCAGAATTACCTGGTGTGGGTAGAGTTGATTAATAATTATATAAACTGATAAGTTATCAGAACTGTTCCTCTTTCATAGAGAGGTATAACTATCTTAAAAAGCATCAAAAAAATAATTTTAATTACTCTATTTTCAACATTTTGAACAAATTTCGGATTTACATAATAAGAGTTTCCGGTAATAAGAGTTTCCGTCTGTAATATACCAGTATTGAGAGTATAGGTAATTTATCAATAACACTAAATGTCCAGTTGACGTAATTTTTATTTTGGATTGTTGTTTAAGAGCCTTCTTCGTTATTGAACAACAGAAAAGACAGCTGGGGAAGGCTAGCGATGAAATACATCAATTGAGAGATTACGTGGCTCATCTGGAAGAGGAACTGACGAATGTTATGTAAGTCTTCTTTGTTCTAAATTAAAACTTCAATGGACAGCTCTCGATTAATCTACTGTTTCTTTTTGCTTTAAAAATCCATCTCTCTCTGCTTTTTGTCACTAATTTATAAGCATTTAAAATGCATTAGTAGCAAGATATGCTGAATTAAACAATGATTCTTATTATAAAAATCTGATTTAAATAAAAAAGTCAAAATTTTAAATTTTCTTTGAGTAATGGAATTTATAAAACTGGAAAATGAAATAACTATGAACAAGTCATGTTATTTTATTCACGTACGTTAAAAACTATAACAAATAGCGTAAATAATCTGTTTATGTAAAAAAATAATTTCAATGAAAACGTTTTCTGCAGTATCACAAATGCGTTCCAATTTTGTACATAAATTTTTATAACTGTGAATTTTAACATCTTCATTTTTATTTTATGTAATGTGTTGGTTAATTTTTATTTAAATTTAATGCATCGATCCATATGAATTCTTTACACTGCTAGAACAATTATTCGGTATTTTTGGAATTAAAATTTTTGGATCGTAGAAGTTTATTTGCCCATTTGATGGTTCAGTATGTTGACAAAATAGGTTAGGGATTGAAGCGGAAATTTATTGCAATGATTATAATGAGTACAAGCCCAAGATTCTACTCAATAACATGTTCTGGGAGAATTCTGTAACACTTATTCTATTCAAATGGCCAGTTAAACTTTATTCGTGATCACAAATACATGAGTACTTATCTTGTCACGTACTTTCCGATCCAAATCATGTGACAAAATACGATTATTTCAGCCGACATAAATCGTATTTACTTCCTTCGATCTCTGAAAATAATTTTTTTTTAAATACTTCGACGGTACTGAATTACAGAACTAGTTAACATTGCAGAAAAGATATGATTATAAAGAGTTCATCTTTCTGAAGCCAGTAAAACACTCATATAAGTTTCAAATAGAAAACAGCTAATATGCGAGGTGGGTAAAAATTTTATCAATCTTCTTTTATGTTTGGAAAACCTTACAAATCTACGCGATCCTCAATATAAAAGATAAATTTTTCGAGTGATCTTTATACGGGTTTTACTTCTTCAAACAATTTGTGATCCTCAATAATGACTTTTACATAATTTCTTTAAAAATCTGTGTACTTCAAATATTTATTAAAAAATCCTACAAGTAAATATTTGCTTTCAAAATAGGTTGTTGTGATCCCAGAAAAGTTTTATTTTCTAGATACTTTTCTTTTTGGAACAACTGATTCAGTAATTTGAGACCATTCTTAAATTGTACACTGGTAAAACATGAAATTTTCTTTCCGTAGAAACAGTCAAAGTGGCGTTTCTGGACCTTTTACAAGTACGCCTGGACAAATGGTAAAGTGAAAAGTCCATCATCAATAAATTTTGTATGTTTAGTTTATAGCTTCGAGAGTGATATTTAAGGCAGAGATTTTGTGTCGAGTTAAATGTATTTGGTTTTGGTTGGTAAAATGTAATTGGTGTTTCTAAGGCGGAACAAGTTTCCTGTAAGCTATCCCCACGTGACGTCATTCAACTTGTTTTAGAGTTTTGAGTGAAACTACATTTGGTCGCTGTACCTGATGACTTAATTCGCAGATTGACTTAATTCGAACGTAACACGCTGTTTTAGCACGTAATATTGCTTTTCTTTGATTGATGTCGATAGGTGAACCAGTACAGCCTAGTAATCTGTTCTTTATACGATAGACTAGACACTCCTTGGCCAGCACGGCGTTTTCGTGGGGTATAGGGGTGACTTACTGCTCCCTAAACCCCAGTGATTGCTATGAATTCCCATACGAATACGTAGCTTATAGGATAACATACATAATGGCGTTGTCCTTGTTGTTGGTTTGCTTCGCAAACCAAATTATGAATATCCTGAATTATGGTTTGCTTCGTAAATTGGATAACAGTCATAACTGAATTTCTCGTGGTGTTGGTTTCCTTTGCAAACCAAATAGAAATTCGGCGTGACGCTAAAATCTCTTGCGAAAATATAAATATTTAATTGGAAAATTATTTATTAAAAGAAAATCAAACGTATAAGGTATCTATCTGGTGCCAATTTTTCCCCAGATTCCGGTATCCGGGAACCCTTCCTTAACCAACAAGATCTCCAGATCTTTCTCCAATTGATCACATATCGGCACATTACAGAATTTAATGAGAAATAGGGAAGATAGAAAATAGCGTAGAAAGGAAAACCTTAGCCAATGGGCTCGTGTTTCTACAGATTCAAGTTCAGATTTATAAGAGTTCATTTAGACACACGTGTATGCTAGTTTATTTAGTTTAAGATGATATGCGTTTTTGGCGTGCTACTCGGTTTGGCGTGCTACTACTACTAAACATCTTCAATAATTTATTCTATAGGGAGTGATTATAGCAATTCTGAATATGATGAGCGATGGAGACTTATACCTAACACATATATTTCCTTCATTTGGTAAAAGTTAGGACTGAAAAATTGGAAGAGTCTAAGAGAAATTCTATAAGATCACAGAATTGATAAAAGCTTAAAATTGCTTATGTAATGTAATCTCTCTTCCAGGATGGACAAAAGCAACAAAAAGTGGAGGCAAAAAAGGCTGCAATCGCCAGACTCACAGAAGAGCACGAATATCTTCAAGCACAATTAAACAAATTAAATATATTCGTAAGCTATCTTTCCATACATTGTATTAAATTTTGAGATTATAGGCACTTTTGGCATGCTACGAGGCGTTTTCCTCCAATTGACAAGATTAATTATTTTAGTAATGATTGCAACATGATCAAAGGAGATCGTACATACATTTGCTAACTTTATTTGGTCAAAATTGGGAACAAATGGAAACATTTCTTGTAAACTTCTAGAAATCACAGAATTTATCAGAACTTAAAGCGTTGATTTAATTTAATTTCTCTTCCAGAATGATTAGCTTGGGTATGTACGTTTTATTTCTAGCAAACCTATTCTATTTCTCGTTTACTTAAGTTTAAAATTCCCTGTGTGTGTTTCAAAAATTTTATCTTGATTATACCTAATTTACAATTTGTTTTAATTGCTATTTCCATTTATCCATGTTATAAAAGAATTGTAATACTGAACATTTTCAAGCGCATGTGACTAAAATCCAAGATAATTGTTGGTGCATAAGGTTAATTACAAAACATTATAAACTTGATCAATTTCAGTGCCGCTAATGCTAAACGTATACAGGGTGGTCCCGAATTCATGGTACAAACTTTAATGGTAGGTACAGGACATTGTAACAATGATTTATTGTATAGGAATGTATAGTCGCAAGTGACGCGGTGAGGCGAAAACAGGGGAAATAACGGCCGAAAGGAAAAACAAAGATTTTATTGAAAGCGTTGTTGACAAGTGTCATGTTTACAGTAATTGTTCAAAATTGCGTCCACCAGTATCGATACATGCTTGACAGCGTCGGTGGAGCGATTGGCGTACACGTTCAAAGATGCCTGGTATTTCACGCACACCTGCAGCAGCTACAGATAAGCGAGCGACGAGATCCTCATCTGAGTCAACTGGAGTCTCATAAACAAGATGCTTTAGATGTCCCCATAAAAAGTAATCGAGGCTCGATAAATCGGGAGATCGGGGTGGCCAAGGGACTGGTCCACCACGCCCAATCCATCGAGTACCAAACGTGGCATTCAGGTAATTCCGTACATCAATGCTGAAGTGTGCTGGCGCCCCATCGTGCTGAAACCACATGCGGTTACGAATGGCGATCGGAACATCATGCAGCAGTTGTGGTAACACTTCTTTCAGAAAAATAAGATAGCTTCCGCCAGTGAGCCGCGTGGGTAGTAAGTATGGGCCAATCAAAAAGTCGTTCACAATACCAGCCCACACATTAATACTGAAACGTTGTTGAAACGCATGTCGACGCGTTGCATGTGGATTATCGGTTGCCCACACATGGGAATTGTGCGCATTAAAGACACCCTCGCGTGAAAATGTCGCTTCATCTGTAAATAGCACATAATCTACGAAATCCGGCTGCAACGCACATTGCTGCATCACCCACAGGCAGAAGTTCACGCGGCGAGGATAATCTGCCGGATTCAATGCTTGTACTTTCTGAAAATGGAAGGGGTGTAAGCGATTTTCGTTTAACACTCTGCATACAGTCTGATGACTCACACCTACGTCACGCGCAACAGTTCTTGTGCTTGACTCGGGTCTATCAGCCACAATGTTCAAGATGCTTTCTTCCAGCCTTGGAGTGCGTACAGCTCTTACTCGACCAGCGCCATGTCTGTTGACGTCGAACGCACCTGTTTCACAAAGTTGACGATGTAACCGTTGAAAAATTCTATGATCCGGCATTCGTCGATCAGGATACTCCGCGCGATACATTCGTAACGCAGCTCTGCCGTTACCATTTGCACGGCCGTACATGTAATGCATGTCTGCTTTTTCTGCATACGTAAAGTCACCCATCGTCTACGGCAGCACAATTGTGAATGGCGCTTTTCCCTACTGCGATGCATCATGTTCAACAGCGGCTAGACATCTACTGCCCTCTACCGGCAATGATACCAACCGATCACTCCATTTCTCTTTCCTTTTATTTCCCCTGTTTACGCCTCACCGCGTCACTTGCGACTATACATTCCTATACAATAAATCATTGTTACAATGTCCTGTACCTACCATTAAAGTTTGTACCATGAATTCGGGACCACCCTGTAGTATTGAGTTGACAAGAAATTTATGAAGATATGAGCTAAACTGACCCTCTGCAAGATGCATTTCCTTCACGCATACTCTCAAATTTTACCCATAAATTATTTTTGCCTTTAAAATTCGAAGGGTTGCAGTAGCCTGCTTGGAAGAGCAACGAATTAGCACCTGGTGTTCTAAACTTGGTCAAGTCAAAGACCGTCGTGTACATAGGGGCTTGCGCCAACATCTTAGTCGCATACTCACCCAAGCCAAGAGCTTGGAAACACTCTGGGTGTTTTGTGAGTTCCGGGGAGGGGTCGATGCCTAAGAAAGTACAAACCGTTCCTGAGGTAGCCAACAAATCTGCATTCAAGGATGTAGTGGAGAGCGTCACCCACTTCCCCACATTTCTAAAGGTTTGTCGTTCGCATTCGCACGTTCGTTCCCAAAGCGCGAATGACCGTTTACATACACGCCGAGTGTTCAGTTCAGTTCACTAAGTCGAGACTGATGGACGACGTGCAAGTTGTGGCGACATGTAATCTCACGCTACCTAAAACAAATAACACCCAAAGTTCTCTCCTGCTTCTGCTCCAAATAGCTTTTTGAAGAACCTGAGCGAAGAATCCAACTATCTACCTTTTTTGAATTAATTAAATTTGCATATATTGGTCATACAAATGATACAGCCCCATCTGTCTGTGAAATTTTAAATATTTCCTTATTCCAATAAAATCTCACTCTAATCAAGCCATTTAGTGCAAGCCACACTATAATACACCTATTTGTTGATTTTATGTGATTTTTTAAAGTCCACAAATTTATGTCACATTATTTACATCGTTTAAAATTAAGATAGAATTATCAAATATCGTTGAATAATTAACAGATCGCTAAGATCGCGTTAGCTCTTGAAAATTTACTTGATATTGATCCTTTTTGTGTTCGAATTCTTTAATTTTAACTGAGTCTTATTTCTAAAATACCAAGTTTCCTTCGAAAATATGAAAACATACAAAACATCTTTTATTTTCCCCTGGTTTTATAATTTATTATTGGACAATTGGGTTCGAAAAATTCACCACACATATAATGTCAAGAACGGGAAAGGCAATAGCTGATAATTTACGTATATTTGGCACCACTTTTCCTTTAAAGTATAGCCAAATTGTTAGTGTCAACTGATTACTATACAGCCAATCTTAAAAACAGGGGATCCAGAAAGGATATTTTTTTGTAGGGAATATGTTGGTTCAAATTTTCACCAATAGAGGTTATGACAATCAGAATGGTATTGAAAACTGTTCTTTTTTGTAAATGCATACTTGGTTTGTTTGCGATGTCACAGCTCTGGCACTGGCATCTGAAAACACTGGTCTGCCAGTGAAAGGGCTGATCTGACAAGCTTCCAGCTTCTTTGATACGTCTTGCTAGAGACTAATCCGACACATGCTACAGGACTTTAACCTCTATTCACACTTTTTTCTGTGTCCCAAATTTTCGTATGTTGCTGTTGCACATCCACCTGGTGTAGGAAAGCGTACACCAGGTCCAGAAGGCCCCGTCGTGCCAGATCCCCATATACCTGCAAAAAGTTCTGATCAACTAACAGCTGCTTATACGAAGCGCCAAGACAGAGAAGAAGGTGATCAGGACTGGCAGGTAGGGAACAGGAACAAGGAGGGAAAATTCTCTCCCCGTTCTGAAATTTTATACATTTAAGATGGCCACTTCGAAATCTGGCCATGGCCGATTGGAAAGGCCGAGGGCCACAGCATGAGATTGATAGTCCAGTGCGATTGCCAGCATACCAATGGTGGGATGGCGTACGGTGCCACACGGAAAGCAAACGCTGTTTTCCCAGGGAGTGGACCTCAGTGGGAGTGAGACGATTCAAACAGTCCATATGGAGATCACAGCCATTCTTGGCGAGTACATCGGCTGTCTCGTTGCCATACACCCCGATATGCGATGGAATCCATTGGAGGCTTATTGGTGTTTTCAGGCCAATCTCGCAGAGAAGCTTCAGAATATTCTGGAATAAAATTTTCTTATAGCCTCCGTTGTCGATTTCCTGTTTCCTCGCTTACAACAAATCCATTGCCTTATTCATCAATGAAGAAGACAAATCTTTCAATTCTCTTTTTTGCACCAGGGTGACTGGGAATTCCCGACCTTGTTAATAATAATCATTCAGAATTAATTTTTACTAAAAAAATATAAATTAAACATTATTTCTCTAATTGATTTTGGTTGAGGATAATATTTATATTTCAATTTTTTTTATTTGATAGCAGTTTTGTACCAGGCCATCTTTCTACCACTACGTGCTCATTCGGTTACCCTCCAAATACTGGTGGTGGATACCTATGTTTCATTTTTATCTATGGATTTGGCGCTTATCTTATTTCCGCACTTCGATCTCTTGCACACCTCGTCTAATTTCATGATATTTTTATTGCAACATTCGGTGCAATTCAAAAGCAAACAGTAAAATTGAGCCGATGAGCCGCACGTGCAAAGTCTGAAGTTGTTTTCGCATTCCGAAACATTCCAGCGTCCACGTGTTAGGGAAAAGGGTCGGCTAGTACCATATGGTACAACCGCCCCTACTACTGAAAAAACTTTTCCCAAAGGTGAAAAGTTTTCAACGTACGCATCCACAGACGCACGGATAATCACCCACTGGCAATTCAGAATAACAGATCACTTACCACCACCATATCCTGAAACCGTGACTCAAGAATATGTGTAATGCAAGTTAAATCCAATCAATTTAAAATTCATATACCGGAGTAACTTTCTACTCCCTTACAGTATGGTCACTCAAGGCTCAAATACCAAATTAAAAATAAAAACAAAATAAACACTAAACTTTAAGACTTATACCAAATTCCTTAAAACTAAAACCAAATCACATTAACCACATCACATATAAGAATTTCGTTAAGCGAAACCCAAAATTTCAATACACAATACGAACTATACAAATTCCATTAACCAGACAAAAATACAACAAAGCATATTTCTAAATTCAATATTTTCGCTAAGCGAACCCAGAATAAACAAACCCCACACGAACTATAATAATACTTTCATTAAACCAACCAAAATACACCAAAACATATATAATATATCAAACTTGTTAAGCGAAAACCAAATTCCTAAGTTTCACTCAACACACGTCATGAGTTGCAATTTTAAAACTACAAATCTTTGACAGTTGTTTAGAATGACTGAGTGAAAACATCCTAAACACAAAATTAATTTCCACTCTACACAAAACATAATTTAAATTTGCACGTAGCTTTCAGCGAAAAGTACTCGAGTGAAGAACATAGATACAAGAAATCAATTCCACCATACGCAAAACATAGTTTACAACTTTTAACATTTAAAATCCTCAGCAAAAGATACTGAAATCATTGAATGAATATTTCATAATTACAAGGCTACCAATTTCACTCCGAGCAAACATGATTCACAATTTTAGCACTTAAAATCTCCAGCAAGAATAAAGAAACATTTAAGTGAAATGCCCATAACTACAAAAATCTCCATTTCACTCAACTCAAAACATGATTCGCAATAATATTACACTACACAACACAAATCTTCCTCAATTACATTTTATTTAACTCTTTGAATTTTCGTGAAAAGCGCGACTCAGACTGTCGGCATTAAATTCTTTTTTTCCCCCCCCCAGATCGGTGTTCGATCGTGGAATTTGCAATTTTTTTGGTCGACGTATTGCCAAAATCATCAATACCGTCCCGATTTCACATTCCTGCCAATCTCGTGACAATTTTGTCTGGGGTCCTAACCATTTCTCATACCGCAAGGTGTCTGGGGTTTTTATACTCTTCCCGTGCACCAATTCTGCCGGGGCGTAAACGTTGCTCACGTGTACCGTGGAAAACACTAACGGTGTAAGTTGTGGGTCCCAATCTGATCCGGCTCCGGAACCTAACGCTAAAGGTCTTGGCTTCACCCCTTCACTCACTAGCAACTCTTTTCTTTTTCCCCTTTTGGCCCACGTGACCTATTTCAAAAGTTTCCTCCTGAACGGAAACGGACACCTCTAATTCTTCTTCTAACCCTGGGCCACCTTCCGTTATCTTTCCCTTACTGCTATTCGGTATTTCCAGGAAAATCATTCCCGTCGTTTTACTTGCTACCCCCACTGGAAGAACTAACGGTTCTTTCGATCGCACCTTCGCGATCGCGGTCTGGATTACCACCCTCGGAGAGCATAACTTGGCTACTTGGGGACTTACTTTCTCCCCTCCAGAAACATCGTCGTCTCTGCCCTTTTAGTTCTTTTTTCTGGTCGTTAGCCTCTGTCATAAGAAGACTAATAGGCTTGCCCGATCTCAACTCCGCGTCGGTCTTATTTATCGCCAACGGGGCCGCAACATTTTCTCCACACTTCTGCAAGAGGGTTTCAACTGAACCACTTTGCACAGATCTCTTTTGTAGATACGGCATCAGTAATTCATGTTCGGCCTCCCCTCCGAGTCTATTTACCGATTCAATTGACATTCTTTTCCCCAACCTCGGACAATTTGGCCTTAAATGGTCGCTCGCGTTGCACTCAAAACACCGCGACATAAGTCTCCGGTCAGAAGTGTCAAATTTCCCTCCCGGGGAAGTAGGCGGGAAAAAATCGTTCCTCTCTCGAGTGGGGGGGGGGTAATTCTCCTCCCTTACCTTCGCTGGGAAAAATGTTCTTCCCTGGGCTTTTGGTCGGGATGCCTCAATCCGTAGTTTTAAAAGCTCAATGTTATACTGTCTCTCTTGTTCCCTGTCCGCTCTCTCTTGTTCTTTTTTCCCTCTCCCGTCTTTCCTATATAATCCTTTCTAACGCCACTTTTGCGTATTCCTCATCGTAGGAATCGTGCGAGAGGATTAACTCCTTAAGTTGGGATGCCCTTAATCCCGGAGTAACCGTTCTTCCCAAAAATTCCGCTACTTCCTCTAGATCTTGTTTCCTACCTTTGGCCAAGTACGCCATTTCAAAAATTCAAAATTGCCAAAAAAACAAAAAAAATCAATTCTTTTGCACAACACCCAATTCAATAATTTTTACGACATACAGTATACAACATACCATACAACATACAATAATTTAGCAATTCTAAGATACACAATACAGATTCAAGATACTTAAGCTAAATCAATTTCCTTTAGAGTGACCACACTAATTGATATTAACAAAATTTTAGCTATTACACAATTCTTGAAACTTAGTCACAGTGACAAAATAGGGAAATGGCACTAACCTGTATCTGCTGACTGGGATCACTTGGCACCACTGTCCACAGGCTGGACCACGGGTGGAAACACTGCACTGCACTGCACTATCTTCGGCTAAAAAGCCCACAAACACACTCTTCGGCTGAAAGCCCACTGGTGTAGGTCGTCTCGACCTCTTCCACAACGCGCACAAATAGCACTGCGCCACTGACGAAAAAACGGTTCGCGATGAACCTATATTAAACGGTCAAGATGACCTCTGGACGAACCGATGGGAACTTTTTCCCAATAATAAACGGTCAAGATGACCTCTGGACGAACCGATGGGACTTTTTCCCAATAATAACCGATCAAGATGATCTCTGGACGAACCGATGGGAACTTTTTCCCAATAATAACCGATCAAGATGACCTCTGGACGAACCGATGGGACTTTTTCCCAATAATAACCGATCAAGATGACCTCTGGACGAACCGATGGGACTTTTTCCCAATAATAAACGGTCAAGATGACCTCTGGACGAACCGATGGGAACTTTTTCCCAATAATAAACGGTCAAGATGACCTCTGGACGAACCGATGGGACTTTTTCCCAATAATAAACGTTAAAGATGACCTCTGGACGAACCGGTGGGTAATCTATTCCCCTGATGAACTGGACTTGTCGAACTTTCCGTCGATTCCGCTCACGTTCCGTTGAAAAGGACCGGCAACTCGAAACCAAAACCAGAACTTCTTGCGACGAGTTTCCGTTTTGGTGATTGATGGGGTCGGTGACTCCGGTACTTCCTTCTCGCTTTCTCTAAGACAAGGGAAACGGTCTCCAGCGAAAATCCAAACTTCTGGTTACGAAGTTCTATCGGGTTTCAGCGAAAGTGACAATCCGACAGCGGAAATGACAATCCGAACTTCTGGTTACGAAGTTCTATCGGCCTTTTCTTTCAGGCAAAACGGCAGGTTCGATTTACTTGTCGAGGCTGTTTTAATCTAATCAACCCCGCTGCCACCATATTAATAAGCTGTACCGTCATGTAAGAATTTGACGGACAGCTGGTTTAAAATTAAACTATTTATTTACATAAATTAAAAATTTACAAGAAAATTTAAAAAGATAATTATGGGCACAGCCATCGACAACCGAAACCTGCCTGAAGCCAAAGTAACAAAATTGGCAAAACAGAGACGTCTGTCTCTCGTCGAAGCTCGAGTCCGAATCACTCCTAAGATCCACGTTCGCTTCGCAGAACCGCCGCTGACAACGAGAGGGGGTGTGAATTCCGAGCCCTCTAGAGATGTTTATGTCCTCTCCAGAACAGAAACACCCCCACACAGATGCGAAAACCGTCTGTCATGCCGACTTGAGTCCCCCACCGCAAAACTTGATCCCAGACATGGGATTAGGGAACCGACGGAAACTCCAGCTGTGTATGGATCAAATGGACCGCCGGGCCGCCGATGAGCCGCACGTGCAAAGTCTGAAGTTGTTTTCGCATTCCGAAACATTCCAGCGTCCACGTGTTAGGGAAAAGGGTCGGCTAGTACCAAATGGTACACCCTTAAGGCTATGCCTCCATACTTTCGATTAGTCGCGGTGACCAAAAAATCACTGCCGCAGAAAATCTACAAGGTGCACACACTGCTATAGATAAATCGTTGAATTAGTACATATTTCTAATATATGTCATTTAAACTACTTGTGCAATCACTCTTTTGCTTTGGGCGAGAAGTAAACGGAGGAAGCAAATTTATTGGGTACATTCAATAACAAGTCAAAGATTATTGAAAGGGTAGTTTTATAAGTTATTTGAAGATATATGAGAGCACACTGCAAAATTCTTCCAGTAAAAATGAATGACAAAAGTAGTTTTCCCAAATTGTTGGGAATAATTGTCCATCAATAACAATCTTGAATTTCTTTATTTAAATTCTACCTTTTCAATTTCTTTAATATGTAACTCAGTACCAATTACTGTTAATATTCGTCAATAACCTCCGGTAGATTCGCTGTCAGACATTTTGAACAAGTATTTGCAGTGTTTTAAATTGAAACCAGAACACGACTGCATCAGAACTGGGTCATTCCACGTGAAATGAGCAAAAATCAGGAAAAACCCGTGGCCGTATGGTAATGGATTTTCATGAAATTTGGTACAGGGGTCATTTTGGTACAGGGCAAGCATTTTTAGGACTTCCAACTTTGAAGAACAGTTGCGAGATCGCGTAATGTTGCATGTTTGAAGTTCTGTTTCTCAAAATCTACTTAACGTAGACAAACATGTTTTACATTTTTATAATCTGTACACAATGTTCTTTTTTTCACTGTGGCAACAACCTTTTTAAGCATCATATTTAATCCAAAATTTAGTTGCAAAAAATGGAAAATTGTCATTTTTGACGGAATTAAAAACATTTCTATGGGCTAAAGAAATTTTACGACATACTTTAAATTCATGCCAGTTACAATGCTAGATATGATAATATTACTGATAGAGTTTGGAAGTCGTATTTTAATTATTTCATCTTCAAAATAGCTAACGAAAAGTATAAAATGATAATTTTCTACTCTAAATAGGCATAAGAAATCAAATGAAAGACAGCTTTTACAAAACCGACATTTCACAGGAATACAGTTTCATATGTATATTACTTGTAAAAAAAATCAGGATTGTAATCTGAGTCCTAAAGCAACAATAATAAAAACAAAATCACAACATTTGCTTCCCACTCTATGCATGTTACGAGAACTTCAATGATAACAGTGAAATAAAATATAGATAATGAAACCCTAATTCAACAAATAAATACCAAATCATGTTTAAGGGTGAATTATAAAAGCAGAAAAAATGAGTGTCAAAACAAGCTTAAAAATTTCAACGTAGTATCATAGAAATTATGAATTTTAACTAATTACCTTTTCAAATTCACGATGTGGTAAAGCTCACAAGTTAAACTTTGCTTCTTCTATTATTGAAACGTGATTTTTTTTGTGCTGCTGAATTATTTTTAAACTCTTTACTTCTTTTCCTGGCGATTGCGATAAATATGATACTCGAATTAGTGTCGTACAATTTTGAATAGGAATGTAGCAATGACAGTTACGAGTTCCCGTAATGGTTGCGGTCACTTCATTAAACCTTTGTTGAAGATAAGACTCAATTTGAATAACATCAGTTGAAGGCACATAAACGAATTTGATGTTTGAAATGGTTGAAGTACAGAAGGAAAATAGTTGTTTTGCATTTAAAATCTGATTGTTGTATGGTCTCTGTAAACTTGTTCTTGCGGCTAACCGTTTGATAGTTCCACTGATTCCATCTCATGGGCTTTTGCCATGACTTGTAGCGAAAAAGTGCCATTCTGCCTTCAATTCAAAATCGGTTTCATGATGGCAAATGTTGGAAAAGTTTTTCCGGTTTTTATACTGTGCTGAACACGAATCGCTGAAATAGATAAGTTTCTTCACAGAAAGAAACCTTTCTTTTATAAAAGGGATTACGGCAGTCTGAAATGCAAATACACTCAATGTATCATGTCTAGTATGGTCACTAATAACACACATTGAAAGGATTTGAAACCTGTTTTCGTTATCCTTCCCATAAAGTACAAATGGGTGCAGTGTAGCTTGAGTAGTTTCCCAATAGAATCCTTGAATTGCATCCTGAACAATAAATGAATAATTTTCTGAAAAATCGAGGAGTACAATGCACTCCTCCTGGGAAACAGTCAATTTCTTTTCCTCCAAAAATTTGGACAGCGATTTAGCAATGAAATGATGTTTTGTCAATCCAGACATACTCTCAACAAGTGAGTCAAGAAATTCTTCTGTTGACTGGACTTGTGTGATTAGAGTAGATCTGTCGGTCGAAATCCAACGCTTGTAAATAATTTCTTCTAAATTTTGGAAAACCTCAAATTTTTCTATTTGAGCACGAAATTGATCTTTTGGACACTTATCACATTCTACGAACATACATTTTTCTTTTCAATATTACAAACATATAATTTCATTAGCTCTAGCAAAGAATAATGAGGTTTAATAGCGTGTAACATCAGTTTCATATTTTGATGTATGGTGCACACACACACACGGAATGTGTACCATTACTTCCAGCTAGTACACAATGTTTCGGCCTTAATTCAGCGAATTTACTGAAACCAATCTTTGCACTCCCATGCTGTTCTGCTGCAACTGCTGGTATCCTTCTTCTAAGTTACAAAGGATCAACCTTTTTTGTTTTGGGACTTTACCTTCATCTGTGTTTACATTAACATAGTCTTTTTTTCCTGGACATAGCCGACTTATGTCATCAGACTCGTAAAAGTTTATAACTATTGCAATAATATTGTCATTAATTTTTTTGCCTTGTCTCTTAGCAGGTTTTCCTTGCTAAATACAATGTGGTAGAAAATTCTGTCCTTATTTTTTCCAGACTCCAGCTCTTTAGAACAAGAGTTAGAATTTGAATTATTTCTGCAGGGGATGTTGTTTCAGCAAACTTTGCTTTCAGCTGTTCTATTAAACAATAAAAAATCTTCCTTACTTTCAGTCGCATGTGTAATATTAATTTTATTGAGGTTTATTTTCAAAACAGTTCCCAAATTTATTTTAGCAGTTGAAACAAATTTCTGTAATTTTCTTCTGCCATAATGTTTTCTTTGAGTCATGCTGAGTTTACGAACCTTTTTAACAGGCGAATTTCCCATGTTCTGTAGGCTGTTATTGAGTTTCTCGTACTGTTTCTCTAAAACTTCCGTTTCAAAATCAAAATCTGTTGCATCCTATTCTGTAATAAAATTTTTAACACCAATTTCACATGTGAGACAGATCTTTTTACCTGGCGAGAGCAATCCAGCTGATTTCTTGGCAATATCTAGTGTTATTATTCGCAGGGACTTTTTCACGGCACGTTTGTGACTTTTAAAAGGATTAGAACAAGTTCGTCGGAATAAGTAAGTATACTTCAGTAAATACACTTTCTCATGGTGAAGACAAATGTTTTCAAACTTTCTACCTAATTTCAAATACAATAATTCTCTGACTTTATCTGTAAGTTCGGAAAGTTCTTTTAATCCGGTTTCTTTTACATAATGGATTTTATGGCAGTTTTCTTACACCATTTCTCCCACGTCACAGTTCGAAAGTTCAGGAATTTTAAAATCTCTTTTGCTATCAAAATCAAACATAGTAATAATATTTTCTAAAAACTACTAGAAAATCCAAAAGACTTCTCTAACTGACTAATGATCATTTCAATGGATGGAACACTTATGGATTGCCACTTGAACATTCGCCGGTGTTCAAAAGCTTTCGGTTCAGCAAAAAATTATCAGTTTATAGCAACCCAAGCACATTTATAACCATAATTCATTTAATAGTGTTTATTTATTCTATTATCTGTCATTGAATGTAATAGCATCTCTTTCAATGAGGAAATGGATGGATTAATGGCGTGTTTTCGCCTGTTTTGTTTCATCATGCGATAAAATAAAACTATAGTTTTCATCTAGTTAAAAATGCTCCTGGGACGAAAATAAGCAAATTACAATGATGAAAATTTCAGGACAGATAATATACATCTGGACACATAAAACTGAAAATTTGTGAGTTTCTCGGAGCTGTCCTTCACAATAAAATTTGTATTTAAAAATACAGAAAAATCGCTGTTTTCAATTATTTTCCTTTATTATTATGTTTTTTCTTTAATAAGGAATAGGACTACAATAACTAAATTATACCTACCTTTTATATAGAAGAAGGGCTTTGTTAAGAATTATTTTTATATTGTCTTTCCATTTTTATAGAGGTACTAGAGCAATTTGAAATTGGTATCATATTGGACAAATCTCTATTTTCGCCGATCCTTCAGAACGAGAAGTGCCGGATATTAAACAAAATTCTGACATTTCCTAAAATAACTTTTACTGAAGAATGTAACAATATAAAAATTTATAATTTGTGTCAATCAATAACTTTTTGAAAATTTGGATCTCAAACAGGCTACTATTAGTGCTACAAAAATCTACATTTGTGTGACCTTGAATTTTAAAATTCAATAAAAAATAAAATATCCATTTCTGACATTTAATATTTGGCAGTTCTCCTTACTATATGCGATCTATTTAGAAACTAATTTTCATTAAAATCGGTGATGTGTCAGCCACAGACTATTTGCTCATTTTGCGTGGAATGACCCAACTGCAACTAAACTATCGCAAGTGTGCATGTCCAAGCCTGTCTGTGTGATTCATTGCGGTAGAGCGACAGTCGCGTCGCAGAGAAAATAGTAGCGGTTGCAATTCTTTAATCGCTGCCATTGTTTAGTCTCAAGTTTGTGCACTGGTATTTGAAACAATGAGTTTTGTTTTTGTGGCTAGACATCGTAAGTGGAGGCCTAGCCTAAGGATACCAGATCCGTAGAAAGATATCCTCGTCAAGGTTGTCCAAGAGCCGCGACAATCAATGAAGATCGATATTTGTCCATTACAGCGAGGCATAACAAGAGCGCAACAGCTTCTCAAGCTCACTCGTGACCTTCACGCGATCACAGGAACCTAAGTTTCAGTTGCTACTGTTTCCAGAAGACTACATAAGAGAGGTCTGTTTGTAAGACGACCTGCTATTTGCGTTCCGATCACTTCTGCGTACAGGAGAGCCCTATTAGCTAGGTGTACAGGATATCTACTTTGAACCAGGGATCAGTGGAGGATCGTTGTATTTTGAGTCCCGGTTCAGCCTAGCAATTGATTCTCGCCATACGTTCATCTGGAGAGAACCAGGGACCCGTATCTGCACTCCAGCATACGAGAAAGAACTGTGGCAACGGTATCTTGATGATCTAGGTAGACATCATGTTGGATGGGCACAGGCCTACATGTCTTTTACAGAGGCTCTGTGACTGCTGTGAGGTATAGGGATGCGATCTTGGCGCTCTATGCTTGACTTTTCAGGGGTGCAGTTGGCCCTGATTTAATTTTTTTGGACGACAACGCTCGTCTACATAGAGCTCATCTGGTCGACGAATGTCTGGAAAGAGAGGATACTCGGCGGGTGGATTGGCCAGATAGATCTCCAGATCTAAACCATATAGAGCATATTTCGGTCGCTCTTGGAAGGGCAATTTCAACTCGCCTTCCCCCTCCCAGAACCATTTAGATGGAGACCAACTGTTATAGGAACTGACTGCTTCATTTCCAGTATGAATTCATGTTGTGAAAACTGTAAGAGGGAACCATGCCCCATATTAATCCGTTCCGTTTTTTGTGTCGATACTGTACCCTTTGTTTTAAACCTACCTGCGCTGATGAGTCTAATGCATGATTATGTGCGTGTACCATAAAACTGTTGTATGGTTTATTTTTTAACATTTCAACCTATGTGCAAAACTAATTTCATTAAAATATGTCCAACAGTTCTGGACATAATCGCCAAACAGTGAAAATTATCTTAATTTTGAAAAACAATGCACGTTACAGCTTTTGCTTTCTTCTTCTTCCACAATGCTTCGACTAATTCCAAGGGTGTTGGAAATTTAAATTTCATTATAGTAAAATTTTTGTTCTTTTCCATCAAAACTTAAACTTTTTTAACATTTAAAGAATTCTTTAACTTTTGTTTCATACATAAAAATCACATTTTATGTTGCCACCTATTTATTTCATATCTGAGCAACTAAAATAAGGTTTAAGTGGTATATATTCACTACTAATTTCAAAAATGTGTTCCTGATGTTACTATTTTACAAATGCTTCGGCTGTGACAACCTTGATGTTGCGATCCAGCTGTCATGGGCTTCCAATATTTGTTCAAAGGTGTTTAATTCTGGTGAGCAGAATCCCAGCTCAGACGCGTCATATCCTCGGAATCCCAGTGTCCTTGATTTAACTAGCCCTTTAAGAAGGTGCATTGTGGTCTATTAAGTGGAACCCAGAACCAAGTTAAACCCTAAAAAAGTTCGTGTATATATTCATTACTTGATGTTTTGTGTTTGGCGCAGCATGACCAAATATGGTCCTTGCGCTATAAAACCCCTAATTCCAACCAACCACCTCTAAAAAGCCTCTCATGTTGAGGCAGGAGTACGTCCCTATAAATCTCGGCTCTTACAGCAAGGCACACTATCACACTGTTGTGATATCTAAGCTGTTCATTACATTTTGTTCCGACTTACATTCTCTGCTAAAGCTCTACAGTTAAGAGAGTGCTTCACAACGGGTGCTTGAACACAAGTTTATCTTACGTCGACCTCGATAAATCGTTTGTTGGAATGTGCTAATTCTCGAGGCTATCGACAGTTCAACCAAGAGGAATGTCAACTAGTGCATTTACTGTGCTGACTGGATGGCGTTGGGCTCTTATAGCTATATTCTTACCCTGTCATGCAGTTGAAGAGTGGGTGACTAACCACATTTTAACGTATTGGCAAGTTTGGAACCGTCTCCAAAGTCTACGTATGACGTTTGGCGGAATATTAATTTCATGGGAAACTTTTACCTGAATATTGTCAGCTTCTTTCTCCGCATGATTTTTCCCCACCCGTCTTTGATATGGCTTCTTTGTGCCACATCTGTTGTCCAAGAAACATCTGTTGGGGTCAAAAGGCTTTCAGATGCAAATCCCTAGAGATTTCTCCGTATCACAACCACCCGAACTGACAAGTCAACATTATTGAAGTAGTCTTATTTGCACTTACCTTAATACCCTTAAATATGTACCCTACTTTCCCCTTTGCAAAATGTTATTTTCTCTTCCAATACAGAGGCTGTTCGGATATTTTTAAATGATTTTAATGGTCTGACGATCAGTTTCTTGCATGAAATGTTAGAGTTTTAAATGTTCTATCGGATCATCTAACATTTGGTCGATGTTTCTATAATACTCTTTTTAAAGTAAAAAAAGAGTCCATGGACGACAGATCTGTAGATTTAGTATGATTATCAGTAAAGGGTATTGACGTGATAAGTTTCTTATTCCATTTTTTTCAAGAATTCAGAAGTGGATATAGTTGTGTGGCTGCTTGTTTTATCCAGATGCAGCTCTACTGATTGTTGGCACTGATGTATAAAGATTATTTCTTTTTTTTTTTAATATTGAGGATAAAGTATGGTCTTGTTAGTATGTGGAGTTTTCCAACTTTCTTTACTTTAATTTTTCCATTTTTTCAAAACCGGCAAGAATCATAAATCCCTCAGAGAAAGTTTCTTTAAATTCTTGGAACCTCTCTCTCGCGCGTTTTTTCTCCCCTTTTATGATAAATAGTTTTTTTTATTGCAATCATTTAAATACACGCACGTCTCGTTTATTGTCACCACATTTTCACATCTTTCTCCTGTTAAATGCTTCTGATACAGAATTCTGCAGCGAGTTCTGCAATATCTCGTGCACATAGAGGATGAACATTGTATTTTTTAGCCTTTTAAAGATTCAAATCGCTGTTAATAATTTTATTTACAGTTGAAACTTAACATTGTTGGGACTTAATAATAATTCTTTGATTTGGCGGATTCCCTTTTAAAATTAAAGATCTTACCTTACACTTATTCTCAGAATTTTTTTTCTTTTTTGAATAAGAATTTGGAAGTGTATTTTTCCAATTTTACGTTTTTCATTAATCTTTTAATTTAACCTTTCAATAATCTTTTCATTACTATTTTCTATAATCTTTCGTAATCATTTCTCATTAATCTTATCTTACCTTTAAATGTCGAAAAACTATCGTTTTTGAATTATTTAGTTCGCATAATTCTCTTCGGAAAGAGCGGAAACATAGCCTTCCTTCCATTGTTTATTTAAAAGCAATTTTGCGACATTTTGAAAGTAAACAAAACTGAGTAGCCAGACGATTAGTTATAATTTAACTGTTTAACTACTGCGAAAATAAAATTCTTTCTTAGCATACGATTTTTTTACAGCTTTTAAAAATCGTTCAAAAAAATGTCCGCACAGCTTCAGTACACCAGTGGTGTATACGCGTACGTTAATAAAATTCCATTTATATATCGTCACTCAAAGTGCAAAAGGTCGTATGTCGAAAATTCCATTTTTTTTCCCTTCTATTATTGCCATATGGGGCATTTTGTGCTTTCCACCAGATGGCAAAATCTTTTATGTCATCAGCTGATCGAATAAAAGTTACAACCAAATGTATGTAACAAAATAAAATAAAATCATTAGGGAAATAGTTAGTTTTATTGCTCTCCTGAAAAATGCAGCTTTCAGACATACGACCTTTTGCACTTTGAGGGACGATATGTTGTTTTCTAAACTCGATTCTTGTATATAGTTCTGCTGAAAGTCAAAGTATGAAACAAAAAAAATTTCTTTATAATGCAATGGTAATGCAGAAACGGTTAACGTTCGCATTTCAGTTAATAAATATTAATAACAAACTTGACTCTAAGCCCTCCTGGTGATCATCTAGTCTAGGTATATTGTCATTATAAAAAGAAACACCCTATCTTCATAACGTCATCATCAAAAACAGCAATACCTTGATGGACGAGATATCTCATGATTAGCAAAATTGGCAGATCCTAATTGAAGAGAAAACTCGTCAACACCACTTGGAGGGTTAAATAACCCGAAAGTTAATCCAAAATCGATATTTTACAATAAATTTAAGAACTTGAAATCTATTTTATCTGTAAAATACAAGTCACATAGCAGAAGTTTTAAAACTTGGTTTTTAAATGCTAGCTTTTTGTACATACCGTTGCACGATGCTGAACACACAATATTTTAGTATATATGACCAAAAAGAAAACAATTTTGCATACTGTTACTCGATTTTTTTTTTTATAATTCTGATTACATTTAAAATTCTTACTTAATGAAACTGGCATATTTCTATCATAAATTTGTATTCTATCTGTCAGGTGAAAACTATGACTAACTATTAAGTTAGGAAAAACAAATTAAATTCATCTGTGGCGAATCAATACAATGAAACTGAAGATATACCTCAGTCTAACATTAAGATATTTCAATTTCATATATAGGTCATGGTAGCCGGAGAATATATTCAAGAACACGATGTAGAGGTGGAACGATTGAAAGAGGAAATTGGAGGAATACACGCCTGCGCTGATCAGTTTAGACAGCAGGTCGAAGGTTCAAACTCAGCAGTTATTTTCACCCAACCCGGTTCACAAGCAATTGTTCCGGATTCCAGAATAGCTCGTACATTTAACCAACCTCCTGTAAACAGAACATTTCAAGCGCCACCTTCATCAGTCGGTAGTCCTGTAGATCAGAATCAAATAGCTCAACTACCCTTACCAGACGTAAGTCAGAATCAAATACCTCAGTCACCTTTTGCAGCCAGTAGTCCTCTTGGATGGAATCGGTTCACCAGACCAGGCACAAGATCACCAAAAATGACTTATCCACCCTTTCGTATGGAAACAAATTATACGATATACTCACCGCCTACAAGAAATCAAACTTTCCCACAAATCAGGAGGTCGACTGTCAGCTCTGAGGAAGACAGCATACAGAGTAGACACGACAGTCTGTATTCACCTGGAATGGACCGAACATACTCTGATGCAGAGCGTGAATATTCACTCGAATCTTCTTACAAGGGTAGTTTACCTTCTTTGGACCCCGACGAGTCTTACCCAAGCGATGTTTTCATTTTGCCAGGAGAATCGTTGGAGGGTGAAGCTTTAGAAGAAGTTCATCGGCGAGATAATCGGTTCACTCATCCTAGGCTTTTGAAACCAAGAAGACGGAATGATTCTATTTTTGGCCGTTCTATTGGACCGTTGAATAGAACCTCTGAGCGAGATAGCTACTCTTATAGTGATTCTTGGCTCCGCGTTCCATACTACTCACCATCGAGCGAAGACTCAGAACGGAACGACTTTCTTCGGACAAAAGGTTCATTGGTCAGAAGATTGCAAGGAACGGCAAGTCCTTCACTTCCCCCACCAGGCGCACCCTCAAGAAGTTCTCACAACACCATTTTCAAGAAAACTGCCATGCTTCAGAGTCCGAGAAGAGAAAACTTTTCATCGAGCTATGACATTTCATGGGATGAGTATTTTGAGACACACGGTATAAGTAATTTTTTTAGTCGTTCGTTAAGTCCTTCACCTTCTCCACCAGGCACACCCCCTAGAAGTTCTCACGACACCAGTTTCAAGAAAACAGCCATACTTCAGAGCCCGAGCACAGAAGACTTTTCATCGAGCAAAGACTTTTCATCCAGCAATGACTTATCATGGGATGATTATTTGGGGACACACGATATAAGTAATTCTTTTAGTCGTTCGTTAAGTCCTGCACCTCCCCCATCAGGCACACCCCCTAGAAGTTCTCACGACACCAGTTTCAAGAAAACAGCCATACTTGAGAGTCCGAGCACAGAAGACTTTTCATCGAGCAAAGACTTTTCATCCAACAATGACTTATCATGGGATGATTATTTGGGGACACACGTTATAAGTAATTCTTTTAGTCGTTCGTTAAGTCCTTCACCTCCCCCACCAGGCACACACCCTAGAAGTTCTAACGACACCACTTTAAAAAAAACAGTCATGCTTCAGAGTCCAAGCAGAGAAATTCCGTTATTGCTAGATATTGATGTGCAACCTCGACCAATTATTGAGACTGCGAGTGGTGAACACGTCGTGTGTGACATAACTTTGGACATGATAGAACCTGTAGCCAAAGGCTCGAGACCAATTTCACACAGAGAATCTCCAATCTTGGAGAGTATGAAAAGACCAGGCCTACAAACTCCTAGAGGCGTTTCTCGGAAAAGTCGTTATGCAGTAAACCCTCTCTGGGGAAGATACAGTCCTGGACGCCCAGGAACGTCTACAGAACCACCTCATATGTTTCAAACAGCATCACCTCAGTTGAACAGAACTTTTGATGTACCACCTCGGATGAACAGAACATTTGAAGTTTCGCCTAGGATGAATAGAACATTTTAAGTACTTGGTGAGATAACATTTTAAAACTTTTAATTCAAATTTCCATCGTGGTCCGTCTAAAACACACATGTTCAAAACTCTTACCTTGAAGAGAGATTAATATGTATTTCTCTTTTCTCTGTGTTTCAATTTAACGAATTAAAAGAACTTCATAATAATACTAGTACATTTACAAGAGTAAAAGGATGTTAAAATATATCGTTGCTTAACTCAAACTTGCTTATTCTACACAAATCCTCCAAATGTGTAAATAAAGAAGAGATGAAATTTACCTTCTCTCACACATAATAAAAGGAAAAACAAATACAGTACGAAGTCCCAAATCCGGAATTGTCCAAAATACTGACGTTTTGCTAACAAGCGTTTTTTTTTTTTTTTTTTTTTTTGGGGGGGGGGTTCTTGTTTCCGACAATTTTTAAAGAACAAGGAGTTAAACCTGGACCTGCTTGATGAAACAACGCAAAATAACGGACGTGTTCAGAATAAATATCACACAGAAAAATTAAAATTATTGCTAGTAAAATTTGTTGCATAGTATTAAAAAGTTTTTTTTTAATTAAAAAAATATTCCTATTTATATATCTGCTATTTTACTATTGCAAACGCAAAATTCGCGCGCGGGGGAAAAGGGGTAGATTAAGGTATTTTTACCAAAAAAATGCAAATAATCCGAAATCCGAAAAAAAACAAAATCAGAAATAGCTGATGTCCGGAGGATTCAGGATTTGGAACTTTGTACTGTTGAAACTAATCAATACAATTAATGATTTCCTCTAAGTATTAAGTATCTAATTGCACTCATGTTAAAACAAAAGGTAAATACAACGAATTTTACACAGAAAAGTTTGTTTTTCAAACATTTTGTTACTCGCTTAAATATTTGAATACAAATGCTGTAGTTTTTTATATTCGTATTCACATTTACGCTCAGATACAGTCCTAATGCGCGGTTTCTGTTGATACGGTTTCGCAATACTATCTTTCTCGAGCACTTTGATGTCCACGATTGCTGAGCGCGATAGTCTCGTTGAGTTTAACTCAAAGAGCGGTCGCCAGATTTTTGAGCAGCGTATTATTCCGTTGAAATTAACTCACCTTTTGAAGAATCACACATTAAATCTTCATAACCGGGAATGCAAGAGAAGTTTCAATCGAGAGTCCCTTAGCGTTGGCAAACTTTCTCATCGTTTTTGCTGCATCTTCTCTTGTGACCCCGTGTTCATTCAACGCCAAATAAAATAATAAGAATACGAAACTTTTCACCGATAATCATCAAGTGCACGTGAGTACGTGAACGAGTTCACATTCTAGACGATTCCTTATATCTACTATTATAAAAGGAAGTATTTGTCTGTCTGTTTGTTTGTTTGTTTCTTGCCCGTGAAGTTATGACCACAGAGAAGTAGTATACAGAGGGGTCTGGTGGCCGCGTTTTCATTCGATATATCACCTAAAACAAAGAGAATAAATCAATCCTCATCGATACACAAGTACAGGTGAAGGTGAGAACAATATCATATTCCAGACACAACTGAATGTAAAAGAAATTAAATTTACAGTGTAAAAGAAATCTTCCTAACAGGTATAAATCGTCTTCTGAAGAATCCCACACAACTTCTTGATCGGTTCAATCGAGAGACCCTGTAACATTGGCACACACTTCATCATTGTTCCCGTTTCATCACTTGTGGTCACGCGTTCATTCAAACTATCTAACTAAGAATAGAGTGTGTGCATTGAATATTTTCGACCCATTTCAAGTTTTTATCCGTTTATGGTCCTTCTTATCCAAAATCCGTCTCTTGCGAGTTTGGTGTCTGTCTGTCCATCTGTCTATCTTTTGGCTAGTCTGTATGCATGTGTGTGCCCTTATTACATCCGAACGGTTGAATTCTATTTCATGAAACTTTGCATACTGCGAGTACTTACATTCATTCATTTAGTGATTGAACTTGGTTACTCAAGACTGTTCATCTTCTCGTTCTAGGTTTAATTTTATGTCAATGTGTTTGTACAAGTATCGCTTCACAGATCTATTCAGAATATTTCAATTCCATGTTCTGAATTTGATACCCCATATTTTAGTTTAGGGAATTCATTACTTTGAATTTCATTGCTTACATATATAAGCAAGCTTCATGCTTAAACATCTGAGTAACTATATTTAAGGGGGTCCGGGACACATTAAAAAAATCTTTTTATTAATTAATTTTGAATTTTTTTTTGTACTGATAACCCATTTAACTAATAAGCTAAATCAAAACAGAAAATTTTTCCAAAAGTTTTTTTTTTAGTTTTAAATTAAATTTTTTTGAAAAAAGAGGGGTAATTTTAAATTGCTAAAACTCAAAATGTTCTTGATCAATTTTCAAAATTCTTGCAGTAAATTATTCACAAATTTATAAACTTTAATTTTGATTCAGGAATTTTAAAAATATTAATTTAATAAAAAATAAAAATATTTAAATGAAAATTTTTGAAAATTTTAAGGCACTTTTTTTTTTAAAGTCATATTTTTAAAAGTAAATATTTGTTTCAAATTTGCTGAATCAAAATTAAAGTATAATGTTTGAAAAAGATATATTCCAAATTTTAACCCTTAAACTTTATCGGGAAATCGACTTATAGCAATTTGAATACAGGAAATCTTGAAAAAAAGTATCATGGAGAAAAACGAATTTAAAGTTTTAAAAACGCATGTTGTTGGCATGACTACAACTGTCAAGAGTGTTAGATTTTTAAAACAACGCACCAGAAAAATTATTATATCTCTAGTTCTAATTAAGATAGAAACATGATTTAGACGTTATTTTACGCAGAAAAACACAGAGAATTTCTTAAAATAATAAAAAAATCGAAAAATTGACGATTTTGGTGTCCCGGAACCCAGTAAAACAACAATAATTTGATAGTTTTGAAGCAGCTGGTAGGTAGATTGAAGATTGCAATTACTCAGATTGTTTCACCGGTGCTGCTAAAAAATCAATTATTTTTCAAAACTATTATCACACCTCACCCTTTCGTTCTATCTATATCTCTGGTGAGTGTGACTGTGGTTCGTTTTATCTACTGGAGAGGGCAACACTTCATAGATATTTTCCTCTATTTATTTGGAATTCTAGGTTACATAGGAATATAGTTTTACAGTATAATAGTAAACAGCAGCAGAGAGCCCCTCATGTCCGTTTGCTCCGGTCTCCGTGGGTCCAATCCTTTCTTCCTTTTTCCTCTCCCCTTTTTCTCCTCCTGACCCGGGTGACCTTTCACAGACACCCCAGCCAACGTCACTAGAAGATGTCTCGTCCCCCCTGACAGATATTCCTCCCTGTGTTGGCCGGAGAACCTCCGAACCTCACAACTATTTTTACGAAAGTTAAATTCTAATAATTTATTTATTTTGAGACTTATTTCTTTCTTTACGAAATATAAAAAATTCTGAATAGAAATGGGGTATACAATAAATAGAATAAAACAAATAAAAATGGTTTAACTAATTTTCAAGACATTTATGATCATCGTATGATAATTTCGAGAAATGCTTTTGTTTTTAAATGACATACAGGCATTTATATTAGTACTCTTAACTCTTCTATGCATTCTGGGCAACACTGATACACTCTAGAGCCGTGGTCCGTGGAACACTGGTGGTCCGTAGAACACTGGTGCTCCGTGGAACACTGGTGCTCCGTGAATCCACTTCAAGTTTTCCGCGAAAAATCAAATACACAATTGAAAGTTGTTACAAAAAAAAATCAATACAATGCATAGAGGAGATATAATAGTAGAGTGAGCTATGGCAACCTTTTTATATCCGCATGATCATATGACCAAAATCAGTAGTCACGTGACTCCTTCTCTCTTCGCGCATATTGTTTGCGCATTTCTTCTTCCCTAGCAAGTAGCAAATATATTGAATACTCAAGTTAAATGGGACTATAGTGCTGCGTATATGGATGTAATTCAAAATTTATTGAAGGTGGAAACATTACATTTCACAGGTGAGCGAAAAACGTTTATTTCACATTTGTATTTTTCAATACTTTCTACAAGATGTCCTAAACCTCCCGTACTCCAACTTTAAAAAAAATTATTGCCCGTGTTTTATTTTAATTATTGTATTTTATCGTCTGCTTACATTTTTATCGACGCCTTAATTTTTATCGTTTGATTTTCTTCACTCTCAAGTTGTGCGATAATTAAGCTCCAAGCCATTTGGTTCATTGCAAAATGAATTTATCATGCATTCAGAGAATTTCGCTGTTTGAAGATTATTCATCGACGCCATCTTAAATTTGGCGTTTTGTTTGAAAAGTCGCCAAGGAGAACTGTACAGTAAACGATAATCAAATGTAAGTTCATATTTCTTCTACGTTTTGTTAAAAGTGGTTTTCACCATTAGCAAAAAAATATTTGTTTTAAAGTTTATTGATTTTGTATAGTAAATTCACGAATCGTCAGTACGGGAACTTTTAGGACACTCTGTAGTGTGATAAAAATTGATGTTCTAACTTTGGAATTAATAAATACAACCTGCGGACATTTCCCGATCTATGAAAAGATTTCATACATTTGCAATCAGTATGTATCTAAAATTATGTTTGAAACAAAATAACGGGTGGAGTGTGTTTCTAATTGTAAATTGAAATTTATACTGTCTTATAATGTTAGAAATAGTTAACCGAAATGTAAAAACTTGTGCGAAATCGTTCTCTGTCTTGGCGATTATGTTTTGACACAACTAAGCATACTATATTCTTTCGTGTTTCACGATAAAAATGTTATGAATTTGGTAACATCAATTTAAGTACATCACATAAATTATTTTTCTTGCTGAGAAAAATTGTTTTGTATCCACCCATCTGTGCAAACTGTAATTACATAAGAATAATATTTAAAATAAAAGATAACGTTTGAAACTTTTAATTATATATTAAATAAAATCAATTTGTTAAAAATAGGAATAAAGCATTTTCTAAGCCGTATTACAATTGTGAATTTGTATTTATGGTTTTTTTTAGAACTACAAGTAAAACAATTTATATTTACTTGTAATAAGAACTTGTAAAGATGTGCACCTGCTAAAAATTCATTTTTTCAGTTCCTATGTATTTAAAATTTTTATTGTGTTCCATTTGTTAGTTTACCCAAAGATGAAGAAAGAAGAAAATCGTTTTAATTAATTGATCGAAGAATTTTGTTTCTGTCTTTTAGTTCATTTAAAATGCAATGAATGTGACAATAAATTTCATTCATTTACTGTTTCTTATTACCCATGGTCAAATGGGTTTTGTTCTCGGAGAGGGTTTTCAAGTCGTCCGGTGTAAGAAAAAAATATATAAAGATGTAGGAATACTAAACAACGGTAGTTGTCTACTAGTCTGGAAAGAACTCATTATAAGAGCAACGAGACTGGTAGGAGTCAGTTGCATTGTAGTAGGAATGCAAGGCAAGACTGTCACGAGCCAGTCACATTCCGGACAAAATTTCAAAAGCTAGACGAGATTATGCGTCAAAAGGACGATCAACCTTACGCAAACTTGCTCAATAATATGGCTGAGGCGTAACCATCGATAGTAGTATCGATGGTTACGGCTGAGGGCACAATGAGCAAAGAAGAGATTGAGTTTTTAAAATCTAAAAAGACCGAGTGGAAGGACATCCCAGAGCAAGCCACGTTGCTTTTCCACTCAAATAGAGAAGTAGATGAAGCGAATCACAAGCGTTTGAACGCAATAGAATCAGAGTTAATCAAGGGTAAATCTATCGATAATGTCACAGGCGTGGGTGGTAGAAAAGCCAAATTAGAGCTCTTGAACAAAGCAAAAGGCTTACCACGTCAAAAAGCAAACAACTTGGACTATAGCATTCCGTTCAAGCTGGGTGCAAAGTATATGTTGACATGTAATTTGGACACAAATGATAAATTGGTCAACGGATCAGTGGGACTTTTACGTAAAGTAGAAACTTGCAATATGAAAGGCAAGTCGGATGAATTAGGTATCAAACGCATCTGGATAGAATTCACTGAGAGTCCAAAAGTAGGTTCTGAAGCACGTGCAGCATCTTATCGTTACATGATTCAGAATAAAATCGATCATCGATGGACGCCTATAGAGCGTCAGAAAAGAACTGTTCTTCAAACGCGAAATAAAGCATTGAGTGAGTAGAAAACAATTTCCACTCATTGTCGCCGAGAGCATGACAATCCACAAATCACAAGGTTGCACCTTCGATTGTGTCGGAGTTGGAATGTCTTCTCGCATGGGACGATCATTGCAATATGTTGGCTTTTCTCGCGTAACAAAGGCATCTGGTTTGTATGTCTTGAAAGATTATAATCCACCGGCACCTGTTAAAGATGACGACCCTCTGACAGTAGAGTTAAAACGTCTCGAATCTACGGCGTCTACTCCAATGTTTGCATGGCTTCACGAACGAGATGAGAGTTACAGCTATCAGTTCATGTATCACAACGTCCAATCCCTCCAAGCGCATCATGAAGACATTGCCTGTGATCATAGTTTCATGCATAGCGATTTTCTATTGTTGGCCGAAACGTGGACGATTCCAACCGATCGCTTCAAGTTTCAAGACTTTAAATTGTGCATCGAGATTCATTCGAGCCAAAGTCGCACGAGAAAGCACAGCGGTGTTGCCATTTACGCCAAGAATAATATTGAAACACAGGAAGCTCTACAGTTCCCAAATTATGACACGGGAATTCACATTGTTGTCGTCTATTTAAAAAACAATGTTCGTTTGGCCGTACTATATGCCAAGCCAGGTTCGAGTACAGATGACATTTTAGAAGCGATCTCAGAAGCATTGGGCACAGATTGTGACGAGTATAAATCAGTCTTGGCTGGAGACTTTAATATCAACATGAACACTGAAGATGGGAAAGAATTCTGCGAAGTGTTGAGAGAAGTCTATTGGTTGGATCTAAAGACAAATCCTAAATATTGGACAACGAGAGGCAGAACTTCGATTGATGCAATCTTTTCCACGCACGATTTGAAATGTTGTGGAGTTTACGAGAGTACGTTTAGCTATCATGTTCCGCTTTACGGAAGACTAACATAAAAATTTAAGCAACTAGTTATATATCTATTATAAAAAAAAAAAACATTTGACCATGGGTAACTTGTAATTGGCTTTCAAGACAATTACAGATAAAGTTTTTTTATTTATCTTTTGTATTTATTAAATATTGATTTCACACACAATACACACAATAAGTAATAAAAATTCAGTATAAAAAGCTTTACCAAATTTTTGTATATGCTGAAAAGCATAAAAATTGTCGAGAGTTATTTACATCATCGCTTTAATTAATTGAATTCAAAATTCATATATGGACACATAGTTGCAACTTAATTAGTTTTTGAACCAGAAATTTAAAATTGCAAAATAGCTGACATCAAGGGTATGGTTTAAAATAGTTTCTTTCAATCTTAAAGATTATATGTATTAACTTTTCTTGTTAATATTCTTATCTATATATATAATTCTCTTACGTGGCACGCAAAAAAGACGTTATTTGTTTTCGCGTTTTGGCAACATTGTACGATTCTTTGTTTATCCCAAAGCCTCGCGCTTCGATTGAATTTATAGCGTTATCGGATGAAATTTTATTGAAAAACAATGAATTTTAGTCGAACTGTTGCAGTAAATAATAGAAATCAAAGAAAACGGAGGATCTTTTCAGTGTAATTTTTAAAAAAAGGTCCGTTTCGGGGCAAACTATTATAGTTCAACAAGACGCTTGCATTACAACTTTAGACAACAAACTCAATGAAAAAGCGTGGGTGGCTCGAGTGCTGGGTAAATGTACACACAACCAACATGCTGGATTTTCAATTTCCAAATCAACGCTCACATTTCGAGTCAAAATTTGCTCAAAGTTTCCATTTGAATTCTGATTCCAGAGGTACTGTAAATATCTTTTCTGGGTGGAGTGGTCGTTTACGGTAAGAAGGCGATTAGTCGCCAAATATGGTAACTTTCACATTTTGCGGATTTTCTTCACATCTGCCGTTTTTGTTATGGCAACCCTATCTGATGTTACGGAATTCGGCCGCCATCTTGATTTGGCGACAAAAATTAGTTGGCGACAAACATCTTACCGTGAACGACCACTCCACCCTTTTCTGAAAAACAGCATAAAATTTAGATTTGAAAAATATTTTTTTGGAATATCATATTTTGTTAACAATTCCTTCTGCTAGGACACATGTCTTCATTGATGCGAGCGAAGCGAGCATAGGTCGCGCAGCGAACCAATGAGGATTGCTTCGCAATCCTCTGGGGGTTGGCGAGCGTTAGCGAGCAGGGGGCGGGCCCCCTAGTTCTTATTATTCCTTGAATAAATTTGTGTTTATGGAAACGTAAGCAATTAAGAATCCATAATATCAATGAAAGCTTTAGTGTTAGCCCAAACGTCATTTGAACAGCGAATCTTCTAATCTGTTTTCAGCATTTTTATTTTATGCATCAGTTTAACCGTCTTCCTTGGCTAGCTCAGTTTTTTGGGTTTTAGGGAAAACGATTAAAAGAAAGAAGGGCCAGTTTGAATTTAAATATAAAGGTTTATTTACATAAGTAAGGAAAATTAAATAACGTTACACAGGATCAACTTGATCAAAAGGGTAGGATGTATCTCGCATACAAATGGCGAACGCCAGTGAATTGGACAACCAGTCCTCACGAGAGCAGGGAAGCTAAGTGACTCGTAGCCTCTCTTCAACTACCAAAGTACTTGTGGTGCTCTTGGCGCCATCTCTTGGTAGGAGAATGAAATATGACTGTCACAGACTCCCCCTCTGGTTCCGACGTCTTTCAGACCGTCTCGGTAAGGAACCAGAAGTTTCAGCTTTTCGTGGCCTTCGACGTTTTCTCAGGGGGTGCAATGGTGTCACACTTTCGTCCTGTGTGTACACTTTTAGTGTCGACGTGTGGTATGTTCCCATAGGTTCATTTGGATTGTCTGGGTTGGCGATTACATAAGAAGTGGGTGATTTCTGTGCGAGTATGATGTAGGGACCATCTCTTTTCGGCATAAACTTGGAGGTCTGCCCCTTTGCAGCGTTACTCAAGTGGTGAGTAGTGACGTACACTTTGTCACCCGGTAGGTAATGAGGAGCACTCCGTCGCTTTCTATCACCATATTCTTTTCGTAAGTCTTGTTTCATTTCAGCTACTTCTTTCGCCTCAGACATAAACTTGGAGAATCTTTTTAGATACGGTGTAATTTCTGGTACAAATGTATCTTTTAAGATAAAACTTCGTAGGTCATTTTGAACGTCGTCGACTGTGCGGAGTTCTCTTCCAAAAGTTAGGAAGGCAGCAGTTTGACCTGTCGAGATACACTTGGCAGTGTTCATGGCAAATCTGATGGAGTGAAGTTTTTCACTCCAAGAGTCGTGTTTGTCTTCAACCAGGATGGCAAGACGTGGTTTGAGATCACGATTTTTTCTTTCGACGGGATTTGCTTGTGGGTGGTACACAGGAATAAAGGATTGGTGGATCTCCAGAAGGTAACACAGTTGTTGCATCACAGCAGAGACAAATTGGGTACCGTTGTCGCTGATAATCCTTCGAGGTAATCCATATCTAAGGAAGACTTCTTCCATCAGCACCGTTGCACATTCTCTTGCAGTCGCATTTGGCAGGGCAAAGAGTTCTACCCACCTAGTGGCAACGTCTTCAATAATAAAAATCCATTTTTTCTTATCTTTGCTCTCTGGGAGAGGGCCGAAGAGATCTATTGCTATACTTTCGAATCTTTGTGCCTGAATTGGAGTTTGCAGCAAGCCAGCAGGTTTTTGGTTTGAGGCTTTGAATCAGGCGCAATCAAGGCAGTCTTTGACATAGTTGGTGATGAACTTCCTCGTACCGGTCCAGAAATAGCGTTTTGCTATCCTATGGTAAGTTCCATCTGAACCATAGTGTCCTGCAGCAGGGGAATCATGGTGTTTTTTCAGGATTTTATCCCTTTCATGGGAAGGAACCACCAACTGACTCTCTTCATTTTCAGAGTCATGGGAATATCTATAGAGTACACCCTGATTCATGAGATATCCTCTTTCTAACCAAGTGTAATGGTTAACGCCTTTATCATCATCCTCGAAGCAATGGATGATTTTTCTGAGATCTTCATCCTTTAGCTGTTCATTCCTTATCTCGTTGGGTGATCTTGCAGGGAAGTCTACAGAAACAGCATTCTCTTCACAGAAAGGTATTTCTTGATCATAGTCCACGCGAGACAACATGTCTGCTACTACATTTGATTTCCCAGGTATGTACTCTAAAGTTAGGTTAAAGGATTGCAATTGTAATGCCCAACGGGCTAACCTTCCCGAGGGTGATTTTAATTTCATTAGCCACTTGAGGGGTTGGTGGTCAGATGCTACAGTAATTTTCGAACCTTCTATATAACCTCTAAATTTGTTCAATGCCCACACGACTGCAAGGGCTTCCCGCTCGGTAGTAGAATAATTTCCTTCCGCAGGGGTTAAGAGTCTGCTGGCGTATTCTATTGGATGTTCTTCCTTGTCAGGACCTTGAAGAAGGATTGCCCCAAGGGCATAGTTGCTAGCATCTGTTCTAAGTACAAAAGGTTTTGTAAAGTCAGCTTGACTCAAAATGGGAGGTGAGACCAGGCACTTCTTTAGGGAGGTGAAGGCATTTTGTTCATGTTCAGTCCATGTCCAAACGGATTTTTTCTTTGTAAGGTTACTCAGAGGGCGAGCAATTTCCGAGAAGTTAGGTATGAATTTTCGATACCAGGAGCAGGTTTGTAAAAAGGATTGTATCTGTTTCACATTTTTCGGAGATGGGATTTTCTGAACAGCTGATACTTTCTCAGGGTCTACTTCAATTCCACGGGAAGTAATCCACAGTCCAAGATATTTTACTTGAGAACAAGCAAAATGGCATTTGCTGCGATTGGCTCGGAGCTTATAGTTTTCTAGTTTTAGGAAAACTTGCTCAAGGTCAAGGAGGTGTTGATCAAAAGTGGGAGATAACACAATGATGTCATCCAGATATGCCATGGCAGGCAAATTTCGACAGAACATGTCCATAAGTCTCTGGAACGTGGCAGGAGCATTTCGGAGACCAAAAGGCATTCTCTTGAATCTGAATGTTCCAAAAGGACAGACAAACGCAGTTTTATCTCTATCAGCAGGATGCACGTTGATCTGGTGATATCCTGCCTTTAAATCAATGGTTGACATAAATGTCGTATGTTTTGCACTTTGTAGTAGGTCATCCATTCTAGGGAGCGGATACGAATCAGGAACTGTTATTTCATTTAGTTTGCGGTAGTCAATACACAAACGCACTGTATTATCAGGCTTTGGGATCAAAACCACAGGAGCACCATAGGCCGACTCGCATTCTTCAATCACATCTTTTTCCAGGAGGTCTTCTATTTCTTTCTTTAAAAGTTCCTTTTTTATAGGCGACATTCTGTAAGGAGGTACAGAAACTGGAGGATGTTTTTCAGTGTTTATGTGGTGTTCCGCATAAGGGGTAGGGTCTCCCCCTGGTTTGAAGATAGTGTCAAACTTTCCGAGCAGGGAGCTCATCATCTTTCTTTGCTCTGGGGTCAATGGTGTACCTTCATCATCACGAAGGTGGAAAGAGTTTGCTATTAAGCTCTCAGCAGTCTGTAGTGAACCTACATCAAGGTCTTCCTTGAAATAAATTTTGTAATTAGGCTCGTCGCCAAAATACCATCTTTTGTTCCTTGGGTCTAGCACAATACCAGTCTTTTCCAAAAAGTCGGTACCTAAGAGGGTTCTGTTACCCCTTGCTTCTGGTAGAGCCAGCATATCAATGGACACAGTTCTTCCTTCTATATTAATGGGCACCGTGGCGGTGAGAGCTTCTACGGTAGATCGACTGCCGTCTGCTAAAGCCATTGTAACTTCAAGTTTTTGGAAATCAACTCCTCGTTTCCGAAGCAGGTTGAACATTATTTCACCAGCAATGGAGCGAGTGGCACCAGTATCGGCACAAACTCTTCCATGGATATCTCCTATGCGGATATCTAACAAAGCTGTTGGTGCTGCAGAAACATGGATAGTATACAGAGTTATACTATTGGAACTGAATTCCTCTCTGGGTGTACTGGGCGTACACGATGGACACTTGGCCTTTATGTATCCTGGCTTTCCACAGCCATAACAAGTTAAAGTTGATCGATTTTCCATTCTATCAGGTTTGGGCTTATCCGAGAATTTTGTTTTATGTTCTGGATACCTTTTCTGGTTTGGCATGAGATGTGATCTGTTATCAGTTACTCTGCGAGAGTGGAAGAGAGGGACATCTCTCTTGATTCGAACTGCATCATAATCATCTAACTTGCTAGTTAATTCTTCAACATTGTTGAGTTGACTCCATTCGTCTATGAAGTGCTCGCGCACTTCGGGGGGAACTCGACGCTTGATTTGATCTGAGATGATTAATTCCTTCAGCTGGTCAAAAGTGGAAATATCTAAACCACTGATCCATCCTTGAAAATAGTTCTTGACTTCATATGCAAAGTCTTTCCAGGTAGCAGTAGACAACTTGCAGTGTTTTGAGAACAGCTGCCTGAATTTCTCAGCTGAAAGTTTGTACCTTTTCAGTAGAAGGCTCTTCACTTTTTCAAAATTCTTTAGATCTATCATCTTTGAATCCGGAGTGACCTTCTCTCCAACCTCATTGGCGAGAATGATAAGATCTTCCTTACGGGCTTTACCGAGGAACGCCATGTTTGAACTTTTCTTCACAATCGGATGCAAGAAAGTTCGTAGCACTGGAGTGGACGGATTCCCGGTAGTACACACAAACAGAGCCGACGATACGTGGAGCAATGGAATCGACCGATTCTCGATAGCGCACACACACACACACAGAGATGCGATGAGATTTGAATCGACTGATTCAAGATAGCACACGCACAGATGCGATGAGATTTGAATCGACTGATTCAAGATAGCACACGCACAGATGCGATGAGATTTGAATCGACTGATTCAAGATAGCACACACAGATTAATATGTATCACCCACTTCAAATGTAAAGTTTTACTTTGAAGTACACTTTCGTTTTCGTTGAAGGCGGATGATGAACACATTATGACACACAATAAACCAAATCTTAGAATTTACGAAAATTGCACAATAACTAACAATGCTTTCTAAAGTTAAATTACTGCAATACTTAAATACATCACCAAAGAAAATAGGTTTTGTTTCTCTTGTTTTCAAAAAGGGATATAAAATTGATAAAGTTAGCTCTAATTAATTACACTTTTAATCAATTAACCAGCAATCACAAGAACAGTGCTATTGAATAACATGATTAATTTCACCACTAATCATCAATCATAAGAACAGTTAAATCGAATAATATTCCAGCTACACTATGTCTATAAAATTGCTTTACTTAATGAAAATGTGTAGCATGAAACTACGATCAACAAATGAAAACTTCGGGTTTCAAAAGTTCCAAACTAGAGTTTTAACACCTTTGGTCTAAGACTAACATGCGAATACATTTTTACGCAATGACACGTGCGACCAAAGACTTCCAAAATAAAGTATTTATGATTAAATTTTCGACAAACTATCACTATATTTCAAAAGTAAATTCGCTATTGTCATTTTAGAACCTGGATGCAAAGTTATACTTATCCAAAGTCAGAATGCAGGAGGATTCGGACCCGAGTTCGGGCGCCAGTTTTAACCGTCTCCCTTGGCTAGCTCAGTTTTTTGGGTTTTAGGGAAAACGATTAAAAGAAAGAAGGGCCAGTTTGAATTTAAATATAAAGGTTTATTTACATAAGTAGGGAAAATTAAATAACGTTACACAGGATCAACTTGATCAAAAGGGTAGGATGTATCTCGCATACAAATGGCGAACGCCAGTGAATTGGACAACCAGTCCTCACGAGAGCAGGGAAGCTAAGTGACTCGTAGCCTCTCTTCAACTACCAAAGTACTTGTGGTGCTCTTGGCGCCATCTCTTGGTAGGAGAATGAAATATGACTGTCACATCAGTAAAATATTTATTCATGCAGTCATTTCCAAACATGGGCATTTATTTTTCAATTTATTCCAACTCATGCTAACCTCATTTCACTAAAATTTTAAATTATTTTCTGAAATGAAATCTTTGAGATAATTTCTTCATACCTAATACAGTTTTTGAAGAAATGTATATAAAATATTGTATTAATTAAAGAATGTCCGTTTTAGAACAACTATCTTATACCAAATTTCAATCTGAACTCCTGACCTGAGAGAAATTTATTGACTACGATTTATACTCAAGCGTACTGTTTTGTTTGTATACGTGCTGGTTAACCTTAATCCCAATGAGAACTTCAGTTAATTATAAAAAATCTCAAATAACTAAAAACATTAAAAAGTAATATGCATTGAAAAATATCCAGCTGTGTAATAGTAAATATTCATTTGCATTGCCCAATAAATTGTAAAATGGAACTCAAATTCAAGAAGCATTCAGTTTTATACATATTCAATATTATGCACATTAATTGAAGTTATTTCCAAACATGGGTATTTATTTTTCAATTAATTCCAACTCATACCAACCTCAATAAATGTTTCCAAAAGTTTGAAATATTTTCTGAAATTAAATCAGATAATTTCTCCACACCTAATACAGTTGAAGAACTAAATATAAAATATGAAATTAATCTGTTGACTAAAATTTATTTATCTTAAGTGTACTGGTTAACCTTAATCCCAATGAGAACTTAATTCTATAATAAAACTAAAAACATTAAAAATTGATACGAATAAAAAAAATATTCATACGTGAAAAGTAAATATTCATTTCCATTTCCCAAAAAATGTTAAAATGTAACTCAAATTCCAGAAATTCTCAGAATTATGCTCAGCTAATCGCTGACTTTTTATAAGAAAATGTCGCCAAGAGAGGCGATAAAAAGCCAAATCCTGCAACCAAGCTGAATTTTCGTGGAGTAGTCACGTGACTACTGACAACATGTTGCGGACGCTTTGCAAAGCTCTTCTCAATAGCGATGCTCAGTCTACTTATACACTCTATAACAAAAAAATCGACGCACCAAGAAGGAGTTGTCCGATGGAGTCAAAAATTGGTGGATAGGAAAATTATGTACAGAATAAAAAATAATTAAAATTTCAGAACAATTGAATGATTTATTTCAGAGTTACAGTAACGAGCTCAATAAGGTGTTGACCCGCCTCTAGCCTGGATGCAAGCTGCCACAGGGCGTGGCATAGACCGATAAAGCTCCCGGATGGTCTCCTGCGGTATTTCTTGCCAAATTTGCTCCACTTGTCGGACTACGTCATCAACATTCCCTACCGGATGCAGTCGCCTTCCCATCATATCCCAGACATGCTCGCTGGGAGAGAGATCTGGTGATCTGGCTGGCCAAGGAAGTGTTTGACAAGCTTGAAGACAGTTCATAGCAACACGTGCCGTATGTGGTCTGGCATTGTCTTGCTGAAAAATAAGCCCAGGGTACTGCGAAAGGAACGGTAGCAAAACAGGTCTCAGAATGTCGTCAACGTACCGCTGTGCAGTAAGTGTACCTGTAATGACGACCAAAGGGGTCCGGCTATCAAGGGAAATGGCACCCCTGACCATAACTCCTTGTTGAGGGCCCGTGTGGTGTGCAATAGTGAAAGCAGGATCGCCACAATGCCCTGGGCGTCTCCAGAAACGTCTTCGATGATCGTCAGGACACAGTTGGAAGCGGGATTCGTCGCTAAAGACTATACGTCTCCAGTCAGCATCATTCCAGCCTGATCGAGCCAAGCACCACTGTAATCTGGCTCGACAGTGTGCAGACGTGAGTGGCAGGTGGCGTAACGGTCGGTACGAGCGTAGATTTCGCTCTCTCAGCCGTCTGTGAATGGTCATGGTGGACACTCGTGTGTGGGTCGCACGACTGATGGTTGATAGCGATGAATCAGGCGCTGTGACAGCTGATCTGACAATCACTCTGTCCTCGCGATCTGTTGTGGCCCTACGTTGACCGCTACCATCATGACGCTGAAATCTGCCATTGTTCACTCACCCTTGCCAGCATCTTCTAATCGCCGCATCGCTTCGACTCACATGACGAGCGATTCTCCGATTTGCGCAACCTGCCTCTTTCAATCCAATGATACGACCTCTTTCAAATTCTGAAAGATGCTCGTAATGAGCTTGAATCCTGCGGCGAGGCATTTTTTCAGTCGTTGAAAGGTATCCTAAATCGCAATGCAGCAGAATTTTTTAACTACAGTTCAAGAACAACTCCTTATAAACATCTGATGGATGCGCAGTTCCGATGCGCTGGAGATCGCACTATTCATTCATTGGGCACCAACTTTTAATCATTTGCAAATTTATCAAAACATTTTTGCATACGAAATTTCAAAGCAATCGGATGATTTGTTCTTGGTGCGTCGATTTTTTTGTTATAGAGTGTATTAGAAGTCTATAATACAATGTAAAATAATTTGAAAAAGGACGTCATATACTAGGCTAGACCAAGTGGTTTTTGTATAAGAATATTTTACGAAAATGTACATTCTCTCCCGAATCAGTACTACGGGTAAAGGAACTCCTCATCTGACAGTGGCTCGATATTCTGTGGTATAGTCTAGAAATAAGAGAACGATCAGAGAATAATCCCTTGGTTGATTGATCCCGGACGCTATTTTCCAAACCCTCACAGATACTACAACTAGGGGCGGGGCTAACCATAACGGCCAATGAAACTGAAATCAATAAAATATAAAATGATGTCTTCTTTTAAAGAGGTTTTCGAGAAGAAACGATGGCCTAATGGCTAAGTCAACTACCTTCAGTTTGGCGTCGGCAGCGGCGGATGACTTCCCGAGTTCAAACCCAGCTAGCGGAAGAATTTTTAGATCATCCAAATTATTTTTTAAAAATTCCAATTTAATTCCTTTTGATTCTAAATTACTTTTCCTAATTTTTAATACCATTTTTATATTTTTCTAAGCTTCCGTTGATTTTACATAAATATTCTAAGAACCACTCCTGAACTCACTACCAGATGATATTTTTCCGACCCTCTGCCGTCCCTTTTGCTTTAGGATGGTGGTGTCGTATCCATCCCTCGTTTAGGACCATTCTGATGTAACAAAAAGCATACATAAAACACTAACTTATATAATTATTAACTTATATAATAAAAGGATACAATTTTTGGCTCCCACCTCTACCCACCCATAGCCATGGATCTGAAAAGAAATGAAGAAAACAGAAAAATTATTTTATTTGTTTCATTTATTACACTGCAAAGAGGATCAAACAGGATTTAAATTGTCTTTAACGTAATGAAGGAGATTCCTATCCAGCGCTCGCGATCATTGGCCGTTAGGGTTAGCCCCGCCCCCAGTTGTAGTACCTATGAGGGTTTGGAAAATCGCATCCCGGACCGTTGTCAATAGCCCGTTGTGTTGCACCAGTACGACGTTAATTAAAATACCTACCTAACGGTAAACAAACTATGCCCATTCGCTCAATAGTGTGTCTATGCAGTTCGTATTTGAAAATTCTAAGCAGTCAATGTGGTTTATTTCGCTGATTTCCAGTAATCGCATCGATTTGATGTTTTGAATTAGATAAATTTACGTTGGCCTTGCATCATATTATGAATTAATTTTATATTTTTTATTAAAAGTAATGGATAATTTCTTTATAAAGAAATATCGTCTTGATATCAATGATGACAGTGCTACTGCTAGCACTAGGAGAATTGAAGACAATGCAGAAGAGATAAAAAAATTGTGAAATCAACTCGAAATATCAATTGCTTGTACTACGAAGAATATATAAAGTATTCTGATTTACTTGGACTGGAAATACAGTGTACAACTGCTCTCTGCGTTGTATCGGTATAGAAACTTGCCAATAATGCGTAATGCCCGCTAAATTAAAGCGTCATTTTTCAACAAAATATGAAAATCTTTCGTTAAAAAATAAAGAATACTTCAAAAGGTTTTGGGAAATGCAAGCTAAACAACGTACAATTTAGGAAAAAATTTAAGTAAGTGATAAACCTCAACTTGTCGTCGTATAAAATTGCTGAGTATGCAGCATTAAAATTAAAGCAACGTACAATAGCAGAATCTCTCAGTTTACCTGCCTATTGTAAAATAGTGACCGTTATGTTTGGGGAAGACGTAAAGAAGGAAATATTGAAGATTCCGAAATCTGATGACACGATTCCGAAAACAATTAATAACATGTCCTGTAGCATTGAAAGAACAGTCGCAGGGGAACTTGTTAACATGCCCTTTGCATTGCAAGTAGACAAATCAACTGATACATATAAGTGGCAAGGCGCAGCTCTTAGACTTTGTACGATTTATTTAAGAACGGAAGGTAATAAATCAATTTTTATGCTGAAAAGAATTTTTGGGGCGAACGACTGGTCAGGACTTATTTGATACCATAACGTCGTTTTTGAATATGTCAATATTATCATGGGATCGGTGTGTTGGTATTTGTACCGACGTAGCAGCATCTATGATGGTATTAGTGACTTTAGCGAAAACAATCAATCTAAATATAACATTTCATCACTGTTTCTTACACAGAGAAGTAATTGTCATAAAGACAATGCATAATAAACTAAACGACGTATTGTATCAAGTAGGTTCCATGATTATAATTTTATTAAAATGAGACCGATGAAAAGCCAAATTTTCATCTGTGCACGCAGACTACGAATGTTTACTTCTAAATACATAAGTGAACACACTGGAGTAGACACGACAAAAATACGATATACACATTCGCACTCCGTTATTAAACAGAAAACACATAAAACCTAAAATCCCATCCAGTAGCCTCAATACTGCCTGGGCACTTTTAGATTCGTCTATTAAATCCACTACAACAACTGCAATTGTGTCAAGATATTATTTCGTTGTAGGTTTACATCCACGTCCTAGTAGCACTCGTTAAGTTCCTTCATTTAAAAATGTGAAATCATTTTCACAGACTTGTGATGATGGACTCTTTAATCTTGTATATTCCCGAAGAGTTGTAGAGGAAATTATGCATTTTTGGTAGTATAGTTTAACCAGATTAATTTCTGTAGACAGAAATATTTGAAATTTTTGATATTCATCATAAATATGTAATAGTTTTCTGGATTTTTAAAAGCCGATACTTAAAAAATATGCTTAGAAAGTTTGCCTAAAACAATCGTATGAATCTAATTAATCTAATGTGTGCTTCCCCTCTACAATGATTGTAATTTTCACAGCCATAGTAAAAAATATTTCTTTGTGGATCCATTCTAATTCAGACAAAGCGAAAAGCCTCATCATCTTTGAATCAAAGGATATTTTGTATACGGATATATTTTGGGCGCACTTTAAATCAACGCATTTTTTTTTAAACAAGAAAAAAAAATTTCAGATACAGGTCTGTGAAAGTGACGTCCCTTCAATGCCAACTGATAAAACATCCACATTGATGTTGGATCATAAGGCTAATAAGATAGGTACATTTTTCCTTTACAATTTTCCCATCAAATCTCGTTTACCACGAGTATGAGGTATGACATGGAACATCATCAATCTCTTTAATTAGCTTCCTCTTTTTGCTCCGAACCCGTTATTTCGCTTGTAGTCCAATTTTCAGATACAACTCTGTCTTCCATAACGTCAGGTTAATGACATTTACATAATGTGAATGTTTTTTCCTTGAAAATATGATTCGAAAATATGATTCACACGACCTCAGCGGCACTTTTTCTCTCGCAATATCCAGAACTGTTTCTTTTGGGGGAAAACCTCATTACTTTAGTAGCATTAACACCAAATTTGATGTCCCACGTAGTTTTGAATATCGAGCTCTAAATACCTCCTCTTTAATTAGTGCCACCCTGTATTTAAAGTCATGCTGAATAAAAAATATACAATTTGTCGATTTTGCTCAACAAAGGCAGTAGGAATAAATACCATTATAATTGCTCCATCTACCAGTTCTTACTGAACTGTAACCCAAACCACTGATCTGAATCTAGTTTGTGCATGCAATTCAAAGATAGTCATTTTCATGTAACGAGCTCATTAGTTAGCTCTAAAAATTGTTGAACCACATTCACTCAATATTTGCACCTCTCAAAAGGAACCTAAGCACACAATTCTAGCATTGTTTACAACGTTTATGGTGCAGAATGTGTCCATAACTTTTTCAATTGAATGAATTCGAAAAAATTAACTTTTAAAACACCTGCTTTTCTTGCAAAAGCAATTTTATAATGTATTATTAAAATACTTTTCTTTTATAAGTCTAAATTTATATTTTCAGTGGCAACGTTAAATGCTGTTTTAAAATTCAAAGTACTGAGATAAATTTACACATTAGTTTTACAATAGATAACATTTTTCCATAACAGGTAAATTTCCAGCAGCCAGCTCAATAGTAATCATTAGTAAGTGTTACTTTTTCATAGCTAATAATTAAAGTACAAGGATGATGCGGTTGTCAGTAACTAATAATATAACTAGTATTATACAGGTACCTAATATAAATAATCAAATGTTTAAGAATATATCAAATTTTTAAAAGTAAATATTTGTTTTAAATTTGCTGAATCAAAATTAAAGTATAATGTTTGAAAAAGATATATTCCAAATTTCAACCCTTAAACTTCATCGGTTTTCTACCTATAGCAATTTGAATACAGGAAATCTTGAAAAAATGTATCATGGAGAAAAACGCATTTAAAGTTTTAAAGACAGATGTTGTTGCCTTGACAACAACTGTCAAGAGTGTTAGATTTTCAAAACAACGCACCACAAAAATTATTATATCTATAGTTCTAATTAAGATAGAAACATGATTTAGACGTCATTTTAAGCAGAAAAACACAGAGAATTTCTTTAAATAATAAAAACAATTTCGAAAATTTGACGATTTTTGTGTCTCGGACCCCCTTAAAGTAAAAAATATGGTATTCTGAGAAAATAAGCGTTAAAGTTGACTATTTGAGTACCGCTAACAGGAGGGGGTTACGTTAAAATATTAAACATAAATACTTCTAATACTCGAAATGTTTTATTTTATTCAAAATTGTTCAAATATTAATAAAATGAAAAAATCCCAAAATCGACATTAAAGTGAATTTCAATCGGTTGGGACACCTTAGCGCATGTTCGTCTTAAATGTGTTTAGAAGCATGCATGGCTATAAATTCCAAAATTCCTTTCTTTCATTCTCTTTAATTCCAATCACTTTTCATCTCTATCGAGTTCAAAGGCAAATGTAGGTAGGTAGTTGGTGGTAAACGTCGCACGGGAAGCAACTCAATGGGCCAACGGCGACAGTCAGAAATCAATCCCGAAGGGAAAGATTAGAAGACAACACCACGTAATTTCGAACCACGGTCAACACCTGAACTGGCACCCCACTCTCCAAACTTCCACATCACGGAAACGTGAGAACATTTGCGGTCCCGACAGAATTAACGTGCATTAGCACCTGTGTTCACGACGGCTAGACCTAGTTTCAAACTCGCAACCTTCCGCTTGCCAATTCGTTGTTCTTCCAACTGGGGTACAGCGGCCCTCTCAGGCATAGACTTAATATTTCAACGTCACTACATTCCTGCCTCAGAAGCCTGTAACTTATTCAGTATGATGACTGTGAGCCCCATTGCCACATATATTCTTCTAACTTTAACTTATAAGAAGATTGAACTTTCTCACTCCTCGGTCCGCTTATTCACAACTGACCTTCTTAAGGACCTGTTATGTAAGTTTGCGTCAGTATTATTGCATTTGTATTATTAACCCCAAGGCCCGTGTCTGCTTTGAATAGACATGAAATGTTTGTAGTATTTAGAATGCTTCACGGTGTGTTGGAGATTTTTAGTGTTTATTTTTATAGTTTTCATAAAACACTAAAAAACCCACAAAATTCAATTTTAAATTTGATAGACAGAAAGTCTGCCTGAAGCTTTCAGAAACTGAAACAACTTAATTTTGGTGATCGAAACAGAATTATGCATAACTAGTAGTACCAGCACGGAGTTGGCCGGTGACAAAGTTATGATTTAAAAAAAAGTAAACCTCACAGATTCCAACAAAACCAAAGTGAACAGTGATTAACAAAGAATTGTATGAATGATAAAAATTAAATATAGCTATGCTTTCAAAAAATTAAAGAAAAAAGCAAGAAACAATAAAATTGCAGAAATTATACAAATTCAAAAATTAGTTATGCTTTTAAAAAGTTACTACTAAACCTCAATGATTCCGACAAACAACGTAGATCAAAACCAAATTGATAAAAAGTATTCCAAATTTAACAGTAATAAACAAAAAATTGTATAAATAATAAAAATAAATATCGCTAATCTTTCATAAAGTTTCAAAGCTGAAAATTAAATATCGCTATACTTTCAAAAAGTCTTAAAAATAAAGAAAAAAGCAAGAAATTATGCTTTGAAAAAGTCCTAATGCTAATCCTCAGAGATTCCGACAAACAATTTAAACTAAAACCAAACGAAACACTTATGCTTTTAAAACAGCTTTTAGTTATGCTTTTTATACAGGTTATGCTTTTAAAAAAGCAAGAAACAAAACAACCGGAAGCAACCTTCTTCCAATTTACATTCCGTTGAGAAAATGAAAAGAAAAAAAGAACCAATGAGAAATGAAAGCAGAATCGACAGAGTCAAAACTTAACGCGCGTACAAAAAAACGAAATCTGTTAAAAAAAATTAAGGGGAAATGTAACAAAGTGGATGACACATATATGAAAACACATTATTATTGGACTTCTAATATCAGCAGTTTTCAGAAAGCAATAGTTTTTAAAACATTTTAAAGCCAATTTTCTTCTTTTTTCTAACTTTCTTCTCTTTCGTAGATTATTACACCTTTTTTTTTCGGTTTTGCTGACTAAAATTACTATGGAAGAATCAGCGGTTTCAAATCCAAACAATCCAACCGATTATGTTTATGATACACAGCATTACAGTGACGATAGTATTTTTTCAAGTGTACATAACTTATCGGACATTGAATCTTTTGGCACTTCTGATGGAAGAGACTTGGACATCCACTATGATATCGATGAGTCGTTTGAACCTAATGCCCAATCATCTCCACTCAGCTCAAGTATTCATATGGTTGACAGATCCATTCAGCTCGATGATGACTTCATAGCCACGGTAAGTAAAATGATTTAATTTATACTACGTATCTGTAACTAGGTAGAAAGAGAGTCAATGTCCATTTTGCAAGCTTTGTTAACACCCGATATTTATCAATTTTTAATTACTTTAATTCTTAATACACTAAAAAAAATTTCCCAATGTTTGATTAATTCATAATGTATTGTGACCAGAAGATATTCAACTTTTTACTTTATAACTTTCATTGCCTTGAAATGTTTTGTGGTCACAACTCAAAATCTGTGAATTTTGAAATTTATCCTTTCTCAACCAAGGTTCAGGTATAACAAGCCTCTGTAACAAGCAAAGACGATTCCAGAGCCCACGTGACTTACCAGTCTAGTATATTACTACAGCGACTCCGCATACATGCTCTGTATATTTCATTTGAAGGTCAATGCATTTTTTTTCCCGAGACTGTTAAGCTAAAAGTAGTTTTATTTAGGAGAGAATACTTTTGTCTTGCATACTAACCAGAAATGTGGCCTGTGCTGCAGATGGATGGTTGATATGGTCTGAGACCACCTTTTAGAATGTCTCTCCCCCCCCCCCCCAATCAGGAAATGGCGTCCCTGGTCGCTTTTAGAACACTGGTGAACACTTGAAGCAGTTGGACTCTTGTTAATTTTTTATTACCTTTTTTTTGTTCTATGATCGAATTTCATGTGTCAACTATGTGAGATGGGGGATTACTAGATTTAATATGATGAATATTTAATATTTAATGTGAAAAAATTAGGCTACAAAAGTAAGAAACTATTTCCAGAATGTTTTATATGGTCATATTTAATTTTATATTTTCCTTTCATAATTGTTATTTGGGTACTTTGAGCATTTCATTTTATAAAAGTCAAAATTTCGAATTGATGATCATAAGAATCAGACGCTTAATAGAATCTAGTTTATTGAAACGGAAGTATTTTATATTAGAGGGCCGGGGCATTGTATCCTTACCGCAGTGACCAAAAAGTACCCGGAATGCTGTCGTAAAACAAAAGGTATCAATGTATTGATCAAAATTTATTACATCTCCTTCTAAGTAATCTCCTCCGACATCAATCCACTTCTGCCAACGGCACGATCAAGGTACAACAACTGTACCGGCCGTATTCTTAAGGTTAAAGTCGTTTTTGTGAAACCCCTTCAGGGTTCGTATCGAATTTTCTTTTATTGCATCAATGGACTCAAAACGGTGGCCACGAAGAGGAAGTTTCACCCGTGGAAGTAAGAAAAGTCACACGAAGCCATATCAGGTAAATACGGAGCTTGTGGAGTCATATTTCTTGAATGTTTTGTCAAAAAATCATGAATAATAATGACGTTGTGAGAAGGCGAATCAATCGTGATGCAAAACCCATCAATTATCTCGTCACAATTCAGGTCGTTTTCATCGCATTACTCAAACGGCGCGACACTCAAATAATAATCTTTATTGACCGTCTTGGCATTTGGTAGAAATTCCTAAAGCACAATACCACGACAATCAAAGAAAACAATGAAGATTACCTTGATTTTTGTGCGACGACTTTGAAGCGGTCTTTTCGGTCTTGCTTCACCTTTCAAGCGCTATTCACTTGATTGTTGAGCTGTTTCTGTATCAAAAGTATAGATCCAAGTTTCATTACCGGTGATTATGCGTTTTGAAAAGGAATCGACGTGAGAGAGAAACTCTCGGGACACTACAACACATTGTTCTTTTTGGAATAAATTCTAAGTTTTTGGAACAACCCGAGAAGCGACGTGTTGCAAACTTAAATTATCTTTCAAAATTGCTTGACAGGAACTAAATGATATAGGAACTTATTCAATAATATCTCTTATTGTTAAGGGGGTCCAAAACACAAAAATCGTCAAATTTTCGAAAAAAAATGTGTATGATAAAAAATTTCCTGTGTCTTTCTGCTTAAAATGACGTCTGAATCATGTTTCTATCTTAATTAGAGCGAGAGATAGAATTAATTTTGTGGTTCGTTGTTTTGAAAATCTAACACTCAGACAGCTGGTTGTCATGGCAGCAACATCTGTGAAAGACGAAAATGTCTACAGATACCTTTAAGCTATGCAGAAAAAAGGTAGAACTTACAAAAATCAAACTAAACCAAAGATTTAAGAGGAAGGAAGGAGTTAGATACTCATCTGGATGCTCTTAAAGGGTATTTGAACATTTTATTAATTGTAAATCTGTCTTCAAAACTTTAAATGCGTTTTTCTCCTTGGTGCATTTTTTCAAGATTTCCTGTATTCAAATTGTTATAAGTCTAGAACCGATAAAGATTAAAAGTTGAAATTTGGAATTCATCTTTTTTAAACATAATACTTTAATTTTGATTCAGCAAATTTGAAACAAATATTTATTTTAAAAAATATAACTTTAAAAAAAAAAGTACTTTAAAATGTTTAGAAGTTTTTATTCAAATATTTTTATTTTTTATTGAATTAATATTTTTAAATTTGTAAAATCAGAATTAAAGTTAATAAATTTGTGAATAATTTACTGCAAGAATTTTGAAAATTGATCACGAATATTTTCAATTTTAGCAATTTAAAATTACCCCTCTTTTTTTTTTTTAATTTTAATGTAAAATTTTTTTTTTAATTTGGAAAAATTTTGTGTTGTGATTTTGCTTATTAGTTGAGATGGGTAATCAGTGCAAAAAAATTCTAAATCAATAAATAAAAAAAAAATTTAATGTGTCCCGGACCCTCTTAAACGACGATCATTAAGCACAAATTCTCTGACCTGATTGACATGTTGATCATAAGTCGAGGTGGATGGTCTACCATATCGCGAATCATCTACGACGGATTCCCTACCTTCTTAAAACTTTTTATACCAATCAAGTACTGTTGTTTTTGATAAACAGTGGCCTGTAAAAGCTTTTACCGACATTTAAAATGTGTTGGTAGCAGAAATTTCAGTGCGGTAACAAAATTGAATGCATGTTTTCTCAATTGCTATCGACATTTTGGAAAATCAACGAAGTGAAAATTCTTCTCTTATTAAAAACAAATTTATTTCCTGCCGATAAAATTAAATAAATCCTTGATTGTTGCCCACATGTTCATATAAGTCGTAAAAGTGTTTTATAAAAGTTTTCTGGCGATATCTACTATATTTTTGAAGGAAGCACATTCTGGATACTATTTGATCACAGTAGTATCTCGTTGAGACAAACGTATCCTATTACTCCAAGGAGTAATGAAGATCCAAGTAGGAAAAACAAGTTATCTCTTGCTCATAACTGGTGACAGTTTGTAACAATTTTTTGCACCGGAGGCAGGGTAGTTTTCGAAACGAAGAGTGTAATCAATCTTCTGTGATGATATGCTCTTTATAATATCCATACTAAAGTCTCCATCTCAACTTACCCATTAGACTATCTAGAATTGAATATAAACTTGGACTTCAGTTAGAAGATAAAAAAAAAGTGAAGAAATGTTCTCAGAACATGTTCGCGTTATTGTACTAGAAACCATTGAATATCACTTTCTTCGAGGCGACTGGCTATGTTTATACTGACGAGTTGCCGACCAACCGGTATAGTGGTTAAGGTGTTAGCCTCTAGATCGGAAGGTCCCCGGTTCGAATCCGGGTTCGAGCATGGATGTTTGTAAGCGTATACCAACTTAGGTGTTGCTTCGTCATCTGAATATGGTTCAAAATTACGATGTAATTGTTAGGGGCAATGATGGCCCTCCCACTGGGTGCTCCTTCACAAGTGGCCATCACTTCCGGCCTTGTAGTGGCCAATGACTTCGGTCAAAATGTGCCCGCCATTAGAAAAAAAAAAAAAAAAATACTGACGAGTTCATGTTAAATGAATACTAGTGTCTTTTCAGGTCCCATCTATCCGTCGGAACTCTTACAACAACCTTTGACGGCGTAATCGAAACCATTTCCATTGTTCTACGACACTTCGGGATTCTTCTTTTTGAACGACGGTCATTGTCTTTTATTCCAAATCAGGTTTCAAACCACTTTCATTAATTAGCCTTTATGAACGGTCCCGTCTATTGAAATGCAGATTTATGTTAAAAGGACTTACATGTAGGATTTCCTTACAGTGGGTACCAGCCCACTGCAACATCTATGGCAATGAAAAAGCTGACACTCTCGACAAACAAATTGATTTGGTTCTTCAAATATCATATGGACCAGTAACCATTATTTCTCATCAATATTTATAATAATATGAAAATATAAAAAGAACTTTAAAAAAAATAACTCTTCGGTGATAGAGATATAAGAGCTGGACAATGCTTAGTGAGATATTTCTATTATTTGATACTCCTCTTTTTCAGTATTGGTAAGGCACGATTGCTTACAGGCTCACCTTTTTCGAATTGGAGTTGTAGATTCCTCAATCTATTTAGATGACTCTCGAAGGAAGGTGGAGCATTTGAGTTAACGGGCTTATAAGTTTTTGTAGTATCATTCAGTAGTATTAAGGAGAGCTCACGAACTAATGGCATGAGAGCTAATGTTCGGCCTTAACTAACTGAAACTTCAATTAATTTCAGAATGATTGGGGTAAGCAGAATCATTGGAAAATGCTCGCATTCGAGTTCTTCAATGTGGAACTCTTCTCAATACTGGTTGAAAACAAAGTAAAGTTGAGACCGGATGTACAGTACGCCCCGCAAGAGTACTCGCGGATGCTTCGGGAGCTCCTTTCAAATCACAAATCAAGACTGATAGAGGTGCATCTCATTTTTGTATCATTAATTTCTTTTTTATTAATAATTATCACAATTAGTTATAATAGTTAACACGGTTATCGTAAAATAAAAGTTTTGCCAATCTATTTATAACTATATTCAAAAGTGTGAATACTTATCGATCAGCATTGCCCTGCAGACCATTTGTAGGCGTGGCGTTTGGGATGCACACAAAGACGATCGCAGTACGTTCGGGGACATGGATATAGAGTGGTTCCGACGAGAAGGTAGTCGACCATGGGTTAATCCATTTTTAAAAAGGAGTGAAATTTTGTTAGGAAACGGCTGCCATACACAAAAGCCTTTAAGCGTAAAAGTATAAAAAAAAAATAGAAAACATTAATTTAATCTTATCCTATGATGCCACCTTTTGGAATGCTAAATGATAAGTTTGGGTACATGGAAATTGTTTGTTTCAGGCGGATGCCGAGGTCCGTAAACAAAAGGAGGCCGGAGCGAAACTAAAAGACTATAACAAAAGGTAATGATTATTTTACGACAATTATATAGCAATTTTGTGTTGTAAAATTGAAGCCGAAATGCCTAAATTGGAGCTCGCCTGTAATAGGTAAAAGGATTCTATGCTTTTCATCCATTTCTTATGCTTATATTACTTCATCCAGATTAAAAATTAATAAAAGTTAATTTTTTTGCATTATATGACCCTATTACTCTCAGGGATCGGAATAACCTAGTTACCACTGAATATTGAACAAATTATGGCGAAATCCGGAACAAACCACTAGTACATTTATTGATGCTTACCGCTAGTTCCCAACCGTGAAAACTGAATGGAAAGTTTGCAGGACAAATGAATTAAAACTATTTCCTGGTGCGTTCAACGAGTAAAGTAATTTCTGAACTCTCTTGCGATGCCAACTTCTATTTAAGTTGGCATAAAACTTATCTCAGCGGACAATTTACGATCAAAATAAGTATTTAAGGATATCGTTTATTCAACACTAGCTGAACAAAACCCTTGAAGAGATAAAGAAAAAAACGACAAACTTAAATTACAAGAGCAAAGCAAGAAAAACTACTTCAGTTAACTTCGAGAAAAGACAATCAAGAACAAAATTGGTGACAAGGTAGTAATCAAAAGAACCCAATTTGGAACTGGTAACTTCATCCCAAATTGTTTGGCTGTGGAATTACGAAAACTGGTATGTGACTGGTATGACGCAGCGAAGGTAGGGAATCATGAAGGCCCCCACATAACATCGAAGGTGATTGATAACATGAAGGCTTGGCATACAGCTTAGGCCAAAACACAGAAAAAAAACCCAGAAAGTTTTGATTTGTGCGCTGAGGATGAAAAAACGTAATATATACAATAATAATTAATATTAATAATAATACAAAACATTCAAAACTAAGTAATCAACCAGCAAACGGAACTCCAAACTAAACATGCAATCGCGCTGAAGCTGCATACATAACACAAGGTAAGCAATATAATTTCAAAATAAAAACCATACGAAAATTTTCGATAATGAAAGTGTTGGTGGATCAGGGAGGAAAATAGTTTATGAGCCCTTTTTATGGATATTAAACCATTCGGTTTCGATAATGCAGTGGTTTAAATAACAGTTCAACGCTTCCCGTTTTCAGTATTCCAATATTTGTTCGAATCTTGAATTTTCACGAAGGGGTAGAAGTTTGGAGAGTTTGGTTCAAGATTACATGGCGTAATCCTCGGATATTTCGCTTCGGGGTTGATCTCGGATCGTCGCCAATAGTCCATTATGTTGCTCTTTTCTGACGTTCATTAGATACTGACCTACTTGTAATTCAGCTATTAAAAGGTCGTCTTAACACAGGCCTCGAAATAGATTTTTTAATGCAGGTGCACCTAAGTTTTTAAATTAGGTGCACAGATTATATATCAGGTGTACATTAAAAAAAAGTAATATAAGAGCATTAATGTAATGTAAACTACTTTATTAGTTGGGCATGTTCAGATAGGTTAATAGTAGAAAGGAAATAAAAATATTTAAACAATTTTTTTATCTGCGAAGTTATTACTTCTAATGGAACTTGAAAATGTAACCATAGATTCTCAATTTCTTCGTTCCCATAGCTCTCAATTTCTTCATTTTTGGGCCAATAACATGGCTCGAAGACAGCAAAAGCAGACAAAAGTTGATCCTTAACAATGGATTTATATCTGTCTTCCATCGGCGAACTGGATAGTTCGATTATGTGTCGTGTTTCTTTCAAAACTTTCGTTTTTTTAAGATAATCCGGCTCACGGCTATCGCGTCAGTCGCTTTAACAGAGCCATCTGGAAAATGATTTGATCTTCAAAAAGTTCTGGTGGCAGTGGCGCAAGTAAACCCTCCTCCTGTATAAACCCGTTACGGCCCAGCGATTTTTTTTCGCATAGTGTGTGTTTAGGAATTTTAATTACGTTCTTTTAGAGCGAGAGAGGTTGATACTAATATTTTGTTCAAACATCAAAATATAATAAAACACGTTTTCCCTCCCCTTTTTTTAACGTTAGTTGCACTGCGTGCACCTAGCGAGAAACATTTAGGTGCACAATTTTATTTTCATGTGTACAGTGCACCTGTGCACCCGGGTATTTCGAGCCCTGTCTTAACATCTACGTCATCTGGCTGTCTTCGTGTCCAGACTTCTTCAGTAAATAAGTCACAATATTTGTGAGATATATATATATATATATATATATATATATATATATAGTTTAGAGCCTTCTTTAGCTCTTTGCGTTCTTTTTTGTTCTTGTATATATATATATGAAAAAATACGATGCGTCGTATTTTTTATCATTAATGTAAAAAAAATTTTTCTTGTTTAAGAGTCGTCGATATGATCATGGAGGTGGAGTACAAGTATATCAATGAAAAAAGAGAAAAGGCTTATTATCAAAGGCGCAAAAACAAGTTAGAGGCAGAGCTTGAAGGTTCTTTGTAAGTCCAAAAGTCAATTACTTTTCTGTAAAATAAGTAGAAGATAAAAAATAATTTTACGACTCATCACTTTCCTTTAATCTTCTGAACGTTGTGAGATTTGCGAGTAGTTTAGTGTTACATTTTTACCCCTAACACTAAATAACCACATCTATCTAAAGAATACATGGATTCTTTCAACCTTCGGAATCCTTTGGAATGATTCCATTGGTCTTTTCATTATATTCGAATAATTTTGAACGATATACTATTGATTATCTTTCCTTAGAATAGAATGCTTTGGAAATATTGTATTGCTCCTTTCCCTAAAATACAATCATTTGGGAAAATTCTATTGGTCAAGAAGATCAAAATTAGGGATTGAAGCCATGGAGCGGAAGGTGGAAATATGCGAGTGAACCAAGCAAAGAGTTAAATGTTCATAGAGTACTTTTGAAGCATACAAATATTATTTCTATATAAGTGCAACGATTTTCAACCGATGTACCCTAAGAATGGCATTGATGCTCCTTACGGATGATGAAACAACTTAAATTAAGTGAGATTTATTTCAGCTCAACGGTTTAGTTTTGAACTTTGAACAAGTGTTTTCACAAATAGTTTCAAGTAATACCCATATTTTTAATACTTTCTAAACATTTATTATAATTTTTAATACAAATATAAATAAATAGCTTCAAAAAGATTTTTTTTAAGCCTTGGTGGAGAAAAGATGTATATGGCTATTACTTATTTTTGTAAATCAATCAAAGTCATATCTTTCATTGTGTCCGATCGGCAAACAATATAGTTTATTTTTTGGCGAAGCGCAAAATTTTAGTAATTAGTTTGTGAGCGATGAGATGAAAAAAATTTTAAAATAGCGGTATTGAATTAATTTTTGTTCCCATTTGGAGTTACTTGATGCAAAATTGAACTGTAATGTAACAAGAAACTCACCAATAAAAATATGTCTAGCAAAATGTTTCTTACTTAAAGGAAGCAGCAAAATAGACATACAGATGAGATTCTGTTAACAAATTAACTCCATTTTGCATTTGAAGAAAAGAATAAAAGAAAAATTCTTACCATGAAATAAAACTTATAAATTAAACTAATATGCTATAATCAACACATTTCTTTGACCTTCGATAGAATGTTTATATCTCTACTACGGCGACATTTTTAAGTGCATGAGCATTACATATTTTTAAACTTTAGCTAAATAATAGAATGAAGTGGTCAGAAATTAACGTAACATTTTTTACAGAGCTATAATTGATTACCTGGAGGGCGGAAACAGATCCGATCGTCAGTTGTCGGCCGAGGTAACATGAAACTAACATCTTCATTAAAACATACACATATATATATATATATATATTTTTTTTTTAATATTTTTTTTATTTTATTTTTTATTTATTTTTTTTATTATTATTATATTTTTTTTTAATACAGGTGCACCTTGTGCACCTAAGTTTTTAAATTAGGTGCACAAGGTGCACTGTGTACACCTAGTGGGAAAAAATTAGGTGCACAATTATATTTTCATGTGCACAGTGCACCCGGGTATCAGTGTCCAAGTAAAGCTCGAGAACTATATATAGGGTCAAATCAAACATAATCTATTTTATGTAGTATAACACATTCATTAATTATTTTGCCGACCAACCGGTATAGTGGTTAAGGTGTTAGCCTCTAGATCGGAAGGTTCCTGATTCTAATCAGGGTACGGGCATGGATGTTTGTAAACGTATGGTGTAGAGGCGGCTGGTGCACCTTAAATCTGTCGTGGCCGAAAGTCCTCACGTTGGGTTGGCGTGGAAGTTTGGAGAGTGGGGTGCCAGCTCAGGTGTTGCTTCATCTGACCGTGGTTCAAAATTACGAGGTGCTGTCCTCGGATCTTTCCCTCAAGGGACTGATCCCGGACCGTCGTCAATAGCCCGTTGTGTTGTTCTAGTACGACGTTAACTAAAATTACCATTACCATTAATTATTTTAATTTAATTACATTCACTGATTAATTCTCTCTGCAAAATATCCACGGAAGTTGTAAATTAATGAAATTTTTTGGACCTTACAGTTATATTACATCTAATGTAATGGTACGTCGAAATGAGAGAAACGTGGGTTGCAATGACGGAAAAATAATGAATTCGTATTATTTACCTCTACATCAAACAATTTAATGGAAATTGTACTAATATGTATGTACCGTGAAGGTGAAAGAGCCAATGTCTTTGCGCATTTTTGGTAACACCTCATTAATAATTTTTATTGTTTAACTTTTAATGCAGCGTATCAAAAATGCATTTATACTTTCAAGATGTTTTGAAAGATGGCTCTTTACCAAGATATATCTTAAATAAAAGCTTAGTTTCTAGCAGAGATACTAATATTATTAGAATCATGGAAAGATTAATATTAATATCTATCAAACAACTTATTGATTAATATGCCAGTGAAAATATGTTGTTTTTTGACTAAATAATATAAATGCTACATTTGAAATTGTGTAGAGAAGATATTTTTAAATTTAGTACTAAACTAAATAATATAAATGCTCCATTTGAAATGGTATAGAGAAGATATTTCTTAATTTATTAGCAGATATTTTTAACAAGTGGAAAATTTTTAATAGTAACTTTTAGTCTTGTGACTATGTATTTCACCTAAATGTGCAGAAACATGCAGAAATGTTTGATATAAATACAAAAATCCCTGAAAATAAGGCGAAATTCTTTTATACATTAGGCAGACCTGCAAGGACAGGTGGCTGCTGCCGATTCCATGATAAGTAATCTGGAAGAAGAATTAGAAGCAGAAAAGAGCAAGAACGAGAGCTTTGAGAGGAAACTGGCCAATGTGGATTGGTGGAGATTGTATAAAGGACAGCAGGACCTCTTAGGTACCTCACAAAACGCATTACTAGGAGAGGATATCCTGGAGAGGATTATAAATTCTTCTCTGGAGAGTAGTGTCAGTAGTGCAAAGGTAAAACTACCACTGTACTTAGTAGGATGTTCTATAGCATATATATCCACAACACCTTTTAAAGGTCTGGGAATAGAGTTCACTAGTTTGTTTTGTTATTTCTGCATCAATGTTCCTCCATTCTTCAATCATTATTGCTTTAGTTAGCTTTTGGATTTAATTTCGTGTCTTTGTTCTCTAACCTCCAGTTATCTCCAAATGTGTTCTACTGGGTTTAAATCTGGCGACTGAGATGGTGTATTCAGAATTTGTGGACAATTGTAGAGACACCAGAGTCAAAAGTTGAGAGCCGTGTCCTTAGGATCGTTACCTTGATTACAAAAAAAAGTTGTTTCCAATACCCAATTTTTTAACTGATAATTTTAAATTTTCTATTAAAAAATTTAAATCAAGAGCATAATTCATTATGCCATCAATAAACACCAAATTACCTAGTCCTGATGCTGACATGCACCCACACACAAGGACACCTCTACCGTCATGCTTTACTGTTCCAACTAAATGTTACTTACAACAACAACTACTGTTCCTTGGGATTAAGTTCCTCATTTTTCTCCATACAATTATTCGCCCATCAGAACAAAAAATGTTAAATTTGCTTTCATCTGCAAATAAAACAAGATTTCAATACGTTTCGGGCTTATTTATCATTGATTTTGCGAAGAAAAGTCTAAGCTGTCTATTTTTCGCACTCACAAAAAAAATTTTCTTCGGGCAGAACGCCCATTTAATCCAGCTGATCTTAGTATTCGTCCAACAGTTTCAGATGAACTGAAGTAAAACATTTTTTTCAGTAAATCAGTAGAAATGTTTCAGTAAACGGCATTAGTTATATGTATGTGTGTGTATGCTGGGTGAATGCGGGCAGAGATGGGGGACAAGATACGAAAAGTAGCCTCGTGCTAAACTTCTTGTCCGTTCTCCCTATCTGAGATGTATTAAAATTTTCAACTCCCTTTGAATAAAATGAAGTTCGTTCACCAATTTAATGTTAATGTTGCAAGTGTTTTGAATGACAAATCGGCATTAGTTTTTAAATACTTAATAATTAAGTATTTCATAAGCAATGACCCCTTTCACTTGTCTTTAAATACTAACATAATAGTTTTATTCAAAAAATGTATTTATGTATTTTTCCATGTGTTTTAATTTGTTTTGCCATTTGAAATGTTACGAATGATAGATAATTTCAAGATAGTACACATTGTAATTAGCTTTTTAAATATTTAAAGTATGTTATTATGGGTGAATGCCTTTAGACGGAAAATATAAGAAAATAGCCTCGTGCTATGCTTCGTATCTATTCTCTTAGGCCAGTGGTTCCCAAACTTACTATCACCATGGACCCTTTATAGCATAAATCTAACCATAAGCCCACAAGTAAAATAACTCAACATAACTGCATAAAAGAAAAATTACAAGTTTAACTTTGATTTTTTGAATCTCATAATGCAGTATATAAAATTGGTATCTGTTTTTGTAACCAGAATTTGTGGTATCCTTGTTCAAACATTGGTTTCAGTTCCTCATTTGTGGATAATTCAATAAATTGCTCCTGTATTAGTATTCATTCATCTGAGTCTGTTGGTCTGCTTGCAAATGGGTCTAAAACCCAATCGGGAATAACCAAGAGAAGAATGTCTTCAAATCTTTGGCTGAAGTCAGAATGAAGAGCCGTTAAGTGTTGGCAATAAGCAAGCAAATCTTCCTGTCGTTTTTTCAATTTTGAAATAATTGGAAACCGGGATCATTCTTCTCTCCCCAAGTTTTGTTTGTATAGAAAAGTTTTGTAACAAACGCGCAAATATTATACTTTAAGTTTTTATTAAATGCAAGAAGGTATCAATTGTACTAGGGGGCCTGCCCCCTGCTCGCTAACGCTCGCCAACCCTCGGAGGATTACTCCGCAATCCTCATTGGTTCGCTGCGCGAACATATGCTCGCTTCGCTCGCATCAATGAAGACATGTGTCCTAGCAAAAAGAATTGTTTACAAAATATAATATTCCAAAAAAAAAAAATATTTTTCAAATCTAAATTTTTTTATGTTTTTCAGAAAAGATATTTACAGTACCTCTGGAATCCGAATTCAAATGAAAACTTTGAGCAAATTTTGACTCGAAATGTGACTTGATATGGAAATTGAATACACAACATGTTGTTTGTATATACATTTACTCCTGCACTCGAGCCACCCACGCATTTTCAATGAGTTTGTCGTCAAAAGCTGTAGTGCAAGCGTCTTGTTGAACTATAATCGTTGGCCCTGAAAAGGACCTTTTTCTAAATGGCCCTGAAAAGATCCTCCGCTTTCTTTGATTTCTATTATTAACTGCAACAGCTCGACTAAAATTCATTTTCTTTGAATAAAATTTCATGCGATGACGCTATAAATTCAATTGAAGCGCGAGGCTTTGTGATAAACAATCGTACAATATTGCCAAAAACGCGATAACAAATAACGTCTTTTTGCGTGCCACGTAAGAGAATTATATATATAGATTGAAAAATTCTTACGTGACTTACGCTATCTTCGTAACAATTCAAAAATTTATACTCCTTTTCGTTCAAAACTAGGAAAATTAGTTGCATATACTTCACATCACACACAAAACATAACTGAATTATTGATTAGATGCAGGACTGTTTAATAGTTATATATATTTCTTTTATAGTTATTTATTTTATACTCGGAAGCAAAGCAGTTTTTCTTGGCAATGGATAGATGACTTGAGAGCAAGTGTATCCATTGGCAGATTTAAGGAACTATAGTGGCTTTAGCCCAAGGCGGCAAAAAATTTTGGAAAAGTACCAAAGGTACAAGTCACAGCAATAAAAACAAAAAATAAATAAATATGTTAACCAATTTAAAAATAAAAATTACACCAAACTTGGGTAGTGCCGATTATGTTTCCCGGTAAAACATTTTTGTCTTGATATAGTTAGCAGTGAATCATTTACTTTGCACCTCTCAAGTTTCTAAAATTAATTTTATGTCCGTAAATATGTCAACTAGTTTTTTCAATTACAGTATCCGGACACGTTCGAGAATTTGTTTTAATGTGGTACAGTGTTATTAAACAATAGCATTGGGCTAAAAATTTTAAAATATTCATTAATAATTTTGCAAATTTGTTAAATATGTATGAAATTTTAAAGAAATTTGTCAAAAACTTCAAATGTGCTTCATGAAAATCTATTTAAGGGAGACCCATTAGGAGAAAAATCTAAATTCTTATTATTCATTTTACATAGGCAATTTGTTTAGTTATAATTAAGCACATATTTTAAATCAATAATCAATAAAAAATATTAGTTTTTAATAATCATGTGTCCCCAATGCACATGCACCATAAAAATATTGTTGTAAAAAAAAAAAAAAAAAACTGTGTTACACATAAATAGTATTATTTAAAAGGTAAGAAAAGGCAGTATGAAATATCATTATATATAACTACTATAATTATAATTAGTTAAAAATAAAAAACTTAAACCACTTACAATAAAAAAAGTTAAAATCCAGGAAATCAAACAATCTTTTCTTATAATAAAAACAAATATGGCTGAAAGAAATTTTGTTGCTGGTTTTGTTGACTAAGAATAACTGTACCAGTGTTACAAATTTACAAGACTTAACTCTTTATTATTGTTGTTTTTAACACTAGCGATCAAGTCTCCTTAGGGATCAAGTGTCCCCAGTCTCCCCTAAACTCAGCATAGTTATAATTCACTAGCAAAATACCCGACCTTACTCGGTTTGAATTGGTTTACTTTAGATTGAAGAGATGATCAAAATAAATATACTGACTTGCGTTTTTTTTGGTAGAATAAAATAATATTTTAACACCTTTCGCCATCTTTATTTCTACAATTTACTTTGGAGACAAATCCTACACATGCATATCCATTCATGTAATATATTTCACATACATCGCACCCTTGCTGTATGACAAAGCTACAAAATGATAAAAGGTGACATTCCCTTTCTTAAGATCTTTTCATGTTCAACTCAATTAATAAAAACGACGATTTACGGTGAGTGCTCTCGCACTCATAATCAACAAAACAATATTTTTTTACTTGTGGCACTCTTGCATCCGGCATGCGATATTGTGAAATTTCACAATCTTCTCCCCCCTATCACTATAACAAAGACTTTTTTAATGTTTGAAGAGTTCTTGTTCGGATTTTTTAAACATTATTATTCTTTCAATAATGGCATAATTACACTTAAAATTTGTTTTATTCCGACGTACCTGCCACTTTAAGTCGAATACTTTGTGGTGGTGTTGCGTGTGATGAAAAATAAACTCAATTTATTAAAATAATAAATATTTAAATCAGAAAACAATAGAAAACAGCGAAGTAAAACAAAGTAAAAGATGTCGGGAAAAAGTTGTTCTAAAGATATTAATATGTGATTCCTTTTTATCTCTTGATCTCGCAGTTGCCACAACTTACTACTAAAACGTGCACAAAATTTAGAAATGAGGAATTAATTCAGAGCGAAAGAAACACGAGTTTCCGCTTTGTTCCCGTACGTTGAAAAATATCGCCTGTTTGAAATATTCGGAAATCGTTTACATTGCGCAAAAAAAAAAAATAAGACTCGAACAAAATAAAGTATCAGAGCTAAAATTCCATAAAAAAAAAATTTTTAATGATTGGTTTTTTAGCAGTACTGGTAAAGCAAATCAAAGTAATCATAATACTCAATATACATTCCAATTTTTCCAAAACTACCAAATTATGGTTGATTTAAGTATACTTACTCAGGTGTTTTAGCATGAAACTCATCTAAATATAACAATAAAGAAATGTTTAATATTGCATTCACTAAACTAATAGATAATGTAGAATGAATAGATTTCAATAATGTTCAATTCAATATCTGTAATAAAATTCATGTGATGCCTGCACAAACACAAAATCGAACATAGAACAGAAAGACAGACAGACTTTCGCAACCAAGTTCACTCACTTAATGAAGATAAGTACTCACTGTAAGCAAATTTCCATGAAAATATATTAAACCGTGTGGACGTGTAAAGGGCACTTACATACAGACAGACACCAAACGCGCAAGAAGCGAATTTGGCAATAGAAGGGTCTAAAACGGATAGAAAACTTGAAATAAGCCGAAAATATTCAATGTACAAACAAACACTTCATTCTTATTTATATAGATTCCCTAAACAACATTATAAGAACAAGTACTCAAAATTTTACGAGATCTCCTTCAAAACTTTTTGTGTTATAACATTTGAAGTGAGGAAATAATTCAAAAATATTAGTTAGAGTAAAAAGTAGTTTCAAGTGTATCGTTTGCTCTCTCTTGCTTTTACTGTTAGACCGCCTTCACACGAAGGAGATCGATCGCTCAGACTGGTCTGAAGGCGACGGAACTTATATAGAAACCATAGGAGCACTTCACACGTGAAGACTATCAGGAGACCGGTAGAGAGACTAAAAAATAGTCGCCAAGGAAGTTCAGTCGTCTGCGACTTTTTTTTGTTTGAAGAAGACAGATGTTACATTGCGAGGTATTGCGTCATTCACACGAGAAAGACTATCATCTGTCGATTTTTGATTCCTAGCGATATCACCTGCCGTTCTGAATTTGTTTTCCTTGTTTCTTTGTGTTATACTTTTCTTGTTTTGGAAAGTTTAGATATTGATAAGTTAATTACTACTTTGAAATGCAGCCTGCATTGTGGGACAAAACTCACGAAGATTATGCGAACAAAATAAAAATGAAAACGCATGGAGAGCGGTGATGGTGTTTATTTATGGCGAAGTAATGCAAGAATGTGATAAGCAAAAGAAAAATATGTTTAATAAGTTCTTTATTTTTTATTACAATAATTTAGCATTAATTTATGTTGACAAACTATAGTAAGAATAACGAGGTATAAAAAAAGTAAATGACAAAACGATAGCTTGATAATATTCTAAATAAGTTACATTAATTTCTTATAGTAATTTAACATAAATTTATGTTAATAAACTAATAGTAAGAATGCGAAGAAGTAAAAAGTAATCGACAAAACAGTAACTTAATAATATTTTAAACAAGCCGTTGTATTATTTTATTATATTTTCATATACTGCCATGGCAAATCGCCTTCACTTACAAAATACAGACGGAAATGATCTCGAAGAGCCGTTGGCTCAGGTCCAGTGTAACCATTAAAAACATTATTATCGTTTTCCATCAAACAGGTGTGCGTTAAGGTGTCTTCGAATAACCACCCCTCGTTCGTATGAAATTATGCAGAATTACTCATGCTTTTATTATGTCAATTGCAAATCAATATTAACGTTCAATGGTCTATAGAAAATCCTCCATTTATTAGTTAAAATACCAAAAGAGCATTATATGAACTGGCGGTCTCTAGAAAGACGGTAATTAAATATTCTTTTGTTCTGTGGTAAATTTTTTTCCATCATACTAACCTCAATGTTAACGACAACCTTTCTCGTGGTGGTATGTTGTCTCTCATATTTGTGTCCTGCTTCTTAGGCTCCGTTCACACGAGGCGCGTAAAATGCGCTATTGGTGAGGCTATCAGGATCCCGCTCTTCAAGGTCGCAAAGATAGTACTTGAATTAGAGGAATAAATAAACATACTTTAATGGTGGGGCCTCGCTAGCTTCTCTATACGCGCGTTGAAACGCCTCGTGTGAACGTGGCCTTAATGTATCTGCAGAAGTGCTCTCTAAAAGAATCTACTGACACCCGGAACTAATTGAAAAATTTAGTCGAGTCGTCTTCCAGTTCGCGATACAGAACATGGTATAAACCTTTCTGCACACGAAATTTATTGATAAGGTGTACCCGATACTTCATTTTGACATTTTTGTTTTTCTTATGACTAAAATAACATACTGCAAGCATTTTCAGCTCATTCATTCTGAAAGCAGGCAGGATTCCAAAGGACGCAAAAGTCGTGACGTCAATGTCTATTGCGCGCCCATATTCGTATTGCCAAAAATTCAAAAGTTACAATTGAAAAATTATTTATTTAAAGAAAATCAAATGTAAGGTATCTATCGCGCTTAAAATTTTCCGCAGATTTCAAATTCGCTGAAATTTTCAATCTATCTTTAACGATGCCGATTTTACAAAAAAGAACTAAACAAGGCCGATTAAAAATTTGTTTTGTTTCTCTTCGCTCGAATCGTTTGTTTGCAGGAAATGAATCAAAACGACTATCACAGGCGACCGTTGTGAGCGATCAATCTCCTTCGTGTGAAGTCGCCCTTAGTGTAAATAATATTGTTCTTCGCTTCTCTTTAAAAATGTTCACAATATTTCCAAAAGAGAAACTATTTAAACATTTAAAAAATCTTTCTAAAATTATATTTGCAAAAAAAATAATAATTTTTGTATTTAAATTTTGACAAATGTTTGGTCTTTTAATGGCCACTTAAGTCTTTGGTCTTTTAAGATCAAAAACTTTTTTGGAATTTTTGGTCAAAAATGACATTTTAACGTGTCTGGATACCTTAACTTAACAATTACGGATTTCACATTATATTAATCTGATAAATATAACTTTCTGTCTAACTTTCCTAAGTTCCTTTAATCTTTTTTTAAATTTCGTATATGCAGTCACGGAAAAAAACCAAACCACCTCTTTTATTTCGAGCACTACGCATACTAGAGCAAATTCAAAAGTATAAGGTATTCAATAGGGAATAATGTCCTCTACCAACAATTATCCATATCCAACAATTTATAAAATTTTGCGCAAGCAATAAAATTCCTAATAGAAGCACCATGTTTTGTTGCCATAATCAGATTTTGTATCGTTTAATTAGTCAAATATGAAATTTCATGACTCAACATTTTTATATGTCGAAATATTCAATCCTAAAATTTGTGTCAATTTCAGGGATCATCCCGATATAGAGTGCTATGTGTAGATAGAGATTAATTGTAGCTATAGCTACCCGAATTTCAAATTTGAACACTATTTCAAACGTATTTTTAAGCTATCCAAGAAGTATTATATTTATTATGCAAGTGCACAAACGACTTGAGAATTACATTATTATATTTGCAATGCAAGTGTAAAAGATCCGAGAATTATTCGTGGTTTGTCTAGTGTCTTTTAAGCTTTTGGTTGCCCCCTAAAATCGCAATCCAGGAGAAAATTTAATGTAACTCAAAACCTAATCATCGGAACGAGCTGAAAATTTTGCCTGACCACACTAGAAATTCTTCTCAATTAATTCCTGTCAAAATAGAATAAGGTTCCAATTCATAATTTTTAAAACTTGAATTTAATAATCAAATTTGTATACTAAAACTATATTTTAAATATAATACTAAGTGGATTGTGTTTGGGTTGCTTAAAAGTAACTTGTTACTAAATATCAGCGCTATAAGAATTATGTATTATTTAGAAAGATATCCATAAAAGTCTAAGAAACTGATTTAACATTAGGAGCTCCAATCTTTCTGCCCTCATAACTTTGAAACTGTTTAACCTAATGACATGAAATTGGGTATCTGAAGTTAAATTTTGATAACGATTCAAAATTGAGTGTCGAAACAAGTGCTCCTATTGGAAATTATGAAGTTGATGCTTAATTTAATATAGACCTCCTTATGCAAATTTTTTGCATTTAAATTAGTAGAAGACGTTAGTTCTTGTCACTATCTTTGAATTTTCTCTACTGATAAAATTACTCGAATAAAGAGGGGTGGTTCGCTTCTTTTTTTTTTCGTGACTGTACATTTGAAGTTTAGGTTACATAAGAAGTGCTGACTTCCTTCTATTGTTCCAGTAACATTTAATCTTGGTTCACAAATATTTTCAAAATTTTCTGCAGCTTAACATATTTTTTCAAGTTTACATGCTGTGTAAAATTTTCTTCTTCAGGTTAAAATATATTTATTGGAGGTCGTCGTGTACTTTCTTCGTCTATTTGAAACTTATTTCAATTTGCCTAGATAAAAAATAACTATTGTGAATCATTAGAAATACCCTTTTAGTTTACTCAATGCTTTTGCAGTCTCTTACCGACGAAGATTGCTATGAAATTGTTACAAATTTTAAAAAGAGCCTGAAGGACTCTCTCGATTCCAACCGTCAGGAGATCACAAGGTTGTTAGAAGACATCAAAACAGAAGAAAAAGAAATAAGTAGATTGAAAGCCGAAAAATCAAAACTGAATGAGGAAATTTGCGAATTAGCTATGCAGGTAAATTATTCTGTTACATTTATACAAAGACCCGTTATACCTCGCGTTTACGAGTATACAAGTATATTTACTTGTGTATTATAACGTAAGATAAACAGATCTCGCCATTAAGACAGAAAACAAATATTTGTTTTTTAAACATTTCCTAAGTACTCTTTTTGCCTTGATCAATTTTATGATAATGACAGATTAGTAAAAGCAGAGAATATTCTAATATTTTAAAAGTAAACTTTAACTCTAATTTTTTGTGTTTTCTTGAAACATCCATTGTCATTTTAATATATTATACATTTTCCTAACTTCTATGGAGTAGTGGTATCACAGTTGGTAGAGTACCGGATTTACAACCAGAAGGATACGTGTTCGAAACGCGATCCAAACAAAGACCGTCGTGTACGTCGGGGTTCATGCATGTTAAATCTGTCGTGACCTCAATACACTACGTGTCCAAAAAAAGTCGCATACCTTAATATTTCGTTGGACCACCTTTAGCACGAAGAACGACTTTCATTCTTCATTCATCGTGGCAGTGTTGCAGTGATGTTCCGCAGAGTGTCCAATTGTATTTTTGGCCACAGTTGCAACAAGAGGTCTTCCAAAACCTCGATGGATGGAAAGGATGGATGCGCTCTTAAATCGTTTTCGAATATGTCCCACATATTCTCGATGGGATTGAGGTCTGGACTTTGCTGTACCCAAATCATGCGTGTAAACGATGTATCGTGCTCACTAATCCAAGATTTCACAGTTCCAGCTCGGTGTACCTTGGCGTTATCGTCTCGAAATACACCACTGCCGTCAGGGAAGAAAAATTCCATTGCTGGCACAACCTGATCATCCAAGATGTTGAGGTAATGTGCAGACTTCATTTTGTTGATGCACAATGTTGCGGGGCCCAGTCCATCCGAACAGAAACAACCTCCTATTGTTAAACTGCCGCCTGACGAGTGCACAGTGGGAACGATACATGTACGGTCCTTTGCTTCATGTGGCTGTCTTCGAACCCTGATGCGTCCGTCGTTTTGAAAAAACGTAAATCGTGACTCATCGGACCACATGGCCTTTCCCCATTGCTGAGCGGTCCTATGCAAATTGCAGTCCTTTATTTCAATTAATGGGACTCCCAAGGGGCTTCCTTACTGCAACACAGCTGCTTAGTCCCGCTTTTTTAAGTTCTCGTCGCATTGGGCGTCTGGAAATTGTTTTGTTTCCATTATTGATATTGTGATCCATTATTGTGAGTTGTACAGTCGATTTCTTGCGATTTGCTTTCACTAATCGCTTCAGCGATCGCCGGTCACGTTCGTTTAGGATGGATTTTCGACCGCACATTTTTCGCGAACTGCATGGTTCACCACCATCTTTCCAAGATTTAATTATGCGTTGAACAGTTCGCAATACTATGCCACAATTTGCAACTCTATATTTACATTTTTTTCCCACTTCGGTGTAGACCAAAGATTTGCCCCTTTTTGAAATATGTTACATCATTCCCTCGACCACAGCTATCGCTTTCAGCCATACTTACTTCGAACTAAACAATCAAATGGCGTAACGACGAAATTTCGAGCTTGTATTGCGCAAACATTTATGCAAATATATGCAATACTCATAGAATCACCGTCGTCCCAAAACTTAACCTTTTAGATTTCAGTTGCGACTTTTTTTCGGACACATAGTGTATCCTCATGTTAGCAAAGTGTGGAAGTTTGGATAATGGAGTCCCAACTCGGGTGTTGCCCTCATCACCTGACCGAGGCTAAAAATTACGTGTGTTGTCCTCGGATATCATTCGGCAATGACTTGGCAACAAAGTATAGAAATCGACACATCGTCCGAAAGTTAACTCTTTTAGTCCACTTGAAAAGAAATCAACTGAAATATTCCCCCATCACCCGAATCCCAACGTAAAATTCAATCTACAATCGCATACTTAGGAACTGACTGACCAAAAGATTCTAAAGATTATGACCGGAGGTCTTACCTCTCACACGAATCCTCAGATATGCAGTCTCCACAAAGTATTGTATTCCCAGCTACCTTATTTCAGGTACTCTAACTGTGGAAATTTGGAGAGTGGGGTGCAAGCTCAGATGTGACCTCGTCATCTGACCTACGTGCTTCAAAGTAACGAAGAGTTGTTTTTCAGGTCTTTCCCTTCTGGATTGATCCCTAATCGTCACCAATAGCCAGTTGTGTTACTCCAGTGGGACGTAAAATTCAACTACCTATCTACAATTCTTTGTAAAAATTTTTTACTCAATTTAAATACATTTGATAGACAACTTGTGCACTACTTGAGTTAAGCATAATAGGGTAGGTGTTCCAAATATCGCCTACCCTATCTATTTATCTGTATCTCAGCCTCCTGGGTTGGGAAATCACGCTGGAAACTAAATGAATATCACTAGGAACTATTCTCCTTTGGTTTCCAGAGACCATATACCTTCTTTACTTTTGTCAAACTAGTTAACTAGTAAAACTTCAAAAAGTTTCCCAAGAGAATTTTCCAGAGTGGTTCGGAATATCGCCTACTTCTGTTCCTATTACCATCCACGGGGCGAAACTAGGAGCTACTATTAAATACGAGTTGCTAGTAGAGAATACAAACCTACCTTAAGTATTTAATGTACTTTCAAGTCCTATAAACGAAATAATGATTTGGAAACACTTACCTGGATATTCCCTGAACGGATTGGAGACAAAAAATACGTTGATCACAGCCTCAAATACTTCTCAAGCAATAGTGTTGTTGCTATAACTGATAGGAATCTTGCCAGTAGAGCTATGTGTGGCAAACCCCTAGAACGTCAAGGTAACTACATAAGCTCATAGATGTCGCGCATAGTAGCTTGCAAACACGAGTAGGTGATATTAAGCACAGTGACGATATTTGGAACACCTACCCTGTAACAATGCTTTGCAACTCCGTAAGTTTAACTTGCATAAGAGATATCTGTTTAGGGAAGTTAAGCACAGTTCTATTATTGGCTTTTCTAAAATTACTTATAATGTGTGTAAAGTATTTATTACATATTCCCTCCTTTTGAAAGGGAGGGACAGTAGTGTCTCTGTGTATGCCCACTGCTAATTAATAATCTGCGATTTGTAAGCCGCACAGGTTCGATTACTCCGTGGGTGTATTTCTATCTTCTGCGTCTGTAAAACTTTCTTTGTATGTGTAGGTCCATTACTTGATGGTTGTTTATCTTGTGTTTGGAGCAGTATGACCCTCAGTTCTGCAGGCACTATCGGTTCGGATGTTCGAAATTGTTTGGAATCCACTTAATGCAGTAGATCTTGGTCTAATTCACCCTAAGACCCGGTGCACACATCCGGGTTTTCAACGTGGGCCCCGCTGCCGCAACGCAAGTGCGGTCTGAGATACATTAGATTCAATGGAGTAGTGCACACATGCCTCCAGCGCCGCTGGGACGACGCACGTCCAACTTGCGTGCAATTTGTACCGCTGTTCCCCACGGAACCGTACGGTCGCCGCACTGGAGTCCATTCTTAAGTACCATTTTTTCATAAACAAATGGAATATAAATAATAATTAATAACTGGTTGTATCCAGTAACGTTTATTTTGTTTCAAAATATATTGTTTTACACCAAATAAGAGAAATAAACACTTTTCTTTGATAGAATATTTTCGCAAATGGCGCGAAATGAGTTCGTGCGTCATTTCACGGTTATGTGTGCATAATTGGGCTTCGGTGCCGCAGTAGCACCACACGTTGAAAAGCCGGATGTGTGAACCGGGCCTAATGTAGCAAAAAACAGACCGTAAAGCGGCAAAGCAAATCATCATCCTTTATTTCAGAGAATTTTTAAGTTAGTGGGTCTGGTTTTATACTAAAGTGCTCGGGGCGCACCTTTTTCCAATTGAACTTTTTCGCCACAAGAAGTCCGTACACAAAGTTAGATACTTCTTTATTTCTGCAAATGCCACCTCTCGCAACTACTGTTACTAATATGAAGCGTGGGTCTGCGAGTAGGTTCAAAATTACATGGTGTTGTCCTCGGATCTTTCGCTTAGGGGATTGATCCCGGACCATCATCAATACCTCATTGTGTTCCTCTAGTACGACGTTAATTAAAAATTACCTATTACCATGGGTCTGCGAGTAACCACTAACAATGCATCTGTACCGGTATGTATTCTGAAACGTCTTGCATGCCATTCATATTCCGAATGCTCATAATAAAAGTTACCCTGTTCAGAACTCTCTATCTATTCTGTACTTTTTTCCAATAACTAACGCGCGCGAAGTAAAAGCATTTACGAAACTGTGGACTTCAAGAAGAATGTTATTTAAGCTACCCTCAAAAAATCTAAGTAGGATCTTCCAGATGGGTAGGTGGACTCATTTACAACTGACTGTCAGTACGAAACTTTGCGGTGCTGGTTACTGACCCAAGTTGTTTATATGGATGTTACAATGGACAGTTGTCTAGTTACGGCTGGACAGAGTTTTTTTCTGTGCGAGAAAGATTTCCAGGAAAGGATACTCATAAGGAAATACTTTTAACCATATTTAATGGAAAGTTATGTACAATGGTATCAATATATTCTCTTTTGACCTGTTAAAAGTTGTCAACTATTGAAAATCAACCTCGACGTCCTGTGATTACGATTGAAGTAAATATATAACTGGGGGAAAAAGAATTTGTGTGGTAGATAGAAAGGATGAATAACCTAGGACAATCTCAAAAGAGGTGCTCTCATACTTTAGTCTACAGAATAATATAGAGTGTATCAATGTATGGTAATTTGTTCACGAGTTCGTGCTTAGAGAACATATAATGAACCTAGTTTCCCTGTCCTCGTAATGTCTCAAATAAACATTCCCAAAGGTAAATTTCCTTTCGAGTGCAATTCCACTCCGTGCCAAAAAATCGAAGTAGGGGTATCTAGTAAGGGTATGAGGTAGTTTGATGGCACAGACAGAGAAGTCCAACAAAACCTAAGATCAATTCTTTGTTGTTTTCATGTCACGTGTCCAAGGGACTATTCGCCTCATGTGATTTAAGTAAACACGAATAAACAGAGATACTCTATTGAGATCTTCTACCTTACTCTCAATGTATCTACACTCATGTCCATAAATTAAGGATAATTCAGAATCACACAGAAATCGAACTCTAAAGTAAAAATTTCACCTGTAGAATTATCGCACACATCTTCAAGAATAATATCCAATTTACAAGAAGCCATCAGATGACGCCGATAGTACGTCACAATGATGAGAGTGTAAAAGAGGTATATATAAGGAATGGTAGCAAAGAAGTAAAAATGTTCACAAGCGTTCCGTAAGCCGCTCAGTGCCACAACCGAATAGTTATGGCACAGAGGACGTATGTCGATGATTTTTTACGTGGTAGAATTATCGGTCGCCTGGAATGTGGGCGTACTCAGACGGAAGTTTCAGTGGAACTTGGAATCACTCAAAGTGTCATCTCTAGGCTTTGGTAACGATTCCAAAATGATGGAAATGTCAGTAGACGTTAAAGCACAGGTCGCCCCTTGTTACAACGCCGAATGGCGATCGGTATTTGGCAGTAACTGCAAAAAGAAGCAGACGGAGCACAGCATCCTACCTTTCTCGTCAGCTATCATCAGCCACAGGTACGACAGTTTCAAGGCAAACTGTTTACAGACGTTTGGGACATGTTGGTCTATATGCTCGCAGGTTTGTCAGATGTGTTCCGCTCACGGCAACTCACTGTCGTCAGCGGTTAGCCTGGAGTACAGAACATGCAATGTGGACATCGTCACATTGGGCTTGTGTGATGTTTTCCGACGAGTCCAGGTTTAGCTTGCAGTCTGATTCACGGCGGACGTTCATATGGAGAAAGCGAGGTACCCGCTACCACCAAGAAAACACCAGAATAGATCTATATGTTCAAATCGGAATCATGAGAGACCAAATTTATCGGGACATCATTCTGGAACAACATTTACGTGTGTTTAGGGGTGCCATGAGCGCAGCATTTGTGTTTATGTATGACAACGTCCGTCCTCACCGTGCAAACATTGTAAACGAATGCCTTGAATCTGAGGATATCACCCGTATGGAAGGGCCAGCATTGTCACCTGACTGTAATCCGATAGAGCATGTGTGGGACATGCTTAGCCGACGAGTTGCAGCCCGTCAACCACCTCCTACATGTGTACCGGAACTTCGGAGAGCATTGGTTGCTGAGTGGAATGATCATACACAAGATAAGCTAGATAATTTGATCATCAGCATGCCTAGGCGTTGTACGGACTGTATTTCATCGTTTAAGAGACATACAATGTATTAACCATCATACCAACCATGACATGTTAAGTTTTTCTAAGGTCGATATTTTTTGTAATTGCTCCAGTGAGCAAAAATCTTAATTTTTGTGAATGGTATCCTACATACACCATTTTTTTTTGTTCTTTATCTTTTCTTTAATAAATGGGCTTTATGAACAAGTCACGTTTGTTTTGTTTCTGAGCCTTTATTTGCCGGAGCTGGCATTATCCTTAATTTAGGGTCATGAGTGTAGTATATTGTGTGTGGCCCAGCTTGGGTCAAATATGGCCCTTTGCGTTTTCAAACCCAATCAATTAGTCATCCAAGGGACTATTTAGAGCAGCACAATAAAGTCTGGCCACAAACGGCTTGACTTTCCCGGGAGTCCCTTTGTCGTGAGACCTTGGCCAGCAATATACACAGTTTTGTCTCCCATTGAGAATGTCAATGGTATGCTCGGTCGTAAATTGTATTACCCCGAATAAAATGGACAGAGCAGCTGCAGAATGCATAGCGTAATTTGCCTCAGGATGGCCTAAGGGTTTTGTTTAACTCAATGACACGACGTATATCGACATGTAACACCGCCAGAGGGTCTTTACAACTTACTAATTTCTGACTTTTTTTTTTTATATAATTCTACAAAAAATTAGTCTTTGAGATTTCATATAGTAATTATTTAATTTTTTTGCGTACGTCACACATGCTGAGTTTCATTTCTATCAGGTACTGGCTTCAAGGTGTTCCTACTTTTTGACAATGTATATTTTTAGTTGTGTTGGATGTAATAACGAACCATAAATACATATTTTTATTATTTATGACTGTTTCAGGTAAAGAATTCCAAACATCTTATTCGGATATATGAAGATGTACTTGATCCTTACGAAAGACAGATAAGAGAATGGGAGGAATACATTGAAAGAAGGAGAGACTTCAAAGCAGACACAGAAGGGCCTTGGAGTCCATACCTGCCTTGTTTGGAGTCTGGATTTTTACCCGGTGATGCCAGTTCTCCTCAAATGGCTGATAAAAGTTTCAGAAATCTCTTACCAGGTGTACCTAAAGGTTACAGTTTTTTTTCACCTGATCATGGTTTATTTAAACAGCAACAACAAACTCAAAGTGTTCCACACCAATCATCGTTAAAACCCAGTACTACGGATCAGCAAACAGACTCAAGATTTTCACAACGTCGTGTAGCCATTACCCCTCAAGAACAGATAATGTCCCCCGGTGGCCTTCCACCTGGATCACCTACTAGAGCCCCGACGATTCCGAATCAAATCAGGAATTCCAGAAGTCCGTCGCCTCGGTCTCCAATTAGAGTCAATGCACCACGAGATCAGATAATGAATTGGAGTATTTCACCTCGATGCAACTATATTGCCCCACCAATCCAGCCCATTTCTAATCAGGGATTGTTTGATGCACACCAAGGTAGGCCTATGAACGTTCCACCACCTCGAACCCCTGTGGCATTTCCCAGAAGTAGATTTAGCTACACTGATCCCGAAACTGAAATCTATAATCGACGACCGACTCCTGATCCGTCTGTTCATGAGAGAATTTTACTCCGTAGCCCAAACAGAGAAGAACCACTAGTTCTGGACGTGGATGTTCAACCCCAACCGCTTCAACAAACGGCTAGCGGTGAATATCTAATTTGCAATATTGCTCTGCATATGAGCGATCCTGCAGCCCTAGATGCTCATAACAAAGTTCCCAGGCCAATGAGAAAACAACATTTCCAAACCAGAGCTCGGCAAGAACCAGATGCAGTAGGGACTTCCGGTGCGATACCAGTTACTCCAAGCATAACTAGAAATTATGATTCCTCTCCAATAGGTGTTCTTAAGAAAAGACGTTTCGCGCATAGAAATTTGTACGGAACAGAAAAGCCGTCAGCAACAGAACCTAAAACGGAGAAGTCAAAACTTGACCAGTCGATGGAGTGGCAACTCGTTTCTATCTAGTCTCCTTTCTTCATTTGATAGTGTAACAGAGGACTACTTTAATGTGATTTTCTAAAATTTAATTGCAATTATATGCATATAAGATGCAACTTTCATGGAGCCATATTTTACAATTTACGTATTCAATACAATCACAGCTTTTTTTTTTTTTTTTTAGTAGAACTATAATCTCTTCCTAACATTAAGCACGCCTGTTACAGTTCATTATATAAGAATTTTTGTTGGTTATTGAGTCATCCTAATTATCATAATTGCCATTTTCTTCAATTACAGGTCTGATATGAATGAGTGTTTTAATACTCAAGCTTTGGGCACACTAGGATGTAGCTTCATTTCATCTCATCTAAGCTAATTCTAATTTTTGCAGATTTTTACATAATCAACTAGTGATTTTTTTTATTTTCCCTCCAAAACACTATGACAGCGAACAAGAAAGGCATATGAGTTTGATTATGAACCAATATAACCCTCCATTAAAGCCCAATTGTAAGACAAACAAAATAGAAGCTCTGAATTGTCTTATTAGTTTGTACTGATGAACATTTGGCAAGTTTTCCATGTTTCTTTCTTCGGCTTAGTGTTGCTTCAAAAAGGTACACTATAAACGAGCTGTGCTACAACCGATTTTTCCAGAATTTGTACTATAAAGTTTATTTAACGCTTCTTTAGATCATGTAAGCCCAAGGTAACTCGGAATAATTTCGAGAATAAACTGGTGACATGATTGTCTATCTATATAACACACGTACAAAGTAGGAAATTTAATTATTTAGTGCATTCAAGATGTGATTATAGAAGTCGAGCAAAATATGTCTCAAGAATAAATTATTTTGGAGCAATAAAATATATTTTTCTGCGGAAAATAAAACATACATCAGCGCGTGTCAAATGTCAACCACACACTTACATTATGTATTCGATAACGAAAATGGTTAATATGATCGATATCACAGTTCTTTTAATTCTGAAAAAACGCTCGCTTACCTTTCTTACTATTCCTCAACAGTAATAAACAACTGAAGTAAAGATTCTGAAGACATGATTAAGTCAAATACATATTTTAAAAATATAAGAAGGAAATTTTTTAAACCTACAATTCTTCAGATGATAAAAAGCGTAGCTTAAATAAGGTCACTCAACTGTTACCACTAAATCTGAAGTTCCTTTACAAAGAAAAAAGAGTTTTGACGATTGCTGGTGCAGCATCCGAATAATATCAATTGCGTCATCGAATATTGCATAACAGTTCCAAATCAAGACATAGTTGTGTGAAAATACAAATCTATGTATATAGTCCCTTGTTAGTAGAATGCTAAAAGTATTACTTTTTTGCTATTTGATAACCAAAGTCTATCAATATATTATAAAACTCAAGGTAATTATATTTTCGATTCCGCAAATTTTAAAATGAAAATAATTGTTTTACTGGTAATACTTTATTTTTTTCACTACTTAAATCTGCGTCAAATTTCTGATATGTGTTCTCAGTTAACAATGCATAAATTTAACTCGAGTAAAAATAACATTTTTTTAAACCTTTGGCGTCAATACTTTGTAATGTTAAAACACTACCAGCTATGTAGTACTTGGTAGTACTCTTTATTCGTCATTTAGTGTGGAATTCAAGCTAATGTTACAGTTAGCCGAAAAAGTCATCCAGCACCAGTGCTTTTTTTACTTCGTATAGAACGTATATACGAGTGCAAATTAAAATGTTATCTCTTTGAAATTTTCTTCGGGGTTCATCCAGGACTAGTGATGTGTTGAAAGTAAATGAATGGGGGTTAGTGGTTCTGTTAGGGGTTATATGAAGAGGGTATATTAATTATACAGGTCTCCAAAAATAATTTTCAGAAGGTGTAGTGGTACCGTAGGGGGTCCCTCTGACCACAGCTTTCATGGTGGTCCATGAATTTATGACCGGATGGGGGTATCCCCTTCTCTTTGGGCGATAGCGGCTTCGGAAGAACGTGTGGGGTCTTCTCTCAAGGAAAAGGAGAATCATGGAAAACCGAAACGTGAGCGGACGACTCTGCTCCGGATTGAAGCTGCAGGACTGAAACCCTAATTTGTACAATATCTATTAGCCTCGAAATAGTTTTAACTTATATGTATTCTTCTATAATTAATTAAATGTGCTGTAATTCTAAATGTCGTTTTAATTATCTTCAAGCCACGCAAACTATACCCACGACATTGCACCAGCCTGGATTTGGTGCACAGCGGAGGGATAAGAATTCCCAGCATTAGGTTTCAGTCTCTATCGAGCGGTTTTCGTTTTTTTTGGTCAACCTGACCAAAGGATAGTTGATGGTCACCCTGACCTAATGAACGTTTTCTCTTCTCGTTTCTATGGTCACCCTGACCTAAAAGAATACTGACGATTGATGGTCATCCTGAGCAAAGGAAAACTGCTGCGATTTAGCTGGTCCCCCTGACCAGAGGAGCTTGATACGGATTTTAGCTGGTCACCCTGACCAGATGAGCTTCGAGCGGGTTTTGCTGGTCAACCTGACCAAAGGAACTGTGTTCTGTTTTTTATGGTCACCCTGACCTAATGAACGTTTTCTCTTTTCGTTTCTATGGTCACCCTGACCTAAAAGAATACTGACGATATTGATGGTCATCCTGACCAAGAGAAACTGCAGCAATTGTAATGGTCACCCGGACCTAAAGAAAAAAAAATTTCTCGATTATTGACGGTTATCCCGTCTAGTGGAATGCGTCTCCAGTGTCATCCTGGCATACCAATGAACACCCTGTTCCCGTTCTGATGCTGATGTTGTGCTGAAACAACATTTTTTTAAAGTGTGTGTGTGTATGTGCGCGCGATCTAAGGATATATTACTCCAAATCAACTACAAGACATCACGTCAAGTCACGTAAGTACCTTTGTCATAACATTGGTTGTGATTAAATTTCATTGCATTTAATTTTCCAAATTCGAGTAATTTGTTAAATTTAGAACAGTGCATTTACTTGTTGGGGAAGAGTATTTTGATTTTACTACTTTTTGCAATTAAACTGAAATTTATTGTGAAACTGTTATTGTGGAAACATTGAGTAATTTTTTTTATTATTCCAATTGTGTCGATAGGGGAGACTGGGGACACTTGATCCCTAAGGAGACTTGATCCCTAGTGTTAAAAACAACAATAATAAAGAGTTAAGTCTTGTAAACTTGTAACACTGGCAGTGTTACAAGTTTACAAACCTATATGTGAAAAGTTTTTTTAAGTGTGTTTGCAAATCTTGTGTTTTTTTTTTTTATGGCTTTTTTAAATAAGGTCAAAAAAGAGGATTTGCGAGTTCTCGCAGAAGAGCTAGGTGAATCCGTTTCTCCCGAATTGCGAGTTGTAGATCTAAAACGTTTAATTTTAGAAAGCATGAATTTTGAGAAAAGTTTCGTTCAGGATTTGTTAGAAACTATAATTACAGACCGAAATGAATACAGAGCGAACCAAGAAAAGGAGTATGAACTGGAGAAATTAAGGTTAGAAAACGTAAGATACGCCAATCCAGATCCATCCATTCATACTAATTATAATGAGGGGCAGACGCACCGCCAAAACCTTAGAGACTTAATTCCTAAATTTGATTTGGAAAAGGGGGAAATTAGCTTATATCTGGTTATGTTCGAACGTCAGATTAAGCGGTTTCGTGTTGAAAAAAGTGAATGGGTGTCCCATCTAATTGCATTATTACCGCTAGATGTGGTGCAACTTATCGCACGTGAATCAGATGCCGACTCGGAAAATTACGACCACATAAAAAAATTGTTGTTAAAAATTTTTAAATTGAGCCCTGAGAATTTTAGAAAAAAATTCGTTCAACACCAGAAACGCGAAGAAACTACCTGGAAAGGTTATGTATTTGAATTGAAAATCTATTTTAATGAATGGATTACGGGATTGGATGTTCAAGATTTTGATGGCTTAAAAGACCTAATTATAGCGGATCAGGTAAAAAAAACGGGTACTCCCCGAAATGAAAGACCACTTCTTGGATGATTGATCAACCACCACGTCTTCCTCAAAATTGGCAGAAATGCTCGATAATTACGAGGACGTTAGGAAAATCAAAAATCCCATCTCCGACCGTAAGAAATTTAATAGAGATACAGCTTCCCCTAAAAGATCTGATTTTAAGGTAGGAACCCCTTTTCAAAAAGGTCACGCCCTATTCGGAAAACCAAATGTGGGTGCTGAGGATAACTTTGAGAGACGAAGAATACCCAGATGTTACGGGTGCAACAGTACTCAGCATCTGTGGCCAGTCTGTCCAACTAACAATAAAGAGCGTCGACGCCCCATTGAGAAAGTTAATAATTTGAAAAGCTCGGAAGGGGGCTGATCCCTTAGAGTCCTTTACGAGTCGCGGTTTAGTGAATGGCCGGGAAATAGACATTTTGCGTGACACGGGCGCGACAATTGATTTAGTTTGTCACAAATATGTGGGGCCAGATGCCTTTACAGGTGAACATGTTTGGTTGCAAACCCCATTGGATACAAACCAGATATGCTTACCTTTGGCCTGGTTGTTGCAGAGGGAAATTTTGGCAAGGTAAGAATTAAGGCCGCCGTAGTTGGAAATGATCTAGGTATGGTCGTTATTTATTAGGGAATAGAACCGCTGATCTTTTAAAAGAAAGAGCTGGAAATGTTTTTTTCCGGGAGGGAATCCTTAAATGTGATTCAAACAAGATCTCAGGCGAGAGAAATAGAAAATTCAAAAATCTTGGTGAGTCAAAAAGTGGAAATACAACGAGTTGTTGAGGAAAATGCAAAAGAGGCGATTCATGTTGAGCCAACTACTGAGGAGCAAATAGAAATTCCAGAAGTTGAAAACAATGCCCCCGAATTATTTTTACTTAAGATAAGTCACGATGATTTTAATAGGGGTCAACGAAATAGTGAGGGTTTGAAGGAGATGTTCGGACTTGTGGAAGGGAGTACTCCATCTTCGAAAAGCGGGACGTATTGTATTGGGTTTATTCTATTTTGAATCCGATACTCTTAATGAGCTTGGATAATTAATCAACTTCTACATTACGGTGTGAACAAAACCCTGTGTAAAAGGCTCTTACCGACTGTAATTGATGATGGAACTATGTAAAGATAGTGAAATTAGGTTTCACTAAAAGAGGGGAAAAGAAAACAAATCTTTAAAGATAAAAAATACATTTATTTTTTAGCTAAACATTGGTATAATACGCATCTTGATAAAAATAATATTCACTCTTCCTAGGTCACACAACCAAAACACAAAACAATTACTATCAATTCTTATAAACGATCTTGGTTATACAAGCATGCTATTTGGTTATTCAAGTCGATATCATAATGGATTAACCAAAATAAGGGCTTTTGCTCAAGAGACGCTTCACGGGTCAAAAATAAGGGAAAAAATCAAAATATCAAAAGAATCGATTCAGGAGCAAGGACTCAATTAAAGGAAAGCAATAAAAAACAAAAACCATATTTGCCCATCGTTGTTCTTCGGGTGATGTACCTAGATTGGGTTCAGAGGCGTCGGCCTCCAGGATCCAAGACGCGGCCTTCCTTCAATTTTTGGGTCGCCGGTTCTTCGGCAATTCAGCAAGGATGTAACGGATGGTTCCAGGGAAAATCAACGGACTTTTTTTAGTAGATTCTTTCGGTATCACTTCTATCGGAATAATTCAGCCAGGATGTAACGGATGGTTCCAGAAGAAATCAACGGACTTTTCAGGAGAACTCTCGGCATCACTTCCATCGGAATAATTCAGCCAGGATGTAACGGATGGTTCCAGGGGAAATCAACGGACTTTTTGAAGAACTCTCGGCATCACTTCTATCGGAATAATTCAGCCAGGATGTAACGGATGGTTCCAGAAGAAATCAACGGACTTTTCAGGAGAACTCTCGGCATCACTTCCATCGGAATAATTCAGCCAGGATGTAACGGATGGTTCCAGGGGAAATCAACGGACTTCTTGAAGAACTTTCGGCATCACTTCTATCGGAATAATTCAGCCAGGATGTAACGGATGGTTCCAGGGGAAATCAACGGACTTTTTGAAGAACTTTCTGCATCACTTCTATCGGAATAATTCAGCACCAGGATCAAGGCTCAAAAAGAAAGAATGGCGAGGCCGGTGTCTCCGAGCCGCAAGGACACCTTTCCTTTTTTTTTATCATACCCTCTCGGCCAAGGCAAAAAAGGCGACTCTTCAAAAAGAAAGCTCCACCGCGACTGGGATCACCGCACGGTGACCCCAGCCACTGAAACATCGGAGAGCGAATAGGACGAGTCCGATTGACCCGCCTCTCTTATAGCTTCGGAGCCTGGATGTTGAGTGGTTAAAGTTCTTCTCCCGTGAACTCGTGGGAAAACTATTTTTCGCCTAAATCGGCACGAGAAAACGAAGGGTGAACTATTTCCCAGCCTTTTCAAAAACGCCTCGTCATTTCGCTGGCGTGCCGTGATTGGTTGGACATTCAAATTTAAAAAAACTCGGGGGTTGAGTACAAATGTACCGCTGAAAAGAGAGGGACTTAGCACACATTGATAGGGGAAGAATTTAGGTAGAATTTCCAGTGAAACGTCCCGGAGCAAAAGCGTACATGTTTATCAAGTATCCATGCTTATAAACTAACGACAAAAGGTTGAACGGATGGCCCTGAAAACTTTATACCCAACAAATGCCCTACGTCTTCCTTAAAAAAAATTGCAACAATTTTTTTTTCTATTAAGTTAAAAGGCAAAAAAAACTCCTCAACTAGGAAACAAAATCCTTAGCATAAAAGCTCCACCACAATAACAAGTATTGTACTTAAAGCCAAGAACGAAATACATGATTGAATAGAGCGTGAATGAGGTAAACGAGCACTGTGTACTTTAGTATTCGTTAACCCCGAAGGACTACTTCATGCAGGTATCACAGGAACAAATTAAAAACAAAACAGAGTTAAATAGAAACTTTTGATTAAACGTTATAGCATTGCCAAAAACTAAAAATTTAACTAAAGAAAATATCTTTGAGAGATAACTAAACACCTGCATTAGATAAAAATAAAAAACCATCAGTTCACCTTTAGTTTCAAATCACTTAAAACATAAATGCAAATTGGGACCAAAATGGGGTATAGTGTAAACAAAAATTGCACATGAATGTAAGCCCATAGAACAAACTGTATAATACGAATACATTGTGTAGCACACTAAAATAAATGAGTACCATAAACAAATAGTGCAAAGTAAACAAATAGTATGATGTAACCAAATAGTGGAATGTCAACAAAACGGGTACAGTAAACAAAAAAAAACGTGGGTTGTTGACAAACAAAATTGTGGACGGAAAAAGGAATAGTGTGTCCTGGCAAATGGACACGAGCAAAAACACAAAACACTGTTGAGTCAAGTTCACTAAAGTAGATACCAATATTCACAGAACTTAAAAAATGTAAACAAAAGGGCATGCACACAAATGTAAATACTGATATAAGTGAAGTGTAAAGTGGAATGAGCGAAGAAACACAGAATATGAAATCGCCAAAAAAAAAAAAACACCAAAGCTGGGTGTTACAGCCAAAAAAAAACAAGAGAAAGAACCTCAATGTGTCTAGGTTGTGAACTCCTATACCATAGCAACAATACTTATTTACAAATTCCTTTTTTTTTTTCAAATATCGTGAATTTCATTGATATAAAGGGATTTTCCCCCGTGTTTCCCTTTTCTAGTTATCCACTCTACCATTTGTTCTGGTACGCAGGTTGTACGTGTGGGTGTTGGGCGATGCAACTGCATTGTCCCGGTTCGCCTGTGTAACGTTTCCTGGATGAGTGGGTTGTTGTACTACATTGGCATTACGTGTTGGGTACCCATGTGGGTGAAGATAAACACAGCCTCTACTACCACTTGGACCATGGTTATATTCCGTTGATATACCGTCCTGTGTTGGGGTTTGGTTTGTTGCCGCAAACGGGAATTGAGCTTTGGAGTGGGTTTCTTTATTACCCTGAATTGAATCGTGCGGTAATCGTGGGGTTGCTTTTGTGAGTCGGTCGACATTTACCCGCTGCTTGCGGTTAGGGTAGCTCTTATCCGTAATTTCAAAGAGTACCTCAGATAGCTTTCCTGTGACTACAAAATTTCCTATGTTCGGTTTGTTGAACTTCCTAGTTTACCCGGGCTTAACATTAGGGAAGTATAGATAAACCTCGTCTCCCACTTTAATTCCTTTGTCTTTGACAAAACGATTCCTGTACTGCTCTTGTGTTTCCGCCGCTTGAACCAGGTTATCTTTCACCTCCTTATAGGCAGTGCGTAGTCTCTTAAGTAGTGCCGTTGAAAAATCCTCCGTCTCCCTGTATGAAAAGGGCGGTTCGGTTTCGAACATGTGGTAGGGCAACTTGAGCTCCTTACCATAAACCAAAAATGCTGGGGTGTGTTTTGTGGCAGAGTGCCATGTAGATCTGTATGCTAACAGAGCATACTCCAATTTGTTGTCCCAGTCGTTGTGGTTTTCGTTTACCAAGTGACTCAGAGCGTTGCCTAGTCCTCTGTGATAGACCTCTAAAATTCCATTTCCTTGGGGGTGGTATGCGGTGGTATTCACCTTTTTTATCCCCAGAGATGCATAAACTTCTTGCATTGCTTGACTAATAAAATTGGAACCTCTGTCTGTGAGAATTGTGGAGGGGCAGCCAAATCGTGAAATAAAATTCAGTAGCGTTTTTGCTACATCAACACTTTTTGTTTGGGGAACAGGGTAAGCCTCACACCAACGGGTGAAATGGTCGATATAGGTAATAATGTACCTGTTGCCATTTTCAGTTATAGGAAGGGGTCCGACAACATCGATGGCAACTTTATGAAAGGGACCTTGAGGAATTTCGGGACGTTGCAAGGGTGCCAATTTTCGAGGTTTGTGAGCACGACGTTGCATACAGCTATTACAGGATTTAATCCAATTGACAATGTGTTCGTGCATCCCTGGCCAATAATAAAATTTCTTTACTGTTGAAAGAGTTTTCCTCAAACCCTGATGACAAACAGATGGGGAATCATGAAACTGGGATAAAATGTCATGAATCATTGACTTAGGAAGGACAATTCTGGTGGGTTGTGTTGTAACATTGGAAATTTTAAATTGTTTACATTTTAGAATCCCATCTTGTACGAAAAATCTGAGCTTAGTTGGTTGGATTGGTTTGGAGTCGTTTAAGCTTTTGATTATAGATTGGCATTTAGCATCTAAAGATTGTTTATGTGCAATATCTTTCAAAATCTTGTCCTGGAAATTGTGAGAGTCATTACTTTGGATCTGAAGGGTACATAATTGTTTAACTAGGGTAACTTCCTCAGAATTGTATTTCTTGGCCTGTGATTCATGAGTCGGTGGTGTGTCGTGGTTAAGTCCACGTGAAAGAAAATCAGCAACCTTGTTGCACTTGCCGCTTATGAATTTAATCTCATAATTAAACTCAGATAGAGTCAGGGCCCATCGAGCAATTCTACCAGTTGAATCTTTCAACTTCAAAATATGTGTCAAAGCTGCAGGATCAGTGAAAATAGTGAATTTACGTCCATAAAGATAGGGTCTAAAGTAACCAACAGTAAAAATTATGGCCAAAATTTCCTTTTCAGTGGTGCTATAGACTCGCTCAGCTGAGTTGAGTTTTCTGCTGGCAAAAGCCACTGGTTTGGGGAATCCTGATGTGTCAAGTTGAGCAATCACTCCTCCTACAGCTGAATTTGACGCGTCAGTGTACAATATAAAATCTCTGGTCATATCTGGGAGAGTTAGGCATGGGGTTTGGATTAAAGCAACTTTGAGATCATCAAATTCTTTCTCAGCCTCTTGAGTCCAGTTAAAATGTTTGGATTCCTTGGTTAAATTAGTAAGGTGGATTGAGCGACGGCTAAAGTCAGGTATGAACTTTCGATAATAGTTTATGCATCCTAAAAAAGATCTCACATGCTTTCTGCAAGTCGGGATTTTAAACTTTTCCACAACTTGGATATTCTTTTGGTCAGGGTAAATATTTCCGTTGGCCACTACAAAACCAAGGTAGGTGATGGATTGTCTCAAAAAATTACATTTGGAGGGTTTGAGTTTCAAATTATGTTGGAGGAGTCTGTCAAAGACTAGTTCCAACTTATCCATATGGGAATCAATAGTGCTGGAAGCAATGACTATGTCATCGACATAAACAAAAATCTGAGCTGGTTTTAAACCAGAAAGTACAATCTCCATCAACCGTTGGAATGAATTGGCACTGGTCTTTAGACCAAAAGGTGTTCTTTTGAACTGTAACAGGCCCTGGTTGGTGGTAATGGCTGTTTTGTGCCTATCTTCGGGGTCAAGCATCTGCTGAAAGAACCCACTTGTTAGGTCAAGGGTTGAAAAATATCTACTTCCCTGGAGGTTGTCAATTGCTTCCGAAATAAGGGGTAGAGGGTAAGAGTCTGCAACTACTTTTTTGTTCAATTCTCTAAAATCCACTACAAATCTAAATTCGCCATTAGGTTTCTTAACCAATAAGACAGGGGAAGCATAGGGGGAAGTCGAGGGTTCTAGGATATCTGCCTCAAGAAGTATTGTAATTTGGTTTTCCATTTCCTCTCTCAAGTTGTAAGGGACTCTATACGACTTCCTCTTAACTGGAGCTGGATCTGTCAGGTTTATCTGGTGTAACAGAGTGTCACAGCCTGGTAGGTCCTGCACAGAACCAGCAAAAACTGCCTTGTACTTGTCCAAAAGGGTCTCAATCTTCTGTTTATCAGTGGTGTCAAGATGGTTTAAATCAAAGGTTTTGCTCCACTCGAAATCTGCCTCTTCGCAGCTGCCAAAATTTGGATCTTGAGCAAAATAATTGAGGTCCAACCCTGGTATGCTATGCGAGGATATTAAGGGGTGGCATTGAGCAAGTTTAGTTAGCTTGTTTAAGTGGTAGCTGGTTTCAGAAGGGTTAATTATTAAAATGGGAATTTGAGTTTGTTTAGTTAAGCTTATTGATCTAGCTACCGAGATCTGCTTATCACCAGTATTCCAAGCTGGTTCAGTGAAAAAAAAAATCTCCATTAATGTTGCCTTTAATTTTTCCAAAAACTATTTTTTGAGAAAGGGGGGGAATAATGGTTTTACACATAGCATAAACAGAAGCTGGAACTCCCTTATCTTGAATTTTTGGTTCCTCGCCTTGTTGTTTCTGTGCTTCAAAAGTTAGAATTTGGGAATTTAGTCTTAAACAATTTTGGGCGAAATCAAGTTGACATTTTTGTTCCTGCAAAAAGGGTTTTCCCAGAATGACTGAAAAAAAACTTGACATGTTGTGAGGCATGACCAAGTATTGAATCGTGAAGACATCTGTGCCTATCCTTGTTTGTAAACAAACACACTGGTCAACTTCGAAACCACTGCCATCAATTGTGTTGATCCTAACATGACAGGGTGTTCTGACAATGTTTTTGTTAACCAAAAGTTGGGCATCAATCAAATTAAGACCAGCTCCTGAGTCAAGGAGTGTCTTTTGTGGTTTTCCAAAAATGTGTGTTATGATCATAGGCAGTGTGTCATTGGATCCTTTACACGTAAACATCTGTTGTATCAAAGGAGGGGACTCTTCCAACAGTGGTACAGCCTGTTGGCCCGAATTTAGTTTAAATTCCTATGCTGCTGGCTGGGTGGACCCTGATATCTCTGTCGTGGGGGAACCTGCGGGTAGTTGTTTACGTTCTCCCTATATGAAAAAGGTCTCAGCCTGTTTGGCTGTTGTCGAGGCGAGAGGCCAGTGTTTCTCGCCTCCCTGCAGTCTCTACTTAAATGACCCATTATGCCACAATTGTAGCATTTCCTGGTTTCACCCCTCTGTTGTGGTGCCCTGGGTCTTTCCTCTCTCAGCCTGCTGACCTCAACCGACAGGTCCTTGACCTGGTTCGACAGCGACTCCACCAATTCTAAGATCTTGCTCTGCTCTGAAGGCTGAGCCTGTGCAGTAAAAAGTGGTGTGCTTTGATGGAATGGGTTAGTTTCCGCATGTGCAGTCTCTGCTTTGCAGGACATCCAAGCACGTTCTTCCCTCAGGGCTATCTCTTTCACTTGGTCAATTGACTGAGGGTTAGCAGATAACACTCCCCGCCTTATTTCAGGACAAAAATTTGACAGCAACATGCTTCTGAGCATTCTGTTTCGGTATTGCTCCTCAATTTGGTGGTCACCATCACCCGTAGAAAACGCCCTGAAAGATAGGGAATCGGCCTTTGCCAAGAACACTGCCACCGGCATAGTGTTGGGTTGCTTGAATGAGAAAAACTCATGTACAGCCAATGACAAGTCAGGTCTATTGGTGTACCGGTCCAACAGGGTTTTTTCGAGGGATTTGAAATCTGTCACTGAATGTTTCTGTTCCCGAACAAGGGCCTTGGCCTCTCCTCGTAATCGGAGCTTCGTTGCCAAAAATAGGTCTTGGTCTGACCATTTGAAATGCCCAGCCAACTCTTTGCACTCTGCCAAAAACTCTCTAACATTTCCCGAGGAACTGCCATCATTGAAAAGTGGCAAGAGATTAATTTTATCCGCAGATAACCCTCCCTCTGCGACAAAAGTTCCAACCACTCGTTCCTCGTCCATGACCTGGCCGTTTTGTCTGACCTGATTTGTGGTCATTTTTGTTATCAAAAGGGGCGATTTCACATAAAGTTTCCCTTCACAAAATCACAATACCCTCATAACACATACAAAACTTAATCTAAATAACACATACAAAACTTAATCTAAATAACACATACAAAACAATCTAAATAAAAAGGTCAAAAAAAAAAGAAGAAAAATTAAGCTTGCTCCTGAATATAGCACCATCAAAAACTCAGTCGGTAGAACGTCACGGCACCATCTTTTATTGGGTTTATTCTATTTTGAATCCGATACTCTTAATGAGCTTGGATAATTAATCAACTTCTACATTACGGTGTGAACAAAACCCTGTGTAAAAGGCTCTTACCGACTGTAATTGATGATGGAACTATGTAAAGATAGTGAAATTAGGTTTCACTAAAAGAGGGGAAAAGAAAACAAATCTTTAAAGATAAAAAATACATTTATTTTTTAGCTAAACATTGGTATAATACGCATCTTGATAAAAATAATATTCACTCTTCCTAGGTCACACAACCAAAACACAAAACAATTACTATCAATTCTTATAAACGATCTTGGTTATACAAGCATGCTATTTGGTTATTCAAGTCGATATCATAATGGATTAACCAAAATAAGGGCTTTTGCTCAAGAGACGCTTCACGGGTCAAAAATAAGGGAAAAAATCAAAATATCAAAAGAATCGATTCAGGAGCAAGGACTCAATTAAAGGAAAGCAATAAAAAACAAAAACCATATTTGCCCATCGTTGTTCTTCGGGTGATGTACCTAGATTGGGTTCAGAGGCGTCGGCCTCCAGGATCCAAGACGCGGCCTTCCTTCAATTTTTGGGTCGCCGGTTCTTCGGCAATTCAGCAAGGATGTAACGGATGGTTCCAGGGAAAATCAACGGACTTTTTTTAGTAGATTCTTTCGGTATCACTTCTATCGGAATAATTCAGCCAGGATGTAACGGATGGTTCCAGAAGAAATCAACGGACTTTTCAGGAGAACTCTCGGCATCACTTCCATCGGAATAATTCAGCCAGGATGTAACGGATGGTTCCAGGGGAAATCAACGGACTTTTTGAAGAACTCTCGGCATCACTTCTATCGGAATAATTCAGCCAGGATGTAACGGATGGTTCCAGAAGAAATCAACGGACTTTTCAGGAGAACTCTCGGCATCACTTCCATCGGAATAATTCAGCCAGGATGTAACGGAAGGTTCCAGGGGAAATCAACGGACTTCTTGAAGAACTTTCGGCATCACTTCTATCGGAATAATTCAGCCAGGATGTAACGGATGGTTCCAGGGGAAATCAACGGACTTTTTGAAGAACTTTCTGCATCACTTCTATCGGAATAATTCAGCACCAGGATCAAGGCTCAAAAAGAAAGAATGGCGAGGCCGGTGTCTCCGAGCCGCAAGGACACCTTTCCTTTTTTTTTATCATACCCTCTCGGCCAAGGCAAAAAAGGCGACTCTTCAAAAAGAAAGCTCCACCGCGACTGGGATCACCGCACGGTGACCCCAGCCACTGAAACATCGGAGAGCGAATAGGACGAGTCCGATTGACCCGCCTCTCTTATAGCTTCGGAGCCTGGATGTTGAGTGGTTAAAGTTCTTCTCCCGTGAACTCGTGGGAAAACTATTTTTCGCCTAAATCGGCACGAGAAAACGAAGGGTGAACTATTTCCCAGCCTTTTCAAAAACGCCTCGTCATTTCGCTGGCGTGCCGTGATTGGTTGGACATTCAAATTTAAAAAAACTCGGGGGTTGAGTACAAATGTACCGCTGAAAAGAGAGGGACTTAGCACACATTGATAGGGGAAGAATTTAGGTAGAATTTCCAGTGAAACGTCCCGGAGCAAAAGCGTACATGTTTATCAAGTATCCATGCTTATAAACTAACGACAAAAGGTTGAACGGATGGCCCTGAAAACTTTATACCCAACAATTGCATGGAAAACGGGTTGTTACTAAAACGACAAGAAGATCGTTTGGGCAATATAAAGGAATTATTAGTCGTCCCTGAGGAAATGAGGGATAAAATAAAAGGAATATGTCACGAAGGAACGTCAGCACATTTGGGGAGCACGAAATCCAAAGATAAATTATCGAGATGTTTTTACTGGCCCGGCTGTTTTAAAGACCAATGTCAAAGAGCTGGGAAACCCAATGACAAGAAAAAGGCTCCACTTAAAATAGTACCTGTAATTCAGGAGGTTTTTTCAAAAATAAATATTGACGCATGTGGGTCCTTACCAGTAACACCAAATGGAAACCGTTACTTAATTACCGCGATATGCATGTCATCAAAATATCCCGAGGCTATACCTGTTCCCGACATTAGTTCAATAACTCTTATGGAGGCGTTATTGAATATGTTTAGTCGTATAGGATTTCCACGGGAGATACAGTGTGACCAGGGAACATCTTTTACTAGTGCTCTGACCACTGAATTTCTTGAGCGTTTTGGCATTAAAATAACTCACAGTTCCGTCTATCAGCCCCAATCAAATCCTGTAGAACGTTTTCACAGAACAATAAAGCGACTATTGCGGGCATTGTGTTTGGAAGCCGATGCGGATTGGGAAAGGCATCTTCCTTCAGCGCTTTTTGCGTTACGTACAGTAACGCACGAAAGTACGGGTTTTGCACCTGCGGAGTTGGTTTTTGGGAAGAACCTCAGAACTCCATAGACTTTGTTATATGAACATTGGATTGAGCCGGGAGAAGAAAACAATCCTGTAACCGAGTATGTTTTCGAACTAATAAATCGATTAAAACGATGTCAAGAAGTCGCGATCAAAAAAATGAAAGAGCAGCAGGTGAAACGTAAGCTATGGTACGATAGAAATTCTGTTAAACGTGAATTTAAGGAAGGAGATCTTGTACTAGTTGTTGCAACCTCCAGACAAAATAAATTGGCAGCTCATTGGGTAGGTCCTGGGACCGTTTGCAAGAAAATTTCTGAAACAAATTACATTGTAGAAATCCCGGGGAAAAGGGAAAAATCCCAAATATACCATATTAATATGTTGAAACCTTACTTTAAAAGACTCGAATCAGTGAATCTGCTAGATCTTGAGCAAATGAATGAAACACATATGGAAAATGATTTAGACTTCCCCTGTTTAAGCAGTGATCCCACTATTTATGATTTTCGAGAAATAACTCAAACGAGTGAGTTACGTAAACTATTAAAGCCACAACAAATTAATCAATTAAAAAGGTTGTTGGACGGTTATTCGAAATCCTTTTCCAATAAACCGGGCTTGACAGATTTAGTTACCCATGGCATTGAACTTTTAAATAACAATCCGATTAGGTCAAAACCCTATCGGGTTTCACACAGGCAGAATGAAATCTTGAGATCTGAAATTCAGAAAATGTTAGAGTCAAAGATTGTTGAAGTGGGAGAATCGGATTTCACATCTCCAATGATTTTAGTAGAGTCCCCTGGTAAGGATCCTAGGCCGTGTGTTGATTATCGACGGATAAATGAAAACATAAGGACGGAATATTTTCCCCTGCCTAACATTCAGGAGCGTGTGGAACAGGTGGCGTCTGCTAAATACATAACGGTTTTGGATTTTGCAAAGGAGTACTGGCAAATCCCGTTGAGTTCAAACGCCCAGAGGATTGCTGCATTTTGTACCAGTTTTGGTACTTATAGGCCACTTCGTATGAGTTTTGGATTAAAAAATGCACCGTATTTTTTTAGCAAATTAATGGCAGGCTTATTAATGGGATGTGAGGAATTTGCACTACCATATCTGGACGACATTGCAGTTTTCTCGGGCACCTGGGAGTCACATTTGAAACATTTGGATGATGTTTTGAATCGAATAGCTAAAGCCAACCTTACTATTAAACCTTCAAAATGCAAATTTGCTGAAGATCACGTCAAATATCTTGGACATATAGTTGGCCACGGTTTCCGTTCTCCGGCCGAGGCCAAGGTGAAAAGCATTCAAGACTTTTCCACACCTCAAACAAAAACCCAAATTCGAGCGTTTTTGGGTCTTGAAGGCTACTACAGTAGGTACATACCCATGTACTCTGTTATAGCTGCTCCCTTGACCGATGCCTTGAAGGGTAAGATAAAAAAAGGAGAGGTCGTTTGAACCAACGAATGTGAGGGAGCTTTTCAAGAAATAAAAAGAAAGTTGACAGGATAACCTGTACTACATTCTCCAAATTTTGACCAGGAGTTTATAGTCCAAACAGACTCGTCAGAATTTGGGATGGGGGTTGTACTCTGAAAGTAGTATGTAGTATGAAAGTAGTAAAAGTAAATGAGAAAGGCGAGGAACACCCTATTTTGTATTTGAGCAAAAAATTCTCAAATGCAGAAAAACGGTATTGTACCATGGAGAAGGAGTGCGCCAGCATAATCTTTGCCATAAAACGGTTACATTGCTATTTAGATGGGGAAAAAATTTACAATCATGACAGATCACAACCCTCTCATATGGTTAAAATCTAATGCAAGCTCAAATGCGAGATTAATGCGTTGGGCATTAGCGCTACAACCAAATAATTTTGAAATAATACACAGGTCCGGGAAGGACAAAAAGAATGCTGATGGTCTCAGCCGATCAGACACTATGAACTAACCCTGAGAGGTAATGTGTGGAGTTGAAATTGATTTTGAATTTAAAGTGTCAGAACCTAAAGGTATTCAGATGTTTCAATTATGTTGCTAAAAAATATTTTTTGTTTATAGGAATGAATTGCATTTATCAGTGAACTATTGCCATAACTGCATGTTTTGTGTCAAAGAGGTAGACTACAAGTCTAATTTTTAGTTTACTCATGAAATTTTACACATATAAGTGTGTTAGATGGTTTTAAATTTAATCCTTTACGGGTAACTGCACTGGGTAGCATTTTTTTTTAATTGTTTTTATCCGTAGGTTATTTAATTAATTCTAGTAGGTTTTCAAATGTTAAAGTTATGTCAAATGTCGCAACCTTATATGACAGAGATACTTTATGCTGTGAAGATACATGTGTTTCAGGAACATTAGTTGTGGATTGCATTGGCATGAAACTGAAACTTTTTCCTGATCTCCTAGAAAAAAGTTTGTCTAAAAGGGGGAAGGAAGCTGTAGCGTTACCATAGGGGTCCCTCTGACCACAGCTTTCATGGTGGTCCATGAAATATGACCGGATGGGGGTATCCCCTTCTTTTTGAGCGATAGCGGCTTCGGAAGAACGTGTGGGGTCTTCTCTCGAGAAAAGGGAGAATCATGGAAAAACCGAAACATCAGCGGACGCAGGACGACTCTGCTCCGGATTGAAGCCGCAGGACTGAAACCCTAATTTGTACAATATCTATTAGCCTCGAAATAGTTTTAACTTATATGTATTCTTCTATAATTAATTAAATGTGCTGTAATTCTAAATGTCGTTTTAATTATCTTCAAGCCACGCAAACTATACCCACGACGTTACACAAGGTTACTTGAAAAATAATTTTGATAATTTTACTCACACACATAAACACAATAAAAATGTTTTTCAAATTTTCTATCAAGTCACATTTTTTCACAAAGTCAGTTTCTTGGCTTATATTTAACTAGCCACTGCGTGGCTAGCATGGCGTTGCCCGTGACTGTTCTTTTCGAGGGGACAGGTGTGACCACGGCTCGCAACCCCCCAGTGATTGCTAGGAATTCCCATTTGGTTTGCGAAGCAAACCAAACGTGAATTCGTTGCCTATTGGATAACAGCCATCACGGTGGAGCCCGTGGTCAAATGCGGCCAAATTCGAATTGCGAAGAAATCCAATCGACGTGGCATCGCAGTCTCTTGAGAAAATATAAATATTTAATTGAAAAATTATTTATTAAAAGAAAATTAAACGTATAAGGTAAAATGTATGGTGTAAAATTTTCCGCAGATTTCAAATCCGTTAAAATTTGTATTCTATCTTTAACTATCGCTGAGATAGAAAAAAGCACTGAAGAATGCCATTCATAACTTTAATTACTTCGTTTGCTTCGCTGGAATCTGTTTCTCAGGAAATCAAAATGAATTAATCTCGAATCAAACGGTCATTCTTTGCGGCGGCGTTCGTGTTAGAAAAACTATAAAAGTTTCAATTAAAAAATTATTTTTTAAAGAAAATCATATTTTTAGGTATTGATCTAGAGAACAATAACAATTAAATACGTCATCAAATTAATTTTAAAATGTTCTAGATTAAATTTTAAAATTCGGGCTTCATACAAAAATCGCAAAAAAATTCGGACTACCAGTGTGCCAAATTTCATTACTGTAAGAGCCATAGATTCGTCAGGACAATCCACATACATACACAAACACTTCCTTTTATAATAGTAGATATGTATTTAATGAAAATATGTAATATTCGAATAATCATTTCTAAATTGCTTTGTTCAATATCACTTGTTTTTTTTTTTTTTTCATGATTAAAGCTACTGTGGTGTTTGTTGGTGTGTAATTAATACAACATAAATTAGAACACAATAATTTATTCCACAAGACGAAAAGAGACATAAGACGAACACAACCGAAAGGGAAAAGTTAAGAAGTAAGAATATTGATACGCGGTCCGTTCGCAATGCTTCGCGCATGCGCATTACAAACTTGCGCCGAGAGAGAAAGAGAGCGATATTACGCGAATCGTCTGCTTCTGACAAGAACAACGAATTTCAATTCGTACTCTCCACAGAGTATCCCCCCAGTGAAAGAGGGATACCGAGGAACGATATACAGTCATAATAGAGGATTATATACATTGAAAATATAAAAAACACAAATTTAAGAAAAATACGCACATTTTCGTAACAATAGAATGTGTTAAAAAAAATTGAAAATGAATGAGTAAACACAAATATACAATGATAATCGTTAATATGTACAAATATAACATTAAATATATTCAATAAGCCTTTTGGGGAAATGTACGGTTCTTCCACTTCTTGTTGTGAGAGGTTGAATAGATTCCCTGGACTCTGTAGATTTAGAAGGCAAAGATAAGTTAATGTTGCTATCGTCACGCAGAATATGAGCAGGTTTTACTCTGTCTAACGTGACAGAAATTGTTTTGCCATTCACAATAATCCGACAGTTCTTTTCCGAACGATCAAGAACAGGATGTGGTCCAGTATAAGGCTGAGACAATGGAGGTTTGTGACAGTCCACACGTAAAAACACATGATAACATGTTTCCAATGAGGGATGAACATAGATTGAATCCTTGCAATGTTTTGATGTTGCAATTGGATTTAAAGTTTGCATCAAGGTGCGAAGTTGATCTACGTATGATGGAAAGGCTGTTGCAGAAACTTGTTCACTTAATAAAATGTCAGATGGTAAACGAAGTGTTGTTCCATATACAAGTTCTGCACACGTAGCGTTAATATCGTTCTTTATTGCAGATCGCAATCCTAGCAAAACAATTGGTAGTACCTCGGTCCATTTTGTATGCTCATGGCATTTAAGAGCACTTTTGAGGTGACGATGAAAACGTTCTATTAACCCATTAGATTGGGGTCTATACGCTGCGGAATGGATGTGGTTGGTTCCAAGCACTTTAGTTAGTTGTCTAAAGAGATTTGATTCGAAACTTCTGCCCTGATCTGTTGTTATTGTTGTAGGACAGCCGAATCTGGAAATCCAACCACTTAATAGTGCTCGACAAACTGTTTCGGCAGTCATGTCAGTAGTCGGGATTACTTCAGGCCAGCGAGTGAAACGATCAGTTATCGTGAGGCAATAACGTTGGCCGTCAGATGATGGCAGTGGTCCAATAAAATCCAGATGTATATGGGAAAATCGAGCATCTGGTAGATTGAATGTACCAAGTGGAGTCTTGGTGTGGCGATGGACTTTAGAACGTTGGCAAGGAATACAACATTATACCTGCTCTTTAATCCATTTGTTCATTGCTGGCCAAACATATCGAGAAGTTATCAACTTATTTGTAGCGAAGATTCCTGGATGGGAAAGTCCATGAAGTTGGTTAAATATGATTTTTCGATATGATTGTGGGACAAATGGTCGAGGTTGTCCGGTGGACATGTCGCACAACAGTTCCAAATTAGCGATTGGAAAATAAGTCTTTTCCAAAATTAGTGAAGTGTCGTTTTTGGTTAGAATCGCCTTTAACTCTGAATCATTCGCTTGGGCTGAAGCAAATTCTTGAAAATTTAATGGAGAAGAGATAGTGTCAATTTCTATGCGAGATAGTGCATCAGCGACGACGTTGTTAGTGCCTTTTGTATGGCGGACATCTGTTGAAAATTGAGAGATATAGTCCAAATGACGGAGTTGTCTTGGCGAACACTTGTCTGGCTTCTGCTTGAAGGCCTAAATCAAAGGCTTTTGATCGGTGAAAATGATGAAATCACGACCTTCGAGCATATGTCTGAAGCGTTTGACGGATGTGTATATTGCTAATAGTTCTCTGTCATACGTGGACCAGTTCCGTTGGCTTTTGGAAAGCTTGGCAGATAGAAATGAAATAGGCTCCCAGGCATCTTTATTCAGTTGCATAAGAGTACCATCAACAGCTAAATCGCTTGCATCGACCCAGACACTCAGCTTCGCTCCAGGTATCGGATGTTGCAGAAGAGTTGCACTTGCTAAGGCATTTTTAGCATCCGTAAATGATTGCTCTGCCACATCAGTCCATTGAAGTAACTCATTAAGTTTGGTTACTGTAATTCGTTTAGATTTCTTTTTATTTTTGACGCCTTCTAAGAATTTATTTAAAGGGGCTAATATATGAGCTGCTTTGGGTACAAAACGTCTGTAGAAATTAAATAATCCAAGGAAACGCCTTAATTGTGTGATAGTGGTTGGCTTTGGAAAATTTTTGATGCATTCTACACGTTCTGGCAGAGGCTCAATACCCGATTCGGAAACTTTAAAACCTAAGAAATCAATGGAGGAGACTCCAAAAACGCATTTTGATGGTTTTAAAGTAAGGCCATAATGTTGTATTCGTTCAAATAAAATCTGTAGATGTTCGATATGCTCTTCTGATGATCGAGAAGCCACTAATATGTCATCAACAAAAGCATAAACGAAAGGGAGGTTTCGAGTTACTTCATTGATAAATCGTTGAAAAGTAGATGCGGCGTTACACAGACCAAATTGCATACGTAAGCTTTCGTATAAACCAAAGGGTGTAATAATGGCAGTTTTATGAACATCCTCTGGATTTACAGGGATTTGATGATACGCTTTCATGAGATCTATGTGCGAAAAAATCTTGGGGCTTTAAAAACATCGTGCTCGTGCATGTTAATCAACGTGGTTTTACCGTTTTTGAACTTCCGTGGTTTTTTATTGACGATTTTAACCAAATAATTAGCACCATTTTCTTAGTTGTGATTTGACTGTGACTTCTTGTGTCACCTACGGGAGTACAAACCGAAATACAAAGAAGATCCCTGGAATATCGTTGCATAGGTAAGTTTAATTTGATGTATCCTTAGGCTGATAGCTTTTTGACCTGTAACTTCTAAATGTCCAAGCAGCATTATATTAAAAATTAGACGTATTTATAAACATTTAAAGAATTATTCTGAAAAGTTGACTGATTTATCCAAAGAGATTATTAATTTAATTTATTAATCAACAGAATTGTACGATTTTGATTTTTTAACCTACCAGTTGTAACAAGAGTTAAAACTGCTTTTTTAGGAAAGTCTAATTTTATTTAATGAAAAAGTATTACAGTCAAATAAACAGTAGCGGTATTTTTAGTACATGGGTGAAAATATTGCCTCATGTTACATGGTTTAGAATGAAACAAATTAAGCTAACAATTATAGCATTCGAATTATAAACATTACTTTTGGTTTTCTAAAACTCATTTTTTTGTTAGTTAAGTTCTTTTGCGTTGAGCAGTTAAGTAACTGCTTGAATGCTATTGAAACCTTGGACTGTGAGCAACTCGTTAATGAGTTTTTTAGAAGACAAGTAAATACTTAAAACATTGTAACTCTAAGAAGTTTTTCAAAACACGCATATTTATTTTTGTTATCAAAGTAAATAATTGTGAAGAAGTTTGATTTAGTGGTTTTTTAGATGAAATTAGTTTATGTTTATAAATTTGTTTGAATAGTCTAAGATAAACAGTAAAACCTGTAATACGGTTTGGATTTGGAAAAAATATAGTTAGACAGGTTTATCATTAGACAGGCTCAATATACATAGGTTTCAATGCATCTATCAATTCATTGTATCTAACTAAAATAATTTTCATTTCAGGTTTCACAAAGACCCAGAACGTAGAGATGCATGGATAAGCAGAGCATAATCATAAAGCAGTGCATAATAAGAAGTAAAATACCACAAGAAAATAAATATTTAGAATGGATGATTTGGCCAAAAGTGTGTGTATTTCAATGTATGTAGGAAATCAATCAAATGAATTTCAATGCCTAATTGTGGAAACCAATTTGCATACAATTTATAAAAACAAGAATGAGGGATATAGAGTAGCACTAAACTATTAGGCACTAGAGTGCAGAAGCTATGTGTGGGATCAGCTAATCTAAATTAAAACATTACTGAGTAATGGTATTTGTAGGATACCTATAATTTTACTAATCATTGAGTTTTTACCAATTTAAAAGCTGTTTTAAAATATTTTGCATGCCAATGATAAACGAAAACAACAACAAAAAACTAGCATTGTTAGTTTTCTGTTTCTTTATTGTAATTATATTATAGCATATTCAATCACAAAATTTAAACTCATACGGAAAAAAGGTAGTAAATTCTTTTTATATATCATACTTAAATTATCATTTAAAAAACAAAATATTGCCAAAATTAGAAAATTTTCATTTATTTAGCATCGCTCAGTTGCAAAATGAATGAACACATCTTAATATGAAAAAAAAAATGCGCCTTATAAAAAGTTTTTACAGCGCATGCGCGGCCGCCATCTTGGTGCTTTAAAACCATGGAAATATCGGCTTCAGTTAAACCGGTAACGAAACATTGTTTTGGCACTTCCTTATCTTTCCTACTTCCATGAGCTGAACACGTTAATCATTGAATTAATTTAATTGATGGTAAATCGCAAGTTAGGTTGTTGAGAAAAGCAAGTTGTGGACTTACTGGACTCCTCAGTGGCAACTGATACAACACCGTAGTCGGTGGCATAGACTAGTTACAATGATCCACGGCAAAAAGATAGGTAGATCTGCTTTCCAATCCTTTCAATAAAATCTCGTTGGCTACGAGCACGAGATGATGCCATGAAGCCACTTACTACATCGACCTTTTAATGAAATAAACAGAGCATGTGAGGGGAGTCGCCGTTATAAGATCTCAGAAGGGTAAATCCATAGAGGAGATATAATAGTAGAGTGAGCTATGGCAACCTTTTTATGTCCGCATGATCATATGACCAAAATCAGCAGTCACGTGACTCCTTCTCTCTTCGCGCATATTGTTTGCGCATTCCTTCTTCCTTAGCAAGTAGCAAATGCATTGAATACTCAAGTTAAAATGGATCTACAGTTATGTGTATATGAATGTAACTCCAAATTATTAAAGGTGGAAACATTACATTTCACAGGTGAGCGAAAAACATTTATTTCACATTTGTATTTTTCAATACTTTCTACAGGTTGACCTAAAACTTCCCGTGCTTCAACTTTTAAAAAAAAATTATTGCCCGTGTTTTTTTTAATTATTGAATTTTATCGTCTGCTTATATTTTTATCGGCGCTTTAATTTTTATCATTTGATTTTCTTCGCACTCAAGTTGTGCGATGATAAAGTTCCACGTCATTTTGTTTTTAATTGCAAAATGAATTTATCACGCATTCAGATAATTTCGCTGTTTGAGGCTTATTCATCAACGCCATCTTAAATTTGGCGATTTTGTTTGAAAAGTCGCCAAGAGGGATCGTACAGTCAACGATAACCAAATGTAAGTTCATATTTTTTTCCTACGTTATGTTAAAAGTGCTTTTCACCATTACCATAAAAATAATTGTTAAAAAGTCTTTTGATTTTGTATAATAAATTCACGAATCGTCAGCACAGGAACTTTTAGGACACCCTGTAGTATGATAAAAATGGATATTCTAACTTAGAAATTAATAAATACAACCTGCGGACATTTCCCGTTCTATGAAAAGATTTCATACATTTGCAATCAGTATGTATCTAAAATAATGTTTGAAACAAAATAACAGATGGAGTGTGTTTCTAATTGTAAATTGAAATTTATACTGTCTTAAAATATTAAAAATAGTTAACCGAAATGTAAAAACTAGTGTGAAATCGTTCTCTTTCTTGGCGATTATGTTTTGGCAACTAAGAGTACTATATTCTTTCGTGTCTCACGATAAAAATGTTATGAATTTGGTAACATCAATTTAAGTACATCACATAAATTATTTTTCTTGCTGAGAAAAATTGTTTTGTATCCACCCATCTGTGCAAACTGTAATTACATAAGAATAATATTTAAAATAAAATATAACGTTTGAAACTTCTAATTATATATTAAATAAATTCAATTTGTTAGAAATAGGATTAAAGCATTTTCTAAGCCGTATTATAATTGTGAATTTGTATTTACGATTTTTTTAGAACTATAAGTAAAACAATTTATATTTACTTGTAATAAGAACTTGTAAAGATGTGCACCTGCTGAAAATTCATTTATTCAGTTCTTATGTATTTAAAATTTTTATTTTGTTCCATTTATTAGTTTTCCCAAGATAACGAAAGAAGAAAATCGTTTAAATGAATTAATCGAAGAATTTGCTTCTGTCTTTTAGTTCATTTAAAATGTGACGAATGTGTCAATAAATTTCATTCGTTTACTCTTTCTTATTTATCTTTTGTATTTATAAAATATTGATTTCACACACAATAAGTAATAAAAATTCTATATAAAAATCTTTACCAAACTTTTGTACATGCTTAAAAGCATAAAAATTGTCTTGCAACTTAATTAGTTTTTGAACCAGAAATCTAAAATTGCAAAATAGCTAACATCAAGAGTATGATTTAAAATAGTTTCATTCAATCTTAAAGACTATATGTATAACTTTTTTTGTTAATATTTTTATGCGAAACTCATTGAATAAATTTGTGCTTATGGAAACGTAAGCAATGAAGAATCCATAATATCAATGAAAGCTTTAATGGTTACCCAAACGTCATATGAACAGGGAATCTTTTAATCTGTTTTCAGTATTTTTATTTTATGCATCAGTAAAATATTTATTCATGCTATCTTATACCAAATTTTAATCTGAACTCCTGACCTGAGAGCAATCTATTGACTGCAATTTATTTATCTCAAGCGTACTGTTTTGTTCGTAGATGTGTTGGTTAACCTTAATCCCAATGAAAAATTCAGTTAATTATAAAAACGCTCAAATAACTAAAAACATTAAAAATTAATATGAATTCAAAACATATTCAGCAGTGTAATAGTAAATATTAATTTGCATTGCCCAACAATAGTAAAATGTAACTCAAATTCAAGGAGCATTCAGTATTATGCATATTCAATATCATGCACATTAATTGAAGTTATTTCAAAATATGGGTATTTATTTTCAATTAATTCCAACTCATGCTGACCTCAATAATTTTTTCCAAAAGTTTGAAATATTTTCTGAAATTAAATTAGATAATTTCTCCACACCTAATACAGTTGAAAAACTATATATAAAACATGGAATTAATCTATTGACGGAAATTTATTTATCTTAAGTGTACTGGCTAACCTTAATCCCAACTAGAACTTAATTCTATAATAAAACTAAAAGCATTAAAAAGTGATACGAATTCAAATATATTCAGAAGTGAAAAAATAAATATTCATTTGCATTGCCCAAAAATTTTTAAATGTAACTCAAATTCCAGAAATACTCAGTATTATACTCACCGAATCGCTAACTTTTAAAAGAAAATGTCGCCAAGAGAGGCGATAAAAGGCAAATCAAGCATCCAAGCTGAATTTTCGTGGAGCAGTCACGTGACTACTGACAACATGTTGCGGACGCTTTGCGAAGCTCTTCTCAATAGCGATGCTCAGTCTACTTATATTAGAAGTCTATGGGTAAATCACGTCGAATTACGAATCGACTTGTCCTATTGGCTATTGGAAAGCAGACTAGTGCGTTCAGTCACGCTATATAATCACTTTAAATTATTAATAATGAGTCCCACATTGGGATTCACGCTTTTTCCCAAGACCACGTCAAAGATCTTTAAGCATCGACATTAAAATGAAATAGACATGCGGGTGGAGTCGCTGTCGCAAGATCTTTGAAGGATAAATCTCAAATTGAATAATTAGCCGATTGGCTATGGAAGCGCAGACTAGTGTTTTCGATCACGGTGTATAATCACTTTAACCAATCAACAATTTCGAATTCATGCTTTTACCCACAACCACGTGACACAATTTCAAGCCGAGAAACTGGAAGAAGTAACATGGAGCTGCGGGCATATATGCTCAGTCTATTTTCTATTAAGGTTGATGTCGTTGAGCCGAGCGACCGGAATAAATAGCTGCGCGCACAGATTCCGTCTGTAGCGAGCTTCGCCACCACTACAAAAATTAACTTACGATGCAGTTGTGTATATAACAGTGTAACCCAACTCAATTATAAAGTGCTTTTTGGTAGACAAAGTTGCACTGTTTCATTCCGGATTGCTGAATTGATGACTGACGGACGTGATTTGAACAAGCAAAAATGTATAACTTTGATGGATAGTTGAATCGACATTGCGATGATAAACACTTTCAGCGACCAATTGAGACTGTGATAGCAGACACTGCTCATTTACTATCACAGCTTCACTCGAATCATTGCTGCTCAGCCTTCACTTGACAAGTTCAGTCACACTCAGCTGCTAAAGACAACACAAGACAATTACAACTGTGATTTTAATACAGCTCTCACAGTCTCACGCAAATGGCAATCATTTACTATTCAAATGGCAATCATTTACTATTCAAATGGCAATCACGAGTCATCATCTGTCGAACTTTGGCAACAGCTAAATTCTGGAGGGGGGTTTCTTTCCGGCTTGCTAAACGTCGATTTCATTAGAAGATAGATGTCCACTTAATGTTGTAAGGACGCTAAGCCCAGTTGGAAGAACAACAAATTCGAAACCGTAGGGTTGTGAGTTTGTAGCTCAGTGTAGAACCAAAGACCACCGTGTAAGCAAGGGCCGTAAATCTGCCGTGGTCTCAAGTGACTACATGTTGGCGTGGTGTGGAATCTTGGAGAGTAGGATGATGTTCAGATGGTGTTGAACTCGTCATCTGAATGTGGTTCTAAATCATGAGGCGTTTTCCCTTATTGATGATCCCAGACCCACCACCAATAACCAGTTGTGTTGCTCCAGTGCGAATTAATTAATTACTTACCGCCCATTTAAAGTTACCACCTCCATGTAATGAACGGCCTCGATTTGCTCCAACTCGGTGCTTTCACTTGGTAAACACTCGATCTTTCTATCTTCCTCATATCCGTAAAAAACTATGACGTTAGCTTATCAAAATTGTATGACTAGGGGGCCCGCTCCCTGCTCGCTAATACTGGTAACAAATTCTGAATAGGAGAGCCGCGGTAGCTCAGTCAGTAGAGCGTCGGGCTCGCATCAGAAGGGTTGTGGGTTCTGTCCTCGGCGGAGCCTGGAATTCTGATGATTGCGAGATCGGCGCTTCGCCCTGGCTAAAGACCGCCGTGTTCACTAATGGTGACTGGGGCACGTTAAATAGGTCGTGGTCACAAAGTCCCCCATGTTCCCATACCAAATCAATACCTCTGGGGGTACCTGATCAGGGGGTTATCGGCCTCTGATTGGGATCTAAATTACGATATGTGTGAGTGAATGGATGTATGAAAGGGACCTTCCTGTAAAACGGATGTGTCATGTATGTCGAGCAAAGTCGGACTTCCTCCCAATGGGGCTCAATAACATGGAAGGCGCACCCTCCTCGCCTCTTGCCGTCTTCGAAGGGCCTGGCACTCCTCCGGTCTGCCAGTGTAGGCATAAGAAACAACAACAACAATTCTGAATAGGAAAAACTATTTATAGGAAAGGTGGTGAAACTCCTAATTCCCCAAATAACCACACATATGGCAGCACAAGATTATGCAGTCAGTGAAGTTACATGGCTACTATTCAACTAAAAGTATCTATATCTTGAAACTATGTTTAATGGACTTCACCACTTTAGCTTTAAACGGCTCATATATAGATGTAGCTGTTTACCCGTAAAAATCTACATATGATCTAGTACCATTTTTTTTCCTCTGATTTCTTTCCTTTTATACGATTTTCTTCGGATTCGGATGGTTTTTGGTCAGTTGAATTACGTTAACAAAACCCATAAATACCTACATCTTTTTGACGATTGTCCTATTTTTGGAGGCTATTATTTATTATCTATTGGAGAAATTTGTCTTATTTTGTAGATAAATGCATAACCTTTTTAATGGTGTATTACACAATGCATTTGGGTTTATTTTTTTAGACAAAAAATCATATTAAAATACAACAATAATTGCTTGTTTAGAAAAATGAACCTTATCTTTTTTTTTTTTTTTTTTTTCAAAATTCAGGATGCAAGATCAATTTTACGTCTATGTACCCAATAGAGTTTTGACCATCGATCTCTAAATACCTCTTCTTTAATTACTCTCACCCTGTTTTAGAAAACATGATTGAAGTTCGTTGAATAAAGTCGGATAAACTAAAAAGAACAAACTTCTTTGAATGCTATTATTAACGAAAGATATATGCGTCAGACAATAGGTAAACTTCAAAGCGAAAAAGATGAAAACATAGTTTTGCTATTATTTAATTTTGTTCCAAACTTTTTCTGATGCCAATCGAGCCAAGAAAAATCATAACGTGAAGAGTTTGCTGGTTGGTGCCTCAGTGCGCCACATGATGACACCACAATGATCTTTAAAATATTTAAAACATTTAAAAATAAATTGATATAAAAATAGGAAGCGGTTTGAATGAAAAGCGAAAAGCAGAGTCGATATGCTTGGTAGAGGCAGTAGAAATAAAAATATGTTCCATCTACTAGTCCTTACCGAGCTATAACACAAATTAGTAAGCCAATGATCGATTCGGACCAATACACAATTCAATTATAATCATTTTGAACCATTCACTCAATGTAAGTTGCTCTCAAAAGTAAAAATAGAAATAAATGTATTCATTCTTTGGGGGTTTTTTTTCTAAAAATAATTTTATAATGCAATATCAAAATACTTGTCTTTTATATTTCTATTGGCAACTAAAATTTTATGTTTTTAGTGGCAGCTGTAATTGCTATTTTAAAATAAAAACGGAGAGTAGATAGATACCTTTTTTAGAGAGTTAAATTTAAAATAGACGAAATTTTTTCAGTGACAAATTTTTAGCAACCAGCTCAACAGTAAACTGCAGTAAGTGTTACTTTTTCATAGCTAATATTTGAGGAGGGTCCAGGTAAGAGAGGGACAATCTCCATTTTTACTCTTTTGAAGTAAAATGCTTTGAAATTTTGATAAAATTAAATGTGTACACCAATACATATATATTATTAATGTTTCAAAGTTTTCTGAATGACCATATCGTATTACCTTTTAAGTATTTTTGTCACAGTCTTAATTATGAGGTAATTTTTATAAGCATTGTACGAAACTTTAGCGATTTCGTATTATTTTGACTCTAAATAATAGCACATTCTTTTTTTTTCCAAAAATGTATTCATGTATTTTTCAATGTGTTTTGATAAGTTGAAACCATTACAAATGTTAAATATTTCAAGATTGCACAAAATGTACAATCTCGAAACTACCTTTTAAAATATTTAAAGTATGTTCTAGCTACAGTAAAACTCCTACAAATTATATTTCATATCACTGTTATACAGAGATAATAGTATATTACTCATTAAGTTCTACTAGTTTCATTTAAGAATCACGGTTTCTTAACAGTTTACATATTATTAGCAGTCTAAATTCCTTGAGGGGCTCTTTAAAGCGGCTTGATTGGTTACGCTGCAATCAGACCATTTAGCTCTGCAATCATTCAGCTTTATTAAACGTGTTAGGAAAGCATATGGTTTTCCTTGGCTATTTCTTTCCTTGTGTCGGCTCAAGAATTCTCGATTCAATTTGTTACAAACAGGAGACCGCAGCACATCTTCTGTACTTTTGCTAAAGCAAATGTTTGAGTATTAAAAATAACATTTCGAAAGCATTATTGCAATATAAAGGTAAGACTTATTTAATGAAATTATGTTTGTATTTCAATTTTACTTTCAGGAGATGACTTTTTTACTTAAAAAATCAAAAGAAATTTTACTGTGGAAAGTATAAGTTATTATTCTTGTTGACATTACAACAGTCATATGTCTATTCTAGTTTCTACCAACACTGATGAATAATTTCATGTCTTAATCTCATCATTAATATTATAGTTGCATGTAGTTATTCACAAATATAGAGTTCATACACTTTTTTAAAAAATTATGAGCACTCATAGGCGGCAGAGTCAGAAACGAATGAATTTTTAACGATGTGCTTCAAGCAAATCAAATTTAAATCATAGAATTTCAGAAAGCATCGAAGTTTTAATTACTACTTTAAACGTATTGTAAGTTTTAAAAATTCACCATAAAGTCATCTGTTAAATATTGTATAAATAAAAAAATGTGCGATTTTTAAAAATCAAGTATTAATTGATGAATATTTATTGATATAATTTTTTAATTAGTAATTATTAACCGATATTAATCATAGTAATATAATTAATAATTTTGAATTGATACATATTAATTGTATTAATGCAATTAATTATTGATAATTACTAAATATTAATCGTATTAATATAAGTAATTATTGATAACTAATACATATTAATTGAATTAATATAATTAATTTAATCTTCTCCTTTATACTGGGGTACAATCAATACTTTTCGGGAGGACCAGCCCCCCCCCCCCATTCAACAATCCTAGTTACGCCTATACCTCAAACCAATGTCGAACGATTTTGGACCGGTGAAATGGCGCATTGTCATCCTGGAAAATTCCTTCGTTGTTTGGGTACATGAAGACTGAATGGTGCAAATGGTCTCCAAGTAGCTGAACATAACCATTTTTAGTCAATGATTGGTTCAGTTTGACCAAAGGACCCATCCATGCCATGTAAAAACAGCCACCACCAGCTTGCACAGTGACGACTTGAGAACATGGTCTCGTGGGGTATGCACCACCCTCGAACTCTCCCATCTTCCATCAGCTCTTAAACAACTGGAATCGTGACTCATCTGACCAAGCAACGTTTTTCTAGTCATCTAAGGTCCAATCGATATGTTCACGAGCCCAGTAGAGGTGCTGCAGCCGATGGCGTGTTGTTAGTAAGGGCAATCGAGTCGGTCTTTTGCTGCCATATCCTATCACCGCCAAATTTCGCTGCACTGTCCTCACGGACTCGTCTGTCGCACGTCCTACATTGATTGTTGCTGTTATTTGACGCAGTGGTAATTGCCTGTACTCTACGCACACTGACTACTCATGCAAACGTCGCTGGTCTCGGTCATTAAGTAGACGCGGTCGGTCACTGCGTTGTTCATTTTGGGAGGTAATGCCTGAAATTATATTTTCTCGGCACAATCTTGACACTGTGGATCGAGGAATGCTGAATTCCCGAACAATTTCCGAAGTAGAATTCCCCATGCGTCTAGCTCCAACTAGCATTCCGTGTTCAAATTCTGTTAATTCCCGTCGCGCGGCCATAAATGCGTCAGAAAACTTTTCACATGAGTACAAATGAAATCCCTGGCAATGCACTTACCCTTTATACATTTCTTACGCGTTGCTACTGCCATCTGTATGTTTGTATATTGCTATTCCATGACGTTTGGCACTTCAGTGTATTTATTATACAAGTGCGAATGATCCGAGAATTATTGTGTTTATTACACAAGCTCAAACGATAATGTTATGAATTGTAACCATGATTAAAATGATTGAAAAGAAGGTTTTTATTATTTAGAACAATTCCAAATGGAGAAAGTGTTGATCGATGTTCTGTATACTTTGTACCATCTTGAGTGTTCTTAATAAATGTTAATTTGCTTAAATAGAGTTCGTCTTCATATATCCAACCAAAAAGCCTACCTACAATTATTTAATACAATCCAACTGATATTCCGATCATTCAAACGGTGAAGAGAGTGAGACATTCAATTGATCATTCATTAGTTGAGTTCATGTATACGAGACATAACTGGTATAACGCAATGCATTTTAGATTGCATTAATAAAATTTCTAACCAGTTTTTTTTTAATTTAAACTTTTCTCAGGATTGTCAGATGTTTTTTAAACTTTTGGTTTCCCCCTAAAATCGCCAAAATGAGGTAAATTTAATGTGACGCAAAAACTAACCTTTGGAATGAGCTGAAATTTTGCTTGGTCATATTAGAAGTCCTGAATCGATTTCCTTAAAAATAAAATAAAATTCCAATTCATAATTTTTCAAACATTAAATTGATAATTATTATTGTATACTAAATCTATTTTTAAAATGAAATATCAGATTGATTATGTTTGGGTTGTACAAAATACCAGGGCTATAGAAAAATTATGTAGGAAGATATGCCTTAAAAGTATGAGAAACTGATTTAACATAAGCAGCTCCAATCGTTCTGTATTCATGAATTCGAAACGGTAAAACCTAATTACATGAAATTTGGTATCTGAAGTTACATTTTGATATAGATTCAAAATTATGTTTAAAAATTGGGATTTCCAATGGAAATGGCGAATTTTATATTCAATTTAATCTAAAGACGGTCCCTTATGCAAATTTTATGTTTTTTTTTAAGCATAAAATTTACAATTTTTATAGAAGACAAAATTTATAGAAGACGTTAATTCCGGTCGAACGCCATCTTTAAAATTATCTACTGTTAAAATTGCTAGAATGTAGAGGTGATTCGGCTTTTTTCCCCCCGCGGGTGCGAGTGTACATTTATTGTAACACTTATATGTTTCTTCTAATGCAATATAAACTTCACACAACGAAAAAATTTACATAGTAGAAGGCTTATATTTATATGCTGGGTGAATTTCTGAATGAGAGAAGAAAGGTAGCCTCATGTTAAATTTCTTGTTTATTCGCCTAGACCAGTGGTTCCTATGAACCCCAGGTGTCCGTGTGACCACTGAGGGGAGGGGGGGGGGGTCTGTGACAAAATTAAATTAATTTGGGGGTGCGTGGACAACGTCTGGGGGTACACGAAAGGTTTAATATAAAATAAAATAATTGTACCCATTTTCATTATTATCAAAGTTAAAATAAATAGCAATAAATAATTGGTAGCGGTTTTTACGTCCTGGGTAAAATATAAGTATATATGGGTACATAAAATACACAAGGGTTGACGAAATGGCTCAGTGCGTAGAAAATTATTTATGTGAATACTTAAAAACATCTAAATCCTCTATACAGCTTGACCAGACAACTTTGCCACGAAGCAAAGTTTTACTTTTAGCTGATGTGAGATATGTAAAAGAAGAAAAAATTTCCCAAGAATTGTTATACCCTAGAGTAATATCCTCCCCGATGCTACTGACGGTGCTCCGGGCAATAGTAGGACGACACCGAGGCTTTTTGGCATATTTAAAACAAGCTATACCGAATGTATTAACTGTACATTGTTCCATTCATCGACAATATTTAGTCGTCAAAAATCTTAGCGAACGCTTGTATGGCTTTCTAGATTATTTCATAAGAGCAGTTAATGAAATCAAAACGAATGCCTTAAATGCGTGATTATTTGCTCAATTTTGTTTGGAAAATTATGAAGATTATAATCGTTTACTACTTAACACGTAAGTTCGTTGGTTTTCTAAAAGTGCATGTTTGGATCGATTTTATGCACTTTTATTCAGTGTTGGAATCCCTGAAAAGAAAAGTTATGATTTGCAGCTCAATTTATTTAATTCAAAAAATGACATATCTGATATGACTGATTTATTTGCCAAATTTAACGAAAAAATATTGAAGCTACAAGGTGATCAATTAAATGTAATCAAAACTAAAAGTATAATATCTGCGCATTTTCGATACAAACAAAACTCGGATGGCTCAGGCTGGGACGGTGGTAACTAGTTTAATATACAAACAAAACTTGGGGAGAGGAGAATGCTATTTCCAAATCTTTAAAAATTGCAAAAACGATTTGCTTGCTTATTGTCAACACTTAACGTCACTTCATTCTGACCACAGTCAAAGTTGTGAAGACATTCTTCATTTGGTTATCCCCGATTGGGTGTTGGACCCTTTTGCAAGTAAATCCACAAACTCAGATGAATCCATACTATTTATGGAGCAATTTATTGAATTATGCATAAATGATGAGCTAAAACCAATTTTTTAACAAGGATACCACAAATTTTATATCCTGCATTATGGGTCACGGTACAGAAGCTGTTGGTGCAGTTATTATTTTGTGCAGTTATGATCTTCATCACAAAAATAAGAAACCGACTGGAAATTAGTGCTCGTGGAGACATACGAATATTACTCACAAGCATAGAGCCTAACATAAATAATATCACATCATCCCATCAGGTTCACCCATCTTATTGGGGGAAAATGTGTTTTGTATTTTAAAACAAAACTTATAATTTCAATAAATACTACTTTAATTATCAAAATTTTTTATTTACATTTTATTTTTACGTCACTATTTACCAATCAAGACATCAAAGTTAAATTTGTAATATTCCTACTATGCAGTTATGTCGAGTTATTTCTCTTGAGAGTTCATGATCAGGTTTTTGCTATAAGAAGGGGTTCGGGGGTATAGTAAGTTTGGGAACCACTGGCCTAGACCAAGGTTTCTCAACATTGTTTTGCTTGTGGACCCCCCCTGAGTCCTTACGTTTGTGGACCCCCTTATACGCATATGTAATATTTATGTGTAGGTTAGTAAAAGCTAATAATTAAGCAAATAAACAATTCCAAAATGACATATTTATCTGTACGTTAGTAAAAGATAATAATTAAACAATTCCAATATAATATAAAAATGTAAATTACAAATTTTGAGAATTTTAATTTACAAATAAAATTTTTATTAACAAATTTTGAGAATAAAACTGAAACATATTTTTACTTGTAATGACAAAAATGGTAACAAAAAAAAATTTTTAAACTACTTCAAACAACATATATATATATATATATATATTCCTAAGGCTTTCATATAGAATCCCATTAAATAGGCCCTACTAATGAGATCCCTGTGGCTGATGTTTTGATATTAGCATATTAATATCTGTTTCCAGTTTTGTAAGAGTCAGACTAGAATCACCTCTTTTTATTATATCAAGTCGATTATAATTTTTTGTTAAGTGTTTAATAATACAGTGTTATACGAATAATCCAGATTCCAAAAGATAAGATGATGGGAAAGCAATGACACACATTTTAGCTTTCTCCCATAAAAGTGAATAGTTACATGTAAGGTCACGATTCCATACATCATCTTTTCCTTTTTTAAATAGACTACGGACTGTCTCATCAAACCGCAATTCAACAAATTCCTCTTGTAAAGCAATTTTAACATCAACAACATTTACCTCAAACAGAATCAGCACCCAATCTGGGATGTTCAGTTCTATTAGGTCCAGGAACAGATCTTGAATGTCTTCATTTTTTTTTAAATAATCAACATACACAACCACAATCTAAGAAGCAAATCTTTAAATTCTACTGCGAAAACATTACAAAAATGAACCAAATTTCAGCTCATTTATCGCTTAATAGGCCGAAAATCCCCTCTCCAGTATTTAGCCAGTAGCGGACTTGCTTGTGAGATCAGCCCGGGAACTTGTAGCCTTCTACCGGACTCGGACGATTTTGAAAATCTTATAAAGATAGGATTATATATATGGACAAAGTATTCGAGCAGCACATAATTAATTAACTCAAGCAATTTGTATAATTTTAGCTTTCTTGTGACAACTGGGGAGTTTTCACTCTTTATTCAATTTAACTTTTGTTTTTCTACATTGGTAAATATTGTCACAAATTTTGAGAGAGGCATGATAAACATTAAAATATTTTTAAGTACCAAGAGGCTACTAAAAATCTTAAACAGCTTAATGGAACCTTTTTCATAAATTGTTTAATCGAATTTATGATAATTTTATTCTATCTGCTTGAAGAGTAATTTATATACGATTACAATGCAAATAGGATTAATTAATGCTGTACAAGAAAAAAAATCGGTTCTTGTATTCAAAATTAGAATTCGTAGATTTTTAAATTCTTGTCTACTTATGTATTACATTAGATTACTTATATAATAGATAAGAATACTATTATATATAAAATATATATTAAATATTTTCTTTGTTTATAATTCCAATTACTGAATTAAAGTTGCGCGTATTGATCCGATAAATAGAACTTTATGCCCCAACTTTCCTGTCTAAGTTTCTTTAATATTTTTTCTTTCGCATGTACATTTGAAGTTTATGCTACATCAGTGGTGCTGAGTTTCCTTCAATAACCCTTAATCTTGATTTGCAAATATATTCGAAATCGTCTTTGCAGATTAGCATTATTTCTTCAAGTTTTGTTATACACGTGTAGTTTTCTTTACGTTAAAAATATGTATTGGAGATTGTCGTGTGTACTCCTCATCTATTTGAAAGTTATTCCAACAAAGCAGAATAAAAAAAATAGTATTTGCAATAATTAAAGTCATGCTTTTAATTCACTTCATTCTTTTACAGTCCTTTATTAGTGAAGAATTCTATCAAGTATTTGAAATTTGGAGCAGAAAATTATGGAGGCCCCTCTTGGAAGCCAAAATGAGATAAATTACTTACAAGAAAGTAGTAAACAACAACATAGAGAAATGAGTAGATTAAATGCCGAAAAATTAAGACTAAGTATGGCGATGTGCAGATTAGATACAAATGTAAGTTATTATTTTTCATTTATATTCAATACCTGTGAAAAAAAAAATACTTGTAGTTATAGGAGTATATTTTATTTATATTTTTTAAGGAGAAAATAGAACTCGTTTTAAGAAAGCAAACAAATACTTTGAATTTCGAACTTTTCATTAGAACTCTTTTTGCCGTCATCAATTTTATGCTAATGACGAATTTGTTGTATAGCAGACTATTCTAATATTTTGAACAAGAGAAATTTTATTTCAATATTTGTGGGGGTTTTGGCTTATTTATTCCTGTCTGGTAATTAATTCCTGCTCTCAAACTATTCGGGCCCTGTTATCCGTTCTCGGAGCTGTTCTCAGTTCTCTGAGCTGGTCTCACTGACTGATTCTGGAACAGGTCTTGTTCTGATCTCGCTAGACTGCTCCCGGAACTATTCTAGCAGAGCTCTTCACGACTGAACCAAGCCCCGACGTTTCATGAATTTGTGAGAAGAGTAGCGTAATAATTACGAAAGTTGTTAGGCAATGACATGGTGGGGAATTTTTAGTTTTAAACAAATTAAATGCTTAAAATATGCGATTAAATTAAATTTGTTAAATATCGCTGATCAATATTTTGCTGTCTCCAGCTTTCTCTCGGGTGGTATAGCCTCAACTCGTTCTTAGGATTTGTAATGCTTTTTAACTTTATTTAAAAACCAAATTTTACAAAGAAATGGAAAGCAAAACTTCATATGTGTGTATATATTATATTATATTATAAAATATTGGAATTAGGATCGGGTGTACCATGCTCTCTCTCTCTCTCTCTCTCTCTCTCTCTCTCTCTCTCTCTCTCTCTAAGTTGAAAAGAAATCTCATTTAACCAGCCATTGCTATTTTAAATACATCTCGAAGAAACAAACATCCCGTCATAAAACTAATGCATTGCCGAGCGAAAATAATTTTTTGGCTTAGTTGTTTTAAATATTTGTGTTTTAAACGTGTTTAGATATATTATATAATAATTAACCTGTTTTTTAAAAACTAATTATACTTTCCAAGTGGTAAATCCGGTATGCATTTTTTAAGTGTTTATAATCTTTTAAAGTGAAACTATTTGTGAAACCTAATTTTTTTTAATTACGTGGTGTCCTAGGATCTTTCCCTCCGGGATGGATACTGATGTTCATCAATAGCTCGTTACTGTTCTTCAATGCGACGTTAATTACCTACCTACTATAACATAAAGCTATAAATTTTACCAAGTGATTATCTGGTCCTGGATTTAGTTGACCAAAAATGACATTAAAATCACAAAAATTTATTACTTTCATTTGCGAATTTGTTTTGTCCTATGTACCTCATATCTTTGGGAACCCGTACTTGAGTGGTGGAAAATTCGAGATATTATTAGTTACCACTGGTGACCCAGATAATTTAAACGCTTCGATTTATAAGAACTTTTTCAAATTTCCGTATATATTCTTAATTTCTTTACTTAATTACTGATCGTTTGGCGCACCTTGGAAAGACTTGCCTCTTGCGCCATAAAAAAATCAATCGATTAGCAAATTCAGGCTCCTAATTACTTTATCTTTCGTTTTGTCCCTGTGAAAACTAGAGAAAAACGCACCAGTTAAAAAGTTAGGGCAGTCCCTACCTGCCTATCTCGAATAAAATTGCTGGTGTCATATAGTCTAGAAGCTGGAACTGAGCTCGCACATTTCGAGTAGAGACGTTTTTGGAGAACAGTGGTGAGAACAGAAGTGCACTTTAAAGAACTGTTCTTTTCAAAAGAGCGGAACAGCAAATAACTGTTCGCCGAAAAGAACAGTATTTCACATCCCTAGCCGAGCCTATGAGTGTTGGAGTCCTTTGAGTGTCCTTCGCCAGCGATCCCCAGATCTGTCTCCCATTGAACATGGTAGGGATATGCTAGACCGTCAATAATACCCCTCCCGTAAAATAAGAAATCTAATGTATACCAGCTGCAGAATGCTGGGCATAATTTACCACAAAATAACATTTGGGTTTTGTTTCACTCTATGCCACGCCGTATATCGAAATATAACGCCACCAGAGGGTCTTAACAACTTTCCAATTTATGACCTTTCTTATGTAATTCTACAATGATAAAGATTCTCTTAGATTTCACATTCAAATAATTTCTTTTTCCCTTCGTGTACATCAAACATGCTAAATTTCGTTACGATCGCGCACTGGCTGTGGGATGTTAGGATTTTTAGACAATGTATCATTATGTAGAAAGTAATTTATCATTATGTAGGAAGTAATGTATCATTTCGTAGGAAGTAATGTATCATTTCGTAGGAAGTAATGTATCAGTATGTAGGAAGTAATGTATTATTATGTAAGAAGTAATGTATCATTATGTAGGAAGTAATGTATCATTATGTAGGAAGTAATGTATCATAATGTAGGAAGTAATGTATCGTTATGTAGGAAGTAGTGTATCATTATGTAGGAAGTAATGTATCATTATGTAGGAAGTAAACTTGAATTTAAAAAAAAACGTACCCTAAATATATGTTTTTATGAAATATTTTGTAACTATTATATATACTTGGCTATTTCAGATGAGTCATGTTAAAGATATGATAATGTATGAAGAGGAATCTTTGGCAGAATGTTCGCCCGTTACTTCCAGGTCTCATGTCGTATATGAATCATCACCTTTAGATACCGCACATGTTTGGGATGATGAACTTCCATCATTTTCAGACACCCCTGGAAATTATGATCTTCCATCCTTTTCAGACACCCCTGGAAATTATGATCTTCCATCCTTTTCAGACACCCCTGAAGAACAGATAATATCAGACAGTGTTCTTTCACCTCAATCACCAATTAGATCTCCATCGATTCCGAATCAACTCAGGGCTTCCAGAAGCCCCTCGCCTCGGTCTCCAATTAGAGTCAAAACTCCACAAGATCACATACTGAATTGGAGCATTTCACCTCGATACAACTATATTGACCCACCAATCAATCCGTTTAATTGGGTTCCACCACCTCGAACCCCTGTGGAATTTCCCAGAAGCAGATTTGGTTACACTGATCCCAGAAAAATAAGACGCTATCGACGACCGACTCCTCCTGAGAATATGAGAGATCCTGCAGCCTCGCTTGTTTCTAACAGAGTTCCAGGAATGAGGCAACAAGTACGCTATGTGCGCTTAGCACGTAGAGAACCAGGTGCAGTGGGAACTTCCGGCATGATGCCAGTTACGCCAAGCAAAGCCAGAGCTTATCCTTTCTCTCCAAAAAGTGTTTTGCCGAGAAGGCGTTTCGCGCATCGAAATTTGTTCGGAACAGAAAAGCCGTCCGCAACAGAAGAACCCCAAACGGAGACGTCAAGACATGACGAGACGATGGATTGGCAACTCGTTTCTATCTAATCTCCTGTCTTAGCTGAAACACCTGTGGATGCCTCATTTGATTGGGATCAGTATGGAGGCTGGACTTTTTTGAGACCGAGAAAATGATGATGATGCTCCTCTTCGTCCGAAATAAAATTTATGTATTAAAAATGTAAAAAATGATTTATTAAAATAATACAAATTCATGAACAATATCATAATTATTATCATGGCCATGGTAGCATAGTCCGTAGAGATGCGGATTAGAGACCGGAGTGTGGTCAGTTCGAAACTCGATTCAAGCAAAGGCCGTCGTGTACGCAAGGGGGGGGGGCACTATAAATCTATCATGACCTCAAATATCCTCACGTTGGGGTGGTTGTGGAAGTTTGTAATCGGACCGTGGTTCAAAATTACGAGGTGTCTTTGGAACTTTCCCTTCATGATTGTTCCCGGACCGACCCTAATAGCCCGTTTGTTGTTCCAGCGTAACGTGAATTCAACTACAGACTTAATTGGCGTCATTAATTTTCATTAACCAATCGTCATTCATTACAATAACTGTTAATTTCTCTCATTTTCTCTCTCTCTCTCTCTCTCTCTCTCTCCATCTCTCCTACTCTCCTCTCTCCCTCTCTTACCCAACAATGCATTACGTTTGTTGAAATGAATTATTTTCACGACTTTGAAATAGCTGAACACTTAAGTAATTACGATTTGCGTATAAACGTCTGTGCTTTTATTCTAAATTGAAAGAAAGGGAAATTTAATATGGTAATAGTAATTTTCTACAGCCTGATTTATTTTACTAAAAACTCGTTTGCGCGTCACTTTTATATTAGAGCTCATTTTTAAATTTAAACATTTAAATGACTTTTTCAAAAAACATGTTACAATTATTTTAATGAATTCTATATCGTCAATGATGGACACTAGTTTCATGCCATCCACTTTTTGCTAAAAATCTCACAATTTACAATTCCTGCGATACATATATATCTAATTCATAAATATATAATATTTATTTCACATAATGACTCATTGATTTTTGCGAGGAATTTGCTAAGAAATTAATTGAACACGCTGCAATTTTTTTAAATCGGATAAATTAGTGCATATTTTTTCTTTGCAAATGAAAAAATTCTGAATATTTGGAGCAGACGTTAAGAGCATAAAATATTATAAATAAAGTATATTAGGTATTTCTTCAATGGTTTGATTTTTTAACATTTGATTCCGTTTTGTTCCAAGAATCTATTTGGTAGTGAAAAAACAGATACAACTAATTCGGTTTTGACACGATAGAATCGTTCCTGAAGAATACGTGTCAAAAAAAAAATTGTATCTATGGAAGAACACAAGATTGGTTCCGGATCTAAAATATTAGTAAAAATAATTTTTTTTTAAACTATACGAAAATATTTGTTTTAAGTTTATTTCTTTTCTTTTTTTTTAACAAAATACAGATGTAAAAATATGAAATGAAAATATATTTAGTAAATTTGCAGTTGAAAAGTTGTGGAGACATTGTCTTCTTCCTCTATTAATGAATTTGTTTCTGTGATTTCTTGAGCAGACTTAGCTCGAGTGTCCCCTGGTGCTCATGTTTCACCGATTTTTGGAACGAATTCAGTTATTAATCGTAATGTTTGTGTTTTGGTTAGGCAGTTATATAATTCTCTGAAAGCGGTTGTCAACAACTTCAGTTCATGTTCAAACCTCCCAGGGCGTTTCTCATTAGGGCCATGTTTGACAAAATGATTACCCAATTTTCTGGCCAGTTCCAGGCCTTCTTTTATTAAATTTGCATTTAGAACAGGATCATTTTCTTCATTATCACTAAACCATTCTGTAAATATACCAGTAATCTCCCAGGCCTTTTTTGTCATCCAGTTTACAAGTTCGATATTATACACCTTTCATTGAACCTGAGTTTAGACAGTGGTTTCAACATATGATATCCTGAAGCGTAGGTACAAAATAATATGGTTACTCGATCCTTAGCTGCCTTAAAACCATCTGCAGTTTTCTGCGATTTGGCTACGTACAGCATTCGTTTTCAGATGAGATCACTTTCAATTGCTTTCCACTCTTGACAATTGCTTTCCACACATCCTCCGTCTTCGATAATTTTAGCAAGTTCCTGCGGGAATTCTTTAGCAGACGATTCATCTGTAGATCAATCGCGTGTCTAGATTAATGCCCAGCAGTTAGAATAAAGTGCGGGCACACATACAGACAGACACCAGGCGCAAAAACCAATGTGTTTTTATTAGAATGACCCAAAACGGATAAATCTATGCTCAGATGGCAAAATGTTATAAGTCACATTTTTAATTTTTCGTGACAGCAATTTTAAGATTCAAGATTCAACATGTGGTTCTGTGGTTTTTGATTTATTACAATTTTTCTCTCCTTTGTTTTCTCATAAATTGGAAGAAAAAGACTTACGACATTTTGCCACCTTCTAAATATTAACAAAAAAGACTCCAGGATGGGACTTAGTCAATTTTTTGGGAAAATAGACTTAATAACATTTTGCCATCTGGGCACAGAAATAACGATGGGGCGAAAATATTCAATGTTCAAACACTCCATTTCATTGATATAGTAGAAATAAATACCATTATCATCACTTCATATACCAGTCCTTATTGAGGTGCAACCCAAATCAGTGGAGAAATCATAGAGGAGATTTAAATTTCAAGTCTATGAAACCAATGATCGATTCGAGTTTGTGCGTGCAATTAATTCAATGATAGTCATTTTAAAGTTTTCAGACATTTCACGGGTTATTTTTGGGTTAATACTAGTTTTTCTTTTTGAACCATTCACGCAATGTTAGTTGCTCTCAAAAGTGAAGTTAAAAATAGTTCATCCTTTGGTTTACCTAAATACGCTATTCTAGCTATGTTTACAACATCTATGGTGCAAAATGTGTTAATAAGTATTTCAATTGAATAAATATTTGACTTAAATACCTTTTAAAACACTCGTTTTTTATAAAAGTAATTTTATAGTGCAATATTAAAATGCTTTCCTTTCAAAAGTCTAAATTTATATTTTTAGTGGCAACTTTGAATGCTGTTTTAAAATTCAAAGCACGGAGAAAATACATTAGTTAAATCAACAATAGACGAAATTTTTCCGTATCAGATGTATCCAATAGATTTTCAGCAACAAATAGTAATCAGTAGTAAGTATAATTTTTCATAACTAATAATTGAGGGGGAGTTAGTTCCAAGACCCATTTTTACTCATTTTTGAGATTTAACTATTTTAAAGTTATATAAAATCTTTAGGTAACATTTATTAAAAAGAAGTGTGTTTATCAATTTATTATTAATTTTTCAAGTGTTCCAAATGGTAATACTGCATTTTTTTTTAATTTCTGTTACTTACTTTACAGTTAAGTATTTGTGTAAGCATTGTACGAAAATTTAGTGACTTGTCACTCAGCTTGACTTCAAAAACTATCACAATGATTTCATTCAAAAAAATGTATGTAAAAATTAAATATTTCCGTCATATATTGAAAAGATTAAGTATTTTTATAAGCATTGTACGAATAAATTTTGTGGTTTGTCAACTATCTTGATCCTAAATACTAGCGCAATGATTTTATTCAAAAAATGTATCTGTTTTATTCTGTCTTTTATTTCAGTATTATACAGGTAATCAATCAACAATTACTAATCGCAAACAAATTTCTTGCGTAATGATTACTGGAATATAAGATCTCGGAAGGTTAGATGCATAGAGCTTGGTTGCCCAATTTATAAGTCTTGTTCATAACTTGCGCATGTGTTATCGTTAAAGTGTATAATTCAGTTATTTCATAGAATACCTAGTTATTTCATGAAATAACTGATCAAGTCAGTTAAAGTGTGTAATAAATTAATAATTCCATACTTTAACTAGTTATTCTATAAATTAACTAATGATAGACAGTTTAAGTGTAAAATAAACAATTTGGTTGAATTAAACAGGATACAAAATGTTAGTTATACAAAGACACAATAAAATCATTTGTTTTGCAATAGGTATTACTAACTTAATTTCTAAAACAAATACATTTTTTGTTGACACACTACGTTTTGCATGAATATTTTTTAAATCCCTGACCGGTACCTAAACTTTGAGCAAGTAGCAACCGACCGGAGCTATTTTTCTATATCTGGTACTTCTTCGGTCTTAATTAGTTTTTGTTCATAGACGCTGAACTGGGAACTGGAATATAGCTGTTTTATACTTTCGTTTTCTGTTCCCGATTGAAAAATTCCTTTGGTTATTTTCATGATAGCTAAAATCGATCTGGCGTCACCTCTTCCTCTGTCAACTTCAGCTACTGAGATACGATTGTAAGCCCCATAGAGGCTTCAGAATGATATTTATCTGACATGAATTTCATCTTCTTAGCTTGAATTTTCCAACATTCTTTAGAGTTTTCTCGCTACTCATCCAATCACACTTATTTAAACTGGTACAGTGTCTCACGACACTAGGCACGAGATTGTGTGTTGGTGTTAGTTAGTTAGTTCCCTCTGACCATTCAGTTCATTAAAACCCGATTCGCATATCTTCTGTACAACTTTGTCTTTCAAAACATAGTCTTTTAAACATGATACGTCGGCAGGCTTATTACATTTCGAACAAACCACGTTCTCATTGCATTCTTGTGAACAAACTATACATACTTCACTAATGGCATTATTTAACCTTGTTTTTTCAACCAGCACCTCATTATCAGGTTGAGATAAAGTACTCATTGGAGTCAAAGCACCTTGTAATTGATCTTCGTCATCCAATGAATCAAATGCTTCCTTCGTAATAGGAGTTGTTAACAGTCCAACTCCAGCTGCAAACGTAAACCCGTAAGGGTACTTTTAAATACCAGAGTAAAACTCTCTGTTTTTCATGAACTGAATACATTTTAGCCCGTTACTCCAGGAAGTGCACTGGTTGTCTTGCATCAATGTCGTCAACATGTTCTCTATTCTTTATTAACTCTCTCAACACTGTCTTAGCTTTGGCTGTCTTGATTTACCATGCATAATCTTAAGTTCTGGCCAGGTTACATTTAAGTCATCTCAATAAGTCTATTACAAAATTATCATACATTATCCGACTGTAATATACATGGGGCCTCAAACAACAGGAATATATCAAACAATTGTGCTAGAACTTATGCTCTCTTTGTTTGAGAATAGATCTTAAAACACATCATAGTAAGATATAGTCTTGATAAACTATGTAATACAAACTTCGAGTATCCACAGGTTGTAATTGAAAATCTACGAGAATCTACATGACATCTTGAGTTCATATGTGAAAAAAACATAGGTTTAACAACACCTTTCTTGCCTATTTTCCTTTTCTGTTGACAAGGCTCGCAAAAATTCAGGAAAATCTTAATATCATTTTGCGTAATATTTCTATAATGACGATTAAGTTCTTTTATCATTCGATCTATTTAACCATGCTCAATAGATAAATGAGTCGTATAAAATGTCAAAGAATCACTTGAACAATAAAACACTATATTTGGTTTTGAATCTGCCACAGGAACAATTAAATTTTTGTAAAATATTAGACTACAGTAATCTCTATACATTAAGTTCAGCAAATTATCTTTAATTTAAAAAATAAATGACCAGTGGTTCTGACTTTACAGCCTTTTGAATTCGAAACTTTATTTACTCCGATATATTACACTTTAACGGGGTATAGATCCTTATTCTATCAAATAACTAACTAAACCATAAAATACAAGTGATTTTACACTTAAACTGACTTGATCAGTTATTTCATGAACTAACTAGGTATTCTATGAAATAACGGATTTCATACTTTAACTCTAACATAAACACTGAAGAGCAATTGAATTAGGGATGCCTGTCGAGTAGCGCGTAGCACCAATTTTCGCCTTGATGACGGCGGCGATTCGTCTTGGAATGGACTCGACAATACACTGAAAGCGATGGGAAGTAATACGTATCCTGGACTCCTGAAAAATCTCCCGCAACTCATGAAAATTAGATGGAAGGTGGTCTGAGGCTCGGACCTCTCTCTCAATTTTCATCCCAGATCTCGAATGTGACCTTGATGGCCAGGAAAGCACGTGAAGGTCTGTGGAATGTTCATCCAATCATTCGGATACAATTCTGGAGCAATGGCACGGCGCACTGTCTAACTGATAGAAAATCACTGTAGCGGACTGTGGAAAACGAACATACGGGAGCAATGGTCGCCTTACGGTAACGTTCACCTGTGAGATACGATGTCACACGTACCAGGGGTCCCATTTCAGTCCATGTGAACCGTTCCCAGACGGTTTACGCCGTACACGTACTCTGTCATCGGCTTGTAAACATAGTGAATCCCGACTCATCGCTCCAGGCAACATTTTTCCACATCTCGACGGTCCATTGGCGATGATCCCGTGCCCATGCTAATCGTTGCGCCCTGTGTTGTGTAGTCAACAGAGGGACTCCCGTGAGACGATGGCTTCTGTAGCTGTACCCCATAAAGAGGAGATGGTTTTGGATGGTGTGGCAGCTTACACGTTGTTGTGCACCAGCATTAAATCGTCGGGTGATCTGTTGCACTGTGGCCCGTCTATCCGCTGTTACAATCTGGGCTAACCGACGATAATCTCGCTCATCCATACGCTGTTGTCCACGGCAGTTGACTCTGGTAGGGATGGTTTTACCGGAATCGACGTTCTCACGGTACACCCTTGACACAGTGGTGCATGAAAATCCAAGTGTTTGCAGTGAAATGGAGTGACCCATTCGTGCTTCTACTATTTGCCCACGCGTTTAGAACCACACTTTTACCCATACTGCTTTTGACTATTACTGATACCGTGAACCGCACTCCTTATCTTATTAAGATGCTGCTTACGTCATTTTTAACGGACAGCTACAAATTTGCATAATGCCAACTATACCTAATTCAATTTCATTTCAGTGTGTATTTAAGTTTACAAACTAGAATGACTTTGAAAACATTGATACTTGGATGTATTGCTACACTCTGTGTCCGGCTTCCTCACAACACTTAGTGTAGATTTTATAACACTTCCTTCGAAACCGAAACACAAGCAATAATTTTAAAATAATGACGAAAATACATAAAGCAACCGCAAAAGAACTAAGCCACACAAGCAAATAAAAAGTACTATTTGGTTCAGGTCAAATCCTGTATTTCAAATCCTGTTATCTCTGGATCCGGATCGCTGGATTTTTGTAGTACTTACGCTAAATTTGGTGGAATTAAGTTAAGGGGTTTTAGGATATTCTGAATTTTATTTTTCTATATTTTATGTGGCACATTGTATTAAATCTTAGGAGAAACTTGTACTTTCTTCCTTTCGGGTGTGTGCTTTGCAATTCTTAAATTTTTATTCCTGCTAGACTTGCTTCAAGACACAAGGCCTTCTAACCGTAATTTTGGATGGTGTTATCCCACCCAGCTGAATCATAAACAGGTGGATGACATTAATTGTTGAGTTTAGACAAAATAATACCAGGACACAAAAATTTGTACTTTTCATTGAAAATGATTAAAACTAGTTACTATAACAATGAAGCAGCCTTGTTGATTAACATAAGAATTCTATGTATAAGAGCGAAATATGTTTCAGAAATGCGTATTATAAACAAAAGAATAGAGTATAACCTAACTAAACTTCTTTGTATAAATATAATTGCCTGTCAACAATTCTTAGTTTCTATTATAGACACTTCAGTATCTGTAGTACATAATAAGAATCCATATTTTCATTTGAACACAATTCTGATTTGTTACCAAATTGCAGTCTTATTCGGCTTGCCATAGTCAAACCTCTAATGCTTGACACTTTCTTGCTACCGGACACATCTAGAATGTCCCCGGGCAAGGAGGAGAACTGTGACATCATTTTCTATCTATTGGCATTTTAAGGAAATTCTTTACAACAGATTGTGCTTACTATGATAGCAAACAAATAGCAGTGTCAGTTTAATTTGACGAGAAAAAAATGTGACTTGGCATTATATTGGCGACCCTCAAATAATATATGATTCGGTAAACGATAACTAACCTGCTTAGGGTTTGCATAAAGTTTAAGATATTAATAAATGATAGGAAATCTCAGAAACGGCAGCAAAGGTAATACATGCTTCATTCAAAATACACTCACTGCCAAAAGTTAAGCACGGAGAGGAAAACAATAATTTTCAGAAGATAATCTGAATTTGAGAGGCTGCAATTAGCTGCAGAGGTAGATGGAAGTATGCAAATGTGTTATGTAACAGTAGTTCACGGTTTCGTGTCGAGAAATATGCAAAAAGGCAGGCGTATAAGAATTCAGCGCTGTGGAGGGTTAGAGGAGCAACATGTAAGTGCTGATAAAAAGTGTTTGGAACTTTCGTACTATTAGTTTTCAAGACAGACGTGTTTCTATGGCTTCCAGAAAACGAATGGCAGATAATGAGCGCTGGCGTTCTGTGTGACGCCTTGAAGTAGGGCAATAAAACACTGGTGTTACAATTTTCTTCGGCGTTCATCATTCCGTCATTTCACGATTATGGAACCAATTCCAAACAAGCCAAACAGTTGTCCGAAGACATGTGGCCGGCCACCCCAGAGTTACGACCCCAGCGGAAGATCGATATATTGCTGTTATAGCGAAGCTGAATCGAAGAACACCTTCACACGTGTGACATCTATGGTTGCAGCGTCCATTGGTAAGACGATATCTACCACTACTGTGCGCCGAAGGCTACACATGAATGGACTGTACGTCCGGGTACCACGTGTTTATGTTCCTCTATCCTTCGAATCCAGAGGGGCACGATTAAATTGGTGTCGGCAACGGGTGAATTGAACTCTGATTGGGCTAACGTTATATTCACGGATGAGTCGAGATTTGACCTGGAGCCAGATGACAAACGTGTAAGAGAGAGAACAAGGCACACGCAATCGGCCCCAGAACATCATCGAGCATCACGCATTCCGGGGTGGAAGCATCATGGTGTGGGCTGGGATTTCGTTGAGATATCGCACCGACCTGCACATCTATAGACGGGGTTCTGTGACGGCTGTCCGGTATCGGGATGAAGTCCTAGAACCCACTGTGAAATTGTACGCTGCAGCAGTTGGTCCTTCTTTTATTTTAATGGACGATAATGCGTGCCCCCAAGTCGACATTGTCGACGACTACCTGGAAAGTGAGGGGATTGCGAGTATGGTTTGGCCGGCGTACTCGCCCGACCTTAATCCAATTTAAAATCTTTGGGATACCCTCGGCCGTGTCTGCACGTTTCCCACTCCCAGCTACTCTCACAGATTAGCAAACTTCTCTACAGAGGAATGGCGATTACTTGACTCTGGGGTGGTTGATCACCTCATAGAAAGCCTGGTCACACGCTGTAAACTTTGTATTAGGATGAGGGGTGGTCATATATTCCATTAATATCGATTTTGTTCATTTATTTTAGATTTAAAAATCATTTTGTTTATGACTCCAATATAACTTCATCTTATAATTTATGAAAATTCAATATTGTTTTCATCTTTGTATTTAATTCTTTGGGTTTTTTTTCGTGCATAAATCTATGTGCTACCTTCTTGCCTCATTTTGTGTCAATCAAAGCTGTACTTGTCTCTTTTTCGCATTTTACCTTTCGTGTTTAACTTTTGGTAGCGAGTGTACTAAAAACAAATATTGAAGTGTAAAGTTTAAAAACATAGTTCTAATAAAATTAAGTAGAAAGAATTTTAATATTCAAGCAATGCTGAATTTTAGTATTCAAGCAATGCTAAGTATTATAATTTTAACAATTATTTATTACTCTTTTAATTTACTCAATTTTCAATTATTCATATAACTTTCATTGTGGTTATGTATTGCTGTAGCTTATTAATGAGATTAGAAAAAATAAAGTACCTTTATTTCTTTATGGGGCCGTGGTATACAAGTTAGAAGCTGGCAAATTATCAAAAAGAAGGCTGCTAGTTCTCAACTCGATCCAACTAAAGACCGTCATGTACTACTGGTGGGCGTTAAATCTGCTGTGACCTCAAATGTCATCACGTCGGTGTGGTGTGGAAATTTTGTAGAGTGGGGTACCAGCTCAGGTGGTGACCTCGTCATCTGACGTGGTTTAAAATTACGAGGTGCAGTATTCTGTTTTTTTCCTTTGGGATTTATCCCGGGCCGTCGCCAATACCCCGTTGTGTTGCTCAGGGTGACGTTGATTGAACAACATTTTACCATTAATTGCCAACACAGCCTCAATCTGGATTCTTGCTTCAAGAACCCTTACTGTGATGCATGAAAATAACCTTAAAAATGTCTTTAAGGACCAAAAGACATCAAAAAAGCTTTAAACATTAAAATGGTACCTTCTTTATTGATTATTTAATCGAATTAATAATAATTTTGATCTATCCGCCTTATGGGAGATTAATATGCAAATAAGGATTAATTAGTACGATACAAGAAAGAAATTTCTGTATTCAAGATTAGAATATGCATATTCTTGTTTCTTATTTTATTTTACTTGCGTATTAAATTATGTATCCTTTCTTTCACTGCCTTTTATAATTGAAAAATATTTAAAATATTCTTTAAAAAAGTTTTTTAGGACCAATGTCCTCTTAGAAGTATCAGTTTCACGTAAATTTCACATTGGGCCAGTCCGTCTTTGCCTTTAGCCTACCATATTCAAAAACGCAAATTATTTTTTGTTTCGTATTCCCATTCTTAAATTTCTTTTTTATCCCCTCTTTTTAACACTTAAATATCCTTTTGTAAAAATGTTCAAATTCAACTTAATTTCACGCAAGAAAGTGTCCATGTAAGCATAAATTTAAAAATCTGTCTTCCCAGAAGATGAGCCCTTTCTTTTTATTATTTTTCTTCTCTTGATTCCTTTTCCAACAATTAAACTATTTTACTCAATAATCTAATACGGAATAATCATCTATGATTTCGATTTCTAAAATATGTGATTTAATAAAAACAACCAAACTTCGGGTGTGAAAGCACAGCAAACATTTTTATCTTGTCTGTAGTAAACTATTTACTTTATACCTCTCAAGTTTGGAAATTACATTTATATCCATAAATATATCAAACATTCTCTTCGGTTAAAATTACAACTACTGATTTAAAATTTTATTAATCCGAAAACTTTATGTCTAACTTTAGTGTATAAGTTCCTGTTAATATATTTAGTATGTACGTTTTAAGTTTATGTAACAGAGGTACTGACTTTCTTTCTATTGTTCCAGTAACATCTAATCTGAAATATTTTCAAAATCGTCTCTGCATCTTAACATATTACTTCACGTTTTATTATACACATGCTATGTCAATTTTATTCTATAAGTTAGTTAAAAATATTTATCGGGGATGATCGTCGAGTATTCTCTTTTCGTCTATTTGAAATCTATTTCACTTAAGGTAAATAATAGTAATTCTCAATCATAAAAATTGCTTTTAATGTACTTTATTCTTTTACAGTGTCTTATAAGTGACGAATTCTATCAAGCAATTGAAAATTTGAAATAAAAAATTGTGGTGACTCTTTCCAGCTAAATTGAGATCAAAACCTTGCAAGAAAGAATTAAACAAATTAAAGAAATTAGTAGATTAAATGCTAAAAAGTCAAGATCAATTGAGGAAATGTACAGATCAAATTTAAATGTAAGTTAGTTTGTTCCATTTGTATCCAATACCGGTAATACTTCTACTACAGGAGTATACAGATGGTTTTATTTATATTTTGTATTGAGAGAATCGGAGCTCAGTTTAAGACAGAAAACAAACAACATTTTATTTTTAAATTTCTATTAGAACTCTGCCGTCATCGATTTTATGATAATATTTATATTTTCTTCAAATATCAATGTCATTTTTAATATATTGCATATTTCCATAACTTTTAAGATATACAATATTCTATAATCCAAAAGATTTGAACATTTTTGTATAAACAATACATGTAAAACTATTTTATTCAAACATGGTTTCTTTGATAATTCTAATATTTCAACTTTGAGCTTTATTACATAAACATTTAAAAAAATGGAACTCTAAATTCTGAAATAAATTTAAGAGATCTGACGAAAACCCAAAACTTCAATAGATATAGAAGAAATTTCTCAAACCTACTGGAAAACAAGATACACACAGGTTCGATAGCTATGTCTAAATCTACAAGATCAAGATTTTTTGCTAGAATAACTAAGAAACTGTACTTTCGATAACAGCAATTTAATTGAAATTGGTTTAAATTTGTTATAACTAAAATTAATAATGAGAGGGATTTTCAATCAAAATCAACAAACCTGACGGTATACAATTTTGCTTTAGTTACCTAATTGCTCTAGTATGATACTTATCGGAGTTAAATTAAAATGATGTTTGTCACTGCTTTGGCGTTCTATCTTAATATGTGTTACCTATGAATTAACAATCTTAAATCGATTCGGAATTCATTCTTTGGAATTTTTGCCAGTAACATGCTTAAAGCATGTTGGGAAAACCGCCTCGTCAGCCAACTTAGCGCCCTCTCTAAAATATATGAAAAACCCTCTATTAAAGCATAATAAACAGTTGTAACAAAGATAACATTCTCTCCCCGAAGAATTCGGTTTTAGAACCGAACATAGGACAAACCAACAACTCATCAGAACAGTGAATTCAATAACCGAAGTTCTCTACAAAACTTTCTTCTCGGAAACTGTTTTCAATCAAGTATCAAATAGTTTCTTAAGAACGTTACTTTTCGAGTCAAGCGGAATTGTCATTCTGATATTTTTACTATTAATGTAGACACGTCTCAAGAATCGTTCCCATTCTTTACAATATATTCATCTGATTTTTTTTTTCGTCATCCCGAGATCATGAACTGGTTTCTCGCAGACGACTCCACTGTTTTATATTGAACAACTTTAAAATCCCTTTTAAGTGTAAATTACAATTTTTTCTAAAAACCATTGAAACTTGGCTAACCAAATGGTGCATTGCTATTAATATAAATTAAACAATAGCAATCGTGTTTCATTAAGACAAACATAAATTTTTATCCCTCCCCTCGTTGTATACGATGACCCAATTCCATGGCCTGATAAGGTAAAACATCTCGGATTAATATATCAGACGAAAAACACCTTTAAATCTCACAACCAGATAATTAAGAAAACATATTGAAGCAAATTTCACTTAATTTATTCCTTATTGGCTAAAATCCTGAATCTCCTTAAATTACAAGCTCCTCTTAAAATAAATTGTTAGATCCATATTTACCTACGAAGCCTCGATCCTGGGTCCTACTACTAAATACAAGCATCAACAATATAACTGTCTCTTAAAATAAAATGTTAAGAATCTTTCTGACGTTCCATGGTGTGTATCTAATGCAGTCATCCATAATAAACTAAATATTGACCCTCTTCGCATGTACAGTCAAACACTCTCCATAAAATTCCTTAGTACAATACCGCAGCATTAACAATTCAATCGAAGTCCAAGACATTTTTTAATCCATCCCGAAGCAGACACAACTGCACTGTAGTGCGAAAACAGCACGAATCGTACACAATGAGAAGACAACCAAGAGCTAAGATTTTTAAGTTCTTATTATTCTAAGAACGTAAGAATATGCACAATATTTACATCATCACATTATTAGTAATACACCAATACATATTAGTGCTTGTCCTCAAAGTCTAGCATGGTCATTAGCGTCACCCCTGCCTCCGGCTCTATCTATCGTCTCTCTCCTGCTCTGTAACCGTCGTTCGTCCGCAGTTCAAAAAGAATCCAACGGTAAAAGTCGAAATTCAATCAAAGATTTGAACGAACTCCATCTGTTCGACCTAAGTCGTTGTAAAGTGGCTGACTAAAGAAAAGCAGCTGGTGCGAAATAATAACCAACCAGAATATATTAATCATTCCGACAGGTGTGAGAACGTAGTGTGAAAGTCTTCACAACCCCTTCTCCCCAATTATGCAAAGGAATCGATTAAACACTAGAGCCGCCAAAATCCCAGGAAATTCAGATAATGCACCTAATCCTGGATAACAATAGCCCCCTACGGGTACTAGAAGTATACTACACTTGTCGCGTCAATCGATCCTTGAGCTGTCTCTACAACGCCGACGATACCACTTCGAACATCACTTTTCCCCAAAAACTGAGCCATTGTTTCGTTATAAGTCCTTCATTTATATCCCTAAAGTTAAACTTTATTTTTCGAAAGTAATGTATCTGCATCTACGAAACTGACCGTAAAACCATCTGCGAAACTGTGGACATCAAGAATAATGTGATTAAACCAAAAACCATCTGGATGGAAATCAACCTAGATGAACAATGCAGTCAGTACAAGACCTGCCGATCTTGGCTCCTGGTCCAAAAATGGTTGCTGCGGGTGTTAAAATGGGCACTGTGCCATTTCATGATGCTGGACAGGGAATTTTCTGTGTGGGATTTATAAGGAACTAGGGGGCCCTCCCCCTGCTCACTAACGCTCGCCAACCCCAGGAGAATTGCTTCACTGCTCGAATATATGCTCGCTTCGCTCGCATCAATGAAGACATGTGTCCTAGCAGAAGGAATTGTTTACAAAATATGATGTTCCAAAAATATATTTTTTTAATCTAAATTTGTTTTGCTGTTTTTCAGAAAAGAAATATATTTGTACATATGAAATCAGAATTGAAACTAAAACTTTGAGCAAATTTTCCCTCGAAATGTGAGCGTTGATTTGAAAATTAAATACCCAGCATGTTGTTTGTGTGTACATTTCCCTCTGCACTCGAGTCACCCAAGCTTTTTTATTGAGTTTGTTGTCGAAAGTTGTAGTGCAAGCGTCTTGTTGAACTATAATTGTTGGTCCTGAAAAGGACCTTTTTTTAAATAGCCCTGAAAAGATACTCCGCTTTCTTTGATTTCTATTATCAACTGCAACAGCTCGACTAAAATTCATTTTTTTCCAAATAAAATTTCATCCGATAACGCTATTAATTGAATTGAAGCGCGAGGCCTCGTGGTAAACAAACAATCGTATAATGTGGCCAAAATGCGATAACAAATAACGTCTTTTTTGCGTGCCGCGTAAGAGAATTATATATATAGATGATGCTCATAAGGAAATATTTTTAACTTAGAAATATATTTCAAGGAAAACGTTACGCAATGGCTTTAATACATTCTCTAATGGCCGTTTAAAAGATTACAAATATTGAAAAACAACGTCTTGTGACATCGCAGTAAATGGGTTGGAAAATTTGTGATTTTAAAAGTTGAGATGATAGAAAGGATAGATAGTGTAAGACAATCCAAATACATCATTATACAGTGCAGATAGTATACAAGAGACTTATTGAATATAGTACGGCGTCAACATAATTCCATACAGCTCGATTAACCTGAGAAAATTGAAAACTTCGGTTACAAATTCTTGAATAACAAACTCTTACCTGATTTAGCATCTCGCATGAAACCTCACCCTGGTAGCAACTATTTAGAGAATGATGAAGAGGTTTAACGTAAGGTGAGAATATGCAAGGTAAATTACTTGTTTTTTATGTTGAAGGTATAATGAAGGCGAGTCAACTTCGATGGAAATTTGGTTGGGAAGAATTAAGGGATAATATATGGGGAATAATGGATAGTAATCATGTTCGTATATCACTAAGAGCTATTAGTGATTTTTATTGACTTTACTTTTTACATTATTATGTACTCAAATTTATAAACACTCCCAAAAGTAAATTTCTTTTCGAGAAGAATTACACTCTGAGCCAAGAAAATTGAATCGTTGAGAACAAATGCAACAAAAATGGATATACAATGATGAGGAAATGAATAAAAAGAGAGAAATTATCAATTATTTATTTTATTTATTATTATTATTATTTATTTTATTTATTTATTTATTTTTATGAAAATGAAAACTAACTGATCACAAAGTGCATTTGAATTATACAACCTGAACCCTATAAAATATTCGTTGGAAACTTGTAATTATTCTGGTTATTATTGGCGTTGCATCTAATTTAGCTTACCATCATTACGCACTCAGAGATCTTACTCGCAATTGGATGACTTTAGAGTGGCCGCATCACCGAGCTATGAGCTACAGGTTGGTTTTGTTGACAAATGACTCGGCATCGAAATTCACCGATTGCCGTGACATGGTGGAGGCATCATGAGTCTGTGAAGCTACACATGCACGTCATTGAGGTCCTGATCCGCCTAGCATCCTTGCGCCTATTTATTCGTTTGAAGTAGGTTCCATAACTGAATCCATCTTCATATTTTGAGCACCAGAGTGCTCTCGGTTCAATTTTTCAGAATTCAGAAACTGTTGAGCCCCGTCTCCAAATATTTGCACGCCATCTTGGTAATAAAGTATTGAAAGGAAATCAGATGAAATTGTTATATCAAGGCAGACGGTTACCAGATGTATCGAGGAATTCTCTCGGAAAGTATCTCAGCAACTGGAAGTCCATGTCCATTCTTATAATTTCTTTTCTCTAGATTTGGTTGAATCAACGGACATGTGATGTAGCCCAGTTAAGAATTTTTATAAGAGGAATTGATTATGATTTTAAAGTATTCAAGAACTTACCAGTCTGGAGTCATTGCATGATAAAACAAGAGGGTCAGACATATTTGAAAAAGTAATAAAGCATGCCCTTAAAAAATCTAAAATTGATTATAGTAAACTCGCGCATCCTAAGGCGTATCAGAACTCGTATGTGACAGCAATTGACGCATGGTATGTAAAAGGTTGGTCACCCCTGGCCTAGAGGGACAAATTCGAGAGAGGGTACGTTGTACTAAGACGAGCTAAAACTACTCCACAACTTCTTTATCAAGGCATCCGACGATGTCTATCGTCCGCTATAGAGCCTACTGTAATATTACGAACCATTACAGACACCTGAATGATGTAGAACTGCAGGCAAGTCACCATTTAAGACGTCTGCTTTGATTACCAAACATTGTCGCCTGTGTTATGTAATGATCGAGAGTCGTGGACCGACATGGAATGTCAGTGTATCATGTTTAGTGTTTATAATTCTAAAGAGTAACAGTGTTGGAAGAAATCACTTACAATCCAGCCGGTCCCCTGTTGTGCTATGAGGTAGTTTGACATCAAAGGGAAGAGTCAATCGAATTCTGCTAGCTGTTGTTACATTCCAAAGAATTTCTTCTGACATATTCATCGTCATTATATCGAATATTTATCGAAAATGCATGATTATATGTCCGGAAGTTTTTCAATTTTGTCTGATAAATCTCTAATGATCTTTTCAAGTTCCCGTCGGTATCTACCACAGCACCGGCAGCATTCCCTAAATTGTACTAATCATTTCCGTAACTGTATATCGTGCTCAGTTACCCCTTTCAAAAGCTTTTACAAAATGCAAACAAACCGGTAAAATATTACGAACATCAATAAGCAGTGACAAATGGTCAAAAGCGAAACATTTTTAACGGGAGGCGTTACCGAAACCTGTTTCAAATAAACATTGAAGGTTGTCATACAACTAAGTAATATTATGGGAATGAAATAAACATCAATACCATTCTCCTCAGGGGGTTATTTTCTTTAAGTAAACACGGGCATCACACACCAACCCGAGGAAACTAGTTATCTTTCCTCCTTTTCGTATTACTCTGTCCTGCCCTTTTACCGTTTTCTTACCCTCGCTCTACCTAGTATTTTGTGTTTGGTGAAGCTTGGCCGAATACGGCTATAATGACATAAAACCCAATAAATCAATCATCCAAAGGGCTATGTACAGGAACGATAACATCGGGCAACAAACGGCTTGACTATTCCAGGAGTATCTACCTTTATCGAGCTGAGACCTTTCGTTGGCCAGCGAGATCCTCAGATCTGTCTCCCATTGAGCATGTCTGAAATATGCTGGAAAGTCCATTATACGACCCCAGAATATAAGGGATCCGGAGCAGCAGCAGTATAATGCTTTGCACAGTTTGCCACAAATAGCATCGGAGATTTGTTTGACACCATGCCACACAGTATATCAAAATGCAACGCAGCCAGCGGGTCTTTACAACTTAACAATTTGTGACCTTTCTTATGCAAATATACAATTATAATGATTCCCTTAAGGTTTCACAGCATCAATGGACCTTGCTTCATAAAACTCAAACCAACCAACCTTTAGGTTTCACATTGAAATCGCTTCCTTTTCTCTTTGGGTAATCATACATGCTAAATTTTATTCTGATCAAACATTGACGACGGTATGTTTCTATTTTTTGGCAATGCATAATTTTAATTATGTAAAATAACGAACCATAAACACGAGTTTTTATGATATATTGCTATTTCAGGTTTCGGATTTGGACACCAGTGGCTTCTTACCACGTTACACGAGCACACCAATTGAAGCCAATGCTCGTTCAGATCAGATAATAGACACCAATGGCTTCTTTCCACGTTACACAAGCACACCAATTGGAGCCAATGCTCGTCCAGATCAGATGAATAATTGGAACCTTTCGCTTCAAGACAATTACATTGGGCCGTCAGATAAAGCATCGGCTTATCAGGGATCATTTGGTGCACGTCAAAGTAAGATTATGAACCTTCCACCTCGAACCCCTGTGGCATTTCCCAAAAGAAGATTTCGTTACACTGATCCCGAAACTGAAATCTTCAATCGACGACCGACACCTGGTCCATCTGTTCAAGATCGAGTTTTACTCCATAGCCCGAATAGAGAACTACCACTAGTTCTGGACGTTGATGTCCAACCCCAACCGATTAAACAAACGGCCAGCGGTGAACATTTAATTTGCAATATTGTCCTCAATATGAGAGATCCTACAGCCTCGAATGTTCCCAACAGAGTTCCCAAGCCATTGCAAAAAGTACGTTTTCGAAGCAGAGCTCGACGAGAACCAGATGCAGTCGGATCTTCCGGTATGATACCAGTTACGCCAAGCAAAGCTAGAGATTATCCGTTCACTCCCAAAAGTGTTCTTACGAAAAGGCGTTTCGCTAGTAGAAATTTGTTCGGAGCAGAAAAAGAACCCTATATGTATAGGCCAAAACTAGACACGTCGATAGAATGGGAACCTGCTGTTACCAAGTCCCCTGTCTTCGCTGAATCACCTATGGATGCCTCAATCGACTGGGATGAGTCTGGCAGCTAGACTTTTTCAAGATAGTGCAAAATGATGCAGATGCCGCTCTTGTCTGCAATAAAATTTATGGAAAAAAATGGAAGAGAGTTATTTATTCAAGTAATGCATATACCTGATCATAATTAGTATCAAGGCCGCGGTAGCCTAATTGGTAGTGTCGCGAATTGGAGACCGGAGAGTTGCGAGTTCGAAACTTGGTTCAATCAAAGACCATCATGTACGGGAATTTGATGCAGGCTAAATCTGTCGTGGGCTCAAATGTCCTCACATTAGTGTGCAGGAGGTTTCGAGAAAATGGTAACAGTTCGGATGTTGACCTCTTTGTCTGAACGTGGTTGCAACTTACGATTAGTTGTTTCATCTTTCCCTTCTTGATTGGTCCTGGACCGTCGCCTATAACCCGTTCTTTCTCCAGTACAACGTGAATTCAACTACCGACCTAATTAGTGTCATATTAGTTTTTCATTAGCGAATCGCCTTTCACGATTTTAAGTATCGATTTCGATAAATTCTACTTTAGTTCCTTTATTGTAAATTTACTGATACATTACATTTGTTCAAACGAAAAATTTGTGATGTCATTCATAAAAATAACTAAGATGAAGAACAGTGAAATCTCTCTCAAAGGAAAATCAGTAGTGTCATTCATAAAAATAACAAAGTGGAAACTTGGCGCGTGTCCAAAGCATGCGTGCTAAAGAGCCACAAGGGGAGAAAAGCTAATGAATTAATTTTAAAATGTTCTAGATTAAATTTTAAAATTCGGGCTTCGAGGTGCATTCAGTCACCTTTCGGAATACCTGTGTATCAAATTTCATGAAACCATAAAATTTGACCCACAGCCACCTTTTCCTGCCAAATTTCATGGTTCCATGAAATATATGTGTATATGATATATGTGTTCCATGAAAAGTATATGTGTATTTCTTTGTGCTGTGCGTTTGTATAATTATATTGTTTTAACGTAGAATTTGGATGAAATTTTTCCTTATGGCCACTTTATTTTGTCACATTTGGTGATCCGGACGTGATTAATTTTTTATTTGGAGGACCTTGTGCTATGAAGGATTGTGCTCTGATTCACAGCCTTGTGTAATTTGAGATGGATCCACTTTTGATCGAAATTAATTGTAATTAAATAATTGATCCAAACACGAATCCCGATGCATTTCAGCGAAAAAGAACTAGTGTCAGACAACTTTTTACCACAATTAACACTAAACATTGTTGTTGTTGTTGTTGTCGTGCGGGCCATATATGGCCCAATTAGGGGTGTCATTGCCCCGGAGGGTTGGACTTCTTCATACATGACACATCCTTTTTACAGGAAGGTCCCTTTCACACATCCATTCACTCACACATATCGTAATTTAGATCCCAATCAGAGGCCGATAACCCCCTGATCAGGTATCCCCAGAGGTATTGATTAACATTAAACATTAATCACTATAAATGAGACATTAAGTGAAAGATAAAATGTGAACCAAAAGCTTTTTCATCTATATGATCAAAACCATCAATCAATAGAAAAAAATTGGGAACAGCTTTGATATCTCTAGGAAGTGTTTGTTTTCTGTACACATTGTCCAGTCGAATCTATGGCACTTACAGTAATGTGATTTGGCACACAGATAGTCCGAATTTTTTGCAATTTTTGGGACGTGGCGAATTTTAAAATTCTATCTGGAACATTTTAAAATGACTTTAATAGGTTTTTCACCGTTCTTTCTTCCTTTGGAAATGAAGAAGCCCCAAAATTTAGACTTTTCTTCCTCACGTTACTATTGACGTCAGCCTTTGGAACCATACAAATTTTTCACCTTCAGCCTCCAATGGTAGCGAACAGATTCGAATGACCTTCGTTTGATTTTGAAATTAATTCATTTTGATTTCCTGATAAACGGATTCAAGGAAAGCAAGAATTTATTAAAGTTAAAACTGGCGTTCTTCAGTACTTTTTTCTATCTCAGCGATCGTTAATGACAGAATACAAATTTTAACGGATTTGAAATCTGCGGAAAATTTTACACCAGATATATGTCTTATACGTTTGATTTTCTTTTAATAAATAATTTATCAACTAAATAATTATGTTTTTTGGTTTGGAAGAGGCAAACCAACACCACGGGCAATGTGACCACCACGAAAAGAATAGTCACGGACAACGCCCATTTGGTTTGCGAAGCAAAGCAACACCACGGGTAACTCCGTTATGGCTGTTATCCAACAGGATATGAAGGCTCAGGACGCCCTCGACAGACCAGTCGTCGAGAAGACCGTCACATCATACGAAACGCACGCGTAGAGACAACTGCCTCATTGGTCGCTATCCAGACACAGGCAGCACCTTCACTACGGGCCCCTGTGTCTTCCCGAACCATCGCAAGGCGCCTGGCTGAAGGACATCTGGTATCGCGGCGCCCATTACGTGTGCTGCCAATGACACCCACCCACCGACGCCTCCGTTTGGAGTGGTGTCGCGCACGACGGGATTGGACTGCAACGGAATGGAACCAGGTCGTCTTCAGCGACGAATCTAGATTCAATTTGAATAGTGATGACAATCATGTTCGTGTGTGTGGGCCCCGTGGTGAACGCCTCAATTCTGCCTTCGCTTTACAGCGACACACCGCTCCCACAGCTGGTGAGATGTTATGGGGTGTCATTGCTTACGATACACGGTCACCCCTAATATTGATCCATGGCACAATGACAGCAGAGCGGTACTTCCATGACATCCTTCATCCACATGTGATGCCGCTCATGGCAAGGCTCCCAGGAGCCATTTTCAACAATACAATGCTCGGCCACACACAGCAAGGATGTCACAAGACTGCCTCCGCCACATCACCACCCTTCCCTGCTCGATCCCCAGATTTGTCACCAATCGAGCATATATGGGGTCATTTGGGACGGTAAGTTGGACACCCTACGAGTTTAGTCGAACTAGAGGCGCGTTTGCAGCAACTGTGGAATGAGATGTCTCGGGACATCATACGGAACTTGTAGCACGCTCGTATCGCATCGTGCATTCGCGCTAGAGGGGGTCTAACAGAATACTAAAACTTCTGTGCATTTGTACTTTTTTCTGCAATAAATGATCCTTTTTCTTTGATTTTCTAATCACTTACTTATATCAAAGTAGTACTTACATGTGTAAAATTTCGTTTCATTTTGACGACTTTTTCTTGGTGCGCAAATTTTTGTGGCAATGAGTGTATAATAGCGGTTAAAGTGTATTTTCATTTTTAAAGTGTTTTAAACTGCTTACTCTAAAAAATTCTCAAAGTAATGAATTTTTAAATCTTCACACGAATTTTCAAATACGTAGACAAATAAAAATGAAATGGAGTTTGACTGTTTGCATGCGAAGGAAGTGTACTTTTTACTTGCCTCCACGTAATTTCGATCGTATTTGTATGCCACTTGGTTACTGGATCAACAAGCGTCAGATAATTGTATGTGGTAACATTCTTGTATCCGTTATCCACTAAATTTATGTAACCTTTCCAACAGTCTGATTGAATTGGGTCACCCGGTTTAACCGATTCAGTCAAGACACACACACTTTTACAAGCGTCTCTACCGACTCATCGTGAACGGCAACCAAAACCAGCTTTCCGAACCATCCTTCGATTTCCCCAAAAACCCATTGACAATCAACTCTGCTCCCTCTGTTGTATTTTCGTTTTCCAATTTTTGATTAATCGATATCTTCTATATTTTAAACTCTACCCTATATTCTGCTACTGTAATTCCACAAAATCAGAAATTACTTCATTAACAAACTGCCGTCAATCCGCTAAGGTGGTAGTAGCAAAAATACTCAGCCGGTATGTCCTCAGACCACGGGCCTAATTCAATTACCCAAATATTCGAACGATTCATCTTGAAATTCGAACGAGGTGGCAACTTTGGTGTTCCACCGCGCCCTTTCGCTTTTTTTCGAATTCGTCTCCTTTTCACTCGGAGAAGTTTATTCGAACCTTTCGAATTTTGCTCACTGTTGCTATTTTTTTTAAACATGGCTGACGTTCTCCTTTTTCGGAGACGCGTTCCTCATTATTTACGAAATCCGATGTCTAAACAAGTATTAAATATTTGTTTTATTTCTATTATTATTTACAAAGCGCAAATAAACGAAACAAATGAAACGTCAAAAGTCGTGCTCACAGAAAGGGGACCGGAACTAGATTAAATTAATGTAAGCGGCAGTGCGCATTTTCGTGATTCAAATTTGCGCTGCGATTACATCAGCCGATGACGTCAGCGCAAGATCTATGAGCATTTGCAACATTCTTTGTTCAATGCTCTTTTCAACGCGATATTGTTCAATTATGTATCATTTATATTTTTCAAATTATTAAATTTTTCGCACTTACGTTTTTTTTTTTACTTGAAAATCAAGCGTGGTACTTCGGTTTCGAAATCCAAGACGTATTCTACGTCAAAAATGAGTGATATAAGGTCAGTGGGAGCAACATAGATGTTAATGTGTGAATATCAGAGATTTGAATTTCTCCATAATGGACATTAGGGTGGAGCGAAAAACACGAATTTCGAAAATTGAAAACGCATATGGTGGGAATAGTTGGGGACTACCATGCTTATTAATAATACAAAATATAAGCTTAATCAATTAATATCTTCAGGTGCCAAAATCACTTTGAAATTTCGAAATTTTGCCTATTTTTTCACAAAAATGATAATAACGCATTTATAAAATTTTATACATTTTATTTAAAGCCATGGATGGGTGAAATGAACTTCCCTGCTAGTAAAAAAAAGTTTTACACCTAACATTATTCCGAAAAATAAAAAATTTCCCCTTTTTTTAGAGCGTCATCACCCGCGTCTCCACTCCTCTCAATAGAATCATCATTGCGACCACGCGTTTATACGGGCGCTTCCCCTTGCAGCTCTTCGCTGTTTTTGCATTATGAAAACAACCCAGAGCTCAGCACTAGGAGGTGGCTGCATATCGAGTTCCCCTCCCCCACTAAAATTTTCAATTTAAGTTACTAGCTTACCCTAAAAAATTAAATTGAAGTTACTGGCAAGTGGTTTAGCTTAAAAGTGGTTGATATTGACTTTTGGTTTCAAATCTGGGTAAAGAAAGTCTAGAAGCAATTCTTGACCAAATAAATCCATCTCGTGCTTCTGTACCACGTAGTGTACTATATGCTTCAGTTACTAATTTAACGCGACGTTCTACTCCTTGTGAATGGCATGGAAAGTTAAACATGTTACTATTGGTTGGAACGTCTAGAATCATAGACTTGAGTTGATCATCAGAAAGAGATACTGTAAGTGGTGGATGTGTAATGGAATCTAATTGCCATTCAATTAGATTTATGTAATCGTCTGCTTCAAAGTTTAACTGGGGAATTTTTATTTTAAACTATCGAATATTCTTTTTAACTTTATTTTTTTGTCTTAATTTTAAATTCTTCTAAGGCTCAATTCTCTGACGTGTTTTCGATCATCATCTAACATTGCCAATATAATATTTTCTGGATGGGCATAACAAGCATTTCTTTGCAAAGTTATATCTATTAGAAATTTTAAATCCTCAGGCAAAAATCTTGATTTATTTAAAATAACATACTCTGTTAATATTTTCAAGTTATGGGTTGGATATTCTATTGAAACATATAACCTTAAAATTCTATTTGCCGTCGTCAACCATCTGGAATGATTCAATTTTACTGGATCTTTTTGTGACAAACCTAATGGAATATATTTATTTGATATCCCTGCGCACATTTCGTAAAGGTATCGTTGATCAGTGCTAATATTCTCAAAGACAATATCTGACAAAGTTACTTCTATCTTTTCAAAGTTTGTTAAAGGCAATTTTTCACCAGATACTAACATTTTTCCAATTTCTCCGCTGTATCCTTTTGGTCCAGTGGTTTTCCCTTCTAAATGTTGCAACAAATTATGTAAGGGTAGCTAGGTAGCTCATTTGTATGTAATAAACAAATAAACCAATGCACCGGACGTCCTAAAAAGAGCTCGATTTGTCGAATGACTCCATTTTTCAAACCTGTATTTACCACTGTATTTACCATCACAACAACCATTTGCATCTTAGAAAAATCGATATTTTTCTCCAAAAAAGTTAAAATACTTGTTTTAATATTTTGAGAAGAGACAGTTGCAGGAGTGACATGTCCCATTTATTTTGATCCTGGTTCTAGTATTAGAACGATATGTTCTTCTGTTACCGTCTTTCTAGCAATCCTTTCTATTTCTTTAATCATTACTAAAGTTTAATCCTTTCGCTAATCAAAGTATATTCCATATTCTGATAAAGAGGTAGTTTCCTCATTTTTCCTTTTCATGTAGCTGCGGGTCTTTGTCCTTTCTCTTCTAATTTTACTACGATCAACTATGCTTGAAGAATCATCATTGGAAATTTTTCCCATATCCTTCAAAACAGCATTTATTAGAATTGCTACCGATCTATCGGAAACACCAGTTCTGTCACAAGCCTGAGCTACATTTGGAAGTTTAGTTCACGTTTGTGAAGTTGAAGGAGAATTATTATCAATGATTGTGTTTATAGTGTCATTTTAATTCTTAAGCAAATTAAAACTCAAAGTAGCTCCCGTAATAGAGGGCGAGAGTATTTTGGATTGTTTTCCTTTACAATCTTTGAGCTGAACGTTTTGGCTCTCTACTTCTCTTTCTTTACGCTGCAATCTTTCCTTCAAGCATTTTGCTGGTTTTAATGTCAACATTTCCAATGACCATTTTTTGAAATGTCTTTTGATCTGTTAAAAAAGTTCTTTCAGCAATAGGTACTTTCATTTTAAAAGTACAACTGAGAAAGGCCTTAAATTTACAAATGATAATATCAAATAGATTTTTTCTGCTGATTCCCTGAAAGACACACGCTTTTTCGAGAAATCTAGTTTGCCAGTATTTTTTAATAGTTTCTTAACATTTCTATATGTTTTATGGTATATTTTCAGCATATATATTATTTGTTGGTTTGTTACAGTTAGAATCGAACTAATTCCCCATAATCTTTTAAGCTCTTTAATTAAAATTGAACATACATCAGCCACATACAATCATCTCTTTTATAATCTTTCTGTATATAAAGATAATACTTCATAACATCTGCATATGTTGGAAGCATGTTAGGCTTCATTATTTCAGCCATTCCAAACAAGTGAATTCTACATCTACTGATAGTGTCCTAGGCATTTCGACTTATTCACAAAACCGTGGATCCTTAACAAACAAAACAAACCCAAAACTGAACTTATAAATTAAAATTCAAAATAAAAAATATCTAAAATAAGAAAAAATAAACAGCAAAATACGCACCAACAAACGAAAGCGAATCAATTTGAACAAAGGACTTAGTTTTCCTCGATAGACATGATCGGTAGGGCATTTGCAGGAAGATACACCTACTAGATATTTACAAAAAAAGTGGACGGGTATTTAAAGAAACCCAGACACCTCCACTCCATGTGGTGAAATACGAGTTATTAACCTCGTATAAACAAGCGAAGAAAGGGAAGCGCCCGTGCACCCTAGTAGTTGAGGAACGGAATATTGAGTCTATTGAGAGGAGTGGAGACGTGCGTGACATAGCGCTCTAAAAAAAGGGGAATTTTTTTAATTTCCGGGATAATATAAGTTGTAACACTTTTTTTTACAAGCAGGGAAGTTCATTTCTCCCACATATGGCTTTAAATAAGATGTATTAAATTTTTTAAATGCGTTATTATTATTTTTGTGAAGAAATTGGCAAAATTTTGAAATTTCAAAGTGATTTTGGCACCTGAAGATATTAATTGATTTAGCTCATATTTTGTATTATTAATAAGCATGGGGTAGTCCCCAACTATTCCCACCATAGGCGTTTTCAATTTCCGAAATTCGTGTTTTTCGCTCCACCCTAATGGACATGCTGACTACAAAAACCGCAACAAACGGTTAAATGCTTAGAAATAAAAAATGTTTTGAAAAAAAAATGGATTCCAGTACACCACTGGAAATGTGAAAAAAACTTAACGGGTTGACGAGCAAGTACTTTGTGGAAAAGTTGAAAGTAAGTGCATTTTCCGTGTTATTCAGACCTTCCTTCTGAGTCATTTAATTGGAAGTAGCTTCACCCATCCTTAAATAGTTCATGTAACTTTTATGATCTTCCGTGGCCAACTTCGGAAACAAATTATGTACACCTTTCAACTCTCGCCGAGCAATCCATAGTTTTACTCATACACACCACAAATTTCTTTTATTCCTATTTAAAATCGAAGCCATTACAATGAATGCAAATGATAAATTTGTGATCGTGTAAAAATACAAGTTTTATAAAAGATCTTTGTCAAAGAACTTGTATAGTGTAAAAACCGGCCTTATTATTAAATAAGACATTTTATAAAACAAATTTGAATAAAAGTTTTATAAAAGATCTTTGTCGGTGAACTTTTATAGTAATAACCGGTCATACTATTGATCCGGCAACCAGCCGTGTATTTCTTTGTGTTGTGAATTTGTAAATAAATGTTTTAACGTATATTTGTATGGATTTTACCTTTATAAAAATCATTATTTTCAATAAACTTTTAATGTATATAAGTGGTTTAAATATAGCTTCAAGTCGTAGTAAAGTAATCCTCCTTGACCTGTCAGTAGGACAAATAATTTTTCAATATTTCAAAAGGTATAGTTCTGATTTTTTTATAACATTATTCTTTCAATATAACGGCAAAATTACACTTAAAACTTTGTTTTATTCTGATGAACCTACCACTTTAAGTCGAATACTTTGTGATGGTGTTGAGTGTGAAGAAAAGGGAAATGCAATTCATTAAAATAATATACCGTAATTTAAAGCAGAAAACAGCGAAATAAAAGAAAATTAGAGTTGTAGGGAAAAAATTGTCCTACATACGACTCGAAATAAATGAAGTATCAGAGTTGAAATTAAATACAAAAATAATTGCTTTTTAGGCAGTGTTATTAAAACAATCCAAATAATCGCAATACTCTACATTCCAGATTTCCCAAAACTACCAAATTATGGTTGATTTAACTATACACTTACTTGGTTTTAACATGTTAACAGTTATAACACCACTCGCGAAAATATCTTCATGTCTTAGAATTCCATTCCACCATTGTTGTAACTCCCTGAATTTTGAGAACATCAACACTATGTTAGCAATAGAGAAAACGAAGCCAATAAAACAGACAGCTGAAGCTGCATTAAAATGTAAAGCAATTTGAAAATCCAGAAGAAAGAGTTTTAGAGCTCAAAAGGAAAAAAAAGAACTCTAATAACTTAGAAATTCCAGAGGAATGTGTATGATACAAATATTCATGAAATCGAAGCGCCCTCAAGGTGTTGTCTCAGTTTTATATTTTTCCATAATTACCATATATTTAAAATGCTCTTCTCTTGAGATCTACATGCAATAACAATTCCAAGAAGGGTAATTTTTTTAATTAATAAAATCAATGATTTTTTTTATGATAGCTAGTTGAATTTAATTCCATGCTTTTTTCTTGATATCAATTTTGAAACTATTCAAGCATGTAAACCCATTAAGAAAACATGAGGTCATTGAAAACTGCTGTGCACAGATCCTGCCTCTAAATTATACCCGTCAACACATATTTTGGTACCTCAGACATTAAGACTTGTTATCTGTAGTGCTCTTTCAAAAGACATCATTTTTAACTATTAGCTACCATCTTAAATATAGGTACTTTCTACAGGTATATGCTTATTAAATAACACAGCTCAATACATAATTTTTTGTCAGCGTTTTTTTAAACTGATTTTATGTGTATTTCATGTGCTGAAAACAAATATGACGTTAGTTTTTGCACATCATCCATTGTTTGAGATATGACAGTAGCGTTTTATTTACGTTAACACATTAAATTAGGCTAAAGGCGTAAAATTAAAAAAACTTTTTCCTTAATAAATTTTGTAAAACCTTTTAATTGAAAAAAATACAGCAACACTCCTGTAAATCTACAATAGTAATGGTAATAATTTGATTTTTAATTAACGTTGTAATTGAGCAACACAACGGGCTATTGACGACGTAAATCTACAATAGATTAATTAAAAATGAAATAAAAAAACAAAAGGAAAAGTTAATAATTTTGTTCCACTCTCTGAAACTCCATTGTTTGAAATTCTTGAGGATATTTTATATAGTTTCTTTGCAGATTCTAACAGTAATCTGCCATCATATGAGCACTCCATCTGCCCTACTATCAGTCCTCCATTGTCTTCTATGTCCTGTTTGAAATCGTTCACTTTGTTCTTCAATAGTATTGCCAAGATTTTCAGGAGGAAACGGTCTAAATGGCTGAGCACAAGTAATGACCTTTATACTCATATCACAACCAAGGTCTCTGAAGTCTGTAAAATGCTGTTAATTAGTTCAGCATAGTTTTCAGCCTTGTGGTTGCCCAGAAAGTTCTCGACAACTAAGACAAATGTCGCTTATCGCTCTGTCGCATTCATGTAATCCCCAAGATGAGGAACGTTTGAGCTGTCTGACTTCAGGACCTAAAAAAATTCCATCTTTAATTTTTTCTGCACTTGTTTAAGGCATTTTTTGTCCTATGTTTGCAAAGTATCCTGATCAAGGGCTTTCATAAACTGTTTTATTAACCATAGCTTTATATAAATCCGAGGCAAGATGATTCTATCTTGTCCGACTAAGGATTCGCAAATGACATTTCTTTTTCCAACAACCATGTTCTTTCTCGTGGGCCACTCTTTTCTTATCCAGTGGTATTGTTTGGCTCTGCTATCTCACGGGCACAAGAAGCAAGCATATTTCGTGTAGCCCCCTTGCTGACCAGGAGAAAGTTAACCATTTTAATCCTGAGTGAGGAACAGGCAGTCTTATAGAGGCTAGATCAGGTAGAGTGCCTATATAATAAGAGTGGCGACATACGGGAAACACTTTCTGATTGGCTTAGAGACCTTTTCTATCGCCCGAGGCGATCTTTTCCTAGCTCTCGTAGACTTAACATGGGAACTTTTTGTGTGGTCCAGAAAAACGTGTGTACATTAAATAAAAAAGAAAATATAGCTTATTCATGTTCCATTTCGTGTTCTAGAATGTTTATTTATAATTATTTTGGTGTTTTGTCAGTATAAATTTGAAGACTTTTTAAGTCAATAGCTTTTTTTGAACAACGTGGTGTTTCCCGCAATCTAAGTTAGCGCTTTGTGTAATCCATCTCATCCATTACGTATGTAATTGAGCGTTTATAGGATTCATTTATACCGAATGCATCCATATTATAACATTCGTATGCTTTTTGTTCTCCTTGAAGTGATATATTAATTCGCCCAGCAGCCTTCTTGGAGACGATTCTGGTAGAAAAATGGCTGCCGCGCATGCGCACTGGGCCAAATTCGGTCCCTTGTCGCCACTCTTATTATATAGGCACTCTAAGATCAGGATGTGTCCACTTGTTGTGGTAATTTCGGTTTATGCCCACTAATATTCACAACTAGACACTGCGTGGTAAGCTCGGCGTTGCCCGTGGTGTAAGGTATTAAGCTGGTGTAAAATTTTCCACGGATTTCAAATCCGTTGAAATTTTAACTCTTGCTTTAACGGTCCAAGAGATAGAAAAAAAGAACGTTGACTTCAGTTTAAAGATTTATCGTCTTGGCTGGGAAATCAATTGCGCAAAATCAAAGCGGAAACGAAAAAAAAAATCTCCACGTTTTGCGGATGAAAAAAACTTGGCATGATTCCAAACCCTGACTGCAAGGTCGCATGAGTGGAAAAAGTTCTCCGCGTTTGAAAAACCAACGGAGAATAAAACTATGAAATTCATTTAAAAATCTTCTAGATTGAATTTTAAAATTCGCCGCGACCCAAAAATTACAAAGAATTTGGACTACCTGTGTGACAAATCTCATTGCTGTAAGTGCCATAGATCGTCAGGATTTTGCGGCCGCGAAACAGACAAACAAACACTTCCTTTTATAATAGCAGGGCTCCTAACAGGTTTCAAGGTCCAAAAAGGTGACAAAAGTGACAAATTAAACCAAAAAGGTGACAAAAAGTGACTAATCGAGTAGAAAAAGGTGACAAAAAGTGACTAATCAAGTAGAAAGAGGTGACAAAAAGTGACTAATCGAGCAAAAAAAAAGTAACAAATAACAATAATGCTAAACATATTCTAGTATAAAGATAAAAAATAAAAATATCCTCCCAAGCTACCCCTATCTTTTCTTTTTCTTTCTTTGGAAGGATATTTTTATTTTCTTCATTTAAAAATTACATCATTTTAAAATATTAACAACTTTTTTTTTTAATCGGAATTATGATTTTTTTAATTTGTTTATTTTTGACACAGCTTGAAGAATTTCTTCCTTTTCTTTTTAAAAATTATGTCTTAATTTTTTTTTGTTGAAAAAGACTAAAATTAATTTTGTCTTTTTCTTCTCAATAGAAGAATGTGCATTGTTTTAAAGTCTGTCTTTGCTGACCAGCATCATACGAGACTTTAGCCGTTCCTTCAATCATTGCCTGAACAAGTGCTGCTTCCTTTAATAATTTTGAAGCACTATCCAACGGCTCATCCTCTTCCTTACGCATAATTTTAAATTATTGTTCTTCTGTCACCATTCTTTTCTTTGCCAGCTGCTTTAAATTTTTTTCTCTGCTTCCAGTTTATATTTTTCTTCCCAGTCCTTCTCTAAATTTTCTTGTGCTTTACGTTTAATATCTCTTTATTAGAAAAAAGTTTCCGCCGCCGCAGGATTGAAAACTGTGCTGTTTAGCTTGATTCTTAGACGGTTTCCCTAGAAAGTTCGGATCACAAAAATATGAAATTAACATTGTTTGTTCTTTATTGTATTCCCTGGACAATTATTAAGATTTTTTTCCGATGCGGCTATTAGTTTAGGGTTTATTAAGTGTCAAAATTGAAGAAGCGAAATTTCTTCCGCGAGTGAGCAAAACACATACAAATTTTCAGGCTTAAGCCGTGAGTTTTTTTTTTTTTTTTTCTTTAATTACATCTCAACGTAAATTTTTGCAGCTCGTTGAGTATTTTTAAAAATTCCAGTTTGGTTCTTGATATTTTTTTTGAAATTCGGGAAAAATCGGGACATTTTCGTTATTTATTTTTTTTTAACTGTCATATCTATATCTCATTATTACTATTAGTTTTTAATTTTGAAAATATTGCAGTTTTCCTCAGAATGTACTCTTTCTCACGGTACAATTATTTCTAAAATTGGTTCATCAATAAATTCGATGCAATCAAAAGTTAGTCACAAATTTCATATTTTTTAGTTCGCGGAGAAGGTTTCGCAGTCAGGTGTGGGTTGTATTTTTGACTATCGGGTTTGCCAAATATCAAACTTATTGTAGCAACAATTGCCATAAAACGATTTCTTTTCATTTGGCGAGGAAAATGGCTCGCTTTTTTCACTCTGCTCTCAGGCAGTTTACGACGGACAAAGTACAGATTGTAAAGTTAGGAGATTAATACGGTTTACTTAAAATTGTACAGAAAAAAAGATGTAGAAGGTTTTTTACTGATGCGGCTATTAGTTTAGGGTGCAATAAGTGTAAAGTAAAAAAAAATGAAATCACTTGCGAAAGGAGTATTGGTTTGCGAAGCAAACCAAACGGGACTACGTAGCAATCCCCGAGGATGGTCAAGCGTAACCGAAGAGGGGGCGAAGCCCTCACTGTGACGTCACGGACCGGAAAGTCAACCCAGGATTATACGAATTATTAATTATACGATTATTAATTGTACGGATTATTAATTACAGGATTATACGAATTATTTCCTTTCCCTGCATCAAAGCGAATTCCGGAGTGAACCAATGATTAAGTGGTGTTGCGGATTTTCGATTCTTTACCGTAGAAACTCTGGAAGTTTCGGAGCACTTGTCAACTCTGCTAATGTCTCGCAGTCTGAAGAAATGGTTCCAGTAAAAATCAATATGCTTCATTCTAAATCCTTCTTCCTCAAATTCTCTTGAGTAATTTCCACTCATCCAGTAGTATGTCTGTTGGGACATCCCATAGCATTGCTCTTGCAAATTATAATACTTGTCAAACACTCTCGCTACTGAGTCTCTCAAGAGGACCAAGACAGGATAAACTTTTAAGGAGAGATGAACTGAAGGAGGACTTCTTCAAAAGATATTTAACACTGGCACTGTAATGATTCTGAGCCCTTAGAAAAAATAAATTCCTTTCTTTCTCTTTCACATTCTGTAGCGTTCTAGAAATTTGATCTCCAATCACAATATCTGCCAGAGGCAACAGTTTCTGAGGACATTATCTTCCAATTTAGCCATTTTCAAACCTCTAATAAATTCCTCTTTGTAGATCCTACCCAAAATTGCTCTTGAGAATGCAGGGTTTAAGTTTTAGAGGTTCCTTTTTCTGAAGAAATTCGGTCACACGATTAAATATACTTGTACTTGATATGACAAATATCACTTCAGCCTTCATAGTTTCTCTTCTAAGTAAATGAACAATGTTTTATTGCCTGATCTTTGTATCATGTTTGGCTTCTTTATTGGAATATAGTCAAGGAAATACTTTCGCACTTCAATCCACTGTTCAAGTAACCTTTCAGCAGCTGGCTTTATGAAATGGTGAGTGGGAAGTTTCAAGTCTTCTTGAATTTGTATGTTGACCAACGCTTAGGCCACTGATTAAAAAATCTGTGAATAGTTAAAACTAGTTCAGACACATCTTCCCCAAACTCTTTTAGACCTTTAAGAAAAGCCTTATGTATTGTGTGAATATTACATGTCCCAATGTTAATTAGTTCTTTTTTTCGGGTAGAAAGTAATGAGTCATTAATAATTTCTGACTTTCACTAAAAAAAACTCAAGAATTTGTAATAATCAACTTCCAATGATAACAGAGAATGATTTTCAATACGTTTGCAACGCTCTTTTAATATTTAACCCTCTGGATACATAGACGGACGAAATTTTTGCAATCTCTGGTTACGGAGGGGTTTGGAATCTTTCAGATCTCAAGCTCCTGAAGAAACGGCTGAAGTCCATTAAGATTTCCATGCCCTCATTTCTGTGCCACAAAGAGAGCAGCGTGTGAATAGCCTCCGTTCCGTAGACAGGAACGTCGGGGTTCTCGATGGGGAGCTTCGAGCGCTTAGAATGTGTGAGAGGTTGATGATGTATCCAATTAAAAACTTGGCCGAGTGTAAATTATTCTTTCTAAAAATTAGTAATTACTCTAAAAATTAGTAAACTTCGAGTGTAAATTATGATACATATAGAAGGTTCCACCGTCCTTTCAGAGTTTACCCTAACGTATCTATACCTTCTAGACCATAATCAGACCCACAATATACCTGGGATCCTTCTGGGTTAATGTTGCGTTAATATCAGCTTGATACGTCCAGTCTCTACACCTCTCCATTCTCGTCCTATTCCAGAATCCGAAAAAAAATTGGGACTGTTGAGACCGCTCTCAGATTTGTGTATGGAGGATGTTATCCACCCTTTTAAGTGACCACTGTCAGCGTCTGACCTCCTGGAGGGTTACTCCTATTGTTCGACCCTGTCGACCGGTGATATCTATCTTGCGCCAAATGATACGCCACACAATTCTATGAAAGGAAAACGTTAGTCGTAAATGCCACTCAAGTTAGGTAATTAGGTAAGAAGGGTCGGACATGCAGATGGCCCTGCTTCCCTTAAACTTAGCCGCTTCGTTTTACTGATAGCCTTTTTCTGTGGGAAAATTTCCAGAACTTGCTGCTAATACACCGCGAGCAACATGAAGTATCCTTTTACAATTGAAACGGTACGCTTTTGAATCCATTCTTGCGGTGGAATGTAGCGCGCATTTCGAAATTGAATTCGCACGAACCCTGTTTTTTTTTTTAGAGGAAATGAATTTTTTTAACTGTGCACCAAAAATGTTTCTTCTCTAAATAAGATTTAAGAACTTAAAACCCCTGAAAAGGTGACAAAATGTCAAAAAGGTGACAAAAAATAAAAAGGTGACAAAAAGTGACGTGTTAGGAGCCCTGTAATAGTAGAGATACCAAAATAAGTCATCAAAGTGGTTTATGGATTCCCTCCAAACCATTGGGACACCAAAATTTCGATTCCATCTTTTCCCATTAGTCCACTGTCATAGGTGTTCTGTACAAGTTTTACACATATGTGAAGCCCAAACTTTATCTTGGTCACAAAGTACTCAAGGTAAGCTCTTTTAACTTAATCAGGTGGTTTTTCTGTTCTCTTTTAGTGTGTACTCACAACATGTGTAGCAAAATACATCAGGATGATTAATACAATTTCTTCAACCGGATGCCAATCTATAAGTTATGTTAGATGTAAACACTAGGTTATGTCAATAAATGAGCCTATTAAAGCCAAGTGGTGTAAGTCTACTTTCTGAAAAAAATCTGAGTTAATGCTGGTAACAAATTCTGAATATGCAAAACTACTTATAGCAAAGGTGGTGTAACTCCTAATTCCCCAAATAACCACACAGATGGCAGCACAAAATTATGCAGTCAATGAAGCTCTATGGCTACTATTCAACTAAAAGTCTCTATATCTCTCAACAATGTCTAATGAACTTACACCACTTTGGCTTTAAACGGCTCAAATATAGCTTCATACGATCAGCTTACAGTGGTACAGAGAAGAAGCAAGAATAAAAAGCCAGAGTTACAATTCATCTAAAAAACTTAACTTAACCACTACGCCCAATGAGATGTTAATAAAATATTTCAAAATTTATCTATGCTGAATCTAAAAAAGAAGAGCTGATAGAAACTGTTTTCATATTTGAAACCAGCACACCAAATAGTCAAAATCAGTTTAAAAAATTCCAGGCACCAAACAAAAAAATTGCAAGGCTGTGTAATCATTTGTTTAAATTTGGGATCATGAACAATTTTCTTTCAGTTTTAATTGGGCAGCTTAGTTTTAATGGTGCACAGTTCAACAGTGTGTCAAAGACAGAAGTCCAGATAATATTCAAAATTCTTTCAGTTTTGAAAAATATTGATTCTATTAACATAACATGCAACAATTGTAAATTACAAAACTATTACAATTTTTCACTACTATTGCGAGTGAAATATTTAGATCAATCTTAAATAAAACATTAAAACTTAACATTCAGGATTAATGACAATTTAAAGGAATGAAACAAAGAAATAATCAAATGAAATAAATTAATGTTTTACTAACTCTTATTTACTAATCAAATGTGTAAAATCAAAAGGCTCATAACTTGTAAAATTGTAAGAAAAACAATAAAATACATACTATAATCGTAAAATGGACAATGAAGATGCTTTCATTTAGCTCAGAAATGTTTGGTTTAGTAATTCAATAGTTTAATTCAGTATTTTAATAGATAATAAATTTCAATTTTAAGTTATTCTCAACTTAGTATATTTCAAATCAATAAATACTAATAACAACTTCGGGTCCGCATACCACATATGTAGAAATAATGATCGAAGATGTTATGGAGGACAGAAAAGAGATACCAGGGAAGAATGAGAAACAGACATGATGGCAAATTAGTGTAGGCACTTTTAGACTGTTCTATTAAATATTATTCCAGAAAGTCCAATACAAGAAGCTTCTCATGCGTTGAATTAATGATAATGTCACATGGAGTAGTACTAAACTTGTTTTGTAATATGTAATTGTTTTAGTAGTTTCTACTATTATAAAAGGAAGTGTTTGTCTGTCTGTTTGTCGCAAAATCCTGATGATTCTATGGCACTTACAGCAATGAGATTTGGCACACAGGTAATCCGAATTATTTAAAATTTTTGGGTCGCAGCAAATTTTAAAATTCAATGTAGAAGATTTTTAAATGAATTTAATAGTTTTATTCTCCATCGCTTTTCCAAACGCGGAGAACTTTTTCTACCCATGTGACCTTGCAGTCAGGGTTTTGGAAACATGGCACGTTTTTTTCATCCGCCGAATGCAGAGAAAATTATTTATTTCATGTCCACTTTGATTTTGCGTTTACCAATAAATTTCCAGCCAGACAATAAATCTTTTAACTGAAGTCAGTTCTTTTTTTCTATCTCCTAGACCGTTAAAGATAGAGTAAAAATTTCAACGGAATTGAAATCTGCGGAAAATTTCAGTTTAGATTGATACCTAAAAATATGATTTTCTTTAAATAATTTTTTAATTGAATATTTCTTCAACAGATTTTAAATCTGCGGAAAATTTTACACCAGATTAATACCTTGCATCATGGTGTTGCCACTCAGTGGCTAGTACATAATATAAATATGTAAGACTAATGACATCACAACTCTTCAGAATAATGTGAAAATAAATCATATTCACAACAATGAAGAATTTAGATGACTGACCAGAGTTAAATAAGCAGGTAAGAGGGGTGCTTGTGCTGTATATCAAACTATAGCTAATAGTGTAAAACAAATGCCTTCATTGAAATCAATACTTGGACTCTTTTCAGCATAAAATATAGGTGCAACAGGACAGGAATGAATAAATTGTTCATTTACATCAAGACGTAAGGGGGGAGGGGGGATAAGGATACAGAAGACTTAAGTGGGAAGTTTAAAGGGTGGGGTGAAATTGCTGGATGCTGTATTGTAAAAAGGTGGTAGTAATGCACAGACAAACAAATGGCATATTTTCACTGGGAAAAAGAAAAGGGAGTAAAGATTTTGATTTGTTAAGATGAAAATAATCAAGCAATTTAGTTGGAAATATATTCAAGACCAGACCCAAAGTGGTTTTGAGTGATAAATTTTCCATGCAAATTTCGTTTGCTTACACAAATTGAGAAACAATTTTGATGGAACAACTGAAGTTATTTTTTCAGTCTCTATTAAGAATTATAAATTCCTATCATACCTGCAAACAAACCTCCTCTGCTTCAAAAGTTCTATTGGTTAGGTGGTTTAAAAATAAATTGCATATTGACAGTAGAATATCATTATATGAAATTTTATTTCATGAATTTTTAACTTTTATACCTTAGTTTTATGGAAAATAGAGCTTTACAAACATGAAATGCAAAATAATATATATATATATATATATATATATATATATATATATATATATATAAGTATGGAAGTTCAGTTGCCTTTAGCAAATTTATAACTACATAAAAAGGTAACATTTTTCAATAAGTTAGTGATATTCTTTACCACAACAATTACATAAGCGACAAATACATTATACAAGAAAATAAAAGAGGCAAAATGTAAAAATATTTATTAAATATAATAATTGTCCAAAACTCTTAAAACATTTAAATAGATGAAGTTGATATAATTCTGAAAAAGCTTTTTCTTATCAGGTTTCATTGAGGTATATAGAAAAATGTGATGTTATGTTTTGTGATAAAATATCATGCATGGAGAGGCAGTGATACTTAAGTAATTAAAATATGGGAAAGAATCTGAATCTTCATCAATACAAACAGGTGAAACGACATTATCATCAAACAGCAGCCATTTTGAAGGCGAATCAATTGTCTTAAAATTTGTAATTTCTTGTGTTGTACAACAGAGTTCTGCAGCACTAGTGAATTGAGAAGTTCTTGGTTTTGGCTTCAGCGATTGGGGTTCACAGTTTTCTGTGTCAGAACTTTGAGATGAATCTTTAACAAAAGATACATAATGTCCACCTTCTGTTGATCTCCCAATGTGCAAAACTACAGCATATAATTTGTAATTCTGATCTGGGGTGCAGCAAAATATGTCAGTGTTATCTGATGTTTCCAAGGATTGAGGGATTGTTATTTTTATGCTGGACTTCTCAACATTGGACACTTCACTAAAAATGAAAAATAAAATTAACAAAATATATCTTTTCTACTTCAAAACTATAACTATTTTGAACATATTTTAAATAACTTTTTATTTGAAGATGGAAAAAGATAAATTTAGAATATTACAAAGAACCTACATTTTCATTTCCTTCGGCATAGGCAGGGGATGAAAAAAATTTAGGAGCCAGCCCAATTTTATAGGAGCCAGGACCCTGGCAAAACATATACTAATATTTTTTTTAACGTTGAGTATATCGCAGAACTCATTACACATGTGCAGTAAATAATATGCTATTTATGGTGTAACTGAGGCAATAAAAAATAAGATTTTTATCATCTACATCAGACATTTTGCTCTTTTTATGGCCTAAAAAAGTCAATCCCCCCCCCCCCAAAAAAAAAATTTTCAGAAACAGAAAGTCTAAGTGTCAACACAAATTTTTTTAGTCGCCATGGTGACTGGGATAACTCCAAACATTGAGCTAACAGAGCTTTTTATTCAATGTAGAACTTTAACAAATTTAAATACAAGTACTGTATGACACATGGAATATTGCTGCCTAAAATGCACATTACTTGAATAAATGCACACATGAATACTGTATATTACATTAATGAAGCTATCCTATTGGATTGGACACCGTAGGAGAACACTGTTTCACCTGTGCGGCTTTCATCTGTACAGTTCGCATTACGGAGGAGATTCCAGTCAGGCAATCAACCATGCATATAAAACATTTAAGAAAGTACATAGAAAACAAAAGTTAAGTGAAGGGCAAAATATGTAAGCACAAAGACACAAAATGATGAATAACATGGATCACATAAATTGAAAATTTACAAATTGAGAAAAAGAATCCATATACAAAAAAAAAAAAAAACACCATGGAAACGTATTTACAAGAAAAGAAAGAAAAAAATAAATAAAATTTCTGAAATCAAAACATTTGAAAGACAACCAAAAAGACACATACTAATTTCAAAAGTTACTCTTTATGAACTTTGCTTTTAAAACAGCATATTAATTTATATTAATCAATAAAACAATTAACATTAAAATTCAGTTACCTTGAACTTCTCAGCCAACTAAAATGAAGTAATAGAATTGGTGGCAATGTCACAACTTCAGAACTCATCCTAGCTTCATTATAGCAGAGACATTCCTCACAATAATATTTATTTTCACCGCACAGCATTGTTGTTTGGGATAGACACTCACGTAAGTCTACAGTATCTATTGAAGGCAAATAATATTTATTATATTGAATAATTATATAATAATAACTAAAACACAACTTTGTAATACTGTCACATGAATAGCCAGATGCAGTTTTAATCATGTATAACAAAAAGGTGAGTAAACTTCAAGTCAATTGAAATTAGTTTTAGAATTTTTTAGACAAAGGAAATCACTTGTTTTTAATGAAAATTTTAAAATAACAAATGTTATGAATGCACGATCACATTCTAAAACTTATTTGAAAATGCATTGAATCTATTCATTTTGTATTTTGACTATAGAATCTTCTAAAAACAGGGTTCCCACTCTTTTTTCTAACTAAAAATAAGTACTTTCTAAGCACTTTCTAGGACAAAATAAGGACTTAATAACACATTGAAGAAACCATATTGTACAAAGTAATACCCGACTTTCGATCAAATGGGGATGCTCTTACAGATTAGTTAATCTTATAAGAATGGTAGTATGTAAAAAATTTAATATTCAAGTCTATTTTCTAAAAATTATACACAAATAATGCTACACAAAAAAATGAGATTTTTCAAAATAAGCCGTCTGATTTTTACAAAATTCAACAGTTAAATATATGGGTATTTATGTGTACACGTATTAGTAATATGAGTAAGTCAGGGCTCCTAACAGGTTTCAAGGTCCAAAAAGGTGACAAAAGTGACTAATTAAACCAAAAAGGTGACAAAAAGTGACTAATCGAGTAGAAAAAGGTGACAAAAAGTGACTAATCGAGCAAATAAAAAGTAACAAATAACAATAATGCTAAATATATTCAAGTATAAAGATAGAAAATAAAAAGATCCTCCCAAGCAACCTCTATCTTTTCTTTTTCTTTCTCTGGAAAGATTGATATTTTTATTTTCTTCATTTAAAAAGTAAATCATTTTAAAATATTAACATAAAAATTTTTTTAAATCGGAATTATGATTTTTTAATTTGTTTATTTTTGACACAGCTGGAAGAATTTCTTCCTTTTCTTTGAAAAATTATCTCTCAATTTTTGTTGTTGAAAAAGTCTAAAAATTAATTTAGTCTTTTTCTTCTCAATAGAAGAATGTGCATTTTTTAAAGTCTGTCTTTGCTGACCAGCATCATCCGAGACTTTAGCCGCTCCTTCAATCATTGCCTGAACAAGTGCTGCTTCCTTTAATAATTTTGAAGCACTATCCAATGCCTCATCCTCTTCCTTAAGCATAATTTTAAGTTTTCGTTCTTCTATCACCTTTCTTTTCTTTGCCAGCTGCTTTAAAATCTTTTTCTTTCCTGTCATTCTCTAATTTTTCTTGTGCCTTACGTTTTATATCTTCGAAACAGTCCCATTAGGCTTTATATGCAACCTTACCATATCCATTAGATTTGATATGATTGACACCAAATCAGGTTAATTGTCAAAATTTGCCAAGATACTTTTAATCGTCATCAATGCATTGAGTGTGCGTTCTGACATTGATGCTCTGTCTCCTGTCAAAGCTCTTCCTGAGGCTGAGAAACCAAGTTCAATGTCAGCACTACCATGAGAAAGTGACAGAGCAGTCTTCACTAACTTTGACACAACTAGGTACTTAGGATCCACACCACTAATGCAGGGTTGCCAACCTTTTCTGAGCAGCTTCAAGAGCATTCTCATAAAATTTCAGGAGTTTTGAGGCTGCTTCCAGAACAACGCGAAAATCAGGACAAAAATAAAATATCTGCATATTTTTCTTTAAAAACAGTCATAAAATTTCCTATTAGCACAAATAATTTCTTTTTAGTCCCAAATGTGGACGTCCAAAATCCGGAATTGTCAAAAATTTCGAAAAAAATAAATATTGGACGTTTTGTTAACCAGTTTTTTTGGTTTTCTCACTTTTTTCCATCTTTCTGACAGTTTTCATAGAACAAGGAGGTAAACTTGGACCTAATTGATGAAACAACTCAAAATAACGGACATGTTCAGAGTAAATACTACACAGAAAAATTAAGATTTGCAAATACAATTTCTTGCATTGTCTAAAAAAATTTCCCATTTATATATTCTTCCTACTTATATATCTGCTATTTTAGTATTGCAAACGCAGAATTCGCGCAGGAGAGGTTAGATTAAGGTTTTTTTGACAAAAAATGCAAATAATCCGAAATCCGGAAAGTCCGAGGACAAGAGGATTCCGAATTTTGGACTGTGTACTGTTTTAAGGATAAAAAATTACATATATACATGAAAGGTTTTATCCTTAAATTATAGAAACAAAATTCTAATACACAATTTCTCCGAAAATGGAAAAAATTTTCCTTTTCATAGACGAAATTTCCTTTTCCCTGCATCGAAGCGATTTCGGAGTGAACGAAAGATTATACTGAGTTTCGAATTTTCGATTCCTTAGCGTAGAAACCCTGGAAGTTCGGAAGCACTTGGCAACTCTGCTAATGTCTCGCAGTCTGAAGAACTGGTTCCAGTAAACATCAATATGCTTCATTCTAAATCCTTCTTCCTCAAATTCTCTTTGGAGTAATTTCCACTCATCCAGTAGTATGTTTGTCGGGACAATAGAAATTGCAACATGTGATGACAAAGACGTTGAGTTAATATCAGCTTGATCCGTCGGGTCTCTTGACCTCTCCATTCTCGTCTTATTTCAAAATCCGAAAATAAAATGGGTCTGTTGAGAGCGTACTCAGATCTGTGTATGGAGGATGTTATCCCCCCCCCCTCTTTAAGTGACCACTGGCATTGATTACCATTTACGAGCTGTCAACGTCTGACCTCCCAGAGGGTTCCTCCTTTTGTTCGACCCTGTCGACTGGTGATATCTATCTTGCGCCAAATGATATGCCACACAATACTATGAAAGGAAAACGTTAGTCATAAATGCCACTCAAGTTCTATCACTCAAGTTAGGTAATTAGGTAAGAAGGGTCGGACATGCAGATGGCTTTGCATCCCTTAAACTTCGCCACTTCGTTTTACAGATAGCCTTTTCCCGTGGGAAAATTTCCAGTTTTCCCAGGTTTTTTTTAGAGGAAATTAATTTTTTAAACTGCACACCAAAAATTTTTCTTCTCCAAAAAGAATTTAAGAACTTAAAACCCCTGAAAAGGTGACAAAATGTCAAAAAGGTGACAAAAAGTGACGTGTTAGGAGCCCTGGAGTAAGTACGTAAACAAATTATAGAATGGAGACTGCAAGAAAAAAACTTTGGATGCTTTATTTTTATCTCTTCACAGTGCATTTGCTTTTATAAAAGGGGAAAGAAAGGTTAAGCTTGATAAGGACAGGACTTGGTGTTGTTGGTCTCAAAACTGCTGTTGCGAGTTTGATTTTGTTTTCGTATTTTAATATTGTTTTGTTTTTACTTTTTAATGGTCTTTAGGGGAGTGTATGAGCAATTTTTTAGCACATTGCTGCTCATTGGTAGGAAACACCATTTTGTGTTGTCTGGGTCAGGCTCCACCCTAATCCATCAATACTTTTTTTTTTTTTTTTAATTACAGTGCTTATTTTGTTGAGTCTGCAGCTTTATCCTGCTTATGAAATAGAAATTACAGACCCCAGAAATTATTTTACAATACACTTTCATAAATGCACATAAGAGGTATAAAATAAGAGGTAAATTCATTTATTGGCACATCGAAGGTTTGAATAAAATATAATTAGTGGTAAACTATTAATTTACTGAAAGAATGTAAAAAGATAGCAAATTGCATACATCAGTCAAATTTGACTGGATCAGAGACCGAACAAGTTTCGAAGAAAATATTTTCTCTTGAATCAAAACGAATCATAAAACTTTAATAAATTTTAAAAAGGTTAAAAAAATCAAATTCAATTTTGTTGAATAGATGTTCAACTAGTTGCCACCGGCTCAGCCTAAGCCATTCTGTGTATTGCCACAAAATTTTGGAACCACGGTCAGATGACGAGACATCTGAGCTGGCGCACCTCTCTCCAAACTTCCACACTAATCAAATGTGAGAACTTTCGGCCACGACAGATTTAAGGTGTACCAGCCGCCTCTACACCATACGCTTACAAACATCCTTTTACTGAAACAAAATTAATTTCAAAATAATCATCTAAGCTGACAATGGAAGCAGATTGCACATGGCATAACAAAAGGAAAGTGAAATTCAAGTGCAGTCTGCCATTGAGTATTTGTCACCCGGATACAAAGAGAAAAAAATAGAAAGCATAGAAAAATTACTTTCGCTTTCGGTCAATGGCCAAATACGATGAGAGCCTGAAATTTCCAATTTCAAACAACTTTTCGCGATTCATGAAATTCTCCGACTATTCTCGGGTTCTCCAACACTCTGGTTTAAGTTTTTTCGATTTTTTCCTCCAATGTTTTTTTTAATCAAGCAGTTTTTTTTCCCCCCGGAACTAATAACCGATCGCTTTAAATTTTCAGAGCAAAATCACCAACGAAAATCTTCAAAATTTGTCTTTTTTTTTTTTTTTTCTGGGATAGTTTTTACAAAGAATTAAAAGCATAAAAAAAAGCTAGATTTTGAAAAAAATTGCAACTCATCGGGTTGCCACTCAGATAGCAGTATTAATTAAAATTAATTATCTTTATATTGTTTTGATTCGTCTACAAACTTAAAAACACACTTCCCCAAAATTATAAAAACAAAAATTTAAACATTGCATTTGCGGTTAACTGAATAAAACAAAATTAACATTTGATGATTGTATTCTAGTTTCCTCTATCAGGGCAACTATTTTGTGCAAGAGCCGCTCAAGTCGAAAACAGACTGATTTTCATGAGTTATCAAGTTTTTAAAGTGTATTATGCGCTCATCAAGAGTCGATTGATGATTTGTATTATTGCGTATCAAGGGTTGCCATTCAAGCAAGCCAGTTCCCAAATCATCACCAACACCATACTTGTAAGTGAGCAGTTTTATTGACAATCAGCTGCTAAAAAAAGGTCAGAAATATTGTGAAAAAAATATCGTCATTTGAAAACTAAATTTTGTTTTCAAAGGAAAATAAGCACTTTCTAAGGACTATTGATGAAAAATAAACACTTCTAAGGGCCCTTAGAAATGGAAGGTCAAAATAAGCACTTATAAGCACTTTCTAAGCACCCGTGGAAACCCTGTAAAAAGTTCCAAAACTCAATTATTTTTCAATACAGAACAATTACATTTTGTGTGGTCATTTGCTACAGTTTTTGTGCACATGCTTTTTAAAGTTTAAAGCTCTATGTATTTTAAAAGTTAGGTTTTAAAAAACATTCCCTAATTTAATAATTTTGTAGAAAACAAATTTTTTTTTCCTCATGTGTCTGAAAAAACCAATTGCAGTAAGAACACATGTGTCTACTATTTTCTTAATACTTTAAAAAAAAAGCTTTTTTTGCAAAAAATTTAAATTCTCCTAATTAGAAATAAATTTACAAATATAACCATGATTATTTTTTTAATTCAGTAATACCTCAGCTTGTCAGTAGCATAAAATTAATAGGAATCATTCATAAATGAAATTTTAAATGTACACTTTCTTCAAGGTTTAATATATTTTCTTTGTTTTTTAATAACATAAAACTTGCCACCATCGATAAATTAAAGTTGCTTTTTATAAGGATTCAAGTGTGTTCTTATTGGTCATGCATGTTTAAAATTTGTATAGGAAAGACATCAGGTACGAAAAAAATTATTTTGGAACTGATTTCAATATTAAATTCTCATTAGTGCTGATGAAAAAACACCTTTTTAAACTGATATTATTATTTATTTTCTTTAAGTATGTTTACAAACTACCAAGTTCTGAATTATTTCTCAAAAGAGCTTCCTCGAAAAATTTCTAGATTAAAGTCAGGAAATTATGTGTAAATTGAATTTGCAGAGAAAGATTCATACCTCCAATAAGAAATATCCAGAAGATTTTCACAACACTAAAAAAAATGCACAACTAAAAGAAATGAAAATGCTTTAAAATAATTAAGCGTCAAATCAGCTAGTGTCTTGCGCCAAATTAGGATTTAAGAAAGCAATTCAAAACAGAAAAAGTAATCCTGCTCCCTTCTACTTTTATTGGTGTTTTAGAGATATATTTGAGTTTTTCTTGAAAATTGGTGCAAAAGAAGGTTTTTATAGCAATCTAGTAACCACTGATTCTGATGTTTCTCTTTCATAATTTGCCCCAGCTTGGCACCAAACCTTAGAAATTAGCATCACTGGATAAAAAATATCTTCCTAAAGTATTCCATACTTTAGGGATCTTTGAAGATTTAATCTGTTTTTGGAATAAATGCATTAGACAAGCAATGTGCATAGCAAGCATAACTTACCCTCTCCATTAACTGTTTCAGGAATATTTATTTCCAAATTTGCAAAATTTTCTTCACGCTCTAGCCTTTTTTCACATTCAAGACATTGAACAATATGACGAATTTTGCCTTCAAAACCAAGACTTAGATTATCAAGCCCAGAGAAGTCAAAAGATACATTTTTTAACTTCCGACGCTTCACAGAGTTCATTTGCTTCTTAATCTCCTGACCAGCAGGAGAAACTTCATCACAGATAGAGGACGGTCCAATGTCTGAATTCTTCATAGAGCTAGAGTCTTGATCACCAATTTTTTCAGCATTAGCAAAATGACCCTGTAGACTTTGGCATGCTGTAGCAAAGGCAGAAATTGTTGTAATCAAAAATTCATGAGCATCGTGCTGTTCACCTTCTTCAAACAAAACACATATTTCCCTGAAATTTAAAAAGAAAAAAAAAACCTTTTATTGACACTTGCATGCACAAATACAGTTCTAAAAATACAAAATACTATATAGTTCTGGTCTGCGAAAAGAGATATCCCTAATGCTCGGACATTACAACCACCAAGCACAAAATCTATTTTTAGCCTTTTCCCAACTTTAGATCTAACATAAGCCATTGTTTAGGGGTTGAAGTGGTTCTACCCCCCATGCATATTCCATCATTTTCAGCTTCTTGTTCATACATACTCTGAGTGGCAGGGCCTGAATGTTTGTTATTGTTTACTAATACTGCTATAAATAAACGGATTTTGTTAGTTTTAAAAATACTTTTCCAATTCTCAGTTATCCAGTTATTTATATTTCATTGATAAATCCCACATTTCAACACTATTTTAATTCAGCCATGAGTAACAGTTAGGAACAATATACCAATTGATTGATCACAAAATTCTCTCATTTTAAAATTATTTTCCAAATGTCAGAAAATAGAACTGTTTTACTCTAGACATATTATCAACAATAGAATGGTGGTGATGGTGCGCTGTCTCTAGTCCTGTATTTTCATTACTGTAATTGGTCATGATAAATATATATTTTCTCCAAAGTCAAGTGGTTATTATTGGAGATTGAAACCATTGGATGCCATTGATGGCACAAAGACCAAGTCCACCATATGCTCTGGGGGACTTAGTTTGGGTTAATTGACACAAACTGCTCATAAACATGTGTTAGAAAACATTATCAATAAATTTAAGGAGACAAAATATTTTTAAAGGGCAGGTATTATAAAACCACTACATAGCAGTTAAGATTTTCCTTCAATGTCTGAAATACAAAAAAAAATACAAAATAAGTGCACTTACTTTAAAGTAGGTAAAAAAAATTTCTCAGCTAATTATGAAAATTTAAAACCCTTTAAGACATTAGAATACTACAAATAAAATACAGAATATACTAAACAGAAAATCTATAGCTAAACAGTCGTTAAATTATGTCAAATACTTAACAAAATAAATTTTATTTACAACAATATATCATACCTTAAGCAATTGATGACTAATTTAACAGGTCTCAATAGAAAAGAACAGTAATCCTTGTCAATATTCACTCGCATTAAAGCTTCTTTCCTCTTCATGGCAGAAAACAACTAAAAGACGTCTTTTATTTATTAACAAAGTACGTAGTGATTTTTAAATATATTCATAAAAATAAAACACTGTAGTTTGGCTAGTATTTAAATTTACATTGCACTGAAACAACACAACAGGCTATTGGCAATGGTCCAGGATCAATCCCAAAGGAAAAATCTGATTTTACTGCTTGAGATAAGAACAATGCAACTACCCACAAAAAATTCCAACTTTCCAAATACTATGATACATCTATTTTTCCACTATAACTATTAGTTGTTTTCCACAACAGCAGAACACTAAAAATATGCTGCTATAATGCTGTCTCAAATATAAACTAGAATAAAATATAATTAAAAAATAAAAAAATAAAAAATTTTCCTTCTTATTTTCCTATGATTATTACAATGAGATTTAGTTTTAATAGGAACGATATATTAACTAAATATATCTGCATAATACACATGTACGAAGTGATGTTAAGACATTAATCTCAACTGAGATGTGTATATGTTTTATCATATTGCTCTTATTGTGGTGCCAGTTTTTCTTTTTCGTTTGTCAATTCTATAAGATGCTAAGCAATCAAGAAAACTAGCTATAAAAACTGCTCAAGCTATAACATTTTTTAAATTGCAATATTCTTTTGCAGTTTCAGAGAAAATGCATGTAAAAACTGTTTCATCAAAAAAAGCAAAGTTCGTTAATAACAATAATCTTACATTAAATGTGGTAGTTAAAACATGCATTACTCATTTTTCACTAATGACGTTGATTTGCTGTGATAAATATTTAGAAGAGAGAACTTGGGAGGCATTCATAAAGAGAAAAACTTGTTTAAGCTTTTCAAACAAACCACTCATGAGAAAAATAGGGCAGAGAGCATTTGTTTTACAAAAATTATGATCAAATAGAGTACTTCTTGTAACACTAGCTGCTATAAGTTATTGTGAACTCAAATTGTATGCATGCACATTTAAGTTCATTCATTTGAATGAAAACTATTTTTCAGTTTCAGGTAAGTAAAGTATTTAATTTCATACACTGACATAGGGGATAGTGGTGTACCGAAGGTAGTCATACCTAGCGACAGTCACTGTAAAAAATAGAAGATGAGGAGGGAATTTTGTTCGAACAGGATGGTAACACTGGGCTAGGATGCTGTCAGTCACTCATATTGTTTGAAGGTGCCGACTTCAACAGATAAGTCATATTTTGCATTTTTCTATTGTTACCTACCTAAAGATTTTGAAGTAGTTTATCTTGATTTTTCATCTTTCTTCAGTGTACCTTACAGGCACATGGTCTAACAATCAATTCTACTGCTTTTCAAGAGTTAATTCAAATTTTTTTGGATCGTTCACCCAACTTCAACCCTGCCATATTGGAGATCGAATTCAAAATGGTCAGCTGTTGTACCAAGATACACTTTTGCTTGTTATACCTAGGGACAAAATACACTGCTATCCCTAGGTACAACAGCAGATTGTCAATTATCTGTTTCCAAGCTACTTTGAAATTTTCAGAATGTAATGATTCATAGGTCAAATGATTTTAGTATGAGCTTATGTAAAAACAATTTACTGATAAAATGATAACAACCTTCAGTTTCCTGTTTCTTTTATCAGTTTTGTGTTATAAGGTTGTATGTGTAAGGTTTTTCACATTTTTTAATGCACTCAAAAGTGACACGCTAAGAAAAATACTAGTTCTTTTGATGTGATTTATTGTTAATAAAGAAGTCTGACAGGATTGGGACCATAAAAAAAATTTACTGCCTTTTGATATTATTTTTGCAAAAGTACGATATTTTTCTACATTTAAGATGATATTTTTGTAAATAATCTTAATTTTTGAAGAATAAAATTCTTCTTGATTGTTCAATAAAAGTTTGATTTGAAAAATTGTTTAAAAGTTTTTTTCCTCCACTTTTTGGGCCTGTCCCTAGGTAAGGAGGGATGTTGTACCAAGAGACAGTGGAAAAGGTAACAATTTTCCATATTAATAAAACCGAAATAATCACCACTAAAATAAGAAATAGGTAGCAAAATACTGATAGTTAAACATAAGTAGCAACCAACCCCTCTAACTTTGAAAAAATTAGAAAATTCTAAATAAAATTTTGTACTTCTGGTATATATACATCACCTTCCTCCATTCTATTTTGAAACTGACTATTCCTCATTGTTATATTGTAGGGCAATTATAGTAAAGAGTAAGTAAATAGTAAGTATAGTAAAAATTTAAGAATACAAACCAAATGCATCTGCTTAAAGAAAGCTATTTCCTTTGTTTCATTGTCACTTAAAGAAGCCTGTAAAAAATTCACTAATTGTTAGCTCATAAAAATTTGAATAAAGTACAATTGTGAGAATATAGAATGCACCGTAAAAACTCAAATACATGTATGCATTAGAAATTACAAAGAAACAGTTTTTTACGAATACAAATCACTTAACATAATATTACTATTAGTAATAGTTTCAAAAAATCAAGTGAATTAAATACAGCTAACACAATTTTGTCAGTTCAAATCTAAGAGTGAAAAATAATGATTTTTTTAAAATAAAATCTCATTTATTTGGTTTCTCTCCAAGTGGTTTTCCTAGAAGACCTTTTCCAAACAATCTGGTCAATTTTTCTAATCACTGAATATCCTTCAAGATGGAAACTGTCCTATTTTGCTAAGGAAGAGCCCAGGGAGAGATAACCTGCAGATTTCATTGCAAGACTTTTCATTTCACTCCCCCCCCCCCTTCATTTGAAAAATATCATTAAGGGGAGCCGCTAATGAGTTTCGCACAGATAGTGACACCAGTTCTCATTTGTAACATACTAAAAGCATATGTGAAACAGTATTGATTCAGAAATAGCAATTTCCTACTTGAAAGGGCATCAGTTCAAGAAAATCTACCCTTTCCATGGGTAAGAAAGACTATTTCAAAATTAACCAAAAACACTTTTGCAAGGTATGGACTGGTCCCATAAGTAAACTTAGCCTCTGCCAAGCAGATTTGTAAGTGATATTCGTTTTCATTAACCAAACAAAATAAATATTTGTTTGTAAGCAAATTGTTATCCAAAACAGGCAGCACTTCCTAGGAAGCAGAATCTCTTATGTCCCCTAAACAAGAAAGGAAATATTTCTAATGAGTAAACTAAATTAGCTTTTTTAATGTACACCAAAACGAGGCATGCCATGACCTACGAGCCCCACCATTTTGAAATCTTTAAACTTGTTGTCTGTAACCTAAAATTTTAATGACCCAGAATCCCCAAACATAAGGGTTTAAATGTTACAAATAATACCAGGATCCAAATACTCCAAGTGATTCTATCTCTTTTCAAGGAAGCTTTATCAGAAGGGGTGTAAGTCCTAGGAATCCGGTACCTAATATTTTTATGGTTAGAGGCCCAGCCTCCCTCCAACGTGAGAGATAAGTACTTGTACAACAAATATGCAGATAATAATGTTAATGATCTACGTAAACAAAATAAAGATTTTCAAAACATTTTTAAATAAAGCAAGAGGTGTTTTACTTAGGGCCCCCAATCTGGTGCCATTTCATCCCTATCAATGCAAATATTTCAAAAATCCTTCCTATTGCCTTCGTGTTCTCAAAGTAGGGGAGTCAATTGTTTTCAGCTTAAAAGAGGTCATTCCTCTGGTGATACTGAGTAGAAACAATTTTTTTTTAATTTAATTGTATAAAATACCACATTCTGTACCTCAGATTATTTTATAAATATTTTTTCAATGTTATTAAAACAAGAAAAAGGGAAATTTTTAATTATGATTTTTTTAAATAAAAATGTTAATTAAATCAACATGCCATGATCCAAATCATAAGAAATGCATAAAATAGTGATATCTGGTAACTTAGAAATACATACCTTTGACATATGATGCTGTGCTAACAACAAAGAATGTAGTGAATTCAAGAATTCTGGAGTATATCTCAATACTTGAAGTATGCTGTTCACATAACACGTATTCCCACAGTTAGGCAAACCTATGGTCCACACTTTCACTTTATTTTCTTCTTCTGCAGTCGGTGGACTCAATTCAGGTTTTACATCAATGGAAGAGGTATTACAATTGGGTGATCTATTTTCATCCCGAGTCAAGTCAATCATTTCCACATTTTCAACCTCATTATTTGTTTGACATTGAGATTCATATTTGGTATCAAAATAGTCATCCTCTCGGTAACAGGGTTTATGCAGATACTGTGTAGTTCGTCTCAGAGATAACCTACTACGTTTAGGATGAGGACTGCTCAAGTGAGACAAATTCGAATGACTGGAGGCATACAGTGATGGATTAACTTCAGCACGAGCCATCTAATCAGGTTAAAAGCCTATATCAATATCATAGAAAAAATTTACTCACAATAAAAGTAAATATTGTAATTGACAGTGGGAAATAAGCATAACAGGATTCCCCCTCTTTAATGCAAAAACATAATTTTTAAGATCTGTTTGCAAATGACAAAAGATTTTTACAATACTAAACAAAAATTAATACATGAAACAGACTGAAATTAAAATTCATCACCAAAATATTTTTAAATAAATAAGCAAGAGCATGCAGCACCAGCATATTTATAAATATTTTTTAAACTGCTGCCCAAAAATTAGTCATATACATTTTTACTTTTTTAACTATACAAGTAAATGAAAGAAATAAAATTATTAAATTAATTAGACAATCCAAAACACAGTAATTAATATCACTGCTATTTAAAATCAAAAGGTAATTAAATATTAATAACTATCAATATTAATTGGGAAGCATTCCAATGCATATGAATATTTAACATACTGGAACTCTTTAGCAATCTTATGAATTAAACATCTCTCATACTTTTGTACTACATTTAACTTCAAGAAAAACACTAAATTGCTGTATGGTGAAACCATTAATCAATAGATACATGATCATAGTGCTATCACTACTTCTAACAAGCTTGCCTTCCCTTATGTTCTCCCTTTTAAATTTTGTAAACAAGTAAGAACAAAAATTGGGAAATCTTCAAAGGTATTTAAAATTTTTAGGTTGGTTGATTTCGGTTTTATGGAACAAGGTAGAATAATGGACAAATTGTGCCTAATGCAAGATGAAATAAAGAAAAACAATAACAGATACTAATAGACAAAAGGTGACAGTAAAACTGAATGGATAGATGACTTGGGTACCTAGGGGGTAGTGATGCCTGTGTTTATTTGAAGAAAGCAAACTCCCTGATGGGCAAAAAATTTAAGAATCTAAAAAAAATTTCAGTCTTTGAATTTTTATTAAATTTAATCACTTTTAATTAGTTATTTTTTAAATAAAATCAGCTTTATAAATTCTGCAGAATAATTTCGAAAATTGTTACTACCAAAATAATTTATTTATTTAGTACCAACTATACGAAAATATTAAATTAGGTGAAATAAATTTTTTGCTCAGTCTTGGAAATTAATTTCCATGTGAATTAGAATTTGAGTCAAAAACAAAAGAAGGCTGTGGGAAAAGTCACTTACCTTTATCACTCTCCAGATTAGAGTCAAGACTTCTCCATCATAAAATTAAATACAAATTACTCAGCATCAAGGAGGCAAGGCATTGTAGTCCACACAAATACAGGAAAACTTCAATTTCAAGAGAATTTATAAGATAACTTGAATGGTGATTGCAACTATAAATAAGAATCATTTAAAGTATATAAAAAGTCTTTCCACACCAGAACCATCATTTTTCTTAAGATATTTTTATACCTAGGAAACAGGACTATCAAATTTTGTTCATGAAACTAATATATTACAATGTACGATGATAAAAATAGCTGGATATACAGAAATCTACACAGAAGATTCAATATTTAAATGTTCTTGTAAAAAACATACATTTTATTGTTATAATACATCTTATATTTTTACAAGTCAGATAGGAAGTTAAATAGATAAAAATACCACTTTGACTATGAGTGTAAAGTTTTTACACCTAAAAAACAAGTTTTTTTTTCTGAGGTCCAAGAAAAGATTTAAAACATATCGTCAGCTTGGAGCAGAAACTCATAAACTGACGAAACAAAATTTACTTAAGAGCTGTTTAGACTAAGTATAAGTTTCAAGGTCACATAATAAATATTATAAGCATTTATTCTCCAAAGAAATGTCAGTTTTTGAGTTTCTGCTGAGGACGAGTATATATAAATTCTATTGCTTGAAGAAAAGTTCTTTGGTTTATTCTATTCTCCTACTTCTATTGAACATATTTATCACTGGATCACATTGAGATGCTAAAAAATAATTTACATTTATTTTAAAGTACACTTACAAGTAAAACCTGATGCACACAAAATTGATACCATAAAACTTTTAATTCCTCACAAATGAATATTTTCATTTTATGCTTCTATTAAAATATCAGTATCATGCCAATGTGGCCAATGCCAATTTTATCGTGGCTTCTTAAGTGTCTAGGTAAATTACAATAAACAACATGCAGGGCTGCATGTGGCCCGACAGGCATCATTACTGATATTTCTTCTTTACACTGTACTGGAGTGACACAACGGGCTACCCACAGGCATCAGATTGATATAGAGTGAACAACCTCTTGTATTTTTTGTGAACTTCTGTAGAGCTAATTTTGCTGACATTTTCTTCTCTTGTATACATCATTAACAAGATCATTAAATTTAAATTATACTATTCAAACCAAATACATTCTGATATAAACTGCCATTATTATTGAAAGCTTAGACTTAGAAGTACTCATCTATAAATATTGAATAACAATCTATGGAAAGTAGCAGTTTCTAGCCGATAGTTGAATAAACGTTTTCGGATTGTTAACAGAAAGTATAGAAGAGAGTTGGTTCAACGAGTGATGTGTGCCAAGCCTAAATAATATCTTTTGGCACAAACCTGTATAACACGAATTGAAAATAAATATTTCATTCTCTTTTTATGCGAGTCATTTTGATTTAACACAAGTGGGCCAAGCCAATTTCTAATTTTTTTGTTTAAATTTCAAGAGATTTTTTATTTGTGGCATAGTATTATCTCTATTTTGCATGTAATATAATATAAAAATCACAAAGCACATAATATAAAAAATTAAAGATGAAACTGCATCAGCAGATGAATCGGCTGCTAAAGTAGTCTCGCAGGAAATTACTAAAATTATTGAAGATGGAGGATACACTCCTGATCAAGAGTGGAATGCAGATGAAAGTGGTCTTTTCTGGAAATGAATGCTAAACAGAACATAAGTACTAAAAATGCAAAACTGCTGGTGGTTTTAAGGTTGTTAAGGATTGTGTGACATTATTTTGCCCAATGCTTCAGGAGATCGTATGTTGAAATCACTGCTGATAAATTGAGCCCTAAACTCATGTTCAATGAAAGGGATAGATATCAACAAACTGCCTGTTCACTGGATGGCAAACAAGAAGGCCTGGATGACTACTGCTATCTTACAGAATGGTTGAGTGATATGAAGAAAATTCTTGAAATAAAATAATAAGCTTAAAACTAGAGGTGCACAACCTGCGGCTCACGAATCATCAATTTGCGGCCCGCAAATTAATTTTGACTATAAACTTCAAAGAAGATTTAAGTTTATTGTTTATGCTTTAGAAATTTTAAAATTAAATATACTTGATGCTCTAATTTTTATTTCTATTTTTACTGACATTAAAATTTCTGATACTCGTCTATATTGCTCATTGTACTATTACTGTTATTAAATGTATAACCTAAAATGATTTGCTGAAGTACATATGACATTCTTGAGACACATTCTTAAAAGTAATTCTAAATGATTAATCATTGCAAATGTTTGTTAACTTCTTTTTTTAAACTATTTACAATATCATCCACAAGCTCCTAGATTTTTTTTGAGAAAACATTTGTAAATTATCTTTAAAAACATTAAGTGATAATTTTTTTATTATACATTAAGTGTAATAACAGCTGTACATAATTGGGTTGTAGCACTTTCATTGTGTCTGTGCTGCAACTTCATTTGTGGCCCCCCATGTCTCAATCAACGGTTCAAGTGGCCCTTCTCCCAAAAAGGTTGTTTTATAACTATTTTTACTGATTTTTTTAGATTCGGAACTAATCTTCTTGTCTTCCAGATACAGTGTCTTTTATTAAACAATTTTTTTACGTTGTTCCTTCTGGAATGTATCTATTCTGTAAAAACACAATTAGGTGTAATTGTAAAACATTCTTGCAGAAAATGACACAGGTTTTGCTGTATCAATAGACAAATACAAAAAAAGGTTAGGACTTAGAAACATACAATTTGTAAAATTTTATTTGATATTAACCTGCAATATGTAAATTAATTATTTTGCTTAATATCATTCATTCCGTGTACATTTTCTGCCACAAAAAATTTGCTATGATTAATTCTTCCACAAATTCATTTTTCTAAAATTTTAGCAAGCCTTGAAAAATAAAATAGTGAATATTTCTTAACAAAGTTCATTTTAAATTCTTTTATAGCAGAACAGGGAAGTACACAATACTTCTAATCAAAGTTACAAATTAGAAGCAGAAGGTGAAGAATTAATGACAATTGCTAACTACCTACTATGCGAACTGCTCCAGACAGAAAATATGTACCTGTCTGTGGTCACAGAAACAAGACAGTTCATTTTCTAAAGTTGGTTTCTGCAGGCTTTTGAGTTTGTCACACTTAGTGATAATCAGGGACGTATTTCTAAATAGGCTGCAGCCTAGAGTGGCAAATTTTTCAGGGGTGGCAGTTTGGCAATTCAATAGTTAAAATGAAGTATTTCAGAAATAATATTTTCCGTACGAATTTAAGAATACATGTTACAACATTTCAAGTTGCTCCAAGAAATATATGTATTTTTTAAGTGCTCTACAAAGCGATGTGAATGCCTAACAAGCTTTATGGAAGAATCTTATCAGAATAAGAAGACAATTAGAAAAGTGTGTCCTACTCGATGGTCAGCAAGAGATTACACTTGCCGAAGTTTACGAGAGTCTTGGGAAGAAGTGTACATTGCTCTGACAAGAATTTCAAATGACACAACAGAAAAAGCAACGACTAGAGACTGCATTTTGAGACTGCGTTTATGGTGTGTTTCTGGAGCACCGTACTTCACAGAATCCATAAAGTTAGCAAAGCCATGCAAAGTGGAACTGTGGATGTTTTGTTGGTCAGATTTGTATGGCTCTCTTGAAGAATATTTTACGAAACAGAGAAACAACTTTGATTATTTTGAGGAATTCGAATACTTGAAGGAAGTTTGAAACCCATTTCCTTTTTAAACGAATCTTAAAAGAAGTAAGTAAAAAAAAAAACAAGTAGATAACTAATTTGATTAGATATAATTTATTATGTAAACCAATTAAAATTGTAGTTTTATCTAAACTAAATTAACTTTATGTTTAAAAAAGATGAAAACTCCAATGAAATCTATCCTTTTGTTGTATAAAACAAATGCATTAAGCAAATGTATTATGAACAATAGAGCGGGCACCAAATGGACTTTAGCCTATAGGCGGCATACTCTTAAATCCGGCCCTGGTGATAATTGACTCTCCAGGAGTTAATAAAATTCAAGAATATCACCTACAATTCCATCACCAAACCACCCATACCAAACTCTTGCACTGACTCAAGCCCACTCCAAATGTATAAGACCTGTTTCGATAGGAACCACCTGTACCTAGACTTTGTGTCTGGAGCAAATCACCTGGTAGACAGTCAACATTGTTCTTGCTGCCTTCCCTTACCTGCAGAAATTTTTAAACTGTGCTTTGTTTACATGGGTGCATTTGAGGACTTTTCAGCTTAAACATAAACAAACTACTTAAGAGAAAGTTCTAGACCATAATTGACGTTATTTATCAAAGTTAAGCATTAACTTTCAATATAAGCAACATTCTAAAATTGTATTCAAGTAATTAGCCACAAACATGGAAGCCCTACTTTAGTAACCTAGTAAGGATAGGCACACCATTGTAACAATATTATGACTGACTTACAAAGTTCCCTGGAAAATTATTTTTAACATTACCCCAAAAGTGGTAGCACAGAACATGACTTATATAAAATTATCTTAATACTGTAATGTGGCTTTAATCAATGTGACAGTTCAAAAAAAATTAACGCATTTATTACAGCAAAAGAAATAAGATTTGATGGAATCATCCTAGTGCAAATGAAGCACTGAAATTGCCTTTCTTGTGAATTGGTCGATTTCACATATACAAATTATGAGTACATTGTAGCTTACAATTAACAGAAAACTATTGCTAGCTCAATGGAGTCAGCATAGCACTATGTTTAAGAGAGCACTACACACAATTGAGAAACAAAAAGCATTTTTAAGTGAAATGTTTCTGAATTTTTTTTTCCCCAATTTTATTCAGAATTGATCAAAACTGGTTTCAGCCCAAGATAAATGTTTTGTGGGAATAATAAAGAGAATAAAACTCAAGACATACAAGTGGGACAAAAAACACTTTTAATTTAAGAATGTCAATTCCTTTCATTCCAAATTCTATGATGCCAATGATTGATACATAAGTAATATTTTAAAAATTTGAGATTTGACTTTATTTTTGCTAGTTATTTGTCCATCAAATACAAAAAGGATTAAAGAGCCATGGATGCTCATGAAATCACAGTACAACTATCACGTTGATGTGATCTCAATGAATACTGTTTATCAATATAAAATAAAAGTTTTTTAATTAATTAAAAATAAATCCATAAGAACCCAGATAGCACTTTTCCGAAGAAAAACGTTGATTCAAGAGATTAAAATAACAAAATCAGTCAAAATTTACACGAAGACAAGGTAAACGAATCCAGCGGATACTCCGATGCATGCAACCTAAGCTTAAAACAACTCACTACTAAACACATCAAACACATGGAGAAACAAATATTTACAAACCTCTCATTCTTTAAAATGTCAAAGAGCTTACAAAACTTTCAAAACATTGGTGATGATGGTTTACGAAGAGAGCACAATTACTAAGCTTTGATTGATTTTGAAATTGTTTTTACATGCGTCCACCTTTGATTGAAACCATGTTGCAACATTTATTTCATAAATCACTTGATCTAGATCAAATTAAATACAGTATAGACAAAATTTTAAAACAGCGCGCGCAGACAAATCATAATTCTACTTCCACTTCCCAAAATTTTTGTTAACGTTCGTTCTCATCTTCTTACCTTCCCCCCCAAGTAAATAGTAGTCAAAGTTAGAGTCACTTAAAACCCAGCTTGCTTGCGGAAAAGATTAATAATAACCCGTTGTATTGCTCGAGTACGACGTTTTAATTAAAAATACTTATTACGTACCAACCGAAAAAGATAAAAAAATCTGTGATGGATATGGCATATTTAGATTAAACTGTAATTCTATTGTAAACATTATTAGATCTTTTTTAATGAAAAAGTACAGTAATTAAATTTGACCAAGATAGATTTCAAATTGTTCCAATTACTTTTTTTGATTAAAACCACATTCTTCAACGAAATTTCAAATCAAAATTTCATTTCAATATTTGCTTTCGGGCTTCAAAAATTCTTAGGAAAACCATTGGTTAAAATAAATAGTTTCCACAAAAACAACTTACATATTGTTTAAGATGAGAGGGATCAGACGTATATTAGCTATTTACTCTGTGAGAAGAAATTCACAGCAAGAAAACAAATCAAATGAGAAAAGGTTTGTTTACTGTTTCCAAAATGCTGTCGTGTGATACTTATTGGTAGGTAGGTTTTTTAATTGACGTCAGACTGAAGCTACATATCGGGCTCTTGGCGATGGTCTAAGACCAAACACGAAGATGATAAATTTCAGAATTAACGTATCTTAAAATGTAATTCAACTCCGGTGCCGCGATTGATCTTTCTGGTGTTGACCAATCAACTATCACATGTCAATTCGATATTCATTGTTTGGTAATTTGTAATTATTGTCGTACTACAGCAACACAACGGGCTGTTGACGACGTACCGGGATCAATCCCCAAGGGAAAGATTCGAGGACACCTCGTAATTTTGAACCACGGTCAGATGACGAGGCAACATCTGAGCTGGAACCCCACTATCGTCAAACTTCCACACCAACCCAAAGAAATATAGCTTGACAAAAAAGACTAGGGCGGCAATAGTGCGGTTGGAAGAGTAACGGACATGCAACTGAAGGGTTACGAGTTCGAATCCAACCAAATATAGGCGAGTTCAAAGGGTGCTGGAACACGTTAAATCTGTCCTGGCCTCAAACGTCCTCACGTTGGCGTTGTGTAGATGTTTGAAGAGTGGAGTGTCATTTCAGGTGTTACCTCGTCATCTGATCGTGGTAAATGAACCGTCAAAATTACGTGGATCTTTTAAGTCCCCGGATCTTTCTCTTCGGGGGTAATCCCGAACCGTCGCTAACAGACCGATGTTACCCTAATGTGAAGTTAATTAAATACCTACCTACACACTTACTCATTTAAAATAGTCCGCTGTATTGATCTAGTTAGACGTAAATTGTACCTACCTGTTTTTTCAACTTTCACAAATGTTAAATCTCATGTGCATTGCTTAGCCGAATCTGGTTCGGGCATGGATGTTTGTAAGCGTATGATGTAGATGGGGCTGGTGCAGGCTAGAGTGCCCGTGCTAGCCAGAGGGAACAGGGGGGACGTGTCCCCCTTTGCCTTCGGCGCCCTTTTGAAACGAGACATATCCACATTTGTAAACATCCGTGTTTCTCGTGTCTTCAGGACACCGCTTGTTAAAAGTACACGTCAGCACTGTAAATATTCTTACTTCTAGAATTGGAGGCTGCGGTGTATTTACAGAGCGGCCTTAGTTATACAAGTACTTCGAAATTGAAAGAGCGTCGAGTTTGTTTATCAGGGCGCCCTCCTCAGTTAAACAGGTACCTCGAAATTGTAAGGGCGCCCTTAATTAAACGGGTACCTTGAAATTGAAAGGATGCCGCGTTGTTTTTCATGTCGCCCACAGTTAAACAGGTACCTCGAAATTGTAAAGGCGACGCTTTGTTTTTTCAGGGCGCCCTTAGTTAAACAGGTACCTCGAAATTGTAAGAGAATAACGTTTTTTTTTTTCATGTCGTCCTCAATTAAACAAATACCTTGAAATTGTAAGGGCGCCGCGTTGTTTTTTCAAGGCGCCTTTAGTTAAACAGGTACATTGAAATTGAAAGGGCATCGCGTTGTTTTTTCAGGGCGCCCTTGTTAAACAGGTACCTGGAAATTGCAAGGGAATAACGTTGTTTTTTCTTATCGTCCTGAATTAAACAGATACCTTGAAATTGTAAGGGCCCCGCTATGTTTTTAAAAAGCGTCTTTTGTTAAACGTGTACACTGACATGGTAAATATCCGTGTTTTCCGAGTTGTGCTCTATTTACAGACTCGATTAAAAATCACACGATTTTTATGCCTGCATGAATTTAAGACAAATTTAATTTACTAATACTGTCTCTGTTGAATAAATTGAAACAAAATTAGCGAAATAATTCTAATGAAAATTTGGGGATACAAAATAGCTCAAATGCATAAAAACTACTCGAAAATTTCTTATGGTATATAAAAAGGGAATATGAAATCAGATTTTCTATTCAAGAAAAAGTTTCTAGCAAAGACACTGCAAGAGCAGCGTTTCTGAATTTAACGAATCTAATTAAAGGCAGTTCGCTGGTGTCAAGAACTTCTGGAAATTGTTTCTATACATTTCTCTGGAACCTTTAGATTAGTTTTTACAAGGTAAACAAAGAAGCAGACGAATGTAAATATACTTTGAATGATAATTCAATTAACCATGGTAATTTCCTTGAAATTGTGTTATTTTTTGGGAAATATGACCCTTTAAAAAAAACATTTGGATGCAGTAATAGCTAAAAGAGAAAAACTTCATAAAGCTAGAGAAACTGCTGAGAACAAAGTAGCGGAAATAGGAAGTTTTGTCACTTTTCTAAGTAACAACACAGTCATGGAAACTACTCAAATCTTGATTGGAAAAATGAAATTACAAATATCAACTAGTGTAAAGGAAGCAGTAAAGTTCTCGATTCTAATGGACACAACAATAGACGTTTCGGGCAACGACCAGTGTGCATTTGTAGTGCGTTATGTAAAAGGTAATGGTAATTTTAGTTAACGTCGTACTAGAGCAACACAACGGGCTATTGACGACGGTCCGGGATCAGTCCCTTAAAGGAAAGATCGCAGACAACACCTTGTAATTTTGAACCAAGGTCAGATGACGAAGCAACACCTGAGATGGCACCCCACTCTCCAAACTTCCACGCCAATCCAACGTGAGGACTTTCGGCCACGACAGATTTAAGGTGCACCAGCCGCCTCTACACGTACGCTTAGAAACATCAATGCCAGGAGCGGGATTCGATCTAGAGGCTAACACCTTAACCACTATACCGGTTGGTCGGCTATTTTTTTTTAAATAAGCAAATTTTTACAGTGGTTTTTGTTTTTATAAGTATTTAGTATTAGCTGAAAAATAAAGGTAAGGTAAGGTAAGGTAATTTTAGTTACCGTCGTACTAGAGCAACACAACGGGCTATTGACGACGGTCCGGGATCAGTCCCTTAAGGGAAAGATCCGAGGACAACACCTAGTAATTTTGAACCACGGTCAGATGACGAAGCAACACCTGAGCTGGCACCCCACTCTCCAAACTTCCACGCCAACCCAAAGTGAGGACTTTCGGCCACGACAGATTAAAGGTGCACCAGCCGCCTCTACACCATACGCTTACAAACATCCATGCCCGGATCCGGATTTGAACCAGGAACCTTCCGATCTAGAGGCTAACAACCACTATACCGGTTGGTCGGCGAAAAATAAAGAAGTGCGATGGTAAGTACGAAATTAGAAGGCGCCCCTATCACTCCTTGTCCACCACTCTCCCAAAGCACCCAGCACGGGCCTGGGCTGGTGCACCTTAAATCTGGCGTGGCCGAAAGTCCTCACGTTGGGTTGGTGTGGAGAGTGGGGTGCCAGCTCACGTGTTGCTTCGTCATCTGACAGTGGTTCAAAATTACGAGGTGTTGTCCTCGGATCTTTCCCTTAAGGGACTGATCCCGGACCGTCGTCAATAGCCCGCTGTGTTGCTCTAGTACAACGTTAATTAAAATTACCATTGCCATGTGCAGTGCTTGGGAAAAATAACTTGAAAATATTTCGTCTTCTTTATTAAAGTTGGGTCATTTCGCCTTCAATAATTTCTTTTCAAGCTTCTTAATCTTCAGAATATCTTTCGGAAAATTCCTCCCACCGATAGCCGTTACCAGAGAAAAGATCCCGGAAGTGCAGTCACGTTCGAGGTTAGTAGAGGTTTACCATCTCTAGAGTAGACAAAGGCCATTTCAGATAAATTTCATTTGATCATATTATGTTTTTCCTCTTGTGCTTTAAATCTTTTTGGTGAGTCGGGTGGCATGGATCGAGTGCATGGGGTACTAAAGTTTTCTCGATTGATAAGTTCAAGTGAACCTATCCTGGCCATCTTGCTTGTCTGGGCAGTACATGGAGGATCTGTATGTTAATTATAGGCTCATCTTCAACTTTTTAATGTGGTACGAAAAGTCATGGACTTCATCAAACTTATCAAGATCTAGTAGACAAGAAACAAGCAATTATCATTTCGAAAGAATAGATTGATGGTAAAATTTGAAACGGAAAAGGTTTTAAGGTTTACTAAATATCTAGCAATGTGGTTTAAGTTTTGAATGTCCCATATTATTTACATGTCTATTGTATTGCTAGAATAAGTTCAATGCAAGTTGAATCTGGAATCTGATTGAAAAAAAGCACATTTCGTTCCCTACACGTTTTATCTGGTATAGGGTATGGACCAGAGATCGTATTGCATTTTCAATCTACTTTCTGCTTCCATTCCCGAGTCCTTGTGATGCTGAATACTTCAGATTGGTCCTATTTATCACCCTAATTAGATGTATGGTTGGTGGCTTTCAAGTTCAACCTGCTGTATCCACAAACAAAATTTGACTAATAAAAGCTTACTGTAAATTGGCACAAATGTAGGAAAAGTATCCATTCAAACAACAAAGGACCTAAATAGAGAAGTTTTTGTGTGGGTTGCTTTTCTTGTAAAATCAGATCATTTCAATACCCGAAAACTTCTGATTCCTGAAATGGAATTAGCCTTTAAACCAATATTATTTTTTCCAATGATCGTTTTCCACTTTCATCTTACTTTTTGAACTGCTACAAATTAACATCTGTTTAATTGATTGGATGTTTGTAGAATCTCATATTCAATAGGTATGCTTAGTTTGCAAAATGTAAGTAAGATAGTAGGCATTTTACACCTTTTATCATGAATGTAGGCTTGTTTAAAATCAAGATTAATGAGTGCTTAAAATCCTTAACTACCAATATCATGTCTAATCAGATATTCCTAAAATGTACTACCTCTAAAAAGCACTTAGAACTACATACAGGGTGGTCCCGAATTCATGGTACAAACTTTAATGGTAGGTACAGGACATTGTAACAATGATTTATTGTATAGGAATGTATAGTCGCAAGTGACGCGGTGAGGCGAAAACAGGGGAAATAACGGCCGAAAGGAAAAACAAAGATTTTATTGAAAGCGTTGTTGACAAGTGTCATGTTTACAGTAATTGTTCAAAATTGCGTCCACCAGTATCGATACATGCTTGACAGCGTCGGTGGAGCGATTGGCGTACACGTTCAAAGATGCCTGGTATTTCACGCACACCTAGTGTTGCAAAGGGTGGAAAAAACCCGGTTTATTCCCGGGAATAAACCCGGTTTTTTGGGAAGGGAATTTTGAAAACTTCCCATATTTTTGAAATTTCGGGAATTTTGAAAATTTTTAATGTTTTGTCTGGAAAATTTCAAAACAATATTTTTTTTAGAAACTCTTTAATAGTTCATAACAGCAACTTCAAACGTGTACTCTTTTGGCGGGATCTAACATCTGTTTGCATTGACCATTTCAATTTTAGAAAATTTTCGTCTTAAAGAAATAGAATATCATTTATGCCTACATTTTGCCATCTTGCAATTTACAAAAATTGAAAGGTAAATATTAATGGGATTTTATGGATATTACTAGTACTAATAGGCGCATGCGAGGACAATATTTTTGAGCTAAATCTTTTTTGTCAATGAGCCATAAGAACAAACTTTTTAAGTGAACCCTTGTGTGCATTCAAACTTTTGCATAGTTCTGACTATATATTCTGAACCTTTGAATAATTCTCTGGGTTGGCTGTTTCCTATTTATACTGTCATCGTTTTATGCAAATTGATATCCCAGTGAATTAATAAGTTTCTTTGACTGTGATTATATTCTAATTTTAAAACTTCAATTAGCAATTGATAAAGCTATCTTCCCAACATAAAATCAGGTTTTTACTATGTATAAGTTTAGTTGGAAATTTAAAAATCTAATTTGATATTTATTGGAATTCTGAGCATTTTGTTTTTAAATTTTGATTTTGGTGTTTTTACTCAACAGTTTCATGCATGAACTAGAAACATTGAATTTCATGAGTTCAGATCAATCTGTATAAGTAATACTTATAATGCAATCAATGCTAAGAGCATCTTAGTGAATTTTAACCTGCTATGTTTTGTACCTTTGACAACTTTTAATTGGGAACTCAAGCATTTAAATTTTAATTTAGTGTTCTATTTCATACTAATGGGATGATTTGTGTTCCAGATAATGGTAAGGCCAACTTCAACAGTGTGGAGTCATTACACATCAGAGTTTGGTCATGGCAATAAAAGGACTGCTAAATGCAGGTATTGCCACAAGAAGTATCTGGTACCAAATGCTACTAAGATGACAAAGCATTTCGAAAAATGTGTTAAAAAACCCCAAATAATGTCTTTTCCTATTTATTCTTTGGCAGATGCCGATGAACCTTCAGTTATTGTGGTATCCCAAGAGGTGATAACGGACGTTGAAACTATGTATACGGATCCAGGACTATCAGAATCTACAAGTAGATCCTCTTGATATTGCGTTGTTTTTTTCAGCTTATTAATCCCTCATAAAAGGCTTACAAGTACCGGTGCCAAATTGAATCATCAATAAAGTAGAGAGTAAATTGTAACTGCTTTATATAAAGATAATATGAAATGTTTACAAAAGTATTGCTTTTGATGCAAACATTCATCTTATTTTTTGCTGCTAGGTCTCGGAACAAAACCATCACATCAACATTCATCTGGATTTGGATATAAATGCTGATGTTGTTTATACAATAAAAATAAACCAATATTTTCCACCAAAAAAGAAAATTTAAATTTTATTGAAACAATTTTCCAGGTTGTAGTTTTATATATATGGGGTTTTCTCTTTATAGTTTTACTTAGCAACAAACCAAAAGAAGCCACACAATGTGAAAAAATGGTTGGTTTAGTTTATTCCCAATGTTCCCCAAAGTTCCGGGTTTATTCCCCAAAATTCCCGTGTTTATTCCCCTCTTCCAAAATTCCCGGGTTTTTTGCATCACTACGCACACCTGCAGCAGCTACAGATAAGCGAGCGACGAGATCCTCATCTGAGTCAACTGGAGTCTCATAAACAAGATGCTTTAGATGTCCCCATAAAAAGTAATCGAGGCTCGATAAATCGGGGTGGCCAAGGGACTGGTCCACCACGCCCAATCCATCGAGTACCAAACGTGGCATTCAGGTAATTCCGTACATCAATGCTGAAGTGTGCTGGCGCCCCATCGTGCTGAAACCACATGCGGTTACGAATGGCGATCGGAACATCATGCAGCAGTTGTGGTAACACTTCTTTCAGAAAAATAAGATAGCTTCCGCCAGTGAGCCGCGTGGGTAGTAAGTATGGGCCAATCAAAAAGTCGTTCACAATACCAGCCCACACATTAATACTGAAACGTTGTTGAAACGCATGTCGACGCGTTGCATGTGGATTATCGGTTGCCCACACATGGGAATTGTGCGCATTAAAGACACCCTCGCGTGAAAATGTCGCTTCATCTGTAAATAGCACATAATCTACGAAATCCGGCTGCAACGCACATTGCTGCATCACCCACAGGCAGAAGTTCACGCGGCGAGGATAATCTGCCGGATTCAATGCTTGTACTTTCTGAAAATGGAAGGGGTGTAAGCGATTTTCGTTTAACACTCTGCATACAGTCTGATGACTCACACCTACGTCACGCGCAACAGTTCTTGTGCTTGACTCGGGTCTATCAGCCACAATGTTCAAGATGCTTTCTTCAAGCCTTGGAGTGCGTACAGCTCTTACTCGACCAGCGCCATGTCTGTTGACGTCGAACGCACCTGTTTCACAAAGTTGACGATGTAACCGTTGAAAAATTCTATGATCCGGCATTCGTCGATCAGGATACTCCGCGCGATACATTCGTAACGCAGCTCTGCCGTTACCATTTGCACGGCCGTACATGTAATGCATGTCTGCTTTTTCTGCATACGTAAAGTCACCCATCGTCTACGGCAGCACAATTGTGAATGGCGCTTTTCCCTACTGCGATGCATCATGTTCAACAGCGGCTAGACATCTACTGCCCTCTACCGGCAATGATACCAACCGATCACTCCATTTCTCTTTCCTTTTATTTCCCCTGTTTACGCCTCACCGCGTCACTTGCGACTATACATTCCTATACAATAAATCATTGTTACAATGTCCTGTACCTACCATTAAAGTTTGTACCATGAATTCGGGACCACCCTGTATTTAATACTAATTAATAAAAATAAGTCAACTTTAATCACAACTATCCAAAATGAAATGAAAACTAGGGGGAAATATTTTACCTTCACTTTATACCTTTTCAGATGGCTAAGCAAAATTGTTTTAAACTGTACAAACTTAAAACAAATTATTATAAATGAACATAAGTTGACATTTTATAGTGATGACATTGTAATTTTTTTTAACATACTAGGGGGCTCCGCCTCCTACTCGCTTACGTTCGCCAACCCCCGAGGATTGCTACGTAATCCCATTCTCCTTTTACAACCAACACTCCTTTTACATATGCCATTTGGTTTGCTTCGCAAACCAACTTTCCTTTCGCAGAGTGAAACTATATGAATAATTCGTATTATCCTAATTTCACTTTCCGGTCCATGACGTCACAGCGAGGGCTTCGCCCTCTGCTCGTTTACGCTCGTCGACCCACGGGGATTGCTACGCAATCCCGTTTGGTTTGCTTCACAAACCAATACCTCTTTCGCAAGTGATTTCACTTTTTTTACTTTAACACTTAATGCAGCCTAAACTAATAGCTGCATCAGTAAAAAATTTTCTGTATCTTGTTCCCTGTACAATTTGAAGTAAACGATGTTAATCTCCAAACTTTACGATCTGTACTTTGTACTTTCTCGGTAAACCGTCTGAGAACAGAGAGAAAAAAGCGAGCCTTTTTCCTCGCCAAATAAAAAGAAACTAGGGGGCCCGCCCCCTGCTCGCCAACCCCAGGAGGATTGCTTTGCAATCCTCATTGGTTCGCTACGCGAACCTATGCTCGCTTCGCTCGCATCAATGAAGACACGTGTCCTAGCAGAAAGGATTGTTTACAAAATATGATGTACCAAAAAAATATTTTTCAAACCTAAATTTGCTGCCGTTCCTTCAGATAACCCTTCAGTCACTGGGGGGATACTCTGTGGTGAGATCTCTGTGTGAAGTTTCTGTAGTGGAGTCTCTGCTGTGAAGCGATATGTAAAAACGTAACTGTGAACTGAACGGAATTAGTGGTTCAGAAAATTAATAATTAATATAAAAAGAACAGAGATACTTCACCAACGGAAATTATATTCGTTCCAGGCATTAAGGAATGCAAGGTGTCAAAACGGATAATTGTAATAAATAACTTGAATATCAAAGTCGTTGTATTCATTCATATGGAATTAAATATTCCATAATAGTAAATATATATACAGGACCCTGGAATCAGAATTCAAATGAAAACTTTGAGCAAATTTTGAGTCGAAATGTGAGCGCTGCTTTGGAAATGGAATACTCAGCATGTTGTTTGTGTGTGCATTTCCATAAAACACTCTTGAGTCACCCACACTTTTTAATTCAGTTTGTTGTCGAAAGTTATAGTGCAATCGTCTTGTTGAACTATAATTGTTGGCCCTGAAAAGGACCGTTTTTTAAATGGCCCTGAAATGATCCTCCGCTTTCTTTGATTTGTAATTTTAAACTGCAACAGCTCGACTAAAATTCTTTTTTTTTTTTCAATAAAATTTCATCTGATATCGCTATAAATTCAATTGAGGCGATTTCGTGGTAAACAAACAATCGTACAATGTTGCCAAAACGCGATAACAAATAACGTCTCTTTTGCGTGCCACGTAAGAGAATTATATATATAGATCGTTTTTATGGCAATTGTTGCTACGATAAATTTGATATCTGGCAAACCTGATAGTAAAAAATACAACCATCATAAGCTCCGCGAATTTCCACCGCGAAATAAAAAATACGAAATTTGTGTCACCAACTTTTGATTGCATCGAATTTATTTATGAACCAATTTTAAAAATAATTATACCGTAAGAAACAGTACATTCTGAGGTATACTGCGATATTTTCAAAATTAAAAACTAATAGTAATAAGATATAGATATGACAGTTTTAGTTTTGTATCAGAAATTACGATCTGAAAGTTCCGAAAATTGTATGACCAACTTTTAATTGCATCGATTTTATTTATTAACCAATTTCAAAAATAATTGTATCATAAGAAAGAGTGTAATGTAATGTATTCAGTGATGTTTTCAAATTTAAAAAATAATGTTTTTTGCTGTAGATATAACGATTTTAGCAGAAAGTAGCGAAAATATCCAAAAATTCCGAATTTTGTAGGACCAACTTTTGATCGCATCCCATTTAATTATTAACCGATTTTAAAAATAATAGTACCGTAAGAAAGAGTACCTTCTGAGGTATACTGCGATATTTTAAAAATTAAAAACTAATAGTAATAATATATAAATACGGCAGTTTTTTAAAAAAATAACAAAAATGTCCCGATTTTTCCGAATTTCAAAAAAATATTATCAAGAACCAAATTGAAATTTAAAAAAAAAACTCGACGAGCTGCAAAAATTTACGTTGAGAGGTACTCTTTAAAAAAAAACTCACGCCTGAAAATTTGTATGTGTTTTGCTCACTCACGGAAGAAATTTCTCTTTGTCAATTTTGACAATCAATAAACCCTAAACTAATAGCCGTATAGGAAAAAATTCTTAATAATTGTCCAGGGAATACGATGAAGAACAAATCATGTTAATTTTGTTTTTTTCTGATCAGTACTTTCTCAGGAAACCGTCTAAGAATTGAGCTAAACAACACAGTTTTCAATCCTGCGGCGGCGGCAACTTTTTTTTAATATAGAGAGAAAGGTGCATACAGATATTTTGAATATTTTTATTGAAAGGTGAGCTCATAAAATATAAGAATGCAAGTTAATTATTACCAGATAAGAAAATACTTCGAGAAGGTTTTCTCTCTACCTAAAATTGACAACATACAGTACTAATTCATCAAAACTTGCTTCCTGTTTTGTTCATCGAGAAAGTAATTCTTTCTGTAGTAAATGAATTATACTGTACAAAGTTTGTAACAATTTCACTAATTAATAAGATTGAGTAAAATTGTACAATACAATAAATAAAAACAAAATACAAACACAAGAGAAATCATTTATTGGTCAACTGCACAGATAATCTGTGTCAGAATATAGCAAATGATATTAAAATAAAAAACGAATGTAAATAATGAAATTATAAAAAGAAAAGTTCTAAAAAGTTTACAGAAATTCTGTAAATTTTCAAATGCGATGCGTTAAAAGTTATGTACAATAAAATGTATCTATATTTTATACTCTTATGAATTAACAAAGACAAATATGACATTTCAAACTCACTGAAAAAGAAATGTCAAATATCTGTCATTCATATATAAACAAATATTATAATTCTTTATGGGGCTTCAGTAAAAGAATATATTTATCAACAGAGTGATCTGAAAAGAAAAATTGGATAATATAAATATAATTACACATAGTTTACACATCTAAACTTGAAACCATATACTTAAGACTACAAAACAGATTTCTAAAAATAGGAATATAGTCAAAAATTTACATTAAAATTTTTTTTTCACATATCTACAATTAGTTAAATTTTTTTTTTTCACATATCTACAATTTTAGAGCCAGAGAAGAGATTTAAAGAAGCTTTTGACAAATGCATTTTTTTATAGTTGTTTGCATTTTAAGGACAACTGCTTTCCTCCCTTCCTAATATGTAATTTAATTTTTCATCTTTAAATTAAATTAAATTTTCTTTCCAAGTATTTTTTCTGCTAAACTTTATTTTGCAAGAGAAAATTATTTAAAATTACGCAGTGTGTTTATTTAATTGGAAATTTAGCAATAGTGAAAATACTATCTGAAAATGTAATAGTAATTTAAACCAACTGTACTAACAGTAATTTGGAAATGCTAAACTAATGTTGACAGGTCTTTCTATTTGCCTTATTATAACAAACTGATCTGTTTGTCAAAACTTGAACTATTAGTATTAAAGATTTTAGGTCAAGCCTATAAAAGTATTTCTTGATACTAAGAGGAAGGTTTTTTAAAACTATTTTAGTTTAGTAAAGGACATTTCAGACTATTTGATTAAGTGCATTTTAAAATTTGGCATTGGCATAAAATGTGTTTTATGCCACCTTAATTCATAACAAAGTGACTACTTTATGAAACTGTGAATAGTCTTCTCAGCATTTTCTACAAAATGAGTTTAAATAGCAAATTTGAGAACATTGGAATTGTGTGTACTTACAAAGAAAGCAATAAACTTTAATACTGTAAAATTTGCATAAATAGAAAAAGACCATTACAATAGAAATCAAATAATAATTTATTAGTATAATAATATAAATTGTGAACTTACTGTGCAATAAAATTTCAAGAACAAACAAAGAATCGTCTTTTATATTTGTAACAACCTAAAAGGTACAAATAGGCGTTAATTTTTGCAATATTTGTAAGGAAAAACAATTTAAAACTATCTAATCCTTCATATTTTGGTCACCAAAATATGATGGGAAGCTTTAAATCAATAACTTGATACAATGTCACTTTTTCCAATGTATTGACAATAAAAAATATTGAAACCCTAGCTTAAAGCTCCACAACATGAAACTTCAGACATTATTGGGAAATTCTACCCCAATTAATAGAAAATGTTAGAATGAATATTCCATTAAAAAAAAACATTCACAAATTTACTTCACATTCAATAATAAAGGCATTTATGAAATTTATTCATTCATATAAATACAAAATGAATAAATTGTGAAAATTATTTTTATAAACAGTTGAAGTTGCATATGTTTGTAATGTGCTAAGTTTGATTATAACATTTTATTCTTTAGGTATAATTTAATGAATTTCAGTATACAGTGGCCTTTTAATACACAGCTCCTCTATGAGGATAATAAAAAAGAGCAATATATTGAGGTCGTGAAAAACTTGCTAGTTTGAAATAAAACAAGCACTAACTATACATTAAATTATGCCTTTTTATTACAATTACGTGAAACTACAAGTCAATCCTCCAAGTGGTTGCGGCTAAATATCTCGTAATCGAGATATTGGCAATTTTTGATAATGATAAGATCTGGTCAGGTTTTTTCTAACGACAAGACACAACGAAATCGGGATGGACAAGATATCTCGTTCATCAAGGATCTGGTCAGTTTTTCTAATGAGAGGAAATGCTGTTGAGACAACCACCAGGAGGGTTAAATGCAAAATTGATATTAGATTCTTTTAAAATAAATGCTAAATATGATAGAATATTTTAAAATCAAATTCCTTCTGGTCAATGATTTTGAAAGAGCCGAATTTTTTATACTGATTCAGGTTTGGAAAACTGCTTAAAAAAAGTGACCGTTGAGCTTCCAATTCTAAAGAGATTTATACTTGCATATTAATTTAATATTAATTCAAATATTCAATGGGGAATAAATAAAAATGAGAAACAGTCAAATGCGCAATATACAGAGGTTGGTTTGTATTTCTGGCACAGGGTCCTCCTCAGGACATATTGTGCTAAGCACAGAATGAATGTTGTTGTCGTACGGGCCATATATGGCTCAATTGGGGGTGCCATTGCCCCGGAGGGTTGGACTTCTTCATACATGACACATCCGTTTTACAGGAAGATCCCTTTCACACATCCATTCACTCACACATATTGTAATTTAGATCCCAATCAGAGGCCGATAACCCCCTGATCAAGTACCCCCAGAGGTATTGATTTGGTATGGGAACATGGGGGACTTTGTGACCACGACCTATTTAATGTGCCCCAGCCGGTCTTTAGCCAGGTCCAAGCGCCGATCTCACAACCATCAGAATTGCAGGCTCTGCCGAGGACAGAACCCACAACCCTTCCGATGCGAGCCCGACGCTCTACTGACTGAGCTACCGAGGCTCCACAGAATGAATAAAATAATTAGTAAAAGCAGTTTAAATTTGATCAATTATACAATAATAATTTGATACATATAAAAGATAAAATTTCCCATTTCAATAGAATAAATTTTCTATATATTTATAGGATTGGAGCAGAAAATCAATGACAAATACAATTAGATGAATAGAACAAAAGATAAAATCATGTGATGGGCAAAACCCCTGTTGTATAGAAAACTAAAAATTTGGGAATGGAGATTCTCCCCAACCAAGTCATCCTACTGTAAGGTGTGTCACTGTAAGGTGTATGAATTAAAACAAATGAAATGTTGAAGTTTAAAATTTGAACATTCTTAAAATATGAGTTGTAGTTAAAGAACATAGACTACATGCAAGTTCAACTCCAAGAAGGAGAGTGTCGATGAATGTGTCCAATATGTAGTAGGAATGCTAGGGTTGAAAATTATAAAGCTTCGTCTGGGAGACCAGAAGCAATGAAATTTTAGATCGATTGATCAAATTCTGGATTCTGATGTGGAAAGGCGATATAAGATTTCTAGGAATAGCAAAAGTATATGAAATATAGACTACGATTGAATTGATGTAATGGATAATGAGGAAGCTCTAAAATAATACTGAAGAGATAGTTCCTGAACATAAATTCAAAGTTAAATTAAGCTGATTTCCTAGCAGAACAATATATCTTGAAGCCAGAATCTAATTTAGATCAGATCCAAGTTCTATCAATTTTTTAACAGAGATATTTGATCAGATTTCCATGATAACTGAAAAGATTTGATACAGGGTTCCCACTCTTTTTTTCTATCTAAAAATAAGGACTTTCTAAGCACTTTCGAGGACAAAATAAGGACTTTATAAGGACTTAAATAAAACATTGAAGAAACCGTATTATACAATGTAATACCTGACTTTCGACCATATGGGGATGGTGTTACAGATTAGCTAATCTTATAAGAACAGTAGTATGTAATAAATGTACTATACAAGTCTATTTTCTAAAAATCGTACACAAATAATGCGCACAAAAATGAGATTTTTAAAAATAAGCTGTCTGATTTTTACAAAATTCAGCAGTTAATATATGGGCATTTATGTGTACACGTATTAGTAATATGTGTAAGTACATAAATAAATTATGGAATGGAGACTGTAAGAAAAAACTTTGGATGTTTTTCTTTTATCTCTTTGCAGTGTATTTGCTTTTATAAAAAGGGAAAGAAAGAGTTAAGTTTGATGATGACAGGACTTGGCGTTGTTGGTCTCAAAGCTGCTGTTGCGAGTTTGATTTCGTTTTCGTATTCTTTTCATATTGTTTTGTTTTTACTCTTTAATGGTCTTTAGGGGAGTATATGAGCAATTGTTTAGTATATTGCTGCTCATGGGTAGGAAACACCACTTTGTGTTGGTGTATCAATGAGGAGACTGACCCCAACAACACTTTCTTATTCGAAAATGTCCTACTTTTTTCTTTTTTTTTTGAAATTACAGTGCTTATTTTGTTGTGTCTGCAGCTTCAGCCTGCTTATGAAATGGAAATTACTCACCCCAGTAATTATTTTATAATACAATTTCTTAAATTCATAATGAAAATTTGAAGTAAATTCATTTATTGGCACATCAGAGGTTTCAATAAAATAAAATTAATGGCAAACTATTAATTTACTAAAAGTATTACAAGTTGCATATGTCAGAGTCCAATTTGACTGGATCGGAGACTGAATAAGTTTCGAAGAAAATATTTTCCAGTGATCCAAAACAGATCATAAGAGTTATGCAAAAACTTTGATAAATTTATAAAAAGGTTAAAAAAATAAGATGCAATTTTATTGAATAGATATTCAACTAGTTGTCACCGTCCCAGCCTAAGCCATTCGGTGTATTTCCACATAATTTTTAACCATGGTCAGAAGACGAGACATCTGAGCTGGCACCCCACTCTCCAAACTTCCACACCAACCCAAGGTGAGGACTTTCGGCCACGACAGATTTAAGGTGCACCAGCCGCCTCTACACCATATGCTCACAAACATCATTTTAATGAAACAAAATTAACTTGAAAATAATCATCTAAGCTGACAATGGAAACAGATTGTGCATGGCATAACAAAAGCGAAGTGAAATTCAAGCACAGTCGGCCATTGAGTATTTGTCACCCAGATGGAAAGAGAAAAAAAATTATAAAGCATAGAAAAATTACTTTCGCTTTCGGCAGCGGCCAAATACAATGAATCCGAAATTTCCAGTTTTCAAACGACTTTTCCCGATTCATGAAATTCCCTGACTATTCTCGGTTCTCCAGCACTATGATTTACGTTTTTTCGATCTTTTCCTCCAATGTTTTTTTTTAATCGAGCGAATCGGGTTTCTTTTCGGAAGTGATGACCGATTGCTTCAAGTTTTCGGAACAGAATCACCCACGAAAATCTTCAATTTCTTTTTCTGGGATAGTTTTTAATTAAAAGCTAGGTAGATAATTAAAAGCATAAAAAAAAGCTAGATTAAAAAAAAAATTGCAACACATCGGGTTGCCACTTAGATAGCAGTATTAATCAAAATAAATTATCTTTATATTGTTTTCGTTTTCAATTCACCTACAAACTTAAAAATGCACTTCCCCATAATTATAATAAATTTTTGAAACATTGCACTCACAGGTAACTGAATAAAACAAAATTAATTAACATTTGATGATTGTATTCTAGTTTCCTGTATCAGGGTAACTATTTTGGGTTTTGCAAAAGCCACTCACAAGTTGAAAAAACAGACTGATTTTCATGTTTTCTTAAGTTTTTAAAGTGCATTATGCGCTCATCCAGATACGTGCTCATCAAGAGTCGATTGACGATTTGTATATCACGTATCAAGGGTTGCCATTCTAGCAAGCCAGTTCCCGAATCATCATAATCGCTGCTAAAAAGAGGTTGGAAACATTGTAAAAAAATATCATAATTTGAAAACTGAATTTTGTTTTCAAAGGAAAATAAGCACTTTCTAAGGACGATTGATGAAAAAAAAGCACTTCTAAGGGCCCTTAGAAAGGAAGGTCAAAATAAGCACTTTCTAAGCACCCGTGGGAACCCTGAGATAGAAAGAGATTTTCACATAATTTGCGTAATTCTAAAATATGAGGTTGGAAGATTAGTTTCTTGTAGGATATTACACCTCAAAATTTTATATCGTCCACTACATTAATTTAGAATACAACAAAATATTTCTGGATCCAGATGAGGATATCTGCCTACAAAAATGGATGCTTGCAGCTTTAGCAGAAAAAAGGTTAAATCCATGTGAATTTTTCGAATCTGCCAGAATAGTTGTCAATGAGGCTATTGTACTATATATATCTTTAGAACTGCAATCGATTATTATATAGAATAGGTACTGTTAAGGTAAACTCTGAAACTCATACAATTCACTCCATAATTCGTTACTTGTAATATTGCTATTGATACTATTTTACATATTTACTTTTATTGTGGTTCACTGATTTTATTTTTTGAAGATTTAAAGCTTGATATATTTGATACTCTTCAATTAGAACATCTCCTGATAAAAAGAATTTCAGTCCCTGGCTTCTCCACCCTCCAGTCCAACAAAGGGAATACAGATTTCTGTTCCAGTATCAGTGATATTTGGTGAGCATGTCCTTGGTCCAAGCAGAATATACCAACCAGCCAATTAATTTTCTGGGATAACTGCGCATTCCCTGGTTATCCGAAACAGAAGCCAAAGTAATGTGTTGGGGTGTATTCCCTGGTTATCCGAAACAGAAGCCAAAGTAATGTGTTGGGGTGTATGCTGTCCCTCAATCAGAGATCACATTTTCCCAGAGATACAGGTCTCCATGCACAACAAACACATGTGGATGGCTTAGACCCCAGGAGGAGCTGAGTGGTGAAACGTTTCTCAATAGGGACCTTCATCTCTAGAGGAACGACAATGGGGGAAAAGCAGAATAGACAAGAGTATAACAGGAGAGGACAGATTACTTGAGGTTGAGATGCTAGTACACATCAAAGATATGCCCCTGAGGGTGCAATATAACGAAGAGTTACATTGCATAATCGATTTAACAGATAGAATTTTTCAAACATCAAGCCTTTATTAAGTTTATTAAGGCAATTTTTGAAGTGACATTGAAAAGATACCACAGTACTTTTTGTCCTTAAAAACAGACCTAATAGCTTCATGTGCATTAAAATTTTACAAGTGTTAATGCTTTAGTATCTAAATACAAATTACAAAAAAAAAAGCTAGTTGGTTGACAAAACAGCAAAAAATTAATTTAAACAAAATTCGTTTCAGATGTCAATTAATCGTAGGAAATATACATTAATGGAAACATCTACATGAAAAGATCTTAATAAGTGATCTTAAAATATAAAATTACTATAAAAATATCATTGGTCCCAGTTCTTATTGAGCGTTTTTTATGAAAAGACAATGGTTGTGGTATTTGACTATTGCAAAATCAGTTCATAACACTACAAAAACTAACCTCATCTGTAACAGTATAGCTAGCTGATGCCCCAGTCCGTAGTCGTAAGTCATGGACATTTTCCGTTGGAATATTAAAAAGAGCAGACAACTTTGCAATTAAGTATGAAGCACACAGGTCATGTAAATACACGGCACGGAAAACTAAAATAAATGGTAATAGGTAAAAACATAAATTAGTAAAAATGTAACATTAGTTTTTATCTTGTATGATATATTAGAAATGTACATTTTAAAAACATATAAATCAGTAGTGGTAGCACGCTTTACAATTTCAAATTTTTATGAAATACATAAATTATTTTAAACTTTTGTTTGAATTATAATCAAAATTGTGAAAATCAAACTTGTATGCCCATAACACCACTATAGAACTAGAACTGTGGTAAGTGTAAAATTTTCTATTTTTGTACTTCACTATATCTAGCAATGAATGGAATTGCTTATTGTGCTTAAAAAATGGTACATGAAAAATTTATTTAAAGTATCCAGATATTTCTTACTAAACACAGCTAAAATCGATAAGTAAACTCATAATTCACATTCCTCACAGTGCTAACTACATTAATGAAGTTAGTAAATCATTATTTTTAACTTCTGTGCCACTTTGAAATACTTAAATGGTATTAATTGCTGCATTATCAGAATAGATAATAGAAACTTTATTCAAAACAACAACATTGTGTGAAATACCATAAAGCAAGTTTTCAATTAAATTAGAAGCAGCACATGAAAAAAAAAAAGATCCAGACAGCCAAAAGTTAAACATAAACAAACCTTCTTCATTGGGCAGACGAGCAAATACAGCTTTTTTTGCCAGGACAGGTCTAAAATATAAAAAAGGAATTAGTTACAAAATATATCTTAGAATTATTCACTACAAATCAGTTATTTAATATAGAAGCGGCTCAATCCCATGATAGTACTTTACGCAAGTCCAACTTGATTGGCTAGTTTCATGGGCTTGGCTTCACTTGGATATCTCGCCAATCTGATTGTTGCAGTAACCATTTGATTTTGAATATGCGCGTTGTTTCGTAGAAATACAATACATACATTAGCGCCTCAGCGTAAGTGTCCGACAAGTTGACTCTGATTTGCTCCTCATATATATGTTGTATGGTTGTTGTTAGTAGTATTTCTTGCCAACTTATATTAAGAGTACTTATACTTTAAAGAGCAGATTTTCGTGAAGCAACAATGGCCTAATGGCTAAAGTCACCCACCTTCAGATTAGCGTCGGCAGTGGAGGATGACTTCCCGAGTTCGAACCCAGCTGGAGGAAACATTTTTAGATCCTCCAAATTATTTTTAAAAAATTCCAATTTAATTCCTTTTCATTCTAATTTACTTTTCCTAATTTTTAATACCCTTTTCATATTTTTCCAAGCTTCCATTGATTTTACATAAATAATCTAAGAACCACTCCTGAACTCACTACCAGCTGATATTTTTCCGCCCCTCTGCCGTCCCCTTTGCTTTAGGATGATGGTGTTGTATCCACCGCTGGCTTAGGACCATTCTGATGTAACAAAAAGCATACATAAAACATTAACTTATATAATAAAAGGATACAATTTTCGGCTCCCACCTCTACTCACCCATAGCCATGGATCTGAAAAGAAAGGAAGAAAGCAGAAAGGAAGAGATAAATCGCCAACAACTATAAACCTTGATGACATACGTATCTAGGTCATGTGATCCGATTAGCCAATCAAGTTGGACTTGCGTAAAGTACTATCATGGGATTGAGGCGCCTGTTTTAATATTCCTAAAATTGACTGTCCATGCATAATAAAAACATAATTCAAGTACTATGAATGAAGTCCATGATGCATTTTCAAGATACTTTTTCAACCTGCAATACATTTTCTTTCATATTCATTAAATTATTATGTATGATATACTACTGCAATCAAAAAGTATCCGGAATGCTTCCTTTAAAATACATATATTACATAAGTAGATATAATATAAATAAGTAGACATCATTATACATAAGTACATATCGTTTACAAACTTTTATAAAATATTTTTATGTCTTATATAAACATGGGGCAACAGTCAGGGATTTGTTTCATTTTTTTTGCCTGAAAATAATTTTTTTTAAATAAAAGAATTTTTACTTGGTGATTTTTCAAACTGTTGAACGTAATTGAGCAAACATGCATTAAATTTTGTTTCCGCCATGAAATCTTTGCTACAAACACATTTGAAATGTTACAAAAAGCTTTTACAGACAATTGTACATAAAAACAACAGTACTTGGTTGGTATAAAAAGTTCAAAGATAGGGAATTCGTCGTAGATGATTCGCGATCTGGTAGACCATCCACTTCGACTAATGATCAATTAGGTCAGAGAATTGGTACTTAGTGATCGTCATTTAACAAAAAGAGACATTATTGAACAAGTTCCTGTATCATTAGATTCCTGTTATGCAATTTTGAAAGATAATTTAAGCTTGCGTCGCTTCTCTAGTTGTTACAAGAACAATGTTTTGTAGTGTCCTGAGAGATGCTTTCTCAAGGCGATTCCTTTTTAAAACGCATTATTACTGGTGATAAAACTTGGATCTATGCTTTTGGTATAGAAACAGCTCAACAATCCAGTGAATGGTGCTTGAAAGCTGAAGCAAGACCGTAAAGACCACGTCAAAATCGCTCAAAAATCAAGGTACAGTTGACTATTTTCTTTAATTATTGTGTTGTTGTGCATAATGAATTTCTATCACCTGGCCAGACGGTCAATAAAGATTATTATTTGTGTGTTTTACGCCAATTGTGTGAAGCAATTTGTCAAAACAACCTGAATTGTGGCGAGATAACTCACAGGTTTTGCATCATAATAATGCGCCTTCTCACAGTGCCATTATTATTCGTTATTATTTTTTGACAAAGCATTCAACAAATACGGCTCAAGCTCTGTATCCACTCGATATGGCACAGTGTGACTTTTTCTTATTTCGCACAGGTGAAACTCCCTTTTTGTGGTCACCGTTTTGGGTCCATTGATACAAAAAAAAAAAAAAAAAAAAAAACTCGATACAAACCATGAAGGAGAAGTAATAAATTTTGACCTATAAATACCTTTTGTTTTATGACAGCATTCTGGGTACCTTTTGATCACTGTAGTATGTCCAAACACTGACAGCAAATGTTTGTTAGTGATACTAAGTCCTTTGACGTGTGAATTATTTTTTTGGCATGTTAAACATGTTGAAGTTAATTTAACAGTAGGTGAGCAAGAAAATCTGGCTTTATGAAGATACAGAAATAAGAGGGTGAATTAATTGAAGGCAAAGTAATTGAAATGACAGGAGTCGTGTTCTAATGACTTCAGTCATGCGAAATTTTTCTAGGTAAAATATCAAAACTACATATTTAAAATTTCAATACAATATGTGAAATTTTTATTTAATTATTGAAAGTCAAAACATATATATTGTTACTAAAGTTAATTAAATAAAGGAAATTCGCCCAATAAAAATTTCTTCTAACCTGCAGTGTAAAGCATTATACAGTCGCACACCATCTGTCAAACCACATATTTTTATACAATCTTCTTGACACAGCCGTAACATATCAAGACCTGAAATAAAACAAACAACATTTACATTCAGTTTAAATGGTTTAATATTAATTTAATTTGAAGAACCTATATGTCATTGTGCACATAGCAGTGTAAATTGAAAGTATTCTCTTATGTAGGTAGATTTGAAGGATCCTTTTAAAATTAAAAAATATTCTTTTAAATAATTGTCTATACTGTAAGTTTGCTTGTGTAACACACAAATTAAATTTTAAAGATTTGAGTGTTTTGCTTATTTAGACTATTACGGCTGTATTCACAAGTCCGAGTTAATTCGAGGATCAACGATAATCCGCGAGTTATCGAAAAAAACGTATTCACAAGTCCTGATCCGTGGTTTAAACTGCTGTTTGGGTGTTACATTTTGATCCTCCGAAATCGGCGAGTTAACTCGCGAGTTACATTTAACGCATGCACAGTACCATCTTTTTGGAAAAACAAAATGGATGACACATTTCATTCTATGCTCAATTACAGTATTCTTTCGACGACTGGATTGGATCTGTCATTACCGAGCACCTGCTGCATAGCAGCTCATCTCATCATCATAATATTGCTTAAATGGAAATTTTTTTATTGAAATTCAAAAGAAAAATGGAAGTAAAGGTAACTGCGTAACCTTAAACGAGCAGCTTGGCGAAACGATAGATGGCGGCACCTCCGTCAACAAAGCCGGGGAGAGTGAACGGTAGAATATGTCCATGGCAGATACAAATTCGTAGTAGAATAAAAATTATTCTGTTGATTTATTACGAATGAAAGAAAATTGACAATGCAAGTTACTTTTCACGACACCAACACACACCCATACTGACAAGTACAAAGATAATCAGATTACATACATCTGTCACAAGACATTGTGTACAGTTCTTTCTTGCTTTTAAAAAGTTAGGTTTCCATAAAAATCCAATTTGAAATTAAATACCTTTGCATTTTTTTCCCCAAACCCATATTAAAATGCTTTGCGAGTCCTATTTATTCACAATTTGGAATCAATTCTACAGCGAAGTACGTGCTTGATCAGTATGAATGCAGACTCAGGTGTCGTAACCAATGTAAACAATATCATGTGAACGTGAGGAGCCAATCACAGCGAGCGTCTCATTTTAATCCCTGGATCACTTAACACGCCGTTTGAGAATACCGTTTTTGATTATCCTCGAGTTAACTCTTACTCGCGGATCAACTGATCCCCGAATTAACTCGAGACTTGTGAATATGGCCGTTAGAGTGTTTTTTTTCTTTGCACTGTTAATTTCTTCTTGAGAAAACCTTTATGTCCAGAATTTTTCCCTCCTTGTTTTCTCAGGACTATAGTTTTTTGATAGTGTGCTTCACTAGTAAGTCCATTATTATTATTATTTTAAGTTTGAATTATATTAACTGATTTAATTAAGAAGCGCACTTTCAATCAAAGTACAATATCAGCTTTTTGGAAACATAATTTTAAAGCAAAATATCATGCAGGAGATGAATTATAAAAGTTTTAAATACAAAAATACAAATGTTTACCATTATAATTTGAAAAAACTTCAACAAAATTTGCAAAATTTTTGTGCTTTAACCAGCTGGAAATATCTGCAATGCTAGAATCAACACAAATGGTTTCTTGGTCCTATAGACACAAAAATGACAAAGATATAAGTTAATGTAATAAAATAATACTTCATGTAATAATTTGTTAATAACTTGATTATACTTACTTGCTTCCCTAGTAATCTAACTGATTGGGCTATAACGTCATTTTCCTGCAAATGTAAAGTTCACATACATAATGAATGCTACCAAGATAAAGTTAAATAACAAGTGAAATATACAACTAAAAAAATCCTTTATAAAGTACTAAGATTAAATTTCTGTTGATCTGAGATATATTTTTTAATAATATGAACCCTTAACACAAACAATCAAAAGGGTTATAAAATCTTAACTTAAAAAATGTGAACAGCCCTATCATCTATTGAAGAATTAATTCACTTTATACTTAAAGTGCATTTGCAAATTTTCATGTTCCAACACCTACAAAAACTGGCCCAGTGTTACGCTTCTTTGTTATTTCACTGGGAGTGACAGTCTACACATGACCACAAAATGACTTTTTTTAGGGACTGAGACTTCATGAATAGAACTGATTAGCTGGCTAAATCACAATGGCTTTGAAAGAGGCATGAACATTGTCCGAAAAGAAGCACAACTGAGTAACTCAGATATTGCCAAGCTCCCTGACATTTCTCATGCAATAGCATTTAGAGCTTTCCGATAATGGGTAACTGTGTAAAAACTTCTCACAAGTGAGAGTGAAAACTTTTTTTGATGAGAAGTTAGAGATGGAAGACTAGAATTGTTGAGAAGAGGAGTCTCACTATTACAAACCACAACATAATTCAATACTGCCAGCAAGAGGATCATCTATAAATGTGCAGCTTGCAAACCTTACAGAAACTAGAATTAAAAAATCAGTGAATTCCTTCATAAAAAAAAAAATTGAGGATGCTGGCATTTATCAAAAGAACGTTGAAAAATTGTTAAGCCACTCAGGAGTAAACATTCACTAGACAGAAAAATCAAGATCTTAGTGGCACCAAGCCAATGCAATCTATAAAATTTGGTGTGAGCATAAAGGATTGCTGGATTTATCCTGCATAGTCAGCACAGTATAGTTTAGCAGAAGCAGTATAATGGTACACGGACTAGTTAATTGGCACTATTGGTCAGCATTAAAAGATTCTTGAATGGTACAAACTGTAATGACAAAACCAAACAATCCATTTTAAAACTAGACATATACACAAGGAAATGTATTTTTCAGTACGAGAAAAGGTTCTGTCATAAAAGTTCATCTTGCTTCCGAGGTCTACACAATCCCCAGATATGAATCAGTATCAGCAAGATAAGATGGAGACAATCACTTAGGATTAGGTTCAATATCGTCAATTTTAAGAGCCTATTTACTGAACGAAACAATATCCTTATAAAATGTTTCCAATACCTAAAGGAATCAAAGCTATGAAGAATCAATACCATTCTTAAAACAAACCAAGGTCCAAGATACTAATAGTCTCTAATAAATGGCAACTTAGAATATAATAAAAAAAAATTTCATATACTTACAGTTCATATATTTAATTTTTTTGTAAAATCAAAACTTTAAAATTACTTAACTCATAATGTTGCTCAACACAAATTCTGAATTCATAAAAATAAGTATTTCGAAACATAATCTATACATTTGTATAGTCTATATAAAGATGGGTAACTTATTTAAAATACCTGTTTAACAATAACTTCAGCACAGACTTCAAAACTATCATTAGAAGGAGATTTGTCCTGAGAATGGCTGGATAAATCTGAATGATCTAATGATTCACTCTTGGTTCTTTCATACCTGGAATTTTTTCTGAAATAAAACCACTAAAAATTTTACCAAAATAAATTTTTTTTTGTTATTTTCAAATGTTAGACATTAGTTTTTTCAAGTAAAAATTAGTAGACTTGTATTTATTAACTAAATTTCAAGAAAATTTTTTATTTCACATCACGAGCCTATAATTCTAATATAAATAAGCTACAAATACGTAACACAAAATCATTGTATTACAAAACTTAAATGGAAATACATTTCCATGTGAGTAGTCTGACAATTATTTTCATGCATGTGGATACTATTTTATTTTTTTCGGGTCAGTAACGTATACAAGCAGTACACTAATCGAACAACATCATGTCTGTGTTATTTTAATTCTATCAGGGGTTGTAACAGGTTTAAGGTGTAAAAAATTGGCTAATCGAACAAAAAATTGACAATAAGTGACAAACAACAATAATGCCAAATATATTCAAGTATAAAGATAGAAAAAAAAAAAGAACCTCACAAGCCACCCCTATCTTTTTCTTTCTTTATAAGGATATTTATATTCTTCATTTAAAAAGCATATTATTTTTAAATGATATTTAAAAAAATTTGTAATCATGACTTTAAAATATGTTGTTTATTTTTGACATAGCTTGAAGAATTTCTTCCTTTTCTTTTTTTAAAGTCTCTGCTGACCAACTTCATCAGAGACTTTTGCCGCCCCTTCAATCATTGCCTGAGCAAGTGCTGCTTCCTTAAAATCTTTATTTTTTAATGCCTTCTTGAGCCTATAATTGGCTTCATTTAACAATTTTGAAGCACTGTCCAACGCCTCATCCTCTTCTTTCCGTACAATTTTAAGTTTTCGTTCTTCTTCCATTACCTTTCTTTTCTTTGCCAGCTGCTTTAAATTTCCTTTCTCTTTCCTGTCCTTCTCTAAATTTTCTTGGGTCTTCCGTTTTATATCTTTCTTTTTTTTTAATTGACTTATTCCACCTGATCTAGCTGCTGGCTAGACCAGGTCCAAAAGACCGAAGACTACAATAAAGTCATAGACCAGCACAGGGTTTAGAAAAATATCCTCTCTGACAAGCCCCAGGAACTTTAATAGGTGATCTGGAGAGACCTCGGCAGACACGCATTTAGAGCAATGAAGATAAGATTTTGCCCCTGGCAAAAAGTGAGACTCTTTAAGTGTCCACTAGCAGGTCGGCAAAAGGTGGTCTGCATCCTTCCGTCGCCCTTTAAAGTTAGAGCACAGCTGGGAGATTTCCTGTCATGCCGATCATGTGACGGAGGGGGTGTTCCATAAATGATGCTTTGATATTTTTGTCCTTGAGCAGATTTCATGAAAAGTCAAGTCAGCATGGGAGTAGCAAGTAAGAGAGGTTCCCTCTTTGGGTAGAACATCAACCGTCTCATTACCAGACAAGCCAATATGAGACGGGACCCATTGCAAGTAAACATCGCAATGTTGAGAAAAATCTCTCAGGATCTCCAGAAGCTCTGTCGCCCACCTGTGCCCAGTTGCTGGATGGCACTGTGACTGTCTGTCAATATCATATCTTCTAAATAGGCACTCCAATATCCATTAGCTTTGATGTAATCAACACCAAATAAGGTTGATTGTCAAAGCTTGCCAAGCTACTTTTGACCATCATCAATGCATTGAGTGTGCATTTTGACTTTGATGCTCTGTCTCCAGTCAAAGTCACTGTTCAATGGCAGCTCTACCATGAGAAAACGGACATGGAACGTAGTGAAGGAAATACTTTCACACTGCAATTTACTATTCAAGCAACCTTTCAAGTCTCCTTGAATTGGTTTGTATGTTGACCAACGCTTAGGCCACTGATTAAAAATTCTGTGAATAGAAAAAACTAGTTCAGACGCATCATCCCGAAGTTTTAAAGCTGACTCTCTTCTTCCTATATCAAATTCCTTAGCACCAGGCTATGTGACCAAGGGTGTTGTGGGGAATTCGATGGAACAGCGTTCCACTGCCTTTATGGAAATAACAAAGGAAGGAAACTGTATTCTGCTGCTACGTATTCAGAGGGATGCTATTGGTTATTTGATGGAAAGATTATCTTATTTGGTGATATTTGAGGCTCCCAATTCTTTTCGCGAACTGAAATCAATATTATAGTAGCCCTTGCCAGGCGTAGCATTACATTACAATCACCTCAAAATAAATATAAAAAAAGGTTTGATTTTGGCGGAAACACAGGCGTTATTCAGAAAGGGGAGGGGAATTGCCACCACCACCCCTTCTGAATGACGTACCTGCAGAGGAGGAAACTAGTCTGGACAAGTTCCAATGCAAGACGAATTTACACAATATGTACTAGGCAACCGATAATTTCAGTACTGGGGTAGTTAAAAAAACCCAAGGACTTTTCACCAAGTTCTGTAATTTTCAAAAACTTTCAAGGGCTCACAGTTAGGAAAAAAAAATTCAAGGACTTTTCAAAGACTGTGGGAACCTTGCCTCGGGTCATCATCATTGAGGGCAAATGAAAATACAGAAAAAAATTGCTACAAATTTTAAATAATCTCATTTTTTTTTTCACAAAGACAAAAATACATGAGCACAAAAAAATTCCAATTTTTCAAATGTAATTGACATTTGACTTTTTTAGAGAAAAACATGAATTGTTTTAAATGTGAACTAAAAATTGTTCATGTCCAAGTAGAATTTGAGAATTTAATCACCTGAAAAAGTGACAAAAGAACAAAAAAATGACAATAAGGGACAAAAGTAATGTTACAAGCCATGTTCTATACATGCAGCTAAGTAAAATTTCTTCTCAAATCTGCAAATAGTGACACAAGGAACTTTAGTGTATTCATCAGAACAAGAAGTACAAGATGCAAAAGAAGTAAAACTGATGACATCGTTTTACTTTTCAATTATGACAGACTACATTTTGCTATTCACACAACAGCTAACATTAATTGAATCGTCAGGTTTAAGAAGGGAATAAGTTCAAAAATCAAGTTTTTGAGAAATCGAACAAAATTGTATAAGTGGTAGAGTGGTACTTAAACCTTACGCCTAATTCAAGGTGCTGTATCTGCCACTAGGGACTGGTTTTTGTTTCCTTATTACCACTCACGAGTAGAGAAAAGCTTAGATACTTTAGAGTACAAAAAGTTATTTTGCCATTTTTTGGTCTTCATTCCCTTCTTAAACCTGACTATTCAATTGTACAACACATACATTAGATGTTTTCTGGATACTTCACATGAAAACAGTATCTACATCTTGTAACTGTCATTAGAACTTTTAGATTCCCATTAGTCCTGCATGATGTTTTTGTCTTTTATTTGGTGAATAATTTTAAAATATTTTAAAGTTCTATACAAAATAGAGCAATAGTTTATGAATTTCCAAAAAGAATAAAAACCACAATTTAACTAAGTTTTACAAAAAATAAAAACATTTGATGAATTCACAAATTTTAAATCATAGAATTCAGGATTCAATTTTAATTTTAATGAAAATATGAAACAAAGCACTTTTCAGTTTTAAAATGTTCTTTCTCATTTGAAGATGGTACTAGCAGATTGATATTTGTTAAAGGATAATCACTTTAACCATCATTTACTAAACATATATTAACACTCAATACTTGTTTCAACTTACATTTGTGATACATGAACAGTTTTTATTTCTGGACTGGTGATTTTGGGTGAAAAACAAGTGGCTGGCCTTGGCTGAATGGAAGGTGAAGTAGAAGTTGAGGAAGATGAAAGCATTGTAACATATAGTGCATCAGCTGCACACTGCAAAAATAAATGCATCATAAAACTCTAAGTATCAACACATTTTAAACCAAAACTTGATAAAAATAGGAAAAAGCACAAAAATTTTAGAAATTCCTTAAGTTGTCTGAAATTAAAGAATGCAACAGCCAAATACCAACAGAATACAGTGCTATTAAATAAATCTCACATTTAAAGAAACTAGATAGTTCAAGAACTCTAAAAACCTTATCAAGGTGATATTTATATAGAAACTTATATTCATTGCAGTTATGATCTAGACCAAGGGGTGGCCAACCTTTTACATACCATGCGCCAATTTTATTTCACATACGAGTTCAGATGCGCCATAAGTCACGCACCTATTCTACCTTCTTACATTCAAGATTGGGGTAGGATCTGCTTCACTTAGGGGAAACTAAATTAGTTAATGTGCGCCAGTTCAAAAGATACGCGTTTATTGGAGCACCAAAATACATTAGTAAAAGATGATATCTTGGACGTGAGGGCGATCGCAGTCATGGAGCCCACTGATGGATTCAGTTATGGCGCCTACTTCAAAAGAATAAGTAGGCGAAAGGATGCAATGCGCCACTTGTTTTCATCCAATGCGCCACGTTTGGCGCATGCGCCACAGGTTGGCCACCCCTGATCTAGACATAGGTTTAATAAAATTCATTCTCTTTAGGAACAATATTAATGAACTGTTGTCAGTAGTCACATGCATGATGGTTCAATTCAATTTCTTAAGAACTTAGTACACTGTATCAGTGTTATTCAACTATTTCTTAGAGGAAAGTTCCAGTGCTTTTGAGTTTCAGGTCCCAATTTAAGTGAAAGTATAATCATCACTTTAAAAAGAAACAAACTTTTATTTTATTTTAACCTTAAAGGCATATAATGATATAAAAAATTAAAAGAGCAAAAATAACTTAATTTTTACTTAGATTAAATATTAAAAATGGATTTAAACTAATACAATAAAAACTGCAACAAGTCACTCAGGATAAATCATTACTTTTCTTCAATAATGTCCAACTTTTACAGATAGTCATGTAATTAAACTCTTTGTTTATTTTGAATTCAAATGCTACACTGGATAACTCATCACTTTTTAAAGGTCTTTAAACATGGATGGTTTATGTCTTATGGCAAACAAAATGTTGAAAATAAGGACAAACCAATTCTTTATTTAATTTATTTGTAAAAATGGTCACAAATATACCTTTAACATTGCAGTATGTTCTTAAGTAACAATAAAAAATTTAACATAACTTTTAGAAGAAAGGCATGAACAGAAATTGGCATAAAACACAAGTTCTTGAAGCCTTATAGTCAATTAATTCAACAGAACCTTATGTCAATTCAAGGTGTTACCACATGATGACTTCTAAGCCCTAAATGTTTTAGAGAAAAAAGTTAATTGTACCAATAAATTCTGTTTCAGTCTAAATTAGACAAGTACTCTAAGCATCATAATACATATGTAAAGCAAGTGCATATTTAAGCTTAAATAATGTTCAAATAAAGCTTTAAAAAAAAGCTAACTTTGTTTTTATCATTTTAACATAACTTTTAATAATTTATATTATTGTTATGAATGAAGTAATACATTTAAAATTAACATGAGCATAACAGTACTGCATAGAGTACATTCTGTGGTAACTCCGCTGGAGTCATCAAAATCAATTGGTCCCTTGAAATGTGACTTATCGAGGTCTTAGTGCCGTATAAGCATGAACTGTCAACAGTACTTTTTATCTCAATTGATGACAAATCTTTTACTCAAAGATCAAAACCCTAACACAAGAAATGTAAATTTATATCCCTATGTGTATTAATGTATTAATATAATTAAGTATTTATGTATTAAGGATGAAACAGGCGAATAGAAAACATTGTTAGGACTATTTATTTGGTAATGAGCCTATTCAAATATTTAATAATTACTAAAAGCCATTTGCTATAACATTGGAAAATGATGTAAAAATATTTTTTTAAACACAAATCCTTTATATCAAAGCAGAAAAGCAAAATAGCTTTGTAACAAGCCATTACAATAGCAATAAACCGAAACAATTACAAAACCAAATTAAAAATAATACCTCTGAAAATACTGTACAATCATACGATGTTTTGTACTTTTCCTAAAACAAGAGAAAATACATTATATATTGTAAAAGGCTTCTGTGCTTTACAGTACACTTGTAAGATAAAAGAATGAATTTGTAGAAGTACCATTACATGTAATAATAAAATCTTTAATAGCCTGTTATTACAGTTCAGATGAATATAAGAGAAGCAATAACAGAAAGAAAAAGTAATTTTTAACGAAATAATGATAGTTATAGGAGATTTTAATAGGAGATATTTTAAAAATCAATGTAAATACACATGCATGCAACACTAAACATATTTATTTGATAGTTTTAATTACCTGATTCTCAACACAGCTTTCAATTAACATCTCATGTGGTCATTACAGAACAAAGATGAAAGTACTTTCTGGGTTGAAATTTCATTTTATCTGAACTGATAGCAAATATTTTCCTCAAAATTTAAAATTGTTTTAAAACACAAAAAAATTTGAATAGATTTTTTTTTTCAGAGAATTTTAATAAATTTTGTTAAAAGTCTACTCTCAAAGTGAAGATTGGTTATGAAGTTTGGTCACTTTTAATATTGGTGGTCATTTACAAGATGTTTGACTTCATGTAAAATTGAAATTAAGTAAACATTTTAATAACATTTATTAACCACTGCTCTTTTTATCCTTAATAACTCTCTCGCTCTATCTACTCTAAAATATAGATAACAGATTTACAACTTTTTTTGTAGTTTCATCTGCCTTAAAAGTACTAAATATTAACATAAAACACCATTTATCTAAGAAATAGAATTAAAAGGAACATCTCAAACTAAAGTATTTCAGGTTAACAGCTCGAGATAAGAAAAGCTGCTATAAGGTATATTTCAAAAGAAAAAATAATTTTTAAGAATTATAAAAGTATATATCAAGCAAAATATGAAAATCTATTTTAAACAATTACTAGCAATTCAATAATTCAAATACAAATTGATAATTAACATTATTTCTATTTGTATTTTTTTGAATAGGAGCATTTGTGCAGTATGCATAACTTTTTAAGTATGTTCATAAGTACTTATCAAAAATATATGAAATGATTACAACAAATGTTCAACCTAATACATTAAAAATGATAAGAAAATAAATTGAATATTAAAAAAAAATGTGATTTTTTTTATTACCTGTTCAGCTTGAGATCTTTTACTCATCTTCTCTCTGTCTGTTTTATGCTTTCTATCTGCTCCTTTAGGCTAGTAGCAAAATGGAAAAATTTTAAATGTTTATAATTAATATCTTTAAAACAAAATATCAGGACCTAAACAATCTTTCATGTTCACTGATAATACAATCTAAAAAGTTTGAATGTGTCTTATTTATATACAAAGAATAAAGTACCCTATACTTAGGAATCATCTTTAGTTTCATTTACTAAAGGTTTTCCAGAAGTTTTGGCAAACAATATTTTTTACAGAACAGCAAAAATATTTTTTTTTCGAAGTACTAAATTTAATTTTATAAACTGCATTAACACTTAATGGTATTTGGAATAAAATGAAAGAAATTTGAGTTGAATAAATTCATCTTAAGTTTGAAAAAATTTTGCATGCCATTTAATTCTAACAAGTTTCTGTTGAATGTCCCTGAGAAGTAAATAATTTCTAGTTTGAAAATGCCATTAGTCATACAAACAAATCACAAATAAATAGCTCAGATACAATACATCAATTAATGGTAGGGATTTTATCCTAGATCGAATGTTTCTCTCATTTATAATTAAGAACGTACCTTAAAAACTTTTACTTGGCAGGATGCTACATGAAGTCTCTGAGAATAATTCTCAGAATCTGAAAAAGTTTCTATCTGGATTCGAAAGGGAGCTCCTTTCTCCCCACCATGTTTCTTTGGAGTAAATTCTGTACTTATGCAGTTCAGCTGAAGAGAAAACAAATATTTTACATAAACAAAGTAAATGAAAGCTTTGCATGAAAGTTTTAATACATGTAACCATAGTTCAATAGATTACAGATGGATTTAAAATAACAGAATGAAATGAAAAAACCAAAACAGAAACAATCGAAATCAATTTAAAAGAAAGAAAAAAAGATAAGTTTTGAATCTAATCACACCGAGTTTTGTCATTGCAAATGAGAATTTTCGTTTATGTAGATATTAATGTAGACTCAACCAAATAATCACTAGTATAGATGAGTAAAACTTAGAAAAAATTTGCATTAGCCTAGACACATACATGAAAGTATTATCATTCCATCTGTCAATCAATGCAGCTTTAGACTTAGTTGACATAACCGATACCATTAATATTTATTAAAAATAAACCAAAGCTTTGGTATGATTTTGATTCTACACTCTATATCTAAAATCAATGTAATGTTACTAGAAAAAGCAACTAAAAATGTACAACACAGAAACATTAATAAGAAAATAATTCGTTTCTCAAAACTTTCAACAAAAAATATTCAATCAATTTTTTTTAAATCAGAAAATTAGAAAGATTTAAAACTAGGGACATTTATTGGGTTATCCCATAAGTAGAGTATTTCTTTTTCTCGACTAGATAGATTGATGCAATATTGTACAGTAATTGCATATTCCTACGTGAATTAATTAGTATAATTTACAAAGTGTTCTAATTGTGTTAGTTTAATTTTTTCAAGTGAATTTCAGAGTGAAAAATAAATGTGTTCACTGTTATTAAACAAAATCGAGCTGCCACTATACTAGATTGCAATGTTTCTTGGCACTGACGTCACGTGCTCACAGAGGGCAAAAGTGAGTGAACCGGTCTCCTGTTGGGTTGCAGGCAGAGGCTTCGAGGAGACGTCACACTTACAAGCTTCCAACTTGGCGCATTAACCTAATTTGGCCTTAAATTTAGCTCATAAATGTTTTGACAGCTTACCTGCCAGTTTAAAAAGAAAAGCACAATTATAGTAGCTTTTAGACATTTTTATATAATTAATAATATATAATATCAAAAGTTATTTTTTGAATTTGGAATGGTATTTGTTTAAATTATTGCCTCCTAAAATTTTCCAAAAGTATCCCAGGTAGCAAATGAAATTTTTGAGGATATGTCATTGAAAAAATATGCATGAGGTGTGCCCCAGCGTGTCATATTACTATTCTATAGAATGTAATAGAATTTACCGCAGTAAATACTCGCTTGAAATTTAAAAGAAGCTTGTACTTGAATTATTAAAAGCTTATATTTTAATATAAGTTTTATAGCATCCTTAAAGTTGATTTTTCTCAAATGCTGCAATTATGAGTTGTCACTTTTCTTGCCGGGGTGCGATATGTCGGTCAATACTGCACAGCGTAAAAATGACCCCCTGGCAATACTGCTCAGTATTGGTTTTCGACATTGATAATTTTTTTTTGTCATTGCTCAATGAGTTTCACGATATTGCTCAATGTGCTTTTCTGTCATTGCTTAATATTAGCTATACGATACTGCTCAATGCTCTTTTTTAACATTACTCAATATCTGCTTCACAATATTGAGTTATTTTCATTCAATATTAATCAATGTACTTATGGCAAATGTGATTGTTTATTTAAAGGGCCATCTTAAATTTTAAGTAGAAATTTTAAAATATTAATCATTAAAAAATATTATACAATAGTTTATAAAATTGAAGAACATATAATTTTTTAATGATTTTTAACATTACTACAAACTTTCAATAGAATAAAAAAAATTTTTAGAGGAATAACCTTGAGTATCCTCTAAATAAATAATCACATATTCCATAAATAGGATATGAACCTCGTTAAAAATGCTTATGAGAAGGTTATATTCTTCACAATTTTAGTTCATGATCTACATATATAATTCTCTTACGTGGTACGCAAAAAGGACGTTATTTGTTATTGCGTTTTGGCAACATTGTACGATTGTTTGTTTACCACAAAGCCTCGCGCCTCAATTGAATTTATAGCGTTATCGGATGAAATTTTCTTGAAAAAAAAAAAGAATAATAGTCAAGCTGTTGCAGTTAATAATAGAAATCAGAGAAGGCGGAGGATCTTTTCAGGGCCATTTAGAAAACGGTCTTTTTCAGGGCCAACAATTATAGTTCAACAAGACGCTTGCACTATAACTTTCGACAACAAACTCAATGAAAAGTTGTGGGTGGCTCGAGTACTGGGTAAATGTACACACAAACAACATGCTGGGTATTCAATTTCCAAATCAGCACTTGCATTTTGAGTCAAAATTTGCTCAAAGTTTTCATTTGATTTCTGATTCTAGAGGTACTGTATATATCTTTTCTGAAAAACAGCAAAAAATTTATATTTCCCTTCTGCTAGGACACATGTTTTCATTGATACGAGCAAAGCGAGCTAGGTTTGCATAGCGAATCAATGATGATTGCGAAGCAATCATCCGGGGGTTGGCGAGCGTTAGCGAGCAGGGAGCCTCTAGTATCTATAAAATTCAGCAAAATTTAGTTTGGAGAATGGTTTCTCAGGTCATGTTAAGCACATGTTCACATTAATGAGGTTTTGACTTTTCCTAGCATAAAAGGAAACGCATAAAATGGCTCTGCATCAATTTTATGTGTACAAATTCTGTAAAATGACAAATCTTTACTCTTAAAATGTTGGTTAGTTCAGAAAACAAACTAATGAAACAGTTCTTTGAAATTAACATGTTATACTATTGCAAAAACCTTTCACTGCAAAAGGAAAATTAAATTTGTCTTCCCTTACTGCTTTCGACATATTACCATTTTAATTTCATGAAATTCAAGGAAACAATTGCTAAAGCAATGCTTTTAGAAATTGTGGCCTGCTTGGCTTTTTAAAACCTACACAGGCGTTTATAATCACATGGAACATTCTAAAATTTATTTCCCCTTTAAATGTACTCCTTGGTAGCTTGAAAAATTATAATAATTATAAACATACAACATGTACAGGTACCATTTTTTTTTTACATTTATTGTTTTAGATTTTCAATTCAGAGTATTGTTTTTTTTTTATAAATATATAATACAGTCGCAAATGTTAACTAAGCTGCAGATATCATTAATTTCTTTTATTATGTGCATACTTTAAGTTCTTGTTCCATTTCTAATAGGGCTATTAAAACACATTTTTGCCAATAGTACAATATATAGCTCAAACCAGTGAAATCAATCCAAACTAAGAAGCAATTGCTTGATGTGTAATTCTAAGAACTGAGACAATGATGATTCAGATCACGAAATTTTATCCAGAATGTCCTTCTGAGAATCGTTGGAATACCATTCTATCAATTTATGAAACACATTCATAATGATTGTCTTTGCAGAGCTTTTCAGAGCACTGCCTTTCTTGTTTGGTGTAAAAACGTAACTTCTAATAGAATCCGGAGTTAATTCCATTATTAATCACAAAATAATCAAATGTTGAGATTCAAATGCAACGCACGTAAGTCGAAAGATAAGGAAATATCTGCCAATGTCGCCAAGCAACAAGAATCGAGAGCGTGCAGGAAATGCTGGTTGGCTCTTATTGGCTGGCACACAATTCTAAAAATTACTACGCCGCACGTAAAAGGCAAAATATTCAACATTTCACGCTAGTTATGACAAAAAACCTTTATATATATATATATATAACGGTATATATATATATATATTATATTATACGGTTTTACGGTTATATATATATATATATATGTGTGGGGTTAACAAATTAATCAAATTTTTTCTTTGCAGAGCCTCATTACACTCAAATATCGGGGTTAACAAATTAAACACATTTTTTCTTTGCAGAGCCTCATTACACTCAAATATCGGACAAGTGGCTGGGGACTATTTATTTCGTTTGCTCTCAGCGTATTTCTCCACTGCCAAGAAAGCATGCCACTGAGTATAAACAGCTGTATTACAAACTGGCCCGTCTAAAGCAAGCTATTGATCTTTAGCTAACAGAAGGGGTATGCTTGACGTAGAATACATCTTACTTTTGGAAACTGGGGTACCCTGCTTAATTTTTGAGTGTAAGAAAAGAGGAAAACATAACAATTTTTATAATTTGAAAAATATAAATGATACATAAATTACCAGTATCATGTTCAATAGAGGGGTAAACAAAGCATGTTATAAATACTCATTGATCTTGCACTGACGTCATCGGCTGATGCGATCGAGTATAGAGTCCTGAAAATGCGCACTGACGCTCACATAAATTTAGTCTAGCCTCCTTTGTACGAGCACAACGTTTGGGATGTCATTTGTTTCATCTCTTTGCGCTTTATAAATAATAATAGAAATAAAACCTAAATATTTAATACTTATTTAGTTATCAGACTTAAAAGTGCAAATTTCGCAATATGTCCAAAGATATGTATAATAAACACAAGAAAAATTATAGAAACCAACAGGAAGAAAGATCAAGAGATGGGGAATCCAAGAAGATCCTGACATCTGAAGCTTGGCGTCAATAGGCTCAGTGCCTCAAAGTTGAGGCATAGCGCTGCTCACATAATTTAGTCTAGCTATTGCCTCCTTTGTACGAGCATGAAGTTTGAAGTGTCATTTGTTTCCTCTTTGCAATTCAGAAATAATAATAGAAATAAAAATCTAGAACTTCTATCAGGGTAGTAAAATTCTAAATTTACGATGGAAACAAGTTGTAAATAATACTAGTAATCATACTATACATTAAAGTTGAGAGAATGTGCTTTCATGTCACCTTAAAAACTTACTCTAAAAACTGCATTATTTTTTAGATGACCCAATACTGATTTCAAAGGCTATTAGTAATATTTAATTTTATGGTGAAGGAACAATAGTTACTTAAAAGCATAAGCAAATAATCTAGATTATAAATAAAACACGTACCCTAATAAAGACACCTGTTTCATTTGTTGGATCCCATAAAAACTCACAAATATGAATATTGTTCGGATCATTGGATACTTCATATACACCATAAGATAAAGGAATGTCTGAAATAAATAAAATTTCAAATATAAAATAAAATGATTAAGCCATCAAAGAAAATAGAATTACTTGTTCAGCATTTTAATAATAAATGAAAGTACAGTGAAACTTTGATTAACCATCAGTCCGTTATTAAAAGTTAATTAATTAAATATTAAAAGTTATTAGTATGTAGACACAAACATACTGATGTTGTTCAGAAAGCACAAGCCTCAAAGAACCAAAAAAAAAATTAAAGTATTTTAAAATTTGAATATGTATGTACATCTAGAGCATAGTTGATATAAAAATATATACTACATTACACCTAATGCAAATTGTATATTGTTTGTTTCTGTAAAATTAAATACATGCATGTACAGTGTATTTCTATTTCGTAAACTTGCATTTATAATCATTCGTTCATATGCAATGGATGAAAGTGGTTTGTTGTTTAAGATTTTCTGTTACCCTGACGGTTATTCAAAGTTTCACTGTAGTAGGTTAAAATATTCAAAATACAAAGTAAGTCCTCACAACAATCACTCCTATGGTGTAATTATCTTTTCCAGCTCCTTATAATATAAAGCCAATACATTTAATGTTATTCACTTATATGCAACCAGAATTACCCTCAGCTGTTTGACAACCAATTTGATCTTTTTATATCCTATATCACAAATCAGAAAAATGTTGGCTCAGACATTATTCCAGAAGATATTTTCTTGTGTTTAATTCTATAGGGAATCCTTGTGTTATTGATGTATCACCAGATGTGATTTTTAATTTCTCTACAAATAGCTGAGATAAGGATTAAGTCCTTACATAAATGGGGCAGCTGTAGCCCGGTTGGAAGAGTAACGGATTAGGAACAGGAGGGTTGCAAAATCGAATCTAACCAAAGACTATTATGTAAAACGAGGGCTGGTATGCATTAAATTTTTGGTCTAAAATGTTCTAACCTTGGCGTGGTGTGGAAGTTGGAGAGTAAGGTGCCAGTTCAGGTGTTGGTTTGTCGTCTGACCGTGATACAAAATTACATGGTGTTATCCTTGGATCTCACCCTTTGGGTTTGATCTAGGGTCATTGCCAATAGCCCATTCTGTTACTCCGGTGCAATGTTAATCAAAATACCAAATACAGTAGAACTCCAACTATCCAAACTCCAGTTATTCGGATCACCAGCTATCCGGATTGCTTTGAGAAAAAAGAAATCAACAAAATCCGCATTTGAAAGATTCTTGTCGGTGAATGACGAAAAAGAAGAGGGCATAGGCGAGTGGCTGGTGTGTGATTCTTTGGACCCTGGATTTCAAATTCTCGGGGACGATGAACTCATTGAAAAGATGAGAAAACTCATTGATGACCCGGAACATGACGACGACATTGCTACTCAACCAGGCACAGAACCATCAGACGTTTGAGTGCCTTGACAAAGAGCTAAAATGGATGGAACAGCAACCTGAATGCAACACTATCTACAGCTACTCACCACAAAGAACAAAAGCAAACAGAATTGTTTAAAATCGTTAAATTACATTACATACTATAGTGAAATTCGTTTTTTTACTAAGAAATAACCCTTTTTCATGATATATCCAATTATACAGATGGGGTCTGGTCCCAATTGATTAGGATAATTGGAGTTTTACTATACCTTATATAAATGTGTTGAGAATCGTCAAATTAACCAAAGGAAATATTTTGCTGCATACATAGGGTTAGGAGTAATTAAATACCATTTGACTCATGACATTTAAAGAGGAAGGATGCAGTTATAGCTTGATGTACCCCTAGTGATGAAGATGCTTATCGAACATGGCAAGTTTTAGGCAAGAATCAAGGCTGCACAAATTAAGCTTATCCTTACGGAATGTGATGCTTGTGATAAGCAGAAGAATGCCCATGTTTATGCACATGGTCTCCAAACCTATGAAGAGGAGTTACACCAGTTGCAAGGAACTGTGAACCTTTTTGAGTGACATTGCTGAGACTTAATTCTGCACCCAAGTGCAAAACTAAATCCACCAAGAGACCTTTGGACTCGTAAAAATAATGCTAGTAAAGAGCTTATCACTCAACTTGACTTCACCCCGGTTCCGACTTTAAGGTACTTTGAAGTCCTGAAAAAATCCCTTCCAAAATTGTAACACTCACTGGTGACTTTAGCGCCATGCTAATAAAATTCAATCAAAATCTCAAATTCCTCATGGTGGTTGGAAGACTAGTGGGGGAGTTCTTAAAATCTTTGTCAGCACCCCCCAAGGAATATAGTAAACTTGCATCTTATATGGATAATAAAAAAATTCATTACTTCTTCTGTTTCAAAAAGAAGTATAAACTAATCAAAGCTGTAATTAAGGGATTACCCAACTCTATTAATTGCGAGGACATCAAGTCCAAACTAAGAAAACCTTGGATTCGCGGTTGACAAAGTCAACCAGTTGAAGCGATTCAAAACAAAAAGGTCCTTGCCAATATTTCATCTTTTCCCCGGAGAAAAATCAAACTCTATTTTCCCACTGACATGCTTTATGTGTTTGACCATTGAAGTAGAAAAATACTTAAATCGGAAAGGGACAACTGTCAGGATTTTAATCACTCCAGTGTAAATTGCCATATCAGGGTGTCTACCAAATTTTGGAAACTTAATCTCATGACTTTTTCATGACCTTAAACTATAAAATTTCATGACCTAAACTTTTATAAATACGCACATTTCTCTAAGAATTGCAAACATTTTTAAATAATCATTTATGAACAAAATTTATTTTTAAAAATTCTTTTTCATATATTTGGTTTTTCACTGACAAATATTCAGGGCTTGCATATCTCCAAAGCTATCCATTTATTTCACCATTTAAACATATACAATAAAATTTAAATAGTCATGTACCAAGTAACAGAAATGTAGTCCTGTCCTACACGCCACTACCGATCTGATCTAATCTAATGACCTGTAACAAAAAAAAACTTAATAATATAACAGCCTATGTTGATTCCAGTCAAAAAGGTTTAGCTTTTCTTTAACACTTGGATTTTTACAAATCGTGGAGATGGTTTTTTGATACTGTCTGCTTTGCTGCAAGTAATATGATTATTTGCAACAAACTCTTCCAATGCTAGTGTGATATGATTAAATTTAACAGTATTTCCTAGCATTATTCAAGGAGACAAGCAAAACACTCCCTAGCCAATACAGTTATGCAATGGTAATTTGATAAGCTTTTTTAAACATAATGTAAGTAAACATTTCTTACTATCAGAGCGAAAACCAAATACAAGGGGTTCTGTTATACCTTTGCAGATTGCTGTAAGACCAAAACCAACATTTACTGCCCTAACATAAAGTTGATTTTGTTTTCTGTTATCTCCAGTGAAATTAGCTGACTAGCTTTGATAGATTTTATAACATCTTTTAATATGAAACAACTAGCTATACACTGATTAACATTCTGCAAACAAAAAAGGCAAAAGTGGTTGATCACTCTAACATTTTCTTAAAAAGGTTCTACTTCTAAGGTTGGTCTTCCTAGGTTCAACTGGTTGTAAGAACATCAGTTTTGAAAGTGAAAGTTTATCTTTCAAAAATCTTTGCGCAACATGAAAATTATTTGAAGCAGGCGTGGCTTTGATTTAAATGCGTCAACATACTTTTTAACATATGGAATTACTTTTATGGCTCTTTCAATAACTTTACAATTTTCCATCCACCTTATTGAGCATAACTTTATGGGAACAAAGTTGAACCAGAATGGAACATATAATCAGCTCTTCGAGAAAGAAAAACTTTGAACAGAAAATAAAGGCAACATAAAAAAGTACTCAAGTCTCATTCAGCTTTTTTTAGGGCAGTCTTGTACGCTTCATGGACAATATGTAAACATGTACCAACATTGATCAACTTTTCCTCTTCCTAATCTTGCTTAGAATCCAATAGTGGTTTGTGTTTTCCACTTGAAAAAACATCAGTTAGAAACAATATAGGAAAATATTGTTCTAGATGTTTTCCTCTGCGCGTATGAGCAACAGGTGTAGACGTCCGGATTTGGGACTTTGTACTGTACCATTTTCTAAAAAATAGTTCAACCTCATGTGTTTTTAATTGATGGAAGAACTAAAATATTAACAGTCATGCATGTAGCTAATGTTCTGACTTGTTTAGTGTTAGTCTTCCACTGTTTTAGCCTGCAGACCACAGCAGACTGCTGTTTGAATATGCCTTTTTCATGGTACACAAGAGATACATCAATATACAAAAACTAGTCCAGACCAATAAATAACATATGTGCTAAACTTTCTCACTTGCTTATCTCCATAATCAGCAGTGTTATATTACAATGAATATAGCAACCATATCCATAAATGGTTTTCATAGTTCTAAATTAAATAAAATTATCCAAAAACATGTGCATTTTGTTTACTTTAATAATTAATAATTACTTTACTAATTAATTCCCATATCCAATAAAGTGCATGGCAAAAAGTATACTTGTCATACTCAATGATAATGTCAAGTAAATGGCAAAAACATTCTGAATGTCTGCTTCAAATTCATCTCTTTTTCTTGTTCAAAGGTGTTTTATGCCAAACCAACTTTTACTCCTACATTCCTTTCTGCAAGCTGATTCCTATCTTCCAGATTTTTCATTACTTTCTGAAATCAGACTGCTGACAAATTTCATTAGAGTGGCAAGCTCTTTCCATGTAGTTTTAAAAACATTATGCAGCACCACACCTCAAATCAAACATATTTAAACAAACTAGAAAAATTCGTGGATGAATCTCGTAACCAATAACTTTGATTTTGCATTGAATTTGGAAATGCTTATTTTATTTTGTTCATATCAGTAAATGCAAATTAACAACAAAACTGTTAAATTCTGTGCCATGTACAGTAGCAGAAAAAAAATTAACCACCTCTCTTCATTCAAACAATTTTTACACTACAGAAAATTCAAAGATGGCATCTGACAGGAACGCCTTCTTCAAATTAATAAAATTTGCATAAGAGGCAGTCTTCATATTAAATTGAGCACCAATTTAATAATTTCCGACAGAAACTCTTTATTTTGACACACAATTTCGAATCTATGTCAAAAATTAACTTCAGATGTCATTAGGTCTTACTGTTTTGAAGTTACAAGTATAGAAAGATAGAAGCTTCTAATGTCAAAACAGTTTTTAGACTTTTATAGATATCTTTCTGAACAATATTTCTATAGCGCTGATATTTTCTACCATGTCACTGTTAAGCAACCCAAACAAAATTCACCAAATATTTTATTTAAAAGATAATTTTAGTATGCAATAATAACTATTAAATTAATGTTTGAAAAAATTATGAATTTTAACTTTATTATATTTTGATGGGATTTGTTTCAGAAGGACTTATAGTATAGCATGCAAATTTTCAGCTTATTCCGATAATTAGTTTTTGAGCTACATAAAATTTTGCTCATTATTGGAATTTTAGGGGTCAACCAAAAGTTTAAAAAACATCTGACAAACTTAGGATAATAACTCTAGGATCGTTTTTACTTTCATAATAAATATAATAATGTAATTCTCAAATCGTTTGCACTTAAATAAATAGTAAATGTAATAATTCTCGCAATGCTGAAAAATATGGTTGAAATAATGTTCAAATAAGAAATTCGAGTTGCTATAAATACAATTAATCTCTATCTACAAATAGAGAATTTTAATGTCGAGATAATGTCTGAAATTGCTATTGACTTTAGGATTGTATATCTCAGGATTTAAAGGTAGTAAAGTCAAGAAATTTGACATTTAGACTAATTTAACAATGTAGAATCTAATTGTGGCATCAAAACATGGTGTTTTTATTAGAAATTTATTTGTTTGTGCGAAATTTGATATGAAGATGTCCCACACTGTGCAATTTTTTAAAATTTGAATTTGTAGAGGACGTTATTCTTTATAGAATGATATCTTTGAATGTGCTCTGGTATGAACAGTGCTCAAAATAAAGGAGGGGGTTTGGTTTTTTTCCCATAACTGTACATTACCATAATATATAGAGATGAAATCCTTTAGTACCTATTTCAAGAATACGTTCTCCTATCCTCTGATTTTGCCACTGTGTTATTTGCTCTTTTTCGGAATACTGTAGTCTTCTTTCTTGGAAACCAACACGTATAATGCTCTATAATAAAAATAATCAAATTAAAAAATTACCCCAAACAAATTTAATGCTGTAGCATTCTTAGACTACAAATATTACCAATAGAAATAGTTTACAAACACTAAGTATTGCTATACAAGCATAAATGCAAGAATTTTAAACACATATAGTGTTAACAAAAGATCAAAACTTTAAATAAAATTAATCATGTTAACTATAAGTCAATCTTTTAAACCTCTGCATACGAAGCATCAAAATTACAATTTAACATCTCGTTAAGGGAAGTGGTCAAGCAGACTATGGAAAGTGCCCGATTGCATAGTATTAGTGCTTTCCCCAAGGAGGTGTATCACCCTATCACTCTACTTGACCATCCCCTTGTATGGGCAATAGGGGGTCAAAAACTACTCCAGAAGTTGTCCTTTATCTTTCCAAAGCATGGCATTCTGTGACACAGAACCAGCTCATACGTGTTCACGTGTGAAATTTTATGTACGACATTGTATTATCGTGTTCTTTAATTTTTTTATCATGCTCTGCCCATTTAAAACGATTAGCTGCTGGCTGCTACCAACAGTCTGAACAGTGTTTTTACTCTGATCAGATGTGCTTTACCTTCACTCCCTGCTTTCAGGTTGTGCTTTGTAATTCTGTTTTCATTGTTAAAAGTCTTTTTCAAGAGTCTTTCTATTTCGACAAATATAATTAGCATTAAATCTACTTAATTTATAAGCTTGAAATAAATACGGATTTGATTTGTGATTATTGTGTCTCACAAAACCAAATTGCTGACCCAAGCGGAGATTGAAGCAATTTTGTTTCAAGATACTGATGAATTAGATTTTTTTTTTAATCGGATGATTCTAAAAGTACTGAAAAAGTAAACTGTGTTTTAGATAGCAGTTGTCCAGTTTATGATAAAAGAGAATTGGAAATGAATGTTGGTGAAAGCATTGATGAGCCAACGCTTAATTTTAATGTTGACTGGTCAGAGGAAGTTCAGAGTGAATGCATACAGAAAACAAATATTGTACATCACACATATCTGCATAGTTTGCCAACAGGCTCATCATCATTGGATTTTTTTTAAATTGCCAATTTCGGATGAACTACTTGAAGTTGTTCAAGTAATGTAACATTGCGAGAGCATCCAGAATCATTATCCAGTATCGTGGGAGCTCACAACGGGAATCGTTCACCAAGTCCACCCCCTGGTCTGACTGCGGAAGTGACGACTGGAGGAGGCCGGCTGGGAAGAGACACTTTGGAACATAGGCTTTTTCTAGCAGGAGAGTTTTGAAAGACTTTTGATCTTAAGGCGGCTGTATTGTATCGGTGATGGATATTGTCTTTAATTATAAAACTGTAGCTGTACAAAGTTTAATTCGTAATATAACTATTTTAACCAGGAAGTGGTTTTACTTTTTCGTCGATACAGTACAGTAAACACGAATAAACATGCAATTCAATGTGCACAGAAAAGAGGATTAGAGGATAAACACCAGCAACCTATCGAAAAGATCGATGAGTAGTGGAGATTTTTTGGAATAGTTTTTGTTATGAGCGTAGCTCATTTACTAAGGCTTTCTGACTATTGGTTGCACAAAAGGTAGCATGATGGTAAAAAAAAATTATGACCAGAGATAGATTCTTTTAAATTGCGCATTATTTTCACAACCTAGATAGAGAGAAGGAAGTTGGAAGAGAAAATGTTGAGTTTTCTTATGTGCAGAAAATTGAACCTCTGTATTCTACAGTGAAAACAAATGTTCTCAGCATCTCTCCAATGCAAGCAATGCTCCTAGAGAAGTTTGTATTAATGAAGTTTTAATAAAATTTAAGGGCTGAGTGGGCAGTCCAATATGTGCCCTTAGAACCGGCCAAACGAGGTCTGAAAAATGTGGATCCTTTGTTCATCAAAATCCGTCTGTTTTAAATTTTGAACTATATGCTAGAAATATGAGTAATATTCCAAAGTCCCCTTAAAGGATTTGGATACAATGTGGTCACACATTTGATAAAAACTCTGAAAGCCGTGATATATATTTTGACCGTTTTTTTTTTTTTTTGCAGTAATCCTTTAATTAATGATTTATTAAAATCGGACATTATGGTTGCGGGATGCTGAAAGTAAACAAAAAGTATTTGCCCGAAACATCAAGGCCTTAAAACTATCTAAGGAAAAAAACCAAAGGTTTTCCAAAACAAAACTAGTTCTAACTTATTTTGCACGACGTGGATAGACAAAAAAGTGTTTTTATGTTGTCCACAAACTCAAAGAATGAAACAGGTCTTGTGCAAAGAAGGCAAAATTCTTAAAAGAGATAAAGTTTGCCTCGTTCGAAATCCGACAACTCTTATTTCCAGTCTCTCTCAACAAAGAAAATTGATTTTCGGGTGCTTTCGTATGCAGAGGGTTAATAACTTTTTATTTCTATGAATGTAGTTACAAGAAAGATATAATTATGTTTTTTTACTGTAAAAAATAATTATTTGTAGTACAAAAACAACTAAATTATATCACATATTGAGATAGAATTAAGAAATATTTAAGAAAGAAATAAAAATAATCTTACCTTAAGCATTTTACCCCTCATTTCTGTAAGATCCCCTAATTTCTTCAGCTTTATTTCATAAGATTGTCCTATACACAATTACATAAAAACATTACACAGAACAATTACATAAAAAAATTTACGTTGCATCAATTTTAAGTATAAATTGAAATCCAGAAGTCTTTTTACAAGAAAAGCAGGATAAAAAATTATTTTAAAAACCCATCATCAGTAACAACAATTTCAACATAAAAATGTAAATATTTTCATCACAGATGAATAATTCTTATAAAATATTTGCTACATTCCAAAAACAAAAGGTAAATAAACAAAGTTAAATTGAAATTCGTATTTTTTATAAATTTAAGACAGGTAGATATTTTAATTATGGAGCAACATAATGGTTTATCTTATATATTTAAGAAATATGAAGAATTCAACAAGTCATTTATTTTGAACCAGTTTTCATTACATGTTTGGAACACTCAACCTTGTATTTAGTATAAATATAATTTTAAATTTTCGTATGAAAATACTAAGATTAATTTTTTGTTAGATAGCTTAGTTAAATTAGCACATGGGTAATAATAATAATAAACATGTTGTATGTTTATACAGTCGAAAAGAAATTAGTAAAATTGCACATGGAAAAGTACTCCAATCATATACTATAGTTAAAAAGTATCAGCATACGATTCAAAACGCAAAAATTAAAAATACCTTGATTTAAATATGTCATTGTTTCTTCATTTACTTTAGTAGCTATTGATGTTGCAGCACCTAAAACATACTGGAATTCAGTATTTTTTAAGTTTGGTGGTAAGTCTCTAATTATAAATGGAGGGGGAGAATCGGAGATCTGTAACATCTGACTTAACATGCTTGGACTTAGTACCGAAACTGCAGTAAGGGATGGCGAGCCAGTTGTTCGTAGATCAGGAACTGAGGAGCTATGACGACATCTAAATATAAAAACAAAATAATTAATATATAACTTTAAAAAAATTAATTTATAACTTTTGTGAACAAAATAATATTTTCCAGTAATTAACACAACAAATTTGTCTTGACATCCACAAATTGCAAGTTACAACTCATCAGTGAATTAAGCATGTAATGTGGAAGTACTTCCAGCAGCAATTTAATCTAAAGTATTCTCTAGTAACAAAATTCACTTTTTATACTAAACATACAGATGTGAGATTCTTAACTTCAAGGTGGATCAGAATTGGCACAGAACACAAAACAAATGCAAATATAGGTATTTTCCAGGCAATAATCTGCAACCCTGACAAACTGATAAAAAGCAAACTTTTAAACTTTAAATTATAATCCAAAAAGAGTTTGTGTGTGTGCACTTTTGTTTCATTTGTGATAAGTCTCATTCCATTAGTGGGGATTCACAAAACTATCAATTTAAAACAACTTTTTAATTTCTGGTTGAGTATTGCCAAACATAACAAAAAGAAGCTCGTTTTTCTCTGCTCATCCTCATAAAAACAAAAGATTAGACAATGATTTCACATGCAATTTTCAAAACCTCATGTATGGTTTAAAGAACTGTTTGAGCTGAAGATTGTTGTTTTTAAAAATGTAAATCTATAATTATTATTTGCTGTACACACAAGAAATGTGAAATTAAAAATAGCATTTACAAATGCTCTCTGAAGAAATAAAATTCTGTATTTATTAAATACCATTGCATTGGGAAAACAGTCTATTGCAAATTTAAAAAATCTAATAATGCTTCGATAGAAAAACATTACAATTCATATCAAATTTAAATACTCTTTTTCTTGCCACACTATTGCTATATAGTAGATTCATAGATTGTGTACAGAAATCTATGACTTGAATTTGGGTCACGAAAAAAGTTCAAAACTCCAAATATAGCTGATAATGAATTGGTATTTTTTAGATTTTCATTGTCAAAACCTTTTCTAGAAATTAAGAGTGAACTCACCAATTTCTTTTATTTTATAATGTGTCACTAACAATTAAGTTCGTTTTTGAAAAAAAAAAAAAAAATTGCAAGAGATATTCCAATTTCCTTGCATTTAACCTACAGAATGTCACAAAATGTCCAAGTAGCGTGGTATAGCTTTTTCACTAAAACACAAATAATGCATAGATAATTACATTTATAGGTTAAAAGAATATTAGAAAAGGTTCTATTGGTCAAGAAGGTGAAAAATGGTTATAACTTAGAGAAGATATCAGGTTGCAGATTGATTTTTTACAGAGCAAATTCTAATTTAAAAAATTAATTGTAAATTTATGTTGCTTGAATAGTTAGAAATTTGAGTGTTGTTGAATAATTAATGTTTTAACTTCTACTTACTCAACCTTTTTTTTTATTGCAAAATGCATTCAATAAATCTTTAAATCCCAACTGCTATTAAAAACATACCTAGAGCTTTGAGAGCTGTCAGTATTTTCCTTATCCTCACTACTAACACAAAACCGCTTAATGGCACTTGAGACATCCTCATCTGCACTTAGTGCAAGTCGAGTTTTCTTAGCTTGTGCAGAGTATGTCCTGTGAATAGTTTCAACAGGAGGAAATGGACTTTCTCTGGATGGTGAGGTGTCACTACAATTATAATTTTCCAATTTTGAATTATCCAGACAAAAGCAATGTAAATTTAAGGAAAAGAAAAAAATATGAAATAAGACTGTAAAATTATAATTAAAATCTATTAGAAAAGCTCATCATGAAATAGCAGGAGAAATGAAATGCTTCCCCATCATAGAATTAAAAACAAATTATTCATGTCAATAAAATAGAAGTATTTTTGTAAACTAAAATCACTTAAGAAACACTTTCTCATGTATTTAAAAAGATGAATTGTTGAACCTTATTTTCTTTAAAAAGAAAAGGATTACATTTACTGACAACATAAAATTTAAATTCTTTAGAAATGGTACAAATTAAAATTACTATCCAGAGAAATAATCAATGTGATTTGGTATAAAAATCTTAGCTTCCAAAGTTAACATGGTTTGAATTTATAATATTTTTAGATGCTATTTGAAAAATATAAAATAGATTTACCCATTTTCTTGAGATCCAGTATATTCAGCATTTGAAACACTTTGAATCAATGAATGTAATGGTGCACTAAAAAGATTTAAAAAAATGGTACAATTCAAAAGAATTAAAAAAAAGCATTGGAGTTACAAAATTACTTTACGAAATTTGACACATAAGACAAATAAAAATTTCTTTGAACTGTACATTAAATTCATCATGTGGTGTTATACTTTTGTAATATTGTTTAAAGAAGTTTCATAATAAAGGATGGTTGGTTTGTTTTTTACTGTGCAAAGTCCAATAGTGGACAAGTTGTGCCAGACACAAGATAAAATATGACCTAGTCAAATCAATAAAATATTTGAAAATCTATCTAGTCAAATAAAAGTAAATTAGAAATAAGTATGTGAGGAATTTAAAAGTATTTCGGTTCTAAAAATGTATATCCATGTTTTGGGAATTGCAATTTCTGCAGCTTTTCAAGTGTGGATTGTAACTGCTTCTACAGCTACAAATAACCTTTTCTGCCTCAAAGGTTATCTAAAATTTTCCCAAGATCTTTTTTTCTTGCCTCTTTAAAATAATTTTTTGGCTGAGAATCTTTATATTTTCGTTTCGATGATTCCATCTTTTTGGAATCTTTCATTCCTCTTAAAAATTTCGGTAGATTATCCTCCTTCGGTACTAGTAGAAGGGATTGAATTATTCTTTGGTTAAGTATTGTCTGTTGTTTTTTCAGTGGGTGATTGGTTAATGGTTTGGGGAGATTGCATAGTAGTGAGTTGACCAAAAGTTAGAGGGTCTGTTTGTGTAGCCAAAGAATTTATAAACTTTTTTTAATGCTGTTGAGTAAGAAATGCCTGCTTTTCTATCACTAACGATTTTCCTGGCTTCGATAAAAGAAAGGTTTTGAGTAATCTTAATGGTTTGAATTTCTTTTTCCTCGATTCAACGAGGACATGTGCATGAATAGGATGTATGATCACCCTTGCAATTAACACACTTTGGTGTGGATTTGCATGTTTTACTATTATGTCCTTCAATTGAACAGCAAGCACAAGTTTCTTTACCTCAGCAACTTTGAATGAAATGTCCAAATCGCTGGCATTTAAAGCAGCGTAAGGGGTTTAGTATGTATGGGTTGACAGGGCATCAAAGGTAAGCAATATCAACAAATTTAGGCAGAACAAATACCTTGAAAGTATTATGTTTTGTTGGGAATATTTGACCGTCACGACGAAATGTTACCCTTCGGATTTGGCAAACTTGTTGGTCTTCAAGTGACTAAAATATCTTTCTCAGTGTCAAATTGCAAATCCGATTCTGAAATGACGCCTCGGGAGTGATTTAGAAACTGTAACCTCATTTTCTCCTATTTTTTTCAGATTTATGATGGATTGGATTTGTTTTTTAGATGTAATTTCCACTAATATATCACTGTTGTTACAGTTCTTTATTGTTTTAACATCTCCAACCACTCCAAGAATCGTCTTGTGAATGAGAATAGCTGAAACATTCTTCACAGTTCCTTCTACTTTTCTCATAACAAAGAATCTGTTGATGTCATCAATTTTATTTATTTGGTACTCCACTGAAGGAGAAAGATTATTATTTTTATTTTCCATGTTTAATTAATTTAAATTCAGACTTAACCGTACCGCCCACCATGGAGCCCAATCAAGGGATGAAGACATCTACAGCAGTACTAGTCAAGCCTACATGTTTTCATTACAGCTCTATAACTGCCTTGAGGAGCTAGTTATTGCAACGATCACTTGAAACCTAGCAGATGACCGAAGTCAATCCACCTGCCAATTGATACACTGGGAGATGCAGTGCACATCCTGTTTGCCTGAAGCAGAGGCTGAAGCAGCGTATCGGGTCTGTAAAACGCCCCTCAACTGCCAGGATCCTTTTTTCCAAGTTCAACCACAATGAGGGAGGAAGAAAAACCAAAAAGCAGAAGGGTAGATGAGAGGAAAAATTAAAGGGAGAGAAGATCACTCAGGTACCCCGGGGTTGTGAAGCCCATACAAAACCTAAAGAAGGTATGCCCCTGAGGGCCATAATAAAGGAAATTTTTATTATTCTGTGTTTTGTAAAATCATTAACTTCGATAAAAAAATCATAAACCAATATCTGAATCCAATAATACATTTTCAAATGCTAGCTTACAAATGAAGAATTTTTATCTCAATAAAATGCCAATTACAAAACAAAGATGGTCAAATCCAAAATTTGCATTCATACAGAAATTTTTTTTTAGATTTTGCAACGAAACATTCTATAAATTTCTCATCCTTATTATAATTTCAGATAGAAAATAATCTTAAGTAGGTATTGATATGGAGTTATGGTTAAACCAAATTTAAATGTAGAATACATAGTTTCTTTCATAAGAAAGGGCATCCAATTTTAAAAAAAGCAACTGGGAATTGAAACCAGGAAAATAAATTTAAGATCACGCTGAAAACACTGATAATGTTGGCAAATAAAGCACCTTAATACTTTACTTCAATAAAAAAAACTTCATGTTGTGATAAATAATGTTTTACAAATCAGATACCTACACTAAAAGTTTAAGAAACTCTTGCAGAGTTAATAAAATACAATAGATTAAAAAAAACACATATTGCATGAGAAACAGTAGTGTATTTATTTTCCTGACACAAAATCTACTCTTAGAAAGGCACTTTCAGAACATCAATAAGAATTAAGTTATAGTTTACCTCATATCATAATTTTCAGTACCAAGCTCTATTCCTAAGCATGACAAGCTACCTTCGAAATCTGCAGCCAAAGCTACGTCAATCGCATCACCAGTCCAGCTTTGAACAGTGGACATACCTTATAGATGGTAATAAACCTAAAATAAAAGCAATATATATATATAAATATGTTGCTCAGAAATATTTTTAATAAAGACCTAATATATAGTAAGAAGGTTCTAAATGAAATCAAGAACCTTATGATTCTTCAACTTTAAAAATCAAATAAAATCTAGAAAATTATTCTATCAGCAAATTCAAAATCTAGCCGTGGATTCAGCATTGTCTTTTGCACAGAAATTATAGTTTAGAAATGACCAGAAATGTTTCAAATAATTTTCTACTGAATAATTAATTTTCCTTATGGGACATTACTACACAAAAAAATTTGCACATAAGTTACAGAAAATTCCCAAAACTAAAAATACAACAGGATTTGCCTTCCATGCTTTGTTCCTTTGGGCTTGAAAATTAAAAATAAAATAAAGTTCAGGAAAGTCAACATATTTAGAATTTTAGTAACTAATTTTAAATTTCAATTGAATCATAAGAATTGATACATTGCTAAATTTTCAATGCAAATACATGCAACTAAGCAAGATGGTCATTGCACATCGTGATTTTCATCTCCATAATATTTGTGCAAATTCTATGTGTAGAGCCATACATTATGTTAATAACAATTTCAAGAACTCAAAATTCCTGTGAACATTACTGTTTTAAAAAGCATTTTTACTATACATTTGTGAATTAAAGGTAAACAAAGTTAAGACAGAGTATTTGCTAATATCTTATATTTTAGTAAGCATGAAACAAACACCAATGCTTAAACAAAGTGAAGGCCCTTTAGTTCAGGAACCTGTAGCTTATCCATCAACCTCCTTAAAGGTCAACTGCTGGCAAAACACACAGCTAATGTAAGCCATTCAAACATTACTTCAGTATAGATCAGAAGATGGATACTCTTCCGCACTTTTGTATTGTATATCATTTTTATGTTGTATATTTATATGATCTAAAAAAGTCATAATTTACATGAATGCAGTCTCAATCAAATTACAATTGATTATACAATATTTCAGATTTGAAAGTGAAGAGCAATTCAGATTTGCGCAATGCAAGGGTACAGTATTTTGAAAAGTAAGTTATAATACTTTAACTGTCTTAATTATAAAAAATATATTATATATATTTATGGATAATGGCTTGCATGTTTTAAAATGGTAATATGTGTTATGGATCCACTGACATAGTTCCAAAAATAGATTGAAGAGACAGTTTAATAAAAACAATTTTACAGTTGCAATTTTTTAATTTAGGGAAGATTTTGTACAAGTTTGAATGGCATCTGCTTTCCAGATTAAAGTACACAATGCCTTTTCTTAAAGTAGAGGAAGAATTATACTATTCTGCATTATAAAATTGAGTCAAAATTGCTACTATTCCATCTAAAATTTGTAATTTGATTGCTTTTTTCCAACATGCATCATTTGAAGTTTTTTTTTTTTTTTAATATTTCAGGAAGCTTTTAATACTTTTGAGACAGTACATAACTAAAGTCGATAGGCATTTCTTTTCTCATTTGAGAAGCTAAAAAAGCATCTTTACTGATTAGACAGCATGGAACCAACCACATTAAGTTTAAAAAAGGTCAGGGCACCCAAATGGACTCTAGCCAAACAGCCTGATCATCAAGGCCGTCATGCCAGGATTTTGTTTTGACAGTCAGGTTTGGGGATCTTGTTAATTTTATGTTGAACTTTTTTGGAGGTTTGGGTTGATAGGCAATGCCCTCAAATGTTGGTAGAATTATTTTAAGTTAGAATTCCAATAAATTTCTTTGTAAATTGAAGCAACTTATACTAAAACTCCCAATGCCACATACTAGAAAAATAATATACAAATAAAAATAATGAAGAACCTTTCCCACCATTTCAGCCAACTGGTTGGGTATGTAAAATTTACATACAAGTATGCTTTCATAACATCACCAATCTTGTGTTACCTCATAATGTTACCACTCTAGGGTGAAAAGGTAACAAAGCAAGTTTAAAGCTTTATCTTAACATACAAAATTTAGCAAAAACAAAGGTTCTTGAAATTCTAACAAGTTTAGTGATTTACAATTATGTAGGTCACTGTTCCAAAAATCATTGTAACTGAATTTCACCAACAAAAAAAAAGACATTATTGCCAACAATTTTTCACTTATAACGCGAGAAATAAACTCTTTTCAAGAAATTGTAATGTATTAGGTACAAGTTTGAAGTATTACTTGTATAGCTGATGACACCAGAAAATTGTTTAAGAAATCTTGAAATTTGTTCATCTTTGTTTTATGTATCATTACTATATATCGCTGTCAATTTATGAAACAACCACGTTCCACACAATCTTGATAGAATTAATGCATTTTAAAATGTTCTAATGTATCAATCAGCCTTGAAATCACAAGGCTGTCATGAGTTTAGGAGAAAGCCTTGAAATGACACAAGGAAGAAATCACAATTTAGTTGATTGTTTTTCAAAATTCATTTCCATAGAAAATTCGGAAAAAAAAAAAAAACAGCTTTTTGAATTGGATGCGTAAGTTGCATATATTTCAAGGGTGTCTTGTTTTAATCATCTAGAAAATTAATATTAATATTTTTTTTAATAAAACAACAGTTAAAGTGGTCAATATTTAAGTAAGTCAAACGAGACAAAAATAGACACTTTAATTTGCATATATTTTTAATTTATTCTGGACAAATTCGGAAATTTTTTTAATGCAAGTTTTTTTAACATTGATTATTAAACATGTAAGAATAACGAGCTAATAACTGATTTGGAGAAAAGGGTTGAGACGACAAAACATAGTTTTCGGTTTCTTGTGAGAATATCTTTTCGCATATTCATACTTTTTGTAACACGTAAAAAATAATTCATAAGAATAAACATAATACTACACTAATCCAGTTTGAGACAGTACAGACCTCTCAAATATTAGCTACTTTGAAGAATAAAAGAAACAAACTGCAAAAGTATCTTGAGAAGTTTTGACAGTAGAAAGAAATTGTCAAGATTATAAATCTAATCTTTGAATTTTCAATGAAACAACAGCAACACATGCAAATCTACATAACATTTCAACACTGACTGAACGAACATACACCAAGTATGAAACTAAACAACAAACATTGCAAACTGCGCCATCTCGAGGATCATATTGTCAACTTGTCAAATTATGTAAAGCAACCTTGTCTATATTTAACTAGATATCTGGGATGAAGTTCAAAATTTTTAAATCAGTTTTGTATTGGGGAGTAATCTTAATTATAATAGTTTCGTCAAAAGATTTGAGTACATGAAATTCTCTTTCTATAACCACCTAAGTATGATTGCTGATTGAGATCGCATTTATTGAAGTATCTCCTGGAGAATAAAAGTAAAAACAAAAGAAATTCTTCAATTCTGAATTCGTTTAGCTTTCTGATGGATTTCAAAAACTTGCAGTTGTTGTAAAAGTTCTCAAATTTACATTTAAAAAATTCATTGGGAGAAAAGCAGTATTTGGCTACTTAATGTGGCAACAATTTTCGCGACCTGGGAATAGGAACGAGAATCATTTCATTTCGGATTTCGTGTCTGTGAAAATTGTATTTGTGTGTGTTAAAGGAGTTGAAAATGGCGGATAAAGAAGATACAGCGGAGCCAACTATCGCTCAAGATTTGGTTGTTACCAAGTATAAGATGGCCGCAGAAATGGTCAATCGTAAGTTATATACTTTACGATTCCTTCAATAAAGCAGTGCATTTTATATGAGGAGGGTTTTGTTTTCTTTGAGGCCTGGCCGGCATACGTCCCATGGTGTGGAACCATGTGCTCGCTAACATATGATTGTTTGTAGATAATATAAATTCTAGGAAAATTAATTCAACATAGACGTTTTTATAATTTTTGGTTTATTTCGAAGCGAAAAATCTGTTGTTTAGAAAACACCGTTTGTAAATTTATCTGAATATTTAACTAATACCATAGTAGGTTCACTAACACTTAATCCTATTTTTAAATAAACTTTTTTCAAGTGCCCTAGGAAAGTTAAATTCTTTTTAGTTATTTTTAAAAACTAACGTGATTCTCAAAGAAACCAAAAATAATATGCCAAAGCCTTTGCTTATTTTTGAAGGTTGGTTAATTTGAAATGTAGTATCTTTTTGAAGTCTATGTATGGTCCATTGTTGTCTTGGGAAAATATCTAATTTAAACTTTTAATGTGGGAAAATAGGCTGAGTTTCTATATGTATATAAACTTTTTCATCTCAATTGTCTTGTTGCAATTGGCTCCATCAGCCAAAAATGTAGTTTGCAGCTGTTTTTAAACGGCCTTGTTTCACAAGCTGCAATTTTCAGATTTATGAAAACAATCTGTAATTTGCAAAATTTTGTTTTCCTTTTTTTTTTTTTTCCCCACATTTAGGATTTAAATTTAACTTATCCAATTTTTTTTAGGAGTCTTGGTTCAACTAATTGAAAAGTGTAAGCCAGGTGCAAGTGTGATATCTATTTGTGAAGCTGGAGATGTGATGATTTTGGAAGAAACTGGAAAAGTATTTAAAAAGGAAAAAGAAATGAAGAAAGGTAAATAATTTTGTTGTTTACAGTGTATAGTAGTGAAATGTTCTGCATTATCTATTCAGTTATTAAACTTAAAGATTTGGAATTCCTTCATAAATTGTGCTTTGAAAATAAGTTATTGAAATCATGATTTTGTTTAATTAAGGTTTTTAAATGAAATCTGGTGTCTCTTGAAATTCAGATTTATGCTTTCTTGATTTGAAAAGTATATATTTCAAGTTTGTTAATGAAACATCTTTGAAAGTCAGTAACGTTTTAAGGGGCATTGGATAATTCCAGAATTTTGTTCATTTTACCACAGCTTTCTCAGTTGTAAAAACCTTTGAATAGATAGAATTAATATATTTTTTAACAAAATTAATAGTAAGATTGCTTTTTTAGGTATTGCATTCCCTACATGTGTTTCGGTGAACAACTGCATTTGTCACTTTTCTCCCTTGAAAAGTGAACCAGACTACATTTTATCAGATGGTGACATGGTAAAATTGTAAGTACTTTGTGCAGAATTTTTAAAACTAATGCTCAAACAAGTTATTTAGTGACAAGCATAACAGTATTGTGTTTTTATGCTGTAATATTAATTTTTCTGTTACTGTAAAATACAAGACCAAAACGTGAACACAATTATACACCATTTGATGATTTTGTATGTGTATAAAGTCAATACTGTTAATGTCTTTTTTTATTTAAACAATCTCATTTGAAACTTTCAATAGATCAATCAATTTTAATTCTGTGCTCGGTGAACATGTTATGATGGCAAAATGTTACAGGTCACTTTTTTAATTTTTCGTGACATCAATTTTTAAATTCAACATGTGGTTTTTGATTTAATACAATTTTCCCACCTTTGTTTTCTCATAAACTGAAAGAAAAAGACTATGACATTTTGACACCTTCTAAACAGTAACAAAAAAGACTCCAGAATGGGACTCAGTCAATTTTTTTGGAAAAGTGACATAGCATTTTGCCATTAAGTTATAAAAAAATGTCATGTACATAAATTCAATTTGTTTACCAACTGCAATCCTGTGAAAGTTTAAATGACAGCTGATTACTTTGTTTTGAAACAGCTTAATGCTATTGCAAAAAAAGCACTGCTTTTATAACTGACTATTTTAATATTTTAACCAATTTTAATATATTTTATACTATTGAAATTAATTTTAATTGTTTGATTGCTAACACTCTGAAATTTCTCTAGAAAGCTTAAAAAGTAAGAAAATTGTTTTTAAAATCTTACTCATGTATATTGACTACTTCACCTATTTATTATTTGTAGAGACATGGGTGCACATATTGATGGATTTATAGCTGTAATTGCTCACACAATTGTTGTTGGGGCATCTAAAGTAAGCTGCTTTGTGTTGATTCCATTTAATTTACTTAAGCATTGAATGACTGATTTTACTAATAAAGTGTTTTCATAGGAAAATAAAGTAACAGGGCGTAAAGCTGATGTTATTCGAGCTGCTTATTATGCAGCTGAAACTGCCCTGAGGCTTGTAAAACCTGCTGGTGACGTAAGTTTGCAAATCACTTATTGTTCATATTTAATTTCTGTTACAATTATTATCCGTTTAAGTGTATGCATATTGTAACATAAGTCATAACTAGTAATATCGAGATATAATTTAGAGTGAAACAAATCTTTCAAATTATACTTTACTTTCATCAGATAACCTTAAGTATTCATTCCATTATTTTATCCATCCATTATTTTCCAAATTTTTATTTACAATGTGGGAAATTTTTAAATGATGCCACGCTATTGCTGTCCATGATATATCTATATTCGAATCATTTCCCTTCCCTGCGACCTTGACAAGTGGTTACTAGACGTAACGACTGCTTTTTAATCCTTAAAAAACAATGTTTAGGAACTATAGAAGCACATCTACCAGGCTTCCAGTCCTGATCATCGAGACTTGCATAAAAGGCAAACATTTGTCTTCTGAAATTAAGACTTTTGCAATAATACGCTAGAATAGATTGCCAAAAATACCAATTATTCAGATGAAGATAACTTTCAATAAGTTAAACAAATTTGCATTTCACAACAACCTTTAAAAACAATTATGAAGCGTTTAACATCAGAATGTATAATTTTGTTGTGTTAGTTTATTATGCTAAAAGTAATGTTACCACATATTGTTGATGTTGTCGCATTCATATAAATTTTGGAATGTACCACGTTTTAAGAATATTAAAGCTTTAAATGAGTTAAAAATTACACCAATTTTTTTGTGGAGACTGGGATGTTTCATATTACATAATAATGTACAATGTCAAATGAGCATATCTTAAGGCATTGCTTTGATCAAAAATAATTCTTTTTATTTTATTTCAGAATAATTCAGTAACTGACACCATACAAAAAGTTGCAGAATCATTCAAATGCAAACCAGTTGAAGGTTAGTTTTTATTGAGTGCAGTTATGGTTTTTTAACTATTTTCCAAGAGCATTTACTCTACATTTGTACTCACTGTTATGAAATTCCCCTTTCATGTTTTAAAATTGGCCACAGTTTTGGCTGTACATTAGAATTTCAAATGTCATTTTTGCATGTAACTACTGAAGATTACTGATGTGTAGCCGTTATCAGTCTTCATTTGTGATAAGCAGATACATATCAACCCTTAAATTAGCAAGAAAAATATGTAATTAATTTTTCAACTGTTTTTTGCATTAGTGTTGCTTATATTGTCAACTCAGAACAGAAACTCCTTAGCTGCTTATGAGATTGATTGATTGACTGCTGATATTTCAATTTTCAGTGCTAGAAATTTGTCATTGGGTAAAAGTTTTAACATATTTCTTATCTGTATGAAAAACTATTTTCATTACATTTAAACTTTCCGAATTATGAAACTTCACATGTTAATGAGAATTATTTAAAATCAAACTTAAAAGTATGTCATCTGTTTATTTATTAATTTGTTTTAGACGACATGGGATTTCTCCAAAATGTCAAGAACTTGTCTAAAATTTTTGCAACTACTTTGGAGTCAAAAGAGTGCATTAAAAGCCTATATCTCTAAATTTCATAATGTACCTAAATTCATTTTTCAAATCTTTTATATAGGAATGTTGTCTCACCAATTAAAACAGTATAGGATAGATGGTGAAAAATCAATAATACAAAATCCTACTGAAGCTCAGAGGTAATATTACATTATCTATAATTGGTATTTTAATTCAACAAGAAATTTAAAATGTGACCTGATATAAATTTTAATACATGTAGGAAAGAACACGAGAAATGTGAATTTGAAGTACATGAAGTCTATGCTATTGATGTTCTTGTTAGCACTGGAGAGGGAAAAGTAAGTATTTAGGTTATACAATTGTTTTTGTTCATTTTGCTGAAATTAACGTACCTTTAAATTATCGTGCTATATAGTGTGAGGTTTTATTTTGATCCTGCTTAATCATCAATTTCCTCAATGGAAATAAAACTTAACAATTTAATCAAAATTCTATTGTTTGCTTTGACTAATCAGCTAGAATTTGTAACTATATATTGCTGGAGATTTCATACTATTTGATTAGTAAAAAATTCTGTTTCTGGCAGGGTGTCAAGATTTAAATCACTTGATTTAAATCAACAATTAAAATCATGATTTTAATCAATTGATTTTTTTTTTAAATCACTGATTTAAATCACAACTAATCTTGCATTTTTATAACTAAGTAAATACACCATAGAAAAATGACAGAAGTGGTCAAATGCTTTAATTTTTCTGAACTCATGGGGATTTCAGCACTAATGTTTACACCCAGCTCAGAGGGAACTGGGTCAATTACTGCATATATTGCAACAGCCAGTTGTAAATTATTAGAATATACTATATACTGGAAACAGTAATGTAAACACACATGACATAAATCTAAATGCCAGGAAGAGTAACGTATAAACATTTCTGATTAACAGCACTCATAATATAAACACTTAAAGGAAGTATACAACAGTTTGATTCAAAATTATAAACGAAAGAGGTGACTGATTTTATTAGCTTAAAAAAAACACAAGTGGGAAGTAAAGTTTTTGAGGCATTTGTTAGTTAGCTCCCAAAGTGTGTGCGTAGAGAGATGAGAGGTGCTGCGAAGCGCCCGTAACCTCCAATCTAAGCTATTTCTAGGCAAAAGAAAAAAAGGGTTAAGGTCACTTATCAAAAAACAGTTCACTCCCCCACCAAGAGCATGATGAAGGTAATTTTATTTGTTTTATTTATATTTTCATCGACGTATGTTTTCTTTTTAAGTAAAATTAAAGTGTTTGTGTGTGAATTTTAAATACTAGTTGTATCAATTATGTTTATGTTCTTAATTCTCTAATTTCTTTTTCAAAGTGCTACAAATATGAAATGTGTATATATATGTAATAATATACCACAGATAAATATTACATGATGACGAGGGTGCTGTGAGAAAATTATTATTCTCTTAAGGGTGCCACCACTTGGATAAGTTTGGGAACCTCTGTGTTTGCTTATTCTTGTAGTTAGCAATAAAGATTAAAAGAGTAGAAATATACATTTTCACACATAGCCATTAAAATGTCAGCAGGAAAAAAGAAAGATCCAATATGAATTAAAACTAAGTGAAAATCCAATTATTATTGCTGCTCAGCAATTTTTTTTTAAATCAGAATTTACTATAATCTGATTATTTCTGAGTTCTATTCTACTTCTCAGACTATAGTTTAGGTCTGTCACTTACACTTGCTGATAAATTTGTTAACATGATGATGTAATTTTCTCAAGAAAAACTAAGTGGTATGTCAACTTGTGTTTTAAAGTTTAAAAAATGTTGAGTAAATATTGATTTACCATGTCACAAATTCTGACTGTTTACTTAAAATAAATATTAGTTTCCATGTCATGTCACAAACTCAATTTTTTATTTAACAAATTTATATATATTTATTATATAAACAGTGTTTAGGGCCTGAAGAAATTTAAATAGAAAAATCTTATTTAAATCAAAATAATCCGATTTAAATCAAATAAATCAGATTTATTGATTTAAAAAAAAACATGATTTTTTTACACCCTGGTTTCTGGTAATAAAAATATAAAAAAGTTTTTCTAGATGTAAAAAAGCTTAAAACATTCTGAAGGAGAAATGCTTTTTTATTCAAACATCTCCAATGTTTAACATATTTAGTCATGTATTGAAGTTTATGTGTATTAAGTTCATAATATATGCCTGTAAAAAGCTACTCTTGGTTCATAGGTGAACTGCTGTTAAAAGTTGTGTATTGTTTCACGAGACAGAACTGGCTTTTCATTTCATTCACACTTTATTGATGTTGTGCAACTGCTAATAGCTTAGGATTTTTATCTTGGTTCCAATGATCAATCATTTCATGATACTTTGAAATTATATGTTAGAAATAATTATATATCACACATACATTATTCAAGTTGAATTGGTTAACTATTGAGATTCAGTTTTGAATGAAACCACCTACCTATTTAGAATGAGAATGATAGTGTTCCTTACCTGTTGAGTGTAGCTTTCAATAAAACTTAAAATGCTGGATACACTTTAAAAAATCCTTCGAATGAATTCAATAAGCTACCAGTCTTGGTTAAAAAAATTTCGTTCTGTATTTTTAATTATTTTCATAAAACAGTTGTGCAACCATATGTTAAACCAAGGACTTGAGAAAAGTTGATCATAATGAACATGCATATTTAGCAATACTGGGAAAAAATTATTCCTGTCAAGATCCAGTGTAAAATTGGATGTTTTACTCTATATCAGTGCTCCCCAACCTTTTTATCGCCGTGGACCGGATCAACGTTTGATAATTTTAACGCGGCCCGCTGAGGGGAGGGACGTTGATTGTTTATATTTTAGATTGTTTTGATTTAATAATTTTAATTTAATTGTATTTAAATATGCCTTCAAAATAAAATGCAGTTGCACCAAAAAATGAATATAAAGTGATTTAACATTTTAACTCACTAGAACGCTAAATCAATGAGAACTCTGAGCTTGTTTCTTTACAACGAGACGGTTTCATCTGGTGGTAATAGTAGACATTGACACCCGAAGTGTGTTGCTTATGTCCAGTTTATTCCGTTGTTTTGTTTTGATTGCTGTCACTACAGAAAACTCCGCTTCACACAGATAAGTTGTCGGAAATGGCAATAGGGATTAAAATGCTGTGGTGGCAATCTCAGGGTATTCCGCCATGACTTTAATCCAGAACACCGACAGAGTTGTCTCGAACGTAGTTTTAAGGCCTCCTTCATTTGCTATCTCCAGCAGTTGATCTTCCTGCACAGACATGCTAGATTCGCCTGATTTGTTGACAAATGGGACGCGGATCCATTCCTTACTAGTTTGTGGGTCTTATGGTTGGGAAGTAGCGCTCAAACTCTTTCAGGTGATCGTGGACCAACTGGGAGAATGAATGTTTAGGCTCAGTCTCGCCTAAAATCCCCGCTAATGTCTGAAACATGTCCAAAATGCCTCTGTTCATGCACCGTCCCCACAACTTCAGTTTGGCTTGAAATGCAGCTACTTTGTCTGTCAACTTGAAAACAGTTGTCAAAATTGGAACATAGAGAGATACAGAATTCAGAAATCATAATTGAAGCTCTAGTAACAGAACAAATTTCAAGTTCTGATTTACCGCCTCCTAATTTGAGTGGACATTTCATAGATAAGAATCACACAAACCAGAGAGAAATACACCACAGTAAATAAAATGGAAAATATTTAATGTTCCTTGGGCGGCCCGGCACCATTTGATCCACGGACCGGTACCAATCCGGGGGTTGGGGACCACTGCTCTATATCATGTCCTAAGTATTCCAAAAACATAAAAAAAAAGGAAGACAGACTGACAGTTAAATTCAGTCACAAAGTACTCTGTATACAAAGTTGCATGAAATAAATCCAGCTGTTTTGTACATAGAGCAGGCACACACCCAGACATGAAATGACAAAAACTTTAATTTTGTATTAGAATGGCTCAAAATGAATAAATAACTTGAAATGGGGTTCAAAAATATTCAATGTACTTGCAAATACTGCATCTTTATTTATGTAGATTTTTGTTTTGACTTTTAACAAGAAACCATTGGGATAGTTTTGAGATCCCAGGTAGTTTAAATATAACCCAGCTCTCAAGAATTGGGAGTTTAGTCGCAATGTTTTGAACAAATATTGTTTAAATTTGGACGGTGACATAAGCATATCATTTTCTCGATTGCTGTCTTTAGTGTAGATTATGGTCTTACTGTTTGGTGTGCATGCAGTGAAAACAACAGCAGTGATAAATTCAGGAAATCTCTCAGAAAAAATCCTTTTCAAAAAATAGGCTTACCTAATATCAACTACCTAACTGTCAGAGCAGCACTTGATTTTTTTCTTTCTCATTTCAAAACAAAGGAGTCTGAGTTCAATGAATGGGATTGTTTGCATTTATTTGGATTTGATTTTGTAAAACATTCCTGCCTAGTCATTTCCATTGGTCGATTTTTGTGAGGATTTTAGAGTTAAGTGGCTGAAAATGTAAGAAATATGGATATACTTACATTTTTCTTTAAATGAAATTGAATTGTGTTATATGAACTAAAAGCTGCAATCTGTCTTTGTAGGGTCGAGAGATGGATACGCGGACCACTGTTTTTAAAAAAACAGATGAAATGTACCAATTAAAAATGAAAGCTTCCAGAGGTATATTTTTTGAAGAAATTGTATTAGATTTTTCTATATTTTTAAAAATGGATATGATCAAATATATTGCATCTAAAAATATAAATTATTTTCAGCTTTCTTCAGTGAAGTAGACAAAAAATTTGGAAATATGCCATTTACATTACGGTAAGAAATTTATTTTGAGAAATAACTTATCTACATTTACCCTAACAAATGTCTAAATTGCGAATTTTTCTGTTGAAATTTATGGGATGCTGAAAAACAAATCGGCCTGCTAATTAGCAAATCTCATTACTCCTCTGTTAAAGTATACCAGCTACACGTTTTGCTTGTATTTGGCTTAAAATATAAGTTGAAGAAAGATACTTAAACAGTAGTAAGAATCAAATGTAAAGTTCTGAAACTTACCAGGAAATAATGCTTCGGTATTTCTTTTGGTATCTTCATTTACCCTCAGTGATGACCTGAAGCAGGTTTCCTACGTTCTTTGAAATGTCGTTGAATTTTATTTTCCAAACTCGGGACCCTTGAAAATTACGAAACGGTGTGAAAGAGTGAATTATTAACTGGTGTGAGATATTGGTCAGATCGACAAGGTAAAATCGTTTGAGAACACCTAAAAGACATTTTATATAGGATTTAAAACAGCAGCTATTTAATGTGACAAGATTTTGCATGCTCTGAGTTAGGTATCCCTTAAGCTTTGGTTTCCTAAGAAAGTGGAGCCGTTATCTAACAGCCGTGATACGTCATGATGCCGCGGGCATAACTAGATGGCCGTCTAAACAAAAATCCAGACGTGTCAACTTAGACGGACAGAATACGTTGGAGAATGGGCAACACAGACGGCTATCGTGGTTTATTTTATTCGAGAAACAAAACAAAGTGGTTTTTTATTCTCTAGTTTAAACTTTCTAACTTCGGGATCGTTGAAGGTAGAGTGAAAATTTCAACAGATTTCAAATCAGCGTAAATTTCTACGCCAGATCGATATCAAAAACAGTTTTATTATTCAATTATTTACCATTTAATTATTTATAAAATGATTAATTATTTATTTAAAGAAAATCACATTTAAGATATCGATCTGGTGTCAAATTTTCCGCAGATTTCAAATCCTTTGAAATTTTCATTCTGTGTTTAACGATCCCGGTGTTACAAAAACGAATTAATCAATGGCAGTCAAAAATGTTTATTTATTTCTCTCCTCTTCGTTCGAATCGCTTAGAGCAGGAAATGAAATGTGGCCGCTACAAGAGAAAAAATGTTCCCCAACTGTTTGAGACCGCTATGACGCCAGTCATGGAAATGGCGACTACGATAATTTTTGTTACGCTCACAAACACCGCTCTCTAGGAAACCAACACCATGTGTTAGTATAAACGACGTTTTAGTGACGTCACCCACCGATACATCACGGCGACGCTTTCTTAGGAAACCGAAGCTTTACAGTCTCGACTACTCATGATTGACTTAGATGGGGCCAATGTCAACAAGTCAGTTTTTAAAAATTAATGGCTCATTACTTTTTACCTGGAAAAAAAAGAACTAATTGACATTGAGACATGTAATATTCACATAATACATAATGCTTTTTCACATAATACTTAATGTCTGAAAGAACTCGGGGAAGATGTTTCTATTCACAGATTTTTTTAATCAGTGTGCTAGGTATTGGTCAACATACAAACAAATCAAGGAGACTTGAAACTTCTCACTATTTTATCAAGCAGGTGGCTAAGCCTAAAGCCAGCCACTGAAACGTTGCTTAACTTGAATTGTTGGTAAAAAAAACAATTTTGGCGCAGATAAAAAAAATGTTTAAATATTTTTATTTACTATCTACTAGTAACATATTCAAACATACCGAACTGATAAAATAGTTTACATTGCATTAATGCTCTTATATTATGATTTTTTTAATGTGCATCTAAAATATAATCTGTGCACCTAATTTAAAAACTTAGGTGCACAAGGTACACCTGCATTAAAAAATCTATTTTGAGGCCTGATCTACTAAGAGGAACTCGTTCGAGATTTGAAGATGGATGAAAAATAGAAGATTTACAGTACATACAAAGTCCTAAATCCAGACGTTTTTTTTCCCCTCACTCTTTTACATCTTTCCAACAAGTTTTATAGAACAAGGAGTTAAACCTGGATCTAATTGGTGAAACACAAAATAACGGACATGTTCAGAGTAAATACCTCATAGAAAAAATTAGATTTGCAAGTAAAATTTGTTGCACTGTATTAAAAAAAATTACCTATTTAAAAAATTATTCCTTTTTATATATCTGCTATTTACTATTGCAAATGCAAAATTCGTGAGGAGAGGGATTGGATTATGGGGTTTTATGACAATAAAAATGCAAATTGGAATGGCCAAGGTTCTGATGATTTTGTACTGGAGATCAAATTTCTAAAGTGCTACAGAATGTGAAAGAGAAGGAAAGGAATTTATTTTTATAAGGGCTCAAAAGCATTACATTGCTAGTGTTCAATTTCTTTTGAAGTAGTCATCCTTCAGTTTATCTCTCCTTAAAAGTTTATCCTGTCTTGGTCCTATTGAGAGACTCGGTGGTGAGAGTGTACGACAAGTATTAGAAGTGGCAAGAGCAATGCCATGGGAAGTCCCAACAGACATACTACTGGATGAGTGGAAATTACCCCCAAGAGAATTTGAAGAAGAAGCGAGATATTAATGGATTGTATCCTAAATGCCCAGTTGTGTCAAAGCTAGTAAAGGCTGCTCTGTCACTTTCTTATGGTAGTGCTGACATTGAACGTGGCTTCTCAGCCTCAGGAAAAGCTTTGACGGAAGATAGAGTATCGATCTCAGAACACAAACTAGATTCATTGATGACAGTCAAAAGTAGGTTGGCAAATTTTGACAATCAACTCTTTATTTGGTGCCAATCACATCAAAGTTAGTGGATATGGGAAGGATTTCATATAAAGCCTACAATGCCAATTTAGAATATATAAAATGGAAGGCATAAGAAAAATTATAGAGGACAGGGAAAAAAAGACGGAAAACAGAAAAAAATATTAAAGCGGCTGCAAAAAAAGGTAATAGAAGAACGAAAACTTAAAGTTATGTGCAATGAGGAGGATGGGGCATTAGACAGTGCTTCAAAATTGTTAAAGGAAGCCAATGACAGGCTCAAGAAGGAAATAAAAATTCAGATTTTAACGAAGCAGCACTTGCTAAGGCAATGATTGAAGGGGCTGCCAAAGTCTCGGATGCTGGTCAGCAAAAGAAAGACTAAAAATTTACATTCTTTTCTCAATGAGAAAAAATATGTATTTAATTTCAAACTTTGTCAAAAATGAACAAGCTATTTAAAAATCGTGATTACAAATTGTTTTTGTTAATATTGTTTCAAAATAATATGCTTTTTAAATGAAGAAAATAAATATCCTTCCAAAGAAAGAAAAAGATAGGGGTGGCTGAGGAGGTAGTCTTTTTCTTTTCCATCTTTATACTTGAATACATTTGGCATTTTTATTTTTCAATTTTTTTTTGTTCGATTATTCAATTTTTCAAACATTGCTTGGTCTAAAATCAATTTCTCTATTTGTTGCAAATTTGTAATTTTTTAACTTATTTAAAAAAGCAACTTATGCTTGCCATTCAATCACTGTTGCTAAGAGTACTAACAGTTATGTTTGGGCTGTGTATGGTTGTGAGAGATTAATCTTTAAAACAATGTTTTTTTCTGAAATATTTTCTCATCAAATGTAATTAATTTAGAATCTGCTCTAAATGTAGTGTAGATGATAATTCTTTTATTGAAAAACTTTTATAAATCTAAATTATTTAAGGTCTTTTGAAGATGAAAAGAAAGCCAGGATGGGTGTTGTAGAATGTGTCAATCATAAACTGGTTGAACCCTTTACAGTTTTATATGAAAAAGAAGGTAAATTGGATTTTTATGCATACAGAATTATAAACCAGTTATTGAAATGTTTTATCATTGACTTTTCATATTGTTAATTGTAATATTTTTTACATTACTAATGTACTAATGCTTGTGACTTCTATTACTATATAATTAAATTGTTTATTTATTTACTTTTGTTTACTGTTCTACTTATATATTTTGTAATTAATAAAATCTCGATTAGGCCAGTGATCTAGAACTAACTGCAATAGAAGTAGTATACTTTATGAACAACTATAAAAAAAAGTTCTCAAACACTTCTCCCTAAGGGAAGGCACAACAATCAAGTTAATTTAATTATAGAAAAAAATATGATGAACAATTTTAAAATTTTATGTTTATTTTAAATTTTTAATAATTATTTTTAAAACACAAAGTTATAAAACTCATTCACAATTGTTAAGGTAAATTAGTCTGCATTCATAGTTGATAGAACAATTTAGTAAAAGGGAGAGAAAGCATGCAGGATTCTTTGAAGCCCTGTAAAAAATAAAATCATTAAAGGGTTAAATGCCCTGAGGACAACACTGATAGTATTTTACTACCTCCATTCAGCAATAAATATTAATTTCTGCTACTGAGCTGTTCTTTGCAATGGTTTGTTTGGGGGAGGAGGTCAAAGCGAAAAAGTCACTGAACACTTATGACTTGGCCGAGCTCTTATGTTGACATAAAGTGGGATGACCTGTCCGATTTTCTCACTACACAGATCTTCGAAAGGGCTGAACATTAGTCTGAAATTAAAATAATACATTAATCTAGGATGACCAGAAATATTTTGTTTAGATTAAATTCACATAACCTAATTACATTGAAACAAATCAAAGTTTAGGTAGTAATATTCAACTATTTGTCATGATATAATATAATAACAAATCTCTTTTTCTGATTACAAGATGGTATTGAATTTTGAAATTAAATTATGGTATTCTGCTTCCAACCATTCTAAAAAGTAAGTTTAAGTGTTTAAGACAACTCGAATAAGAGAAAATAATCTGAAAACTATGAAATGGCATTTAAAATGCTTTGCTTTCTGTAAATTGTATTCATTTTAATAGTATCAAATAAATATTTTTCAGGTGAACATGTTGCACAATTTAAATTTACTGTCTTGCTGATGCCTTCAGGATCCCACAAAATAACATCAGGCCCAATAGATTTAGATATTTATGAAACAAGCATGGAAGTAGAAGATGAGTCACTTAAAGTAAGTGATGATTATATTCTCAATCCTCTTACCTTTAAAGTGTTTAGATTTAATGCAAGAATGTAAGTATATTAATTATAACTCCAACTTTATGAAAGTGTGACACTGAAATGGTATCACTGGTACAGACGAGTGCAAAATACATAACACCGCCTTTGTGCAACATTGGTTGCTTATGTAAAATGATAGACATTGGTGAAAGCAACTATAGTTGTTTCTACCAAGTGAATGGCAAGTTATCACGATTTCAGTGCCTTGGAAGAGAAGATAATAGGATTGCATTGACAACTTAGAGAAATAATTTGGAGGCCTCAGTGAAACTATATTTGTTCCATGTGTTGGAACTCTACTTTGTTCATAATATGGATCGTTATTGTATCATGACTGGTATGTAACTACCAGGATTATCACCTTGATACAAAACTGCAAAGATAATTAAAGCAAGTAGTGTAATTTTTAAACTCCATTTTGATGGCTTCTACAATTTACTTTGGAAATATGTATACTTGCTTTATCCAGCCATATAATTCATTTTACAACATCAAACGACAAAATTGCAAAAAGTGCTAGTAAGGTGAATCTATATATATAAAAGGGTGTTTGTGTGTGTATTTTCTATACAAATCTACACTGTTTGACCAATCCACGCCAAATTTAAAACACTGAAGAAAACATAGGCTATTACTCTCCTGTTTTCAGGCCAATGTACAGCACTTACAACCATGAAAATCGGCACACGGGTAATCAAGTGCCTCTCGACATTCTGCTGGTTTTGTCTATTTGAGTTTATACAGTGAAATGTCAGTCATTTGAGCATTTCTAAATTTCGTAAATCATTGCTTTATCGATATTTTTCTGTCTTTTTTAAATAGCTCTATTTCAAGGGGAATGCTCTATTTCATTCACCTCGGGAAGTCGAAATTTGACACTTTTCACATCTCTCTTTTTAGAATTCTGCATTTTTTCATCATAATTTCTTTTATGTTTGTATATATCTTAATCTTTTGCATATTGCAATATATTATTCAGGAACTAAATGTATATATTTCCATCCGAAGTAAATCATAAAAGCTATAAAAAAATTGAAACTAAGTTCAAAAGTATTTTCTGTATAACTTGAATGATTGCATTTTTTCTATGTAAGAAAGTGATTATTCTAATTAATTTTCTCAATCAACATTTAACCATAGGAAGGTTTATTTTGAGTTGGAGTGATTATGGATGCTCCTTAAGTTTATTTTCCTTTAAAACAGTATTGCACTCAGTTTCTCTCAAGAAATGTGTTTTTTACTTGATATATTCGCAATTACTTTTCAAACATTCATTTCTTGCTTGAACATTCCCTTCAGCACTTGATATAACAGCTCATTTTAAAATTAAATTTCTTCAATATACAAAACAAAGTATCGAAGCAATTTTTCAAAAAACTGAAGGTCACAATATGTTTTAGAGGGCTGTGTCTCGACCATTAAAATATTAAAACCTAAGAAGTTTGGGTTCCTAGAACTTTTCACCCCAAACAATAAATTTATCTAATACGAGAAATAGAATAATTTCTTGTTTGCTTACTCATTGTTTTAAAAGTATTTACCCCTTGTGTTTGGGGATTCTGGGTCTACCATACAAATTTTCAAGAGAATCGGGCTCCTAGGACATGTTTGGTGTGTGTTTTTCAGACAACTTATTTGGTTTCTCATCAGAAATATTTTCTTCATTCGTTTGAGGGAACCCATGGAATTCGAGCCCTTGGCACTATTGGGATGCGAATGGTAAAAAAAAAACATGGGTTATACTGTTTTAGATAAAGAAACTGCATTGTTTCACAGTTGTTTTTGGTATGATACAAACAAGCATTCTCTATTCCTCACTCCCTAGCTTATTCAAACTCCTGAAGAAAATCAAATGAGCAAAAATATAAAAACCTGACTGTTTAATTTTCATAAGTTTTTTTTTATTTCCTCTGAAAAAAGATCGCATCAGGTACAAACATTGCATTCCAAAGGGGGAAACTTGTTTAGATATTAATGTTTGTCTAGAACACGGGTCAGAGCAAACTTTAGAAAGGGTTAGATAGTGATAATTTTAGGCTCAGCTGGCCAGCTAGTAAACTCGGAAGATATGTACATAGGTGATTATACTCATAGAGCAAAACAAAAAAAAACATGGTTGAAATTTTTTTTCTGGGAAGTGATATTGTTACATAATATTCATACACATTTTGCTGACACTTGAGAAAAAATGAATAAAAAATTTCTATTTATTTTTACGTATTATGGAACAGGTTAAGGTTTTTTACCAATGCAGTGAATGTAATTCTTTTTCTGAGATAATATTTCATCATACTGGAGTTCAAATTTAGTACTTTCTAGTTAGTAAGGCCTGGTTCAAACTTGGCACGCATCCAATTCAAATTAACCTGCTCCTTCCCTTAATTGGACAGCCATCATGCACACCAGCAAAAAAGATCAGGGTGAGAGAGCTAATAAAAATTAATTGTAAAATGTTCTAGATTAAATTTTAAAATTCGGTCTTCGAGGTGCATTCTGTCACCTTTAGGACTACCTGTGTGACGAATTTCATGACATAAGTGCTATAGATTCATCTGATCACCTCCACAAGACAAACACTTCCTTTTATAGTATTAGAGATGAAGTTTAAATTTGTTATACATCCTCATCAATGAAAATTTGGCATTGTTCAGTTAAGATTGTGGTAAGGATTTATAAATTTGATTTTTACATACTTATCAATTTAGAAATTAAAACTTTCTGGTTTAACTTTCAAGTTTTTTTCAGGACCAAAATTGTGAGCTTATAAATGTACCATTAACTTTTTAGTAAATATGACTTCCTATGGTAATTGCAAAAGATAGATTGGTCAGTGATCAGTGTAGCTCTTATAATTGTTTTCAATTTATGAATGCACTTGTATTATGTTAATTCGTTTATTTTGTTTCTAGACCCTATTGAATCGATCTGTAGCTCCCAAGTCTCAAAAAAAGAAGAAAAAGCGAGCTGAAAAGGCAATTGCAAGCTCACTTGAAAAGAATGGTAAAGTTGCTGATGAAAAACCTGCAGAAACAGTTCAAGAATGAAATGGTACTTCAATGCTAAATGTTTATGGGAAATGTTTTTATTTATCAAACGACATATCTTATTTAAAATAAAATAGGCTTCAACATGTTTTAGTTCAGTTCTTGTACGAGTATAATCTGAAACTAGCTACATAAATCCATAGGTTTCCATACTTTTTGTAATTTTGCAACACAATGACAAGTTTATATTTCATGTGCACTTCCTAGTGATGATATTTTACTTAGAGGTACGCTTGTTTTAATATTGCTCTTTTTTACCCGTCTCCTGAATTTTCTGTTTGAGAAGATTAGCAGAATTATCAGGTAGACTATCCCGAGTAGTAGCTTTGAAATGAAGTTGCTTATTTCCCATTGGTATTTAATCTAACATTTCAAGTGTATCTACCGACATCGCCGAGTAAGGGAGTTGTGGTGCCTTATCCAGAGTTCCCATGGGTCAAGAAATTTAATTTTGTCCAAAAAAAAATCGTGAGAAAATTGCGCATTTTTTGTCCAAAACCTGGAAAATTGCTTAATAACCTGGAAAATGATTGATCATGGCTTTACAGACACTTTGGAAAAAAGTAGCCAATAAGATTTGTACAGTTTCGTATCATTTTATTTTATAAATAGGATTTTTCAATTGATTTTAAAACAAAAACTAATATTTAACAGGTAAAGAATTCTGTTTCATCTGCAGGCTTAAATTGAAGAATTTAATGCTTTATGATAAATTAAATAACTAATTGATTTAAGTCGCATGTTGAATTATTCAAATAAGTTATTTTAATACAAAATTACTTTGTATAAATTCGTACAATGTTACCATCAATAATTCTTAAATTGGTTTTTAATTATTGGCTATTGAATGCTAAATTATTTGTTGGTATTTCACCTTTGAAATTTTGCAAATTGCTTTACAAAATTCCAGGTATGACCTGGAATTTTGTAAAAGATTTGTCTGGAAAAACGGGAAAAGTAGGAATTTTATTTCTGAAATAGTGAGAGCCCTGCTTATCAAACTATGGAAAGATTAAGAGATTTTAAGTTTTTTTCAAACCTGTTAAGATTGTCCCTAAAGTCTCCAAGAAAAATGCAAAGAATAGTGCTTATGAAGATTGCACTTATTCGAAGAGCACATACTATACAGTCAGATGCAAGCTGTTCTACTAATCTTCATATTGTTGCCTGAAATTTAAAAAAAAAAATCAATTGCTCTTATCAGTTCTGTTTCATATGAAAGTCCCTGATTGTGTAGGGTAGGTAAAACGTCTGGTTTAGAACAGGTTCTTGAATGAACAATTGATAGACATTACATATAAAACCAGTCCCGCCAATAGACAAACGTTTTGCAAGCATACAGTCTCTCCCAGCCCCGTAAAAAGACATTAAATTGAATAGATTTTTTATACATTGCAAACATGAAGTGAGAAAATTTTCCATTTAAAAAATCTTACCAAAGTTTAAAATATCTCTATAGCATGCTTTATGATGAAAAAAAAAATTTCAACCCTCAATGTATCCCTTTTTTGCCTAAAGAAATGCACTTTAAACGAGGTTATTAATTGCATATACGTTCCTGACACTAGTTGTGTTCTTATCAAAATTGGAAGTTCATATTAAAAAGGTTTATCAAACTCATTTTATTTAAAATTTGCTTGTATACTAATAAGCAAAACATTTTGTATCAGAATGATAGAAATTAAAATTAATCTTCAAATTGACGTAATTCTTGCTCAGGAACTCGTGCTTGTCTAAATTGTATCTTGCCAATTGATACCATTGAATGTGGCTCCTCTTTAACAACCACGCAAAGGATTATTCAATAACCGCATAGGAGGTTTACTAACTGAATGGACTAAACTTTCTCAAGATTCTTTATATTTGCAAAATAAAGTTAAATATTCCTGGGATCTAGACTCGTTTCTGGACTGCATTTACTTGCAAATAAAATCACTGATCGAATTTGACCTCGAGTTAACTGTAGGAAATTACATGTATGTTTGTGTTTTCAGGTTAGAGGGTAATGGTTAAAGCTGAGCTTGTTTAAAGTTCCTGGACTGAAGAAGGCACCAACATTCATAACAGGCTAGTTGTACAGAAGCAGTTTGTATTTGCATAAACACTCATCTAGTGAAATTGTGTGATTCGATTCATGACCACCAGGATGGTATTTTTATATTGGTTTTAAAATGTATCATACTACTCATGTCATTGATTACAAATGGAAAAAAAAGTCTTTTAAAAATGAATTTTGTTTGCCTTATTTTTTATTTCTTTAAATGTAGACTCACCTACTGAGGTGTAAAAATCATAATTTTGTTGGTGCCAACTCTACCTAGGAGCATGTTGGTGTGTAATAAAATCCCTTTTTTCAATTAACTTGTTTTGTTTGATTATATCACTTCACTTAAATGTTTAATAAACTAATATAAATTTTAGTTAATGGGGGAACACTAAAGTATATATATATTCAATGAAAAGTCATTTAATATCTTAAATTGAAATTGATTTGCAGAAGTTAAATATAATATCCCATTAATCATTGATAATTAAATATATCAATTGGAAACTGGTAAATCTCTACTATTATAAAAGGAAGTGTCTGTCTGTTTGGTGACGCAAAATCCTGACGATTCTATGTCACTTACAGCAATGACATTTGGCACACAGGTAGTCCGAATTCTTTGCAATTTTTGGTTCGCGGCGAATTTTAAAATTCAATCTAGAATATTTTTTAATGAATTTAATAGTTTTATTCTCTGCCTGGTTCTCAAACGCGTTTCTCCGGACAAAGAAGAAACCCGAATCTGGACTTTTCTACCCACGTGATCGTTCCGTCGGCCTTTGGAACCATTTCAAGTTTTTTTTCATCACGGGGAATTCGGAGAAAATGATTTTTCAGCATCTCCTAGAACGTTAAACATTGAGTAAAAATTTCAACGGATTTGAAATCTGTGGAAAATATCACTAGATTGATACCTAAAAATAGGATTTTCTTTAAATATATAATTTTTAAATTGAATATATCTTTTATATTTTCGCAAGAGATTGTGATATCACGTGAAACAAATTGCATCTTCTGCCCTTCGTATTAAAAAAAGAAACATATAAGTACTTGCTCGTCTTTTCAGTTTAGTTTGTTCTTATTTAAGCAAATAACATTTTGGTATGTTTACCTCTTGCAAAAAAATAAATTTCTCACATTTTATGTCAAACCATACAAAACTGGCATTTTCAATCTAACACATTGACTATTTCTTCTTGAAATGGCTTCTGTTTTTAAATTTAAAAATTGGGCAATTTTTCATAGTCCTACACTTGCTAAGTTGCCCCTTTTCTCTGGATCTTGTCCAATCAGACTAAATAAGTGCTTCATTTTTTTTTTGTACCTTTTTGATGAGTAACATGAAACAGTAAATGACCCTTTAAAATGCCTAATTTTGAAAGTTTAATACATTTTCAAAAAATCTATGTAAAAGGTATACCATCTTTGCTTTCTGTAATTGAACAGTACTAACATTCCACGTAAATCGAATGCATCTTGCGACCTTATTCTTCCCTTGAGATAAATGGGGTGTATTTTTGATTCAGGGGTTTAAGGTCAAATTTGATGACCTTGAAATGAAAAGAGGTATAACCTCGGAACGATTATACATTTTTTAACAAAATTAGCCCTATTTCATCGATTTGACAGGTCAAGAAGAAGGTATTTACGTTCTATTTGATATAATTTCTCTGAATTAATGTGTCCAAACATGAGACTTCTGTTTTAAAGATGAATAGCATACTAATACTTTTAACTTTTTAAGAATTACTAATTTTATTATTCAGCATCGATTTGCATTTTCTCTTTGAAACAGGAATTTTAGAAATGAACATCAAGTTGTAAATTACTTAATGGGTTCATTGCAAATGGAACACATTTTATTGGTGCATAGATAAAGAAAATCTTTAAAAACTTCTCAACAAAAAATCTGCCCTGAAGCATGAGGGATAAATGTAACGGGTACTATTGGTATCATTATGCGAAAGCTAGTTTCAAAATTTTTGCTATTTCAAAATTCACGAAAGGGGCGATGAAACAATTTCTCCCTGAATACGTGTCATCTTCAAGAATTTACGTTTTTGGTATAAAGAATGAAATTTTTGTGCCAGCTTTGATGGTCGGAAAATCGCTATTCGCGAGCAGCAAGCGGCTCTGCCACGAATCGATTTCGACTAAATGCTGGCAGTAAATATCTCACCAATGATGTGAGGAAGAAAGCGGTTGAACTTCAGAAGAGTCATGAAAAATCAAGTTCTTTATTTAGTTATTGGGTACAATCTTCCAACAATGTTAATATTGCAGGCTTTACTATTAGTCAAGAGATTGCTCAGAGGCAAACCATACACAGACGGTGAATACATTAGAAGTTGTTTTATAAATGCATCCGAAAAACTATATTACGGGATTTTAAGAACAATGCAGAAATCTATTTTTTTAAAAAGTTGCTGTTGCAAGATTGAAAACTAGGTTTTCTCGCTCGATTATTAGACTGATCTCTGATACTCACGAGAAAGTACTGATCAGAAAATTACGAAATTATCATGGTCTTCAAAATTGTTCATGGACCGCGAAGATTTATTTTTCCGATGTGGCTATAAGTTTAGGGTTTATTAAGTGTCAAAGTTGAAAAGGCCAAATTTCTAACGCGAGTGAGCAAAAGACGTACAAATTTTCAGTCGGGAATTTTTTTTAGAATACCTCTAAACGTGAATTTTTGCAGCTTTACACAAATTTCAATTTGGTTCCTGATAATATTTTTTTGAAAATCGGGACGTTTTGGTTACTTTTTTGTTAAAACTGTCTTATCTGTATCTTATTACTAGAAGTGGTGTGTGTGTGTTTTTTAACTTGGAAAACATCTCTGAAAACCTTAAAATGTACTCTTATGGTACAATTATTTTTTAAATTGGTTGATAAATAAAGTCGATGCAATTAAAAGTTGGTCATACAAATTAGATCGTAATTTTTTTCACTGAACTAAACCTGTCATCTATAGCTTGGTTCTATTTGTTTTAAAATTTGAAAATACCACATGAAAGCTTGGAATGCACTCTTTCGTATGGTATTTTTAAATTGGTTCATAAATAAATTCGATGCTATGAAAAGTATAATTTCGCGTTTGTGTACAAATTGTTCCTCGCGTAAGTGCCCGATATAACGTCAAACGCCCACCATGAAACTAAGGCCAGCTCGCTGTGACGTCATGAAGGACGGAGGCGAGCAGTGGCAGGAGATGGACTTTGCGATAGGAGTGTAGGTGTGGACTCTCTTTTTCGCTGAATTCATAGACGGTTTCCCGAGAAAGTAGAGATCACAAAATTACGACATTAACATGGTTTATTCAAAATTGTACAGGGGAAAAGATGGAGAAGGTTTTTTACAAATGCGGCTATTATTTTAGGGTACATTAAGTGTTAAATTTAAAAATAAAGGAAATCACTTGCGTAAGGAGTTTTGGTTTGCGAAGCAAACCAAATGGGATCGCGTAGCAATTACCAGGGGTTAGCGAGCAGGGGGCGAAACCCTAACTGCGACGTCATGGAGAGGAAAGTAAAATCAGAATTATACGAAATTTTTTCGATGTTGGAAGAAGTTATTTCATTCGAAAACAAACTATCCCGTCTTGATCAAGATTTTGAAAGAGACATTAATTCATTTTCCAAACCTGTTGAAACATCGGCAAGAAAATGACTCGGTAAGTAACATTTACCATTTCAAAACAATCTCTACTCTTATAAAAGGAAGTGTTTGTTATTTGCACGTTCCTGACGAATCTATAGCGCTTGCAATAATGGGACTTGCCACACAGGTAGTCTGAATTCTTTTGTGCAAAGCCTGAATTTTAAAATTCAGTCTAGATTATTTTAAAATGAAAATTATTTAATTTATTATTGTTTTCCTTTAAATATATGGCAACAACATAAAGATATAACAGATTCTAAATTTATTTTTTCCATTTGATTATCCCAGCAACGCTTCAAATACAAATATTGACGACCAGCTACAGGCTCAAGCCCAACAAGGCTGGTCCTTTGTTTATGAATTCCCCAATTCCCACTGACTATCCAATTATATCTCAAATTCGTACACTCCCTTTGAATTAACTATATTTTCTGGCAACGCGTTCCAACTGTCTATTACGCTATTAAAGTAGTAGTTTTTCCTTAAATCCCGATTAAAATGTGTCTTATTCAATTTATACCCATGGCCGCTTGTTCTGTTATCCCTATTGAAATTTAAGCCCTCTGTGTCCCCTTGTTTTACAAACTTGAAAAGCTGAATCAAATCCCCCCTCCTTATTCTTCTTTCCAGTGTATAATTGTTTAGCTTACTTAAACGTTCATTATAGTCGAAATTTGCTAGCCCCTTTATTATTTTTGTAGCTCTTTGCTGAACCCTTTCAATTAATTATATGTCCTTTCTCATATATGGAGCCCAGAATAGTACAACATATTCTAGATGTGGTCTTATTAAACCCTTATATAACGGCAAGATTATAACAATTATATTCAAAACAAATAAAAAGTTTTAACTAGAGTTTTGTAGTTCTTTTTTCTATCCCCTGGATCGTTAAAGATAGAGTAAAAATTTCAACAGATTTGGAATATGCGGAAAATTTCACATAAGATCCATACCTAAAAATACGATTTTCTTTAAATAAATAATTTTTAAAGTGAAACGTTTATATTTTTTCCAATACGAACGCCGCCTTCGTTTGATTCGAGATTAGGGAAATCACAATTTCCATTTCCTGCGCTCAAACGATTCCACAGCGAAGAAAGGCAAAAGTAATTTTTAAAAATATTTTGATTGGCATTGTTTAGTTATTTTTTTGGAAAATCGGGATCGTTAAAGATAGATTGAAAATTTCAACGGATTTGAAATCTGCGGAAAATTTTACACCAGATCGATACCTTGAATTTGATTTTCTTTTTAAAAATGTTTTCAATTAAATATATATATTTTCGCAAGAGATTGTGACATCGCGCCGATTGGATCTCTTCGCAATTCAAATTTGGCCGCATTTGACAATGAGCGTGATGGCATTTATCCAATATGCTACGAATTCCCATTTGGCTTGCTTCACAAAATACCTCTAGGTGCTGAAGTAACAGAATTGAATTTTTCTCCTTTAATACTGATATAGGCGTTTTTGGAATGCAATTACTAGAGTTAAAAAGTAAAGAATTGTGGAGCTCCAAATTTAAACGCCCCTTCTGCTGATATGGAAAAATTAGAGAAAAATAAATGTTTTCTTATTCACAAAAAAAGTGGTCTGCTTTGAAAGACCTGGAGAAGGAAGACATGATAATTTTCAACACCTGGAATAGTATTCTTGACTCATATGATCAGTTAAGAAACCTAGTATTTGTTGTTCATTCACTCTTTGGCTCTACGTGTTCATGAAATTATAGAAAATCTCAATTATAAATCGGTGCGGTCGCCAAAAATTGGCGACCTTTCGTGATTTTTTGTACTAACTTGGCATCTTGTAACAATTCAGTAATACTAAGACTTTACAATGTGGGTAGCCCGGTCGGAGGAGTATCGGAGCAGCAACCAGAAGGTTGTGAGCGAATCCAACCAAAGACCGTCGTATTCAAAGGGGGCTGGTTCGCATTAAATCTGTCGTGGCCTCAAATGTCCTCACGTTGGGTTGGAGTGGAAGTTTGGAGAGTGGGGTGCCAGCTCAGGTGTTGCTTCGTCATCTGACCGTGGTTCAAAATTACGAGGTGTTGTCCTCAGATCTTTCCCTTAAGGGACTGATCCCGGACCGTCGTCAATTGCCCGTTGTGTTGCTCTAGTACGACGTTTACTAAAATTACCAATTACCTCACGTTGGCGTGGTGTGGAAGTTTGGAGAGTAGGGTGCCAGCTCAGGTATGTCTCCTGACCGTGGTTCAAAACTACGTGGTGTTGTCCTCAGATCTTTCTCTTTGAGGGTTGATCCCGAGCCATCGCCAATAGCCTATTGTGTTACTCCAGTGCGATGTTAATTAAATACATACATACCTTACAGTATGGATTATCATTTGGCAGTGGCTTGGAAGCAAAGCATTGAAATCGTCGCACTGTCTGTAAAGTTAAACTAAATTTAAACTTGGAAGGAAACATCCAGTAAAGCAGAGTTGGATGAAAAAGCGTTCGAGCTGATGGCTGGGATTAACTACTTTAGTGTTTAGGTGCGAAAATGATACTATTTTAACATGATAACATTATTTAAAAAGCGTTCGAGCTGATGGCTGGGATTAACTACTTCAGTGTTTAGGTGCGAAAATGATACTATTTTAACATGAAAATTATTCAATCGAAAACATTATGCAAATGAGGAATTTTCCAGTTGATGTATTTTATTGAAGGCCACAGTGTACCAATAAACCAAATATAATTTTATGTTTATCACTTCTGAATTTTAAAATTTTGATTGCGTAAAATGTTTTGACGACTTAATTTTTATAGGCAAAGCATTTGCTTAGCAGCTTTTCTATATTAAAAAATATTTCAAACAAAAATGAATATTATTTTTATTGAAAGCAATTATATTCTTTTTTAAATCTTAAAAAGCCTGGTTTTTGTGTGACACTTGGAAAATTTAGCCACAATTAGAATCAAGTCGGAAAAAAATAAATTGTTTTCGTAGTTTTATTTTTTTATAAAAATTATTTTTGTCCCAGAGTTCTTTAAAAAGTTTTGTTACAAGGTCTTTGAAGACTCCTTTAAATTTACATAAACACTGGAAAGAACATTATCAGTAAATTCAGATGCTCAGAAATAGTAAGGCTGAACAAAGCACTAACATTTTTGCAAATAGTGTTTTCCAAATTTTTTAAAATTTATTTGATTAATACGATTTTTTCATACATGATAGACTTAGAAGACGATATGAGAGTTGGGGACTCAAATATATAAATTATATATATATTTTTTTTTCCTAATGGGATTTTTTAGACCGATTTTCAAGATTCTGGAATGTAAGTCCTACGAATGTTTTGTCCTCGTATCTTTCCCTTCGGAAGTGATTCCGGGCCGCCCTCATAAGTCGTTGTGCTGCTCGAGTGCTAGGTTAATTACACTACCATTCGTTAATATTTATTGCATGTATTTCTTTTCCCGCGTAAGTTTTACGGTAGTTTCATTTTTGGTTTAACCATAACATATTTTGAAGAATTAAAAATGAGTTTCAGTGGAATTCGATTAAAATAGTGTGTTTATTTTTATCTGATGCGAGTCAAGATGCGCCATGATAAATTTATCTGATATTGGCTACTATAATGCTCACTCCCGTTTAGGATGACCACTAGGTTCGATATTCGTTCGCGTCCTGTATACATTTAAAAAAATTAAATTCTTGGTTATTGTTGTCCTTTGAGTTTACCCATTTCCCACCCGCCACACTATATACTTTATTTTTCATAAAACATTATAATTTCCGAAATTGACTGATAGATGGCAGTACCTGTTACCGCAATAATTTCTTGACAAAATGTGATATCTTGAATTTCGAATCGAAAGTTCAGTTTTCATATATTTCCAAATGGAAAAAGAAAAGACAAGATTCTGAAGTAAAAATTGATCCAAAATTGTAAGAGTTCCGTTTTGGATTGAAGGAAACCACAAACGAACTCAACAAAGTAAAGGTGCGTAGGTGCAAGTTGAATAATCTTATAATTCGTTGTGATCACAAATTGATTTTTTTCATAATACATTTAAAAAAATAATCCATATTTTAAATTGAAGTTGTGAGAGGGTTTTCGTGAAATCAAAAATTCTGCTTGCAAACACAAAATTGATTAACTTGAATTCGATTAATTGATTTTTATGGGCCAGATCAAAATTTTCAATATTTGTCTAATTTCTGTAAAAAAAAACCAAATCATTCCCCGGTAAATAAATCAGCTTTTTTCAATTTCATTATCACACACGGAAATAACATTGAAATAATATCTTGATGTGTGAAGCGTTAATTATAGTAGAAAATACTATCACTTTTGCGATCAATCAATAAACAGAATAATTAAGAGAGTAGTTACAAAGACGAACACAAAACTCACCGAATAATTCATCTTGCCTAATTCGTACTAAAACAAGAAAGAAAACTTAAACGCCCCTGGTGGGACTTGAACCCACAGTCTTTGGCTCCGGAGGCCAACGCCTTATCCATTAGGCCACAGGAGCACGATGTCGGAACAGCAAATTATCATTCTTAAGCAAATGAGTATATCCTGTAAAAATTTAATATTTTTATTTCGTTTATGTTGAATTTCGTGCAATTCGTCAGATTTCGTTGTGCAATTTTTTTCTCAGAATTTTCAATTGACGTATAGTACACAAATATGAAATCCAATTTTTTTTTTCTGGATTGTTTAGAAAAATATTTAAAACTCTTTATGGGTGGAAACAGTTTTGTATTTCCACATCAGTTTTTCTCTTTCATTGATCATGTATCTCCAAAGTAATTTGATTTCTTTTTTCTCCTTCCACTACTGCAACAAACGTTTTATTCATTGAAAAATTTCACAATATCTTTCAGCGAAAGAAAGTTTTCAGATGAAATTAAATAAAAATTCATTTTATACTGTGTACATCTATCTATATATATATGAAAGGATGTACGGGGTGTATGTATATCTGTGTATATTTTCAATACAATTCTACATCGTTTGACCCATCCACACCAAATTTGGTACACTTATACTTTGAAACACTGCCGAAAACATAGATTTTTTCCTTTCTGTCTTCAGACCAATATGTACCCATGAAAATTGGCACACAGGTGGTATTAAAAATTGCCTCTCAAAGCCCCAAATTTTACAATCTAAAGTTTGTTTTCCTGCAATAATTGAACATGGACAAGGAAACAAGTTCTACAGGGTTTGTGTATGTGAGTTAACATTGGGAATTGTCACGGTCATATTTTAAAACTGAGCAACGCCGGGTTATTCAGCTAGTAAAAAATAAAATTCCTCTAAGGAACATGGCTGTTTCACACGTAATGAGAACAATTGAAAATTCACTGTTTATCACTCAATTCGGTACAACTTTTGAAACCCTGCCTCACGAAAAAAAAAAATTATGAACACTTTTTTTTTTTTTTTTTTTTTTATATACACACACTTTTTATTAAAAAAAAAATATTCTACCTAATTTTGCTATTTTTCAACCTATATAAATTGAAATTTGGTAGGAATTGGAGCCCCATGTCAAAATGTATACAGGCAGAACTAGAACTAAAAATATAATTCTTCATTTATGATAAAACAAATTCATAAAATAAACTGCATGGAAAATTGTAAAACCTACTACTTAATTTTCTTGCTTTTCGCAAGGCAAATTCTGTAAATTATGTCGTAAAACTCCATATTTTCTGCCACCTTTTGTAAAATGGATGAAATAGCAAGGTTTGTCAAACTGTCCCAAGACCAGAGGTAGTTTTTAATATTTCAACTTACTGAAACTGTGCTCGCAGGACGCCACTGTAACAGGTAAAGTCAAAAAAGACACGAGGACAATTTTATATTAGGATATGGATCTTTAGGAGAATATTTGCATACACACTTCAATAAGTCAAGTTGGATAATTGATTCTATATCCTCAATGAGTTCCACAACTTGAGTTTTGAAACATTGTGAATTTCATAAACTAAATCTTCAACATTAGTATCCTTCATAGGCGTAACTAGGGTTGTTGAATGGGGTGGAGTGGGTGGGGGGGGGGTTGTTGCTCCCGAAAAGTATGGATGGTACCAGTAAAAAGGGGAAGATTAAATGAATTATTTTAATATGATTAATATATATTAATAATTCATTATGTTAACACGATTAATATATATTAATCATTATTAACTACTGTTATATAATATATGTCAAGGCTCGAAATACCCGGGTGCGCAGGTGCACTGTGCACATGAAAATAAAATTGTGCACCTAACTTTTTCCCGCCAGGTGCACGCAGTGCACCTAACGTTAAAAAAGTGAGGGGAACGTGTTTTATGTTATGTTTATGTGTGAACAAAATATTAGTGTCGACCTCTCTCGCTCTAAAGGAACGTAATTAAAATTCCTAAATACACACTATGCAAAAACAAAATCACTGGGCTGTAACGGGTTTATACAGGAGGAAGGTTTACTTGTGCCACTTCCACCAGAACTTTCCGATGATCGAAACTTTTTTCAGATGGCTCTGTTGAAGCAACTATTGCGACAGCCGGAGAAGGGAGAATTTAGATTACTTGACCACTAGCGAACGATAGGCATCTCACATTTCTGTAAACACCTCGTGTTTCAATAAAGTGTAAAGCCGTAGGTATTCATGAGAATTGTCTGGCCACTGCGTATCTTAAATAAAATATTTTCATTATTTTTCTTTAAATTCAGATTTTATCTTCTTAAAATATATTGTACTTTTTATGTGTTTTTTGTCCACCAATGTCTGATGGTGACTCAATATTTGCAAGTAATAATTTCGCTGACAAATAAAATTGTTTAAATATTTTTATTTACTATCTACTACTAACCTATCTAGACATACTCAACTAATGAATAGTTAACTTTATATGTTAATGTTCTTACATCACGTTTTTTTAATGTACACTTAAAATATAATTTTTGCACCTAATTTAAAAACTTAGGTGTACCTGTATAAAAAAATCTATTTCGAAACCTGATATATGTTCATTAACACTAGATTTTTAAAAATCACAATTTTTTTTATTGATATCAATATGTACCAGATAACTTTATGATGAATTTTAAAATTTACAATACATTTAAATTAGAAATTAAAACGTCGATTTTTTTCTTCTTGGTTTGCTTGAAGCACATCGGTAAAAATTCTCTCAATTCTGACTCTGCCGCCTGAGTGCTCATAATTTAAAAAAAAAAGTGTATTAACTATATAATTGTGAATAACTACATGAAACTATAATATTAATGATGAGATTAAGATATGAAATCATTCATCAGTGTTGGTAGAAACTTAAATATAGACATCACTGTTTTGTACTGTTAACAAGAAAAATAACATACTTTCCACAGTAACATTTCTATTGAATTGTTTTAAGTAAAAAAGTCATCTCCCGAAAGCATTTTTTAAATTCTACAACATAATTACATTAAATATGTCTTACATTTAAACTACAATGATGCTTTCGCAATGTTATTTTTAACACTCAAACATTTGATAAAGCAAAAGTACAGATAATGTACTGCGGTTCAACTGTTTGTAACAAAATCAATCAAGATTTCTTGAGATGACACAAGGAAAGGCATAAGCCAAGGAATTTCATACTGCTTTTCTAACACGTTTAAAAAAGGCAGAATGAGTGCAGAGCTAAATGGCTTGTTTGATTGCAATGTAATCAATTAAGCCTCTTTAGGCCCGGTGCACACATCCGGTTTTTCAACGTGCGGCGCCACTGCGGCACCGAAGCCCTGCGGCACATAACCGTGAAATGCCGCACCAACTCATTTCGCGCCATTTGCGATACATATTCTATCGGAGAAAATGTGTTTATTTCGCTTACTTGGTGTAAAAAAAGTATACAGGGTGGTCCCGAATTCATGGTACAAACTTTAATGGTAGGTACAGGACATTGTAACAATGATTTATTGTATAGGAATGTATAGTCGCAAGTGACGCGGTGAGGCGAAAACAGGGGAAATAACGGCCGAAAGGAAAAACAAAGATTTTATTGAAAGCGTTGTTGACAAGTGTCATGTTTACAGTAATTGTTCAAAATTGCGTCCACCAGTATCGATACATGCTTGACAGCGTCGGTGGAGCGATTGGCGTACACGTTCAAAGATGCCTGGTATTTCACGCACACCTGCAGCAGCTACAGATAAGCGAGCGACGAGATCCTCATCTGAGTCAACTGGAGTCTCATAAACAAGATGCTTTAGATGTCCCCATAAAAAGTAATCGAGGCTCGATAAATCGGGAGATCGGGGTGGCCAAGGGACTGGTCCACCACGCCCAATCCATCGAGTACCAAACGTGGCATTCAGGTAATTCCGTACATCAATGCTGAAGTGTGCTGGCGCCCCATCGTGCTGAAACCACATGCGGTTACGAATGGCGATCGGAACATCATGCAGCAGTTGTGGTAACACTTCTTTCAGAAAAATAAGATAGCTTCCGCCAGTGAGCCGCGTGGGTAGTAAGTATGGGCCAATCAAAAAGTCGTTCACAATACCAGCCCACACATTAATACTGAAACGTTGTTGAAACGCATGTCGACGCGTTGCATGTGGATTATCGGTTGCCCACACATGGGAATTGTGCGCATTAAAGACACCCTCGCGTGAAAATGTCGCTTCATCTGTAAATAGCACATAATCTACGAAATCCGGCTGCAACGCACATTGCTGCATCACCCACAGGCAGAAGTTCACGCGGCGAGGATAATCTGCCGGATTCAATGCTTGTACTTTCTGAAAATGGAAGGGGTGTAAGCGATTTTCGTTTAACACTCTGCATACAGTCTGATGACTCACACCTACGTCACGCGCAACAGTTCTTGTGCTTGACTCGGGTCTATCAGCCACAATGTTCAAGATGCTTTCTTCCAGCCTTGGAGTGCGTACAGCTCTTACTCGACCAGCGCCATGTCTGTTGACGTCGAACGCACCTGTTTCACAAAGTTGACGATGTAACCGTTGAAAAATTCTATGATCCGGCATTCGTCGATCAGGATACTCCGCGCGATACATTCGTAACGCAGCTCTGCCGTTACCATTTGCACGGCGGTACATGTAATGCATGTCTGCTTTTTCTGCATACGTAAAGTCACCCATCGTCTACGGCAGCACAATTGTGAATGGCGCTTTTCCCTACTGCGATGCATCATGTTCAACAGCGGCTAGACATCTACTGCCCTCTACCGGCAATGATACCAACCGATCACTCCATTTCTCTTTCCTTTTATTTCCCCTGTTTACGCCTCACCGCGTCACTTGCGACTATACATTCCTATACAATAAATCATTGTTACAATGTCCTGTACCTACCATTAAAGTTTGTACCATGAATTCGGGACCACCCTGTATTTTGAAACAAAATAGACATTACTGGATGTCAACCATTTATTAATTGTTATTTATATTCCATTTGTTTATGAAAACAAGGTACTTCAGAACGGAGACTCATGTGCGGCGCCGTGGGGAACTGCGGAACAAATTGCACGTAAGTTGGACGTGCGTCGCTCCAGCGTCGCTGGAGGCATGTGTGCACTGCTCCATTGAATCTAATGTATCTCAGACCGCACTTGCGACAGCGGCGCCGCATGTTGAAAAACCGGATGTGTGCATTGAGCCTTAAAGAGACCTTCTAATAATATGTAGGCTGTTGAGATACCGTGATTATAAAGGGAAACTAGTAGAACTTAATGAGTGATAAATAAATGTATGTCGAAAAGGAAATATATGAACCACCAAAAATATCCTATTCATTGACGAGTGAGTATCGAGAATTCGTTTGCGCGGACCCTTGTAGTACTTAGAGCCATAGGCTTGACTAGTGTTGATGAATGAGGGGGTAAGTCCCAAGAAGTATGAATTGTGCACCAATAAAAAGGTGAAGCATCTGCAGACCTCTCAGGAAGATTTTTGTATTTTTATGTTAAAAATCACATGTTTTGTCAATACATTTTTTCGTAGTACATTAATAAAATTATTAAATATTTTGTGTCAAGCAAATGTTAGTCACTTTCATTTCAAATAAAGTCGTTTTAAACAATGTTGTTTTATTTTGTCTTACATTAGCCACTGCGTAGCTAGCTCGGCGTTGTCCGTGCCCGTGGTGCAAACCAACACCACGGGCAACACGTGATGTAAGGTATTAATCTGGTGTAAAATTTTCCGCAGATTTCAAATCCGTTGAAGAGATATGCAATTAAAAAATTATTTATTTAAAGAAAATCATATTTTTTGGTATCATTCTAAACTGAAATTTTCCGCAGATTTCAAATCCGTTGAAATTTTTACTCTTTCTTTAACGGTCTAGGAGATAGAAAAAGAACTGACTTCAGAAAAAGATTTATCATCTGGCTGGAAATTTATTCGTCCGCGCAAAATCAAAGTGGAAATGAAAAAAATAATTTTTTTCCGCGGGTAAAAAAAACTTGGCATGATTCCAAACCTTGACTGCAAGGTCACACGGGTAGAAAAAGTTCTCGTTTGAAAAAGCAATGGAGTATAAAACTATTAAATTCATTAAAAAATATTCTAGATTGAATTTTAAAATTTCGCCGCGACCTAAAAATTGCAAAATATTTGGACTACCCGTCTGCCAAATCTCAATGCTGTAAGTGCCATAGATCGTCAGGATTTTGCAGCCGCGAAACAAGCAAACAGACAAACACACGCTTCCTTTTATAACATTAGAGATGAGAAACACATTGTTTATTTGAATTAAACTAAAACCCTGCTAATTCAAACGTCAACGTTAATCTGAGAGATTGGTTAATCCGAACCAATGTTTTTAAAATTTGCAAAACAAAATACAGCAAATCTAACAACGTAATATATAAACATTATTGAAATTAAAAAAAAAACATCATTGGTAAGAATGCACATACTTGTAGATTTTTAGATTATCATTAAATTAAAAAGAATAGAAAAATAGTCACTAGAACTTCATGAACTGTTACATTTGGACAAAATTAATCGGTTTTTGCTGTGGTAAATACATATAAACATTTTCCTAGTTGGTTCTTCAAAAAACTTCTTCTAAGTTAAACATAAAAATCAAGTGAATAAAAATTTCACTTATGTCGTACAATTAGTTATATTATGAGCGTAAAATTATTTTTATTTATGTAACCTAGTATAAATAGTCATAAAGCTTAAAGCTACCGATTGCTCGTCATTAACAAATTTGACTATTTTTTTCGACGAACTGAATGGGGGATTGAACCCTCAACTCTTCCTGATTACGCCTATGAACTAATGTACCATTGTTTCGATTACATTTATTTATTACACAAGTAAAAGATTAATTAAAACTAAGTTATGAATGGTTTGAGTAGTTATTAATATAGGATTAATTTGTGAAAAACTCTCTCTCATGTCATATATATATATATATATATATATATATATATATATATATATATATATATATATATATATATATATATATATATATATATATATATACACAAAAAAAAATTTCAACTGAAGGGGGGAGGGGTTTGAACCCCCCAAACCCCACCCTGGTTACGCCTAGGGTATCCTTCGAATACTGAAGCCCAAAACCCTTCTTCTCCGACTAGAGTATTTCTTATTTTGACATTGTCATTTTTATATCTTCGTAGAAAAAGAGACAAAGTATACATTCTGCCCCGCCTCTATGTGCACGGCGCTTTTTTCTGAGAGGTTTTACTGCGCCAACCAGCAACCCTTTATTACAGGTGCCCAGCGTATGGTGCCCATGCTTCTACACCATAGGCTTACAAATATTCCTGCACTGACCCGGATTCGAACCATGAACCTTACGACCTTAAGCTCCAGACAGGTTGGTCTGCGGGAATCTTTGGATAACCTGGTAAGCGAAAAGGACACTTATCTTCCATTTTAGATGGAAATAAAACCTTCTGATAATCACTACTCTTGTTTTTTTGTTTGTTCTTTTTAACATTTCCTATTGCAAATATACTTTCTTCATTCGTGATCTTATCTAGACAGCCGTGATCCTTTCCGGGTTCGTTATCATATCTGTCTTACTGCATTAACTTCCAGATATAGTGAAAAGTACGTTTAATGAATCCCAGTAAAAGTATAACTCTTACTAATTTGTCATTCTGTTAAAACAGAGAAGGTACGTATAATATTTTAGAAAGCCCATTTTCAAAAGCATGACTAATTTCAGAGATGGCGCCCCTTTAAACATTGACACCCGGGGTCGCTGTCCAGTAGTTACGCCCTTGTCACTGTGACTTTAAGCACTTGACCCTCGTTGGAGTCGCGGCAAAGACGACTTAATACATGAGATCGAGTCACCATGTATATTTAACTACCCATATTATCTGTATATTTATAATATTTATCCCATATATTTCGGTTGTGGGCAAGCCCGAATCATAAAAATATTGGGGGAAAGGATTGGTGTCAGGGATTGGTACCCCTGCCTTGCTCATAAGTGTGCATCGATCTTATTGAACAGGTGTGTTCGATACAAATGACTTTGCCTATGCCTTTTTCTAGAGGGTAAAAGAATTGACGTAAGGCAATGACTCGACCGAACAGTTGCAATGCACAGAGGAGGCAAAGGGGGGAGAGGTGGAATACCAAGGTCGTTTTCCATAAGTAATAGGTACACAACACCGTACCAAATCGATCTGTAACAGTTGGAAGAAAGAACAATGGAAGGAAGAAGAAACACTGAACAGATTTTTCGGTGGCTCGACCTTGCATGTGAGTTACAGTCCTCACATTTCTCGCATCACTGATCGCTGGGAGAATAGTGGTTTCGGTAGTTTACCATACCCGTTAATTCTGTTTTTCGTCGTCAATTTCAAAGGGTTCGTGTTGCAACTATGTTAAACTGCCCGACAACTTTTATTACGTTTTCTTTTCTTTTACTTTCCCACTCAATTGCCTCTGTAATGTGAAAGAAAGGAAGTACCGGAAAATTGAACAAAACTAGTTACATTGGACTTGATGACTTGCAGTGAACCGAATAGATAAAGAGAATTTTTTTATCCTAATTAAATCAAGTAAATTTCGTATTATGTTCCAAGATAATTATTCCCCCTCACTCCTCCTTGTAAGATTCAGAAGTATAATCATTGCTTTCAAAAATTCAAATAATCTCGTTTTTTACCAGTTGCGGAAATAAAAAGAATTTCGATGAATGGGACATTATATTTCGATTTCATTTGATAAAGAGCTTACTTTGATTTATAAAACTTGTATTTTTAACTTCGTAGGCAGGTGCAATCGGTAATGTACCCAAAATTTTGTTTTGTAACGGCTTAAAGTTAAAAATAGAATTTTTATGCCAATTAACCAATCGTATCGGAATTTTTCAAGGGGTCACTTTTTTGGTTGTCATTTTTGGTTTCTAGAATAAAAACTTACAAACTTTGACAGATGACTGAACGCGCATAAAAAGTGCTACACATATCACTTATAAGTATAACGGTTGTTCCACAAATGTTTACAAAACAGATTATATAGTACATCGTGAAAAACAAATATTCAAACATATTGAAGCATAGGGTTTCTTAAAATTCCCTTTTTAATTTTGTTTCAGTGTTGAATAGTGTGTGGTACGACACGTAGATGTGTGAATAGGGGAGAAGAGGATTTTTGAGAAGCGTAGAAAAACAAACATTCCTCATAATCAGTATAATTCGTCATAAAATATGAAAAAATAAATTATACATTTATTTTATGAATAAATAACTGTTATTTTATTAGAAAAATAGAGAAAATATGTTATGCATTACTGATAATTGATTTGCAGAGATGCTTGAAAACATCAAAAACCAATCCAACTCAGTGCCCCCCCCCCATAATCCTCCACTTCTGTCTACGCCATTGAATGCACTTATTTGTCCTTGCCTGAATGGTATTTCAGGGGGGGAGAATGCATGTTCAATCCGCGTTTACCGTGCTTCTCCTGTGAATCTCGATGCGAACTGGGCAACGATTCTTGGTAGGATGGTTACTATACCTGTTTTGATTTTGTGTCTCTATAGATGTCTTGATAGGCCTACTACAATAGTCTATTGCAGTAGGCCTATCAGAACATCTATAGTAACACAAAATCTGTCACGCTGCGCAATGATTGCTCTTGCATACAAAAAGAAATTTAAAATAATCCTGAGCGGCAAACCAAACCAATTCGTAATGCTTATACCTTACCTACGCTGTAATCTCATTCAGTGGCGGATCAAGTTATTTTAAAGATCTAGGCACAGGTCATTTTCAGGTTTGTTGTTGTTCAGTGACCAAATTATGTTTAGAGGAGTAAATAAAAGGGAAAAAAGAGAGGTCCATAGAGAGAGATGTTAGTGGAGTGTTATTAAAAAATCATTTAATAAAAGCTTGTGGTTTTTCTTGAGGAAAATAATTTATATATGTTCTCTTCTGACGTCACCGGATGATTAAATTAGAGTTAGTTGTTTTTGTCAGGATTTATAATGCCCTTTTCATTATACATAGCTAGTAAATGTAGGAAGATAAACACGATAGATAACACACCCGGTGAGAACACGGCTATCTAAATAAGATCCCAGTTCAACAGTGCATTTTAATTTTTAAAACAAGAGATCATTCAGAAACTTCGGATACTGGAGAATCTCGCTCAAAAAATTCTCAAAAAACAATTTTGCATTCTATTGCATGTAATTTTAATACATTCAGTATCGGTTATTTGGTCAGATCAGCGGTGCAGAAAAATCGGGCCATATAAGAGGGGTGACCATATATGCGGAACAATACTACACTATTTAATTATGGCAGAATTATATTCACCTATCAGAATATAGTGCTCATAAACAAATAATTAAACTTTTGTGAGTATTTTTTAATTAGTTCGCGAAGTAAAAATTGCAGTAAGAAATATGCAGGATTTTTTTTAGTGAAATTTATTAGCTCACCTTCCCATCTAAGTAAAGCACACATACGTATGTGTATCGATATTCACTTATTTCTACTATTATAAAAGGAAATGTTTGTTTTTCGTTATCACGAATCTACGGCACTTACAATATAGGGATTCAGTACACAGGTAGTCCAAATTTTTTGCAATTTTTGGGATTTGAAAATTTTGGATTTTGAATTTTAAAATTCAATCTAGAACATTTTAAAATGAATTTAATGAAATTTATTATTGTTTTCTTTGGAATGCCAACAGCATAAAAGATCGCATATTCTAAATTTATTTATTTCGTTTCCGTTTTCATTTTGCGCAGAGGAATAATTTGTCAGCAGACTAAAAAAACAAATAAAAATCTTTAACATAAATGAACGTTCTTATTCGTCACGTATGATCCAAATGAAACAAAATTTTCCTTTACTCTTTAAGTCGCGATTTCAAGGTACTTTTCAAACAGGGATAGATAACTTCAACCAATTAACAGACAGATGTCCACCTGTTGTGCTTGGAAAGGAAGAGAATTGAGGGTGGGTGGGGGTAACGACGACGATGATTCAACGCAAAAGAGAAATTGGGGGAAGGGAGGGGAATTAAAGTCGTAAATTCAGGTCCTCTCCGGGGTCGCAAAGACTTTTTTCTTCTGGTCATTCCCTGTGTAGCCCCCCGTCTTAAAAAATTGTAGAACAATTACTATTTAAAAAAAAAAAAAAAACGATAGCTTTATTCAAAAGATAAAATAACCGACCATTTAATCGATAACCAGGAAAATAAAATGACTATATAAGCGGTTCGCTTTAACACATGTTTCCTATAAGTTAGACGAGACTTTAGAAAACTGACCTCATAAGAGGATGATCATATAGCCGGCACTGTGACTGCAATACGATAATAATAAAATTTTTATACACGGGGATCTCAGAGTATACTTAAAATATGAGGGGTAGGTAAAAATATATAGTTATAAATTTTAGCAGTGCATGGAAATATTGCATACAAACTAAAATTTATAGTTAATTTGATCAAAATTAAAAATATACTTTTGAACTTGACAAGGTATTAGAATATCAAAATAAAGTGTTCGTACGAGAAGAAAAGACTTCTCAGGTTTGCAAATCAAGAGTAATAAAATGAATTTGATCCTACTTAAATTTACACTTCGTCGGTTTTTCAATTCATGCAGAGTAATTTTTATCATTGAATTCATCGATTGGAAATAACCCGTCTGGATAATTAGCTTCTGGTGAAATACTATTCTTTATTTTACGGATCTTGTGCTCAATCGTGAGATTCTGTCATTGAGGATTTTTTTGCCATATCGCCTCCATTTCAATTATTTCAACTTTCACTTTTGAAAAGTTAACAAAACAGGAAAATCAATGTCACTTTTAGCAGTAATAACTCATTAACGTCCAAATTTTCGATTTGTAAATTTTAAGAAACACGTGATCATCATGTTCTCTAGGCTGCTCATTGTAATACTTTCAAAATCAAGTTTATGCAATTAGTACTTCTTAGTAATTTCAATAATTTTCTTGAGTAGTGATGTGTTACAAAATTGTACTTTGTTTTTTCAGTCATGAGTGAGATTTTATTTTAGGCTTTATATGAGTTCAAGCATAGCTTTTCTGAATTTTTATTTTACTATAATTTTAGAAAATTGATATAACAACAAGCATTTTCTATAACGTTTATGAAAAAAACTGAAAACTTTTTTAGTATTCCTGTTTTATGTTTTGGGAAGTTAAAATGTTTTTAGTTTGGTATGCGTTTGTGAAAAATTTAGTGTACGACACACACATACCAAACGCAAATCAGTTTAACTTCCCAAAACATACCAAACGCAAATGTTTTTTCTAACAAGCCAAGCTACTATAAAACTGAATTTTTTTCTTCAAATTTTACATTTTAGAAGTTAAATTATATACTCCGGTAATTTTATTCTTTGCAAATGATAAATAAATGATAAATGTCCGAAAACATAAAAATTGAAATTTGAATATTCCTGTATCTAATTATTGAAATCGTAGGAAAAATTAGGAATCGAATTTCCATTCTCTGATCATCTCAGTATTTTGCCATCTGAAAACAATATGCATTCCAATATCTTTCCCGTGAAGGAAAAGTGCTTAGTGCGGGCTCGAGTTTCCCACGGACAGCATGTATGATGTATAGCAAGGAAATATCCCACAACTTCCTGTGTGTGTTCCAGGTGCTACTAAGATAAACATCAAATGGACGTGATTGATTGAAATGTGGGCCTTCCACATCCGTATTCTTTGATATTTGAAAGGCCTTAGAACAGTGGTCCCCAACCCCCGGGCCGCGGACCGGTACCGGTCCGTGGATCAAATGGTACCGGGCCGCCCAAGGAACATAAAATTATGTCCAGTTTATTCCGTTGTTTTGGTTGCTGTCACTGCAGAAAACCCCGCTTCATACATATAGTTTGTCGGAAATGGCAATAGGGATTAAAGTGCTGTGATGGCGATCTCAGGGTATTCCGCCATGACTTTAATTCAGAACATCGGCAGAGTTGTTGACTCGAACGTAGTTTTAAGGCCGCCTTTATTTGCAATCTCCAGCAGTTGATCTTCTTCTTGCACATACATGCTAGATTCGCCTGATTTGTTGACATATGGGTCGCGGATCCATTCTTTACTAGTTCGTGGATGTCTTGTATTTGAGAAGTAGCGCTCGAACTCTTTAAAAGCAAAGACAGGTGATCGTGCACCTACTGGGAGAATGAATGTTTAGGCTCAGTCTCGCCTAAAATCCCCGCTATGTCTGAAACATGTCCAAAATGCCTCTGTTCACGTGCCGTCCCGACAACTTCAGTTTGGCTTTAAATGCAGCTACTTTGTCTGCCAAGTTGAAAACAGCTGTCACATTTGTCAAAATTGGATCAAAAATATCACCCCCAGATGAAACCGTCTCGTTGCAAAGAAACAAGCTCAGAGTTCTCGTTGATTTAGCGGTCTAGTGAGTTAAAATGTTAAATAACTTTATATTCAATTTTTGGTGTAACAAAATTTTATTTTGAAGGCATGTTTAAATACAATTAAATTAAAATTGTTAAATCAAAACAATCTAAAATATAAACAATCAACGTCCCCTCCCTCAGTGGGCCGCGTTAAAATTATCAAACGCTGATCCGGTCCGCAGCGATAAAAAGGTTGGGGAGCACTGCCTTAGAAGATAGGTTGACAAAAAAGGCTTAACGACGTTAGTGCTATAGACCAGCGAAAATAACATAACTAATTTTCAGCCAACTTAAAATTTTTAAATAAACATATTCTATTTCACAGAAAATGAGAAAAAGGTTTATTAAACCACAGTATTTTTCTGTTTTTAGACCCATCTGTAAAAACATCCTAAGCGGCGCACACCTAAAGGATGATCCACCACTGCCATCATTAATATAAAGATAAATGCATTGAAACTTTATATTTACAAGCTCACAAAACAATTGAGTAATTGAAAGGTAATACATTTTCAAACTTATAATATTGGCTAAAAAATACGACAAATTCATGAATTGCAACTCAAACTCTACACCGCTGAATCAATTATTCACGAAAAAAAAATTCATACCTTAAGTTTGATTATGTCAGGATAAGATTCTTGAGCTTGGTGACTACACTTGTCCTTCAGAGAGGTCTAGTAGTAATGGTTGAATTAGTCAAGGTGGAAAGTTATTTATTTGAATTGGAGAGTCTTATTTGAAACAAAAGCCAATATTTTTAACGTTCCACGATGGCATGTACACCCGTCAAAAAAAACCCGACTCACACGATCGCAATTGCACAATTTACATCACAGAACAAAACGGAAGGTAGCAATCGATTGGGATTAATGTTTTCTACAAATATCAATGCTTAAAATTTGTCTAAGAGGCCGTCTTCATATTAAAATGGGTGCTTGCTCCGATAATTTCACTACGAACCCCAATCTTTATCACAAATTTGGATTCTACATACAATTTCAGGCGGATTTGATGAAAAAATTATCTAAAACGGAGTAAAAAAAATTGACCGAGAAAATTCATAAAAACCATTGAGGAAGCGTGTAAATGTTCGGAGTTAAATCACATTATAAATATTAATAAAGACGTGTAGTAGCCGTCGCAGTCAATGATCTGTTGCAGGCGCCTTGGTATTGAGTCCATTAAGATGGTGACTAAGTCAGAATCCATTCTGATTGAATCCCAGGATCAGTTGGCACTGTTGACAGAAATTTCTGTTTTCACTTTGTGAACAATCCCCAATAACGATAATAATCATCGAATTTTGCAAATAGTCTCACTGCGCTACTAATTATGCACGTAATGAGCTCTAATTTGGAATTCCGATGTTTTCAGTAACAGTTGAATCACATGGTGTCAAAATTTGTCCATGTTTCTATTCATAACTTTTATGACTATTAATTTCATAATTAATAAAAAATAGTAAATTTAGTTTGATAATTAAAATGTTTATAGATCGTATTTGGGTTTTGGGGTAGCAAAGGATGAAAAAACAATTTTCAACAAATTAAAAATTAATGTTTGTAGCAATATATCAAAAAACGTGAAACACCAATTTAACATAAGGATATCTAATTTTCAAACACTTACAAAAAGGTGAAAAATCTTATAAAATTGATGAAATTTCTTTTTCCTCCTGAAATTGTGTGTAGAATCCAAATCTGTGATAAAAGATGGGGGTTCGTATTGAAATTATCGGAACAAGCACACAATTTAATATAAAGGCGGCCCCTTAGATAAATTTTAAACATTGATATTTATAGAAAACATTAATCCCTATCGATTGCTACCTTCCGTCTTGTTCTGTGATGTAAATTTTGCAATTGCGATAGGGTGAGTCGTTTTTTATTTTGACGGCTGTACCTGGAAGTATAGCCTTAACGAATGGCGTCCCACCATCTCTGAGATAGCTAACTTTCTTTTTTGTCACTGCAGAGCAGATCCCTCACATATAAAGACCTAGATCTCTTTACTCACTTAGGAGATGTCGTCAGTAACTTGATACCATTGCACGATGATTGTTTTTTTTTTTTTGTAATCTTGGAATGTTTTTTATCTTTTAACCAGGGTCAGACAACGAGGTCAACATCTGAGTTGGCACCAAACGGTCCAAACTTCTACACCACGCTATCGTGAGGACATATGAGGCCATAAAATATTTAGTGTGCAACAGCCTACACTACACTGCAGTGCTTTGCAACAGATGTGCCGCGAAAGGGCTGGAAGTGTGCCGCAAAAAATTATAATGGTGGGGGGAACAAAACAATTTTTTTAGATCAGAAAATCTATTAAATTTATGAGCCTAAGAAAATGAACCCAAGAAAAAGTTAAGGCGCAATATAGTCATAGACTATATAAAGAGGAAATTTGGTTTCGTGTGCTCCGATAACTCTTTTGTGCCTCAATGTCTCATATACCTGAAAAAGTTGTCAAATAAAGCGATAGTGCCAAGTAAACTACCCCATCGACACCTTTCTACCAAACATCCTTTGCACTTAGATAAGGATTTTAACTATTTTAAACGTATGCGAACTCAAATTCAAATGCAAAGTTATTTTATGAAATCAATCACAACGGTATCTAATCGAACTCTAGAAGCAAGTTACTAAGTCACGAGATTGATAGCGAAAGCCAAAAAGTCTCACACAATTGCCGAATCACTGATTTTACCAGCTTTTGTGGAAATTGTCAAAAGTATGCTTGGAATCGATGAAGTAAACTAAATTGGAAAAGTGCCGCTTTCAAATAATACGATCAGCAGGCACATTGAAAACATGTCAGTTAGCAAAAAAGGTACACTGATCCAGAAAATTTGTGAAGTTGAGAAATTTTGCCCATAGGTGGATGAATTAACAGATGTTAGCAACTGTTGTTAGCTAATTGCACTTGTTCGAATTCCTGATGAGAAATGGTTAAAAGAGCATTATTTATTCTTCAGAGAACTTCAGAAAGAAACAACTGGGAAGGGGAAGGAAATCGCTAAAGTGATCAATGAATACTTTGCTACAGACAAAATATCATGGGAAAATTGCATAAGTTTATACATTGATGCCACGGCTGCAATGACAGGAAAGGTCAAAGGCTTGCCGTCCGAAGTTCCGCCTGAAAACCTTGATGTTCATATAATACACTGCTTCATTCAGAGAAGCTCTCATGTCAAATAGATAACCTCTAGAATTAAAGTCCACACTTTAATGACATTATAAAAATGACGAATGTTATAAAAAATAAACCATTTCAATTGTTTCTTTTTTCAATTTTATGTGATGAAATGGGGATCAGAGTATCAATACTTATTGTTCCATACTGAAATCCGTTGGGTGTCGAAAGGAACAGTTCTGTTCATGAGATGAAAGAGGAATAAAAGTATTTCTTGAGGGTGACTCTCAGGTATTCAGCTTAAGCTGGAAGACCAATATCTGGTTGCAAAAAATGGCCTACTTAGCTGACACATTTGAATACCCAAATGAACTTAATCAAAAAAGGTAAGAACAGCTTGAGAATATATTGACTTGCAATGACAAAATTTATGGATTCGAAAACAAAATTCAACTTTGGAAAGATGTGGTGAAAAAAGGTTCCCTTGAAATGTTTAGTCGGTGTTGTAATTCGTATCCATCATTACTTTGAACTAACGGAGATAAAGAATTTCGATTGCGATCGGACTCTATTTGCATGTTCGTAGATCACATGACATTCGATTTATCAGTGAAAGAAAAGAAGGAGTTATACGACTTTAAAAGTGATCGTACCCTTGAAGTTGTACACAGAAACAAGCCCAAGTTTCTCACTGAAATAAGAAAGTGACAAAAGAATATTGTAGATAGTTGTATATTAATATTTAAATTATTTGTTTTTTCATTAAATTATTATCAGCATATTTATGCGTAGTCAGTAATTCCTTTGTGTATAACTAATTTTTAATTTTGTATTTTCACAGCATAATTTTATGAAATAATTGTTCTAAAAATTTAATCAGTCTCACTCAGTCGAATCTGACAATTTAGTTCATACATGACAATGCGTTCATAGATGCGCGAAATACTATGTTAAATATCAATCACTGAGTATGTATGGATCCGGTATTTTAATTACATTTGTTTCGTTTATTTTGTGCTTATGATTGCATAAGACTTACCTGAAACGAATGTCAACCTGGAATGTATGTTTTACAGTACAAAGTCCCAAATCCGGAATTGTCCAAAATCCGGACGTTTTGCTAACCGGTGGTGTTTTTTTTTCTCACTTTTTTCATCTAACCACCAATTTTTAAAGAACAAAGAGTTAAACCTGGACATAATTGATGAAACAATGCAAAAAAACGTACATTTTCAGAGTAAATACCACAAAAAAAAAATTAGATTTGCAAGTAAAATTTGTTCTATTGTTTTAAAAGTGATTTTCTGTAAACGAGGTATGCTTCCTATGAGAGTGTTATAGTTGACATTTTTGATTTTTCTGAAATTTGCATCAAATATGCTCCTATGTATTCTAATTACACATCAGGAAAAAAAATTGTAATTTTTTTGTGCCAAATTACGGTTGTTTTTAGGGGGGGGGGTAAAGGTAGTTTTCTTACACTTTTGCTGAAATATGGCAAAATGTAATTTAAATTCTGGAAAACTTTAGATAGGTGCCATGGATTTTTTTCATAATCTACTTATATAATACCAGTACTAAGACCCATGAAGTTTCTTCATAAAACGGTAGTGAATCAGTATGACTGGCCTAGGCGTCCAGATATTGAAAATATCAATAAGAGCGTTGTTTTCGTTTGACCAGTTAAAATAAGTGGAATACCTCCTCTTTAACTTTCCAACGAAGAAGAGAAGGATTTAAAGAACTCATATCAGAAATTTAAAAAAGTTTGAGAGCAACGGAAAGTGAAAACTTTTTCATCTCAGATTTCAGCTACCAACTTTAGACAGAAAAATAGATTCCATGTTAAATAAGTTGTTAATTGTTAATTCTTTTAAAACATTACAAAACAGAGTTGTCTTATACAAATGTAATTTCTGACTACAATTTATTGGTTTGTGTATGATAATAAAAGTTTTTAGTACTACGCAGTTATTTGTTATTGAAGTATTTTCTATTCTGACATATTTTAGAAATTATTCCAAGTGTTCAGGCCATGTCATTCAAAAACATGAAAAATGTCAAAGAATTGCAATTGACCTAGAAATAACATTTATTTCCCTTCTGACAGCTGAAGACTTTCTTATATATTGTGTTCAAGGAAATTTGGTACAAACATGATTTTTATCAATTTGATCTCCATTTAGTAAAGTTGCAGTGAAGGAATATTTAAAAACTACACATCCATGTCTAAATGCAGGATTTAATTGATAAAAAAACCATTGGCAAGGTAATAGTTTGAAGTTTCGATATTTTAAAATGCAAAACAGAATTGACCGTTTTTGAACATTTTGATGATGACGTAACTCATGTTTTTAAAAAACTGGGAATAGTGCCAAGGAACAGACAATGGGATGCTGTTATATAACAATTATTCTATATTCTAGCACTAATATCATGTTTATTATAATCTGAATTTTTGAGATATGTTACGTTAAAAAATGGTGGAATTTGGAAAAAAAAAAGGTTTTTAAGATGAATTTCTGGAAAACTCCTTAGAGTTGCCAAATTATTTTCATGTAGTAATAGCCTAGACAGGATACTAAAACATAATTCACATAAAAAAATTTGACACCTGTCTGAGATTTGCGGAATTTTAGCTTTAAATATCTGTAAATTGGACATTTCCCCTCACAGAACCCTAATTTTGGGGGAATTCACAGAACCCTGCAAACTTTAGAAAGGTGTCAAGAATTTCTCATTTCTAAAACTTAGTACTGGTATTAAAAGTAGATCACAAAAAAAAATTATTTGCAGTTATCTAAAATTTTCCAGAAATTTAAATTACACTTTGCCGTATTTTGTTACACTGCAAGAAAACGACCTTTACCTGCCCTATAAAAATAACCATAACTTGGCACCAAATTTTTTTCTTCCAAAAACGCTGATTCACTTTTTAGTAAGACACTATAGAGAACATCTGGTGTGTATTTCAGCAAAATCATAAATGTAACTATCACAAACGTACCTCGCTTACAGAAAATCTCTCTTAAAAAGGTTTTTTTTCCTTTTATTAAAAATTATTCCTTTTTATATATAAGCTATTTTACTATTGCAAACGCAAAAATTCGCGCGGGGGAAGGTTATATTTTTTTGACAAAAAATGCAAATAAACCGAAATCCAGAAAAGTCTGAAATTTGGAATGGCCGAGGTCCATAGGATTCCGGATTTGGGACTTTGTACGTAATCGTAAAGAAATCCAACCAAACCAAAGATCTTAGTAATTGAATTCCTAGTATGAAATAGAAGAAATTAAGCATGTTAATAGAAAATATTCCTCGTGAAATTTTGTATTTATGCTTGTGAGGTGTGCCGTGACGTGAAAAAGGTTGGGAAGCACTGCCTACGGTATGTGGTTGGATCGAGTTTCGAACTTTCAGTTCGAGTTCGTCACATCGCATATAAATGCATATTTTGTAGTTTTTATCCATCATATTTAGGAAGCTCGGCAAATAAAAAAATATAGAGGATAGTCAGAAAATTATTGCCCTTAAGACTTGACACCTCTACCTTTAAGATTATTTACCCCTTCTCCTAAAAACTTTTTAGAAATTTACTTTGCAGCCTCCGAATAAAGAAAATACTACACATGGATCTCTGCCGAAAGTCTTCGACGGCATTCTACCATGACATAAATCTAATGATCTGCCCACATAACGACTTGACTCACACAAGGAGAGTTGCATTTGAGCCGTCTTAAGAACATTGCGGGTTTTGGGCAGAACAATGTACTGGGATCCCAATTTGCCCATTTATATAGGTATAAAAATTTTAAAGGTATAAAAAAAATCTTTCAAACAACTCATACTTTCAATAAAATACGTGATGCTTAAGCACAAAAAAATGTGATGTGAATCACAGATTACTGTTTTAAAAAAAGGGTAAACACAAATTAATTTATATACAAATGACAGCTAGTTAAAAATATTGTTCGAATTAACACCATTCTTATCAATTAATGCTATTGACTGTGAAAAAATTTTGCTGAGAAAAAAGGAAAATACTTCATCACGAAGCCCAAAACGGATGGGCCCTATGAAATTGTCCCGCGTACCTATGCGTTAAAGAGCACTAGATGATGGCTTCATCTTCGCAGCATTGCGATACCAAGGCGAAAAGAGTTGGATACTTGGGTTTAAAAGTCCATTAAGAGACTACTATTTTCAAAATAATTATTCCTTGTGTATCAGTGTTAAAGAAATAATTTCTTAAAGTATTTTAAAACTGTATAAAAATTCTCGCAGCCTAAAAATGGAACTAAACGCATTTTTGCTATATGTGTTATAGGCAGATAAAAATTTTCCCAAACGATCACTTGCTACCCGTTTCAGTAACGAAGCCAGAATGGAGGTTCTGAACCCCCCCACTCCAAAAAATGCTGCTTTCTGATTTTTTTAAATATATCTTTGCGTATAATAAAATACTAAATGAATGCATAAAACTCCAAGCTATTCTTTAAATAAAATAATCATTTTATCAAAATACATTGTTTATTTATTACCTCACATTTCATGATGAATCAAGAATTCGTTGTGATATATGGCATTAGCTGCCTCCGTGCAAGCCTCAATAAACCGTCTTTTCTTTGCAAAGACCTTTAATTTTGAAAACTAATCGTCAACTTTCCATTTTGAGCATTCTGATGTAAATTCAGCCTAAAATACGCAGATACACGAGTCTCTTTTATGAAGATCACAAAAAGAACCTTAAATATAGACGCATAAAGTTATAACAATCAAATATCACAAAAAGTATGAAAATAAATTTTGTTAAAAGGCACGGCACGCTACTCAGGAACGGCCCTGTTATAATGTTCTCATTTATAGTATCAGCTCCTCCATTAATATAAATGTAAGTGAATTCCAAAAATAATCATTTGAATACTTGCCTTTCTTTTGTCTGTAATGTGCTTACGAATCAACCCTTGTGAAGCCATATCTGTTCTTTCTCAAATCAACAGGATGTGTCACTCTTCTACAATAATCCCTCGCTTTAAAATTCCATGTTTGATGGACCAAATATCTTCTGTCACGGCAACAGGGGTTTAGTCCAAATGGCTGCTTTTCAGTATCTCAAGATGAATATTTCACTCCTCGCAAATATTCATGAACTAAAAATAATCATGGCATGATATAAACAATTGTAATTTTGACTAGCAGATCAATTTAAATTTAGTTTCAATTTAAAGTATATTATATTATATTGTAATTTAATGATGTACTTGACTCCTTTGGTTCTATCAAAGGTCACACTTAACGGAATGGTTAACGAAACGGAACACAAAAGGGGTTAACCCTTTTGCCCTGATACGGAAGATATGCCATAAAAAAAAAAGGATTTAGAACTCAATGTCAAAATAAAGATCCAGATAACTATTTGGCACAACATAGTTTTTTCAATTTGCCTCCCTTTCCACATCAAATCCTGCTACTAAATTGGCTGTTATAATTTTTTAAAGAATCAATCACACTTACCATTCAATATCAAAATTTATCTCAAAGCGTGGTGATATAATTATTATTCCAGAATAATATCCGTTCATGTTTCTGCGAAAAACCTTGCATTTTCGAGAAATGTACTCTTAAAATCTTCCGGGGTTCTGAGATAGAAGGTAAAATATTTCTCACCCAACCCAGAAGTAACGGACGACAAAGCATCAATTGTTGCATTCTTGACCGTTGTTTGGCGAATATCACTCATTTTTATGGCAACCCACAGCAAGAGCAAGGAGGTAAACCTGTTCCACATGAGCGAACAACCACAAGTAAGAATAAATATCGCATGTGTTCTGTCGTAGCTCAGGCACGTCAAAAAAGCAGACTTTTCCTCTTTTGATATTGTTGTGGCCTCTCACTTTTAGGCTGACCTTTTATCTGACTCACGGAAATAAGGTAAGATCTGTCAATTCGATCACGGAACAACGTTTGTACCAAAATCATTCCGCTGCTTTAATCTAGAATTTTGTAGCGTAATTTGTTTCCTAATACAGGTAGTAGAATAACATCTATTAATCTTGTATTCTATTTAGGTTATAGTCTGATTTGGATTGAATCAGTGTAAAAAATTCTGTTATAAGTAATTTGATCTGAAATTTCTTCCAAAAGTGAAACTAAAAATATGGCTTTTGATTTTCATTAAATAAATTCCTAACCACAATACTTGTATGCATTTTCTCAAAAAAATTCATTTGCTTTTATATTTTTAAAACAAATACTATTTTGTAATTATCTCTGTTCTAATACTTAAAATCATTTATTGGTCCGAATTTGTTATCAATTTATGTATATTTTTCATTAAATTTTCATACATAAATAGTTTAGTTGTAGATTTATTGGTATCGGTAACATTTTCTTGCTAAGACAAGTAGTCTGAGTTTAAAACTTAACATCCAAATCCTTTTCGTGCTTACATAACTAGTATTCCTAATGTGTATATTTTATATGAGAGGTACAATTCATTAGTTTTAGTCCATATATTCAGGCATCGTAGTCACGATTCAAAAAGTTATCATTTTTTTTGAGCAGTTTTCTATTTCAAAGGAAAACTTGCGCTGCAATGCTTGATCGATGAATTGCATAGCTTGGGAGGTGATGTTGAAGTGTTTCATAAGTTGGAAAATTTTCATCCAGTTCTTGTTTTATTTCGACTAAATGTAAAAAATCTTAACGTAAGGAATAAATAAAATAGTATTGAATGTTATTTTTGTATTGAATTGGAGTACGAAAATTTGTCGACGAGACTTTAGACTTAAGTCCACAGAGTAGATTTTTAAAATGCTGTTCTTTTTCCATCGGACGTTTTGCACTGATAAATTTTAAGATAATTTCATTCGCGTCTCAAGTACAGGATGTGTAACTACGAAACGGAAACTAACTGATAAATCAAAAAAGTTTTTTTTTTTTTGTTATAAAGTGTTCGATTCCATCCAAGAGTGGGGCCATAGTGGTTCAGTGACTATGCTCTAGGAACCTGCGAGTTGTAGGCGGTGTAGGCTCGATTCCTGTCAGATGCTCTGGATGTTTCTCTCCTGTGTCAGTAAAAAACTTTCATTGTATGTGTATATCTATTACTTGATATTGTATGTTTTGTGTCTAGCGCGCATGGCCAAATGTGGCGCTGGCGCCATAACTCTCCATCCAAGAGTCTTAAGGTAGTATTGCTGTTCTTGTTGCTTGTATGGCTCTGGGATTTTAATGTTCAATTACAGGACGTTTCTTTCAGATTTTATAGTATTTAATTATTTAGCGACTCCTTGAAAATTTGTCTTGTTTCTGTGCAGCGATCTAATCTCATCAAACAAAATTGCTATTTTGTATGCATTCATGTTTCGTCTCAATTAAATACTGTGCAAATTATGTTAGACTTTCTCAAAATGGGGTAAGCGCACCCCTAGTTGCAGCCTTGAAATCAAGGCAAAAAAACTTATAATTTCATAAATCCTTCCTCTGAAAGAAGTAATTTTCAATTAAAAATTTTGTAGGTTCTGCATATTTAATACCTGACCTTACCTTGCATATTTAAAAGTGTTGCTAATAGCCCGTTGTATTGCTCTAGTGCAACGTAAATTCACTATCCTACTCTGCATATATTTGACGTTTTAGTTCATTTCAAAAACTAAGATGCATTTCTATTTTAGGATAACAATCCGCATCATCCCATAGATCCTTACCAATAGATCTTTTTTAAAGTAAAATGTAAAATATTTTCTTGTATTTTTGAACAGGAGAATACTTGGCATTTTTATTTACTAAACTCCAGCGTTGTTTCGAGTCCATATCGATTGAGTGAAACTGTTTTATCTGCACTTGTCTCTTAATTAAATTCCGTATCTTAAAAGATTAAATTCTCTCTCTCTTTCCTTTAAAAGATTAAATTCTTTTCTTTAAAAGATTAAATTATTTCCTATAAAAGATAACATTCCTATTACTTTAAATGATAAATTTCTTATTACTTTAAATGATAAAATTCCTATTACTTTAAATGGTAAAATTCCTATTAATTTAAATGGTAAAATTCCTATTAATTTAAATGGTAAAATTCCTATTAATTTAAATGGTAAAATTCCTATTGCTTCAAATGGTACAATGCCTATTACTTAAAATGGCACAATTCCTATTACTTTAAATGGCAAAATTTTTATTGCTTTAAATGGTATAATTCCTATTACTTTAAATGATAAAACTAATGTTACTTTAAATGACAAAAAATTCCAATTAATTTAAATAATAAAATTCCAATTAATTTAAATGATAAAATTATTCCTCTCTTTCTTTAAATGATCGGAAGGTTCCTGGTTCGAATCAGGGGTCAGGGCATGGATATAATTGTGCTGTCCTTAGTTAGTGGTAATGATGGTCGCCCATTGGGTGCTCCGTCATAACTGGCCATCGCTCCGGCCTTGTAGTGGAATATGATTAGCAATCAAGTGCCCGCCGTAATTTAAAAAAAAACTTAACCCCTAAATAATTCTAAATTAAATTTTTTATTCTAAATTAAATTAAATTCGTACTTTTTAAACTTTTCTAGCATTCAAGGAAAAATTTATGATCTCAACATTATCAACAAACAACAACCAATGCTTTTTATCTGATCTGAGCTTTTATTTGACAACACTCAATTTTTTATTTTATTTTTTGACACAAATTTTGTCTTTGAAAACATTTTTTATTTTTCATTAAGCAAATTTAAAACTTATTTCGGTGCTGCTTATCCCAGGTTGGATCCTGCACCAAAACCAGAATATTTTATAAATGGAATGTTTCAACCAAAAATTTTGCTGTATGAAATTTTTTACGAATTCGTTGTTCATACCACATTAACTTTGAGAAACACCATTCGACTTACAAACCCTGGCCTAAATTAAAGTACATTTTATATTTCCCCCAACCGACTGCCATAAAAACCAGTTTTCCTTCGTGTCTAGCTTTTGTGCGCAGTTCGTGTACTCATTCGATTGAGTAATTAACTTTTTTGTTTCTTTCTCTATTGCAATGAAAAATATAAATAATCGTGAAGCAAGCCGCAGTCGGCAAATGTGGTATAAAACCGCCACAGTGAGACACTCCAGAGAGAACTGCATTCTTAAGTCTCGCCTACGTAATATTACGCGTCTGGAGAACTCGTACAACAGGTGGTAGCTCGTCTCCTTTCTCGGTAAAAGGCGGGACATTCATTATAAGCGACTTCTAGGAAACCTGCTATTTACTTCTCTTAATGATTAAATTCGAAATGCATATCCCAACACCTAGCTAAAAGTCTGACAAAATCAGGATATTTTAACTTCACTTGATTGGTTAAAATATTAAAAAAAAATATCTTATGGAACAATCACTGATTCAAACGTTCTTTTCCACGCTGTTAAATGGAAGAGAGTGATTTATTTATATTTGGAAGTATTTTTTAGCCTGTAATCCCTACGCCCACACAGTAATCCTGTTACGAGTCCGATATCTTTCCGTTTATGTTTCACAATTGATTTTCATCAAATGCATTGAATTTTTAAAACCTTCTGTTCTGTAAATACAAACGGCGGAAATCTATGTCGATGGTCGAATACAGATTTCCACAGACATTCTTTTATGTATCTTGTCGAAAATCGAACGCCAGTGGGCTGAATTTGAGGAATTTCGATTTGCAACAGTAAAATGCCAGTTTGACATGAGAGGCCAGCGATAACTAGTCAGTTAATGGGCGTACCTTGTTCCTGAGCGACCACAGTTCAAAAGAAGAAAGGAACTTGTTTTGTGTGTGTTCAAGTCAAGATACCCCCTACAAGTTCCCCAAACTTTTCTCCTGATGGATTGTAGGGGAACTTTCTACGGACGCAGTCCACAGGGAGTTCAAGCTTCTCAAACGGGCTGTGGATTCGAAAGTCCCGTGACGCCAGGGGTTTATTTGAGATGTCTATAGATAAAGAAATGGGAAGGTCGAAATTCCAGAGAAGGAATGCCCATAGAGGGGGACATACTCCTTATCTCTTCTCTATGCATATACCTTTGCTAGTAATGTACCCAGGATTTAATTTTCGGAAGGGGGGGGGGCTAAAATTGTTATATTTTTCATAAAGTTCTGAGCTTTTTTAGATTCAAAAGTTTTTTTTAAGACTTTAGTCAGGTAAGTAAACAAAATAACATTTAAAGAAAGGTATTATGTACACACTGGGCCGTTCCTGGGGTATTAGCTGCCCTCATGAAAACCACACAGTCAAACCGCCCCTTCTGCTAAAAAAACATTTGATTAATGAACGCCCTTCATGGTTTACTTATTCAGAAATAAATTTTGGACTGGGTTTTCTTTCTCGTGTAAAAAGAGTATTGTGTGTTTAATATTTTTTTTTTGTTGCCCGTTTGCGCACAATTCATGAATATTGTATAAATTAGTTTCAGCATGCAGCTTTTCAACTCCAAATTCATATAGGGAAGGATTCGAGCCTCTTGGGCCCTCGTCCTAAATACCTACTCTCGATAAATGCTTTATGAATATTCTCTAATGCAAGTCAAGAACAAAATACACAGATTCAAAAGTATCTTTCATTGCAATTGCAATTACCTACAAATACTGAATGGTTGTAAAATTAATCGTAAAATTTATTACTGGGCTTTTCAATTCAAGTTGGAGCCATACTGTGATTGTTTTTGGGGTCGCCTCTTTTTTGACTACGCGCAAGTGCATGTCCAGCACACCGCTAAGGAACTGCCCTGGTGTTACTGTAGTGACGCATATCGGTTGATCAGAGTACACAAATAACTTTGCAGCACCTGCTGCTCATACAGAATTTTTGTCACTAAAATTACCATTAAGAAAATATTCAAATATTGTTTCACCAGGTTTATTTTTTATTTTTATGTCAATAAAAGTGTTGAGTGATGTGTAGATATGTGTGCGAATATGAAGTATCAATGTTAAGGAAGAAAAACAAATTCCATCTTCACATTTTCTAGTGAATGATTAATTTGTAAACTACTTAATTTATTGTTTTTTTAATTCAAAGGATATAAAAATTGTTGAATACATTTGAAACATTTGTCCATTAAAAAAAATTTTTAATCAATATTTTAAAGTAATTATTTTCTGCTGTAAAAACTTTGCGTTTTTTAGACTGATGCCTACTTAGTTTATTCTGAATTACAGCACAAATCTGATGTTGTATGTCTTCTGTATGTCAAAATGTGCGTAATGTGCAAAATGTGCAAAAAAAGCGTAATCAAAAAAGTTTTTTTGTAAAATAAGAAACAGGTCAGTCGATTAGGTATAAAATAAATTTTTAGATTAGTCAAAAAGTGATTATTAGAATTATGGTAATCCGAGATCATTGGTGGTCTCTCACATCCGTTCAATTTGGATAAATGAAATTTAAAAAGAATTCATTCACATAAGCAATACTCTATCAGAAAGCGAAAGATATTTCTTCTATAATTAATCATATCTCATAACCGGTAGGCAACAAATTATATTTGAAAGGTCGAGTTTTTGTTTAATAGCAGATATGTTTCACAAATAAGTGTAAAAAAAGTGCTGGTTTAAAATCGAAACAAGAAATTTAATGAGGTCGAAGGCATGTCTTTTCTATTGCAAATTTGTGTTTTGAGAGATTTTTTGTGTGCTTTTTTTTATTTTTCAAAATGAATAAAAGAAGTTTACAAAGAAAAGACAATTCAGTAGACCTAAAAATTGGCAATCTCAAAGATGCGGAATTAATTTTGCATTCTAAAATTTTGTTCTATTTTTAGTAGGGGCAACTATGCCGAGATTACGAGATAAAAAAGAATCACGATTGATATCTTTAGCGAACAACATTTTCTCCGCCGACTAGTTTTATTTCGCTGTTTTGTGCAGCTGTAAATTTAATAAATATTTATTTTTTAAACTAAAAATTGATGAATAATTCATTGTCATTACACGCAAAAACCATCACAAAGTAAACATGTCACTGATGTAGTTATACAAGATGAACAAATAAACATTTTTTTTGGACAAATGTTCAATTTGTAATGCGTTTATTTCACAAGGAACCGGTTGGAAAATCGCAGTTGGGTCATGTGGTTCCCAGAACAATTTGGATTGCCCAAACTTGATCATGTAGAAATAAGTCGAAGAATAATTTTAAGAGAAAGAAAACTAAAATATAACACATTCCGAAATTTTCTGTAGAGCATAGCAAAAAATGACGCGTGCATGAATAAGCAAACAAGTATCAGGTGTGCCTTCTACTATTGAATCTTAGATTAGACCGAACGAAGGGGATATGCACGCATTTCACGCACGGATTACCAACAGAATTGCTCTTCAGCTATTTTTACGACTTGTAAAACGTGACTCGACTGCCAATAGTATTATCGTGAGCAGACAGTTCGAAAACGCTTGAAGTCCGATATTTTCAAGAAAAGAAGTTATAAAATTCATGAAGGGATTTCTTTGGATAGTTTGTCTCTTAAACAATCGCATATTTTGTACGAAAAGTTTTCTATTTTCGAAAATCTGTGTTGCTGCTTTAAATGTATATTGAAACACTTCAAGCTTCTTTGTCGAATTTACTCTAACATGTAGCCACCACAACTGCATAACAACGCATCAAGAATAAAAAGTTATATATATATATATATATATATATATATATATATATATATATATATATATATATATATATATATATATATATATATATATATATATATATATATATATATATATATATATATATATATATATATATATATATATATATATATATATATATATATATATATATATCACAATACATAGAAGGATTTGCATAATCGTACTATTTTTGTCAATGTTGCAGGGAAAAAACTTTTGTACTGATAATAATATACAAATTTCACTTTGCTAAAATTGATTTGAAGTTTCTCTGAACTGTAGAATGAATCTCCAGATCCGGTTTCGACCTTGGATAATCCATGGGATCATTGCACTTTTTGTGTAAGGAGAAATACAATCGAGGTTCCTATTTTCCTGGTCGAGTACAGCTTAGTTGAGCAACCTCAATATCTTAACTCAGTGCTATATTGGTATGGGTTCGTTTCAAATTATCAGTAATTATTATGCATTTTAGATCGAATTCTCCTTTGTATTATTTACGAATGAGTACCATTTCTTTGGAGCTAGGTTTAAATTTCTGCTGCCATTATCACAGTAGGAATCTTTGGATGACTGGAAAATAAAATTACCTATCCCCCAACTCGCTGATTGAAATAATTAATATCTTCCTGTATTATGCCCGCTCCTTTCTATCAATGCACGACCCTGCTGTTATCTCCAGATCTGTTGCATATAATATCTATTTTTTATTACAGCTACAAATAAAAGAGGTCAGTGCAACCCGACAAAGGTAACAATCCCCTCTTTTAACCATTCTATGAATTCCGCGCGAACACATTTTTCAGAAAACCTATTTTTCCAAGAAAAACAAGACTTAAAATACTTCTGAAATTACACCCCTCTAGACATTTGGGTCCCCTGTCAATCCCCCCAGCTAACCCTCTAAGAGAGAGGACGGTAAGGATGATGAGACCGATAAGGAGGGAGAGGTTCTAAGTATTTACATTTGTACGTCAGTTCGAATCCGCTATCCGTATGGCAGGCCTCGAAATATATTTTTTAATACAGGTGCACAAGGTGCACCTAAGTTTTTAAATTAGGTTCACAGGTGCGCCTAGCGGGAAAAAAATTAGGTGCACAATTTTATTTTCATGTGCACAGTGCACCTGTGCACCCGGGTATTTCGAGCCCTGCCGTATGGGATCCGTTGAACCAATGAGCAACGAGAACAATTGACAGGTTCAATCATTCCCGTTCTCATCGCATCATTGGTTCGATGGATTCGGATACATGCAGCCTATTCGGGTTGAAATAGAAGTGTCGAGTTTCAAAACGGAAAGAGAGGACGAAATTGACTCGAGGTTCGGGAAATAGTCGGGAAAACGAGCAATATCATAAAGGTAAGGACCCAATATATGCAATTTGTTTCATAGTATTTTCAGAAAGTTTTGAATTCCTGTGATATTTAAGTTTTTGTAATTTCATTTGTTTGACACGAAACTTAAAATTATAGATTTCTTCTTTTCTTCTATTCATTCAGAGAAAATTTTGTTTAATGTACCGTTGATTTGAATTTTGGATTTTTCTGACTTATTACAAAATTTACACTTGAATTTCTGAGAAATATTTTCAAAGTGGAAACAGAAATAAGTATTTTATGATCTTAAAGTTTTTATAAAAGTTGTAGCTTGTAAACAATGAAAAGTAAAAAAGTTTATGATGGGGAAAAGTGGAAGTTGAGATTTCAAAAATAGAAATAGTAGTTGGTTTCACTATTCACCATGAAGAGCTGAAAAACATATACTAAGAGTCGCAAATACGCTTAAAGATTTCCTTAAGAGCTGCTGTAATTTGACCACCCGCTTTTCGCTCAATAGGTATAACACCCACGCATATTTAGAGAACGTCAACACAGATAAGGAGTAACATTTACTGCCCTCTTTCGCAGATGTTTCACAACCACCAAATCAGATTGCCTTTGTTGGTATATTCCGTAACCATAACCCGATTAGTAGAGGCATAAAATATGCTATTTGTTGCAATTTCCAGAAGGAAAAGAAATTGGGAAATTAATTTAACACTTTAGGATGCATTTTTCTCTTTTGTGTCAAACGTACATAATTCAAATTAATCCACCATTGTTATTCGGTGGGAGTAATCTTTACGAGTTTAATGGATGCATCAATCACTTATTATTCAGTTTGGCACTTGGGTAAAAATATTTATAAAAAAAAAAACAGGAAGCATGTTATCCGGTACTGGAACATCGGAATCTACATTTGGGGAGAAAAAAGCCTGCCAGTTATTCACAAACTGCAGTGACAAATCGTTCCTTCTGTGCCCGTGACAGCTCATTAATTAGAAGTTGGGACTTTATGCCTCTTTGCCGTGCCATTGTTTGGAATTCGTGTAGTTGCGACATTCAGTTTCTACTCCAACTGGAGAGCGGTTCGTAGCCTTGCGGCATTCCGAGTTGTAGAAGAGCCATTGCGTCAGAAGTGAGTAGTGTACGTGCAATTCCCGAAGAGAATGACTTCGATGTCATTAAGCTGCTCTTGCCTTTCAGATTGCAATGGATGTTCTCATTTCGATGCTAATCATAGGGTTAATTCTGTTGACACGGGTATTTCTTCTTTTTCTTTTTGAAAAACGTATGTACATATGCAATGGCGTACTTGAGGTGGGGTAGGTCGGGTACATGCCTTTGGTGCCTCCTGAAGCCAATCAGCAGCTTCTATACAAATCGAAAAATTAAAAAAAAAAAAAAAAAAAATTTAAATTATCTTTTAAGATGAGAAGGAAAATAAAAGTGACCGACTACGTAATCCATAGAGCGCAGAACAGCAGCATCACTCCAGTTTTGTTTATAAATTCGAAAAATGTAGTGCTGAAAACATAAGTTAACACATTCCTTATAGTATGATCAGTACTTTTCTACTGTTAGACCATTCTACCCTCGTCTGATTGACACGACGAAACGTTTTTACTGTGTAAATTAAAACTTATTCTGTCATATTTGATAGCTATCGCATTGTGCAGAGAAGAAAGTGAAAAAACAACCCTGTCTGATATCAACCATCAATTTGCATACCTTAAAAGCAAGAAATAAAGTTATGGATGTGTCAGATTTATTCTTGGTCACAATTTCAGTATTTACTCTGTATATGCCACTTCCGTAATGAAAAAAATCGCAAAGACAAATTGATATTATAATACAGAAGTGGCATAAATTGTGCAAACCTTTAGGGAAAAGTTTATTTCTGAAGTTTGATGGCTCGTATCACAACTTTTTTTCGAGTAATACCACAAAATTATGTATCAATGGAAATATAATTTCATCAAGAATGTTATGCAATAACTTTTATGAAGGATTTTTTATAAAGAAGAAAAGTGAAACACACACATAAAAAAATGAGATATGCAAATATTCTCACAATGTCGATTAATATTTAGTTGGATAATCTTTAGCTTTAATTACACCTTACAACGTCTTCTTATGGAGTGAACCATTTTTTTTTATAGTTCTACAGTTGTTATAATGTGAAACCAAGATTGAATTATTGCTTCGATTAATTTACTTTTATTGCTGAGTTCCTTCTGAATAGCAGTTAGAAAGAAGAAAAGTAAAACACACACGGAAAAAATGAGACATGCAAAAATTCTCACAATGTCTGTTAATACTTAGTTGGGCAACCTTTAGTAGCATTTACAACGAATTCTTGAGGAGTTCAATTTTTTTTTTAGTTCTACAGTTATAATGTGAAACCAAGATTGAATTATTGCTTCTATTAATTGACTTTTATTGTTGGGTTGCTTCTAACTCACAAGTTTCTTAAGTCGTCTTTTTTTTTAAATTTTTTATTGGGTTAAAGTCTGGGCTATTCCCAGGCCATTCCAGCACTGGAATTTTATTATATTTAAACCATTTTCTTGCACACAGTTGCAACATGATATGGAGCTGAATCCTGTTGAATTACAAATGCTTCATTACTAGTATCTTGAAAAAGATCACATTTGGAAGGCATCCGTTTGGGCTCGAGTACTTAATTTATGTATTTTTGGGTATTTAAATTCCCATTAATCACGCAAATTTTGCACACACATTTTGATATCATACAACCCCAGATCATAACACAACTTTGTATTTCACAAAAGGTGTAATACAATCAAGATGCAAATCTCCGATTCTTCTCCTTACGTATTTTATGCCATTACTACCAAACAGGGAGATTTTAGTCTCACCACACCTAATAACACTGAATTGTTCCGCTGTTCAGTTAATATGGGTTTTATAGCCCAGTTTAATCTTTTCAACCTGTGTTTGTTTGAGAGATAAAAATGGCCTTTTTCGTGGAATTGTAACATAAGACCAGATATCTGCTGCATGCACCGAATAGTTCATGCACTCAACTTCACATTGCATCATGCTATTTCATTTTGTTTACACCCAGATGATTTTCTTCTATCACGTAGGCATAGTCTCTTAATTCTTCTGTCATCACCTACTACTGTTATGCATCTTTTGTTGCCTTGACCAGTCTGCTTTTATAGTTACTGAATCTCCGTATTCCTCTGCAAAAATTTAGAACTGCCCCTTTCGGTTAAATTTCCACCAATTTTTTTCTAATTTCTTCCTAACTGTAGACTTGTTCACTTAATAGTACTATTTTACATCGCTTTATGGGTTACCAGTCAGCTCTTTTCACCAGTTATTTTTATTTTATTACGTTTAACAGGCTCACAAAATGAAAGAACACAGAAACGAATCAACCAACTTGATAGCAGTCACATAACACACTGACAAATGTTGGGATGACATTGTAGCTGACTAACTTTTGATAGAATATAGATAATTGACCAAACTTTATTGCATTACGTTTTTAATTAAATTATCTTCCGACTGATAAATAATTTTACTAGTCACTGCGTGGCCAGTGACAGTTCTTTTGGTGGAGTCAGGTGTGACCACTACTCGCTAACCCCCGTTGATTGCTACGAATTCCCATTTGGTTTGCTTCGTAAACCAAATGAGAATTCGTAGTGGATTGGATAACAGCCATCATGGCGTTACCCGTGGTGTTGGTTTGCTTCGCAAACCAAATCGAAATTCGTAGCCTATTAGAATGAATTCCCTGCGAATTCCAACTATGAACTATGTTATAAATATTATGAACTATGGTTTGCTTCGCAAACCAACATCACGGGCAACGCCGTGAAAGCCTCGTCATTGTCAAATGCGGACAATTTCGATAACAGCAATCATGGCGTTGCCCGTGGTGTTGGTTTGCTTCGCAAACCAAATTATGAATATTATGAACAATGGTTTGCTTCATAAACCAACACCACGGGCAACGCCGTGATGGCCTCGTCATTGTCAAACTCGAATTGCGAAGAGATTTAATCTGTGTGACGTCACGAACTCTTGCAAAAAAATATAAATATTTAACTGAAAAATTATTTATTTAAAGAAAGTCAAGGTATCTATCTGGTGCAAAATTTTCCGCAGATTTCAAACACTTTGAAATTTTCAATCCATTTAACGATCCCGATTTTACAAAAAAGAACTAAACAATGCGTCAAAATGTTCGCTGTGGAATCGTTTGAGAGCAGTAAATGAAATCTGTGATTTCTCTAATCTCGAATCAAACGAAGGCCATTATTCTTCACAGCGGCGTTCGTATTGGAAAATACATAAAAGTTACAATTTAAAAATTATTTATTTAAAGAAAATCATATTTTTAGGTATCGATCCAATGTGAAATTTTCCGCAGATTTCAAATGCGTTGAAATTTTTACTCTATATTTAAGGAGCTAGGAGATATATAACAGAAGAACATGACTTCCGTAAAAACTTTATTCGTTTTTTTAGTACTAGGGGGCCTGCCCCCTGCTCGCTAACGCTCGCCAACCCCCGGAGGATTGCTTCGCAATCCTCATTGGTTCGCTGCGCGAACCTATGCTCGCTTCGCTCGCCTCAATGAAGACATGTGTCCTAGCAGAAGGGATTGTTTACAAAATATGTTACCAAAAAAATGTTTTTCAAATCTAAATTTGCTGTATTACAGAAAATATATATACAGTATCTCTAAAATCAGAATTCAAATGAAAACTTTGTGCAAATTTTGACTCGAAATGTGAGCATTGCTTTGGAAATTGAATAGCCAGCATGTTGTTTGTGTGTACATTTTCCCAGCACTCAAACGACCCACACTTTTTCATTGAGTTTGTTGCCGTGCAAGCGTCTTGTTGAACTATAATTGTTGGCCCTGAAAAGGACCGTTTTTTAAATGGCCCTGAAAAGATCATCCTCTTTCTTTGATTTCTATTATAAACTAATTGCAACAGCTCATTAAAATTTCCTTTTTTTTTTCAATAAAATTTCATCCGATAACGCTATAAATTCAATCGATGCGCGAGACTTCGCGATAAACAAAAAATCGTACAGTGTTGCCAAAACGCGATTACAAATAACGTCTTTTTTGCGTGCCACGTAAGAGATTTATATATATAGATGCTGACAAATTGTTCCTCCGCAAAATCAAACGGAAGCGGAAAAAAAAAATTAGAATCTGCCATCTCTTTATGCTGTTACCATTCCAAAGAAAACAATAATAATTATATTCCATTAAATTCATTTTAAAATGTTCTAGATTGAATTTTGAAATTAGGCACGACCCAAAAATTGCAAAAAAAGTTAGACTACCTGTGTGCCAAATCCCATTCCTATAAGTGCCCTATATTCGTCAGAACAATGCGTACAGAAAACAAACACTCCCTTTTATAATAATAGAGATAGAATTACTAAAACAAAAGTTGTAATATGAGCCATCATACCTCATAAACACACTTTTTTCAAAAGATTTCCACATTTTTGCCACTACTGTATAGCTATAGCACATAAATTGTGTTAGATTTCGTGTACACAATCCATACAATGTATATTAGAAATTCAGCATAAAAAAAAGAATTAATCAAATATGTAACCAGGGTTGACATTTCTCCTATGTATTAAAGTTTCTTATATTCAAGTCTAGAAACTGCGCTATAAATTTTATGCCGTAACGTTTAACAAATTTAAACTTATCAGAACCGGTCACATTACCAGAATATTATCACAACACCAGAACCTTGTCTGACCCTTGTTGATAGGCTATCATTTAAAAAACAATTAAATCATAAAAATATTATATCAATCAAATAAATCCATCTTGTTAACCGTCAAAACTAATTTTCATGTGATATAATTAATAATTAGAAAAGTTACCTTTCCATTTTCACATTTGTGGTTATGAGATGCGACTTGTTAATTATATCAATCAACTCCCTAAATGAAAGCTTACGATTCCTAATTCTCCCGAATGATGTATCCTGTGTGTGCTGCAACCTTTGCTTAACTCTTTTGCTCTTCTAGTGGGCTAACCTAAAACCTATCGTCTTTCTATTTCTGACTGATCTGTCTAATCAGCCCTCATATATTATCGAAAATGAACCGTAGAGCGACAAAACCAAACTTATTTCTGATCTGATCAATAGAAACATGTATTAATCTATCATGTCATATTATTACACTAAAGTTGCATGAGTGTTTCAGCTAACCGAAATGGAAAAAGGAAGGGACAAATAAAATATATTAAGGTAAAAATATTGTATAAAAATGAAATGAAAAATGTAAATCGCCAATCCAACAATCTATATATTCAAATGTATAAAATATATACCAAATTCGTAACTAAGACTGCTTCTCAAAATCCCTACGTTAGAAATTTTAGTCAAGCATTATTGTGGATTCATATAATTATAGAAAGGAACATAAATGTTCCAGAAAAAATTTTTAAATTGATTTTTATAAAACCCCTTTGTATGCTGTTCTATACCGAAACTTATCCCTCTCTTAAAATTGACATTTTGAATAAAATTCCATGAAATAAAAAAATTGCCAAAACCACTTAATTTCGCTTGTTCGCCAATGGACCTTGCACCATAAAACCCAAACCAACCAATTGTTTTCACTCAAAATAACGACTTAAAGATAATTAAGTTATAGTGTGTCAAAGAATAGTCATTCAGAAACTCGCGAAACATTTTCTATGACCCGCGGATTAAAATCAGTGGGGATTGCTCAGTACTGCTAGACGTCTGCTGCTGTTCTTTATGTTCCAGTAAAAAATTTACTTACGTACTTCCATTTCTTGAAAACAAATTAAAAGCACATATTTTTCGAATTAAGACCAGAAGTCAGAATGTATATACGGCCTATTCGGTTGAAGATCTTTAGCTATCTATAAATACAAAATGTTAAAACAGTACGAATAAATCAGTATGAATATTAATTGAGGATCCATGGGTAAGTTATCCGAGCTGCATGAAATCTAAAGCAACATAATGCCCAATGCGTAGACTTGAAGGCACCATACAAGATCATCAAATTTATTGGTCACATTCATATAAGACCGAAATGCAGTGTTGAATAATAAGTAGGCTTGCGAAATTAAAAGCTATTATCAATTGGATGCATTACAAAGAAGTGTTTCAAGGTTTTGTCAGATTCTCAGATTCAATTAATCAGTTAATTAATGATCAATACCTCCAAAAATTCACTGAAACAAATGATGCTGTCGATTGTATATCACTATTCCATGCATCTTTCCGAAATTAAATCGAAAGACAAACAACAAGACTGTTCCAAAGAAAATAATTTACTGGATCCCTGTGGAGCCTTATTTCCGGAAACAGACAAATTGATGCGGCGGATCTGGCGATTCAGAGGACGCGTATGGAATTTCCCAGAAGGATCAATGACGCAACGATCCTTTCGACCATCCCCTATTCTCCTGTTACTTTTGAAAACAGTCGTCGCTTATTCGCAACAACGTACGGCATGTGTAATCGAGGTTAATAATCCTCTTACTCTTGGGCGGTTTTTAGCATTCTGATTTGACGTTGAAATAACAGCATAAAAATAAGCACGATTATTTCTGTTCATTTGAAATTTCATTGTAGGTATTGATTTTGTCTTGTAACTCAATAAGATCTTTAAAACATTCTGAACGTAATTTTAGTTTGATGTTTCCCTGCTACCAATAATTTTATGTTGACTGTTTTATTAGTTAAATTTTGCTAACTTTTTTACTGCATTACAGAACTTTTGATGCTGTCTTTTTTTATTCTACGAAAACTCTTAATATTTACACAACGTGAATTATCTAATATATTAACTATTGTGAAAGAGAAATGTTGAAGAATTAGTTGAGGCTTCCTTTATTTTTCAGCCCTGATAGGCTGAATTGACGATTTTGAAAACTTGAATTTTAAAAATTATAGTTTGAATGGAAAATCTCTCGATCCTGATTTTCGTAATACAGTTCGTCGTCTCGATATTTCCTCTCGGTCCATTCGAGCAATGACGATTTATCCAAATTTCATTGCATAAATTTTCATTTTCAATGCTGTTAGTAAATACATGTAATCAATCTGATCATTCTTAAAGTCTATTTACTTTTTAGAGACTATTATGAGGATACAAGGATGTGCCATTGCTAGTGTGACAGCAATTCTCTTCCTAATTGTGCCAACACTCCAGAAGAAGGTCCATCATAACAAACCACTTAAACATGGACAATTAGAGAGGTAAACACTTATGAGACGTATATTTAAAAAATTTTTTTGTCACAAACTCGATAATTGATCAACATCAGTCCATTTTCGATGGGTTTTAAAGCAAATCTTTTCTCCCTGTTGTACAGAATTCAAGAGCCTGAAGGTTTGACGCAAGCGGAGAGAAATAAAGATGCGCATAATTACTTAAACAGTCACGATGAACAAGGTGCGTATTGAAATCCATTGATGGGTTGAAATTTTATTTACGCTTATTTCAAACTGATATGTGGTGTCGGTTCATGCATGATATGATTCAATGAATTTCTTACAGTAAAAGTCACTACAATAGTTATTGAATAGTAAAGTTTAAAGCACGAGTTTTTCAGAGGTGTAGCACAGATAAGGTGAAAAAACACAGGGCGCAGCAAAATTACGTTTTAGTCTTTTGATATGAACGTAGCAATAAATGAAAAACTTAAGTTGGAAATACGAGTTTATTTGTGGTATTTTTTTCATAACGTGGAAAAATTTGGTAATTTAATTGTGAGTCATGTACAGTAGTTGCTTTTTTCATAATTTTCCCGACATCTTTCCAAGTGTTTCATTTTATATCAATGCAATTTACTCTCGGATATCCACTTTCAACCTTGTGTATGTTTTGTGGCTTGTTAATGCACATTTTTCCTACAGGAAGTACCTTAAGAATTATTCGCTTATTTTCGTCGAAACATCGACCGTCTGCTTGAGGTTTTCTGCCACACTTTCGTGATATTTTCGATCGATGGCTGATTTGATTTAAAACCAGTTATTTCTGAAAACCAAAAAAAGGAGTTGGAAAACAAATTACGAAAAAGATAATTTTTCAAGACACCGGGATTTTTGCCGTTTTCACCTGCGCATAACATAATAAGTCCTATTTTCTAATCTATTTTTTTGCACAAATGTAATATATATACATATATTATGTGTGGTGCGTGTGGAAAGCAGTTCATTCAAATATGAGAAAATACTGCAGCTTTTCATTCTCAATTTGACAGGACGTTAAGACATCTGTCTATCAACGTAAGAGTAGACTGCAAGAATTGATAATAAATTTAGATATCGTTTTAACTTTATAATGCAGAAACTAATACAAATAATAACTCTCGATAACACTTTCCAAGTGTTTGCCAGGTAATATTACGAACTTCTGAAAAGATATCAGCCTAGTCTTTTGTGCTTTGCGATCTGATAAAAAATAAGAATTTGGGTTAAGTAACTGCTTCAAATGTGTTTAGATATACTTTATAATTAATGTGCATCAATTTATAATAAAACAGCGATGGTGCTGTGGAATCTTACTCTCCCCACATCTAGATGTGGGAGATGTCCCCGGAGTAAGGAGTGGGTGAACCCACTTATCAGTAGAGAATTTACCAGATTTATCAGCAAGTGGATTTTTTTTTAATAATTCAAATGCCTTCGTACTCACCTAAAGACTTAGAGCACAAAAACGAGTGGCGGGAATGCTACTTCATTCAGATTGAGATTTATAGAAGCAGAGATTTCGTACCCCCTCCCCGTTGTGTGCATGAAGGAGAGATAAAGAGAAGATTCTTATTTCAGCTCTGTGGTTGTGTGTCACAGCATGTGAAGTTTTCAGGTGCTATAGGAGGTGTTGCTCATAGTCCCAAATACTGATCCCTTCCAATGGTTCCCGAGGTACTCCTTCCTCTCTTGTCATCTTTTCTTTCCTCTCGTCCTTCATCTGTTACTGATTTTTTATTTCGTCCAATGTTTTGTCTAATTTGTCCATTATTGGACCTTGCGCCATACAACCCTTACCAAAAAACAAATCACATGATGGCCACACATAATGGTATCAGTTTCCACAGGGCCGGTCATATAGAGTTTTATTGCAGGTGCGAGTTGGTGATTTGGTGCACAACCTTTTGAAGATTCGCCGAATTGTTTGGGCGGGGGAGAAGGCTCGGAACTGGCAATTGATATCAATATCCACTGTTTAAGACAATTTAAATTAGTATTTAAAAGAAAAATTGTTTTTTTGAAGATTGTTAGTGTGACATTTCGTTGGGAGATGATATCGATATCAAATGATATGGGAGGGGGGGGGGGTTGGTCCTTGGTATCATTTGATATTTTAGAAGGGAGAGGAGTCTTAAAATCCCGAAATATTGATATCGATTATGTATGTGGTCCCCTAAAGGTAATCAGCTATTTTTGTGTGTGGCGGTGTAACCAGTGCCGTATATAGGGTTCTGACGCCCTCGGCAAAGGTAGGACCTGGCGTCTCCATGTCAAAATGTATCCAGGCAGAACTAGGACTAAAAATAAAAAGAATAACTGGATAAACTACTTCATTTATAATTTTAAAAAAATTCATAAAATAAACTACATGGAAAATTGTAAAACCTACTACTTAATTTTCTTGCTTTTTGCAAGGCAAATGCTGTGGTTACGTCGTAAAACACTTCATACTTTTTCCCACCTTTTGTAAAATGGATGAAATAGTAAGGTTTGTCAAACGTTTCTTGCCCCATGCTAGACCAGTGGTAGTTTTTAATATTTCAACCTACTGAAACTGAGCTCGCAGGACTGTAACCGGTAAGATAAGAAAAATCCTGAGGGCAATTTCTGTATTCGGATATGGATCTTTAAGACAATATTTGCTTATACACTTCGCTGACTCTATATCCTCAATGAGTTTCACAACTTGAGTTTTGAAATATTGAATTTCATTAACTAAGTCTTCAACATTAATATCTTTCGAATTAGCACAAAATCCCACTCCCTACCGACTATAGTATTTAATTCTTTTGTCATTGTCATTATATTTTCGTTGGAAAAAATGAGGGAAATTCAGCCGCCTCTGTGTGGACGGCGTTTTTTAAGGAGGTTTTACTGACGCCACCCGGCACCCCTTTATTATACCGTCGCCCCGCCAAGCCCTTCATATGGCACTGGCCTGCGCCCTCCATCTTGACGCCCGATGCGGCAGCATGGGCCTCTGACCGGCCCTGAGTTTCCATTGTGATTGTAACTATAAAGTGTGCTCTCAACATCGTATGAAGGAAGAAAGTTACTCATTTGTGTTTGTGTACCATATGTTTTTAGCACTCTGGAAATATTTTGATTTCACGAGGGTAGGCAGTTGAATTTAAGTCACACTAACACAGTCTTTGGTTAGATCTAGTTTCGAACTCTTAACTCTCACGGTTTCTAATCCGTGACTATCGACTGGGCCCTATTTTATGAGACCGCCATTTTTACTAGATACTGGAGTCATTCGTTCCCAAATGAAGTCGTGGCCACCTATTCTCAGTGGTCTTACCAACAGCGCTTCGCGGACTGCGAGCTGGTGGTGGGACTGGTGAGATTCCTGTAGACTGCCTGGATCTCTTCTGTATTATTAAAATTTTACTATGTGTATCTGTATATACTATCTATTTAAGGAGGTCCGGGACACAAAAATCGTCACATTTTCGAAATTTTTTTTATTACTTTAAGAAATTCTCTGTGTTTTTCTGCTTAAAATCACGTCTCAATCATGTTTCTATCTTAATTAGAACTAGAGATATAATAATTTTTGTGGTGCGTTGTTTTGGAAATCTAACACTCTTGACAGTTGTTGTCATGGCAACAAGATCTGTCATTAAAACTTTAAATGCGTTTTTCTCCATGATACATTTTTTCAAGATTTCCTGTATTCAAATTGCTATAAGTCAAAAACCGATAAAGTTTAAGGGTTGAAATTTGGAATATATCTTTTTCAAACATTATACTTTAATTTTGATTCAGCAAATTTGAAACAAATATTTACTTTTAAAAATATGACTTTAAAAAAAAAAAAAGTACCTTAACATTTTCAAAGATTTTCATTCAAATATTTTTTATTAAATTAATATTTTTTAAATTGCTGAATCAAAATTAAAGTTTACAAATTTGTGAATAATTTACTGCAATAATTTTGAAAATTTATCAAGAATATTTTGAGTTTTAGCAATTTAAAATGACCTCTCTTTTTTTCAAAAAATTTTAATTTAAAATTTTTAAAAAACTTTTGGAACAATTTTGTGTTGTGATTTCGCTTAGTAGTTAGATGGGTAATCAGTACAAAAAAATTGAAAATTCTAAATTAATCAATAAAAAACTTTTTTCGATGTGTCCCGGACCCCCTTAACTTGGCGGGAAAATATTGCTTTTCGCTGTCTGGCCCTTTCGAAATAACAATCTGATCAATGTGTGGACATATATATTTCGATTTTATCTTCATATACAAACTTAATACCATGTTAGACAAACCTTTGTAGGCTCGCAAATTATTCTTTAAAACTATAAACTGAACACGAAGGCTTAAAATCAACCACTTTGACCGAACCGACCGCTTTCTGCACAGATACTCTTGTGTTGAAACGTTCGACAAACTGCCTTTCATTAATGAACGGAACAACATTTCATTGTTTCCAGACCTCGCCAAAAGAGGGAGGTTGAACAGAAGAATGAGAGCTCATATACACTCTATAACGTTGAGCTTTGTAGCTGAGATGATTAAAGAAATATAAATATTGCACAAAGGACCCTTTTATGTTTCTGCATTCACGGCTAATGATTGCCTATAAACTGTTATATGAAATAGAAATGGTGTCAGTTTGCTCTTACAATTTGCTGACTGTTTGAGATCAAATTTTGGGTGGTTGCTCTTTAGAACCCCTTTGTTCGATCGCTATCGATTCATGCTCGTCTTTTCCTGGCTGAGCATGAGATTAAAATATATCTGGTAATCAATACTCAATATTCTTAATTTCATAACGCGTTTTTCGAAAATAATTAAGAGAAATATTCCAATGGATATATTGAGCGATGAAGAATATCTGGAAATGACATTATGCTTATCAAACTTTTTTAAATGTTTTTTTTTTTTTCTTACAGTTAGTCACCGAATTTAACATAAAACTGTACCATTATTTGGGAAGATATTAGAATAAGATAGGATTTGAGAAACAGGAATGTTCGCATGTTCAATATTCTTTGTCGCAATAACAATTTTTATTCACATGATTGGTTTTAATGAATTCTTTTGGTAGTTATGTGACTTAGTTTAATTTTATACTTTTTTATGACTTATTTATTATTACTTTATTTTTAATTATTCTTTCTTGTTATTTTTATTTTAATATTAGTTTTGTTCTTGTTTATGTTTCTTATCCTTTGTAATTAATTTCAATGCTACCAAAACCTATTCACCTACGTTGTCTGGGTTTACCAACTACTCTAGCAATCTGCGAGTTCTATGAGGCGCACATTCAATTCCTCCCTCAATGTATTTGTCTTTTCTGTATCAGTAAAAATTATCATTATTTTTATATCCGTACTATTCCCACGGGTCAGGAAAAACCTGAAATTGTCAGGAAATTTAATTTTGTTCAAAAAAAATCAGGGAAATTATACGGCTACTCAGACGCTTTGGAGAAAAGTAGCCAACAAGATTCGTACACAGTTTCGTATCACTTTATTTTGTCAATTGATTCGGTAATTTGTAATTAACGTCGTACTAGAGCAACACAACGGGCTATTGACGGTCCGGGATCAATCCCTTAAGGGAAAGATCTGATTTTATCAATTGAATTTTTCAACCGATTTTAAAAAGAAATAGCTAATATTTACAGGTAAAGAATTTTGTTTCAACCACTGGCTTAAATTGAAGGATTTCATGCTTATGATACATTAAAGCACAAATCGATTTTAAAGTCAAATATGTTGTGTTATTTGAATAAGTTATTTTAATGCAAAATTACTTGTGCTTTGTGTATTAATTTTTACAATATACACAGTCCAGTCACATTAATGTGACCACCTGTCAAAAGCCAGAATAACCACCTTTGGCAGAGCGGATCGCTGCGAGACGTGCAGGAAGAGTGTCAATTAGGTTTCTGCACCCAGTGAATGCCGGGAAAACATTCCCCAAACCATTATGCTCCCTCCTCCAGCCTGGATCCTTCCGGCAATTGTTGCAGGGTGTTTGCTTTCAGACGTTTCACGCCGTATACGCCAACGTCCATCTGTCCGATAGAGCATAAAACGTGATTCATCGGAAAAAGCCACCTGTCGCCACTCTGTGGACGTCCAGTTGCGGTACTGGCGTGCAAATTCCAGCCTTCGTCGCCGATGAACAGCAGTCAGCATAGGTGCATTAACCAGGCGTCTGCTGCGGAGGCCCATGCACAGCAACGTTCGCTGAACCGTTGTTGAGGATACACTCTTGGTAGCCCCTTGGTTCATCTGGGCGGTTAGTTGCTCAACAGTTGCACGTCTATTCGCCCGAACGCATCTCCGTAGCCTTCGTTCGCCTCTGTCATCTATAGCCCGTGGTGCACCACATGTGCCACGCCGCTGATTTTGGATAGTGCCATTTTGCCATGCACGGTATACTTTTACCACGGCGGCACGCGAACAGTTCACAAAATTAGCCGTTTCCGAAATGTTTCAACCCTTGGCCCGAAAGCCAATAATCATGCCCTTTTGGACGTCGGATAATCGCTACATTTCTGCATTACGCCAACGATTGAAATGCTTTCCCATACCCTTGGACATCCTTTATATACACTCCACTGCAATGTGCTGCCACCTGCCTTTTGTGATTGGTTACTTCACGTTGACGTCGAAAGTAGGTGGTGGTCACATTAATGTAACTGGACTGTGTATAATTCTTAAATTAGTTTTATTATTGGCTATTGAATGCTAAATTATTTCTTGGGTTTTAACATGTAAAATGTCGGGAATTGCTTAAGTATGACTTGGAATTTTGTAAACATTTGTCTGGAAAAGTCGGGGAATTTTATTTTTGGAATAGGGTGGGAACCCTGTATCTCAGACATTGTTAGGCACATCTTAGCCCTTGCGCCATAAAACTGAAACCAAACAACATAAGTTGGCATCAGTTGAAATAGATTTGAGTCAATAGAGGAAAGGCAACAAACTAGATTTATATAATGTAACATTCAACTCTAATCCTAAACTGATCCTGTTTATTCAATACTTCCATGTACTTGAAATGTTCTCAGGTGTTGTCTTTGCTTCCGAGAGTTTCTCTTCGTTTTGTTAAATATAAAATTCAGATTAATTTTATATGGCCTTCATGAAATAGTTGTATGTCTTTGCAGAAGAATGCCATAAAGCCGCTCTTCACAAATGTGGACAAATATTTTTAAGAGCCCATAAGTTGCTGACTTACTTAGAAGACGATTTGGTAGCTTACAGAACAAGATGTGGAGTAAGAACGGTAAGTTGGAATCTATAAACTGTGCTTTGTTTTTTAAAAGAAATGCTCCTTTCTAAGACCTGCGGTTACTATATAGGTTGACTAACTTTGTCAAGTATACGACGCTGTTTCAATCATTTGAAGTTTTCTTGGAACGCATATTAAACTCAAGTAAAAATCGATCAAATATTTATAACATTTTTTTTTTGCTTGAAACATTAATACTAAAAAATTAATTTAGCAATTGCTATAATATAATAAGAGCCGCGGTAGCTCAGTCAGTAGAGCGTCGGGCTCGCAAATGAAAGGGTTGTGGGTTCTGTCCTCAGCGAAGCCAGCAATTCTGATGGTTGCTAGATCGGCGCTTGGACCTGGCTAAAGACCATCTTGTTCGCTAATGGTGGCTGGCGCACGTTAAATAGGTCGTTGTCACAAAATCCCCCATGTTCCCAAATCAATACCTCTGGGGGTACCTGATCAGGGGGTTATCGGCCTCTGATTGGGATCTAAATTACGATATGTGTGAGTGAATGGATGTGTGAAAGGGACCTTCCTGTAAAACGGATGTGTCATGCATGAAGAAGTCCAACCCTCCGGGGCAATGACACCCCCGATTGGGCCATATATGGCCCGCATGACAACAGTAAATATAATAGTTGTGAGAAAAAGCTTTAACTACGGCAATCTTTACTGTTATATTTTGAAAATAATAAACTAAAAATTCTACATTCCGTGCTCTGACTGTCCTGTGTAAAATATTTTGAACATTTATACAATAATCAAAAGGAAATCTGACACGAACCTATAATATGACAAAAATTAAATGGACTATTAACCATAGCTCATACTCATGAATCAGAATCCATACACAACAGACATTTCTTGGCATTCGGAAAACGGGTATGATTCGTAATTATGTTTGGATTTTTGTTTTCTTGAAAAGGTTAACCTTAAAGCAGGGCTCGAAATACCCGGGTGCACTGTTCACATGAAAATAAAATCGTGCACCTAATTTTTCCCGCTAGGTGCACTGCGTGCACCTAGTTAAAATTAATTTGTTAATTATGTTATTTATTTATTTGTTAATTACGTTATTTTTTTATTTGTTAATTATGTTACTTATTTATTTGTTAATTATGTTATTAATTTATTTGTTAATTATGTTATTTTGATGTTTGAACAAAATATTTGTATCTACCTCTCGCTCTAAAGGAACGTAATTGAAATTCCTAAATACACCATATGCGAAAACAAAATCACTGGGTCGTAACGGGTTTATACAGAAGGAATGTTTATTTATGTCACTGCTCCAGAACTTTCTGATGATCGAAACATTTTTCAGCTAGCTCTGTTGAAGCGACTGTCGCGACAGCCGTGCGCCGGAGAAGAGAGAATTTAGATGTTTAAATATTTTTATTTACTATCTACTACAAAAACCAATATAAACATACCCAACTAATTGAGTAGTTTCTCTCTATATTAAAAAAAAGTTGCCGCCGAGGTTGCAGGGTAGAATACTGTGTTTAGCTCGATTCATAGACAGTTTCCCGAGAAAGTACGGATCAGAAAATCACGAAATTAACATTGTTTGTTCTTTATTGTGTTCCCTCGACAATTTTGAAGATTTTTTTTCCGATGCGGCTATTAGTTTGGAGTTTATTAAGTGTCAAAGTTGAAAAAGCGAAATTTCTACACGGGGTTGGCGAGCGTAAACGAGCAGAGGGCGGAGCCGGCCTAGTATATTACATTAATACTCTTACATTAGGTTTTTTTTAAAGGGACACCTAAAATATAACATGTGCACCTAATTTAAGAACTTGGGTGTACAAGGTGCACCTGTATAAAAAAATATATTTCGAGGCCTGCCTTAAAGTGATACTCTACTGAGTGATAAATATCAATTCTCTTGATACAGGCTAAAAACTAAAAAAATACACATAGATTGAAACAGTAAACTTCATATCCAATTAGTAAATAAGATACTATAAAGGAAATCAAGTTACTAAAGTATCATCGTAAAAACTGTATTTCATCTAAGGCTTTTTATAAAAAGGTGAAATTTCAAAACACTACACCACATTCTACTGGAAATGAGCCGAAATTCTTCGCCTTTTCAATTTTGAAACAAAAAATATATATAGACAAACTCGTATTACATGCGACTGAATTTGATTTATCCAGAAGGTTCAAAAAGAAGCTAAAATTGGCAAATTCACCTCATTATTTTCAAAACCTACAGTACCTATCGTTTATGAGCTGCAACATCAAAATACACTGCTGGCCACCTAAATTGCAACACCAAGAAAGACAAGAGATATCACAACAAAATTTATTTTGTAGATAACATGTTGACCAAGTATCAAATGATTAAATTTATAGATTTCTGTGAAGTGTGGTTCCTGCCAAAATCAGTAGCCAGAGTAGCCGCCATTGTTGGAGATCACCGCTGCCACACGCCTCGGCATTGATTCAAAGAGACTTTGGATGTGTTCTTGGGGTACAGCAGACCAAGCAGCTTCCACACGTTGCCAAAGTTGATCTGGTGTGGCAGCTGGGGATGTAATCTGGGTCAATCGTTGAGCAACCATGGACATGTTTTCTATCGGCGAAGGATCCGAAGAGCGAGCTGGCCAGGGAAGCAATTCAATCTGGCGATTGACGAAGAACCCTTGGACAATGCTTGCCACGTGTGGTCGCGCATTATCCTGTTGAAATATGGCTTGGGCAAGCCCTGAAGGTAAGGAAGGACAACTGGCTCCAACACCTCGGAGATGTAGCGGTGGCTGTTTAAAGTACCGGCAATGCGTACTAGAGGAGTGCGAGAGTGATATCCAATACCGCCCCATACCATAATACCCGGTGCAGGACCAGTGTGGCGGTGCAAAACGCAGCTGTTCATCATCCTCTCTCCACGGTGTCTCCAGACTCGAATCCGACCATCGTGGTGTCGCAGACAGAAGCGTGACTCGTCAGTAAAGACAATTTCATTACATTCTGCCGACCACATCCTTCTTTCATCGCACCATTGGCGGCGGAGACGTGTGTGGTTCTGCGTCAAGAGTAGACGAAACAATGGACGTCTTGCGGACAGACCATTCTGCTGTAAACGGCGTCGAATGATACGCGCAGACACTGGATGATGCGTTACAGATTGAATGTGCTGTGCTATGGTTCGTGATGTGGCTGAGCGATCCATCACTGCCACACGCACAATATGCCTGTCATCACGTGAAGTGGTGCACTGAGGTGGATGCGATCGAACACGTCGGTCCGTCGTACCCTCCTGCATCCAACGATCACATATCCGCATTACAGTTGTTTGGTTTCGTCCAATACGACTACCGATTTCCCTGAAAGATAATCCACAATCTCAGTAGGCCACTATCCTTCCTCTGTCGAACTCGGATACTTGATCAAAAGATGATCGCTGTTTTCTACAAGGCATAATTGATCGGGTTTTTTTTTTAAACCACAAGAAAAACACAATTGCCTTACTTGAAATCGTTCAAATCTCCAAGCCTTAAATAGCCTTTTGAAATGGCGCCACAGTCGCGCCTGATGTGCGTCTGCGTTGAAATTCTAATCATTTGCATATCTCACCTCCGCTAATGCATGTTGTAAATTTCATATCATTTGCATGCTTCCTTCAGGGTGTTGCATTTACGGTAGCCAGCAGTGTATAACATTTTGATATAAAAAAGGGTTTCAAGTTTTCATTACTATAAAAATATATAGGATGCTGTAAAATACTCCAGTCATCTAGCGGTCCAGTATTAATTGAAATTTACCAGTTTGTTGCTGGAAAGAATATAGTATTTCACATTGGGATGGTGGTTAGTCCGAAACTTATTTTTTTTAATTGTGCCCATATTGCAAGCTCATGATTTAAGCATGGTATTATAAGTATAGCAAGAAACAATAAAAATAAAATATTTTTTTTACGTCCCTAATTGCTGTATTTTCCAAGGTATCCGGTCTTTTTTATCTTTTTGCATCATCCTGTTTCCTTTCCTCGTTAACAAAGAGTACATATTTGTAAAAAATGGTACAATCAACTTCATTTCAAAAGTTAAATCATTCTTAATCAAGCATTTTTATGTTGACAATTTTTCCTATTTCTATTCAGAAACTTGGTTGCGCTGTAACAAAAGCGATGTTATTTGGTCATTTAGCTCTAATTTGCCATTTTTCAAACAGTATCTTGACGAAGTATATGGTTCATAATCAATTTTTATTTATAGGCTTTCTTCGAATGTTTGAGAACAACCAAAGAAAAAATTTGTAGCCGTCAATACAAGCATTTTTTCAAAGTAGAAACGGGATTCCGTAAGAAACTTACTGAAGCCTTGTGGGCCACCCGAGTCTGTTTACTAGGTGTCAAAAGCATAGAAAGTTTATAAGATTGCCAAATACCTTTTATGTTGTGTCTGTAATTGATTATTTTTTACAATAAACTGTTTTTACTCGAGTATTTTACTTTTACAGTGCGATGAATCGAATCAACAAACCATATCCAAATAAAATATGGTATTAGTGAGATTGGGCAAATATATACTGCGTTCTACATAATTTGCAGAATAGTTTTTATTCAACCACTCCAAGCTGTTCTAGTCGACATAGGATATTAATAATTGATTTTTAAATGAAAATCCAATAAAGTGGTTACTGCTTTTTTTAAATTCAATGTTTGAAGACAACACGGTGCAGTGTCATTTTCGCAATCTAGATGGACAAAATTCAATTTTCTTAGTGTCGCAGATCGTCAAAAATACATTATGTCTTAAAAGCAGTTTGTACCCTGCAAGACACAGGGGTATTTTTCTAAACAATTCCTCTTAACAGGAAGTACAGGGGTCCAAAGTATTACTTTCTCGGTTGGTTGTAAAACCAATATGGCGAATGCGTATTAGTACTTAGAGGAAAACTGAAGAGTATAGGTCCTATATTTTCTTTAGCGCTATTTGATGGATACAATCATTATCTTCTGTTCATGGAGGTATGTTTACATGCTTTTATTTTTCTTGGATAATATTTCATTAATTTGCAAGATCCATTTGAATTTGTAGCGAATTAACGTCTTACGCAACTGCTGATTTCAACTAGACTTTTAACATATTATCTATCCGTATATTGCTAAAACATTACATGAATATATTATAGTCTGATTTATTTGACGAGCGCAGAACAAAAATATTCTTGCAGAAGTTTGCGGAACTGATAGATAGTCCTTAAATTTCAGAATGACTGAAAATTTTTTGTCAGGCCATTTTTTACATTTAGATGATAAAATTCGAAGCACAAACGAAAATAAACACAAATAACTATAAAAATGTCAGGAACTGATACGAATAGATTCAATATATAGATTAGTCATCATATATCCACTAATTGTAAGTTTACGAGCAAGGTCTAAAACTAAATACAGCCAAAAATGTCCTAAAAGGTTGAATTTATTTTAAGAACCTTCCCTTTAATATTCAGTAGACTAAGCAGTTGAGATTCCAAGTACTATATAGTTTTGTAATAACTTTTCAAATAGAGATATTCCTCTTTAGTTTTCCTATTACGTATATCTACTTTATTTTTAAACGGAACTGTTGAGTATAGCTGACCATTATTCAGGTGTACATTAATATATAATTGCTAAATAATTGATCGAAATATTTTTATATACGGAGCAAAATTCACTAATTTCTTTAAATTTAGCATATTTCTGCATTCCAATGGTAACTAAAAAGTATTAAATATACACCATGCCAGTATTTTATCACTCTCACAACTTCTTAACCACACAAAACCAATGTATATTTATGCAATAATTTTGTCCTAGATTGCTAAAATGACGCACTGTACAGCGTCTAAGGGCGTTCCATGCATGTTCAGTGGTGTTTAAGTGCGGTGAAAAAGGATAGGTCGTTCAGACGCATTTCTTCGAATTTCAGGTGTTCCTGAATCAAGCTAACCCTTTGAGAAATTTCCGCATTGTCCATTAAGAGGAACCGCGAACGAAATACAACCCCAAAAAAGCCTCACATACTGAGGCAAGATGACATCCCTATTAACCTCAGATGTAATAGTTAATGACCCTATTAACTTCGTCTGTCTAACACATACACAAGTGTGTACGCACATTGAGATTATTTAAGGGGGTAACCTCAAACATTCCTCTACCTCCATTGTGATAACTTTTGACTATGGACAGGATTTTAACGCGGTTACATAGTGCCGGGAACTTATGACCACATCTCCAGCCTGTCAGTTGACACATGGGCGAACATTTAGGTCCGTTCTCTAACTTTTTTTCTGTTGAAACTAATTAAGTTATGCCATAGTAAATTGATTTTTCAGTTTTTAATTTCTGAATGCACATTGGACGGGGCTCCTCTTTTCTTAGAGTGCTTATATTAAGCTTACTTTCTCTCGACACTGCATTCTAATCATTTAGTATTTTAAACATACATCACTTTCAGTTTTTGCAACAGTTCTATAACACTACGTTTCATTTCAAATTACTATTAAATTATCTTTTTTTTCCGAGAAGGCCCACATAGCATTTTCTATAATCAATCGTATGTCGTCCTCCACTCAACAAGTTTAATGACACCCGATATAGAGGCATATTCGAGACAACCCCATGTCTTCATTTCGAGCCACAGTACCAGTATAGGAAGACACGGTCGTCTCTGATTAGATGACAGATCCCCAACGGAATGGTCAAAATATGTATTACCATGTACAAAAATTTAATTTGCACAAATATAAAAAAAAAAGTTCAATTTTCTTTTGTATACTATTGTTTCAATGTGTACAACAAGATTTAAAACAGAATGCATACTGCAATACAACTTTTTCACATCCTCTGCCGGGTATGACACAAGACATCAAAATTGAAAACCTTCACTTTCAATAACTATATTATAAAACAACTATTGAAAGTGGATTATTATAAATTAAAACAAGAATGTTCTAAATAGATGTGAAAACGAATACATGTGGGATTTAAAAAAGAGACTTATGACACAAAAGGCTACTCTTCAGCGAAAAAGCACACTTGAAATATCTAATACACTAGGGGGCTCCGCCCCCTGCTCGCCAACCCCCGGGGATTGCTGCGCAATCCCATTTTGGCTTGTTCCCAAATCAACACTCCTTTCGCAGAATCAAACTCTGCGACAGCGAAACTATCTTAATAATTCGTATAATCCTGATTTGACTTTCTTGTCCATTACGTCACAGCGAGGGCTCCGACCCCTGCTCCCCAACCCCCGGTGATTGCTACGCAATATCATTTGGTTTGCTTTGGAAACCAACACTACTGTCGTGAGGTTTTCGCTTTTTATTTTTACTTTAACACTTAATGGACCCTAAACTCATAGCCGCATCATTAAAAAACCATGTTCATCTTGTTCCCAGTACAAAATTTTGAATAAACCATGCTAGTCTCGTAATATTCTGATCTATTCAATCGGCAAGCCGTTTGAGAATCGAGAAAAAACGAGCATGACGTCACAGCGAGTTTCAAATGTATCTGGCAAACCCGAAAATGTAAACCTTAATTTCCATAAATAAGAACGAACGCAATCGCTCCGTGATAAAAAAAAAATACGAAATCTGTTTGACCAACTTTTGATTGCATCGAATTTATTTATTAACCTATCTCTCTATATTAAAAAAAGTTACCGATTGAAAACTGTGTTGTTTAGCTCGATTCTTAGACGGTTTCCCGAGAAAGTACTGATCGGAAAAAAACGAAATTAACAAGGTTTGTTCTTCATAGTATTCCCTGGACAATTATTAAGATTTTTTTTCCGATGCGGCTATTAGTTTAGGGTTTATTAAGTGTCAAAATTGAAAAAGCAAAATTTCTTCCGCGAGTGAGCAAAACACATACAAATTTTCAATCTTCAGCCGTGAGGTTTTTTTTAAGAATACCCCTCAACGTAAATTTTTGCAGCTCGTCGAGGTTTTTTTTTGAAATTTCAATTTGGTTCATGAAAATATTTTTTTGAAATTCGGGACATTTTCGTTACTTTTTTTTAAAACAGCCGTATCTATATCTTATTACTATTAGTTTTTAATTTTGAAAATATCGCAGTATACCTCAGAATGTACTCTTTCTTACGGTACAATTATTTTTGAAATTGGTTCATAAATAAATTCGATGCAATCAAAAGTTGGTGACACAAATTTCGTATTTTTTATTTCGCGGAGCAAATTCCGCACGCATATGAGGGTTGTATTTCTGACTATCGAGTTTACCAGATATCAAATTTATAGCAGCAACAATTGCCATAAAAACGATTTATTTTTATTTGGCGAGGAAAAAGGATCTCTTTTTTCCCCTCGGTTCTCAGACGGTTTACCGAGAAAGTACAAAGTACAGATGTAAAGTTTGGAGATTAACACGGTTTAATTAAAATTGTACAGGGAACAAGATGCAGAAGATTTTTTACTGATGCGCTATTAGTTTAGGGTGCATTAAGTGTTAAAGTAAAAAAAAAAGTGAAATCACTTGCGAAAGAAGTATTTGTTTGCGAACCAAACCGAATGGGATCGGCGAGCGCAAGCGAGCAGGGCGCGAAGCCCTCGCTGTTACGTTATGGACCGGAAAGTGAAAGCAAGATAATAGGAATTCAGATAGTTTCACTCTGCGAAAGTAATGTTGGTTTGCGAGCAGTTTCTAGTTTTAAAAGTTCTAGTTTTTATGCTCTAGTTTTAAAAATAAATGTACCGTAAGAAAGAGTACAATCTTCGGTATACTGCGATGTTTTGAAATTTAAAAACTAATAGCAATAAGATATAGATATGACAGTTTAAAAAAAAGTAACAAAAACGTCCCGATTTTTTCAGAATTTCAAAAAAAATATTATCAGGAACCAAATTGAAATTTCTAAAAGAACTCGACGAGCTACAAAAATTCAAGTTTAGAGGTACTCTAATAAAAAATCACAACTTGAGACTGAAAATTTGTACGTCTTTTGCTCACTTGCGTTAGCTATTTCGCTTTTCCAATTTTGAAATACTTAATAAATCCTAAACTAATAGGCGCATTGGGAAAAAAAATCTTCAGAATTTTCCTGGGAACACGCTGAAGAACAAACCCTGTTAATTTTGTAATTTTCTGATCCTTACTTTCTCGAGAAACCATCTAAGAATAGCGCAAAACACAGTTTTAAATCCTGCGCGGCGGTAACTTTTTTTAATATAGAGATCAACTATGGAAACTACTAGATCCAATACTTCGTTTAGTTTCTTAGCCAGTCTTCATGACAAGTACTTCTATGCGCAAGAAATAGTGATGAAATTTTATATTTAGATTGATTGTTTTCACTAAAGTCACAAATCCCTTCATAGATGCTGCACTGTCGGTGTAAATATTGACATATCGATTCCATGATAATTTTAACGTATTCAAATACGACATTATCGTGTCAAATAAGTCCTGGCTAGTTGTACTCTCCAACTTAGTTCTTTGCAGCATAAAAATTGATTTATTATCTTCTGTTCATAAATAAATCGTACAAAGCCCAAGAGCTGCGCCTTGCCACCTGTATCAGTTGATTCGTCTACTAGTAATACAAAAGGCATGTTAACAAGTTCCCCTGAGACTTCTTTCAATGTTACAGGACATGTCGTTAATTCTTCTCTGAATCATGTCATCAAATACCGGAATCTTTAAAATCTCTTTCTTCCCCAAACATAATTGTCACTATTTCACAGCATGCATGTAAAATGAGAGATTCTGCTATCGCGTGTGTGGCTTAAATTTTAATGCTAACTCAGCAATTTCATACGACGCAAGTTGAGCTTTATCACTTTCATTTTTTTTAAATTGTCTTTGTTTACCTTACGTTTCCAAAAGCCTTTTGAAGTATTCTTTATTTTTTGATGAAAGAATTTTATGTTCATCTGAAAAACGACGCTATAATTCAACGGGAACTAGAGTGACGGGAACCATCGCGCTATTGGCAAGTTTCTTTCCACATATAACGCAGAGAGGAGTTGCGACACTATATTTCCGGTCGAAGTAAATCCGAATTTTAAGGCCCGGTGCACACATCCGGTTTTTCAACGTGCGGCGCCGCTGCGGCACGGAAGCCCAACTATGCACACATAACCGTGAAATGACACAAGTACTCATTTCGCGCCATTTGCGATTCATATTCCATCGAAGAAAACGTGTTTATTTCGCTTACTTGGTGTACAAAAAAGCATATTTTGATACAAAATAAACGTAACTGGATACAACCAATTATTAACACAATTATTTATATTCCATTTATTTATGAAAGCAAGGTACTTCAGAACGGAGACGCGTGTGCGGCGCCGTGGGGAACTGCGGAACAAATTGCACGGAAGTTGGACGTGCCTCGCCGCAGCATGTGAACACTACTGCATTGGATCTAATGTATCTCAGACCGCACTTGCGTTGCGGCAGCGGCGCCGCACGTTGAAAAACAGGATGTGTGCACCGGGCCTAAGTATTCTTTGTCGTACAAACGATTGAAATTCCGAGTTGATTTCACAATTTGTATATACGCCTTCAATTGTACTAGTGCTAGCAGTAGCATTGATATCAAGACGAAATTTCTTTATGATGAAATTATCTATTACCTTTAATAATAAATATAAAATTAATAATATGATGCAAGACCTACGTAAATTTATTTAATTCAAAAAATCAAATCTATACGATTACTGGAAATCAGCGAAATAAACCACATCGACTGGTCAGAATTCCAATGTGAATTGGATAGACACAATAATACACGAATGGGCAGTTCGTTTACCGGTAGTACTGGTTCGGGAGAGATCGTAGATTTTCGTACTATACAAAAACCACTAGGTTTAGTCTAGAATCTGACGTCATTTTTCAAATTATTTTACATCGTATTGATTTTTCTTTTACAACAATTTTTAATTGTGTGCTTGTTTTTTTTCGCAGAACACTAAAAGTGGCTTCACGTAGCACCAGTGTTCCACGGATTTAGAATGTCACATCTAGCAATTTAAAATTTCCTTGAAGGGATTGATAGCAATGATTTGATGTCAAATTGATTGGACGGATATTTTGTTTAACCAAATCTTTCATAAAAATGAAATATTAGTCTTTAACAAAAATTGAAGTTTGCTTTAAACAGTTCCCTTGCTTGAGTATTTCTTGAGACAGGGAATGTCCTGTTAAGTTGGGAGGATTTTTATTCATCAGAATAATTTAGTATCTGAAAGGCCAGGTTTAATTATAAATCTTATTTTGCAGTAAAAACTAGTTTCACACTTCGCTCGCTCCTTTCAACAACGTCATACCTCAAAAAACGTGATTTTTCAGGAGAGTGATTTTAAAGTTTAAAAGTAGAATAAAATTTATTAAAAATAAATATTACGGAACAGCTACACTCTACGTTTATGAGCGATGGCAACGGCCTTTGTTAACTTTTTGGCGCACTTCTAAAGTCGCCAAGGAATTTTTTTTCTTTTTACAACACACTTTTTAAAAGAATTTCAGAACGAAAAAAGCAAGAAATAATACAACCTGATAAACTCAGAATTCTTTCGTAAAAAAATAATGAAAACAAAAATGGTCAATAAAACAAAACTCTTAATCTTTTCGTGAAAACTATTTTGATAAAATAAAAATTCCACAACTGTCAAAATGCAAATAAATGGACCAATGGTATCACAGAAAACGATTTAAAAGGACCAATGCAATCATAGGATACTTAAAAAACAAAATAACAAATGGGAGGAACGAAAAAATTTCAAACAAATCAATGAAATAAAACAATTTTAACAGATTTTGGAAGAACTTTCTAGAAGATTCAAAATGAAAATTTAAAGTTCTGTTTGCCGAGGTTGTCATGAAAACCACAACAACCATAACAAAAGATGGGTTGCCTTAATTTATCGCAACTCGCTACTAGAAGTGCTCCAAAAAAAAATCGCCAAGCCGTTGCCATCACTCATAAACGTAGAGTGTAGCTGTACCAATATTACTTCTGCTCTCTAGAGACTAAATATTGAGCGGTGAGATATGACGATCTTGCAGGGATATACTACTCTTTTAGAGCATTCTAAAAACAGACAACACTAAAAATTGCCAATTTTTGAGATATGGAGTTGTTGAAAGAAGTAAGCGACTTGTATCAATACAGAATCCTTTTTAATATTGGAAATCTATTTTGTTGAAATTTAAGAGCCATTCTTTGAATTCAGCATGTTTTGTGCTTCACCCTCCCTCCAATTATAGCATACATTGTTATAATATTTAAAAAAAATTATGTTGGTGGGACCTGCTGTAAATTATAATTTGTTTTGAAAGCGAAAAAATGAAATTTTTTTCTTTAGTCTCCAAAATTGCAGTTGCTCCTGGATTAAAGTGGTATTTGAAGGTCTAAATAAAGTAAATTGATTGTAGAAAGTACATAAACCAAATAAATAGATATTTTAATATCAAAATCCATATTTATTGCAAAAAAATACTACTTTAAAGTATATAAAGTACAAAAATAAACTATTCATTACTAACATTAGTTAACAGATTTGATCAAACTTACAATGTTTAAAAATATGAATTTAAATGCTCTTTTACCATGCACAGTACTGCACAAAAATCATTAGAGTTCAAATGCAGGAAGAATTTTTCCAGAACAGGTTCCAAATCCAACACGATAACCTTCACCTTGACAATACCCTGCAAAATGAATACAATTTCAAGCAGAAACAATAGCAATCATTGTTAGAAATATTTCCCTCCCTGGATTACAAAGGAACTGAGAAGTTTTAGGTTCATTTGCAAACACATTTTAAATCAGATTACGTAACTAATCAAATGGCAACTCAGGCCTTTTGGATGCAAAAAAGAGCTATCAGTTTAACCAATGAAAAATATTTCAAAGTGAAAAGGGCATTACAATAATTAAAAAAAAAATTACACCTAGGAAAGTTTTATTATCACTTAATGCTGACTTTTTACCAATGCTGTATGACTGAGTCGATTTGATCTGGTTTATTTCTCCTTTGATAAGCTCATCTAATTTTGCCATTTTAGTTCAATTTTATATTTCACTGTTTCTGTGATAAATTAACTTCTGTAAACCCTGTTTATTCAATAAAAAAAATTGTTATCACAAAATGTTTTAGAATTAAATCTTATACCTGCATGAATCCTTACCTGTGAGAAATATAACATTCAAATGATCACAGATAGAATGAAAACTTTACCTGTTAAGGTTACTTCATCACCATCCTTTAAAAACTTTCTGGTCTGACCATCATTTAGAAGTATATCCTTTGTTCCTTTCCATGACAATTCCAGCATTGAGCCATATGAATCGGGAGTCTATTTTATCAAAACATTTAATGATATTATGATACAAGATAATGTGCTGCATTGGTAAATTGGAGATATTTGTTTAAATATCAATAATATATAAATACTTTAGAGATGAGGCTATGTTTATAAATTAATATTTCTTATGTCTACTCAGATTTTCATTTAAATCAGCAATGCCGGTTAGCAACAAAGGTAGAACAGCAAATCAAAAGTTCACTTATGAATTCATTGAAGTTTCAACTTGAAATAAACAGACACCTCTCTTGGATCAGGTAAGACTCAAATAATAAATTTAGGTACATTTTTATATCTTTTATTAAGTTTTTAGGGGCAACAATGACTTATGTGTTTTATAATTTTATTAGTTACTTTACATAGCTTATGTTTATAATAGTATAATTTTGGATGAAAGAACAATTATGGAGGTGATAATTTCTATAACAGACTATTTATGACTGAAAAACTATAATAAAAAAATGTAAATCATTTACTTATTTTTCACACAACACACATGTAATTAAAGAACAGTATAATTTTTATGTAGCGTCTTGTCTTTACAATAAGATACGATCAAAAAGTGAAATATCAGTTTTACAACCCAATATTTGGAAACAGCAGTAAAGAAAAATGTAAACTTCACAAAAAATAATATTAAAAATGTCTGACTGGATTTATTTTAACTCGGCAATGTACATAGAACGTCCGAGAAATAGTTTCCTTTAAAAGAAAATGAAATTGTGTCTTTCAAATTTGTTCATCTTGTGAAATTTTCGATGAAATGGATAAAAAAAAGTTTTTATTTTGAATAAACCAATGTTGTATTATAAATTAAAGTCATTAGCATGTTCTTGGAGGCACTTGTGAATAATTTCAATCCACGATTCATTTTTGCAAAAGAATGGAAAATCAGATGAAGAAATAAAAAAGATTTATACAAAACAGAAATCTGAATACATGGAAATTATTATTTTTCTGGTTAACTTTAAATATGATAGAATCCTAAGTACAATTTTCTAAAGCAGATCCTTTTCCCCTACAATTTAATAGAGCATCTTTGCATTAAGAAATGTTCTATAGATGTCATAAAGGAAAATAGAAAGTAAAGAAAATAAATGTGATGGAAAATTAAAATATTTATACAATTTTAAAAGTAACAATAATTACTTCCCTTTTCATCTATATCTTCTTTTTTAATCATAACAATACAGTCATTTTACTGGTTAATTATACATTAAATATTTAAAATATTTTTTAAATATTATAATGAATTTTAAAATGAATATTCTGACACCTTTCCACTTATGGTTCCAGATGCTAGAAGATCTCCAGAATTCATATTGCATCCAGTGATGGTATGATGAGCTAATTGTTGTTTCATGGTCCAATACATGTACTGGAAGAAAATATATGACCACAAAAATTATGAAATACTTGAATTAATTTATTGTATAAACAAGTAATGCAAAAAATTGTATAATCATTAACGACACCTAATTTTTTTTAATTCGGTAAAGTGATATATTTTATATTATTCACTAGGAATTTACAGGTATTAAGATAATAAGTGGAACTGAATCAGCATGCAATTCATTGCATTCAAAATTTATAGTAACTAAGACTTTCATTATTTATAATACAACTCACACAACGACCTAAAATGATCGATACAAAAAAACTTACTTGATATTATAGCAAAATCAAAATTACAATTTTTTTTTTATCCTTCACAATGCACAATTAATTTATACCAGCTTCTAGCATCCATATGTTTTATTACAAAATCAATACATATTTACACATTTCACTAAGCTATGAAGTACACTGAGTACACTGGAACACTAGCCACTGCATGGCTAGCCCGGCGTTGCCCGTATTAATCTGGTGTAAAATTTTCTGAAGATTTCTTTATTTATTTAAAGAAAATCATATTTTTAGGCATCAATCTAAAGTGAAATGTTCTAGAGATTTCAAATCTGTTGAAATATTTTATCTATCTTTAGCAATTCCGATTTTACGAAAAAAACTTAACAATCCCAGTCAATATGTTTTTTATTTTTTGCTCTCATTTGCGGAAATAGGACAGGAAATGTAATGTTTTTTTTTGTAACGCAATGGGCAATCTGTTTTTTTTTTTTGGAAAGAGAAAGTTCACATGATGTTACAATCTCTTGTGAAAATATAAACGGTCACATGGGTAGAAAAAGTCCATTTTAGAGGGTTTCTTCTTTCGTCCGGAAGAAACGCGCTTAAAGAACCAGAAAGAGAATAAAACTATTAAATTCATTTAAAAATCTTGTAGATTAAATTTTTTAATTTCGCAGCAACCCAAAAATTGCAAAAAATTTGGACTACCTGTGTGCCAAATCTCATTGCTGTAAGTGCCATAGATCGTTAGGATTTTGCGGCCGATAAAGACAGACAAACAATTCCTTTTATAATAGTAGAGATGAAGGGAAGGTCCATTCACACCTAAGACCCAGTCTACTAATATTAAAGCTCTGTGGGCAATTATTCTGATGGAATGTCTTAACATCTTTCCCAAAGCCTTCAGGCCACTTGTAGGCTCAATGCCATGTTGCTGCACTCTGCCTGTTAGAAGAGATGCTACACGTACTAGGTAGGTATCCCATGTATTTTGACACTTCCTCTGTAATGTTAACAGAGAAATATCTGTAATATAACAAACGATAAATCTTACCTTAAAGTTAGACTTGGAAATTATAGTGGCTTCTTTTGATTTGTCAGCTAGAATGAAAAGAACGTATGAAATTAAGGGCATTTATTAGTTAATATTTTAGGGGAATTAGTAATTTAATACAATAGAACCTCATTATAGTAGGGGCTAAAGGTTGTCTGGTTTATAACAAATAACTCTTAAAGGGTTACAAAACAAAGTCCCTAATCCGGAACCCTCTGCACCTCGGCCATTCCGGATTTTTCAGGATTTCGGATAAATTTTTTTTTGTCAAAAAAATCCTACCCCCCACATTTTCCATCTTTATTGCGTCTGAATTCCCCCGTTCGTTATTTACGGCCGGAACATGTTTGCAATACCTAAAATATCAGATATATAAAAATAAGAATAATTTTATAAAAGGGAAAAACTTTTTAATACAATGCAATGCATTTTCTTACAAATTTTCTAATTTTTCTGTGGGGCATTTACTTTGAACATGTCTGTTATTTTGCGTTGTTTCATAAATTTGGTCCAGGTTGAACTCCTTATTCCTTAAAAATTGTTCTTAAAAGAGGAGGAAAGATGGAAAAAAAAATGCTGGTTGGCAAAGTGTCCGGATTTTGAACAATTCTGCATTTCGGACTTTGAAACTTTGTACTGTATAATGTAACAGGGTTTATTTCAGTGAAATTAAAGTAGTTAGCTATAAAAAGTGTTTAGTTCAAATCAAATAAAAAACTACCTTCAACATAGGTTGAATTGAAAAGATGTGTACGTATACACTGCATTAATGGTCCTAGATCATGTTGATAAAAATAAGCATTCTTTATTATTACAATTTTTTACCTGTCCTTTATAAGCGATATGTCCAATATAATAGGGTCCATTATTAAGAGGTTCTACTGTGTCTTCAAAATTAGCTTATATTTATTTTTAAAAGCAGATAGTTATTAACCTTTTGACTACAGCTATAGATATAAATGCCACGATTCTTATAACTTTTAAGGTACAACTGCTGTACTGGCCGTAGTCTAAATTCTTTCTTGGTGCGACCACAGTACAACTGCTGTATCAGCCATAGTCTAAAGGTTCAGAGAATTTAGGTTTTGAATATATGCATAATTATAAGAAACATAGCTATGTCAATGAATAAGATCCATATAAAATTCTTCTTGGATGTACTCACAGCATAATGCAACCTCTAAATGAATATCAAAGTTGAAGTTATCGGAATGCTGCAAGTAAGGGAATGGTACAGGGTCTTGAGGAACATTCTCATGTAAAAAGGGCATCAAGGCTTCCATAGGAACCACCCAAGGGCTGATAGTTGTACCCAAGCTCTTTCCCAAAAATGGCCCCAAGGGAACATATTCCCATTTCTGTATATCTCTTGCTGAAAGACAAAAGAAACAGTAACGTTATCAATCTTATTTTAAAACTATATAGCTAAAATTGTCTTCAGTTTGACAAATATATTGCTGTGTTGGATGAAATTTTTCCTTTGACTAGATGTTATCAAATGTTTGAGCAATCAAATTATAAAAAATAATAATAATAATAATAATAATAATTAATTCTACAAGAGCTAAAGTTCTTTGAAATTTTCAATATGTAGTTATTTTATTAGGTAAAGCAAAAAAGAAATTTTAATAGAAGAAAAATGAACTAATCAGACAAGGCAAAATAACTCAATTTAGTAATTATCAGGACATGAACTTTGTTAACCTAAAGTTTGTACAAAAATTACCTAAAAATTCAATTAATACGCTTTTGATTTCAAAAATACTTTACAAACTGTCTGAAAATAAAAAAAAATATTTCATACATATGCATTCAAATAACCCATATGCTAAAAATTTGAGAGCCTGAAGGTTTATGCAATAAAGTAGTGTTACAAAACAGCAAATAGGGATTCCACTTACTGACTATAAGTGATCTCTCAACAGTCCTTCATAGAATAAATCATATATATATTATCCACTGCGTTGCCTGTGACAGTTCTTATCGAGGAGTCAGGGGCCAGTGGCGCAAACCGAATGGAAATTCGTAGCCTAATGGAATTAATTCCCTGCAAATTAATTTGGTTGGCGAAATTATGAATATTATGAACTATGGTTTGGTTGAATTGGATAACAGCCATAACGGAGTTGCCCGTAGTGTAGGTTTGCTATGCAACCAAGTGCAAATTCGTATGACGTCACAATCTCTTGTGAAAATATAACTATTTAAGTGAAAAATTACTTATTAAAATAAAATAAAATGTATAAGGTATCTATCTGGTGTCAAATTTTCTGCAGATTTCAAATCCGTTGAAATTTTTAATCTATCTTTATAGATTCCGATTTTACAAACAAAAACTAAACAATGACAGCAAAACATTTTTTTTTTGCTTTCTTTTGCTGAATAAAATAAATAGATTACTTTTAAATTACGTTAAAAAATTAAAATTTAGATTACGTTAGAAAAATAAATAGATTACTTTTCCTGTGTGAACTCTTACAATTTCAGCAAAACATTTTTTTTTTGCTTTCTTTTGCTGAAATTGTAAGAGTTCACACAGGAAAAGTAATCTATTTATTTTTTTAACGCGAAGGTTGATGTGACGTCACAATTTCTTGTGAAAATATAAAAGATATTAAATTAAAATTTTTTATTTATTCAAAGAAAATCCTATTTTTAGGTAACCTTCTAATGTAAAATATTCCAGATTTCAAATCCTTAAAATTTTTACTCTATCTTGAATGGTCTAGAACAGTTATTCTCAATCACTGTGCCGCGGCACTTTTGTGTGCCGCCAAATTTTAGAAATGTATATAGTAAAAATTATAATGTTTTTTTGTTATTACGAGTAAAGTTTGTTTAAATTAAAGAAAAGTACACTGTAAAAGAAAACTGTTGTTTTTACAGGAAAATACCATATTTTTAACTGTTTTTATCTTCGATAACTGTGACCTTTCATAAAGTGAAATATTCGCCCCAACGTGATGTGATTATCCCATGATAGCCAAAAAAGCTTTCAAAATATTATTACAATTTTCTACATCTTATTTGAGTGACTTCGGATTTTCAGTATTAACCAATATAAAAACGAAAAGAAGATCGAGACTGTTAAATGTAGAAGACGATATGAGAGTAGCATTGTCATTTTTACCACGAAATATAAATAAAATTATCAAAAAACCTCATGCTCTAATTTCTCATTTAAAGTATTCTTATTATTACCTTGTAATTAACCCCTTAATAAATGTATTGTTGTTTTTGTAGTACATATTATATTATTTTATTTTACATTCAAAATTATTATCATAAACTACGTTACACAGTGTATTATAGGTAAGTAAACAACTTTTAAACTTTTTTTTTTGTTTGTGTGTGCTGCCAAATTTTGAAACCATTAAAAGTGTGCAGCAACAAAAAAAAGGTTGAGAATCACTGGTCTAGAAGAAAGAAAAAAGAACTAAATAACTCCAGTTAAAAGTTTATTTGTTTTTTATCGTCTGCTGGAAAATCATTCCTCTGTGCAAAATGAAAATGGAAAAATAAATTTAGAATCTGTGATCTTCTATGCTGTTGTATTCAATAATAATTTTTTAAATGTGGCGCGACCCAAAAATTGCCAAAAAATTCTGACTACCTGTGTGCCAGATCCCATTAATGTAAGTGCCATAGATTTGTTTGAACTTTGTGTGTATGAAACAACTGACAGACAAACACTTTCTTTTGTAATTAGAGACTGTTATAAAAGGAAATGTTTGTCTGTGGCCTCTGTGAACTGTCCTGACGAATCTATGGCACTTACAATAATGAAATTTGGCGGGCAACGCCAAGAAAATCACGGGTAAAGCTGTGCTGGCCACGCAGTGCCTAATATATATATAGGGAAAGTAAATCCTTCATAGGATGAATACTGTGTAATCAATTTTTAGTTAATACTTTTACGAGATTTTTTCAAACATTTTTCTAATATTTTTCAGAGTTTTTAGTAAGTTAGTTTAGTTGAAAACAATTTGGGAAACATAACTTCATTTTAACTAACAATTCAAAAATATAATAGTAAAATGTGATCTTCCATTTTCCTCTGACAAGCCTAGAGAAAATCCCCAGCAGCCTATAATCTTTCCACTGCCAATGATTAACCAAAGTTTATAAAGGATGTTTGATACAAGAAACTAACAGATGAGTCATGTAATGCATTTTGTAGTAAAAACGAAACAGCAAATACTAAATAAATCAAGTTCCAACAAAAAGTTGTTTAAAACCCAAGACGAAAAATGACAGAAACTTTGAAAAAATAACCAAACGTAACCTAAAAATCTTGAAAAATAACCAAAAAGATATTCTAAAAATCTAAAAAAAGACACACATTTTACCAAAAACTACATAGATCTAGAATCAAGAGATTGCAAACAAAATTTGCCTCTAAATTGTCTATGAAATGTTAAAAAATGTTGATGTCAGCAAAATTGAGATTATTATAATTCTACATAAATTAGATGAAGAGAAATAATTAAGATTAGTTCATCATGTATTTTCTTGGGCTTGCCTTCACACATGGGAAAAACATGTCAATCTATAAAACAGCACAGTAGAAAGTGTGATGCCTTAGTATTGGATAAAAAGAAAAAAGTAATAAACAAACAGGGTGACAAGCCATAACAAGGGAATAAGATGGATTTTATAATAATGTGATGTGACTGAACAAAATTATTTTAATTAACTTAGATCAAAATGGACTCTCACCACTCCAATCATTCATTAAAACCATCCCAAAAATATGATCCTGAGCATTTTCAATCTTAATAGGTTCCCCAAGCTTAGAAGGAGTTCCTATGAAAAATCCCATCTCTAATTCTAGGTCCATCAACTTGCAAGGACCAAATTGTGGAGGCTGATCTGGAAAAAATGGAAATGAACACCGATGCAAGAGATACATGAGTGGTTGAGAACAGTACTACATAAATTGGTATTAAGCAATATTAAGTTAATATTCTACTTTTAAAGACAAATAATAACTTACTGTCATCTGGTCTTAGCTGCCCATTAGGCCTCCTAATAGGAGTACCAGATATGACAATAGAGGAGGCTCTTCCATGATACCCTACAGGTAAATATTTCCTTCAAGAAATAAAGTGAGAATTAGATATTTTGGTGGTATTTTAATTTTACCTTAAAAGGTTTTGAAATTTTTAATATTATGATTTCTTTCACTTTACCATCCTAAACTTATGTAGAGATCACTTAAATTATAAATACTTATTTTAATCTGGCAAGTAAGCCTTAGGGCCACAGTAAAAAGTTCTTGCTGAGTAATGAATAGGCCCCGAATTCTGAGGTTCTTACTTATCCAGTTCTATGCACTCCATATTAAATTTGTAAACATATTTTCATGATTTGTGATATACAGTTCAAAGTCCCAAATCCGGACGTCTGAAATCCAGAATTTCCAAAATCCAGACGTTTTGCTAATCCTGGTAGGTATCCTCTCTCACACTTTTTTCTATCTTTCCAACAATTTTTTAAAAATAAGGTGTTCAACCTAGATCAAATTGATGAAACAAACCAAAATAATGGAACTTGTTTAGAGTAAATACCATACAGGTAATGTAAGGAAATTTTAATTAACGTAGCACTATAGCAACACAATGGCTATTGACGACTGTCGGGAATCAATCCCCTAAGGGAAACATCTGAAAATACCACACAGAAAAATTAGAAGCTTTGTAAGGTAGAATTTGTTGCATTGTATTAAAAATTATTTATTTCCTATTTATATATATATTTTAGTATTGAAATTGTTCCGGATGTAAATAACGCACAGGGGTATAGATTTTTTTTTTTTTTTTGACAAAAAAACCCTGCAAATTCGAAATTTGGAATGGTTAAGGACCGGATTTTGGATTGTACAAAATAAAATATGTAAATTTTATAGCACCTAAAAATACCTATTTTGGTATTTCCGGCCTATAAGAATCTAAAGCAGCTCTATATCACCAAAATGACTTTTGAAACCTACTGAAAACCTTTCCCGATACTTCGACTTTTAATGCATTTTGAGCAATTTTATAACAGATGAAGTAGTCTAAGACACTGTATCATTTCAGACGACAAAATATGCAGTTTTGTGAATGCACTACATATAAAACCTGTAATACATGCACTCTTTTTCAGAATTGAAGACATACATATAAAGAAAAGGCTTTAAAAATCCATTTGAGGATAGCAAAACACTATTCCAATGTTTTCGATACAGCACGTGTCTATAGCTGATGGAAACAGGAAGGTCAGAGTTTAAAAAAATCACAGGTTTTACTATTACGAATGATAATGATAATGTGTCTTTAGACCAACAAAATGGAGAATTTGTTTTTCCCAGTACCAAACCAGAAAACTATGAAAAGATAAGGTTAGTAGCATTTTGACACCAAATCCCCTTTTGCAATATTCATTAAAATGTGATTGATGTTTGTATCCACATGTTTGATGAATATTTCAGTTTATTTCTGAAAAATAAGATTTATTTCCTGTATTTTCAGAATTAAAAAAGTTTTTACGTGTTTTGTAAAATGAATGCTTTATGGAATTGAAAGTTGTTATTCAAAATATTGGAGTTTGTGAATAGCTTTTTTTGTGGGGAAAAATGGAGAATAATTCTTGGTAAAGAGGTAATGAATTTCGCTCCTTGACATCATATACTTCTGTTGCATATTTTCTTTAGGACTAAATCAAGTTCTTTTTGAAGATTGCAAAAAAAAAAAAAACCTATACCCCTGGTTTTATATAAACAATATCTTAGTATTTAATGCATGTATATAAGGTAAAATTCAATTTTGTATTCATAAATTTTAACTTAAATATTGTAAAAAGGTACTGTTAACTTTTCACCAACAGTACTGGAAAACCTGGATGTTAAAACAGATTGCTGAAGGGAATTCTAAATGTGTCTTCTACCTATTCTATATGTTGAACCTATATTTTTACTGTATCATAAAATATTACAATTGATATTTATTAAACCTTGCTCATATTGAAACAATTTGCTACCTATTACTATGGACCCATGAAGAACTTTTAGTCAAACCAATTTTCTATATTCTAATTGGTTCATTAACAAAACAAATATTTGCATCTGTTTTGTCATTAGAATTTACTATAGTGTTGCAGTACTATAGTATTCACTTGCACAGTGGCATTGTTAGACAGAAAGTTGAAATAAATCCTGTTGATACCCAGTTTAATAAAATGCCAGGATGGTTTTAGTCACTGGTCATTAATCGATTTAAGAAAGCTAGTATTTTTATGTAAACTTTTGAAGTGGCAAATATGCCCCCAATGGATCATTTAAAACAATTTATGTTAATTTGTCTGATAATCTATAGTGATAGCTTTGTTAAAATCCATAACAACCTAGGCCAAGAGTTTTAAAGATCTATAAAACTTAGAACATAAGTTGTAAAAAGCCCAATTTAAGATTTTTAACATCTAAAAATCCTGGGTCTAATTTTGAAACAAGTCCTTAAAAATGTCGATTATGAAACGGACTTATAATTATGGAGTACAAACTTTAAAAAAAAAAATCTCATTTTGCCTGGTTATCATTGTATGGTCATTTTTCATACATTACAAAATGATAGCTTTAAATTTTTACAATGCCTACATTTTAATTCATCATAGCATAAAATGGGGTAGATATGATAAAAAGTTTAATAGATATCTTAATTTGAACACTATAGAAAAAAAATAGAACTTTTTTTAAATAAAAATATTCCCCCTTAAAATTATGAGGATATAGGGTTCATATTAAATCTAGTTTCTAAAATAAAGATAATTTACACATAATAAAACTGAAAACAAAGCACAAATAACATCATTAATTGCAGGCAATTTAGACTAATTGAGTTTAATCAAATGTGAAGTAATTTTGGACTTAAACTCTTGATGAAAATAGAATTAATTTGCATACCAGTTAGGCATCAAAGCATTATCTTTGCCACGGAACATTATTCCTACATTAGTAGCATGCTCTTCTGATGAGTAGAAATCTGTGTAGTCACCTAATAACATTAAAGTTACAGAAAATAAAATAATTATAACAAAGGTATGTTATTCTAAGCAAGCGAAAAGTTGTTTTAATGTTAACTTTACACTTTTACACATTTTAGGTACATAAATTTTTATTTTAAACGAATTTCCAAAATTTACGAAGATCTTGCCTTTCTTTATCTTCTCTCCTCATGAAAAAGATGCATTTTATTTTAATTTCTTGTACACATGTCTCCATACAGCAAATATCTAATTAACAAATATTTTACTAAATGAATATTTTTTTAAGAATATCAACTCTCATATTAAAGAAATATATAACTTTTAATTTAAAAACCCTAATTTCAATTGATTTGTTTTTCTAGAATTCAAAACAATCTTTGTTTGAGTTCATACTCTTTTAATGTCAAGGCAAATTATATCTATAAATATGTTTGCTCTAATTCCAAGGATGTTAATCACTGCAAATTGCTTTTTCCACTCTTTCAAAGTTCACACACGGCAATTGTTAATGATTTCATTCAAAAATTAAAAGAGCTGGAATATATCATATTAAACTTTAATAAGATGACATTTTATTCTTGAAAATACAAAAAATTGTGATTGCAATTATTTTCCAAAAAATTCCTGATTTAAAATAAAATTTCATTTATAATCAAATTTTTATTTAAAATGTGAATGCATACCAATGTTAACAGGTAGGTGATTTGTGGCATGATCTTGAGGTATGAATGCTCTGGAAAACAAAAATAATTATATACATATCTCGGAACAAATAATTTAAAAAATGTAAAACAAAATTGCAATGCTAGTAGTTTCCCATATTTTCTAGATATGCAGTCTTTCAAAAAAATAATTCCAGAGTGAATGGTAAGAAATAAATTTTAAACAATAGCAGTAATACAATGTTAGAAAATACTGATAAACTGTTCTTGAAATTCAAAGAAAATAAATAATAATAATGAAATAATATGAAAATAAATAATAATTATGAAAATAAATAATAATGTTCATAATTGTTATGATTATAACAATTAAGTGGATGCTGATGAAGCTTGTGGATAGTTTAATGATTTAATTAGAGAAAGTGTTCTTACTTTTTCTTGTTAAAAATGACAAGAGGCTGAATTGGATCGCATGTTGTGTTCGAACCCAGAACTATGAATGCTGTCTCATAAGGATCATTAACAAAATACACAGGTGTTGGATGTTGTTTACTTATTATATTTCTTCAATTCAAACAGCTGGTTCACAGCATTGACATTAATTGCATTCCGAAATCAATGCTCAATCACCTTCAGTTCTGAAGTATTGAAAATGTGAACAAAAATATAGCCATGGCACAAAAACCAATAATTTTCCTGCTGATATTTTGTATAACAGCTAAATAAAGTGCATATTATCTTCTACAAAACATTTCAAAATGTTTTCAGATGGAACATGAGATGATCCTGGCTCTAACTATTTGGGTGTCGTGGGGATTCTTTTTAACTCATAAATGTTTTTTGGGTTGATACATACAACACTTTTGCAATATAAATGAAGACTTACTAAAATTGAATTACCTGGAACGAAGATTTGAATCATCCCTCAAGATATGGTTTTCAGCAGAAAGTAGGGATTGTATAGTTTTTCTGGCTTCTTTCCAGTGGTCTTTACCCAAAGACATAAAACGATTTAAGGTTTTCTGGCAAAAGAATAATTTTTGTAATTTTACTTTTCATGAACACATTCCATTGCTCATACAATAATAAAAAATAAAAAAGCATTACAAAAAATTTTCATGGAAACATTGGTTTAATAAATTTATATTTATTGTTTGAAATAAGGATCATTAAAATTTAGCTAAGCCACAAATTTTAATTTATTTTACAACACTAAAGGTACTATTCTTGTCTCCGACTGGCTTAATATATACATATTGAGGGACATAGCAGAAACAAATTGTTGCTTCAGTCCATCAGTGTCTAATGTAACAACTTTAAATGTACATAAATTTTAAAAAATTATGTATACTTACTTTAAGGGTAAGCACCTAAAACTATTGAAGATAATTAAAATAATTTTAAACATAAAATAACATAGTTCATGTTATATTTTACTGTATTTTTCTTAGGTATATGTTCTTAGACAAACTGAATCAGGGTTTAATACTATTTGCCTATTTTTGTGATGGAAGTATTAAGTTCAATAAATTATTTTATAAAATCAAAGTAAGAAATGCAGAAAGTTCAAAATCTCTCTAATTTTACATAATTTTATAGGTGTCATAAAACCAAAACGCATTGAATGAAAATATAATAGTTTAAATTTAAATAAACAATAATTTGCTGAAAGTGGGAAAAAAATTATTTTTATGTTCCAGCCTTAGTTTAAATTTCCTAATATCGTTTTGGCAATTAAATTTGTCTTATACTCTACTTTAAGATCCTGGAAAATGAGTTTTAGAAGACATGCGACCCAATATTTCCTTACCTCTTCAAACACATCTTGATACTTCCTTAGAAGAGGTCCAGTGAACAAATGTTTGATAACTGACAAATCTAGAATATAATCTCCTATTGCAACACCGGGTCTTGGATTTGACTAAAATAAAACAATGCTAAAACATTAATATAAATTTTATCACTTAAGATAGTTTGTCAATCTAACAATTTGAGACAATAGACAGAATACATTTCTCTAGAATCAGTAAAATAAGTCAGCAAAACATTTTACGGCTGACTGTTTAAATTTCAACCGGAATTCCAATTTAAAAAAAGTTAAATAGAAAATCAAATCAATAAGGCTCAGAAAAAATGTGGATTTTTACTTTATTTGGACAGCTGAAGATTCCATAAGGCAGGTTTTGATATGAGAAATGAGAATTTTCCGACACCGATATGAACGACATGGTTACTCTTGGTGATTGTGAACGTTGCTTCAGTATATTAAAATTATTATCAGTGGGAATCAGTAATCTAGATTTCGGGAGAGATGCAAATGACAACCTGCCCTTGAACTTTCTTAAGAGTTGTTTAAGTTCTTAAGATAAGAAAATAATTTGTAAACACTCTTGTGCAATTTCAAGTTTCGCTCCGTCTACGTTTCATACCCATGTATTCGCATTGACGAATTTCGTCTGCTAAAGCAGAGGAGACATTTTCTCAGTGTCGCCATCTACCAGCGAATTTCGTAAATTTCCCGTGATATGTTTATAAAAGAAATATTTGGAATTTTCAAAATGCTTGAAAGAGAAATATAAGCACTTTCAAAGACAACTTGAAAAATTCAAATTAATTCTTAAAAACCAAACGAAGGACACAATTCACAATTTTACAATGGTTCATAATGAGTGACAATTTTACGTTGCAATATTTTGCATCTTTGGTACCAAAAAAATTTAAGAATAAAAAATCACAAGTTTCAGTGGACAAATAATTATGCTAATTGTACTGGCACGTGTAAGTAAAAAAAAAAAAAAAAAACATTTTCGAGTAAAATTAAAATATTTGAATAACAGATGGCGACACGTACCAAGCTCATGTTGCAGCTCGCCGTCATGTTAAATTATTTTGTGTATTTTTTTTATTAATGTTTTCTTTCCAAATAATTCCCACCTGTTGTGTTCTTTTAATCATTTTCGAAGGCAACTGTTGCATCGCATACTTGTTGGGGACAAGCACTTTGAACCAAATTTTACCTTGATATTTCTGCTTTCTCATTGAAGTGTCGCAGTTTTTACGTTCCAAGGTTTTATATTAGTATTGTTTCATTCATAATCTGAACGTTAACTTCCTTTAGCTTCCAACCGTTTCAAGATTCAATTTTCAACCCTGGATCCTGGCACCGGATGTGAGTAACATGTTTCGCCTCTTTGCATTTTACATTGGATTTTAAAAGGTTTTAAAACTCTCTCCTTTTGTCTGAAATTATGACAAAGTTACCTTATGAATTGGTTATAAAAATAATTCTTACTTTCTCTTCTCGTTATTTCTTTAGAATCATTCTTTATTTGTATCAAAATATCTTGTTTTGCAAAATACAATTTATTCCAGCATTATTTTAAAAATAAGTCACGAAATATTAGTTTTTGGAGCTGTTCTAATACATGAAATGAACAGCTTAAGTCAATAGCAAATATAGTGTTTCACTTTTCAATACAATGTCCAATTTTAATTTAATTTGAGCTTCATTATGTTTATAAACATAAAAATTATTTTCTTAATTGTATGCTTTGAGGAAGAGATTATTATATCTTGGTAAAAGAGATATAAGTAGGAATAAAGGTCTGAAATTAAATATTAAAAAGGAATTTCAACAAAAAGGATTGAAAAAATTACAAGTTAAACTTTCAACAAATTAGTTAAAACACAACCATAGAACACATGCAACTTTACGTGAATCTTACTTTCTCTTGCTGAAACTTTTTGTCTAAAGTGTTATCTTTTTCTGTATCTATATAGAATGCGCCAAAAGAATTTATCACCTTGCATTTTTTTAATATTTTTATGTATTTTAGGTAGATGTAGTTAACACTGTGATTTAAATTTAGCCTTTCATCAAACAAATTGAATGACAGTAAATTGTTGAGCTAAAAATGTGCATAAAGTAATCCATGAATTCGGACACAGCAGAAGTATTTGGCCACCTACCATGAAAAACACAAATGTTAAACTAAAACATGAAAATCAATGTTAATAAGATTCTTTTTGCATTTGTTCTTGCACCTTAGATAGTTTTAAGTCAAATTATCAGTATTTGTACCATATGTTTGTTCAAACTGGAACCAATTTCATTCTATTCTGCTTAAAGATAAATTTTGATATTTTGTGACAAAGATATGGTATTTTAAATTTCCTCATGGATGTAATGCTGTACACATTTTTGAACGGAAGTCGAATTTTAAGTCGTTTCAATCTTTTATATAGTACTAATCAGATTTTTGTATGCAAATCCCCACTTTTTTAATCACCTGCCTTGGTACACCAATATCTACTCTTAAATTCAAATTTCCTGTCAGAAAGTTTCACATTTTGTTTGAAGAATCATGCATATTGCACCCTACTAGCAATAGGATATAAATTCAAATGCATCCATCAATTCAGGTGCTTCATCTGTGGAACCCTCCTTCCCCATCATTTCTCTGAATTTGACAGTTGAATGGATATTGCACTGCCTGATGTCTGGTTTGAGCTTCTTTCACTCAATTTTCTTTTTTTATAAATTTCCAAGAACATTAATTCAGCATTAAAAATTGACTGTCAACAATCCATCATTGAGAATTGCTTTTTAAATTGAAATAAAGCTCAAATTGAAATTTCGTTAGGAGCCACTGTTAAATGCTCTGTATTTCCAATCACTAAAGCAGTTCAGTGTGCCAAAAGTGTCCAGAAAAGAAAAGCTCTGACAAATCGGCTTGAATTTATTTTGTTTCTTGGATATTTCTTGACATTGGATGTTTTCTAAACTGCTGTTTAAAGACTGATCACAAGATTGTTTAGTTACAAGTAACCAATTGCTGGTTAGAGAATGTTTACCTAATTTATTCTCAATGCATCCAAAATTAAATAACTCAGGAGCTGGAATAAAGAATTCAAAAATTCAAGGGATGCTGTTTGATAATTTTGTTGACTTTTATGCTTTCAGATACTACAAATGTGGTCCTTTAATTATTTACAGAGTTGAAGGAACCATTGTTCAAATTCTATTTGAGATTATTAGAGCTTGGTTTTTTTTTTTTTGTAGATTAATTAATTTTAATTTTGGTTTGATTGTAAAAAAGTCATTAAAAAATATACCATTATATTTTTAATCTAAGAGCTGAGTAATTTAGTATGCTTCTCTAATGACAATTGAAGTGACTGGCATTTGTGTGTACATCTCATTTACAGGGACGATTTGTATTGTGTTTCTTGATCAGTTTTATTTCTTTCAGTGCTAGTTATGAACAATGTGAGTAGCAGTGTCTCTCCAGATTATGATTACTTAATTAAGTTTTTGGCCCTTGGAGATTCTGGAGTTGGAAAAACTAGTTTACTCTGTCATTTTACCAATGGTGTCTTCAATAAGAAGTTTATCTCAACAGTCGGAATTGACTTCAGTGAAAAGAGAGTTGTATGTATTTCACTTCTTAATTTAAATGCATTTTTTATCATTTTATTTATACAAAATTGAACTATTGCAAGTTCTATTACATCTGTTATCTGGAAATTTTACTGCCACATTTATATTCAAAACTTGCAAAATTACCTGCCCTACTAGTGTTGAATTGGTAAACTCTAGATTGAAGAAATGATCAGAATATACAATCACTTTTGTCTTTTGTAGAATAAAATAATATTTAAACACTTTTTCGATATATTTATATTTTTACCACTTTGCTTACAAATCCTATTGATGCTTATCCATCCATGTAATACATTTTACATTAATTGCACCCTTGCTGTATGACAGAGCAACAAAATGACAAAAGTTGACACTATGGTTACTACAAAAGACAATTTTGAGGGGATTTGAAATTCCCTTTCTTAAGTTCTTGTTATGTAAAATTGCTCAACTCAATTCATAAAAATGACGAATGTTACTGCTTAATCACTTGCACTTTTATAGTCAACAAAACAATATTTTTTACTTGCACTTTTGCATCAGGCATTCAACATTGTCTTCTTTAAAATCCAGATATTCATCACTAAGTTTTTAAAGCAAATATATTTTGTCTTAAATTTTGTGGTATGTCTAATAATAAGAGAATTTGTTTTAAAATTGGATGTCTTCTGTTGAGAACTACAGAGGTAACCTATTACCGTTTTAGAAAAATGGCAAATTTTCAATAGTTTTTACGTAGAATCCCCACTGTCAGAAAGTTTTGTAGCTGTCTGTGACAAACTTTTAGAATTTCATATTCTGTCTACAAAATTTTAGTGTAATTTTAGTGGATAAATCATACATTAAACCAGCAATTTTTTATCATTTTTTTAAACATGGTAAGCATGATGCGTTCTCGTTTATTTTGTTTATGACTTTTAATGTTACAGATTGTTTCATCAGCTCACTTCTAAAGTGGGAAGGATAGACAGAACCATACATAGATAATAAAGCTGCTTTTAAAAACCTTTGTGTACCTTTATTACCAGAAGGGGGCCCATTCAGTTTAATAGAAACCCACTTATCATTAGTGCCCACTTCTTCATCTATGTTCAAACAAAAATCAAGTGTTTCAAGTCAAATGTTCTTGACAAAAAAAATATTAGCAGAACAAGGAATATATATTAAACTTTGCTAATCGATGCACCTTCGTTTTGAGCCCCCTGCTCATGCGGTCGCTCGGGCCGGCGCTGCGAAGGCTGAACGTTACGTAACTAAGTCTCTCCTACGATAATTCCACGCAAAAGAGAAGGGGGGGGGGAGTAATGACTTAAATTCAGGTCCTCTCCGGGGTCGTCACAAAGACTTTTTTCTTATGGTCATTCCCTGTGTTGCTCCGTGCCTCAAGAAATGTTATAACAATTACTATTTTCCAAAAAAAAAAAGGATAGCCTCATTGAAAAGATGAAAAAACCGACCACATAACAGATAACCAGGAAAACAAAATTATCTTTTAAGATTTTAAAAATACAAAATTTTGCTACATGTATATTTCTTGTAGTTTTAGGAGAATTTTGAAACAAAAAAATATTCTTACACAATAATCTCTGGCTAGAGAGCAAGACTAAAAAGCGCTTTATTTTTGTTATTAAATCTCGATAATAAAATCTAGAGAGGTGATGTTCTCAGATCCCTTAAAATTATCTACTTTATTTAACTTTCTCATGTTTTTTCTCTAAATACCAGTTGGACTTTAATATTTCTGAAACAGCAAAAAGGATTCAATAATACCAGGTGCACTATCTAATTTTTTCAGGTAGTAGTTTCTAAAAAGTTGAAAAGTTACACTGAAGAGCAATTGAATTAGAGATACCTATCTAGTAGCGCGTAGCACCACCTTTTCCCTTGATGACAGTGACGATTCGTCGTGGCATGGACTCGACAAGACACTGGAAGCGATGGAAAGCCATACGTATCCACGACTCCTGAGCAATCTCCCACAATTCACAGAGAATAGATGGAACATGGTCTGAGGCTCGGACATCTCTCAATTGCATCCCAGATGTGCTTGATTGTATTGAGTTCAGGTAACCTTGATGGCCAGGAAAGCATGTGCAGGTCTGTGGAATGTTCATCCAACCATTCGGATACTATTTGGGAACGATGGCACTTCGCATTGTCTTGCTGAAAGACAATCTTTAGTGGGCTGTGGAAAACAAACTACGGGAGCAGATGATCGTCAAATATATCCTAGTTATGTTCACTTGTGAGAGATAGTGTCCCATGTACCAGGTGTCTCATTTCAGTCCATGCGAGCAGTCCCTAGACAAGAATGACATGTCCACGCAAGCCTGAAGAGTCCCCTGTCGGCAAGAAGGAGCCATCTCTTCATATGGTCTACGCTGTACACATACTCTGCCATCGGCATGTACCAAAGTGAATCTCAACTTATTAGGCAACATTTTTCCACATCTCGACAGTCCACTGGATATGATCCTGTGCCCATGCTAATCATTGCGCCCTGTGTTGTGTAGTCAACAGAGGGACTAGTGTGAGCTGATGGTTTCTGTACCCCATAGAGAGAAGATGGTTTTGGATGGTGTGGCAGCTTGCATGTTTATGTGCACCAATGTTAAACTGCCAAGTGATCTGGTGCACTGTGACTCGTCTATCCGTTGTTACAATGCAGGCTAGCCACTTATGACCTCGCTCATCCACTCTTTTTCTCCACGGCAATTAACCCTGGCAGGAATGGTTTTACCCGAATCCACGTATTCATTGTACACCCTTGGCACAGTGGTGCGTGAAAATCAGTGTTTGCAGTATTTCCGAGATGGAGTTACCCATTCGTCGAGCCCAGACTATTTGCCCACAATCAAATGCGCTTAGATCCACACTCTCACCCATATTGCTTTTGACTTACTGATACCGTGAGCAGCACTCCTTATCTTCTCAAACAGCTGCTTACTTTACTTGCACGCTGCTTCCAAGCCTGTGCACAGCTCCAAATTTGCATAATGTCATCTATCCCTAATACAATTGCTGTTCAGTGTATATGCAATCAACTTTCAATAATTTTACCTTATGGTTTATATAGTACAAAAGATGGTTATAATGGGTAAAAATTTCAACAGCAAATATGTCTTTGATATTACAGTTGAAAGGTAAGTTAAAAAAAAATTTCTAATTTCTGTGACTTTATAAAAATTAACAAGTTTAATTAATTGGTGGATTCATGGGATGATCAATATACTTAACTGAAAACTAGACGCATTAATTTTCAATGTCATGCATCACTAAGTAAAGTAAAAATCTATTGTGTAATTATGAAAAAATAACTTATTTGAGCAAAGACATCATTTCAAATAAAATTATGCACTATATTTATTATAATTTTGTTACACTGCAATTAATTGAAAAATTCAAATTTTTCCAAAATTTATTCCATTTATTTTTTAATTCAAATTTTTTTTATTATAATTTTTTTTTCCAAAACATATCTTTTTTGCTTATAGCCACAGAAACCTCATTCAAATAGTTGAAAATTTTTATTACATTGCATCTCAAAAGTAATCTGTATCAAAAGAAGCATATTTCGTTTTGATTTGTCCTTTTAGAATTGTTTTTCTGTAAGTCTCACCCTCCAATTTTGTTTCTTTTGATATAAAAAGTTTAAGCTATAAATTTTAATATTTAGGGGTAGCTCAATTGATTCAAAGTTTATAAAAATTAGAAAAAATTAAGATTATTAGCTATACCTTAACACATGTATTAATAATGTATTTAATGAATTAATTTTAAACAATTTGTGCAATTTATTGTAAAGATTATCAGCTTTTTATTTTACAATAAATTTTTATTGACTTTACAAAGGCTGCTACCGGGGTTTACATTTTGCGATGATCTTCAACACCTTGTACCAAGAATTGTAGCTGCATTTCATCATGAGTTATCAATCCACTGTATTCCTGAATAAGTGCAACTGCACATTCGGCATGGTCATTTACTATTGTTAAGATTTTATTATCTCTTTAGCCTGTTTGTAGTCCTCTCTCAACTCCCACAAGTCTGGATCAACTGCAAGATATCCAACTGGAAGTTCCAACAATTGAAACAATATTAATGACTTGGCTGTGACAATTCTGACTGATTCGCGTAGAGTAATTTTGATCTTGTTTTTCAGCATGAACTTCAGTTTGCATAGCATCCATCATCCGTCTTTTGGTTGATTTACTGACACGACTATCAAACAAAGCTAAACCAACAAGTTCGTGTGACAAATACCTCAAGTGGTTAGCAAATTTACATGATGTTGACTTGGAAATGGCTGAATGTATAGATGAGTATTCAAGTAGTGACTTCATCAACAATAGGTCATTGTAAGGAGCACATGAGGTGTAGAGATCCAAGCTTTCAAGTATACAAGGACTATGAAAACACACACATCACATAGTCCTTCTTTTGACGTCAGTTAAAATTGAGCCTTGAACATCCAGATCTTGAGAGAATATATAACTTTGGACATCCAGCTGGCGTGGAGCATAGCTCCCAGTGACATAAATCAGACTCCCCTTTTTGGGACAGCACCAAGAAAGATAATTAAGAATTCTTTATAATCCCTCTTAGCTTTGGTTCTCTTTGTTCCAAGTACTTCTTTGCATGAACAATCGTCTCTTGCTTTATATCTTCTACTAGATCTGCTACAAGATCAAATAAAATTCCTGTTTCATACTTGTCTGTATCAATGAATCCCCAATATTCTTGAAAGGGTTTAAATAGTCTAACTTCAGGAGAAGATCTGACTCCCATACATACTTTAAACACTACCAATTATCAGCTCCGTAATGTGATGTTGGCAAGCAAGTGATAACATCTCTTTCTTCAGCTTTTTTTCTAGAAGGACACAGTTACCAGTATTAGGACCAGTGTTTTAGCTGGCAGTGTCAAAGCACATTGCACGAATATTGTCTACTATACCCCAGTCTTCAATGACTTCAAAAACAGCTGCAGCCTGAGCCTCTCTTGTTGCAGATGGAATCTTGCCAACTGCTAGCAGTTGAGAAGCTCCTTTCCAAGAAACTAATTCTGGCAAGCAATCAACTTTCTCTTTTCCAGCCAGGTCATGCATCAATTTTCCATCCCAATGAATGACAAAAAGATTCTTGCCTTAAAACTTGGTCCTTATTTATTCACATTTTTCAGCCCTCTCTTCTATTTTTTGTCGACAGGTTGAGCCTTTGTTTTGAGCAAATTCATCAATGTCCTGTCCTAAGCTTTTGGCAGAGCTTCTGATATAATAAAGACAGCCTTTCGGTCTGACACCTTTGTACGATCTAGTGCTGCTGCAAGTTCTGGAGTAATTATGGTTTTTCGACTCTGTCTTTTTTTTTTTTTTCTTCAACATAAACTGTATTGTCCTCTATCAAAATATAAAGTGAAATTTTAAATATATATTTAAAGGTGGTGGTGGTATTGAATTTAATTTTTCATGACATTGTGTACATTTTTCATGTACATAAAAAAACTTTTTCATCAATGAGCTACCTCTAAATATTGTTCAATTGTGCTAATATTTTGTCTGATTTGTTTTTTTGTAAAAAGGAACAAAATTAGAAGGTGAGGAGACCATATTTTAATAGTTAAAAAATAAGTTCCACCCTAAGGCATATGTAAAAAAGGAATTCATATGTACTTTGGGGTAGCGGTAGCCCAGTTGAAAGAGTAACGGATTAGCTACCGAAAAGTTGGGAGTTAGAATCTAATCAAAGACAGTCCTGTACAAAGAGGTTGGTGCATGTCAAATCTGTTGTGGCCTCAAATGTCACATTGGTATGATGTGGAAGTTTGGAGAGTGGGGTTCCAGCTCAAGTGTGACCTCGTCATCTGACTGTGGTTCAAAATGAAAATGGGTTGTCCTTGTATCTTGCCTTCAGGTTGATCCCTGAACTGTCGCCAATAGCCTGTTGAGTTGCTCCAGTGTGACGTTAATTAAAATACCTACCGCATTTACCTTATATTTTGTACAAAATAAGACACTAAATTGTTTTAAAATGGCAAAATGTAATGTTTTAAATGGATTTTTTATTTTTTATTGTTTTTCTTAGGTTTACAAACCACAACATCCTGAAGGAATTACTGGCCGTAGCCAAAGAGTTCACTTGCAATTATGGGATACTGCTGGTCAGGAAAGGTATTTATTGCCTCTATAAGATTTAATCTTTAAAAGTTTATAAAAGCAAAATAAATTTTGTATCTTTAATTTTCTGCATTTTGTTTTCATAATTTTTTATCCCAAGGCATTATTCGTTAGTTTAATTTTACTTTATAGTTTTTTAATGTGATGCTATTCACTTTTCAAAAATGTAATTGATTAATCTTTATTAAATTCATTAAACTCCCTCAAAGGTTGTCGTATTTTATGCCTTTCTAATAGTTTGATTCAATGTTTTCGTAAGTCAACATGATAGAAATTATAGCTGCTTCAGTGTAATTGCTAGTTGATGAAATTTCATTGGATATTTGTGCTCTTACCTAATAGTTTTAAGCTAAAACCTTTTTGATGTCCCTAACAATGAATTGTATGCAGAAGTTGCATCCAATATGACCTTATACATATTCTTTATCTAAAACTGCAAAAATTTTACTAAATATTTCAACACATCAACTTGCTAAAGTTGTAAACAAATGTTATAACTACATTCAGTTTAAGTACTCTATGCAACTACACAGTCCAGTCACATTAATGTGACCACCTGTCAAAAGCCAGAATAACCACCTTTGGCAGAACGGACCGCTGTGAGACGTGCAGGAAGAGAGTCAATTAGGCTTCTGATGATGAGTGCACCCAGTGAATGCCAGGAAAACATTCCCCAAACCATTATGCTCCCTCCTCCAGCCTGGATCCTTTCGGCAATTGTTGGAGGGTGTTTGCTTTCAGACATTTCACGCCGTATACGCCAATGGCCATCTGTCCGATGGAGCATAAATCATGATTCATCAGAAAAAGCCACCTGTCGCCACTCTTTGGACGTCCAGTTGCGGTACTGGCGTACAAATTCCAGCCTTCGTCTCCGATGAACAGCAGTCAGTATAGGTGCATTAACTAGGCGTCTGCTGTGGAGGCCCATGCGCAGCAACGTTCGCTGAACCGTTGTTGAGGATACACTCTTGGTAGCCCCTTGGTTCATTTGGGCAGTCAGTTGTGCAACAGTTGCACGTCTATTCTCCCAAACGCATCTCCGTAGCCTTTGTTCGCCTCTGTCATCTGTAGCCCGTGGTGCACCACATGTGCCACGTCGCTGATTTTGGATAGTGCCATTTTGCCATACACAGTATACTTTTACCACGGCGGCATGCGAACAGTTCACAAAATTAGCCGTTTCCGAAATGCTTCCACCCTTGGTCCGAAAGCCAATAATCATGCCCTTTTGGACGTTGGATAAATCGCTATGTTTTTGTATTACGCCAACGATTGAAATGCTTTCCGATGTCCTAGGACATCCTTTATATACACTCCACTGCAATGTGTTGCCACCTGGTTTTTGTGATTGGTTATTTCACGTTGACGTCGAAAGTAGGTGGTGGTCACATTAATGTGACTGGACTGTGTATTCTGAATTAAAATGAAGTAAGAAAGAACTTCAATTTATAGAAACATCAGGATAGAAAAGATTCTTTGTCATGACTTTCTGTTCATAAATTCTGTGTTTGAGTTAAGGTAGAGAAATGTTAGGGTCATATTTGAGTATTTCTTAAGTATTATAGATTAGTGTTCTTTTGTAAATAAATCATTGTTGTCCTTATCAATACTGTTCAAATGTGTACTTTTAACTGCTCTATTTCAGAATATATTAAGGAAGTCCAAATTCGACACGCTTGCTCCTATCTTTAAGAATTTAGTACATTTCACTTTTTTAAATTTCGTTTCTGTTTGTAGATATGCATTCCAGTATTTTACATTTTACAAGCAAATTATTTGGGAGTTAAATTTTAAAGAATTATTTATATTTCCTGCAAAATAACACAAGTCATGGGTGATTTCTTGGTGGTATATGTACAATTCAACCAACTTCCCTGAAGTCTGGTTGATAAGCTATAGTTTGTAGTATTCTGTTTCATAAAAAAAATTAAGCATTTTGAGGTAAAGTGTGTAATCTACTTTTAAATGACAAGTGAAGTCAAAATAAAATTATTTTAAAGTGTGCTAGGTAACGTTAAGTCAAAATGGGTAGTCATAAATTGTATGATATTTCTAAATTTTGACATAGATTTTGATTGCATGATGATTAAAAAATAAATTCAATGTACATTTGTTTCATCAGTATTATTGAAAGCTGTACTTCAGTCACGTAACTATATCTATCACTCTAAATACATACTTGTTTATATACTATAGACAGAGAGAGAAACAGAATCTTTCAATTGAAGAAATTTCAATAAGGATTCAATTTAAAACTTAATGTCTATTGGACAAAAGTGAATTTTAAATAAGACTTTTCTGATCTTTGCATAATATCACAAAAAGGAAGTATTTGAACTAGGACTTTTGAAAAATTTTAATTTATTGTCTTAAGTAACAAAAGGTCTAGATTGCATACTTGAAGCTGTTCTTATACAACTTAGGTTTCTGTGAAACATTCAATGAAAGCAGAGTGATTTGGGATAATTATAATCAATTAAGTTTTCTTTGACTACACTGATGACATTCATTGTTAAAACAGGCTCCGTTATTCCACGTACTACTGAATAGAATTTTCAAGAGAAATATGTGTTGGCTTCAAAATACTTGTGCATTTCATAACAATTTAATTTGCCTTCCTCATAATGATGATGAAATTTGAAAACATTGCGTCCCTGTTGCATGAGTGCCATGAGTACATTGATGCAAGAACTGAGTGCAAGAGCAAGACTTTATACAGGAAGTTCTTCATCTGAGAAAACACTTTTGTAGTTTTTCTTACAGCAGGAGGTGCGATGAATATGAAATGGATTATATGGATTGATCTATCATGCAGTATATTGTAGAAACTATGAAAAAGTTAAAATAGTGTTAAAAATTATTTTCTGTGCACTTTGATGATACTTGCATTTTTCAATCAGCATTTAACCAATCAAACACTGTCTAATTTTGCTAGTACTTTTTTTGCTTACTTTTAAGACGAGAAAGTTTGACACAGTTTGCTTATTTTTCCTTCTAACTTTACTTTCTATCAAAAAAAAATGTTTTGTAAGTTAATTTCATTATCTGCAAAATTTATATTTTGACCTGTTGAATGTTTAGCTGCTTCATCACTTGAAATAGATGTTTAGATTTTTACAAAAAAAAAAACAAAAAAAACATTCTCATTTATAATAGCTGTAATGTAGACGAAGTAATTCAATACTTAATAAGAATTTTGTTTGTAGGTTCAGAAGCCTGACAACAGCTTTCTATCGAGATTCAATGGGATTTCTACTTCTTTTTGATCTCACTAATGAACAATCATTTTTAAACATCCGGAATTGGTTGGAGCAGTTAAAAACCCATGCGTATTGTGACAATCCTGACATAATCTTGTGTGGAAATAAAGCAGATTTGGAAGATATGAGATTTATGAAGGAAGAAAAAATACGAGAAGAAGCTGAGAAATACGGGTAGCTAGATTTTTAATTTTTGAAAACATTTCCCATCATTTTTAGAAATGAAGGTTCAATTATTGTGTGCATAGTTTTTGAAAAATCTTGCTTGTCTTTATTTTGAACTTAATAATTAAAAAGCATCTTCAAAACTAAAATTCAAATTAGTGCATAAACAGAAGCAAAGAGTAATATTTTGGATATATTTTGCAAGGTATGAAAATGTATGATTTTTTTTAATCATAAAAACCTGACTTATTTGATTTAAATCAGATTTTTTTTTTTTCATTTGTATACATATACATTTTTTTTTACACATTTTTCATTTCATTATAAATGATAACAACATTGTAACACAACAGAGTACAATTTTTCTTAATGTTTTGAATTAATGGCATAAAACTAAAAAAAAAAGAAGCTCAAAAGTGATAGTTACGCTTAACATGAAATTACAAGAACAAAACACTATTTTCCAAATAATGACACTTAAAAACACTTCAAAGACTGTATTGCTGGACTTGAACGGAACGGACGTATCAATTATGAACTACCTTGCAGAGAACTGCGAACCTCCACATCAGAATTAATGAAGAATTTATTGATTGTAAACTTAAAAATAAGGGAAGAAAGTTAAAGGTAGTGACAATGCACTAGAATAAGGTAAATAATTTAGGTAGACGATAGAGTTTAATAATTGATACAATTAGGAGTCCATTTCACGTTCCAAAGAGGGAGCAGACAATGAGGAGGGGCGAGCAATCAGTACCGAAAAGAGTGGCAAAATGCATGAGCTGTGGTGATGATTTAGGAGTTTGGTGATAAGGATGAGATGAGTGAGGGGGGGGGGGAATGTCAGTGTGGTGGGTCCAGGAGACTCACAAAGGGGTCCCTGAGCTCACTACATCAACGTTTTTTGCGTGGAGGAAAAATGTGAAAGTTACGGTCGAGATGGGTTTTGGGTCTCTTGCGAGATTTAATATGGGAGGTATCATAGGATGGTAGGTTTTGTAAAAGTGGGTTTGGGACAAGTGGGAGCCTATTGAAGAATTATGATGAGAGCATCTTGATATATTCAAAAATAGGTTCAATATTGAGGTCTTTGTGAATGACTTCACGTCGAACATAATATGGAGCATTTACCATCTGGAGGATAATTGTATTTTGAAGGGATTGGAGGAATTTGATGTTAGTTTTGCATGTGGAGCCCCAAACAGGGGAAGCGTAAAGGATAGTTGGTCTGATAATAGATTTGTATATGGGTGTTTTATTTTTCAGAGAGTTGGCTGTGATGACCAATGAGAGAAGAGAGGTTGGATTTAAGTGCAAGCATTTTCTTACCGATAGTTTTGATATGGGGGGGGGGGTGAATGTAAGTTTGGGATCAAGGGTCAGACCAAGGTATTTATAGTTTTTGACAAATGGGATGGGTTCATTATAAAATTTAATGTTTTGAAGTTGAGGAGGAGATTTGTTGGTAAACAATAAGGAGAGCACATTTGGAGGCGTTAATTTTAATTTTCCAGTTGGTGACTTAGAGGAGGAATAAAGGTAAAGAGCGCATAGGGGTTGCCAGTGGCTGCCCTCGTAAGACCACGTTACGAACAGATGCTTCTTCGCCTCTGAGAACGGTCTCTATGGGATTTAACATTGGGACGGCAAATTGACGCGTTGAAGAGAGAAAGTTTATTGAAAAAAATGGTTGGCCAACTGTTGTGCAAACAATTGCAAGGAGAGAGGAACTGAAGGATCACCCTACTCATGTCACAGATGTTATTATTTACTTATCTGCTTTTTTTCAAGTATTTAAAGCATATTAAAACGAGTAACGTTGCACCACATTGTTGTATAATCAATGTTTATTCATCATTGTGAGAACTTTTTTACGTTAATTGACCTTGTGACAACAATTTGAATATCTGTGAGCTGATAGAAAATGTTTTAAAGCCATTAAAATGAATTTTGCGAAAAAATCGAATGTTTTACGGTTATACGCAAAAATGCAGGTTGGCGAATCTTGGCGCCTTCCGCTGGAATAAACAAATGTCACGTATTTATAAAGTTGTTGGTAGGCTCTTGTATGCGGATGTGCAGTTCCCTTATTTAAGACTAGTCACTGCTTGGCTAGCCCGGCGTTGCCCCGTGCCAGTTGCTTTTGTGGAGTTATAGGTTTGCTTCAGAAACCAAATTATGAATATTATGAACAATGGTTTGGATCGCAAACCAAAACCACGGGCAACGCCGTGATGGTCTTGGCATTGTCGAATTCGGCAAAATTCGAATTGCGAAGACATCTAATCGGCGGGACGTCACGATCTCTTGCGAAAGTATAAATATTTAATTGAAAAATTAAGAATTAAAAGAAAATCAAGGTAGCTTTTTTTAGTGTAAAATTTCTGCAGATTTCATATCCGTTGAAATTTTCAATCCATCTTTAACAATTTCGATTTTACAAAAAAAGAACTAAACAATACCAGTCAAAATGTTCGTTGTGGAATCGTTTGAGCTGTGAAATCAGATAACACAAAGGTTTGTTGATAAAATCAGTATTTTTTTTTTTTTTTTAATATTTTAAAATAAAGCTACATCATGTAGCTAGTTTATAACGAAGACCTCCAAAAAAAATTTAGAAGTATAAATATTAAATTAATTTTGTTTAAAGGTCACTGCACAGAGTAGTAGGTCACCGATTCATTTGTGTATTTCATGGAAACTAAATGTAAATATATTTTTCATCAATTTAAAAACCTTTTCTTTTCAATATGTCAATTGTTCATTTATTTAAATTTTTTAACAGTACAGATAGTGTCATTTTCATTGGCTTGTCTTCATTGGGTGGGGCTTTTTTGTATTTTTTAGTCATAATTTTGTTTTTTAATTTTTATTTGTGTGTTCTTTGCTTCTCTATACTTTAAAACAATATGGAAAAATCTTAAAAAAACTGAGATAAAAATTTTTGAAATGATTTTTTCTTGACTGTTCTATTTTTTAAGGAATTGACCTGATGTAATCTATGTAACTTAAGTGCTTCTGTTAGAGTATGGAATATTTATTTATCTGAGTCATTAAAATAATATCAATGATTTTCCTGCATATGCATTTTTAAACGCTTGTCCAAAAGCCATGAAATTTATTCACAGTGAAAACGTATTTAGAAAACAAAATCTGTTTCAAAATCTAATAATTTTTCTTACAAGTTTTAAAATCATAACACATATTTTCAAAATTAACTAAGTGATCTAAAATCATTAATATCACATTGAATTTTCAACTTTGCATCACTGTTTTTTAAATATCTTTAGTTTGTAAACATTTTAAGTCAGCAAAGTAGCAAAAATTGGCATGCTAAGAAACTTTGCTTTTATGAAATAATGGTTCAAAGTACGCAAAATCATACAATAAAAATACTTTATGCGAAATTATCTGTTTGAACTCCGTATTTTTTACAAAATAAGCACGAACTCCGTATTTTTTACAAAATAAGCACGAACTCCGTATTTTTTACAAAATAAGCACGAACTACGTATTTTTTACAAAATAAGCACGAACTACGTATTTTTTACAAAATAAGCACGAACTACGTATTTTTTACAAAATAAGCACGAACTACGTATTTTTTACAAAATAAGCACGAACTACGTATTTTTTACAAAATAAACACATTTAGTTTATTTTGTGCTTATTTGGTTCTAAAAGATGAAAGCCCGATAATGTTTACATTATGCAGGCGAAGGTATCGCCAAGATTGTTTACGTGGCATGGTGATATGAAGCCAAATCTGGTTTAAGGGTGGGCTAAAAACGCAAAGTTAATAGTACAACAGCTTTTTCGACCTCATGAATGGCGATGCGCTCTCTATTCTTATCTCTTCTCTATGGTTGGTGAGCCAGAGCTGGAGTTAATCAACATAATTTTGAATTTGTTTAACAAGAAATCTCCTATTATGATTCTGGTACATGATGGCAGTGTCATCTGCATAAATGGCAAGGGAAGTTCTTGGTCCAGTAGGGATGTCATTAATGTAAATGTTGAAAAGAAGGGGAGACAGGAGTGAGCCCTGGGGAACACCTGCTTGGATACAACGTTGTTGAGATAGAGTGGGGTTAATTTTTACTTAGAAAGTGCGTTTATAAAGAAAGTTTTGAATGATTTTGATAAGTTGTGGGGGGACTTTAAGTTGAATGAGTTTGTGGAGAAGGCCCTCATGCCAAACACGATCGAAGGCTTTGACAATGTTGAGAAAAAGGATACAGGTGTGTGCAGAGTTGCTGAGTCCATGATGAATGAACTCGGTAACTCTAAGGAGTTGATGAACAGTACTATGTTTGTGCCTGAATCCGAATTGTTCAGGGATGAGGATATTGTTAGACACGACATATTGATTAAGTCTCTTAAAGATAATGAATTCATAAATTTTGCTGAAAGCACTGAGAAGTGAAATAGGGTGGTAATTTTGTGGTTCGTAGGGGGAGGAGTTAGGCTTGTGAATGGGCACAACAATAGCATTTTTCCAAAAAGTAGGAAAATGTTTTTGGTTGAGAATAGAATTAATAATTATAGTGATAAAGAAAAGAATTTTGAGAGGGATATTTTTAAGCATTTTATTAGAAATTTGGTCTTTACCAGGAGCTTTTTTAGTTTTAAGGTTTTTGGTGAATTCTGCAATTTCCGAAGCTTTTGCAGGTTCAAGTGAATTTTGAATAGGGGTGGAGTTAAATAGTTGAATATTGGTGTGTGAACAAGTTGGGTGATATTGGGGTTGTCAATATTTGAGTTAACTTTAAATTGTTCCTCAAGGCTGTCAGCAATAGCTTCTGTCTTTTGGATTTTTGAGAGAGCGGGACTGTTTGTAGTATTAAGAGGAGAGATATTGTAGTTGTTGTTTTTAAGAACTTTTTTTTCTCCAAATAGAACCATCTTCAGTGGAGAGAGATTCTATATGTTGACGGAATTTTATCTAAACATTATCTTTAAATTTGGTGAAGATATGTGCATACACATATATTATTTAAAAATTCCCACAAATGCTTAAAAAATAAAATAAAAAGCTGTCAATTTCGTAGTTTAAATCCTACATTTGTTAGTTACGAACATACACAGAAAGTTTCTAAGCATTTTAATGAAAACTTTTGGATATATTATATATGTAAAATGGAAAGTAACATATTTGAAAATAGTGGGTTTGAGAAAAAGCCAAAAATGTAATATAAACACAGAATTCGTTTAATGAAATGATAAATACCTAGTTAAAATCCACCCGATTGGTAAGAGACACCTTCTGTCTTTTCAGATTAGGTAAATTTTTTCTTTCTGATGTCTTTCAGAATTTTTCTTTGCTGCTTTGCCATAAGGGTAGGGTGTCATACAGATTCGTTCATGCGGAGTTTATCGAAATAATTGTAACGTTCCTCAGTGTATTGTCCCAAATTTTCTCAAAACGAAGTTTTTCTAGTACTTTGAGACAACTACGATACTCATCATTAAATTGAATCACTGCATGAAATGCACCCAGATAAACTGTTTTCAACACTGCAAACACATTTTTAGAAGCCCTCTGCCAAATGGAAGCGTTAAAACATTCATTGGCATTTTGGGTGTTTCTGTGAAGACACTTAATGAGTAAGTCACGCGAACAAAGCTTCGTGTATACTGGTTTCGCAGCAGCTAATACGTATATGGGGAGACCTGCACATTTTTGCTCTGGAGTTTTACCTTGTGCAATAGCTCTTTGATGAAAACACCAGCTTTTTTCCCTAGTCGGATACTGTACATGCATAGGATTTGCTGTAGTTGATGCACAGTGAAAGAGTACAGCAATAACATTTTGTTGTATCTTGTCTATATTCCGAACTTGTCTATATTATCATGAATTAGTGTGCAGTAATAATTTTGAAGACAGTCAATAAAAGTATTTGTTAGTTTTCCCTTTCCCGAAAGTCCTTTTGTTTTCTTTTTCAGCTGTCAAAGGTGCGTGCCTACTCTTTTTTGTATGTGACCAATGCATTCAAGTTTGGTGACACTGTCCTTGCCATATGTGTCTTTAATTCAGTAAAACCTTTTGAATCACCATCACCATAATAGTGGATATATTAAGGCTTCGTGAAATTTCCGACCTTTTGAAAATTCGCGATGCACTGTCAGTTTCCATGTGATGTGCGGATCCTTCATAATTACACTGGCACACATGATCTGCCTTTTTGTGTTCATATTCTTCCTTTTTTGGGAGTTTTTGAATTTTTTTGCAAGTTGGGCAATATGCAGATAACATTGCAACATCTAAAACTTTCCCGGTGTCAATGCTTATTACTGAGACGCAACCATTTAGCGAAGAATAGCCCCTGTGCTGCCAAGTGTCGTCAACAGATACACCGCATTCCATGGTTTGATTAAAAACCATTCCTTTTCAACAGCTGAACTTCTTCTACAGCATTTATCATCAAGGCTTGGGAGACTTCTTGAAGAACATCTAAAAGCTTCTTTTCATGAGCTGTATAAAAGTTTCTGCTTGGTGGAGGTGGCAGATTCAACGGTGAACAGTTTTTCAGCGCCATTCACGTCTTTGCCTAGTTGTCTCAACCGTAAACCAAACAAGTATTTATTTCTGGAAAGTGTCCTATTTTTTAACGAAGAAAACCCTTTTATAAATGCACAATTTTAGCATTGAAGGGGAAATGGGAGCACAAACCAAATCTGCTATCTTCCTTCAAAAACAGTCCAGCATTCAAACAAGAAGGGCAGCAAACTGTAGAAAAAACATCCGTCAATATTTCAGCATCACATATTCTGTTTCCTGATAGTTTTACTGATAGATAGATCCTGATAGATACACAGGCTTTTACACATTCATTTGAACAGGCAGCATGACCTTCCTATTTATCTAAAGCAACTGGCACTTAAAATAATCAACAACATCCCGGCTGACGCTACTAAGGTGTACACTGACGGCAGTAAAAACGAGAAGGGTGGAGCTGGCAGTGGAATCTATATAATTTCAGATGGTAACTACACAAAGATTCAGAGAAGGAATCCTGATGGCTGCTCTGTATTCCGTAGCGAGCTTATTGCTATAAACGAAAGCCTTGACTATATTGCGACTGTCATTGCAGGAAAAGAAATCTGGATTCTAACAGATAGCAGGAGTTCTGTCCAGCACTTGGCTAATTGGTCTGGTATTAGAGACAAGGTGGGAGTATCTGTCCTCAATAAGCTAAGACAACTGTCTATAGATAATCAGATCCACATACAGTGGATCCCCTCTCATGTCGAACTTGATGGAATGAAATGGCAGATGAATTGGCCAAAGCGGGAGCTAGTGAAGTATTGGTTCCACTTGAGCCTCTTACCTACACTGAGATTTATTCGCAGGCTAAGTTGAGAGGAAAAACAATATGGTCCACTCCCCCAGTGCATCAATGGTATCGTGGCCATCGACCCGGCGGCTCTTTGACACTTAATTGTGACAGGCAGGGACAAACTGCAATTACCCGATTCCTAAGTGGACACCTCAGAACTATGACCTTCTCAGATGGCTTGAGAACTTTCGACACATGCACCAAGTGCTCCTTTGAGCAGGCTTCTCCTTCCCACATCCTGGAGTGCCTGGGACTTAACCATCAACATCTCCTTGGAAGTCCATTGCTGGTCCTGGACTTCCTCAGGGTGTTTGGATTCATGGACCTAGTCTAGCCCCGCTGGTCTTTGGGGATTGGCAACAACAACACACATTCATTTGGAAGCGATTCAAGTTTCTTTTCACTTGCAATGAGCAATCAAGTCGCTTTCGAAAAGCAATTTCCATGAAAGTGTCTTGCGTTTTCGATCTAGAGTTTTCCCCATAGTTTGTAAATAAGGTGACAAACTACCAAAGTTGATTAAAAAGTAGATACAATAAAATATTAATCTGATTTAAATGGAAGATTTCAAGAAAGAAAAGCATACGCGCAAAACAAGATTAAAATGTAAATACCAAACATGAAGCCAATTTTGGCTTACTTAAAACACAAATAAAATCATTGCCAGACGCTTTAATTTTAAAACATCTCAAAATAATAAAATAAATGTTTCTGCACATTTTGAAGCATTAAAAAAAATATTTATTGGTGTTTTATTTTACAAATTCTGAAATTGAGAAAGAACTCCCTGTATACAGAAGGCAACTTCCGGTTTAAAAGACAGCTGACATGCATTTCTAAAAACTTCATAACTGGCGTTTTAATTGACCTAGTGACAAAATTCAAAGTGATTTAGATAGCTATAGGTTCAAACTATATTTCTGCATCAAAATTAAAAAAAAAAAATCAACGTACAACGTAAAATTAAACGTATACCTCGTGTTTTAAGGATTTTGTTAATGTTGCTTCCACATGTTTAAACTTGCTACATGAGGCATGCAAATCACAGTGTAGTTCCCTCATAGTTTTGATTTATGTTAAACAATAAAAGTTTATTACTTTTATTGAATTGATTTAATGACTCAAATCCATAATACATATTCTATAAATAAAAAAATAATCATTTAATAAGGCAAGGAAATTCATTTCAAATTTTATATATTTTTTAAATAAAAAGGGTCTTTTATATTTTTATTTATAGTTTTTTTTTCCCAACTAGTTTCTTATTAATACCTTTCTTGTCTGCTGCAGACACTAAAATCTACATTTTAAAGACATTTACATTCACTGGAACCAAATTGTTCCCTACTTGAAAGAAAATATATCTGTATTTAATTTCCTCTTTGCAAAGAGGAAATCAAAAAACTTCTCTGCTTTCTCTTGAATTTTCTTTACAGGCATGATACTAGATAAATATTTTAGAAATTGTCAGAGTCAACTAAAAAGCTTTTAAAGATCAGAAAAATGAGAAAGCTGGAGGGGTTCTCTTGTGTCTTAAACAGGAATATCTTAAAATTAGAAAGGTTTTGACAAGTAACACATAATTCTAAGTCAGTTTGGAATAGTTTGGCTGGATCATAATGAATGTTTCTTGTGGTTGGTTTTGTGTGTGTGTGTTGTAAAATGAAGTAGGTGTGTATAGGTTTGTAGCATATGCAGATTTTAACTTCATCTGTAGACAAAAGAATTGAATGATCCCTATTTAAAATAATTTGGAATCATTTTTAATTTTTATAACTTAGAATTGAAAAATGTACTGTTGAGTATTTGTTAACTTGATATCTTTATAGGCTTACCTATTTTGAAACAAGTGCTGTAACTGGACAGAATGTCAACAAAGCCTTTGATACTCTACTAGATTTGGTCATGGTAAGAATACAGAAAACTGTAGATAGCAGTTCTTTACCTGGACGGAGACGTGGAGCTCCTGGTATACAGTTGGAAGGTGCTGCAACAGTGCCCCAACAAAAGAATTGTGGATGCTGACAGTCCAAGCCTGAAAGCCTATCTTTTTTATTCCTATTTGACGACAGATGTGTTATGTATGTAAAATGATTTATAACCGTTACAAATCCATACAATCATTTTAAAATTTGTGTGTCTGGTGTTTGATATGTAAATCACATGTGCTTGAAAGGTAATTAAATGAGAAAAGTATTTAAATTATATTTAAATGTGAAATATATTTACGTATTTTGAAGGTATTTTAAAAGATGATGAATGGTTTCTAAAAAATATTAAATTTAGTGTTCATGTAAAATTGACAAATATTTTAAAATTAGATTAGCAAAAATTAATTTTTGGTTTAAATATTTATTTCTTTGCATTTCATGAAGGCTAACAACTATTCCAATTCAAAAGAGTTTAGGATGAGTTAAATTTAAATTGGTTTAATTATTAAATTGAAATCCAGTGGAACCCACCAATATAATATTTAAAAATGACTTGTTTTATTTGTTTTTGTGAGGAAATTGTCAGGGCAAAGTCTATCAGGTAGATTTAATAAAGATACAATGCAAATACATATCAAATACTTGTCTTAAAGTGTGAAATCACAAGCCAAAATATCCTTCCTCTTAAAAAAAAACTATGAATGCTCAATCATAAAAATACAATATCACTCCATTCATTTTGTTTATACTTATCTATTCAAGCAAACATATTCAGAAAATAATCTGAAACCAGTCTTTCATGTTCTCTACTCCGCTCAATCCAATTGCTGTGACATTACGATAGGTTTTTGTTTTCTGACACGTTTAAATATACTTTATCTTTAGTTAGCTTAATTAAACTTGCTTCAGGAAATAATTTAGGTAGCATTTATCATCAAAAATATTTCAGGAATGGTTAATCTTGGCCCTTTTCCAAAATACATCTCTATTTTTTAAATAATAGCCTGAGATCACAAATCGTGTTCTAAATTATGACTACTGAGATGGAAAGCTAGAGAATAAACTCAATTTTGTGAATTAAATTATGACTTTCTTCGTTAAATCAGGGCTTGGTAGCTTTTTCATTGGGACTTGTGAAATTATTAAATAAAGGTTTGTAAAATTGAGGGTCCACTGTATTTCAAATTTAAGAAAATAGTATTAGATCATAAAAATGTAATATTTTTCGGGTTTTCAATGTCAATATGAATTAGGTAATGGATAATACATATACACAATCTAGCAGAATGAGGAACTTGCACGTTTTTTGTTTAGGTTTTTACAAATATAGAAATTGATAAGATATGATGGAAAGTATCTTTCTTTATTTTATTTTTGTAGCCCAAAAGGTAAAATCAAAGAAATTTCAAGTTCACACTATTTACTTCATCTCAAAAACGCTAGTTTTCCTTCGACGTTTCTTGTGACATCACTGTTCCCCATGATGGTCTGTTTACTTTGCTAGCGACGTTGAAATAGCAAGCGCTATTTCTTTCTTGTTGATCTAAAAAGGATTTGTATATAACCAAATAAGATTTTGAAATGTCTTCGATTGAAAAACCATGTTTTAAATATTTTTTAGTAGTTTGCTGCACAAACACAGGGTTCCCACAAGTGCTTACAATTGCTTATTTTGACTTTCCATTTCTAAGGGCCCTTAGAAGTGCTTATTTTTCATCAATAGTCCTTAGAAAGTGCTTATTTTCCTTTGAAAACAAAATTCAGTTTTCAAATGACAATATTTTTTTACAATATTTCAGACCTCTTTTTAGCGGCTGATCGGCGATAAAACTGCTTACAAGTACGGTTCTGGTGATGATTCGGGAATTGGCTTGCATGCATGGCAAAACTTGATACGCGATATACCAAATCGTCGATCGACTCTTGATGAGCACATAATGCACTTTAAAAACTTGAGAACCCATGAAAATCGGTCTGTTTTCGACTTGTGAGTGGCTCTCGCAATGCACAAAATTGTTGCCATAATAGAGGAAACTAGAATACAATCATATTTTAATTAATTTTGTTTTATTTAGTAACCTGCGAGGACAATGTTTTTAAAATTTATTTTGGGAAATGTATTTTTAAGTTTGTAGGTGTATTGAAACCCATATAAAGATAATTTATTTAAATTAATACTGCTATTTGAATGGCAACCTGATGTGTTGCAATTTTTTTTTTAATCTAGCTTTTTTTTAATGTTTCTAATTTGTTCTTCTAAAAATTATCCCAGGAAAAAAAAAAAAAAACATTTTGAAGATTTTCGGGGTGATTCTGCTCTGAAAATTTGAAGCTATCGATTATCAGTTCCGGAAAAAACCCAACCCCCTCGATTGAAAAAAACATTGGAGGAAAAGATCTCAAAAACGTAAACTAGAGTGCTGGAGAACCGAGAATAGTCAGGGAATTTCATAAATAGGGAAAAGTCGTTTGAAAACTGGAAATTTCGGACTCTCATCGTATTTGGCCGAAACCGAAATTTTCGCCGCTAAGCGAAAGTAATTTTTCTATGCTTTATAACTTTTTTCTCTTTGTATCCGGGTGACAATTACTCAATGGCTGACAGTGCTTTAATTTCACTTTGCTTTTGTTATGCCATGCGCAATCTGCTTCCACTGTCAGCTTAGATGATTATTTTCAAATGAATTTTGTTTCAATAAAATTATGTTTGTAAGTGTATGGTGTAGAGGTGGCTAGTACACCTTAAATCTGTCATGACCGAAAGTCCTCATGTTGAGTTGAAGTGGAAGTTTGAAAAGTGGGGCGCCAGCTCAGATGTCTCGTCTTCTGATCGTGGTTCAAAATTATGTGGCAATACACCGAATGGCTTAGGCTGGGATGGTGCCAACTATTCAATAAAATTGCATTTAATTTTTTTTAACCTTTTTATAAATTTATCAAAGTTTTTGTTTAATTCTTATGATCCGTTTTGGTTCACAGGAAAATATTTTCTTCGAAACTCGTTCAGTATCTGATCCAGTGAAATTTGACTCTGATGTATGCAACTTGCAATCCTTTTACATCCTTTTAGTAAATTAATAGTTTGCCACTAATTTTATTTTATTGAAACCTCCGATGTGCCAATAAATGAATTTACTTCTTATTTTCATTATGAATTTATGAAAGTGTATTATAAAATAATTACTAGTGTGAGTAATTTCCATTTCATAAGCAGGCTGAAGCTGCAGACACAACAAGGTGAGCACTGTAATTTCAAAAACAAAAAGAAATTTTAAAAAAATTAGGAAATTTTTGAAAATGAAAGTGTTGGTGGATCAGGGTCCTGACCCAGACAACACAAAATGTGTTTCCTATCTATGAGCAGCAATATGCTAAAAAATTGCTCATACACTCCCCTAAAGACCATTAAAAAGTAAACACAAAACAATATGAAAATAATAAGAAAACGAAATCAAACTCGCAACAGCAGCTTTGAGACCAACAACACCAAGTCCGGTCCTCATCAAACTTAACTCTTTCTTTCCCCTTTTATAAAAGCAAATACACTGCGAAGAGATAAAAGAAAAACAACCAGTTTTTTTCTTGCGATCTCCATTCTATAATTTGTTTATGTACTTACACGTATTACTAATACGTGTACACGTAAATGCCCATATATTAACTGCTGAAAAATCAGATGGCATATTTTGAAAAATCTCATTTTTGTGTAGCATTATTTGTCTATAATTTTTAGAAAATAGACTTTAATATTAATTTTTTTACATACTACTATCTATATATATAATTCTCTTACGTGGCTCACAAAAAAGACGTTATTTGTAATCGCGTTTTGGCAATACTGTACGATTGTTTGTTTATCGCGAAGTCTCGCGCTTCGATTGAATTTATAGCGTTATCGGATGAAATTTTATTGAAAAAAAAATTAGGAAATTTTAATGAGCTGTTGCAGTTAGTTTAAAATAGAAATCAAAGAAAGCGGAGGATCTTTTCAGGGCCATTTAAAAAGCGGTCCTTTTCAGGACCAACAATTATAGTTCAACAAGACGTTTGCACTACAACTTTCGGCAACAAACTCAATGAAAAAGAGTGGGTCGTTTGAGTGCTGGGAAAATGTACACACAAGCAACATGCTGGGTATTCAATTTCCAAAGCAATGCTCACATTTCGAGTCAAAATTTGCACAAAGTTTTCATTTGAATTCCGATTTTAGAGATACTGTATATATTTTTTCTGTAATACAGCAAATTTAGATTTGAAAAACATTTTTTTGGTAACATATTTTGTAAACAATCCCTTCTGCTAGGACACGTGTCTTCATTGAGGCGAGCGAAGCGAGCATATGTTCTCGCAGCGAACCAATGAGGATTGCGAAGCAATCCTCCGGGGGTTGGCGAGCGTTTAGCGAGCAGGCCACCTAGTTCTTATAAAATTAACTAATCTGTAAGAGCATCCCCATTGGGTCGAAAGTCGGTTATTACATTGCATAATACAGTTTCTTCTAAGTTTTATTTTAAGTCCTTATTTTGTCCTAGAAAGTGCTTAGAAAGTACTTATTTTTAGTTAGAAAAAAAGAGTGGGAACCCTGAAACACAACGATTACAGCACCGGATAAGTGTTTTCTTAGCGTAAACAAACAACACAAAATAGCAAGAAAAAATTTTAATTGATTGTTTAAAAATTAAAAGAGCAAGCAATATGAAATTTCAACGCGCTAGACAAACGTAAACATTACATCGTGGAGCATAATGACGTCAAACCAATCACGATTCGTTTAGAGGTCATGTGCTTTTGCCGTACTTTTCGGTAATTTAAAACTTGAAATTTTAATACATTAAGTCCATTTCATGGGTTTTAATTATCATTTTCGAACATTTTGACCATCAATCTATTAATAAAACACAAAAATGAGCATTTTCCTCATGAGTGCAAGTTCCTCATTTTGCAATGCATTTGTAATGTTATTTTAATGTGTTTTCTAGTATTTTTCTCTCAACTTTTTCAAATTTTACTCATGACACTCGTAATTACAATTGCCAAAATAAGTGGAAACTAAAATTTCTGCTTTATTTCTTACTCTTCTGTATGAGCAAGTACTAAAATTTTGACTGGTTTTAAAATTGAAAAATCAGAAAATGGAAGTAAAATGTTGTGTGTAATTTTTAACGATCCATAATATTTTAACGTAGACTTCATCAAGAAAAATATTTAGTTTATTTTTAGTTCATCAACACTTTTTGCTGTACTGAGTATATGAATTTCCATGCATAGTTATATTTTCCTAAGTCCTTATAACCAGTTGATGGCTTATTGAATTGATAGATATATCATCAGTTTAAGAGAATTATTTTTCGCAAGCAAACTTGTTTCCCGGGATTTGCTCTTGTAGGATTACTTATTTTTGTTTCAGAATTTATTTTTACATGTGCTTCTGCCTGCTGTGAAACATGTGTTCTCTTTGAATTCTAGCTGAAATCTTAGCAAGCATTATAAGTGTTTAGGATGTAGAAAATTCATTTTTCCTGTCAAAGCTTTCTGTTTTATCTAATAACATGCTAATTAATGAACCACATCTCTTGATCATCAACGTTTCAAATTTTTTTTTTTTTTCATAATGTTACAGTATAATTTTCCTATTTTATCTTTTTCAACCATGCTTGGTGTTATAGGTTTGTTTTAAAATTATGTTTAAAGTAAAAAATAGCCATTAATGGGAAATGTTTTTAATTGAATGCTATTTGCTCAGGAGTCTTGCATTGTGATACTGTAATATGACAAGTATTGGCAAAATAAGTATAAAAAAAACCTTTGTTAATATTTTTTTTACCATTATATATGGCTGAAATATGCATAATATTAGTTTGCCATCAGAGTTATTATCCATAGAAATCAGAACTTCATTGACAAATAACTATTGAAAACCAAACATTTACATTCATTAACATTACTGATCTTGCCTGATATTGTTATTCTATAAAGGACAGATTTATAAAAATAAACTATACAGCTTGTATTTTTGTACCTAGCTTACTCGTACTGTCTTGATACTGTATTTTAAAATATTATTTAACTGACGGGACCTATAAAAATTAGTGTTCCGTTAACTAATTTTATTGCTGAGCCTCTTTATTCTAAGCTATGAGCATCATCTCTATCAAATACTTTATTTGGGATCCCAAAATGAGTTCTTCCTTAATGATTAGATTAGATCCTTGATGCGTAGATTGCCCTAATACAGTGCATAAAAAATATTATTAAATTTAAAAAATCTAATTAACTTTTGAATTTAAGCTTTATCAAAAGTGGGTACTTCAAAATTCCATTCTTAAATTATTAAATGAAATTAAAATCTTGCATGTATCAAATTCTTGTCATTGCAAAAACTCATCATACTCTACCGTTGGTCAGAAACATTTGTAAAAGCATTAAAGCTATGATGTATGAAGAAAGTACTGGTGACCCTATTTGTTTTTCATATTTATTTTACCTTTGTTTGAATGATGGTTCTTCAAAAATAGGTTTAACAATGTTACTACGTTTTTTGGTTAAAATATATTTACGTGTACATAGATTTTTATTTTCATTTAAAAAAAATTGAAACTAGTCATTTTATACAGAAACTACCACTCACATTCACGCTATGCTATTTTTTATGTGTTAATGTTTTAAAAATTCAACTGTTTCTTGCAACAAGTTGTGCGACATTGTTTATTTCACCATTGCAATTAATTAATTTATTTACTTGTGAGTACTATTTTCTCAAGTAGAAATTCTTCATTCTGTTCTTACATTATTGCATATTCAAAATGCAAATAGGTCTTAAATTATAAAATGATAGTACTTTGAATACTTCAATTTCCTAAGTTATTATTTTTTGTCTTGCATATAAACTTGTTTAATACTGAAGTTGCATTACAAGTCAATGAAATAGATTAATGTGTCTAATTTGGATTTTCTGTGCTGAAAATGTTTTACTTAAAAGCACATAAAAACACAAAGTGCACAAAGCAAAATGTATTAATTGCATTTTGTTTGCAATTTATCTGCACTAATTTTCAGTGAAAAGAGTAATAAAAGTTTAATGTATATGGTTCAGTGTTTGATGTATGTATAGTAATCACAAGATAAGGATTTTGCAAGATTTTTTCCTATGTGTAAACCTATATTTACATCAATGTGGTAAATGTTAATGAAGCTGCTTCGTCTTCATGTAGCAAATTATTTTTATCAAGCGAAACAAATTTTTTTAAATGTGCATTTGGAAACTTTTTTCTAGGTAGTGAATCTCATTTTTTAAAATAAATTCTTTAAGGCTGTAAAATTTTAAACTGATTTTAAAACTATCATCAAAAATAAAATGGTTGCATGATGCTTTTCTAGCAGTTTAACATGGTTCTTAAATAAGTCAATTCTGAAATGTGCAGTTTTCATTATTATTATTATGTGACTGATTTTTCTGCATTTGACTGCATTTTCATCTGTGGCACAAAATGTAATGAGCAACATGTTGATTAATTTTCGATCATTTAAAAAAGATTTAGATATACTACAATTTCTATTAAATGTATCTGCATGTGTTGGATGTATTAAGGAAATTTAAATTAATGTGAAAGTAGTGTAACAGGGGTTTGAAGAATTGGAGGAATGATATTCAAGTAAAAATGATCTAAAATCAACAATGTTAATTATTTTCTATTAATATTCCTATGCAAATTCTCCATATATTGTTGGTTCCCATACAAGCATTTTCTTTTTTGCACTGCACTAACATGATTTTAAAATAGCTATAATAGATTATTATAGAATACTTTTTATAACTATATGTGTTTACATATATACACACAATTTTATAATGTTCTTTGATACTTGAAATATTTTTACTGTTATTCACATCATCCATCCTTTGTATAACCTTCCTACACTGTGCCTCTAATTTTATATAATCATTGATTTGTTTTGGCACATCAGCTAAGTCTGATTCAGGAATATTCGTTTTAACTAATTTTGTATCATTTTAATGTTTATTTTTATATCCCTTTTGACCGTGACCTCACTTAGGAAGATTAAATAAAATTGTTAATTTCAAAATTAAATTTTTAGAAGAGATAGTTTTTAGCATGTTTATCTTATTTTCTATGAAAAATCGTTTATTTTTTAAATAAAAAAAAACGCTCAATACCTTTATGAAATTTTAAAGGTTTGCTAAGTATTGGTATTCTGTGGATGCATGTGTTGTATGGGTGTGACATATATATAATCTATTCAAGATGAAGTCTGATCTTAACTGCTACATTTATTCAAATTTTGATTAAGAAGTCAAGTTATTTATGAAATTTATTTTTCAGTCATGTGTTTGAAATACACTTTTTCAATCTTGTTGATAATGCTAGTCCATTAAGACGTAAGGATACATTTTTATTTTTATTTTGCGTTCATTATTCTGTACTTAAAATCACAGAATTCACTATGATTCTTATTAACTTTGAAGAAATGTACTTATATGAATATTTTTTATTTTCCATTTAGTCATGAATTTATTTTTCTATTAAGATTTAATAATATTTTTAGTTTTATATTGTGTGGAACTTTTTGAAAAGGGTATTTCTTTTTATCTAGTCAAGAATATTTAAAAATGTAATTTATTGTTTTATTGATTTGAACTTACTAATCAAATGTATAATAAGCTGTTATTGAAAAGATTCAGTTACTGCAATATATTCCTATAAGTATTGCAATGATTGCATTTGTTTTAAATGTAATGTAGTGAAAAAAACCAATAACATTAAAACTATGAGAATCAAAACCTGACCATTTGGGGCTTAAGTTCATGTGGGCATTACATCCCAGCTGTGTGAGCTATAACTGCTTTTACCTAAAATTTGATAGTTGAAAATCGATTTGGATTTAGCTAATTAAAATAATCTGATGCCAACAGGTTTTTTTTTATAATTGTAATTCATTTGTGAGAAAAACAATTTATGACTTTAATTGAATCACTTATTAAATCCCTTGTAATATATTTTTAAACCCTGCAAGTAATTTTTACAAATGCTTGGTATGTACTATTGTGCCTCTCTAATTTTAAAGTTATAAATGTCTGAAATTTTGATAGTAAATGTACAATGTTTTTCCAAGTATGAAGTCGTAAAATATTCAATGTCATATCTGTTATGTGTTTTTAAATATTCTGTGTTTTAAATTGGTGAGTGTGTGTTAAAGGTTTTGGAGGTTTATATATTTTTGAATATTTTTAAATTTTCAAAAGCAGTTGTAATGTAATTGGTTTCAAATACTGAATAAAATATGTATTCATAATAAAAAAACTTCCTACTGTTGGGAATTTTTAGTTGGCTATTGTTTTCGTATAAAATTTTAAAACAATTGCAATTTTCTCAGTAGTACAAAATTGTGTTTTTGATAATCTGAAGTATGGATAAATTTCAGTTATAGGATGGTGTATTAAACTGGTAATCAACCCTTTCACTATTGTTCTACTGGGATCCTTGTTCTATATTCTTTTTATTCAAGATCCAATTTCCTAAAAGGGTAAACCAAATTATGATACTTTTTTTGTAAAAGTGTAGTAAGATTTACACAATATTATCTTGTTTCCAAAAATTTCAGTAGTACATGATTAAATACTTGTATAATGTATTAAAATCAGGATCTCTATATACATAAAAAGGATGATTGGGTGTCTAGATTTTCTGTACAAATTTACACCGTTTGACCAATCCACACCAAATTTGGTACACTTATATTTGGAACACTGCATAAAATATATGGTATTACTTTCCTGTCTTCAGACCATCTGTAGCACTTACAGCCATGAAAATTGGCACACAGGTAGTCCTAAAAGTGCCACTCAAAGTCCCCAACTTTAAAAATCTTAAGTTTGTTTTCCTGCAATAATTGAATATATTTACAAGGAAACACGCTCTACAGGAAACTTAATACGGGGGAATTTTTTTTTCTTCTTATGACTGTATTTTTAGAATTCAATCCATATACATACGAGGCCGTAAGCAATGGCCATTTGTGACTGATGAAGCGGCCATCATTGCTCCTAACATAGGACCACAATTTATATCCATGCCCTTTCCCCGGATTCGAACCAGGAACCTTCCGATCCAGAGGCCAACATCTTGCCACGAGACCGGTGGGTCGGCAACACATGGAAATGTCGCGGTCATATTTGAGTATTATTAAATTTCATAACTCATTATCTCTTTTATCAATATTTTTTTTTCGAAATTTTATGAATCATTTTTTGTCTATCAATATTTTCCTAAGGCCTTTTTTCGAAATTTCATAAATCATTATCGTCTTTATCAATATTTTTCAGTCGTTTTTCGAATTACTATTTCACCTCAGGAAGTCGAAATTCGACACTTTGCACATCTTTCGTTTTTTAGAATTCTGCATTTTTTTATCGAAATTTCGTTTCTGTTTGTGTATGTATTAGTCTTTTGCATATTGCAATGTATTGTTCAAGAATTAAATGTATGCATTTGCATCCAAAGTTAATTGTAGAAGCTATGAAAAAGTTAAAAAAATTATTTTCTGTACAACTTGAATGATTGCATTTTTCTTATGTAAGAAAAGTGATTATTTTAATTCACTTTTCAAACAACATTTAATCATTTCAGCCCGAACAACACCGGGTTATTCAGCTAGTGATGAAAAACATTGTAAGTGCCTTAAAGTATTATGTAATAAATTAGCTAAACAGTAGGGCAACTTTTTTGTTGCAGTAAAGAGGGGAAAAGTTGCATTTATCATTCCCTAAAGTTGTATTTATGGAAATAAAGTTGCATTTATTTTTGATGCACTATATTCTAAAATAAATTATGCGTTTAAAATGAAAAAAATCGAAATATATTGACAATTTTAGTCGTGTATAACAGTATTATAATGCATTCTTAAATACAGAAGAACATTGAATGGCCGATCCTTGTCCAGTAATTTCTTTAACATTGAAAAACTGAGCCAGCCGCAGTCATATAATGTGCTGTATCGGATAGCATAAGCGCAAAATCCTTTCTCTCAACATTCAGAGATTTTAAAACGTCATATCTACGAGGCGAACAACATATTTATGATCGACACTCACCTCGCAAACTCTGTAGTCGATAAGCAAGTTTCCTCTGCATTATCAAGAGTGCCAACCAATGTGTTAAAAGTACTTCTTTGCATTTATTTCACTTTCGTCTGTTAGGACGAACATATTCTTTCCATGAACTTCTTGCTTGATCCGCAATACTTCGGCGTTCGCAAGATCAGACACACGTGATCGAAGAGTTGGTTCAGAGGCCAAAAATTGAAATAGTAATTTCATATTGATTAATTTTAAGCTAAATTTTAAAAAGTTGCAGGTGGTTGCATTTATGCAGAAAGTTGCATTAATGTTGCGGTTATAACTCACTAACAATACACCCCATGTAGGAGGAATTTTGGGTTTTAGTACTTTACATACAGCGTGGAACGCGTGAAAAAAAGTTGCTCTACAAATCGGGTTTATTGGATACCAAATCGTTGGGAAATTATGTACAACTTGGCTTACGGCATGTTTCTAATGTTGAACATGATTATTGATAACCAAATTAATTTTCATGTAAACACTTGAATAATGTGAACCATTGAATTTGAATCAAATGTTGCCTTTTATGTAATCATTGTGTAACAGGAATAGCTTCATATACCATTTCTTTCCATTACAATCTTAATTGTCTGATTCTTATTTATCATAAATGTAATTTAAAAGAATAAACTGCTCTTAATACTTTTATTCTAAGAATTATAATTCTCTAGATATTTGTACAATTGCTCATACCAATGAAAGGTTAAAGTTCCACAGTGATAACAATATCTATATTTAAAACTATGAACAAGTAAAGTTTTTTTACCAAAAATATTGATTTTGAGTTACAGCTATATCTAAATCTTCATTTAAATAGTACTTAGATATAAAATTATTAAATAATTGAATGACTAATTTGAGTTGAAAGAGATTATCTTAATTATATTAAAGTGAAATTTAAGTGTTTGGAACAAGTCGAATTCACTCACATAACCTGTTCCTCTTCAAAACTAAAGCGCAATGGAATATCTAGATTATTATAGCAACTCCTTACTGACCAAAAACTTTTTGGGTCAACGTAATTTTATTCTACATGGCGTAAACGCGAACCTTATTGCTAGGCACACAATATAATTTATAGGAAGATTTGTACTAGTTTTTTCTTCTATTTATTAAGATTAAGAGCATATAATCTTTATTTTAAGTTTTGTTATCGAAATATCTCAAGACACTTGTCAACTCGTAGTTTCAATCATTCCCTTTTAGAATATTGACCAATAATTCAAATGACTATTATCTCATGGAAACTATTCACAATTAATAATGAAATACCAATTAGTTTTTGAAATATATCCTTCCAGGAGTTCTCATGGCCCTTGGCTCCACAATTGAAAAATTTAAGTTTATCCTATATGTGCATTTCTGCCTATTTTTCTTTTTCTCTTTTTAATTGCATACTTGCTGATTTAATAATTTTAGTTCATAAAATTTATTTTCGAATGATGTAAACCAAAATTTATGCTATCTTTTGTGTGCTGTATTTCGCCAAAAGTAAGGGAATAGGTTTTTAATGAAATACCAAATCATGACAATTAACTATGATTAATTATATGTTTGTATTATTTTGAGTTACAGTAAAATCCGGTAGGTAGGTATTTTTAATTAAAGCCGCACTGGAGCAACACATCGGGCTATTGGCGATGGACCGTGATCAAACCCGATATGATGTTAACATTTACCCCATACTCTCATTTCTTACCCCAGCAAAATATCGTGACGCTTGAAAGTTGCATTGATCATGGGGTAAACTTTCAGGAATACATAAGAATAAATAATTCAATCATTTATTAAACAAAGAATGTATTTAGTCCAAAAAACAGAGAGTTATAAATTTGAAATTGAAAAATACAAATGAGTATACTAAACCAAACAAACATTATATTTCTTGCACGTAAACAGTGCCCTCAAATTGGAAAATTTCTTTACTGCCTTCTTTGGTTGGAGAAGGTAAAAATGCATTGACATGGTCTTTGGCAACACAGAATTCGTCTTTTACAACCAGAACGAATTTAGTCTTTGCATTGTCAAAGCTTTTGAGTCCGGTGACCTCAAACTCCTCTTCTAAAACGACATCCACCCTTCACACATGAAAAGTGGGTCTCTTCCACCCCCCCCTCCACAACATCTATAAGCAGAAACGTAGTGGCTTCAATGTCTTTCATGAATGGCTCCAAATATGTAAGTCCTCCTAGAAGCTCATCTTACATATTTTGCTTGAATGTTTGGAGAACTTCAAACTCTTCATTGTCAGTGTCAGTCAATTCTTTCAATAGTTCCTCATCCTCACTGTCCTCGAGTTCTGCAATCATTTCCATTTGCTTCTCTCTTTCACTTTCTTCTCACTTGGCTTCCAAAAGTTTTTTTTTTCTCTTCTGCCTCCTTCAGTCGTGACAGAACTATAAGAACTTCGCCATATGTGTGTGATGTTTTAGTAAATCAGTCATCCTGCATCCCAAGAATGCAAAATAACACCTTGATTTTCCATCCAAATTGAACGAAACTATTGGCAAAGTTATGTTTACAATTATCCCGTCGCTCGAAAAAGATGGGACAGTTGTAAACATTCAACTGTATGTATACTAAAGTTCCCAGAAGCAAAAGTCAATGATTTTCTTCTGTTAGATAGAAACATAGCTGGCAATAGTAAAGAATTGGAACAACATGCCTTTCAATAGATTAAAGAGGGCAGCAGAAAAAGCAGCACACAATAAACAACTTTAAAACCCATATTGCATCCTCAGGGTTGCCACTTTTCAGATTTCACAACTTTTTAGTTTCTTAGAATCCCACGTGGGCACCTGTATCGCGAACACTTGAAGTACTCGGAGGCATAGCCGTGACCTCTATGGGCCCATACACCAATAAAAAAGGGCAAGCGTCTAGAGCAGTGTTTCCCTAGAGTGCCTATATAATAAGAGTGGCGGCAAGGGACCAAATTTGGCCCAATGCGCATGCGCGGCAGCCATTTTTCTACCAGAATCGTCTCAAAGAGAATTGCTGGGCGAATTAATATATCATTTCAAGAAGAACAAAAAGCATATGATTGTTATAATATGGTTACATTCGGTATAAATGAATCATATAAACGCTCAATTACATGCGTAATTGATGAGATGGATTGCACAACACGCTTACTTAGATTACAGGAAACACCATGTTGTTCAAAAAAAGCTATTGACTTAAAAAGTCTTCAAATTTATACTGACAAAACACTAAAATAATAATAAATAAACATTCTAGAACATGAATAAGCTATATTTTCTTTTTAATTTAATATTCACACATTTTTCTCAAACACACAAAAAGTTCCCATGTTAAGTCTACGGGAGCTAGTAAAAGCCGCCTCGGGCGGTAGAAAAGGTCTCTAAGCCAATCAGAAAGTGTTTCTCGTATGTCGCCACTCTTATTATATAGGCACTCAATGTTTCCCAACCAATTTTGGTTGACGGCCCACTAAAAATATCTGGGATTATTTGCGGCACACTTGAATATAAAAAATGTAAAAGTTGTGCGACCACAATTTTTTTTTTATTTATTTACAAAATTTATTCAATGAGAAGGCTGAGCCTGTTTTCTTGAACAAATTAAATCAAAACGATGTTCCAAAGTCGTCATACAAGTTTGCATTTCATCGTCAACTTTTAAAAGTCTTTCTCGCTTTTCGGATTTGATTTCTGTCAATGCTGAAAATCCAAATTCACAGAACCATGAAGATGCAAAAGGCAAAAAAATTTTAATAGCTTTCAAGATTATTGCAGGGTACAAACTTTTGACAGAAAACCAAACTTATCAAAATTTTTCTCGAAGAATGTTGAACTTTAAAACTTATCATTTCGCAAATTAATGAGCTGTTCTTTTTCTGTTGTCCAATTTGATGTCTTGCAAATTACAAATGTGTTGACTAACCATTCATATTTGTCAACTGAAAGCGAAGGAAAGTAGCTTTTAAAAACAGTTTGAAGTTCGTCAATGGTGCTTATGATTTCGTCTGTAATTTTTTTTCCGACTGAGATTAATTTGCACCCGGAAAGCAGTCAAAATTTCCTTTTGATATTTCAGATTTGCACAGTGTTAATTTTTCTTCAAATGACTTCAGTTTTGATGTTGACGTGACGATATTCTCGGATGGACCTTGAAGACTTTAATTCAGCGAGTTCAGCTTTTCAAACAAGTCAGAGAGAAATTGAACTTTAAGCCACTAAATCTCGTCATGAAGAGAAAATCCAAAAGATGTTTTTTCGACCTCCAAGAACAAAATCTTCTATGCTCTCAGGTGTATCAGTCGTTTCAAAACCTTTCCCATCGAAAGCCAACGCACTTCGGTGTGATATAAAAGAGTTTTGTAGTCGGAATCCATTGCTGTCGCACAGCTGAGAGAAAATTCGGGATTTAAGAGGTCGACTCCTGATGAAATTGACCACTTGGATGACTTGGTTCATAACAATCAACTACAATCAACATATCTGGAGTTAAAGATTTTGAAACGAGAGATTCTCTGTGAATCATGCAGTGGACGCTTATAATATTTGGATTTTCTTGACGCACAAGTTTGATAAATGCTTTTTTTGTTACCCAACATTGATGGATATCCGTATGTGCAAATACCAAAATAGTTTTTCCACAGCAAACCAAAACTTGAAATATTTTATTTTACAAGCTCAAATATGTCTTTTCCTGTCGTCGTGCTCTTCAATTCGTTGCAGAAAAGATACTCATTCAAGAATATTTCATCTTTAACAAATCGAATGAATGCAAGGAGCTATGCTTTTGCACTGATATCTATCTGTCAATTCATCAATCTGAAATGACCAGAGTTCACGGTCGTGCAATTCGAAAGGCTCTACAATTTTTTTTTTAATTCTGAAGATAAATATTTGATTCTGCGTGACATTGTGTCAGTGGATAATGGTGCTTTCTTGATCTACTCTGTCGCTTTCTTTACCAGCATTGTTTCGACAAAGATAGCTGATGATGGTGCAATGATGGACTCGACATTGGTGTGTGCATTTTTGCTTTGTGCTATTAATTGTGCAACCTTATAGCTGTAAAGCAACCTTATAGCTGTAATGAACCCCCAACCTCCCTAGTTACGCCCTATGCTGGATTTGTCCTCCATTGAACATTTGCGGCATATGATTACTTGAAAATTGATCCGTGATTGATAGAAGATTGATCACCCGCAGTCACAACTGACGAAATGTGGGTGCTTGATAAATCTGCGTGGAACAACACATTTCACAAACACGTTAACAATCTTTTTCTTTAAAAATTTATGCCGTGTCAAGCACTTATCTATGTATACATAAAAGGTTGGCCATTACTTTCCTGTCTTCAGACCAATCAGTAGCACTTACGACCATAAAAATTGGCACACAGGTAGTCCGAAAAGTGCCCCTCGAAGCAGAAATTTTAAAAATCTAACGTTTGTTTTCCTGCAATAAATGCATATTGTCAAGGAAACACGTTCTACAGGAAACTTAACTCTGGGAAATGTCGCGGTCATATTTGAGCATTACTAAATTTCATATATCATAACTCATCGTCTTTATCAATACTTTTCTAATGTCGTTTTTCGAAATTTCATAAAACATTATCGTCTTTATCAATATTTTCCAAAGGCCTTTTTTCGAAACTTCATAAATCATTATCGTATTGATCAATATTTTTCTAATGTCATTTTTCGAATTGCTCTATTTCAGATCATGAAGTCGAAATCGAAACTTTGCACGTCTTTTCTTTTTTTTAAATTCTGCATTTTTTCATCCGAATTTCGTTTGTGTTTGTAATATATCTCAGTCCTTTGCATATTACAGTATATTATTCAGGAATCAGATGTATCGCTTTGCATCCGAAGTAAATTGTAGAAGCTATGAAAAAGTTAAAACGAAGTTACAAAGTATTTTCCGTACAACTTAAATGCTAGCATTTTTCTATGTGAGAAAAGTGATTATTCTAATTCACTTTTCAATCAACATTTAACCATTTCAACCTTAGCAACACTTGTTTATTCAGCTTGTAACAACAAAAGATGGATACACAAATTACTGATTTTTAATATTCCTTTTGACTTACAGTTTTGTAATTTCAATTATTAATACATTACACCACATGTCATCGCTCCAATGAATTTCATTGCTATAACTCAAAACTTTGTTAATATTCAATGAGCAGTGGATATAAGTTGTTGGTGATACCCCGTTCTGTTATGGGGCCACAGTAGCCCAGTTGGAAGATTAACGGATTAGCAATAGGAGGGTTGTGCGTTCGAATCCAATCCATGAACAAAGAGAGCTGGTACACGTTAAATCTGTCGGACTCAAATGTCCGCACGTTGGTATGGAAGTTTTGAGAGTGGGTTGCCGTGTCAGGTGTGACCTGTCTTTAACCGTCTTTTAAGTTACGCGATGTTGTCCTCGGCTCTTTTCCTTCAGGTTTGATCCCCGGACCGTGGCCAAAAGCCCATTGTATTGCTTTTGTGCGATGTTAATAAAATACCTACCGACTTTCCGCTTTGTTATATGAAGTGATTTAAAAGCAAATTTTAATTTATAAATTTTGTAGAGAATTGAATTATTTATTTGAAATATTTTTCCGAAACGTTTTATTATCTGCTCTTTTACCTGTAAATTTTATTTTGTCCATAAAGGAATCCTTGTCATTAAGAAAATGGGATGCTTGAAAAATGTTCTGAATTTCTTGAAAGTACTTGAATTTTTTGAACCCTGTGTTACGTATATCGGCTCACAAAAAGTTGGATTCAATTCATATACAAATCGATAGTATAGTTCCTTTCCTGGGATTTTTTTTCTTGGTAAAGAAAATTTACATGATGCTCTATATCACGTAAGCAATACCTCTTTTTTTCGAAAGTTTGATATTAAAGCCTCTTGAATCGAGACTTTACACACCATCAGGCATGTCTTGAAAATATTTTTCTTCTACACTAGTTCATTTTTGTATTTGTAGTTATTTTCTCACTTAAAAAAATGGTTCTCACACAAAGTGTGTGTGTTTATATATTCGATTATAATTAATAATAAATAAATCAGTTTCGCTACTTTGTAATGATCAAAAGTGAATTTTTATAAAAACGTCTTTGTTCGAAAAAAAATTTTTTTTTCTCTTGCAGTTAAACATTTTTCTTTACTTTCATTTCATCTGCTCACTTTTAAGACAAAAATTAATTCATAAAGTGTCAATATTCATATTGATTATAATTATTTAATTAATAATGAAATTTATGAAAGCTAATTTTATCATAAATTTAAGCCATTATTTTTTTTTCAAATAAAAGGTAATTGTTTTATTTTTTTTAATTTGCGTGACCATGTCGAATAATTTATTCCAATTCGAATTATTTTAAAACAAAAAAATTCTAGCTGATTATTATTTTGTTTATCGTATTATTCGCTTTTGAATTCCTTCATTTCTGACATAACCACCGACCTAATTTTGTCTTACTACGACAGGGAAAAAATAAATTGTCTGTATCGAAATGCCTAAATGGATTTTAGCGCATTTAACATTTGTACGGCTTCTACCTCTTGCTGAATAACCCGTAACGAAATAATGAGTACATTTGATCTGTGTAGGGGATTTCTGATTCGCTCTCAACGACATGAAACAACTTTAAAAAATCTATTGGGAAAGGTAAGGAATGCTAAAATTTAAAATTTCAATACATGTTGACATTCCTTTGATTGGTTTATATAAGAAGTGTAATACGAAACATTTGAATTATTGTTTCAATCGTTTCTTAATTTTTGAATATGTCTCGTTTTTGTCTTACTTTTTTATGTGCATAATTTCATTCTTAGATCTCAAAATAAATGCTTTAAAATTAATAGAGAGAGGTAATAAATTGTACTGTAAAACTTTTGTTTGAAATCAGAGTTTCTGAGGTATTTCAATTTGCTATGATTCTGCATTATCCTTTGTATTTGTCAAATATTTCGTTAACAACTCGAAGAATTTCAGCTCAACATAATTTTTAATTATTATTTATTCAGGCATTTTTTAAAATACCGCAACGCTTATGTACAGATATTCTTTCTGAAAATAAATTCTAAAAAATAATAATGAGCAGTAGGTACATTACGTTTATTAAAATAATCAACTGTCAATTGACACCTTTATTCTTTGTGCAAAAAATCACTGACCATTAAACTTTTACCGGAACTGCTTTTTGTGCCTGTAGAAGACAGATAACATGCGTTGCTTACAATTTAAGTATATTATTTTTCAAAGGAAATTCTTTTCCTGTTCGATAAAAACGTTCAATCCGCAAGACGTGTGATTATGGGAAAAAGGAAAAGAAAGTACAAATGTTATTTAATAGCAATCAGAAAAGCTCAAATTGATTCCTTTAGATTTACCACTCATTTTGCGAATGGTAATGAGCTTTTCTATTTATATTTTACTAAGATACATCAAAAATGGGGGGGGGTCTGTTTGTCATTATTTTTCAAACATAAAGTGCTTGTCTAGTAATACTTCGGAATAGTTTTATCATGGAGATCAAACAGCTGATGTATTGTATAATTTTTGTTAAAATGTTTTAGCAAAATGATTTTTTTACTGCATGTTTTGTTCACAGTCATTACATCTAACACTGCTGTCTTTTGATGTAAATATTTCTGCACAGTTCGAAAATTTTATCAGTTTGTAAAAATGTTTCAAGGGGAAGCAATATATCATATTTCGTTTCTTAATAACTATATATTTAGCATTTTAATTGTAAATACATTATTTTAAAACATCAAAATATTGATTGTAATAATATGGTAGACCGAATTGGCCCTTATTAAGCAATTGAAATAACAAACAATAAAATTGTGTAGATTACAGTTAAGCTATAGGTTACACATATCAGACTTAATCGACTAGTAGCATTCTCAACTAAGCTGAGGTGGGCATTTTATTTAACGTCGCACTAGAGCAACACAGCGAACTTTTCGCAACGGTCTGGGATCAATCCCACAGAGAAGCATTCAAGGACAACCCCTCGTAATTTTGAACCACGGTCAGGTGACAAGATCAGCACTTGAGTAGGCACGGCACCCCACTCTCCAAGCATCCACACCACGCCAACATGAGGATATTTCAGGCCACGACAGATTTTCTGTGTATCAGCCACATGTACAAGACGGTCTTTTGGATGAATCGAGTTTCGAACTCTCCACCCTCTATTTACTAATCCGTTGCTCCTCCAACTAGGCTACCGTAGCCCTTCTTAACTAAGCTTAAAAGAATTGAATGTGTGGCAAAAATTTGGAAATGATTGGATAAAATTAACTGATCAAATCAATAACAAAAGAGTTATTTTTAATTCTGAATTTTTTTTTTCTTCTGTCTCTACAATATTGCGGTCACTGCATTATAAAGCATATGCTTCATTGAAATCTTACGAAAGTTATTTAGTCTAGAGTTATTTATTTTTATCTTCGATCCTATATTTATTTTCCAAGTAACATTTTTTTTTGTCATTGAAGACCTTGCATGAAAACCGAAGAATGACAAGTTTAAGTTTTTATCAAAGGCACTGTATCTATTGCATAAAAACTAAGAGATTAGAATGTTGCTCTAGCATTATATTATTCTCTAAATACCGTTGCTCTCTACAATCTCATTAATCTCTTCATAGCGTTCATAAGTGCTTATAATACTCTATTAGACTCTACATACCGTTACTAAGGGACTTTTGAGAACTTCACCCTAAAACTCCATTGACATGGAAATGTACAACTGCAAATTTGCTTTTGATTCAATTCATGGTCCGATTACAACCTAATTTCGTCCGACTTAGCAACGGATATTTATGTTTTAAAATAAAGTAAAACATTTATTATAGACCTTAACAACTGTTAGTGCTCTTCTTTAACGCACTTAATCACCTTTCTTCATAACAATTCTTAATATGACGTCGGTTTTTTATGAATCGGTTGAAAATAATTGAATGCAATATGAAAAATAGAAATATGTGCGTAATTTGGTAAACAAATCAGGGTGACCCAGTTACAACAGAAAGACAAAATGTTAGATATGAGATAAAGTCAGGGTTGCTCCTGAGTGGTGTGCTGACGTGCCACTTGCACGCCATCAGAAAAAATAGGACTGGACAAAATATTGTCATGATATGCTTCCAATTCTTAACTGAAATGTCCACTTGTCTGTCTTATCTTTATCAGTCTTCATACTTTGTTCATCCATATTTTTAGGGTGTTTTTGCTATTTTGACGCGACACATATGAATCAACGTATTTTATACTTAATTTATTAGAATGTCCAAAAAGGTATAAGGAACGACTTAAAAAAAATTAAGCCTTTTTGTGTAGGTACCTGCATATTGAGGTTCACACAAGGGAAGCTAACGCTTCAGGAACGATCCTATGTAAAACAACCTTTCCATCTTTTTTCAAATAGTGCCACCCTTAATTTACCCTATATTTTTATACCATTCTAACTTTGCACAATTTGTTATTTTGCGGTTTATAAAATTATGGGAGAAAAATAAGCATTTTGATGCTACTTAAAATTTAATCAATAACTTGATTTCGTATTCTCACCCTAAGGTCCGGTGCACGCATTCGGTTTTTCTACGTGCGGCGTCCGTTCTGAAGTACCTTGTTTTCATAAATAAAAGGAATATAAATAATAATTAATAATTGGTTGTATCCAGTAACTTCTATTTTGTTTCAAAATATACTTTTTTTTTACACCAAGTAAGCGAAATAAACATGTTTTTTTTTTTCGATAGAATATTTATAGCAAATGGCGCGAAATGAGTTGATGCGTCATGAAAAACAGGATGCGCACGTTGAAAAACAGGATGTGTGCACCGGGCCTAAGTTTCCAAATTAGTGCCACGCCCACTAATCAGTTTATTTCATCCATCCCCTTTTCGTTTGAATCACGAAATTGCTAATTAAACACATCACTTTTTGAATATTTACGGATATTTTCGGTTTCAAACAGGTCCATGGCTCTAAATTGGGCAAAAACGGAACTCCAATGTTTGATGATTAAGGCCCGGTTTTTCAACGTGCGGCGCCACTGCGGCACCAAAGCCCAACTATGCACACATAACCGTGAAATGACGCAAGTACTCATTTCGCGCCAGTTGCTATAAATATTCTGTCGAAGTAAACGTGTTTATATTTTTGTAAAAAAAGTATATTTTGAAACACAAAATAGATGTTACCGGATACAACCATTTATTAATTATTATTTATATTCCATTTAATTATGAAAACAAGGTACTTCAGAACGGAGACTCCTGTGCGGCGCCGTGGGGAACTGCGGTAAAAATTGCACGCAAGTTGGACGTGTGTCGCCCCAGTGGCGCTGGAGGCATGTATGCACAGCTCCATTGGATCTGATGTATATCAGACCGCACTTGTGGCAGCGGCGCCGCACGTTGAAAAACCGGATGTGTGCACCGAGCCTTAATTACCTTCGCCATTTTCCTATTGATTTTAGATTCAACACATTTGAGGGTGGCTCAGACTTCGCGGACGACGCACCTTTGAATTTTTTATTCCGGAATATAAATGTCTCCGGCTGTCAACATGTGATTGTGTCATGAGTTTCTAGTGTCTAATAGTGAAAAAGTGTTCTTTGTGCTGGCATTTCACTACAGTTACAGTTGCATCTCTCAATGTATTTGTGTGAATTCGGAGTTTTATGGCGGTAGGTCCTGAGCAGATCAAGCTGCCCCACAATATATTTCCGATTTGCCTGTGTTCTATTTTGGTCTTGTTATTCCTTTGCAGTTTTTCACACATTTCGTAAACATTTTTTCATTGCGATATATTCTCATACGAAGCAATATGTCGTCTCAGTGTAAAGTCTTGAGTGACAAAGTAAAATAATCTAACATCGAAAAACAGAAACCGAAACTAGCCTAATTTCAAATTTTCTTCCAAAATTGGTTGATTTTTGGTACTTGAGACATCAGAGATGAAAAAATCTGAAATAAATTTTCCAAGCGTTTGAATTTGGCGATGTTACTTGATAACTTAAGCATTATTTCATGTATTAGTGGCTGGATAGGTAGTTCAGATTTATTTTGGATGACAGTAAACAGTGAACCGCGGTCAGGATTTAAAGGGAGCTTGCTCTCTTCTGCAGTTGTATACAATCTAGTAAGGTGTCATAATAAGTATCACATATAGCATACGTAGAGTATAATTAATCGCTTTCTGAACTGTATGGATAACCCTCCAATATGCATCTGAAAAAGCACTATAATATCAAATCATTTTAATACTCTTAGTGTATTCTGATTTTAAGCCTCTGATTAGGCTTAGCCACACCCCATTGCGGCGTTTCGATACTTCTATGTCCGCTGTTTTGGGAAGGTATATTTAAGGTAGAGTTTATGCTAATCTATTAAGTTTTATAGGAATAGATTCGATCATTGTAAGACATTGTTTGCCTTGATTTCGATACTGCAACCCTCATATATAGTTAGTAAATATTGTGTTACGTCTCTAGTATTGGTAATGCCTGTCAGATCATATCATCCCGATTTTTAATTTTACGAAACATGTTATGTTTGTGCAGCAGATGTATTCAAATAGTTTTAAAATTTTTGATGAATATTTTTAATATTTTTTCGTCGATTGTTTTTAACATTTATTAAATTTCACTGAACCGGTTATTTGTACTTTTTGACTTATACATTCATCATGTACTGCAATGAATATTTGTCTGAGGATTGTTATTTCAAGGATCCATCTGTCTTTTTCTTATTGTGATCCGTTTACTTGAAGGTTGCTTTGGAAAAGAAATATCCCCAAGCAACACTATGGCTTGTTGCATGAGTGATGAAGCCAAAGAACAGAAACGTATAAATCAAGAAATTGAAAAACAACTGAGGAAAGATAAAAGAGATGCAAGACGAGAACTCAAATTATTATTATTGGGTAAGTGCTTGCCCTTTCGTGTTATGTCATACTTTTTCTTAAAATGTTTCTTCGTGTATTCCATTATTTTTGCTCATTCTTGAACCTTTAGGAGTTAACAGTTTGTATTAAGTCAAATTTAGCGTTGCTCGCTTGAAAAGTGGCGGAATTGGTTTAATGATTAACAGTAATAAAGCTATGAATTTACATAAATGTTTGCTCAGTAATTGTTTTGACTGAATGACGAGGGGTTTTACATGTGAACTTAAAACAAGGGATTTTACCAGTAAGTTTTATAACCATATTTCGATTTTTGATGTAATAACTAGAAGGTTATATAAATTTTGTAAACATTCATGTCTAAACATTGTCTAGGTTAAAGATCATTCATTTTCCAATCTATTGATAATTTTTTGTGTACTTGCTACCTCTAATTTCTATGATAGCAGCTGGCTATTAAACTAAAGAAAACTTTGTAAAATATTAATTTAGTTTTGCGTTTTTGAATAATAAAGTTTACTTGCATTTCGATCTCAATTTTTATCTAATGCATTACCTAAAAATGAAGGGCTTACTCTGCAATCTAGTTTCCCCCTATAAAATAGGATCTTTTTAACTTTGTTTTCTTCTGCAATCACTTGTACTCTTGTAGATTGCTTTGTCATTTTCTGCTACTCTGATGATTTAGTTAATATATATATTTATAAGTTTCAATATTTTCATCTTATTTATCTAATTAACCAGGATACAGTACTTTAAATTATGAATTGCCTTATGCAGAAATAATTAGATGTTTGATCATAGATGAATCTAATTAAAATTAAAATATTGTCAAGCTCAATAAGGAACCTAAAAAGCAATGTCCTTGTATCTGATAAATGATCTACTATATTGGGAGGAATCCTTGCTCTGATGTGATTGTATAAAAGAGGGATCCTCCATAGCAGGTAGCAAGGTGTGATGCAGAGATGGCACCAAAGGGTGTACTTAAGTAAAATTGGCAGGAGCTTGTTCCAGACAATATTCATGTAGTTAAAATGTTCCATCAGCGTAGTTTAGATAAAGATAACATTCAGGATTAATGTCAAGAAAGGCATTTATTACAATCTAAATCTTTAGAACTTTGAATATTGAATCATAAATGTATTGTTTTATTTTTTAACTGCTTAGTGTGTAAAGTCTGCTAAAACTGACTTATGTATTTACATTAACTTTGTATATTGTTTATTTGGTTCAGAGATATAAACATTCAAATTATCTACTAACTACTCTACATAATATGCTTATCTCAGCCTGGTATCCAGAATTTTACATTCTTTTCATCATGAATTAAAATACCCTGAAAATCATTAAACTTTTATAAACCTCTGTACATTTTGGATTTTACATTCAAGCATGCTATTCTGACTGGTTCAAAATTATGTGTTGTCCTCTGCTCTTTTCCTTTGGGATTGGTCCTGAACCCACTGTGTTGCTCCAGTGTAATATTAATTAACTACCTACTTTCAAGCATGATGACAAACAGTACACATCAACATAATTGCATTTACTTGGAAAGTAGTGACATACTAAACTCTTCATGTGTAGCTAAATATACGTACTTGACTAATTTGACTTATTATTTATTAAACTTGCCATGCAGTAGCTAGTCTAATAAATAAAACAGTTAACAAAATTTAGCAGTTTTGAAATATGAAAATCTGGTTCTTTCTGAAAGATGTGTTACTTTTTAAATAGTGCTCAGGGAATGTTCATGACTTCATGGTAAATTGCTAAGAGATTTATAGTTTCTATAGCCTAGTGAAAGATATTTGAGGTAAAAAATAAGAAGTTCACTACCAGTCAAGTTTACACTGTATTTGAGGTGTTCAGATATGAATATAAAACTAGATTGAAAACTGGAACATAAATGTGAATTCTTCGATTTACATCTGTCAAATGGAGACTTCGACCCCTTGTGTCGTTTTTTCCGGGCGTTTCTTAGACGGTTTCCCAAGAAAGTACCGATCAGAAATTTACAAAATTAACATGGTTTGTTCAAAATTGTACAGGGAACAAAAGCAAGTTCTTTTTTTTCCGATACAGCTATTAGTTTAGGGGGCATTAAGTGTCAAAGTCGAAAAAAGCGAAGTTTCTACTTTGTTTATCATAATACTTACAAATTTTCAATCTTCAGCTGTGATAGTTTTTTTTAGAGTACTTCTAAATGTGAATTTTTGCAGCTCGTTGAGTTTTTATAGAAATTTCAATGTGGTTCCTAATAATAATTTTTTTAAATTAGAGAAAAATCGGAACAGTGTCATCTATAACTTTTACTATTAGTTTTTAAATTTGAAAATATCACAGGAAACCTTTGAATGTACTCATTCCTACGGTTGAATTATTTTTGAAATTGGTTAGTAAATAAATTCAATGCTATCTAAAGTTGATCGTACAAATTTCGGAACATTGGGACATTTTCGTTACTTTTTATTAAAACTGTCATATCTATAGCTTAATACTATTATTTTTGAAATTTGAAACCATCACTGAAAACCTTAGAATGTACTCTTTCTCTATGGTACAATTATTTTTTAAATTGGGTAGTAAATAAAGTATGCAATTAAAAAGTTAATCATACAAATTTCGGAACTTTTAAATCATAATTTCCAATACAAAACTAAAACTACCATATCTATAGCTTATTACTATTAGTTTTTAAATTTGAAAACCTCTTAGAAAACCTTAGACTGTACTCTTTGTTACGGTACTATTATTTTTGAAATTGGTTAATAAATAAATTATATGCAATTAAAAGTTGGTCATACAAATTTCATATTTTTTAGATCTCAGAGCATTAGCGTCTATTCTTCTTCACAGAAATGAAGGTTACATTTTCTGACTAACGGGTGTTCCAGATATCAAATTTATTGTAGCAAAAATTACCATAGCAACAATTTTTTTTAAATTTCACGAAAAAAAAAGGCTCGTTTTTTTTTTTTTAATTTTTTTAATTTTTTTTTTTTTTTTTTTAAATTCTATTCTCAGATGATTTCTTGAGAAAGTACAAATCAGAAAATTACAAAATTAACATGGTTTATTTAAAATTACATTAAGTGTTACAGTTAAAAAATGGAAATCATTTGTGAAAGGAATCATGGTTTGGGAAGCAATCAAATGGTTTGGAGATCAGGAGGGGGGGGGAAAGCACTCTCTGTGACGTCATGGACAGGAAAGTCAAATCAGATTATACAAATTATTAAGATAAGTTTTGCTGTCACAAGGAGATTGACTCTGCAAAAGGAGTGTTGGTTTGCAAAGCAAACCAAATGGGATTGCTTAGCAATCCCCGGGGGTTGGCGAGCAGTGGTGGAGCCCCCTAGTATTAGTAAAAAATCATATATTTTAATTAATGTTACTGCCATATTGTTTTGATGGTTTCAATACCAAATATTGCAATTCTTTTTACTGTAAAAAAAAAGGTATTGTAATTAATTAAAGGGTAGAAAAGTTTAATTTTGTTCACTTGAAACAGAAACAAGTTAAGAATGAAAAGGTGTAAAATTTATGTTTTGTGGGTTTTAAACTATTAAAATTTTTTTTAATAAAGTGTAAAAATCGCAAAATTAATTTAATTTTTTAAATATCAAAAATTTTAAAGACATTTATGATATGTAAATGAATTTTCATTTTTGTTGAATTGTGTTTTGAAACTATAATTTTAGATTTTAATGATATTATCTATAAGTTTGATACATTTCCTCTTATCACTGTCCCAGAAGAATAATGATATTACTGCAGAATATAGTGCTTTTAGATAAAAACTTAAAAGATGAGTATCATTTTAAATAATATGCTATTTACCCCAATTTTATTACCATCCAATTTTCTCACATGTTGGAATTAACATTAATCATGAAGAGTGCTTTATTTTCTTTTTCTTGATGAATTATTTTCCTCATTGTTATTTTGTAACAGTAATATGTATTACTGTTTAATATAATTCAACTGTAGCTAGAAATTATTTTGCGACATTGTATGTGTTGATTCTAAAATGGCAACAAATGAAATTAGATCCTAAAAATTCTATTAAAATCTGATTTACCCACTGACCTGTTGTAGTCCGGCTGGAAGAAAAACTGATTAGAAATCGGCTACAAGCTCGAAACTCGTCCAACCAAAGACCGTCATGTACATGGGTACTGGTGCATGTTAATTCTGTCATGTCCTCTCGTTGCCATGGTGTGGAAGTTTGAAGAGTGGGGTGGCAGCTCAGTTGTTGACCGCGTCATCTGAACTTGGTTCAAAATTACCTGTTGTTTTCCTTGAATCTGTTCCTTGGGGATTGATTCTGGACCGTCGCCAATAACTTGTGTTGCTCCAATGCAACATTAATTAAATTTCCAGGGTTTCCACAAGTGTTATAAAAACCTAGAACTGTCAAAAAAATTAATTTTGTCCAAAAAATTCGGAAAATTACCCATTTTTGTCTAAAACTTTGAATATTGCCTCAATGATCTGAAAAATTATCATGGCTTCAGATGCTTTGCAGAAAAGTAGCCAATAAGATTCGTACAGTTTTGTTCACTTTATTTTATGAATAGAATTTTTCAAACGATTTTTTCAGAACAGGTAATATTTAGTAGGTAAAGAATTCTGTTTTTCGTCCACTGGCTTAAATTGAAGAATTTCATGCATATGATACATTAAATCACAAATTGATTCAAGTCAAATTTGTTGGATTATTTGAATAAGTTATTTTTATGCAAAATTACTTGTGCTTTGTGAATTAATTTTAACAGTGTATAGTTCTTAAATTGGTTTTATTGTTGGCTATTGAATGCTAAATTATTTCTTGGTTTTTTACCTTTAAAATGTCATGAATTGCTTAAGTATGACCTGGAATTTTGTAATAATTTACCTGGAAAAGTCAGAATTTTATTTCTGAAATAGAGTGAAAACCCTGATTACTCATTTTTTTCATTAAAAATTACAATCAAGATTTTTTCACATCAAGCACGTATGTGTTTAATTTATTTAGTGTTATAAAAAAGTTTCCCTTTTGCAATTTAAGTTAATAAAATGTTTTTTACAGGAACTGGAGAATCCGGCAAAAGTACTTTTATTAAACAGATGAGAATTATTCATGGCTCTGGTTATTCTGATGAAGACAAAAGGAGTTTCATTAAACTTGTGTATCAAAATATATTTATGGCCATGCAGAGCATGATTAAGGCAATGGATTTACTCAAGATAGAATACAAAGATCAATCCAATCCTGTGAGTTGATTTTTTCCGATTTAGTTGGCATTCATTAACAAGAAATTGTTGGGAGTTAAAACAATAACTATAGTTAAGAACTAATCCTGATAATCTCGCAACTATTTTTAGTTTGCTAAGTTATTATCATAGTGAAAGATCAGTTGATTGCAAACTTTATTTTTTATTTTCATTGAGAAGTGAAATTCTTGTTCATAATTTATATATGTTTTTTTACAGGATAATGCTGATCTCGTTCGAAGTGTTGACTTTGAAACTGTTACCACATTTGAAATTCAATTTGTAAATGCTATTAGAGCATTATGGAATGATCCTGGTATACAGGAATGTTATGATAGGAGAAGAGAATATCAACTAACAGATTCAGCTAAGTAGTAAGTAAAAATATGTATAATATTTTGCTATTCCAATAAAATTCTAGGGTCAAATAGTCAGCCTGGAGATTTTCTTGATTTAATTTTCCTTTCTGTGTAAAGTTTTTCAATATTGAAAATGAAATAATACTATGAGAATTCTGTATACATGTTATTTTTTTCTTCCAGTAAATTAAGAACTATCAAACAAGTAAAGTGGTATGTTTGAAAAAAATATAACTCCTAGTCACAATCAAAAAGTTTTCTGCAGTATCAAAAAAGCATTCCAATTTTTAGTCAAACATATAATTGGAATTATCATTTTTTGAAATATGCTGGTTAATTTTTAATTAAATTTAATTTGAAAATTTTACGCATTGATCCATTTTTTACATTGTTATAGCATAACTATTCTGTATTTATGGAATTGAAGTTTGAAATGTGTAAAAGTTAATTTGCTCACCTGACTATTGAGTATGTTAACAAAATAGATTATGGATTCAAGTGGAAATCTATTTTGAGGATAGGTACAATGATAATTTTTTTTTTAACTGCGAACTCTAAATTTCACTTAATTTACATGTTCTAGGGATATGTTACACTTATTCTTTGCTGTTTGTAGAGAAAAATACCATTTTCTTTTATGTTATGTTTTAACCATTTTTGTGTGCCTGGTATTTCACTTTGAAATACTTATTGACACTGAGAAAATTTATAACTTTTATAATTTCTCAATACGAATTTGGCCGCATTCGAGGAAGATATTCATTACAAACACAAAAAAAACCTAATAGAGGTTTTCTATCTTTACAAGCATTAAAGATAGTGAAAATTTCAACGGATTTGAAATCTGAAAATTGTACACCAGATCAATACCTCATGAAGTCGAATTTTAGGCGAGTATGTGACATGCCTGTGTCATGTCAGGTGGAGGTAGTACTCATTCTTAAAATTATTGTTTTTTCTTTTTAATGTTTTCAGTATCAGTAAGGACACAAAAAGAACGCCATGCTGGCCTGGTAGTTAATGTATATTCTCATGTCTTGTATTATTTCTTAATTCTTACAAATAAGTATTTTTCCAAGCTAAATACTAATGAAGTGCAGGATTTCTGCCCTGAATTTTTTGTGCTTTGTTAATAAAAATAACTTAAGAAATTCTACATGTACGCAATGCAAAAAAATGATAAAATTTTTTTGATTTTTGAATATTTTTTTACGTAACTTTATGATGTAGTGGAATCTTCCAACATTATTTATTTAGTTCCAAAATTTTGATGACACTAGTTATGGGTTAATATCAAACTAATCTAAACCACTTGACAACCATATGTAGAAACATTGTTTATTGTATTTACTTTATCATGTGATTAACTTTCCTAATTCCTACATTGCGTTTTAATCTTTCAAAAATTAACCTTCACATAATTTCTAGTACATTAATCTCTACTATTATAAAAGGAAGTGCTTGTCCCTCCCTAAGCAGTGTCCTGACGAATCTATGGCACTTACAATAATGAAATTTGGCACACAGGTAGTCCAAATTTTGCGTTTTTTGTGTCTACCCAGAATTTTAAAATTTAATCTAGTACATTTTAAAATGAATTTATTAGCTTTTTTTTTCGCCATTCTTTCTTTCCTTTGGAATGTGACGTGCCTCGAATGAAGAAGGAACGAATTTTGCGATTTTTGGCCACTGACGTCAACTTTTGGAACCATGCCAAATTTTCTGATTCTAGCGTGTTTTGATTTACGTTGTTGATAATAGCCACTTCGAGGCATGTTACATGTGGAGTTCGTTTACGAAGCAAACTAAATGAGAATATATAGCAATCACTGGGGATTGGCGATCGTCAGCGAGCAGTGGTCACATCTGACCCCACGAAAAGAACTGTCATAGGCAACGCTGTGCTGACCATGCAGTGGCTAGTGTTCAATATAAATAAAAACAATGGAAACTACACTGATTTGCGTGTTTCATATCCAACGAGTTTAAAAACTTGTATGAGCAACAGATCAATTAAAATCAGGAAATGTGATTAAAAATTATTTTAATCTGCTTTAAATAAAAATAAATTAAATTTTTATGATTAAAATTTTTTTGGAGGTTGATCCATTTAATTCAAATAAGGTTAAATGCAAGTCTGATATGATTTATTTGTCTAGTCTTAGACTAGAAATTTATAGAGGATAAATTTAGAGTGGTTTAGCTGATTGCACAACATGAGGGTTTTCTGAAACTGTAATTGCACATACCTATAGCAGTGTATCAGCCACCTATAAAGTTAAGGTTCTTCCAATCACTAGGTCAGTTGTTTACTTCATCTGACCATGGTTCAGAATTATGAGGTGACTTGGATATTTCTTGTCAGAATTGGCCCTACACTTTTGCCAATAGCCTGTTGTGTTGCTCCAGTGCTAATTTAACTATCCCCTTCAATTAACTATTGATCCCATAATCATATTTCTTTTAGACACTTTGCTACTGAAATCAAAAGTTGGTTTTATATTTGGTGATAAAGTATACTTTCCTTGATTTCCTGTAATTTTGTAATCAAGTATTATTTCAAGTTCACTCAATATCATATTAATATTCATTTCTTTTCTGTATCTAGTTACCTTAGTGACTTGGAGAGAATAGCTCTTACAGATTACTTACCATCCCAACAGGATATTCTACGAGTAAGAGTCCCCACAACTGGAATTATTGAATATCCATTTGATTTGGATTCCATTATATTTAGGTGTGTTGAACTCATTTTAATTCACAAATTTTAAAACTGTAATTTTAACAAATATTGCTAGTAGCTACAGGTATTACAAGTTCCAAGAACATGTCATTTTTCAAGAAAATTATGATTAGTGAGGATTTTATCAATGTCTTATTTTAATTTTTGAATTAATTTGTTTTCAGGATGGTTGACGTAGGTGGTCAGCGTTCAGAAAGACGAAAATGGATTCATTGCTTCGAAAACGTTACTTCGATTATATTTTTAGTAGCATTGAGTGAATATGATCAAATTTTGTTTGAATCAGATAATGAGGTAAATATTGTGCCAACTCTTTTTAAGACATTTATGTATTTTCATTTAAATTAAAGCAATTTAAAATTGAATATCTCAAAATGTAATATTAGATGTGTATATTGATAATACTTTTAAAAATGAATTGCAAATTGACAGAAAGAAAACATGATTTAAATCATCACCATTTTGAGATAATGTTGATTTGATGGTATAAAGCAGGGGTGGCCAACCTTTTACATACTATGTGCCATTTTTTTTTTCACATGCGAGTTCAGATACATACAACTTGAGCACTTTTTCTACCTTCTTATGTGCGTGGTCCTAGCATACAGTACTTAATAACCTTTTGAGTAAAAGTATGTTTATAGAGATGATTAACATTTTAAAAATATTTTATTATTGTATGTAAAACAATATCTATTACAGCACATCAACATTACTTACCTTAAATGAAAATTTTGAGCCTATTTGGATTTCACTGGTCTTTCCATGTTTAGTGTTAAATTTGTGACTGAGAGCAGAAGAGAATTCTTCAAATTTCAATCAGTCATTCGTAACCTCGTTTTGCTTTTAATAAATTTCATGGATAAAAATGCTTGTACACATCTGTATGTATATAATATTTATATGTATATATATAATATTTTTGAAAATTTTCTTAGTTCTGGGAAATGTTCACAGGGTTAATGAACGCCAGAAATTAATCATGCCGGAAGCATTTTTATCTAAAAAAGCTAATCAAATTTAATTTTCAATAATAATTCATTTTAAATCAATAAGTTTCATTTGTATGTTACTAGGTATCTTCATTACGTTTTGTTCACTAAGTGAAAGTGGGTTTATAAATTCGAGAATGCAGTTTTCTTTAGCCAAATCATGAAAATGACTTTCAAATGACTCTTACAATAACTTAATTTTTTCAATATATTTGTTCAAATTCCAGTAATCCGCAGCACATTCAGTTCTCTTTCTAGTGTGGAAAGTGACTCAAATCTCGATTTTCTAACTGAGAGATGCGTGGCCGAAAGTCCTCACGTTGGGTTGGTGTGGAAGTTTGGAGAGTGGGGTGCCAGCTCAGGTGTTGCTTCGTCATCTGACCGTGGTTCAAAATTACGAGGTGTTGTCCTCGGTTCTTTCCCTTAAGGGATTGATCCCGGACCGTCGTCAATAGCCCGTTGTGTTGCTCTAGTACGACATTAACTAAAATTACCATTACCTAACTGAGAGATGAACAGTTTTAATTTCATTTGAAATGAATTGATGCCATTTACTAAGCTAGGAAATAATTTATTCTTGCCTTGTAGTTTCGAATTTAGATCATTGAGATGGCTAGTAACATCAGCTAAAAATGCCATACCAAATTGCCAGAAGTTCTTCCACACAGTGCCTCTTGGTGTATAATGCAGTGAAATTTTAGTACAGTATGTTTCAAATTTTTTTCAAGCAAAGTTGTGCCATTGACCTAAGCTGACTGACTGCACTCCCTCAGTACACTCACTGATGAGTTTACTATAGTCTAATATTAGATTTTCTAGGCATATGATTTTAATTTTTCAAATACAGTAAAACCTCAATAAATCGTCACTCCGTTTAAATCGTTGTTTTCCTTTGGTCCTAACAAGGTCTCATACACAATAATGTAAAATAACCCTCCTTTACCCGTTGCCAAATTTAATTCTACTCCGGATAACTCGTCACACTCAAAAACGGACAAAAGCAACTTTTTTATCCATTTTGCATGTCATCGTGTTGTCTTTTCAGTCCCGACCCTTAACTTTAACAGGGTTCCCACGGGTGCTTAGAAAGTGCTTATTTTGACTTTCCATTTCTAAGAGCCCTTAGAAGTGTTTATTTTGCATCAATAGTCCTTAGAAAGTGCTTATTTTCCTTTGAAAACCAAATTCAGTTTTCAAATGACGATATTTTTTCACAATATTTTCGACCTCTTTTTAGCGGCTGATCGGCCATAAAACTGCTTACAAGTACGGTTTTGGTGATGATTCAGGAACTGGTTTGCTTGAAGGGCAACCCTTGATACGTGATATACAAATTGTTGATCGACTCTTGATGAGCACGTATCTTGATAAGCACATAATACACTTTAAAAACTTGAAAATCGGTCTGTTTTCGACTTGTGAGTGGCTCTTGCAATGCTCAAAATAGTTGCCCTGATGTGGGAAATTAGATTAAAAGCATCAAATATTTATTAATTTTGTTTTCATTTACCCACGAGTTCAATGTTTTAAAATTTATTATAATTATGGGGAAGTGTATTTTTAAGTTTGTAGGTGAATCGAAAACAAAATAAAGATAATTTATTTTAATTAATACTGCTATCTGAGTGGCAACCTGATGTGTTACAATTTTTTTTTTTCAATCTAGCTTTTTTTATGCTTCTAATTCTTTGTAAAAACTATCCCAGATTTGAAATCTGCGAAAAATTTCACTTTAGATTTATACCTAAAAATATTATTTTCTTTAAATAATTTTTTAATTGAATATATCTTCAACGGATTAGAAATCTGTGGAAAATTTTACACCAGATTAATACCTTGCATCATGGGCACGGGCAACGTCGGGCCAGTGCTTTATAATTTTTCTCTCTTTGTGTCCGGTGACAAATACTCAATGGCCGACTGTGCTTGAATTGCACTTTGCTTTTGTTATGCCATGCACAATCTGTTTCCATTGTCAGCTTAGATGATTATTTTCAAATTAATTTTGTTTCATTAAAATTATGTTTATAAGTGTATGGTGCACCTTAAATCTATCGTGGCCGAATGTCCTCGCGTTGGGTTGGTGTGGAAGTTTGGAGACTAGGGCGGCAGCTCAGATTTCTCATCATCTGATCGTGGTTCAAAATTGTGTGGCAATGCACCGAATGGCTTAAGTTTGGACGGTGGCTACTAGTTGAATATCTATTCAATAAAATTGATTTTATTTTTTTAACCTTTTTATAAATTTATCATAGTTTTTACATAACTCTTATGATTTGTTTTGGTTCATGGGAAAATATTTTCTTTGAAACTCGTTCAGTCTCCGATCCAGTCAAATTTGACTCTGACGTATGCAACTTGCAATCCTTATACATCCTTTTAGTAAATGAATATTTTGCCACTAATTTTATTTTATTCAAACCTCGATGTGCCAATAAATTAATTTACTTCTTATTTTCATTACGAATTTATGAAAGTGTACTATAAAATAATTACTGGGGTGAGTAATTTCCTTTTCATAAGCAGGCTTAAACTGCAGATATAACAAGAAAAGCACTATAATTTCAAAAACAAAAAGAAATTTAAAATAAAAAAAATAGGAATTTTTCGAAAATGAAAGTGTTGGTGGATCAGGGAGGAGCTTGACCCAGACAACACAAAATAGTGTTTCCTACCCATGAGCAGCAATATGCTAAAAAATTGCTCATACACTTCCCTAAAGACCATTAAAAAGTAAAAACAAAACAATATGAAAAAAATTAGAAAACGAAATCCAACTCGCAACAGCAGCTGGGAGACCGACGACACCAAGTCCTGTCCTCATCAAACTTAACTCTTTATTTCCCTCTTTATAAAAGCAAATGCACTAGCGAAGAGATAAAAGAAAAACTTCCAAAGTATTTTTCTTGCGGTCTCCATTCTATAATGTGTTTATGTACATACACATATTACTAATACGTGTACACGTAAATGCCCATATATTAACTGCTAAATTTTGTAAAAATCAAACGGCTTATTTTGAAAAATCTCATTTTTGTGTGGCATTATTTGTGTATAACTTTTAGAAAATAGACCTGAATATTAAATTTTTTACATACTACTGTTCTTTTAAGATTACCTAATCTCTAACAGCATCCCCATTTGGTCGAAAGTTAGGTATTACATTGTATAATACATTTTCTTCAATGTTTTATTTAAGTCCTTATTTGGTCCTAGAAAGTCCTTATTTTTAGTTAGAAAAAAAGAGTGGGAACCCTGTTTAACCCTCCAACAGGTCGCGTCGATTTAACTTGGCAGTAAAAATGTGCCGAATTTTAACAATGACGACCCCACAAAGCCTTAAGCACTAGTTTCCAATGCGAATTTGACCAATTCACCCCCTTTAGGAAGCTTTTACAAAGGGAACTGTTAATGACTTTCCCTAGTGTCCAGCACCTGATGTCCGACCTCTGACTGGGTGATTGGCAGGTGATAGGAACGAAAAGCTAGAAGTTTCCGTTTTAGATGCGATTAACTGTGTACACAAAAGTTGGAGTTCCGTTTTATCACAAACTGTTTAGAATTGGTTTCGATATGCAGGGTTCATAGCAAACAAAGAATCAGAAGAAATCCTCAGTGAACACATCATTGACCCAGAACCATTGGAGACTTTTCTGCAAATTGCAAATAAAATAGTGTGCAGTGTCAATGACGTTAATGCGTTTGTTAACATTGATAACAACATCGCAACATTAGTTAAGTGTCAAAATTGTAAAAGCGGGGTTGGCGAGCAGGGGGCGGATCCCCCTAGTACTAGAAAATAAAGTCATTTCCAGTGATCATCACCTTTATCAATCAACACTGTTGGAATATTTTAAAGGTATCAAAGAAATAAAATAAAATGTAACTATAAACAATGTTTTTTTTTTCTTCCAAAAATTCAGTCAGAAAAAGGTTACTTTTTTTCTGCTAATGCTAAAGCAATTTTATGGGACACTTCTGTTCTTGCCAAGTTTTCACAACTTATTTTAGCTGAAACATTTTGTCTTCTAATTTATTCCTTTTTCTTAGTCGCACACTCTTTTTGTTACTCAAACGGACAAACAAGCTTTATTTTTCCTTCTGAAGGTGTGTTCTATAGTGTCAAGATCTTGTCTTCTATTATGTGAAAGAGTACTTTCACAAGCAATGCAAAACAGGTTTCCTGATGGACTTTCTATAAATAACTCATATTCCCACTGTTCATCAAATTCACGCTTACTATCACTTTTTGTGCTTCTTTTGCTTAGTTTCTTTTGTACTGTGGGTAACAGGAAGGTTAAGAAACAAAGTACAAAGTCTAAAGGTTGAAAAAGAACAAACGGATCACATGTATGTCGTATCACACGTAATATCAATAGTAAACTGTCAAAAAATTGCGATGAACTGATGAATAAGAAGGCCATATGAATTGTGTGAACTGAGAGCACTCTGATGTGTTGAAAATATGAAGATGGATTCAGTTATGGCGCCTATTTAAAATGAATTAGGCGCAAGGATGCAATGCAGCACTTGTAATCATCCAATGGTGCCACAGGTTGGCCACCCCTGGTATAAAGGAATGTTAATAGCATAGAAAATAACCATTCTCATTTATCCCTTTCATCACCAATAGTCCCTAGTGTTGCTCCAGTGTGACGTTAATTAAAAATACCTTTTAAGTCATGAATACTCTTAAATGCAAAGATGTTTCGAAAACTTACTCTGAAGATTTGTGGTCATGTGATCATTCAGGCCCTTTCTTCAATCTAAGGCCTTTGTGCATAAAACCCTACCAACCTTTTTTAAGTTCCAATTCAGTTAATTCGCCTCCAATCTGTTCCAAATATTTCTTTCTCCAAGCTGCTCCAAAAATACTTTTTAGAAAGCTTGCTCCAAATCATAAGTTCTGATGAAAAAAGATTATTTGCCAAAATCAAATCAGTGATTTGTTTGAAATAAAACTAAAATTCTGGCTTAAATAATATTTTTGTCTGGGTGTCGTTTTGTGTAGAAATGCTGCTCTTTCAAACAAATAGTTGTGAAAAATCATTTTGCCTTTACCCTACAAGTAGCATGCCCATGTACAGCTTACTGGGGTTTCTGTGCAATGGACAGATGACTCAAAGGAGTGGGATGGCCTAATATATTGATTGGGACTGCTCTTGCCTTGCATGAATTTTTCGGGTGGTAACTGAATTTCCAGAACTGTTTAGGAGTGCAGCTTGGAGAGTTAATTTTGAGTTAAATTAGATTTTTGCTAATTAGAGATTAAATTGTACTTGTTCATATGAAAAGGAATTAGGCTACTAAATGTATGGCAGCTAGGCTCATAGTAATGGCCAAAGTATTCTAAATGTTTCATAAATCTGTTCCAAAATGCTTTAAAGCTTCAAATCAACAAAATGGTTGCTCTGAAACATTAGTCTTGTTCTAAATTGTTAAATTAACTACTCCAAAAGACTGAATTTTTTTAAATGTATTTTTAGACTAATTTTGTGGTTATTATACCTATTTTTCTATTTTGTAGAATCGCATGGAAGAAAGTAAAGCTCTGTTTAAAACGATCATCACATATCCATGGTTTCAAAATTCATCAGTCATTCTTTTTCTCAACAAAAAAGATCTCTTAGAAGAAAAAATAATGGTCTCTCATCTGGTTGACTACTTCCCTGAATATGATGGTAAGACCCTTTTTAAATATAGCAATAAAGAATTTTGTGTATTTAATTTAGAGATGTGACCAGAGAATATTCTCAAAAGAATATTCCCTGAGAACGAGAATGTTCTCGAGAATATTCTCGTTCAGAAAATTGTAGTCTTCAATTTCATTGACTACGGAAATAAGCAAAAAGCTTATTTTTTGTATCATTCACAATATACTCGTATATAGGCATATAAGCACTGCTATAGAAATTAGTAATAACTTATTTTTTATTGAAAAACATGCAAGATTTTTCTATTTTCATCGTCATAAAATGAAAATCTGCTATTTATATCACATGGAAATAAAGGAAAAGTTAACATGCTATGCAACGTTATAAATGTTTTTTCACTCATTATGTATAATTCTTCCTTATGAACAAAGTTACTAATATTACATAAAACTAATAGTATCAATTTTGATTATTAATGATTATTTTAAAATTTTCATCCTATGGAAAAGTATATTTAGCCTTTGATTTATAGCAATTTATAAAGCTATTGCTAAAGTAAAAATCTATTAATTTTTTACTCATAAATATGGTTTTTCTAGCCAATAAAAATTAAATAAATTTTAAAATTGAAAAATTCTGTGAAGAAAATCTCAAATTATAATTTGTTTCTGCATCTTTTTTCACAAAAATCTAATAGTTTTTATTTTAAAATGTGTTTATTTTTTTGTTGGGGGGGGGGGTATTAGGAGGTTTTTTTCAGTCTTTTCTGTGTGTGAGTTGGCAATACTGCCCCAATACCTCATTTCCCACCATTACAATCCTCTATTTTCTGGATTCTTTTCACACAGTGAAATTCTTAAATAGATAGTTATTTGAAAATTTATCGAAAATTGATATGGTTTATGTCAGAGGTTCCCAAACGTATCCAAGTCTTGGCACCCTTAAGAAAACTAGAATTTTCTCACGCCACCCTCGTGTTATAATATCTATCTGTAGTATATGGGTCATTCTTGTGAAATAGGAAAAATTGACTTCTTAAAATGTTTTCAATCGAAGGTTTTTAAAACTTTATTTTTTTGGCCTAATAATTTTCTACCATGTTCATTAAGTAAATTAAAAATATCAGCAATCTAAATTATTAACATTTTGTTAAGGAAAAAAATATTTCAAAATATTGGAAGGCAGGACAATGACAAACCTGCCAGGACAATGATGAAAATAGAAAAATATATATAAATTTCTTGTTGAACATTTCATATGACCATGTATTTTTAATTCAGCTGATTAAGTACATAAATAAAATTACTAGGAACATGACAATTCCGGAAATTATGGATTCCCGAATATTTAAGTATTATTAGAAAGTAGGAACATTGTGCATAGTTATTACTGCAACTTTTATGCTTTTTTAACAGATTACGTGTTTTGCTGTGTGGTGTTAAATTACTGCAATCAATTCTCAGCTATTTTTGATCTGTAGTATTTCTTTTTGTATTTTTCCATTTGCCTTGTATATTTTTAAAATTTTTCTTCCAGTTTCTTTATACGAATGTAGGTCTCTGCTCTATCTCTTCTAACTTTTTTCACTAACTTTTTTTCTTAACATTATCATCTCTTGTGTTTGGGTTTGAAGAACCTGAAAGTTGAATATCTATACCACTTTCACTTGGTTTGGGTAGCCAATTCTATCGGATGACAATTTCTTGTTCAAACGATAGAGTTTTGAATTTTCTTTCCTATTTTTATAATTCCCCTTTTCTGCCTCGAACTCATTTTAGCTGTAGGCTTTACCACTCCTTTCTTCTTTTGGTTAACATATATTTCACATGCCTCTTCAATTTCTCTTGTATCAAACATTATGGAATTTTTTTTAATATGCTCCTGACGACGTTTCTCAGCTAAACTTTTCTTTAACAACCTTTCCTCATATGTTTGTTTCTTTTTACCACTCATATCTGTCCATATATTGTTTACAACTTATAAAAAAAGAGCATGTGATAAAGGATATTTAGTAATATCTAGACATTTTTAGGTGCAATGACAAAAACATTATGTTTTAAATAAAAGAAACAAAAAAAGTTTCAAAATTTCAAGCCCATTATAAAGTATTTTACTATTAAAAAAATTACAATAGCGAATAAATAATCAAAAGTTAATAGTTAAAAGTAAAGAATATATTTGTCTTCAGTTAATATTTTAAATATTTATACAATACTGTACATAAAACATAATTTTCCTGTCTTGACATCATTGACTTGGTATCTTAAAGGCAGGACAATGATGGCCAGGATAATGATGAAATAGGCTTGTTCAGCACTTAATGGATGAACCCTTAAAAATTTCAGTTTGAATTTCACACACATTTAAGAAATATCTTTTATACACTTGATAATAAAAAAAATTTACTACAAACATTTAATTTTTATCAAAGCCAGGAAAATGATCTTCAATATACATAAACCTTAAACTCTGAACTTGTATGTGCTGACCAAAAAAAAAAGTTGATAACTTTTCAAAATGGCAGATATTTATTTAAATAACCTCAACCCCAGATTACTTAAAAAGTATTCTAACTCAGTGCTGTCATCTATTAATTGCCCACATAATGATATCTGAGATGCCAGGAAAATGATGATATTACTCGGGACAATAGTTATTGCAGTTACTTTTGGAAATTTTTGCAGTAATATTATTTCCATTATTGTAACTAATAACCTTTCAAATGTATAAAGAAGCAGAATAAATTATTTACAAGAATATATAAATAAATATTAAAACCCTAATGAATGAAGAAATTGTAAAATTAATTTCACTCAGGGACATGCCAGGACAATGATATTTAACATTTTAAAGTTTTAAAAATGTATAAAATTAAAAAAAATCTGTCATTAATTTTCTAATTCTGAAGATTATAAAAGTGATCCTAAACTATTCTTGAAAGTTGACAAAATCTTCAGAGTGATAGAATTCTATAAATTTTGAAGGGACATGAATTTTGCCTATTTTGCAAGAATGACCCATGTATACACTACCCTACAATAATGGACCGGACGCCAGCGGATTTGCATAAAATCCAACTACTTGTTTGGGGGTGTTTTTTGTGGTATGGTCTGGGACTTTTGCATGTTGTTCCTGGTAAATTGAACGCCTACATGAACAATCGGGTTCTTCCTATGCTCTGGCAATTTTATGGAATGAATGATTATTACTTCCAGCACGACAACGTTCCATGTCATGTTGCAGCCTCTGTCAAGCAGTGGTATCAAGATATGGATGTAAAACATTTTCCCTGGCCTGCTCATAGTCCCGACCTAAACCCCATAGTTGTGTATCAAAACCTTGTTGAAAGTATGCCCAGAAGGGTTGTTAGTGTTATTGCAGCTTGTGGGGGACCATCCCCCTATTAAAGCATGTATTCTTTCCCTTATACCATCACATCTTGCTGTCCGGTTCATTTTTGTAGTGTAGTGTATATACATATATTTCATACTAGCCACTGCATTGCCCGTTTTTAATCTGGTGTAATATTTCTGCAGATTTAAAATCCGTTGAAATTTTCAATCTATCTTTAGCGATTCCGATTTTCCGAAAAAGAATTAACAATCCCCGTCAAAATGTTTATTTTTTGCTCTCATTCCCTGAAATGGAATAGGACAGGAAATGTAATCTGTTTCTTTTTTTTTTAACGCGAAGGGCAGAAGATATAATCTGTATCACTTGACATCACAATCTCTTGTGAAAATATAAGAGATATTTATTTAAAGAAAATCATATTTTTAGATATCAATCTAAAGTGAAATTTTCCGTAGATTTCAAATCCGTTGAAATTTTTACTCTATCTTTATTGGTCTAGGAGATAGAAAAAATAACTACATAACTAAAATTAATACTTTTTTTTATCCTCTGTGCAAAATGGAAACTTCAATGAAAACAGGAAAAATATATTTAGAATCTGTCATATCTTTATGCGGTTGTCATTCCAAAGAAAACAATAATAATTAAATTTCCTTAAATTCATTTAAAAATGTTCTAGATTGAATTTTAAAATTTGCCACAAACCAAAAATTGCAAAAAATTCGGACTACCTGTGTGCCAAATCTCATTGCTGTAATTGCCATAGAATCGTCACAATTTTGCGGCCACGAAAAAAAAAACACTTCTTTTTATAATAGTAGAGATTTGTACGACTGGGAAGAAGAAATTAGAAAAGTGGCAAGAACATAAACATTCAACTCGTATTTAAAATTCACACAAGTACTTTAATAGTACTTGATAGGAAAGTGAGTGACCTTGACACTTTTGCTTAGCATTCGATTAGATTAGAGATTCATGGGTACTTCACGGCACCCATCATCTATGTATGTGGCACACACTTTGGGAACCCCTGGCTTATGTGTTAAGAAAACTTACTAAACGTAAAAGTTTAGTTTGGGGTCATTTTTTGTTATAAACAAGAGAAAGAAAAACTTTGAAAAGGAAATTCTCCATTATTCTCCCTCCGGAGAATATTTTTGAGAACATTCTCCAAAAGATAATTACCAAGAATTTTACATCTCTGATTTAATTGAATACTTTCTACTTTGGAAGAATGAAATAGGACTGAATTATGAAATCTTTAGATCACTAGGTCCTACAGAAATATAATTATACAGTAGAACTCCAGTTATCCAGACCAATTGGGACCAAACCTTATCAGGATAATTGGATAATTCACGAAAAAAAGTCCAATTCTTAGTAAAAGGAACAAGTTGTGCTAGCATGTAATGTAATTTAATGACTATGAAAACAATTTGTTTGCATATTGTACTTACATACTGTATTAAATTGTATCATTGCTCGAACTTATTGGTCAAAGTCAGTTGTTTCGCTGGCTTTACTCGTTTGCCAAGTCTCGCATGCGCTTAATGGCGAGTACCTATAGGCGGTCCCGCGTCTGGTTGAGTAGCAATGTCAGCGTCATCTTTTGTGTCATCAGTGAGTTCTCTCACACTTTGAATGCATTCATCATCACTGAGAATTTGGAATCCAGGGTCTGAAGAATCGCACACCAGCCACTCGCCTGCGTCCTCTTGACTGCACTCAGAATATCCAGGAAATTTCACAATGATGTTTCTTATGTCCTCAACTGACACTTCATCCTCTTCGTTTTTTATCATTCACCGATAAGAAACTTATAAAATGCGGAATTTGCTGATTTCTTTTTTTTCTCTCAAAGTGATCTGGATAAATGGAGTTCTGCTGTACTTAGACAAATTCACTAAATAGAAAATCACTCACTAAATAATACTCACAAATTCACATTACCAAAACATGTTGAATAAATTGCTGGTTAGGTTTTAACACTAATAGGGTTTCTAGGATTTTACTATTCATCACATTCCTGTCATATAAGATAAAATTACTCATTTTCATGTAACCGAGAGGTTAAAGGCATGCATTATATTTTCATTTCCTTTGGAATAAGGCCATTATATTTATCATGAATTTGTAAACATTTTTATGATTATTGTATTATATTTTATTTAGTTGTCTTATTTCGTGTTTCTCTCTCTTCCATATTTTACAACCTGATTTATATCTGTTTTTAAAATTGCCATAGGTCCTAAACAAGATCATATTGCTGCCCGAGAATTCATCTTGAAAATGTATCTTTCTCAAAATCCTGATCCAGATCGAATGGTTTACTCTCATTTTACATGTGCAACAGGTAAAGTATTATCAATTATTTTGTAAAGAAGAATAATTTTCTAAACATTATTTATTGTTATCCTGTTAGAAAAGATTTCATGTTTAAAACTATAGAATAGAAAATGGGAATTAAAATGTTTTCTACAGTGAAACTTGTGTTTGAGACATCATATTGATTATTTTATCGGACTTTCCTCTTGTTTTTATGCCGTTTTAACTTTTGCATACGACCTTGATCCACCATTGCTTAGACATTTCAAATTTGCCTTGATTTGATGGCCACTTAGAGATTTCACATGTGAGATGTAATTTATCATAAATTTATAATAATGCAAAGAATACTTTATTCACCATAAAAGCATGTTATCTATGCATAATATATAGCAGATGTGTAAAAAGCTTTGCATTTTTTTTTCTAAACTAAGTGTATAGTGACATCACTAATGATGGTTTCCTTTGTCAAGTGTAATGAGGATTCATTCCCTATTAACCTACTGATTTAACATATTTTGTATAAGCAACATGTTGTGACTGTTGACTTGCTGAAATATTTTAAACTAGAAAACAAATTTCTAGTTGTATGAAACCATATTTTTCTGATAGATTTCTAGCAGAACAGTTATTTGAAAGCACACAATCCTTTTATCATTATGCAGGTTTCACTGTAATAGAAAGTTTAGGGGAACCATAAATGATAAATTGAATTGAAAAATATTTTTAAATTGTGTAAGTTTTGAATTGTCGACATTTTTTTTAGAAAATTCAGAATACTAAAAATTAGGAAGAAAAAAGTCCTATGTTTTGTTGGGACAATATGGTAACCTGTCATCACTTTATAGATCCACAAATTTTTTTTAAATAGTTTTGAATTTTCATAGTCACTGGTAACCAACATTTAGTTTTAAGAAATAAAATATTTTAGGTGTTGAGCAGAAATATTTGGTAAGTGAATTTTCACTCAATGACTGCTTTTAATTTGATATTATTGTGTCTACATATTGTAATAATATTAGCAATTGATTATATTAGCTTATATTTGTAAAATAAATATGACTAAAAATTAAAATGGTCTATTTTATTAATAAAAATTATAATCTTTGAAATATGAATATTTTTATGTACTTAATTTTTGTACTTTTCATTTGCATGCTGATTTCAATGTGTATAGATACGGAAAATATTCGGCTGGTATTTTGTGCCGTAAAAGATACAATTCTTCAAAACAACTTGAAAGAATGCAATCTTGCCTGACAGACTGGAAACATAAACTATTTTCTATATACACAAGTATCTCTAAGTATAAGTCTTTTTATACCCATATATATGAATCCTGCAGGCAAATCATCCACTTTTCACTTTCATAATTTTACCTTTACATCTATCATACTTAGATACCCCATGGAATAATAGTAATTACATTCCCCTGAAAACTAGTTTCTCAGTTATAGTTTTCTCAACTTTCCTTTGCATTATTCTAATGTAGTTTTGATGCTTTAAAATGACTTTTCCATTAGAATTCATAGTGTGGTACTGTTACTAATCAAGTTACAGTTCTTTTATGTAGCAATTGAAAAAAAAACCCCACTGTTTCTATGTTTTATTTCAATCTATACATATCTGAATTTTGTCAACATTTCTTAATATAATTGTTGATTATATTGTTTGCACCCAAATTTTATCAGACTTGGTTCATCCTCTGCATTCATAACTTATACCTTTTGCATCACTTGGGATTTCTATCACATTTGTAATCAACATGTTTTAATTGCATCTGATTTTTAATTTTAACAGTCAACTAAGATGGGGGATCCCCCTGTCAGTCTAAATTTTTATCATATCTTAGTCTCAAGTTCTTATTTTTTTCTAGGATGGTTAGTTTTTTATACATTTCATGTTCTACTCTGCAGCTGTTATGTTACACAAAATGCATTCAACTCATCTTTTAAATTTATTTTTCATTGTTGATTAGGCTATTAATTTGTATTGTATTTGGTGCAGCTTGTGTATATTTGGACCTTGTGTCATAAAAACCAAATCATCCAACCATCCTTTTGAATTTCAAAGGAATTCAATTAAGAATTGGTCGTAGCCTTCATTTGGTTTGCTTTCAGACATGAAAGCCTTTCCTGTGATTAGTTATCTGGGGTAGCATTTGTATTCATTCTGAATAAACAAGGGTTTAATTCCTTTTCCGTCTATGGCTGCTAGCTTGGACTCAAGATAATTGATGAATTGCCTGGAATGGCTAGATTTATCGAGGTTTTACTGTATATGATAAACACTGATATGGTAGATTAGAAATTTTGTTATCAATGTATAAAACAATTGTAAGTAACATGTTATTGCTGTAAAAATATTTTTATTTTATAAAATTTAGTAGGAAATGCCAGTGCATCAATATATATAATTCTCTTGCGTGGCACGCAAAAAAAAAGACGTTATTAGCTATCTCGTTTTGGCAACACTGTACGATTGTTTGTTTACCACGAAGTCTCGCGCCTCAGTTGAATTTATAGCATCATCGGATAAAATTTTATTGAAAAACAAATTAATATTAGTAGAGCTGTTGCAGCTTACAAACGACATGCTGGGTATTCGATATCCAAAGCAGCGCTCACATTTCAAGTCAAAATTTGCTCAAAATTTTCATTTGAATTTCAAATTGTTCCAATTCTTATTCCAGAGGTCCTGTATAATTTTTCTGTAGTACAACGCATTTATATTTGAAAAAATATTTTTTTTGGAATATAATATTTTGCAAGCAATGTCTTTATTGATGCAAGCAAAGCGAGCAAGGTTCGTGCAGCGAACCAATGAGGATTGCAACGCAATCCTCCGGGGGTTGGCGAACATTAGCTAGCAGGAGCAGTCCCCTTAGTGATATCTATATAACAAATTGGATTCTTCATATTAAATAATATATAGATATGACAGTTTTAAAAAAAAGTAACAAAAATGTCCCGATTTTTCCCGAATTAAAAAAAAATAATATCAAGAACCAAATTGAAATTTCTAAAAAAAAAACTCGACAAGCTGCAAAAAATTTCTTAGATGTATTTTTTAAAGAAAACTCACGGCTTAAGACTGAAAATTTGTATGTGTTTTGCTCACTCGCGGAAGAAATTTCGCTTCTCAAACTTTGACACTTAATAAACCCTAAACTAATAACCGCATCGAAAAAATATCTTTACAGTTCTCCAGGGAACACGATGAAGAACAAACAATGTTAATTTCATATTTTTCTGATCCGAACTTTCTAGGAAAACTGTCTTAAGAATCAAGCTAAACAGCACAGTTTTCAATCCTGTGTCGGCGGTAACTTTTTTTAATATAGAGAGATTAAAGGAATACAGTAGAACTCCAATTATCCAGATAGCTTTGAGAAGAAAAAAAAAGATGTTTTTATTGGTGAATAATAAAAACTAAGATGAAATGCCAGTTGAGTACATAAGAAATATTGAAAATTCCTGGATGTTTACAGTGCAGAGGACGTAGGCGAGTGGCTGGTGTGGTTATTCTTCGAACCCTGGATTCCAAATTCTCAGTGATGATGAACTCATTCAAATTGTGAAAAAACTCATTGATGTCCCAGAAGATGACCACCACATTGCTACTCAACCTGACGCTGAACTGTCAGCTTGTAAGGCGTTTGAGTGCCTTGACACAGTGGCTAAAATGGATAGTGTGGCAATCTGAGTGCGGCCATCTACAGCTACTCACCATCAAGTGTGTGAAAGACTTGGCTGCACGGAAACGAGTAGAGACAGCGAAACAACTGACTTTGACCGATATGTTCAAGCATTTACATCTTAATTCAGTATGCAAGTACAAAATGTAAACAAAATTGTTTTCATGGATCCCAATTTCTGGTATCAATTGATCAGGATAATTGGAGTTCTACTGTATTTCAACTAGGAAAATGATAGCTATGAAAGAACACATAAAACTCACTTTATATACTACCATGGACTGGTCCTATTAGTATGTGATTTTTAGAGATTATTTTTAAAATGTCAGAAAGCAATATTTATGTATTTTATGTATCATATCAAAAACTTTATATTATTCTGTAGTTAGAATATTGTCTGGGTTTTAGTTCTATCACTGAAGAAAAATTATTCACAAACCAGTAGGAAATTTTGAACTGAATAAACGAAATTCGAAACATTTCTGAAAGTACTCGCTTGCAAAAATGTTAGTACACTATGTTCAAATTCTTTTTGTAAGTATAAACATAATTTTCTAATGTTGGAATTAAATGTTCATCTATTATGTTCATAATTTGAGACTTTATAAAAACTCCTTATATGCTGTTATATTTTGATGACTGAATCTTGACAGTCAGTCATTAACCTTCAAATAAAATTTTCTTTTGAAAAGTTAGCGACTAATTTACTTGAACTTCATATTTTGTATATGCAGCCAAAATTTTTTTATTTTTAATTCTTCTGCGATTCAACAGAAATAAAATTTTGTTGAAGTTTATATGTTAATAACTATTCTCTTTTTCAGATACGGAAAACATTAGGTTTGTTTTTGCTGCAGTGAAAGACACCATTCTTCAGCAAAATCTTAAAGAATATAATCTTGTATAGGTGGTACAGTTAGCATTTTTACTGTCCTGACTCCTCAATGAGTCACTGTCAAGCTACCTTTTGGTTAGCACTTCTGATGGTGGACCCTTTTTCCAAAACAAAATCAGTTTTGCTACTTGCAAATATATATACATATATATATATATAATAAAAACCTGTGGAGCAAGTTTAACATGCTTAACAGTCGGAGTGATTTTTAGTGTGTAAAGGCTATCAGAGTAAACAAATATCATGGGGACATTAAAATGCTTTGATCACTGGTAGCTACTTCTGGCTAATGGAACGAATGCCCTTTGTAGACTACAGAATTTTGCTTTTCCTTTTTCATCTGTAGAGGACTAGTTAATAAATGAAAACTTTTTGTACAGAAAAAATTCTTATGATACCCTGCAAATTGTATACGTGCCAATGTATTTCAAATTGAAGAGGAAAAAAGAAAATGTGCTCAGAATTTTTGTAGTTTTCACACTTTTTTAGCTAACTGAAAATAGAAATTTTCAGCAGATTATAAATTCCATTATTTAATTTAAAAATAAAAAAAAAAGATTTTTAATGCCTGGTGAGCAGAAAAAACTTTTCCTCTCCTCTACATACTTAACTGCATGGTGTACAAAATATTACCAGGGAAACATTTTGTTTGGCCTGGTTTTTTAAGTATAAGTTTTTCCATAACATTTCCTTTCCTTAGATGCTGTTTTTATACAATTTACATCTGTATGAAAAAAATCCATGTGACGTTTCATTCTAAATATAATTAGTGACTCCAATTCTGTGATCAGTTAGCTCAGTGTAGTGTGTCAGTTATGTAGCTAACTTTTCAGCTAAAAGCATTGTGTTCAGATGGGTCCAAATTGTAAATGTAGAAATGTCTGTTGCATGATATGTTTTCTTTTTATATATAATTTTTATTTTACAAAAGTTTAAACATGGGTGTTTTATAATTGATACAACTGTTTAGCAAAATTTGTTTTGAAACATTGGAATTTATTTCCTAATGGATTTAGACGTTATTTAAAGTTGCTGTTGAACCCAGCAGCACTGCAAAAAGAAATTTTAACAATACTATAGGTACTAAAGAGTGTAAATGAAGTGAAAGATGTGTTAAAAGATTAGTATTTTTTTCAATGACATTGAACTAGTCAGTTAAGATATTTTTAGCATTATATTGACCTTAATTTCATGAAAATTTTGTGTGCTAAGACCACAGTGGAAAAATTAACCTGATCAATCTTTAATTGAGTACAGAATAAATCAAACTCTTAAATTATAACTGTAAACTGTAACAAGATTTGTTTTAATGAAAAAATTTAAAGCTTAATAATCTAAATTAAAAGGCAGTGAAAGGATAAACAAAAATCATGGAACACATTTAAACCCACGTTTGTAGACTTCTTTCAGATATAATTTTAGTATAAAAACATTAAAATCAGACATCTGATCTACCAAAATCTTTAAAATGAAATAAATTGATGGAATTGTTGGTAGAAGTACTACTGAAAGTTTTGGTTTCTCTGAAGCCTTTTTGCTCTGTTTATATTGCAAAATTTATGTTTGAACTTTTATAGGATGTGAAATCTGGTCATTATAATGTATGAAATGAAATTTTAAAATATTTGTGTAAAGAATTACTACTTTTCCCGTGTGACTGTAGCCTTCAAGGTGAGGAATTTCTTGCGATTCCTTTTTGTATTAAAAAAACTGGAGGAAGTTTTATTGTGTATAGGATTGTTCTTGTATTGTATATTTATCCTTATTTTATTATGTGCACACACACATTAAATCTACAATGTAATATACATGATCCCCTGTATCTTTTGTGTGATTAATTATTTTACTGATCATGTAATTTACAAAAGCTGATCAGCCTTCTTATATTGTTGGTGCTTTTAATATATACTACTGTTCCTTGCATTTTGCATGCAATGGTAGTGTAAAAATCCTGTTTTAGTGTTACTAAAAATGCTTTGATATATACACCTATATAAATATATATATACTATAGATAATTGCAGTGCTGAGATTTTGTAAAATATAAAATGTGTTGCATTTTGTCTTAAGACATCTTTTTCAGGCATTTGTTATTTACATGCCACTAAATGTTTGTAAAGTTAAAAATAATTTGAATGGTGTCTTGGCTGCTACTGTGCTCAGTAATATTTTATAATAAAATTTGAGATCATTTCATACACTATATAAAATGTAGAAAATACTTTTTTTTAGCTTTTCCTTTAGAATTGATAAATAAACATGCATTATTTATAAGGTCTTGAGTTTTTTTTACCTTTCTTTTTATGAAATATTGATTTATTTTATACAAATTATAACAATGCAAATATAAAACCCCTTGGAAATTGAAAAAGTGCATTCAAGAAATCAAATTAATAACAAGTATTTAGTAATTTCCGTTCAACTATTTAAGTCTGCAATTTAACACTTGTTCAGAAGCAACTTGAAGTCTAGTATCTTGTTTCCATTCTATTTAAAATCTCAGAAAGCACTAATACTTTCTTGATTAGTTTCAGTACTATTCACCTACTTTTGTTCAATTTGCTTATTTTCAAGCATTTGATCAAGTCAACCAATTATGCCATATTTGATTTTGTCATGAAGTATAAATGATTCAGAATTAGAAATGAAACAACAATTCAGAAAACATGCACTGCACAAAATTTTTTCCAATAATGCATTATTAGTTCCACTTAACAAAAAAATATGCACCAATACCATATCTATATATAATTCTCTTACGTGGTACACAAAAAAGACATTTTATCGCGTTTGTTGCAGCTTACAAACAACATGCTGGGTATTTGATTTTCAAAGCAGTGCCTGCGTTTCGAGTAAAAATTTGCTCAAAGTTTTAGTTTAAATTCCAAATTGTTCTGATTCCAGAGGTACTGCATAACTTTTCTGTAGTACAACAAATTTATACTTAAAAAATAATTTTTTGGAATATCATATTTTGTAAATAATCCCTTCAGCTAGGACACGTCTTCATTGATGCAAGCGAAGCAAGTAAGGTTTGCGCAGCGAACCAATGAGGATTGCAAAGAAATTCACCGGGGGTTGACAAGCAGGGGACGGGACCCTAGTGATGTACATGTTTTTTGTTGTTGATTGTATTACTATGTGGGAAGTAGACTTGTGGAAACCCTTAAGGCAATCCTGAGACACTAGGAAAATAAACTTTTTCTGCAATTTTTTGTTAACGGGTATTTTGTTCAATTTTATGTCAAGAATTTTATTTAGAAGTTGTCTATCTCCACAAATAACTAATCCAAAACTCAAGCCATTAAAAGTGTTAGTAAGTTGATTGTAGAAGATAAATGCTATATTCACACAGGATTTTTTGACTTAAGGAGAAACATTTAAAATGTAGGTGTTAATTTAGGTTATGAATTAGAGTTTGCGCTTTTGGCATGTATAAAACAAAGCATTGAATAGCATTCCAGAAATACACTTGATTGATAATAGTCAAAAATAGATTTCTATTTGAGGCAGTGCTGATTTATCTTCAAATGCCCGACTCCCTCATCACTAAAGTTAAGAATAAAATTCCTTAAATTTTATAGTGGTTTCAATGCTTAAAAATTTTTTGACCTTCAATTATTTTTTTCTTCCAATAAGTGGAATTCTGATGACAAAAATTCCTGAATTAGTTAAAAAGTTTACTTTTAGGTTGTAAAATATATATTGGATCATCCGGAAGGTTCTGCGCATTTTTTAAAATAAATTATCAACGAAGCAGTACAAAAACAAAATTTTATTGAATCACTTAAGCCCCATTTTGTTCTATGACTTTTTGCCATCTTTCTGACAGCTGAAAAAATTGAGTCTCCTAAGAATTGAACTCCAGGCCATTCAAAGAATTTTGAAGTTATCTGAGGGGGCAAGGTCTGGTGAATATGGGGGTAACACAAAACATCCCAGCCATACTCAATAAGTCTTAGTCTAACATTCAGTGAAATGTGGGCCTAACATTGTCATGCTGAAAGACAACACCTCGACGATTGGTCAGTTCAGGCCTATGCTTCAATTTCTGCTTTTAACACTGCCATTTAAGAACAGTATCTCCGAATTTTGGAACATTTAGACTGATAGTTCCTGAACTGTGTAACGTGGATTTTCAGCAATAGCATCTTTTAATAGGTCCTCTATTACAGAGGCTTGTGGTCTAGAGCGGGCATCATCTTCGAGGCTGAAATTTAACAAACCACCTTCAACTGTAGCCTCAGAAACAGCATTTTTTCCTTTCTTAAAATAAAAGAACATAATATAACGAAAATTAACTTTCTGGTTTTCCATTCTCGGCACAGCAATGAAACAAAAATAATGTCATAGCACATGCTATAATTATCAGTGTAAGCAGAAAAGACCTAATTTAAACATCTGCTTCAATCAAGGTCACTCCTTATCAGCGATAGCAAAATAATAAAGCTAGCTTCGATTTGAAAAAGGGGAAGAACTTTCTGGATGACCCAATACAAATTAGTTCACTGAGAAATTCAATTTTGTAATAACTAGTTTCTTTTCAAATTTTGCTAAAGGTTTTAACACCAATTTATACTAAAAATCATTTGGTAATACTGGTTACTAAAATAAGTGCAACATAAATATACAATACAAACAAAAGATTCATCCAGGCGACAAAATGGGTATTTCGGAAGAAATTGAAATATTTTTCAGGTAAATTAACATCACTTTTTAGTACTCCCTCAATAGCCTATTTCAAAGCTAATAGAGCTTTCAAGACCACCTAATTTTCCATTTGGGGGACACTTAAAAAGGTTTAATATTTTGAAAAATCCATAAAATTTACAAAAAGCATGTTACTACAAGAAGCTAGCATATTTATTTCAACTGCACATTATTGGCAGCATCATAAAAAATTGTTATTAAAACTAGATCTGTGACCCAAATGTAAGTAACATTTGTGAAAGCTTCTTCACCTGTGCACTCGGATGTTACTCTAGTGTGATTGAAATGTAGCCTCAAAAATGAAAAGGCTAATTTGCTTTTGATCAAAGATGGGGAACACTGATTAATGTCAACTTAAGAATAATTGATTTGATACCCATTTTACATGTTTGGAAATTCAGAATTTTAGTGTTTTAAAATAAATTATTAAATAATTTGAGAAAAATAATTCAACAGTTATTCAAGAGGATTTTTTAGTTAAGCAATAAAAAGAAGTCACTGAATATTCTGTCTTGTACAAAAATTAGTTACCTTCAAATGTTTGATAGTTAATGCAATTATGCATAAAAGTAAATTTTATGCTAATTAGTGAGTAGTGAAAAAGCAGTTACATGGTTAGAAAAGACAGGTGATAACAATCTTAATTCAGCAAACTGCATTTCTTGTTATGTTGACTTAGTAAACAAATATTGGTTAAGGTTTGATTCAAGTAGGAGAATCCTGAGAACATGCACAAATTCTTGAATAAAAGCTATTAATGCATAGTCTACTTACAAGTGAAACACAAAGTCAAACAACATGGTTTGGGGCAAATGAAGAGGGGGAAAATATTCTGTTAAAAGGACAGTGAAATAAACTTAAGAATAATGCATTTTTCAATAAAAAATTTCTTATTAACTTGCTATTAAACAAGTACAAAACAGTAGGAAAATGAAAAAAATAAAATAAAATCATTCATTGAAAACTTGTACACTGGCATTCAAGACTTAAGGAGTAGGTGTTTCCAGCTGTTAACTTTGCAGTGGAGTGACTGAAATGTGGGAAAATGCTACTAAAAGTGCATCAGTTACTCAACCGATGAATAAAACAAAATAAGAACAGAAGCAAAGAGTAAAAAAAAAAATTAACTGCAGGGATAATACTGCACTGGATGCCATGAGACGAGTAACTGAAACCTAAATGGAGGAGTTTTTTGTAAGTTATGACTGACCACTGATTTAAGCTTTGTAGCATGATTGCATACTGAGATTGAGGATCAGTGCCTATGGTAGCAGAACCCATTCCTATGATATCAATTCTAAATATGCACCATTTTTATGCTGAATACCTACAGTTATGCAAAATTCTACAGGCTGTTTCGGTTATCATTTCAAAATAGTGGTGTTTGCACATCAGTGCATTAAGACATTTTCAAGCAGTCAAAACTTATGGTAATTTTAGTTAACTAGAGCAACACAACGGGCTATTGACGGCAGTCCTGAATCAGTCCCTTAAGGGAAAGATTCGAGGACACCTCGTAATTTTGATCCACGGTCAGATGACGAAGCAACACCTGAGCTGACACCCCACTCTCCAAACTTCCACACCAACCCAACGTGAGTCAAAACTTATGAATTGCTTACATTTAAAATTACAGAACATAAATGAAAAAATAAACTATTAGAAAATTGAGGTAATTGCAGCAGTTATCACTTCCTGAGAAGGGAATACTCTTTTCCTAAACCTTAAGGAACTAACAAAATAGTTTGTTTAAAGAAAATTAAAATTTGTTTGGTATTTGAACAGGACTTGATGAAAGTTCCTAAAAAAGGATTTCATGAACGACATGAGTATCTTTGAAACTAATAGAGGTGTTGCGGATACGGAGTGTAAACCCAACAAATGCTGGTTTCCTGAAAACACATTTAATTATTTTTGCTACCGCTCTTAGATGATAGGAAAGCTACTGTCAGCCGTACTTTTATACGGTTAGAAAAGGAGAACCCAACAAAAAAGTTAATACCACTATTCACTAATGTCAAACAAACCAAATATCAGGAGAAAAATTTTTTTCGCCTAATTGTTGCCCAAAGTTTTTATTGTTGTAAAACTGTTTTCTACACATGTTACATGTTGTGAAATGTACAAATGAAATTATCTTTCGTATGACTAATGAAGTTTTATCACTAATTAATAGATCAACTCAACCTTAATTTTAGGACTTATATTTTTCCCATATGCAAGTCGTTGTCCAGACTAAAAATTTTTCCATGTGTTAATTTACGTTACTTATTGTGTCAATGAAATTTCAAATGCAGTTTGTTTCAATACTTATGGGAATGGATTTCCTGGTTTGTAAAGACTAAATGCAAGTGCAATAAAACATGCATTATTGTTTAAAGTTTCTAATACTTTAAAAACAAAACTGAGGTCCTTCCAGAACCATAAAAATACAGTAGAACCTCATTATAATGAACTAATAGGGGCTGACAGTTGTTTGTTTTTATGAAAGTCCAATTTATAACAAATAAATCTTGTAGTGGTGTACTGCTACAGGGTGTACATCAATGAAAGTACAGTAGTTAGCCTATGAAAAGTGTTTATTATCTATCAAATATAAAACAACCTTCTACACTGCATTAATCTTTAGAACAATGTTATTCATTGCTTTGAAAAAAATAACTTATTTTCTGCACGGTTTGTTTACTGCTTATTTCTTCAGTTAATAACTGATGGAGGTGCTATAAGGTGTTCATAATATGCAAACTCATTTTTACTTGCCGATTGTTCAACATATTGAATAACAAAATTTAAATGGTCTTCACTTCGCTTACTGTCCGTTATAATGATGTTCTACTGTATTCTCTTTTAAAGGTGCATGGGGAAACTGTAAAACATACTAGCTTACAATACCAAAAGTTGATTTATTCAATAGTTAATGCAATTAAAAAGTGTCTAGAATTTGATGAATATGACAAATGTTTATGTGTTTACAAAATTTAGCACCTTCTAAAATCCTATTCTAGCCATAAATAATGCTTAGAGTTCAAACAATAGAGACTAAGGTCAGCAACACCAAAACCTTAATCCCCAAGATATACATCAAATCTTGATGGCTATTAAAAAGCAAGGATCTAATTGTAATTTGATAGCAAATTAATTACAATGTTATAAATAAAAAATAGCAGCTTGAAGAAAGTAATGTTTGATCTACCAAAACAAAAAACATACTTCAACGTTTTTGGAATGCTTTACGTAACAGTTGAGAGCTGCATCTTTCGATGTAAAGAGCAGATGTGCCGAAATGTTTAGTAAAATTTCGAGACATTTGTTTAGGTTTATAATAGTAAATAATTGCCTATAAAACTGAGGCAACTTTTTTTTTCTAAATAATACAATAATTAAATACACAAACACGTCTTTAGTCTTCTGTAATCATGCTTGAACGACAAACAAGATTTTGTTATTTTTATTAGGTACAACAAATCACCATATTCATATGCTTGGTGATTTTTTAAGGCACAAGAGCCAGATATAACCAAGCAACAAACTAGTATTGTGAAACAAAACAAGAAAGTAAAAATATTCTAACTTTTTTTTTCAGTAGATAACACATATTTTTAGCTGATATTTCAAGCTAGTTTTATAAGATGACAAACAATTCACTGAAAAGAATGTCACAGATAGGTTTATAATCAAAAAGCTACTTTTGATTATAAATTTCCAAGATTGTTTAAGGCATTTGCTCCAATTTCTCCTTTAATTCTTTCTCCATTTGCAATCGCCTGTGTCTGGTAAGTTGATCTTTAAATTCCTTTCGACTTTCTTCACTTACCGATGGGTAAAGTTCACGACGAGTCTTGACGACCCACTCTTCAAAATACTGTGGCTGATTGAAAACATAGAAAACTGTTACAGGGAAGGAAATGTACAAACCCATTTTAAATACCTCTAATTTCCAATTCCCCATATTGTATATTTCAAATGTTGTGTGGAATACACCAGTTAGAAATTAGTGAATGATTTCAGACACCACTATCAGTTTTCAAATTAAAAACTGAACGATGTTATGAACAAAAAGAGTCACACATCTTTACCGCACTGCTTTGGAAGATTCAACAAACTTAAAATTTCTATTGCAATATATTTTTCCAAGGTTGCAATGTATTTGTTTGTATTATATTTACATGGGATTGAGGTTTGTTACTCCTCTTAATATTTCATTTTTAGCTGCATGTCCTTCACATATCAATTAATAGGTAGGTAAGTAAAGACTTTCCACCTATCAATTGACTACAAAAATAAATTACAATGCAGTGCAGTAGTAAAAAAGCAGTGTAACTCGACAGTATCATGAAGTACTTTTTGGTATGAAAGTTGCACTATTTCATTCCGACTTGCTAAATTGGTGACCCGGACATGATTTCAACAAGCAAAAATACTTAAAACTTTGATGGGTGGTCCATGAGAGATAGTTTAATCGTCAATGAGATGCTAATCACTTTCAACAACCACCTGAGGCTCGGTAATTTTGAACCACGGTCAGATGACGAAGCAACACCTAAGCTGATGGCACCTCACTCTCCAAACTTCCACACCACAACAACGTGAGGACATTTGAGGCCACTACAGACTTAACGTGCACCAGCCTCCTTTGCACATGACAGTCTTTGTTTGGATTCGGTCAGACTCTTGAATTGGTTGGTTAGCTCTGGTTGCTTGTCCATTACTCTTCCAACCGGGCCCCCGGATATCAATCGAATCCATCTAGATCTGGAGTGTCGTAGTTGCCCGGTTGGAAGAATAACGGATTACAACTGGAAAGTTGCAAGTTGGATACTCGGTCCAGCCAAAGACTGTCAAGTACACGAGAGCACGTCCACGTTAAATCCTTCGTATCTCAAAGGTCCTCAAATTGGCGTGGTGTGGTTGTGGACGACTCCCTTTCTTAACATTTTTAAAAGCTGATATTTTAAAAAATAAATGTTATTCAAGTGAAACAAATCAACAAAATTTTTTCAATGTTTTTTAGTTTAATACGATATTTTAAGGAACATAAATTTTCCAGTCCTTATATGGAAATCGTTTTCAACATTACTACTTTCCGAAAACACTTTGAAACATGTGAATATTGTGTCCAAGTCCAGTTAATAGATGGTAATGGTAATGGTAATTTTTAGTTAACGTCGTACTAGAGCAACACAACGGGCTATTGACGACGGTCCGGAATCAGTCCCTTAAGGGAAAGATTCGAGGACAACACCTCGTAATTTTGAACCACGGTCAGATGACCCAGTTAATAGAAGACCAAGAGATTTTACTAAGTCAAATGCACAAAGAAACATTACACCAAAGCTGCCTAATCTTTGGAGTCAATCCACAACCAGTGTCGTAAATAATTTGGGGAATTAAGAATGAAAATTAGAGTTTAAAAGGAGCCAAAAAATAATTAAAAGAATAGGGCGGCAAAGATCCTTTATTCGGCTCAGGGGATAGGAGTAAACGCGTACAACATGCAAAGTGGTATTAAAACAAACTATCTAGAGGATTTCATGGCTTATAAAGATATAGTATCAGGAACATCATACAAGAGTATTAAGTTCACAATATACTATACATGCTAAAATATTTAAATCAACCTCACCCAGTAAACACATAAAAATTAGCTGCATTTTTTAAATAAGTTCTTGTTAAAGCAATAAAAGTAATAAACGAAATATTGTAAATGATTTAACTTCACACAATACACTCATAAAAAGTAGCTACAAAGTTCTTGTAAAATAAACGAAATATTGCAAATGATTTGACATCACAAAATACCCTTAAAAAGTAGCTGCAATACATTAAAAAAAGGTTCTTGCAAAAGCAAAAACAATTAATTAAAATTTTTATCACAATCAAAGTAAACTCTTTAATGCTACGCTAACCACGAATTTCCGCAAAGAAGCAACACGCACAAAACGGCCTTCTTTACTTTTTTGATGGGTTACTGCAAACATTGTCTCTCCTCCTTCCTTTCCTCTCCTTTCTTCAATCGAGGAAGCAATGACGTCATATTCTGGAAAAAAGGACGAAAGGTGGAAAAACTAATAAATTAATTTTAAAATATTCTAGATTAAATTTTATAATTCGGGCTGGACACAAAAATCACAATAAATTAGAACTACCCATGTGCCAAATTTCATTATTATAAGTGCCATAGAAACGTCAGAACACTGCATGAGCCACACAGAGAAACACTTCCTTTTACAATAGTAGAGTTAATAAAAATAAACCTAAATATTTAATTTTTGTTTAGGTATCGGGCTTCAAAGTGTGGAAAGCGCATTTTTTTAAAATGTCCTAATATATCTTACTGTTACAAAAGGAAGTGTTTGTCTGTTTGTTTTTTTAGCGAGCGCAAAATCAAGATTTTTAAATGAATTTATTAGTTTTATTCTCTACTTGCCTTCTTCAAATGCGTTTTTTTCGTCCGGAGGAAAGAAGAAACCCCCAAAATGAGCATTTTCTCCACCACGTGACCTTTTTCTATATTTTCCCAAGAGATTGAAACCTCACATAAATTTTCTCTTTAAAAAAAAAATGCCCTTTGCGTTAAAAAAAATAAACAGATTACAATTCCTGTCCCCTTTTCGGCGAATGAGACAAGAAATAAAAAACATATTGGCTTGGGATTGATATTTTTTTTTCGTAAAATCGGAATTGCTAAAGATAGATTGAAAACTTCAACGAATTTGAAATCTGTGGAAAATTGCACGTTAGATTGATACCTAAATATTTAATTTTCTTTAAACAAAAATTTTTTTAATGTATTGAATAGTTTTATTCTCCATCTGTTTATCAACGCATTACTACCAGAAAGAGAAGAAAAGCCGGGAATGACCTTGCCACGTCAGCCGTTCCTCCTGCAGAATGAAGAGAAAATATTTTTTTTCGTTTACGCTTTGATTTTGCCCGAGGAATGATTTACAGTCACAGTTCTTTTTTCTATCTCCTAGACCAGGGACGGGCAAACTACGGCCCGCGGATAGAATTTTAATTTGTTGATCCGACAGAAATTAAAAGAAAATATGATTTATATATAAAAATATCCATCTCCTTTTCTACTTTGTTTAAATATTATTTTTTTCTTCCTTTTTTTCAAAGGACTGGTGGTTTTTTTTACTTTCTCTATTCTTGTTCTACAAAACATAAATCGACGGAAATAGCAAGCACAGACAGCTTTCAATCGGTAAAGTGTTAAAAGCGGAAGTTCTTTGTTAGTTATAGCTGTAGACAGAGCCCGATTTAGAAAATTTGGTATAGTAGGCACAGCACGCAGGAAGGGGACCCCATGTTATCCATTCATCACAAAAACTAATTTTAAAACAATAATTGGTACTTACGTGTTAGACTGTTGACCGTTTCAAAGATGTCACCAAAAAGTTTGAGAAAACCGTGACATCACTTATAACTCTTGGCGAAACAAAAATAATGCAGACGAAAATTAAAAACATAATAATTAGATAATTTTTGTAATTACAGGAATGTGATAGTAGGGGAAACGGTCGACGGGCAATTACGTAAATACCCAATAATTCGCTAACAGCTCCAAAATACCCAAAAAGTTGCCATTTTGATTGGAACCAAAACTTTCATTGTCACCGAAAAAGGACAGTCCCCTTTGAGCAATTAATTGTTGAACATCCACGACTCTTTTCAGCACATTCCTCCAATACACTCTTTCGCTTTCATTTTCTTTCACAATTAAGGAATCTATCCTTCCCGAAGAGTTCATTAGGTATGATAGCTGGTTTATGCAGTGTCGATGTATTTTTGAAGTCTTGTGAGAAGGCAATCTCTTGCTAACATTATGCCAATCTACGAGACCAGTTGTGCATAGAGCATCACTACTGTTGCTAAAAAGCTTGTAGGCATAACAAAATAAGGCATTGGCTTTCCTGGAATATATCAGCCAATGCCTTTCGATGACTTATCCGTTCTGTTTTTTCCGGATAAAGTTATATGGCGTACACATACGCATTTTGTCTCCAGACATTCTCCCTGAGTCGTTAAGGAACTCGATAGTTTGGCAAGGTTTTTTTTTTTTGCAAAATACTCTCGTAAGTTGTTGGTGGTAGATGGCCAGAGAGCTGGATCACTGTCGAATTCTGTAAGAATTTTTTCAGTAGACGTAGACTCATCAACAGTAGGATTAATATCCCAAACAGTCTCTTCCTGAGTGATTGATGTGGATTCATCTTGATTGATAATTTGTTCATCATCATCAGGAGCTACATTTTCAGTTTCACTTCTTCCTGCAACATTTGGGCGAACTTGAAAAAATTTGTCCAATAATGTATTAGTGGATTGTTTATTTTCGCACATTAGAGTGCCAAAATAAACAATCCAGAAAAGAGAAAGGCAGAAAAGTTATTAAACTTTTCTGACTTTCTCTTTCTTTTTGAAGACCCTGATGGATATTTTCGTCCTGACATTGGAAAATATTGAATTAAAAAGGAAACAAATTTCAGAAATTATAAATTAAGTATTTATTCAAATTGTCGAAAGCATGCAAGCATTTGTTTCTAAATGAGAAAGTAAAATCACTTCGCTTTCCAAAAATAATTTTTTTAAATAAAATTATTTGCATGAGTGCCAGGTCCCGTTAATTATTAAAATTATTTGCTATGTAGAAAGTAAACTAATAAATATTTCTGTAACCGATAATAACAATTTCTGTTTTTTTTTTCTGTGGTTTTATTCAGTTTATTTCACAATTATTCTTTTAAATGTAAGATTTTATTTACAACCAATCAGAAAACTTCTTTCATTCACAAATCTGAAAAGTTATATATGATTGGCTAAACTGGATAGATTTGCTTAACTGGTTGGAACATCCGACTAAACTCCGTAACCGTACCTAGAAATGTTACGGGGTTCGGTTACATCGTTACCGTTACATTCTAATAAAGTTTTAGATTTTTATTTTTCTTTTCGAAAAAAATAGCTGAAAAAACATTCCAGAAAATATGAAAAGTTATTTTTGTTCAAAATTTTTAGATACTTTTGAAACTTAGGGGCCTCTTAAACTATGGGGGCCCTAGGCCCGTGCCTCACGGGCCTAATGGTAAATCAGGACCTGGCAGTAGACCGGCGCCAAGAAGCGTTATCTCTTTCTCGGGGAGCAGACATATGTGAATCTAATATAGGTGAATTAGACCTCACATGTGGCAGACTGCGCATTTTAAGCTCCAGGCAGCGGCTTTTTCTTATGGCGCAAGTTTTAATATTATTGATTGCGTATGGAAAGATTACGGACATATAGCACCATTGTGAATAGTGGTGAAAGTATTATAAGTATAGCGTAGCTAGTGCTTATTTTGGTTTATCGTAAAATATTTCAACCCCAAAATGGCTACTAAAAAACGTAAAGTTGATTCAGAGTGCCGTGCTTTTAATGATGAATGGACCTGGAAATATTTTTTTACAGCTGATAAAGATAAACCAGTGTGTCTTATCTGCAATGAGGCTGTAGCAGTCTTCAAAGAATATAACATTTCCCGTCATTTCACATCCAAGCATCAGAATTCAAATTACGAAGCAATGTCCGAATATAAAAGAATACAAAATGTAGAAAGTCTTTGTAAAAAATTATCAGGCCGACAAAATTTTTTCAAGAAGGTAATCACTATCCAAGAAGCAGCTACACATGCAAGTTACATTGTAGCATACAATATTGCTAAAAATAATAAAGCTCTCAGTGATGGGGAGTTCCGTTAAACAATGCATGCTCCGAGTTTGTGATGTTTTATGCCAAGAAAAATAATTTTGAGACTGTAAGCTTATCTCGAAAAACGGTGACTTCTAGAATCGAAGCCATCGATAAAAATTTGACATCACAATTAGAGTCAAAGATTGGCCAGTTTAAATTTTGCTCCATAGCTATGGATGAAAGCACTGATATAAATGATACTGCTCAATTAGTATTATTTATAAGAGGTGCTGATGAGAACTTTGAAATTACTGAGGAACTGGCGTGCACGAGTTCTTTAAAGGGAACTACAACGGAATGTGATATTTATCGTGAATTTCAGGAAGGGCTTTTAATTTTGAAAGTGCCTATAACAAATATATGTAATATTACGACCGATGGAGCACCAAATATGACAGGAAAAAAATCTGGATTTCTTGGACTCTTTAATCAAAACTATCCCGGGAACAATGTTGTTTTTCTACATTGTGCTATACATCAAGATGATCTGTGTAAATCTGCATTGAATATGAAACCCGTGCTTGATGCAATCGTGAAGCTTGTAAATACTATTCGATCTCGTGTGCTTACTCACAGGCAATTTCGAGATTTTCTTCAGTCCGTGCAATCTGAATACTCTGATGTACTGTATTACACGAAAGTAAGGTGGCTTAGTGCAGGATGTGTTTTCGAGCGAGTTTGACAGCTGAAAGACGACATTCTGTCGTTCTTCCATGAGAAACAGTGCTCTACGGAGTGCGAAATGTTAGAAGATACAGAATGGCTTTCGGACTTTGCCTTTTTCACAGATCTTCTTTGTCATATGAGCAACTTGAATGTCAAGATGCAAGGGAAAAATCAATTTATCGACGATATCTGGGCCCATCTCAAAGCTTTTAAACTAAAACTTAATCTGTTTGCTGGGCAGCTAGCTAAAAACGACTTGTCTCATTTCTCGAGGTTAAATTCAATACCCTCAGTAAATGAAGAGAAGCTTAAGAATTATGAAGATGACTTGAAAAAACTGCATTTTGAGTTCGAACGCAGATTTCAAGATTTCAGTGCCAATCAAACAGAATTGGATATTTTTACCATGCCTTTCAACGTAAATTGTGAAGCAGTGAGGTCAGATTTGCAGCTTGAATTAATTGAGTTGCAATCTAACAATCATCTCAAGCAGTTGTTTCTAAATATGCCAAAGTTAGAGTTTTACAAATCATTATCGAAAGTAAGTTTCCCAAATTTAATATCTCACGCCCAGAAAATCAGTGCTATGTTTGCTTCATCTTATATATGTGAACAAGTGTTTTCAACTATGAACCTTAGAAAGTATTATTTCAGAAGTAGACTGACAGATGAGCATTTAGCCTCGTTCCTTAGAATCAGTACATCTCACTTCGAACCTCAATATAAGAAACTTTTAAAAATGAAATCGAAATTTCATTCATCACATTGACATATTAAATTGTAATACTTGTATATTGTTTTTAAAATTTTAGAAAAATTTATCTTGGCCCGCCAAACTTTTTTTTTTTCGATTTTTGGCTCTCGACCGAAAAAGTTTGCCCATCCCTGTCCTAGACCGTTAAAGATAGAGTAAAAATTTCAACGGATTTGAAACCTACGGAAAATTTCAGTTTGGATTGATGCCTAAAAATATGATTTTCTTTAAATAAATAATTTTTAAATTGAATATATCTTCAACGGATTTGAAATCTGCGGAAAATTTTATACACCAGATTAATACCTTACATCACGGCGTTGCCCGTGGTGTTGGTTTGCGCACGGGCAACACCGGGCTAGCCACGCAGTGGCTAGTCTTTACTATTATAATAGGAAGTGTTTGTCTGTTTTATTACGCGGGCGCAAAATCCTGACGATTCTATGACACTTACAGCTATGAGATTTGACACACAGGCAGTCCAAATTTGTTGCAATTTTTGGGCCGCGGCAAATTTTATTAAATGAATAAAACGAAATTTAATTTTTATTGTTTTCTTTGGAATAGCAACCGCAGAAAGATACATAGGCGTAACCAGAGGGGGGGTTGTTCACCCCCCCCCCATTCAGTCATTCAGTTGAGAATTTTTTTTTTGCTAATATATATATATAATTAGCTTTTCACAAATTAATTTCTTGGTAATAACTATACAAACTATTCATAACTTTATTTTAATTAATGTTTTACTTCTGTAATAACCATAGCCGTCAGGTTCAATCCTCCCCGATTCAGTTGAGAAAAATTTTGCTTATATATATATATTTTATGAGTTTTTCACAAATTATTCCTTTTTGTTGGGTATAAAATTTTCGAAGCCATCCGTTCAGCCTTTTGTCGTTAGATTATAAGCATGGATACTTGATAAACATGTACGCTTTTGCTCCGGGACGTTTCACTGGAAATTCTACCCAAGTTCTTCCCCTATCAATGTGTGCTAAGTCCCTCTCTTTTCAACGGTACATTTGTACTCACCCCCCGAGTTTTTTAAATTTGAATGCCCAACCAATCACGGCACTCCAGCGAGATGACGAGGCGTTTTTGAAAAGGCTGGGAAATAGTTCACCCTTCGTTTTCTCGTGCCGATTTAGGCGAAAAATAGTTTTCCCACGAGTTCACGGAAGAGGAACTTAAACCACTCAACATCCCAGGTTCCGAAGCTATAAGAGAGGCGGGTTAATCGGACTCGTCCTATTCGCTCTCCGATGTTTCAGTGGCTGGGGTCACCGTGCGGTGACCCCAGTCGCGGTGGAGCTTTCTTTTTGAAAAGACGCGCTAGTGAGCTGGCTGGAGACCGATGATTGTGAGGAGCTGGTTGCATGAATGGCAGTAGAAGTGAGAAAACCGTTGGTCTCCCTGTGAATAGGAAAAACCCAGCGTCCTGCTCCAGCGTCCTTCTCCGGATTCCAGAAGTTCCTCTTCGTGATGATCGAGTTCCCACATCCACGCCCAGAAGCGAGAAAACCGTTGGTCTCCCTGTGACAGGAAAAACCCAGCGTCCTTCTCCGGATTCCAGAAGTTCCTCTTCGTGATGATCGAGTTCCCACATCCACGCCCAGAAGCGAGAAAACCGTTGGTCTCCCTGTGACAGGAAAAACCCAGCGTCCTTCTCCGGATTCCAGAAGTTCCTCTTCGTGATGATCGAGTTCCCACATCCACGCCCAGAAGTGAGAAAACCGTTGGTCTCCCTGTGAATAGGAAAAACCCAGCGTCCTGCTCCAGCGTCCTTCTCTTGATTCCAGAAGTTCCTCTCGTGATGAGGAGTTCCCACATCCACGCCCAGAAGTGAGAAAAACCGCTGGCCTCCCTGTGACTCTGGAAAGTGTACCATCATTCCGATCCAGCGTCCCTCTCCGGAATCCAGAAGTTCCTCTCGTGATGAGGAGTTCCCACATCCACGCCCAGAAGTGAGAAAAACCGCTGGCCTCCCTGTGACTCTGGAAAGTGTACCATCATTCCGATCCAGCGTCCCTCTCCGGAATCCAGTAGCATCCTCCGTTTGTCTACAATGGGCAATTATAGTTTATCGTTTTTCTTACTTTCCTTTAATTAACTTCTTGCTCCTGAATTGATTTTTTGATTTAGAGTTATTTTCCTTTTTTTGTCCCGTGAAACGTCTCACGAGTTATAAGCCCTCAATGGGGTTATCCCAATATTTTGGGTAGATTGGAGTAACCCAATAGAATGTTTGGTCGTTTTGGACCTATTCTGAGGATTGTGAATGTTACTATTGTTTTACTATTTTTTGGACCTATTCTGAGGATTGTGAATGTTACTATTGTTTTACTATTTTTGGACCAAAATTCACAAAGGGAGTTTACGTAAATCAAGATGTGCATTATACCAATGTTTAGCTTAAATAAATGTCTTTTTTATCTTTAAAGATTTGTTTTCTCTTCCCCTCATTTATAGTGAAACCTAATTTCACTGTCTTTACATAGTTCCATCATCAATTACAGTCGGTAAGAGCCTTTTACACAGGGTTTTGTTCACACCGTAATGTAGAAGTTGATTAATTATCCAAGCTCATTAAGAGTAATAGATTCAATTAGAAAAAACCCAATATTTTTTAATAACTACTCAAACTATTCATAACTTAATTTTAATTATTGTTTTACTTGTGTAATAAACATAGACGTCAGGGTGTGGGTTGGGGGTTCAACCAATCCCAAATTCAGTTGAGAAAAATTTTGCTTATATATATTTTTTATGAGTTTTTCACAAATTAATCCTTTTTTAATAACTACTCAAACTATTCATAACTTAATTTTAATTAATATTTTACTTGTGTAATAAACATAGCCGTCAGGTTGGGGGTTCAACCCCTCCCTTATTCAGTTGAGAAAAATTTTGCTAATATAGATATAATGAGTTTTTCACAAATTAATCCCTTGTTAATATTACACAAGCTATTCATAACTTAATTTTAAATAATGTTTTTCTTGTGTAATAAATAAATGTAATCGATGCAACAATGGTACAATAGTTCATAGGCGTGACCAGGGGGAGTTGGGGGTTCAACCCCCCCCCCATTCAGTTCGTCATAAAAGACAGTCAAATTTGTTAATGAAGAGCAATCGGAGTATTAAGCTTTATGGCTATTTAAACTAGATTATATAAAAATAAAATTATTTTTACACTCATAATATAAATGCCGTATATAAGCCGATCCATGTATAAGCCGAGGGTGCGTATTTTCTTCAAAAATTTAACCAACATTCAAAACCTGTATGTAAAGCAAAACAAAGAGTAAAAAAAAAAAAAAAATTTTTTTTTGTGACGTTTAAACCATACGTTCTAAAGCCATGAGGGCGTAATGTCGCCAAGAAGGTAAAACGGGTGGAATATTTTCCCATCAAATCGTTGTAAAGTAAAACGCTACTTGCCGACGATGATAGCTTTAACCCGCTAATGATTTTCCAGTGTCCAGACGATCCAGCTCCTGATATCCGACCTCTGGCGGGGTGATTGACAAGTGATGATGTACTGGACATTACGATTCAAAAGGGGGAGGGGATTCATTATGGCTCTTAAAAGGAACTCGGGTAGGTTCTAAATGAGATTTAACTCTCCAACTGTTCGCCACGATTTAACTTGGCAGTAAAGATGTGCAATGATGAGCGTTCTGAGCTTTAAGCCGCAGGTTTCACTGCGAGATTGTCTATTCGCCCCCTTTCCAAAGGTGACCGCATATGATCTTAAATTAAACTCGGATAGGGTCTAAATGACCATTAATGATATTTCCCAGTGTCCCGCATCTGATGCCGGACCTCTGACTGGGTGATTGACAGATGATCAGTTCAACAATAGTCAAGGGAAGCGGCTGGGGCTTGGGAATTTTTTTTTATCAGTGCCACTTATCTTCGCCGTGCAGCTTAAAACATGTGCGGTACATAAAGTTTCAAAAGGGGGAGCGGGCTCATTGACCCTTGGCAGTGATGTGTATGAAGAACATATAAATTCTAGTACGGAAATGGTATTGGAACAGATGATGATACACATCAGGACATCCCAATGAGTGAAGCCGAATTTTACGAACTATTCGGAAACTCTGATTCAGACACGGAATTTGAAGGATTTATATGACTTATTTTTCTCTTTTAGCTTAAAGGCTGCATTCTCTCTCAAAACGTAAGTTAAAATACTTTAAAAATTGGAACAGCTGTTGGATTCGGATCCGAGTCCGGATGGCACGAAGTAAAAAAAAGTTTGCTTTCCCAACACCCGTTAGATTTGCTATAAAAATCGTTAATCGCTCTGTACCGTCATGTAAGAATTTGACGGACAGCTGATTTAAAATTAAACTATTTATTTACATAAATATTTACAAGATAATTATGGGCACAGCCATCGACAACCGAAACCTGCCTGAAGCCAAAGTAACACAATTGGCAAAAAAGAGACGTCTGTCTCTCGTTGAATCTCGAGTCCGAATTCCCTCAAAATCCACGTTCGCTTCGCAGAACCGCCGCTGACAACGAGAGGGGGGGGGGGTGAATTCCGAGCCCTCTAGAGATGTTTATGTTCTCTGCCGAAGAGAAACACCCCCACACAGCTGCGAAACCGTCTGTCATGCCGACTTGAGTCCCCCACCGCAAAAACTTGGAGGAGCCGCACGTGCAAAGACTAAAATTGTTTTCGCATTCCGAAACATTCCAGCGTCCACGTGTTAGGGAAAAGGGTCGGCAAGTACCATATGGTACAACCGCCCCCACTACTGAAAAAACTTTTCCCAAAGGTGAAAAGTTTTCAACGTACGCATCCACAGACGCACGGATAATCACCCACTGGCAATTCAGAATAACAGATCACTTACCACCACCATATCCTGAAACCGTGACTCAAGAATATGTGTAAGGCAAGTTAAATCCAATCAATTTAAAATTCATATACCGGAATAACTTTCTACTCCCTTACAGTATGGTCACTCAAGGCTCAAATACCAAATTAAAATAAAAACAAAATAAACACCAAACTTTAAGACTTATACCAAATTCGTTAAAACTAAAACCAAATCACATTAACCACATCACATATAAGAATTTCGTTAAGCGAAACCCAAAATTTCAATACACAATACGAACTATACAAATTCCATTAACCAGACAAAAATACAACAAAGCATATTTCTAAATTCAATATTTTCGCTAAGCGAACCCAGAATAAACAAACCCCATACGAACTATAATAATACTTTCATTAAACCAACCAAAATACACCAAAACATATATAAAATATCAATCTTGTTAAGCGAAAACCAAATTCCTAAGTTTCACTCAACACACGTCATGAGTTGCAATTTTAAAACTACAAATCTTTGACAGTGGTTTAGAATGACAGAGTGAAAACATCCTAAACACAAAATCAATTTCCGCTCTACACAAAGCATAATTTAAATTTGCACGTAGCTTTCAGCGAAAAGTACTCGAATGAAGAACATAGATACAAGAAATCAATTCCACCACACGCAAAACATAGTTTACAACTTTTAACATTTAAAATCCTCAGCAAAAGATACTGATATCATTGAATGAATATTTCATAATTACAAGGCTACCAATTTCACTCCGAGCAAACATGATTCACAATTTTAGCACTTAAAATCTCCAGAAAGAAAAAGAAACATTTAAGTGAAATGCCCATAACTACAAAAATCTCCATTTCACTCAACTCAAAACATGATTCGCAATAATATTACACTATACAACACAAATCTTCCTCAATTACATTTTATTTAGCTCTTTGAATTTTCGTGAAAAGCGCGACTCAGACTGTCGGCGTTCAAGTGTTTTTTTCCCGATCGATGGACGATCTCGAAGTTATAGGGCTGGAGTGCCAGTGCCCATCTCATTAGTCGGGGGTTTGAACTGGCGTTGGTGCGCAACCAGACCAGTGGGTTGTGGTCAGTGACGACAACGAACCTTTTCCCATCTAGATAGTAGTGCAGTTTTTTTATAACGAAAACAATAGCAGCGCATTCCTTCTCTGAAGTACAGTAAGTGCGCTCGACTTTGGAAATTTTTTTACTCATGTATAAAATGGGGTGTTCTTCCCCCTGAACATTCAACTGCGTGAGTACCACCCCCATCCCAAGATCTGAAGAATCGCACTGTACAATAAACTCGCGTTCAAAATCGGGTGCAAATAACACCGGTTCGCTCGTCAGTTTAGCCTTTAATTCCTGGAATGCCTTTTCGCATTCGTTCGTCCAAGCAATTTCTCCCTTTCTTACCTTCCCCTTTAGGGCATCGGTTAACGGTGCTGCGACCACGGAATACATAGGGATGTACCTACTATAGTACCCGGCTAAACCCAGGAAAGCCCGAATGTGTGTTTTTGTTTGGGGAGTGGGAAATTCCTGAACACTTCTGACCTTGGCGTCTGCTGGGGATCGGAATCCGCGTCCAACAATGTGTCCCAAGTATTTTACATGGTTCTGCACGAACCTACATTTTGACGGTTTGATCGTAAGCTTTGCTTTAGATATACGCTGAAGCACGCATTCGAGGTGTTCCAAGTGACGTTCCCATGAGTCGGAAAAAATCGCGATATCATCCAAATACGGCACTGCAAACGACTCGCATCCCTTCAGTAACTCTGCCATAAGCCGAGAAAAGAAATATGGAGCGTTCTTCAGCCCAAAACTCATTCGTCGGGGACGATAAGTCCCAAAATTTGTACAAAACGCCGCCAATCGTTGGGCCCTAGGGCTCAAGGGTATTTGCCAATATCCCTTCGCAAGGTCTAGAACCGTTATGAAAGAGGCGGAGCTAACGAGTTCGATTCGCTCCTCGATGTGCGGTAGGGGGAAAAATTCTGTTCGAATAATTTCGTTTAGCCTCCTATAATCTACACAGGGCCTGGGGTCTTTCCCCGGGGTTTCTACGAGGATCATGGGCGATGTAAAATCGCTTTCTCCTACCTCGATAATGCCTAATTCCAACATGCGTTGTACTTCTTTCAAAATTTCATTTTGTCTATGAGATGTTCGGTACGGTTTTGCCCTAACAGTTTTATTCCCGATAAGCTCGATATCGTGGACTACTAGGTCCGTTAGTCCAGGGTGATTTGAAAAACTGTTAGCATGCTTGTCTAACAATTTCCGTAATTGCGCTATTTGTCCTGGGTTGAGAAGGTCCGTCAGCTGACTGGACTGAGTAATGTCTTGGAAATCGTAAGCGTTCGGATCTTTTTCCAAGCACGGGAAATCAACTCCGTGATCCGCCAGAGACTCGGCAGCGGTTTCTAACGTCAGCAAGTTTACACATTCCGGTCTTTTATGGTAGGGTTTTAACATGTTTACATGGTAAATTTGCGACCTTTCCCGCTTTCCTGTTAACTCCACGATGTAATTGGTGTCCGATAGCTTGCTCCTAATCGTCCCAGGTCCTACCCATTGGACGGAGAATTTGTTGGGTCGGTTGGTCGCTAAGGTTAGCACTAAATCCCCATTTTTAAATTCTCGTTTAACCGTGTTTTTGTCATACCAATCCTTCCTCTTAACTTGTGACCCTTCCATTCGGGATATCGCCACTTCCTGACATCGTTTGAGTCGGTTTATCAGAGTAAACACATACTCGGTGACTTCATTATCCTCCTCGTTGGGGCCTAACCATCGTTCATACAGCAGAGTCTCTGGGGTCCTTAAATTCTTCCCGTGCACGAGTTCTGCCGGGGCGTAGCCATGGCTCTCATGCACTACCGTGCGAAGCGCCAACAGTGCCAGAGGGAGGTGTTTTTCCCACTCTGGGCCAGCTTCGAGACATAACGCGCGCAACAATCGTTTAAAAGTCCGATGGAATCTCTCAACTGGGTTCGATTGCGGGTGAGCCACCGAACTGTGCCGGACTTTGATCCCAAAACGTTCGAAGAATTCCGAAGTCAACTCACTGGTAAAAGACGTACCCTGGTCACACTGAATTTCTTGTGGAAAACCCATGCGACCGAAAATGGTCAACAACGCGTCGGTGACGGTGACCGATCGTATGTCCGGCACGGGGATGGCTTCCGGATATTTTGAAGACATGCAAATTACGGTAATTAGGTACCGGTTTCCGCTCGGCGAGGTTTGAAACGGCCCACAGGCGTCCAGGTTTAATTTCGAAAAGACTTCTCGAATAATCGGAACCAATTTCATCGGGGCCTTTTTCCTGTCATTTGGCTTTCCCGCCCTTTGACAAGGATCACATGTCCGCACATAATCTTCCATCTCCCGAAAACACCCGGGCCAATAAAAATACCGCGCAAGCTTATCCTTTGATTTCGTACCCCCCCCATGTGCGCCGATGTCCCTTCGTGACACAACGCCAAAACCTTTTGCCTTAACGCCTTTGGCACTACTAATAATTTCTGTGCCAGACCCATTCGGTCTTCTCGACCTTTTACAAGTATTCCCTTCTCAAATGAATATGGTTTATCCCTCTGATTTCGTTTTGGGTCGGACGCCATCTCTAACGCCTCTTTCAAACTAGGGCAATTTTCCTGCGCCTTCTTAAATTCCTCTCTCTTTACTTCCAGAAGCTCCAATTCCGTGCCGCTTGCCTCCGCCACGGGAATAACAAGCGGTTCGTCCAACCTCAATTCTGTAGCTGTCTTGTCTATCCCCGGCGAGGGCGAAATCGAAACTACTTGGGGGTTTTCCCCCTCCCCCAAAACATTCGCTTCTGACTGCCGTTTCTGTAAACGCGTTTGAACGGCATTAATTTGCTCAGTTTCCGAGAACTCATATCCCGTTAATTCGCGAATCATCTGAGCTGTTCGGTTACCTAAGATGTATCGTCGCACATCGGCGGTGTTTGCAAAGACAGCTGCCTTGGTAGTGATTGACCCGAAACCTCCTTCTACTTTCACTTCCGCTAAGGGTAACGAAATTTGATAGGAGTCTAGCGGTTGCTGAATCCACACGGTCTCTCCCGTGTAGGATTTGGGGTCCACGTAATTCCGGTGTACTAAATCCAAGGTCGAACCCGAATCTCGAAGGATGTTTATTTCTTTAGCGTTTACAGATCCCTTTTGTACATACGGCATCAATAATTCATGTTCGGCTTCCCGTCTGAGTCTATTTACCGATTCAACTGTCACCCTATTCCCCAACCTCGGACAATTTGGCCTTAGGTGGTCGCTCGCGTTGCACTCAAAACACCGCGGCGTGCGTCTCCGGTCAAAAGTGTCGAATTTCCTTCCCTGGGAACTAGGCGGGAAAAAATCGTTTCTCCCTCGAATGGGAGCAGGAGGGTATTTCCCCTCTCTTTTCGCTGGGAAAGGCGTACTTCCTTTGGGTTTTTCGGAAGGCTTTCTTTTGGGTTTCCGAATGTCTTCGTAGGAATCTAGCAGTTCGGCTAATTTGCCGGGGTCTTTAATCTTAGCCCAATCATCGAGGAAATGGTCCCTCACCTCCAACGGGACACGTCTTTTGACTTGGTCCGTTATCATTAAATCTTTTAAAGATTCATAGTCCATAACCTCCAACCCTCGAATCCACTCTTCCAGATAATTTCGGGTTTCGAAAATAAAATCCTTCCAAGTGCTATCGGGTTTTCGGCTATGGTGGAGGAATTTTTGGCGAAAAATTTCGGGACTCAACTTATACCGCTTTAGCAGAAGCTCTTTGACGTGGTCATAGTTTTCTGCTACTTCATCTGGTTCGCGTGCGATGATCTGCACGATATCCAGAGGCAATACCGGTTGTAAGCAAGACACCCAGTCTTTTTTCTCAATGTTAGCCCTCTTAGCCTGACGCTCAAACATTATCAGGTACAGACTAATGTCGGTCTGGTCTGAATCGAATTTGGGAACCAGTTTTAAAATATCTATTCGTGGTTTTCCTTGGGAACTTAACGAGTCGACGTGATCGCGGGGTTCTCGTCGGGATGCCTCAATCCGTAGTTTTTCAAGCTCAAAGTTATACTGTCTTTCTTGTTCCCTATCCCTATCCTTACTTGCTTGTTCCCTATCCCTATCCTTACTTGCTTGTTCCCTATCCCTATCCTTACTTGCTTGTTCTTTTTCCTGCCTCTCCCTCTCCCGTCTTTCCTGTATAATCCTTTCTAACGCCACTTTTGTGTATTCCTCATCGTAGGAATCGTGCGAGAGGATTAACTCCTTAAGTTGGGATATCATTAATCCCGGAGTAACCGTTCTTTCCAAAAATTCCGCTAGTTCCTCTAGATCTTGTTTCCTACCTTTGCCCAAGTACGCCATTTCGAAAATTCAAAATTACCAAAAAAAACCCAAAAAATTCAATTCTTTTGCACAACACCCAATTCAATACTTTTTACGACATACCGTAATCTCACAACATACAATAATTTAGCAATTCTAAAATGCACAATACAGATTCAAAAAAAAAAAATACTTAAGCTAAATCAATTCCCTTTGGAGTGACCACACTAATTGAGATTAACAAAATTTTAGCTATTACACAATTCTTGAAACTTAGTCACAGTGACAAAATAGGGAAATGGCACTAACCTGTATCTGCTGACTTGGATCACTTGGCACCACTGTCCACAGGCTGGACCACGGGTGGAAACACTGCACTGCACTGCACTATCTTCGGCTAAAAAGCCCACAAACACACTCTTCGGCTGAAAGCCCACTGGTGTAGGTCGTCTCGACCTCTTCCACAACGCGCACAAATAGCACTGCGCCACTGACGAAAAAACGGTTCGCGATGAACCTATATAAAACGGTCAAGATGACCTCTGGACTATTCCCCTGATGAACAGGACTTGTCGAACTTTCCGTCGATTCCGCTCACGCTCCGTTGAAAAGGACCGGCAACTCGAAACCAAAACCAGAACTTCTTGCGACGAGTTTTGGTGATGGATGGGGTCGGTGACTCCGGTACCTCCTTCTCGCTTTCTCTAAGACAAGGGAAACGGTCTCCAGCGAAAGTGACAATCCGACAGCGGAAATGACAATCCGAACTTCTGGTTTCGAAGTTCTATCGGCCTTCTCTTTCAGGCAAAACGGCAGGTTCGATTTACCTGTCGAGGCTGTTTTAATCTATCAACCCCGCTGCCACCAAAATAATAAGCTGTACCGTCATGTAAGAATTTGACGGACAGCTGGTTTAAAATTAAACTATTTATTTACATAAATATTTACAAGATAATTATGGGCACAGCCATCGACAACCGAAACCTGCCTGAAGCCAAAGTAACAAAATTGGCAAAACAGAGACGTCTGTCTCTCGTTGAATCTCGAGTCCGAATCCCCCTAAAAATCCACGTTCGCTTCGCTCAAACAGAACCGCAGCTGCCAACCAGAGGGGGGTGAATTCCGAGCCCTCTAGAGATATTTATGTCCTCTCCCGAACAGAAACACCCCCACACAGCTGCGAAAACCGTCTCTCATGCCGACTTGAGTCCCCCACCGCAAAAACTTGATCCCAGATACGAGATTGGGGAACCGACGGAAACTCCAGCTATGAATGGATCAAATGGGCCGCCGGCCGTCGAGGAGCCGCACGTGCAAAGACTAAAGTTGTTTTCGCATTCCGAAACATTCCAGCGTCCACGTGTTAGGGAAAAGGGTCGGCAAGTACCATATGGTACAGTATATTCTAAGGTTTAGTGCGATGTTTTTAAATTGAAAACTAATAGTAATGAGCTATAGATATGACAGTTTACCAAAAAAATAACGAAATTGTATCGGTTTTTCCCGAATTTCAAAAACATATTACCAGGAACCAAATTGAAATTTCTAAAATAGCTCGACGAGCTGCAAAAATTCACGTTTAGAAGCACTCTAAAAAATCACGACTGAAGACTGAAAATTTGTACGTCTTTTGCTCACTCGCGTTTGAAGTTTCGCTTTTTCACTTAGACACTTAATAAATACTAAACTAATAGCCGCATAAGAAAAAAAATCTTCTTTGTGTTCCCTGTACAATTTTGAAAAAACATGTTAATTTCGTAATTTTATGATCCGTACTTTTTCGAAAAACTGTCTAAGAATAGAACAAAACAGCGAGTTTTCAACCATGCGACGGCGGCTGCGGCAACGTTTTTTTTTTAAATAAAAAGCGATAAAAAAAATTGTGATTTTTTAAAATCAAGTGTTAATTAATGAATATGCATCTATATAATAAATTAATATTTTATAATTAATAGATTTTAACCATATTAATATAATAAATTATAAATAATTAATAGGTGTTAATTATATTAATATAATTACTTTAATCTTCCCCTTTTTACTGGTGTACAATCCAAACTTTTTGGGAGGACCAATCCCCAACATTCAACAACCCTAGTTACACCTATGGAAAGATATGACAGTTTCAAATTTATTTTTCACGTTTCCGTTTTCATTTTGAGCAGAGGAATAATTTTCCAGTAGAGGATGAAAGAAAGTTTTAACTAGTTATGTAGTTCTTTTTTCTATCTCCTAGACCGTTAAAGATAAGAGTAAAAATTTCAAAGGATCTGAAATCTGCGGAAAATTTCACTTAGGATTTTTACCTTCTTGTTTGGATTTTTCTTTCAATAAATAATTTTTAAATTGAATATATCTTGTATATTTTCCGCAAGAAATTGTGACGTCACGCGAACTTTCTCTTTCCAAAAAAAAGAAAGATTGCATATACTGCCCTTCGCGTTTAAAAAAAGAAACAGATTACATTTCCTGTCCCATTCCATTTCCGTTGAGAGCAAGAAATAAAAACATATTGACTGGGATTTATAAGTTTTTTTTCGTAAAATAGGAATTGCTAAAGATAGATTAAAAATTTCAACGGATTTGAAATCTGCGGAAAATTTCAATGTAGATTGAAACCTAAAGTTTTTATTTTTTTTAAATAAATAATTTTTAAATTGAACATATCTTCAACGGATTTGAAATATGTGGAAAATTTTACACCACATTAATACCTAACATCACGGCGTTGCCGTGGTGTTGGTTTGTTTACAAAACGGGCACGGGCAACGCCGGGCTAGTCACGCAGTGGCTAGTGCATAATAAACATCAGAAGCATTGTAGAAAACGCCAACAGGAAGAACGATCAAGAGCTGGGGAATCCAAGAAGATGCGGACTTCCGATGCAGAGTGTCAAAAAGTTCTTGAAAGTATAGGAGTCGCACTTTCAAGGCGAACGAATGCCTAATACGAGTGCGCCAAGTACCTACACCACTCAATTTGACGCAAATAGCATATCTGATGACATGTACGTTTTATAATCGAATCATGGAGTTCAACCCACAGAGGTCGGTAATGAGCCTCAACCTTCAACATCAACAGCTGAGTGCACCAATTGTGATTTACGCGGGAAGCGATGAGCATTTAATATGTGAAATTAAAACAGTCTGGTACTAATTTCTTTCACTCTCAAAAAATCACCATATGTCCTCACTGACGTATTCTACTATTCTACGCCTTAAAATTAGCTGTCGTGTCACGACGCAGCACTGTCCGTTTTTTTCAACTTAATCCAAGGAATGTTCCATCACTAAAATAAATAATCAGTCAATGGGAAGTTAATTTTTTTTTGTCTTTTGTTTGTATTAACAGTCTAGTACTAATTTCTTTCGCTCTTAAAAAAATCACCATATGGCCTCACTGACGTATTCTACGCCTTAAACCTAGCAGCCCTGTCACGACACAGACACCCCGCGTTTTTTCCCCCTTAGTTAATCCAAGGAATGTTCAATCACTTTAATAATCAGTCAGTGGAAAGTTAATTTTGCTGTATCTTTGAGGAGGAAGGATTTGCTTATATCCTTAGGAAATTGCATCCTCGGTATAGCCCTGTTGGAAGAAGAATGGATTAGCAACCGTAGGATTGCGAGTTCGAAACTTGGTCTAGCCAAAGACCGTTGTGTACAAAGGAGGCAGGCTGGTGCACGATAAATCTCGTTGCCTCAAATGTCCTCACGTTGGCGTGGTTTGAAAGTTTGGGTTGGCAGCTCAGGTGTGACCTTTCTCACATATTTATATTTGATCTGAATGAAAACATAAATTTCATTCCAGTAAATTGAAGAAAGTTCTAATTTTACTTGACTCAAAATTACAAATTGTCCTCGGATCTTTCCCTTCGCGTTTGATCCCGGACCATCGCCAATAACCCGTTGTGTTGCTCCATTCACTATATGGCCTCGATGACGTATTCTACGCCTTAAACCTGGCGGCTGTGTCGAGACAGCCCCATCCGTTTTCTTTGTCATTTTTTTAAAGTTAAGGGTCTAATTTTGTGCAGTGTAGGCATTATCTGCATAGTTTAGTACATCTGCAAAGTGAGAGGAACAAGTTGTGTGTATTCTTCCTAGGAAAGACAGGAAACATTCCTCATACAATAAGTATCATGTGTAAAGGTACTTTAATTAATGTCGCACGCTGGAGCACACTTGGCGATGGTCCGGGATCGAACCCGAAGGGAAAGATCCGAGGACATCACCACGTAATTTTGAAACACGTGTCAGATGACGAGATCACACCTGAACTGGCACCCCACTCTCCAAACTTCCACGAAACGCCAAATTGAGAACATTTGAGGCCACGACAGATTTAACATGCACCAGCCCCTTTGTACAAGACGGTCTTTATATTTGGATTCAATGCCTAATACGTCACGTCTTCCAAACGGTCTATGGCAACCTATATCATGTTTAAAATGAATTGAGAAAAATGAAATAAAAAATGCTTTTGAAATTGAACCAAGACTAGTAAAAGCCTATACTGCTAAGATATAGCATATCGGAGCAAACATGCACGCAATTCAATCACGTTTGTTTACAAAATATTTTTAGAAAAGAGAAAATTAGAAGACTCACAACGATGTCAGAACAATAAGCCTCAAAGTTCACAACAATCTTTACAAGAGAAATTCTAACATTTAGGCTCAAGTTTAAAAAAATATTTAAATGAATCTTTGTTCAGGATTGAATTATAAATTGAAGAACAAGTACGTTTTTAAATTTTTCAGTGTTGCCTGTAATATCATCCAAGTTTTTTAAAGTATGCATATTATTATGGTATAAGGCCACTTATATCCTGTTCAGCCCAGATACAGGGGTTGGACAAAATAATGTGAACACCTGTGAGAAGAGAATTTTTTTTTTATTAATAGGCCGTTGGTCCCCCTTTTGCATGAATTACAGCTTGTATCCGACGTGGAATTGACAAATACAAGTCACGTACAACATTCAGAGGGATACGTTCCCACTCAAATTGCAAAAAAGTCCCGAATTCAGAAAAGTGTCCTTGGAGGGTGGAATCGACTGCGCAGCTTCTTTCAAAATACCCCACAAAGGTTCAATTATATTGAGATCAGGGGATTGAGGGGGCCAGATGAGGTGCTCTATTTCATCGTCGTGTTCATAAAACCAGTCTCTGGCAATTCCACAGGTGTGAATGGGGGCATTATCATCTTGGAAGACTGGTCGTTTATCAGGAAACACAGTTTGCACCATTGGGTGAAGATGGTCGGCTAGAAGACTGACATAATCCTCTCCTGTAACCCGGCCATTCAGAACAACAAGTGGCCCAAGACCACGATGTGATATCGCACCCCAGATCATCACTGAACCGCCGCTATGCTTAACCGTAGCCCGAAGACAGTCAACTTGATAGGCTTCTGGTGGCGTTCTCCAAACGTAAACACGTCCATTTGTCGGGAATAATATGAACGACGATTCGTCTGACCATATTACATTCTCCCATTGTTGTTGTGTCCAATTTTTATGCTCGCGATACCATATTCGTCGTTTCAAAGCATTGCATGGTGTAATCATTGGTTTTGAAATAGCCGCTATGCCATGAATATTTGTCATATGCAGTTCACGCCGGAAAGTTTTTGAAGAAACTGCTTCCTGTAGATGTGTGTTCATCTCATGTTATCTGGGATGCTGTTGTGCTGTGTTTTTTGCCACAATTCACTTCAAAACCCTTCTGTCTCTGTCATTCAGCTTCGATTTTAGACCACTGTTGTGCTTTTTAGATGATGTTTTTTCCTGTTTCAAATATGCTGACATTACAGTCTACACAGTACTTCACCATAATTTGTTTTTATTATTTTCAGAAATTCTCTGTGTTTTTCTGCTTAAAATGACGTCTAAATCATGTTTCTATCTTAATTAGAACTAGAGATATATTTATTTTTGTGATTCGTTGTTTTGAAAATCTAACACTCTTGACAGTTGTCATGGGAACAACATCTGCGAAAGACGTTATTTAAGTCTACGGAGACCTTTAAACTACGTATATAGAAAAAAGGTAGAACTTACAAAAATCAAATTAAACCAAAGATTTAAGAGAAAAAAAGGAGTTATATACTCATCTGGATGCTTTTAAAAGGTATTTAAGCATTTATTAAGTGTAAATCGGTCTTTAAAACTTTAAATGCGTTTTTCTCCATGATACATTTATTCAAGATTTCCTGTATTCAAATTGCTATAATTCAAAAACCGATAAAGTTTAAGGGTTGAAATTTGGAATATATCTTTTCAAACATTGTACTTTAATTTTGATCCAGCAAATTTGAAACAAATATTTACTTTTAAAAATTTAACTTAAAAAAAAAAAAAAAAAAAAAAAAAAAACTAAACTTTTAAATTTTTTTTATTTAAATATTTTTTATTTTTATTAAAATAATATTTTTTAAATTGCTGAATCAAAATTAAAGTTTATAAATTTGTGAATCATTTACTGTAAGAATATTGAAAATTGATCAAGAATATTTTGAGTTTTAGCAATTTAAAATGATTTAGAATGAAAAAATTTTGGAAAACTTTTTGTGTTGTGATTTTGTTCATTAGTTATAAGGGTAATCAGTACAAAAAACTTCAAAATTGTAAATTAATTAATATTTTTTTTCAATGTGTCCCGGACCCTCTTAACGAGAAAAAAAAGGACACTAAATTTATCCTAAGTTGAAAAAAAGAAACCGTTTTCTCCACCTACAGCATCATAGATAAGTTTTAGCTGATCCGTGCTGTTTATTGCAATAGTACTTTAAAAGATTTTCATTATTATTTATTTGTAGAGTGTATGAGAAACTTTCGGGAGTAGTATGATACCCGACACAGGGTTCCCACGGGTGCTTACAAAGTGCTTATTTTGACCTCCCATTTCTAAGGGCCCTTAGAAGTGCTTATTTTTCATCAATAGTCCTTAGAAAGTGCTTATTTTCCTTTGAAAAGAAAATTCAATTTTCAAATGACGATATTTTTACACAATATTTCCGACCTCTTTTTAGCGGCTGATCGGCGATAAAACTGCTTACAAGTAAGGTTTTGGTGATGATTCGGGAACTGGCTTGCTTGAATGGCAACCCTTGATACCCGATATAGAAATCGTCGATCGACTCTTGATGAGCAAGTGTCTTGATAAACACATAAAACACTTTTAAAAGTTGAAAAACCCCATGAAAATCGGTCTGTTTTCGACTTATGAGTGGCTCTTGCAATGCACAAAATAGTTGTCCTGATAGAGGTAACAAGAATACAATCATCAAATCTTAATCAATTTTGTTTTATCAACCTGTGGGTGCAATGTTTTAAAAATGTATTATAAGTATGGGGAAGTGTATTTTTAAGTTAGTAGGTGAATCAAAAGCAATTTAAAGATAATTTATTTTAATTAATACTGCTATCTGAGGTGGCAACCCGAAGTGTTGCAATTTTTTTTAATCTAGCTTTTTTTTAATGCTTACAATTATCCCCCCCCCCTTTTTTTTTTTTTTTAAGAAACAAAAATTGTGAAGATTTTTGAAGTGATTCTGTTCTGCAAATTTGAAGCAATCGGTTATAAGTTCCGAAAAAAAACGTTCACCAGAGTTCTGGAAAACCGAGAATAGTCAGAAAATTTCATGAATCGGGAAAAGTCATTTTAAAACTGGAAATTTGGGACTCCTATCGGGTTTGGCCGCTGACCTAAAATGAAAGTAATTTTTCTATGCTTTATAATTTTTTTCACTTTGTATCCAGGTGACAAATACTGAATGGCCAACTGTGCTGGAATTTCATTTTGCTTTTGTTATCCCATGAGCAATCTCTTTCCATTGTCAGCTTAGATGATAATTTTCAAATTAATTTTGTTTCATAAAATGATGCTTGTAAGCGTATGGTGTAGAGGCGGCTGGTGCACCTTAAATCTGTCGTGGCCGAAAGTTCTCACGTTGGGTTGGTGTGGAAGTTTGGAGAGTGGGGCGCCAGCTCAGATGTCTCGTCATCTGATCGTGGTTTAAAATTATGTGGCAATACACCGAATGGCTTAGGCTGGGACGGTGACAACTAGTTGAATATCTATTCAAGAAAATTTCATTTTAATATTTTAACCTTTTTATAAATTTATCAAAGTTTTTGTATAACTCTTATGATCCGTTTTGGTTCATGGGAAAATATTTTCTTCGAAACTCGTTTGGTCTCTGATCCAGTCAAATTTGACTCTGACGTATGCAACTTGCTATCCTTTTAATAAATGAATAGTTTGCCACTAATTTTATTTTATTGAAGCCTCCTATGTGCCAATAAATGAATTTACTTCTTACTTTCATTATGAATTTATAAAAGTGTATTATAAAATAATTACTGGTGTGAGTAATTTCCATTTCATAAGCAGATTGAAGCTGCATACACAACAAGGTAAGCACTTTAATTTAAAAAACAAAAATAAATTTAAAATACAAAAATTAGGAAAATTTTGAAAATAAAAGTGTATGTGGATCAGAGACGAGCCTGACAAAATGGTGATTCCTACCCATGAGCAGCAATATGCTAAAAAATTGCTCATACACTCCCCTTAAGACCATTAAAAAGTAAAAATAAATCAATAAGAATAAGAAATCAAAATCAAACTTGCAACAACAGCTTTGAAACCGAACACACCAAGTCCGGTCCTCATCAAACTTAACTCTTTCTTTCCCTTTTTATAAAAGCAAATGCATTGTGAAGAGATTAAAGAAACACACACACATATATATATATATATATATATATTTTTTTTTTTCATTTTTTTTTCTCCATTCTATAATTTGTTTATGTACTTACACATATTATTAATACGTGTACACGTAAATGCCCATATATTAACTGCTGAATTTTGTAAAAATCAGACAGCTTATTTTGAATTTTTTTTTTTAAAGAAAATAGATTTGAATATTACATTTTTTACATACTACTATTCTTATAAGATTAACTAATGTGTAAGAGCATCCCCATTTGGTCGAAAGTCAGGTATTGCATTGTATAATACAATTTGTTCTAAGTTTTATTTTAAGTCCTTATTTTGTCTTAGAAAGTGCTTAGAAAGTCCTTATTTTTAGTTAGAAAAAAAGAGTGAGAACCCTGCGACAGATTTTTTAAATACTGTACCGAAATCGTTACAGACTAATAAAATCGGTGTTTTAATGTATAAAAGCGCAAATGGAACGAAAAGTAAAGTATTTAAAATTAGATCTGACTATCGGATGCGTTTACTAATATATATTTTCGTATGGGAGCGGGAAAACGCAAAAAGATATGGTTTTACATGCGACTTTTTTTTAAATATTAACAGAGCTTTCCTATTTCAGTTCATTCGAATATTAAAGCCCTGACCTTGAATTGAACGTAGCAACGGAAGAAACTAGAACACGATCGTGTGGGAATGCTTTGGAAGAGAGAGATAGATCAAGAGTACGAATTTCACTTGGCTTCCTTGGTACAAAGTTTTTTTTATTGAATCACAATCTTCTATTTATGTACAGTCATCAGATGTTGCAAAGTATTACACATTGGCAAGGCGTCCTTTTTCATACACCATTACACTAGTTGGACACTGCATGTTTTTCAGAAAAAGTGCTTTATTATTCTATTTAGTAATTGGAGGTAGGCCCTACTTTTGCTTGTATTATAGCTGCAACACGTCGAGGCATACTTTCCACAAGTTCTCTGTAAGTCTGGGCAGGAACGCCATGCCTTTTGCAAGGTTGTGAGAAGAGATTGTTTTGAAGATGGGCGTGCGTGGCGGTGTCGTACTCGTCGCTCCAGTTTGAACCACAAGTGCTCGATCGGATTGAGATCGGGGCTCTAAGCATGCCAATCAAGTAAATTGACCTCATTTTCAGAAAACCAGTCCAGCACACTTTTTGCAGTATGACACTCGATCCTGTTGGAAGAAACAGCCATCATCGCCGCAGTATTACCATAGTGTAGGCAAGGCCGAATTATCCAGAACGTCGAGGTACACGTCAGCGTTGATGGTACCAGGTACATAAAGCAATAAGTAGGGTTCCTAACCAGGAAAACAACCCCACAACACAAAGATGGATCCTCCTTCGAATTTTTGAAGTCCAAATACTCATATAGTGTATATGCTATATTGCTTGTTTAGGTAGCTTAGTTTAAATATGCTCGATTTTATGGAGCTGTATAATATAACTAAAACATGCAGAAGAGCTCGCCGATCAAATAAGATTCTTTAACAGTCTAATTATAGCAATGAGAATTCTGAAAGATAGAAATAAACACAGAAAAGAAAATACGAGCTATCAGGAAAATAGGTTTTTGCGTAAAAAAATACTGAATTATTTTTGAACAAGGGAATAGAATGGAAACTGAAGTGGATGTCCAGAAGCCAAGTGAGGTAACATGACTAAGGTGTAAGTCTTTGGACACGTATTATATTAGAAATAAGAATCAACACTAATAAGAAGTATACGAAATATAATATTTTTGGATAATTGTATTTAATCTGGAAGAATGAAATGTGAAAACGATTCCTTTTTCATTATATGAATATGCTAGCCACTGCATGGCTAGCCCGGCGTTGGCCGTGACCGTTGGTTTGCTTCGCAAACCAACAGGCACGGGCAACGCTGTGATAAAAAATATTAATCTGGTGTAAAAAAAAATTTTCCGCAGATTTCAAATCCGTTGAAGATATATTCAATTTAAAAATTATTTATTTAAAGAAAGTCGTATTTTTATTTATCAAACTAGACTGAAATTTTCCGCAGATTTCAAATCCGTTGAAATTTTTTCTCTGTCTTTAACGGTCTAGGAGATAAAAGAAAAAGAACTGCGACTGTAAATCATTCCTCGGGCAAAATCAAAGCGTAAACGAAAAAAATAATTTTCTCTTCGTTCTGTCGGAGGAACGGCCAACGACTGACATGTCAAGTTCATTTCCGGCGCTTCTGGTCTATCTGGTAGTGACGCGTTGAAAAACCGACGGAGAATAAAACTATTCAATTCATTAAAAAATTATTTATTTAAAGAAAATCATATTTATAGGTATCAACCTATTGTGAAATTTTCCACAGATTTCAAATCTGTTGAAATTTTCAATCTATCTTTAGCGATTCCGATTTTACGAAAAAAACTTATTAATCCCAGTCAATATGTTTTTTATTTCTTGTTCTCATTCGCCGAAAAGGGGACAGGAACTGTAATATGTTTTTTTTTTTAACGCAAAGGGCAGAATATGCAATCAGTTAGTTTTTTTTTGGAAAGAGAAAGTTCACGTGACGTCGCAATTTCTTGCGGAAAATATAAAAAACTAGGGGGCCTGCCCCCTGCTCGCCAACCCCCGGAGGATTGCTTCGCGAACCTATGATCGCTTCGCTCGCATCAATGAAGACATGTGTCCTAGCAGAAGGGATTGTTTACAAAATATAATATTCCAAAAAAATGTTTTTCAAACCTAAATTTGCTGTACTATAGAATATATATATACAGTACCTCTGAAATTAGAAATCAAATAAAAACTTTGTTACCGAAAGTTGTAGCCCAAGCGTCTTGTTGAACTATAATTGTTGGCCCTGAAAAGGACCGTTTTCTAAATGGCCATGAAACGATCCTCCGCTTTCTTTAATTTCTATTATAAACTGCAACAGCTCAACTAAAATTCCTTTTTTTTACAGTAAAATTTCATCCGATAAAGCTTTAAATTCAATTGATGCGCGAGGCTTTGTGGTAAACAAACAATCGTACAATGTTGCCAAAACGCGTTAACAAATAACGTCTTTTTTGCGTGCCACGTAAGAGAATTATATATATATAGAAGGTCACGTGGGAGAGAAAAAGCTCATTTTAGGCGGTTTCTTCTTTCGTCCGGACGAAACGCGTTAGAAGAAGCAGGTAGAGAATAAAACTATTAAATTCATTTAAAAATCTTCTAGATTGAATTTTAAAATTCGCCGCAACCAAAAATTGCAAAAAAATTGGACTACCTGTGTGCCAAATCTCAATGCTGTAAGTGCCATAGAATCGTCAGGATTTTGCGTCCACGAAAAAAAAAAAAAAAAAAAAACACTTCATTTTATAATATTAGAGGTTTATACCTATAAGATATAAAATATGAGTAATAACACATTGACATCAATAATATTCATAAGCAATTAAGAAAGTTTAACTGAGATCTGCAAATGTAATTTTTGTGTTTGCAGAGAACGCATCGGGACATAAAATACTTGACCGATGAATGCGACACTCTCATTTCAAAACTGGGAAATGCCCAAGCTGTGAACGTGACTCTGCGAAAGAATATTCGTGCCCTAGAGCGTGAGATCTACACAATATGCCATAAAAACGCCCATAACTCATGCGTTATAGATAGTCTTCATGTGAGTTTGTTATACTTTTCTATTATTAAAAAAATTAACCAGGAGAAAAATTACTTACGCAATGAAGCGCCTGTTTTGAAATTTCCGATCATTTGAATACTGTCTTTTTAAAATATTGTTTTACTCACGTTTCCTTAAAAACTTATCTTAATTCGAGAATTTTGAATTGTTGACTTTGAAAACTTGAATTACGTTCAGCCCATGTGTTCAGAAAACGATTGACTGAAATCTATATGCCAAATAATTCCTCTCACATGAATCAGTTCCACAATGCCAATTTTATTTTCTCCTGTAAACCAAGGAGCATTTTTTTAAAAATATTCTAATATTTTAAGACAGCACTTCTGACAAAGTTTTATGAATAACTAGCCACTGCGCGGCCAGCACGGCGCTGCCCGTGACAGTTCTTTTCGTGGGGTCCGGTGTGACCACTGCTCGCTAACACCCGGTGATTGCTACGAAGCAAACCAAATTGGAATTCGTAGCCTATTGGATAACAGCCATCATGCCGTTGCCCGTGGTGTGCCCAAATGGAAATTCGTTGCCTATTGCAATGTAAACGGGAAAAAAAAAATTCCTGCGAATTCCAATTGAATATTATGTACTATGGTTTGCTTCGCAAATAGGATGACATCCATAACGGAGTTGCACATGGTGTTGGTTTACTTCGCAAACCAAATGGGAATTCGGCGTCACAATCTCTTGCGAAAATATAAATATTTAATTGAAAAATTATTTATTAAAAGAAAATCAAACGTATAAGGCCAGAAAGATCAAACGAATCTATCTGGAGTAAAATTTTCCGCAGATTTCAAATCCGCTGAAATTTTAATCTATCTTTAACAATCCCGATTTTACAAAAAAGAACTGAACAGTGCCAGCCAAATTGCCAGTCACAATCTCTTGCGAAAATATTAAATGTATTCAGTTAAAATTTTTTATTTATTTAAAGAAACTCATATTTTTAAGTATGATCTAATGTGAAATTTTCCGCAGATTTCAAATCCGTTGAAATTTTTACTCTGTCTTTAACGGTTTAGGAGATAGAAAAAGTACTAAATAACTCCAGTTAAAGTTTATTTGTTTTTTATCGTCTGCTGGAAAGTCATTCCTCCGCACAAAATGAAAACGGAATCGAAAAAAATAATTTTAGAATCTGTGATCTTCTATGCTGTTACATTCAATAATAATTAAATTTCATTAAATTCATTTAAAAATGTTCTAGATTGAATTTTAAAATTTCGCCGCGACCCAAAAATTGCAAAATATTCGGACTACCTGTGTGTCAAATCTCATTGCTGTAAGTGCCATAGAAATTTTACCAGAAGAATGTCTCTGAAAATATTTTACAATATACGAAGTGTTCTTGTCTTTGCATTTTAATTCTTCCATTGTATGAAATAAACCAAACGTCAAACACAAGCAATTTTGACAGCTCAAATTGCTTCGAATTTCATTATAATTTTATTTTTTTGATTAATCTAGCATTCAACTTTTTTATCCCTTTTATGAGATCTAAGAGAATAAGAGAAGATTCATTGACAAATTTAGAGTTTTTGCTGTAATTCAGTACAATATTTACGAATTATGCTAAAGATGAATATTTTTGTCGTTTGTAATTTCATACAAATAAAAAGCTATTTTGACATAGAAAGTATATTATAATGTTTACGACTATACACGTACATAAAGCAGAGTTGGCACCAGTCTGTCTGTACTCGATACAGGTCTACATCGCTTGACCAATTCACGCCAAGTTCGATACACTTCTTTAATAATCTTGCAGGGAACATGACTATTTATTGACCACCGTTCGGATTCCACCAGGGTGTGCAGACGGAACTAAAAACAATTCGAAATCCCCATGGGTATAACATTGAGTAATATTACTATCAATTTCAACAACCCCCCCCCCACACACACACAGAAGCCCCGAGTAATTTTGCTATAAAAATAGTTCTTTGTATAAAATTTTTAATAGCTCTTTATAAATGTGATAGACTTCTTTCTAGACGTTTTCTAAACTTACAAACATATTTTTATAAATTATAGTTCTTTATATATGTGATAGATAAAGGGAAGTTAAACTAGCTCCTACTTTTGCTCATGCTTAGTTAAGCCAATTAATGCTTATTGATGGTATACTGATTTTCTGCAGACATGAGTTTTATTCCCCAAAGAAATAACGATCACAATTAATGAGACATTCGACATCTTTTCAATTCAAGTTTAAAGTTTGAGGAACTAACCTTTTAAATGTTTTTCTCTTTCAGGAATTAGACGAACAAGCGAAGGAGGCGCAACTCATTACGTCTGAATTGCGACGTAAAATAGATTTAACTGTAAATGAAGAGCATAACTGCAAAGAGATAATATCAATGTTGAGGCATGAGGTTTCACTGTTAGAAAATAAAGCAGAAATGGACACATGGCTATTAAAAATGATAAAAGTATGTTTTTGACTCTCTGCGACTAACGATATTTCCGAGTAGTGTAGTATTGCTTTTCCCCAACACAGCATTACTAAGCAGCAGTCACATTTATTTGGTTGAAAAAGTCATACCAATCATATCATCAAGAATCTATTGGGTTGAAAGAATCAGTGGAAAGGTTATATGGGTCAAGGTCAAAAGTGATTGGAAGTCGTGCAGTGTTGCAGAACTGATATAAAGGGGTATGAACCCATCAGAGGTTGAGGTCATGTTCACATGAGGAGTTTGTACGCGCATTTGGCGAGGCTTTCGAGGGCCGCTTTTTTATTAGCATTAATTTATGCTTTTTTATTCCTCTAATTCAAGTTTCTATCTTTGCGATCGTTGAAGACAGAGTGAAAATTTCAACGGATTTCAAATCTACGGAAATGTTTACACCAAATCGATACCTTAAATGGGATTTTCTTTAAATGAATAATTAATAATTTAATAAATAAGTGAATAATCAAATGGTAAATAATAAAATAATAAATCTGTTTTGGTATTAATTGTTTGTTTATTAAATAATTGAATAATTAAATGGTAAATAATTAAATAATAAATCTGTTTTTGGTATTAATTATTTATTTATTTAAAGAAAATCACATTTAAGGTATCGATCTGTTGTGATTTGGTGTAAAATTTTCCTCGGATTTCAAATCCGTTGAAATTTTCACTCTATCTTCAACGATCGCAAAGATAGAAACATGAATTGGAGAAATAGAAAACATAATTTTTTAATGCTTACGAAAAGTGGACCTTGAAAGCCTCGCCAAACACGCGTTAGAAACGCCTCATATGAACAGGGCCTTAAGTTAAGTAAGCAGTGCATCTTGCAGGGTACGCAGAGACGAAATAAAGGAAAAAATTTGTGGGAGGGATTCTTATTAAATTTTATGGAATAATCCCTATTTGCGAGCGCAGAGCGCTAGAATAGCATCCTCGCTACATCTATAAGTAGTTAAGACACTTCTAGTATTGCGATGATTGTTTACTCAGTGAATTTTCCCTACTTTTTACTACGAAAAGGCAAATAAAATAATTGTTTATTAAAAGAAAGAATGCGACAAATGGTGGTATTATGGTATTCGTGGAAAGTTTCCCGAGTATTCCCGAAAGCAGTCTCGTCTATTAACACGGATTAAATGCGTGTTGTCACCTACTGTTCCCGACACGTAGTTGGTTACGTAGGAAATTTGAAACTTATTTAATTTGCGATTTTAAAAGCAGAAATTTTACCTCTGGGGGTACCTGATCAGGGGGTTATCGGTCTCTGATTGGGATCTAAGTTACGATATGTGTGAGTGAATGGATGTGTGAAAGGGACCTTCCTGTAAAACGGATGTGTCATGCATGAAGAAGTCCAACCCTCCGGGGCAATGGCACCCCCAATTTGGCCATATATAGCCCGCACGACAACAAAAGCAGAAATTTGGTCTACATTTTACAATTGAGATTAAATGGGTCTATAGAACATTATTTCCCATCTACTATTCAGTACTCACCCGCTTATTGTTTACGGGGGGAGGGGAGGGACATGTGACTCAGTGGGTGTGCCCACTACACAAACAACTTTCGAGTTAGGCGTCGTAGATTTGATTCCTGCCAGGTGCATTCCTCCCTGAATGCATTTCTATCTTCTGTATCAGTAAAACTTTTATTGTGTGTGTGTCTCACTTGATATTATGCGTCTTGTGTCTGATGCAGCATAATCAAATATTTCACCATAAAACCCCAAAAGTAACCAAGTTAATAATTTTGTATATTTACGTAGAAAGCAACACTAATTCCTAGGTAGTTAGTTCTTCTATGTGTCATATAGATAAGATATTGTACGCAGTCTATATAGTATGCCGCTTATCGAGTTTTATTATAACATGTGTTTGAACGCATCAAAGCAGGTTTACCGGTGCGTTAAATGTATTTATCTAATGAAATCAACGTTTAAACATCACATCATTCACGCCACTGAATGATATTAAAGGAGTAGATATTAAGGGTAATGTTTTTTTTTTTTTTTTTGTAGCCACATCGGCATAGATTAAGAAACCTGCTCGATGTCGAAAAACTGAGAACTCATCAAAAGACGCAAGAATTTCTTAGGGAGTTGCTCCATGTTTTAGACAAATTCCGGGAAACTAGTTCTAATTTTGAAGCTCTGTCAAAAGAAAAGTCACAAGAGATCGTTAGACTGGACGAAACATTCGCCTGTACAGTGAGAAATAACACAGTAAGATCAATTTATTTACTGAGCCGCGGTAGCTCGGTTGGAAGAGTATAAGTTTCGCAACCGGACGGCTGTAATCTCGAAACCCGACCCAATCAAAGACCGTCGTGTAACGTGTAAGTAAGTGGGGACTGGTGCACGTTAAATTTGCCGTGGCTTCAACTGCCCTCACATTGATGTTCAGGTGTTGGCCTGGTCATCTGACCATGGAACAAAATTACGATATGTTGTCCTCGGATCTTTCTCTTAGGGATAGAACCCAGGCCATCGAAAAATAGCCCGATGTGTTGCTCCAATGCGAAGTTAATTCAAGTATTTATTTTCCACCTTTACACAAAATAACTTCAATTCTGATCAATGTTTATGCATAACAAATATTTTTCTACACTCTGCATTGTGATATTTGGTATATTCAACACTAGCCGCTGCGTGGCCAGCACGGCGTTGCCCGGGACAATTCTTTTCGTGGGGTCAAGTGTGACCACTGCTCGCTATCCCCCGATGTTTGCTCCTATTGAATAACAGCCATCACGGTAATGCCATGATGGCCTAGTCATTGTCAAATGCGGCCAAGTTCGAATTGCGAGAAGATCCAATCGCACGACGTCACACTCTCTTGTCAAAATATAAATATTTAATTGAAAAATTATTTATTAAAAGAAAATTAAACGTATAAGGTATCTAACTGGTGCAAAAACCTTAAATCTGTCGTGGCCAAAAGTCCTCGCGTTGGGTTGGTGTGGAAGTTTGGAGAGTGGGGTGCCAGCTCAGGTGTTGCTTCGTCATCTGACCGTGGTTCAAAATTACGAGGCGTTGTCCTCGGATCTTTCCCTTAAGGGACTGATGCAGGACCGTCGTCAATAGCCCGTTGTGTTGCTCTAGTACGACGTTAACTAAAAATTACCATTACCATTACCAATTAAAACTTCATTTGGTTTTTTTCGTCAGCTGAAAAATCGTTCCTCGGAAAATGAAACAGAAACACAGAAAAAATAAATTTAGAATATGTCATATCTTTATGCTGTTACCATTCTAACGAAAACAATAATAATTAAATTTATTTTAAATTGTCCAAGATTAAAATTTTAAAATTCGGCCTGGCAACAAAATTTGCAAAAACTACTTGTGTGCCAAATTTCATTATTGTAAGTGCCATAGATTCGTCAGGACACTGCGTAGTGGAGGACAAACACTTCCTTTTATAATACTAGAGATTGGTCTATGTAAAATGTATTATAAATGCATATAATTGTGATTTCATCATGTCTGAAATGTTAATTGGTATTATACTATGTTATGCGTTCGAGGAATTTCTCCTTCTTAACTTGTAAATTTGTGTTTTTGGTAATTGTTCACCTAAAGAAAAAACCCCTTTCATGAATTGTCAGCCGTGTCAAAACGATGCAGTGTATTCTTGAAGCTTGGTGTTCTCGAAATTTTTTAGATTTCTGATTTAAAAAAAGCCATTAATCAAAAACAACTAGATACAAAATTAAAAAAATAATTTTGTTATTTTCACCTGCTTTGGTGTTGTAACATGCATGGATCATTTTCTTCTAAACTTGTTTGGGATTTGGTAAGGTTCGAAAATTTCTGAACCTGGAACGTAACACATGTTGAACAAATATGTAACCTCGAAACAAAAATAAGCTTATTTTATGTGCTTCTTACACACGAGTGTTTTAAACATTTCTAGTAAAAGGTTTTACATATTAGTTTGAAATAAAAGTGCAACATCGAGTATATATTTCCCAAAACTTAGAAAATTATCTAATTTGTATTATGTAAATATTAGTACAGTTTGTTAAGTATGTAATTAATTTGTTTTTATGCCAATAAGGATTTCATGTGGTTAAAATGCGTGATTTCTATAAATTAGGATGACCCGGCTTCAGCAGATACAGAGAAAGACGTCACAAGTGAGGTAGGTTTTTCAAATACATAAAAGGTTATTATATAATTTTTAAATATTATTTTCAACTGATCATGGTTCAACAAACAAAATTATAGGTTTAATGTGCTAGTTGCAGAGTTTTGATTGACTTAACCTTGACTTGCTCTATGATGTTTCCTTTCAATTTGTCAACGTAATAAACTGCATTTAGATCTGTTAAAACAATAGAGTATATTTAGAGAGTAGAACTCACATTTATTACTGTATAAAACTTATATCTTTAGCAAATTTATATGACTTCATGTACTTTATTGTTTAAGAAAGCTGTTTAGGGAAATGTTTTAGTCTAACAAAGAGTGCTGATGATTAAAGGTAGACAGGCTTTCTTTTTCCAATTCCTGGAACTAATTCAGTCAAAATATTTGGATTAAATTGTTCAGCCCATCTGTTGTTCAAATTCGTCAATAGCGAAATTATGGACTTTGTCAAATATCCATGAATATTAAGTAAGAAGTGTCTATTCGAACAATTGCTTTTAAATGTGGTCAGTTGTCTCGTAAAAAAAGACTTTAATGTATCTCTGCAGAACATTAGAAATAGTACGCTATCATTTGAATAGTACTAGATTAGACTATTCTAAACTTATAATATCGACACATAATTTAAATACAATTGAGCCTGTGTCCATAGATTTAAAAACTAACAAACAGGATTTAACCTGCGCTATACTTTGAAGGAATAATTTGTAACCGTATCTATGCTGTGCATTTTTATCAAACCCACAGCTGATCACGAATGTAATTGCTAAAAGAGTTATAAATTATCATAAACGCTTGCTTCATTTTTCCTGTATTCATCGATTTAATTATAATTTATAAATTGTAAATTGCTATCATAAAATGTCGACACACATTCACTTCATAGTAGAGTACCTAGATACGATCCTTTTAGAAAATACACTCTAAGAATTTTAGTTCAATGATGGTATACAGCCATTAGTATTGGCAAATAAATAATAATATAACCATTTGCTATATTTTGTTAATTTTATTGAGGAATATTTGAGCTTTCATATCTAGCATGTAATTCTACACATGCTTGCGTGAAATAATTTACTATTAAAACTTACATTTTGTTTCAGATTGAAAATGAAGAGCCTGAAAATATCGAAAGCACAACTCCGCCTCCAGGAAATTCGAGTACAGATGTACAAAGATGGGAAGAAGAAATTACCAAACTGAATGCTAATACGGCAGTTCTTGATAATGAAAATGCCATGATTTCATATTTAATAAGTGATTTTTTCCCTAGGTATGGAAAATTACTTTAATTACATAGTTGATTCTGAAATCCATAACTTATATGATCTAAGGGTTAGATCAAATATTTTCACTCTCACTCTTTTGCAAAAGTACAATTTGAAATCCACATAACTTAGAACTTTTTTTCACTCAAAGGTCTTTTAAAGGTTCACTTGTTTGCAAGGAATGAAGAAATGCTCACTCACACTCACTGCCAAAAGATAAGCACGAAAGGTAAAATGTGAAAAAACCCGACAAGTACAGTTTTGATTGACACGAAATGCAGCAGGAAAGTAGCAAATAAGCTTATGCATAAAACTAAACAAAGAATTAAATACAAAGATGAAAACAATATTGAATTTTCATAAATTATAAGATGAAGTCATATTGGAGTCATTAACAAATGATGTCAGAGTTAAGTAATCTACATTCATCCTGCAGAGCAGTTTGCAACTCTGTGAGAGTAGCTGGGCTTGGGAAACGTGCAGACACAGCACGACCGAGGGCATCTCAAAGATTTTCACTGGGATTAAGGTTTTGGCCGAGTATGCTAGCCAAACCATTCACGCAATCCTCTCTCTCTCTCTCTCTCTCTCCAGGTAGTCCTCGACGATTCCATCTCTATGGGGACGCTCATTATCATCCATTAACACGAAAGAAGAACCAACTGCTGCAGTGTACAATCTCACAGTAGGTTCTAGGGGCTTCATCTCGATACCGGACAGCTGTCACAGAACCAAGTGTATAGAAGTGCAGGTCGGTGCGATATTCCAACGAAATCCCGGCCCACACCATGATGCTGCCACCTTGGAAAGCGTGATGCTCGATGATGTTCTGGGGCCGATTTCCTGTGCCTTGTTCTCTCTAGACCCTTACACGTTTGTCATCCGACTCCAGGACAAATATGGACTCATCCGTGAACATAACGTTAGCCCAATCAGACACAGTGCAATTCACATGTTGCCGACACCACTTTAATCGTGCCCCTCTGGCTTTGACGGATAGAGGAACACGAACTCGTGGTACCCGGGCGTACAGTCCATTCATGTGTATCCTTCGGCGCACAGTAGTCGCAGATATCGTCTTACCAATGGACGCTGCAACCATAGATGTCACACGTGTGGAGGTTACTCTTCGATTCCGCTTCGCTACAACAGTAATATATCGATCTTCCGCGGGGGTCGTAACCCTTGGGCGGCCGGACACAGGTCTTCGGACAACTGTTTACCTTATTTGGAATTGTTTCCATAATCGTGAAATGACGGAATGATGAACGCCGAAGAAAAGAGCAAGATCAGTGATTGATTGCCCTGCCTCAAGACAGTTCCAGCGCTCACTATCTGCCATTCTTCTTCTGGAAGCTATAGAAACACGTCTGTCTTGAAAACTAATAGTACGAAAGTTCTAAACACTTTTTATCAGAATTTATATGAAATTCCTCTAACCCTTCACAATGCTGGCTTCTTATACGACTGCCTTTTTTGCATATTTCTCGACACGAAACCGTGGTTGGTTGTTACATAACACATTTGCATACTTCCATCTATCTCTGCAGCAAATTACAGCCTCTCAAATTCAGATTGGTTTCTGGAAATCGACATTTTCCTCTCCGTGCTTAACTTTTGGCAGTGTAAGTTTGCGAATTGTACAGTTTTTACGGACTGGTGCTAAGTAAGGAAGTATTTTGGATTGTAGAATTTGCTATCACACAAAGCGGACCAACATGAAAACATTAAGGCTTAGGGAGACCCGTAAGGAAAAACCCAAAATTCTTATTATTCATTGAACATAACCAATTTTTAGTGATAAATAAACACATATTTTAAATCAATAATCAATAAAAAAAATAGTTTTTCTTTGCAATTATATTTAATATTACGATTTTCATATGTTTTTTAAGCCGAAGTACACATTTTTCATAAACCCTACTCCTCTGTCAATTTTTAATATTTTTGTATGAAAAAAATTTCTACAATATTGTTATAGTATATGCAAAAGACCCAAGTAGAGATTTTTAAAAATTTATTCACGAGTTTTCATTAAATTTTTTTTTTCATTATACGTTATATTTCTATAAAAATTTTCAATATTTTACGTTTATTAATTTTTATAAATTTTTCTGAGCTATTTATATAGAAAGAAGATTTTTCTGTGTCTGTTAAACAGTTATTCAAGACCTAAAAAATGTAAACAGTTTAACTCTAAGTGTATATATCAAAAAGCCTTAGTACTTTGAACTTCGGCAATATTGAAAAAAACTGATTTTGAGGTAATCGCATTTTAAGTACAAAATACAACAGAAGTTAACGAAAAGAACTTACTTTCTGCGAGTACTATTTTTTAGCAATTTCTATTACATTGAGACTCTTATCAAAACAAGAGTTTTTACCGTAAACTCGTATATATTTTTTAAAAGCCTGTTTTATATCTGATGACAAGTGAGTGATTTGTGATAATTCACTGAAAAATTATACATTTCTTGTTCAATGAACTGAAAAAAATTATTTTATTGGATCAGTACTATTTTAAAATAAACTACCAGTGTATACATCACACATTATTTTTTCTACAGCTATTTTTTTCTTCTGTAAACGAGCCTTTTTGCAGTGATACGCATGCGATGAAATTTAGCGCTATTTTTTCAATGTGTTTCCTTCAATGGCGTCACCACATATTTTACATGAGGACCTAGATTTTGTCCTTTAGCTTTCGGCCGATTGATGGAAAAACCAGGAGCCTACACCTTAAGGGTATTTAAAATGTTTGGGATAATCATCGGTAGATACACTATGATACAATGTTGCATAAATAAAAGTTTTCATGGAAACAGAAGCCAATGATTGGCAGTCGATTATGTAATTGGAAGGTCAAATAAAAGTTAAAAAGCAGCTGGTAGCAATTTTCTTCGACGCTGAAATGTTGTCCATTTGTTCTTGAATATCTGATGCATCGTTTTATCCAATAAACCGAAAAACACTTTTTGAAATTTTTTTTTCGAAATTTGGTGTTTGGGTCTTCCTTAAGGAGTTTCAAGAATTTATTGTTCAATATGGAGATAAAGTATTCATCCCTAATATTAGTATTGCTGTTTAGATGGTGCTGGTCACGACAGTTGCATACCTCTTCGAGATAGCGTTCTTCATGGGCATAAACATGACTCGGGAATTCAGGGAATATTATTACAATATTACCACGTTCTTCAATAGCATGCTGTGTTTAATTTTTTTTTTTTTGTGAATTAAAGATGAAAACAAATCTTTTTAAACAGAAGACAATTTTACTTGAAGACTTTTAAAGATATTAAATAAGTTTATTAAAGACTTAATACAACAATCGATTAAGAACAGCTATACAATTCAAGATGATGGAGGTCCTATCTAGGGCTTTGATAGTGGAGACAATCGCGCACCATCAATTGAATAAATAATGAAACAATACCGACAGCTCTTTTTTGTTGCCATTAGGCAGTAAGTTCGACGTGAACTATCATGTTGTTGGCTATAGAAGTTTCCATTGCCATCTCTGTGAGAGATAGTTGCGTAATATAAAACTAATACTTTCGTTTTTATGGGCCTCGAGCACGAACCATGACGGAGTTTGATCTTGCACTGAGTGTAGTAGGAGAACGGACCGAAGAAACTGAATTTGGTCACACTACAGGATCATGTGCATAAACCAGAACAAAGGAGGAAGATGATAATTTTCCTGTACAACCATAACTATCAATAAAATTAATGAGCCTGACTTGTATTTTGTGCTGATGATATGGTAAAGTCCAGAATAATAGTTATCAATCATTTGCGTGTCATTCCCCATCTCGATACAACAAAAAATTCGAGGTCCTTCATCAGCAGTTTAATTAAAAATATTAAGAAAAAACACTGTAGTTATACAACAGGGTTCCCACTGTCCTTGAAATGTCCTTGAATTTTTTTTCCAAACTAGGGGCCCTTGAAAGTCCTTGAAAATTAGGGAACTTGGTGAAAAGTCCTTGAAAGTACTTGATTTTTTAAAATTAGTACATAATTGTGTAATTTCGTCTTGCATTTGATCGTCATTCTGAATGAAACCGGTGTTTCATGCTTTGACACTACAAGATATACTAGTAATGCTACGTCTAGATCGTCCATTTTCCACAGTATTCTGTCTGTCTAAGTTGACACCTCTGGTCTACGTTAAGACAGCCGTCTAGTTATGCTCGACACATCATGACGTATCACGTTCGCTAGATAACAGCACTGCTTTCTTAGGAAACCGTAGCTTTAGCAGTCAGGACGTCATTGGAAACCTGTCACGCATCCAAAGAAATGAAGCCAAATTCTTATTGCAAAAATATAAAAGTTACAATTGAAAAAAAAATTTAAGAAAATCACATTAAAGATTTCTTCTGTTGTAAAATTTTCTGCAGATTTCAAATTCGTTGAAATTTTTCCTCTATCTTTAACGATTACAAAGATAGAAACTCAGCTAAGATACTAAAGAAGCCCTAACACCAGTCAAAACTTTTTATTTATTTTGTTACTCAAACAAAATAAACCATGACAGCCGTCTGTTGTAGGCAGTGGACGACAGGAAAATATAGATTATGTCATGTAGATCGAACCGTGTGTGCAAGCTCCCGTACTCTTCTTCGTGCGACTAAAAGATTTTATCGTACGATATTTTATCGCACGACCGAAATTGACATGTGTGCAAGTAGCCTGATAGCATTGAGACAAAAAGCAAAAAAAAAAAGAAAGTCCAAATTATAAACAAAATTGATGATAAACTTTCTTTTCTTGACTATCTCAGTAGCTTAAAAAATTGTCTTTTTTATATTCACACTTTCTTTTTAATTGACAACTTTTGTGTACGCCTTGTTTTAGGTCGTTATAAAAAATTTTAGGTCCTTGAAAAATTTGTTTTGGGTTTTGAAAAGTCCTTAAAAGTTCTTGAATTTTTTTTGGATAAAGGTGTGGGAACCATGTAAATTAACTTTATTGGAGAGGGCTTTACAGGTCTAGATAATGGGATTAAAGTAAAATATCCATCAAGTTTGATTGCCGCAAATTAGTGATTAAATTGAACCTTTTCTTTCCAAAGAGTGAGAGGGAAAAACGAATATTGTAAGTTTTATTTCTTGAACCAATTTAATTAGTTTTAATCTTAAAAGCAATAACAAACTGATCTAAATCTAGCAACCACTGGTATTAGAAAGCGAATCAGATTATACAATTTTGAATCATGACGAGTTGATTCCATTTTAACCAAACAAAGAAATTAGCTAGATATACACTACCCTACAATGATGGACGCCAGCGGAGTTGCATAAATTTAGACTACTTGTTTGGGGGTGTTTTTCGTGGTATGGCTTGGGACCTTTGCATGTTGTTCTTGGTAAATTGAACGCTGACGACTACATGAACATTTTGGACAGTCAGGTTCTTCCTACGTTCTGGCAATTTTGTGGAATGGATGACTGTTAATTCCAGGACGACAACGCTCCATGTCATGTTGCAACCTCTGTCAAGCAGTGGTATCAAGATATGGATGTAAAACGTCTTCCCTGGCCTGCCCAGAGTCCCGACTTAAACACCATAGAACATTTGTGGGACGAGTTAGAGCGACGCTTACGGACCAAGGAACCACGTCCGAAATCTACAGCTGAACTGGCGACATTCTTGCAGCCGGAATGGACACAAATACCCATAGATGTGTATTAAAACCTTGTTGAAAGTATACCCAGAATGGTTGCTAGTGTAATTGCAGCACGTGGGGGACCATCCCCTTATTAAAGCATGTATTATTTCCCTAATACCATCACATCTTGCTGCCCGGTCCATTATTGTAGGGTAGTGTAGTATTCCGTGGCGATTTAAGACTCAAACAAGCTAATTTTAAACCCAACTTTGCTAATATTGTCAAGAGTCACGAAGCACATGACAACATTGACAACGTTAATAAATTATTTTTAAATTTAATTGTACTAAGCTAAAAAAAAGCCTCATTTAATATATAAGGAAGATTGATATAATGTAATTATTATTCATACAATAAACACTGTAACTATTAAAACACCAATCTGAACACTCACTAGAGCGTGTTTTTTGCTTATTCTATTATAATTACGTCATAATAATAAAGAAGTCGAGAAAAAGACAAGAAACTCTTTAAATTTGGTGAATAGATATTTGGAGAGTTGTGCAATTTCAATTTTGATATAAGAACTCGCTTTCCTAGATAGTATGCCACTGGGCTGCCCTATTATACTATCTATCATTACATACTATTACTATCATACTATTCGTTCAAATACACGTATAACTTTTTTCTATTTTACTATAGAATGAAAGACAGATTCAACAAATTTATGGACCAGTGCGTTTTAATGTATGAAATCGATAATGAAATAACTCTTGTTCAGGAATACATAAAACGGTTGCATAGGATTCGATTAAAGAAAGAGTCTGAAATAGACAGTAGCGACTTTTCAAACTGTGAATACTTAGAAGAAAAGAAAATTATGTAAGTATTAAATATCAAGATAGACATTTATTTTGTTTTTAGTTGTTTTAAGTTAAATTGTAAGTAGATATTCCGAAAATAAATCCATCTTAAGAAAATTAACAAATACGAAGCGTTTTCACATGAACATGTCTTAACAAATATTTTCAGCTTGTTATCGGATACCAAAAAATACATATTAAAATTGTTTGCATTAGAAATTTTATATATAAAATTTATACTACATTTAAAATACATCTTTATAAATATAGTACATTTTCATTTCATCTCGTTAATGTTTAAAAATTTGCATTTGCGTGGTTACTTCATATGATATTAAAAAACAAATATTTATCTGCATTGGTTAAAAAGTTTTAATTTCCTATATTTTTCATTTGTTCAACGGTGTTCAAAATGAGAGCTTTACTCATAGAGGTATCCAAGCGTTTGGCAAACTTTTCTATCGTAATCATTAAATAATTACTAATGAAGTTTTCCAGAATTTGAAACCGAAATCTGAATTTTTGTCGCTTAGATTGTAATTGTTGAGTTAGTACTGTAATCCTTTCTTCAAACTAAGAAACTTGAGAGTGAATATAAATTTAACTTTAAGAGTGATTTTCTGTAAGCGAGGTACGCTTGTGATGGTTGACATGTTTGAGTTTGCTGAAATTTACACCAGATATTCTCTATAGTGTCTTACTAAAAAGTAAATCAGCGTTTTTGGAAGAAAAAAATTTGCTGCCAAGTTATGATTGTTTTTATAGGGCAGTTAAAGGTAGTTTTATTGCACTGTAGCAAAATACGGCAAAGTGTATTTTAAATTTCTGGAAAATTTAGATAACTGGCAAGGATTTTTTTTTCATAATCTACTTATATAATACCAGTACTAAGTTTTAGAAATGAGAATTTCTTGGCATCTTGCTAAAGTTTGCAGGAAGGGGACCCCCAAAATTAGGGTTCTGTGAACGGAAATGTCTAATTTACAGAAATTTAAAGCTTAAATTCCGCAAACTTCAGACAGGTGCCAAACTTTTTTATGTGAATTATGTTTTAGGATCCTGTTTAGGCTATTACTGCATGAAAATAATTTTGGCAACTCTAAGGAGTTTTCTAGAAATTCATCTTAAAAACCGATTTTTTCAAATTCCACCATTTTTTAACGTAACATATCTCAAAACTTCAGATTCTAATAAACATGCTATTAGTGCCTGAAGATAAAACATAATTGTTATATAACAGCATCCCATTGTCTGTTCCTTGGCACTATTCCCAGTTTTTTTTATAAATAGGAGTTACGTTATCATCAAAATGTTCAAAAACGGTCAATTCTGTGTTACATTTTAAAATATCGAAACCTCAAACTATTACCTTGACAATGGTTTTTTTTTTAATAAATTAAATCCTGGATGCAGACATGGATGTGAAGTTTTTAAATATTCCTTCACTACAACTTTACTAAATGGAGATCAAATTGATAAAAATCATGTTTGTACCAAATTGCCTTGAATCCAATGCATAAGAAAGTCTTCAACTTTCATAGGGGAAATAAATGTTATTTCTAGATAAATTGCAGTTATTTGACATTTTTCATGTTTTTGAATGACATCCAAAGGGACAATGACAGGGACTGAACACTTGGAATAATTACTAAAATATATCAGAATAGAAAATACTTCAATGACAAATAACTGTGTAATACTAAAAACTTTAATTATCATACACAAACCAATAATTGGTATTCAAAAATTACATTTGTATAAAGCAACTGTGTTTTGTAATCTTTTAAAAAATTAACAATTACCACTTATTTAACATGGAATCTATTTTTCGGTCTAAAGTTGGTAGCTGAAATCTGAGTTGCAAAAGTTTTCAATTTTCCGCTTTTCTCAAACTTTTTTAAATTTCTGATATGAGTTCTTTAAATCCTTCTCTTCTTTGTTGGAAAGGTAAAAAGGAGGCATTCCATTTTTTTCAACTGGTCAAAAGAAAATAACGCTCTTATTGATATTTTCAATATCTAGACGCATAGGCTAGTCATACTGATTCACTCCCGTCTTATGAAGAAACTTCATGTGTCTTAGTAATAGTGTCTTCCGGGCACATAATTTTTCCTATATAACAGTTTTTGGTATTATACACACCATAGTATTTATATTGTTCTATTTTCTGCTGGTATCTAGTTGGTATTTCTTCCATTAGTGAATTATGCTCTATCTCAGCAATGGTTTGGCAAGTTTCTTTGTAATGGCATTCGTCTATTACAGATTATAAACACATCTTCCTCATCATGGCTTATATCCATATCAACTTCTTCTTTGATTGTGTTTGTGTTCAAGTAAGCATGTAGGGTCTGTTTCTTTTTGTGTAATGCGAACTTGGGAAAATTTTATCGCCATATTTGTTAACTAAACTTAACTTTTTTAACTAGAGCTTCAGGATTAATTTTTCTTCCACCTTGTTATCCATTCATAAAAGCATCATATAAACTTCTTTTGTTTTCAGCCCCAGGGGCATTCCTTCTTTAGGTTTGTACGGGCTTCACAACCACTACAAAACGAGCAAAACTGGAGAACGAACAACTTATAGCAAAAAATAAATCTCAAACAAAAAAAAAAGGATCCAAAGGAACAAATGGAAACGGAAATAAATCTTCACCCGTCTTCAGAATCGAGTCTGAACGACATGGAAATGGACCAGGAGGTTGAGAAAGACCCAAGAGCCACACGTTTAAAAAAAAGACCACCCACTAAATAATGGCCTTAAACATTTTAACGTGGAACTGTCATGGTTTCCGAACTCATCTTGACTATATCAAAACTTTGATCAATTCTTTCAAACCCATATGTCTCTATCTACAAGAAACATATCTGACCATCTACGAACTCATCAATTAAAAACTACCACATTGTTAGAAAAGACAACACTAACGGCATTCCTGCTTCTGGTGGCGTAGCAATTATGATTTTAAAAGATTACCCGTCAGCAATCATCTCATTAAACACTCCAATTCAAGCAGTTGCCATTCAAATTTATATTAAAGTTTTCATTACAGTTTGTTCAATTTATCTTCCTCCAAATTAAACCATCAGGCAACAAGATTTAGATGATCTATTTATCAACTACCTCACCCATATTTTATAATTGGTGATTTTAATGGACACAGCCCTGTTTGGTGCAGTAATAATCTTAACTCCTGAGGACAGCAAGTAGAAAAACTCATTGACGATCACTGCCTCTGTCTTCAAAATGATACAAGCTATACCTACTTTCATCATGCTACTCGTTCATTTCATACACTTGACCTGGAGATATGCTCTCCAGTTTTGCTCCCCATGTGGGATTTTAAGATAGACAGCGATCTACACAATAGTGATAATTTCCCTGTCATTTTTACATATAATTCTAACGATATTTTATTTCCCCGACGACCACAGCGATATATTTTTAACAAAGCCGACTGGGCCTTGTTCCAGTCGAAAGCTTCTATACGTGACAACGTGGTTAACATACCTAGTATTGATGACGTGATTCTTAAACTCACAGACATTTGATTCCAGGCAGTAGGTGTGGCCATCCCAAAACATCGGGAAAGGTTCCAAAGTTATGGAAACCTTGGTGGAACCAGGTATGTGCCCAAACATTAAAATACAAAAGAAGGCTTGGGGAAAATTCCGGCGCTATCCTACGACTTCCAATTTAATTGAATTTCAACGTACGAAAGCTGAATCTCGTAAAATTAGAAGACAGGGCCAGAAAATATCTTGGCAAAATTACGTTAGCTCAATTCAAAGCCATATCTCATCTAAACATTTATGGGACAAAGTAAAAAAAATTTCCGGCAACTTTCATAAATCATATATTTTGTTTTTATCTGTTCACGGACAAGTTATTTCTAACACTAAGACGATTGCTGACAATTATGACACTTTGGGGGAAGCTTTTTCCAAGGTGTCTCATGAAAGCTCATACCCACAAGATTTTATCGATTACAAACGAAGTGAAGAGCGCAAGATTTTAGATTTTCAATCATCTTCAGTGAGAGATTATAACCAAGATTTTACTTTTTATGAGCTAAAGTGCTCTTTACAAAAATCCACTCAACTTCACCTGGACCTGATAAAATTCATAAAGACATGTTGAGTCATCTCAACGAAAACTCACTAAATTCTATTTTATCCATTTTTAACAGAATTTGGAGGGAAAGAATTTTCCTAGTACATGGCGTAAAGCCATTGTCATATCCATCCAAAAGCCGGGTAAGGAGCCCAGTGATTCAAGCAATTATCGTCCTATTGCCTTAACGAGCTATATATGTAAACTAATGGAGCGAATGGTTAATGCCCGTTTAATTATACGCCGTATTCTCGAATTTGAAAAACATCTATCGATATTTCAAAGTGGATTCCGATAAGGTCGCAGTACCAACGATAATTCAATAATGCTTGAATCATCAATCCGAGATGCATTCGTTTCTAAAAAGAACTTGGTTTCGATTTTTTTCGACATGGAAAAGCCTTATGACCGAACTTGGAGGTATGGCATAATGCGTGATTTACACCAAATGGGCATTCGAGGAAACCTCCCAATTTTTATTCAAAAGTTTTTAATGACTTGACTTTTAACGTCCGCATTAATGATGTTTTATCTGATGATTTCCCACAGAAAGAGGTTGTCCCACAAGGGAGCGTTTTAAGTGTAATTCTTTTTATCATAAAAATTAACGGTATTGTACAGCAACTTCCCCCCTACGTAAATGGAACCCTTTTTGTTGACGACTTCCAGATCTTTAGTACTGGAACGAATATAGCTTTTATCGAGAGACAGCTTCAAACGGCTTTGCGAAAGGTATGTGATTGGACAAATAAAAATGGTTTATTTTTTTCTTCACAAAAATCGTTATGTGTTCATTTTACAAGAAAACGTGGTCTATAACCTGATCCAAATATTGTATTAAACGGCAATGTTATTCCTATTGTTCCTCAGGCTAGATTTTTAGGTGTTATTTTTGACTCGAAGCTAACTTTCCGACCTCGCATTTATGCCTTAAAACAAAAGTGTAACCAAGCACTGAATATTTTAAAAGTTTTATCAAATACCTCTTGGGGTGCTGACTCTTATTCTCTTTTTAAAATTTACAAAGCTGTGGTTCAATCCAAATTTGATTATGAATGTGCGGTGTATGGTTCGGCTGCAAAGTCTGTCCTCAAGGCTCTGGACACTATACACCATCAAGGCTTCCGTCTTTCTATTGGAGCCTTTGGAACATCACCCGTCCAGAGTCTATATGTAATGAGTGGAGAGCCGTGTTTAAAACTAGGACGTGAGAGACTTGCTCTTAAATATTGTTTTAAAATTAAAAGTGATCCATCAAATCCACTACATAATATAGTCATTAATCTCAAATATGGAAGCCATTATTCACTTAAACCATCCTTTATTCCTTCATTTGGTTTTCGAATTCGTTCTTTGTTAAATTCTGTAAACCTTGAAAATGTTGACATATTTCATAGAGAAAACGAACCTCCACCTTGGTGTGATAGATCTTTACCAATTATCAATGATTTTACGAATCTGACTAAATCATCAACTCCTGATTCAATGTACTGGCAATTATTTTATAAACATAGACTAAAGTTTTCATGTTTTAATACTGTTTACAGTGACGGATCTAAAACTGGGACACGCGTTGGTGCTGAGGCTGTTTTTGAAAATATAACTATTTCAAGAAAGTTGCATAGTTGCTGTAGTGTTTTTACGGGATTATTTTAGCGTTGACAAAGATTTTGACATCTACAAATAAAAAATGGATTATTTATTCCGACTCAAAAAGCTGCTTAGACTCTTTGACAAATTTTACAATTAAAAGCCACCCTCTTATTTTAAAAGCTATTGAATTAATTTTATGTTAAAAAGTCGTCAGTACGAGATACTTTTATGTTGGATTCCCGGACATACAGGAATTAAAGGAAATAAAAATGCAGATATCGCAGCAAAAAAAAAATGCAACTCTTTCTTTAAATGCTAAAGTGCCAATAAAAGATATTGACCATGTTCTAAAAGAAGCAATCATTTTATCCTGGGAGACAACCTGGGATCAAGAATCCCAAAACAAACTTCATTCCATTTAACCATTTACCAACTCATTTAAAAAATCAAATTTTAATAGAAATCTTGACGTAAAACTGACCAGGCTTCGTATCGGGCATACCTTTTTTACTCATAGACATTTGCTACTCAGAGAACCTGCTCCATTATGTTCATCTTGCACCACTATTTTATCCATAAAACATATTTTAACTGAATGTTCAAACTTTAATTACAATAGACTAAACCGATTTGGAGTTTTTCACCCAACTCTGAAGGACCTGTTGACGGATCCACCTCATAAAAATTTATTCATATTCCTCTCTAACATTGGTTTTATAAACTGTATTTAGATTTTAAAATTTGACCTTATTCGAACTATATTATGTCTTTATTTTAGCTCTTTTTAAGTATTTTAAGAAAAACTGATTAATATGTATAGTCTGGCGCAACATGGCCAAGTGTGGCCCTTGTGCCATAAAACTCCAACCAACCAATCTTTTGTTTCATAGATAGTTTATGATGCTTTTACCTTTTCTTTAAAGCGCATCCCATGGAATCATAGATTCTGTCCTTCGTATGCAACATTTTTTTTCTGATTTGTAATCAGAATACATGGCAGCATATTTGATGCAAATTTCAGAAAAATAAAAAATGTCAACTATTACACTCCCATAGGAAGCGTATTTCGCTTACAGAAAATCACTCTTAAAATACATTTATAGAGATCAGTTTTTAAATATAAAGAGAAAACTATCCTTAACTTCCTTCACTAAACTATCCTTAAATTGATACAGCTATTTCAGTAAGCTATAATTATTTCCAATTTTGAGAAGAGAAAATGTAATGTAATTCATGCGAGTTTCTTGCATATGGTTTTACATGTTCCCTATTTTTATCACTAAAATCGTCATCTATTAGTTTTCTCTCAAGCTAAATCACTCCTTAATCGATACTGCATATTACGTGCGTCGAATTTTTGAATCAAACGCTGTTGAAATTCTTTTGCAGAGTTAAAATTAAATTTTGACTTATGTTTTGATTGAAAAATCTAATCTTTCTGTTTTATCTTTCTATTACAAAAAAAATTCGGTCTTTTTCAGTTTTATTCACTTTGTGATTCATAGATAGCGAGTAATGTGGTAGTGAGTCTTGTGGTTCAATGGGCTAATGAATTTGGAGCACCGTATACGATAAGCACAGTTGTATTTTTTAATTAATTCATTCATAAAATTTGAGAGTTCGCGTTAGAAAGTTTGCAATGTTTTCAGAAGAACCAGCAAATTCGGTCGCCGTTTCCATAGCAACAGTCGAATATGAAAATCTCTTAAAGTACTATTGCAATAAACAGCACTGATCAGCTAAAACTTATCTATGATTCGGTAGTTCTATGCTGTAGGTGGAGAAAACGGTTTCTTTTTTTCTACTCAGGATAGATTTTAGTGTCCTTTTTTTTTCTCCTTAAGAGGGTACGTGACATATTGAAAAAAAAAATTAATTAATTTAGAATTTTGAAGTTTTATGTACTGATTACCCTTCTAACTAATAAACAAAATCACAGCACAAAAGTTTTCCAAAATTTTTTCATTCTAAATCATTTTAAATTGCTAAAACTCAAAATATTCTTGATCAATTTTCAATATTCTTACAGTAAATGATTCACAAATTTATAAACTTTAATTTTGATTTAGCAATTAAAAAAAAATATATATATATATATATATATATATTTAAATAAAAAATTTTGGAAATTTTAGTTTTTTTTTTTTAAAGTTATATTTTTAAAAGTAAATATTTGTTTCAAATTTGCTGGATCAAAATTAAAGTATAATGTTTGAAAAAGATATATTCCAAATTTCAACCCTTAAACTTTATCGGTTTTTGATTTATAGCAATTTGAATACAGGAAATCTTGAATAAATGTATCATGGAGAAAAACGCATTTAAAGTTTTAAACACCGATTTACACTTAATAAATGCTTAAATACCTTTTAAAAGCATCCAGATGAGTATCTAACTCCTTCTTTTCTCTTAAATCTTTGGTTTAATTTTATTTTTGTAAGTTCTACCTTTTTTCTATATAGTTTAAAGGTCTCCGTAGACTTAAATAACGTCTTTCGCAGATGTTGTTCCCGTGACAACAACTGTCAAGAGTGTTAGATTTTCAAAACAACGAATCACAAAAATAAATATATCTCTAGTTCTAATTAAGATAGAAACATGATTTAGACGTCATTTTAAGCAGAAAAACACAGAGAATTTCTGAAAATAATAAAAACAAATTATGGTGAAGTACTGTGTAGACTGTAATGTCAGCATATTTGAAACAGGAAAAAACATCATCTAAAAAGCACAACAGTGGTCTAAAATCGAAGCTGAATGACAGAGACAAAAGGTTTTGAAGTGGATTGTGGCAAAAAACACAACACAACAGCATCCCAGATAACATGAGATGAACACACATCTACAGGAAGCAGTTTCTTCAAAAACTATCCGGCGTGAACTGCATATGGCAAATATTCATGGCATAGCGGCTATTTCAAAACCATTGATTACACCATGCAAAGCCTTGAAGCGACGAATATGGTGTCGCAAGCATAAAAATTGGACACAACAACAATGGGAGAATGTAATATGGTCAGACGAATCGTCGTTCATATTATTCCCGACAAAGGGACGTGTTTACGTTCGGAGAACGCCACCAGAAGCCTATCAAGTTGACTGTCTTCGGCCTACGGTTAAGCATAGCGGCGGTTGAGTGATGATCTGGGGTGCGATATCATATCGTGGTCTTGGGCCATTTGTTGTTCTGAATGGCCGGGTTACAGGAGAGGATTATGTCAGTCTTCTAGTCGACCATCTTCACCCAATGGTGCAAACTGTGTTTCCTGATAAACGACCAGTCTTCCAAGATGATAATGCCCCCATTCACACCTGTGGAATTGCCCGAGACTGGTTTTATGAACACGACGATGAAATAGAGCACCTCATCTGGCCTCCTCAATCCCCTGATCTCAATATAATTGAACCTTTGTGGGGTATTTTGAAACAAGCTGCGCAGTCGATTCCCCCCTCCAAGGACACTTTCTGAATTCGGGACTTTTTTGCAATTTGAGTGGGAACCTATCCCTCTGAATGTTGTACGTGACTTGTATTTGTCAATTCCACGTCGGATACAAGCTGTAATTCATGCAAAAGGAAGACCACAACGGCCTATTAATAATATATTTTTTTACAGGTGTTCGCATTATTTTGTCTAACCCCTGTAGTTTGCAATGCTTTCAGAACCGGCAAATTCGGTCGCCGTTTCCATAGCAACAGTCGAATATGAAAATCTTAAAAAGTACTATTATAGCAAACAACACGGATCAGCTAAAACATATAAAATTATGATAAGATTTCCTCTGAATTTTATCAATATGTTATGTCAAAATATTTCCTTGTTTTATGTGGAAATGAGATGTTTTGTTTTCTTGACATTTTTAAAAACATTTTGTTTTTATTTACCGTATATTTCCGTGTATAAGCCGAAATTTTTTGGAACATTTTCTAAAGCTAAAGTACGGGGGTCGGCTTATATACAAATCCGTTAATCTCACAAAAAAGTTGACAATTTTCCGTTATTGGGGCGCATGCAATAAATATCGCAATAGGAAGGGAACCTTCAATTAACTTCGTACTAGAGGTCCGGGATTAATCCAGCATCGATCCAAATCGGGATGGATTGTAAAGCAATCCCCTCCCCCTCATTGTTGAAAAGTTTTGTTCGAGAAGCGATCTAAATATGATTGGGTAGCAATCATCGGGGATTGGCGAACGGTAGCGAGCAGTGGGCGAAGCCACATAGTTATATAAAATGTTAAGACCTGCTAAGTTTTGGTGGCAATGAAAGTTTTGATTGGTTGTGGGAGTCACGAGTAGGAGTTTCTAACTGTTGTGATTGGTTGTGTGATCTCACGAGCGAAATCAAATGCGAATTATCATAAATCATTTTTTGACCATTATTTCAAATTGAATATCTCTGGACTACGTTACTCGAGTTTGTTTTTACATATTAGTAATTATTATTTTTGAGTTGTAAACATATTGCAATGTGACTCCAAAACTATCTTAAAGGAAAATTAATTATAAATTACGATAAGTTTTATACAAAAAACATCGTATATAAGGAAGTTTTATAGTCATGTTGTCAGCAAAAGTCACGTGAAAGCAAGGCAAGTTGACAGATAGTGTTAGAAAAAGGCTTATAGATAGCCAGTGATCAACAAAAGTTGACAGATAGTGGTGAAAAAAGGCTTATACATAGTGAATGATCATGCACCGTTAGGTTTAAAAAAATATATAAATGTTATAAGTTCGACCAAAATCTCTATATTAAAAAAAAAGTTACCGCCGACGCCGCAGGATTGAAAACTGTGTTGTTTAGCTCGATTCTTAGACGGTTTCCCGAGAAAATACTGATCGGAAAAAAAACGAAATTAATATGGTTTGTTCTTAATCGTATTCCCTGGACCATTATTAAGATTTTTTTCCGATGCGGCTATTAGTTTAGGCTTTATTAAGTGTTAAAATTGAAGAAGCGAAATTTCTTCCGCGAGTGAGCAAAACACATACAAATTTTCAGTCTTAATCCGTGAGTTTTCTTTAAAGAGTACATCTCAACGAAAATTTTTGCAGCTTCTCGAGTTTTTTTTAGAAATTTCAATTTGGTTCTTGATAATATTTTTTTGAAATTCGGGACATTTTTGTTACTTTTTTTTAAAACTGCCGTAATTGTATCTTATTACTATTAGTTTTTAATTTTTTAAATATCGCAGTATACCTGAGAATGTACTTTTTCTTACGGTACTATTATTTTTGAAATCGGTTAATAATTAAATTGGATGCGATCAAAAGTTGGTCATACAAAATTCGGAATCTTTGGATATTTTCGCTACTTTTTGTTAAAACCGTTATATCTACAGCAAAAAATTTATTTTTTAAATTTGAGAACATCACTGAATACATTACATTACACTCTTTTTTATGGTACAATTATTTTTCAAATTGGTTAATAAATAAAATCGATTCAATTAAAAGTTGGTCATACAATTTTCGGAACTTTCAGATCGTAATTTCCGATACAAAACTAAAACTGTCATATCTAAATCATATTACAATTGGTTTTTAATTTTGAAAATTTTGCAGTATACCTCAGAATGTACTCTTTCTTACGGTACAATTATTTTAAAAATTGGTTCATAAATAAATTCGATGCAATCAAAAGTTGGTGACACAAATTTCGTATTTTTTATTTCGCGGAGCAAATGCACGGATCATATGAGGGTTGTATTTTTGACTATCGGGTTTGCCAGATATCAAATTTATTGTAGCAACAATTACCATAAAAACGATTTCTTTTTATTTGGCGAGGAAAAACGCTCGCTTTTTTCCCTCTGTTCTCAGACGGTTTACCGAGAAAGTACAAAGTACAGATAGTAAAGTTTGGAGACTAACACGGTTTACTTAAAATTGCACAGGGAACAAGATGCAGAAGATTTTTTTACTCATGCGGCTATTTAGGGTGCATTAAGTGTTAATTAAAAAAAAGTGATATCACTTGCGAAAGAGGTATTGGTTTGCGAAGCAAACCAAACGGGGTTGCGTAGCAATCCCCGGGTATCGGCGAGCGGAAGCGAGCAGGGGGCGAAGCCCTCGCTATGACGTCATGGACCGGAAAGTGAAATCAGGATAATACGAATTATTCAGATAGTTTCACTCTGCGAAAGGAATGTTGGTTTGCGAAGCAAACCAAATGGCATATGTAAAAGGAGGGTTGGTTTGCGAAGGTGGTCGGAGTGTTGGTTTGCACGGTGGTTGGCGAGGGTAATCGAACAGGGGGCGGAGCCCCTTAGTAGTTATATAAAATGTTAAGACCTGCTAAGTTTCGGTGGCAATTAAAGTTTTGATTGGTTGTGCGACGTCACGAGTAGGAGTTTCTGACTGTTTGTGATTGGTTGTGTGATGTCACGAGCGAAATCAGATGCGAATTATCATAAATCATCTTTTGACCATTATTTCAAATTGAATATCTCTGGCCTACGTTACTCGAGTTTGTTTTTACATATTAGTAATTATAATTTTTGAGTTGTAAATATATTGCAATGTGACTCCAAAACTTTCTTAAAGGAAAATTAATTATAAATTCCGATAAGTTTTATACAAAAAAACATCGTATATAAGGAAGTTTTATAGTCATGCTGTCAGCAAAAGTCACGTGAAAGCAAGGCAAGTTGACAGATAGTGTTAGAAAAAGGCTTATAGATAGCCTTATAGATAGAAAGGCTTATAGATAGCCTTATAGATAGAAAGGCTTATAGATAGCCTTATAGATAGAAAGGCTTATAGATAGTCAGTGATCAACAAAAGTTGACAGATAGTGGTGAAAAAAGGCTTATACATAGTCAATGATCATGCACCGTTAGGTTTTAAAAAATATGTAAATGTTATAAGTTCGACCAAAATAAATAAATTTTGTTATGCTCCCGTCGTATGACGGGCTTTTATCCTAGTATTATATAATATGAAATGCACTACAGTATTTTTATTTTGCAGTTTGAACATACGCGGAACAGAAGAAACGTTTTTGAAAAATATTCTGCTCCAGTTTATATTAAGAAACAAAGAGAATTTCCAATTGTATAGCATATTTAATTCAAAGATAAAGGAATTGTATTTAGAAACTTTGTAATCACATGACTAATTATCACCATGACCGAAAAATTTCTCACTTCAATGCACTTGTATAGTATAGACCCTTATAAAATTCATTCTAAATGTTGAGTTTTTTGGATTATTTTCGCATGAAGTTATAGAAGATAAGCAGTCATATAGTATAATAGTATTTATTGTTATTCCTTTTTCTAAAAGTAGTTCACATAAAGACCCATCCAGCATATGCAATTTGAAATTGACTATTTCAACGTGTAAAAATAAGTTCAAAACACAGGTCTTTTCATTGATATTGACGTCTGCATTTTCGTTACAGACTAATAATCTTTCGTTACTAGTTTGGTTATACATACAAACAATTTAACCAAAGATATATATTTTAAAATCAACTAAATGTGTTTCTTCAAATGTTATTTTAAAATATCATTATAATTCATTTGAGAAATAATAAAATTTTTGATAGTGTAACCGGAAGAACATTAAGAGAAATTGTTTATACATTAAACCTTTGGCCCTTTCTAATTATAAACCTTGTGCAGTGTAAAAATTAACAAAATCAACATCAATCTTGAAAAAAGAAAAACGTTTTGGAGGGTTAAAATGTGAAGCTAAATCCAGTGAATTCGTGACAAGTAACGAAATGGTTACCAAAAAAATATGGTAACCTATTTCGTAACTTGGTATGGTACTCGAATGAAAATTAAGCATGTCGTTTTTATTAAAAACTAGCAACTACGTGGCCAGTCGTCCAGTACGGCGTTGCCCTTGACAGTTCTTTTCGTGGGGTCAGGTGTGACGACTGCTCGCTAACTTTCGGTGATTGCTACGAATTCCCATTTCAGCAAAGTGAAAAGTTTTTTTGGAAAAGGTGAACAGGTTATTTGGATAACTGCCATAACGGCATTGCCCGTGGTGTTGAGAGATACCGATATTGAGAGTAGAGAAGATACCGTCGACGGCTTTGGCAAGTACATGATGCGAGGTGGAACGTCCTTCGGGGTTCGGTAGAAAGGCGCTCGTTTTACGTTGCTCTTCTTTACCTCTCCTTTGCTTTCAATTAATTAAATTCCATTAAATTAATTTATAATGTTCTGGATTGAATTTTAAAATTCGGGTTTCGCACAAAAATTGCAAAAAATTCGGATTACCAGTGTGCCAAATCACATTAATGAAGTGCCATAGATTCGTCAGGACAGTCCACACACAGACACATACAAACACTTACTTTTATAATAGTAGAGATTAATGTCAAACATTGTCAAAATGGAGAGGAATCGTATTCGTTCTTAACGGGAAGTACATTTTCCCTTTGGAAATTTGTTTATGTTAATATTGAAAAACCCTTATAACCATTGTTCTTTCGGCCTTTCCAATATTTCTTAACATTTTCTATTAGATCGAATACAAAATGTAAATAAACACTGGAAAACACGGAAAGATAGACTGCCAAGTACGCGTATGCGACTTCTATATGGCGCATTTAAAAAAGACTTCATAGAGTCTTGTCGTGGTTGGCTACCATTGTGTCTACATGTTGTACTATCTCTTGCAATCAGAGGAATCATGATTCACCTGTTATTCATTTTTAAGTCACTTTGCACACCCTCAAGTTAGGCTTATCTAAAGCACTATCGCCACCGACATGGATTTGTTAGGTAATTAGTTAGTTAAATAACGATGCACTAGAGAAACATTACGGCAGCCAATCTCAAAGGGAAAGAATTAAGGACAACGCCCCGTAAATTTGAATCACGGCCAGATGACGAGACAACACCTGAGCTGGCACCCTACTCACCAAATTTTGTAATTCATCAGAAAAAGCTTGTCATACTGTGGGGCCAGGGTAGTATAATTAGAACAGTAACTGATTAGATCGCAAAATCATATAAATGCGACGGGTCAGAAAAAGAGTGAAAAAAAAAATAAGGAAACGAAAGTTTCAGTTTTCACCAGGTGCAGACTTTTTAATTTGCCAGAGAAATCCTGTCATACTCTGTGGGACTACGGTAGCTCTGTTGGAAGAGTAACATATTAGATCGCAAAATCATATAAATATAGAGGATCAGAAAAAGAGTTAATAAACAAGGAAACGAAAGTTTCAGCTTTCACCAGTTGCAGACGAAAGTCCTAACCTCGAACACGACCTTTTAAACTCAATGCAGAAAATGAATATCAAGTGAGGAATCAAACTATTTTTGATTTGATATCACTGAGTAAAAATATAGGATGGATTAAAAATATTTTCTTCGTATTTACTGAAATAATTGTTCGTGTTATATCTCGTTGCGGATATCGTTCTTAATTTATTAAAAGAAATCTACCGAAATTGTTTCTGCTCTGTTTTGTGTTTTGGTTTGGCATCATCCCTAAAGCAACAGCTCTTGTTTGTTTATTATTGGTTATTCAACGTTTTTAAAGTTTGTTATCACGTAAACCACTGAAGCTTTCAATTAATACGCTGATAGAACATGCGGCACATTCGATTTATTGCTCGAACGGTTCTTGTTAAAGACGGGAACGTGGATGGAGCTGTGAGCGTATTGAACAGAATATTAAGTTCTGAAGGTGTATTTGCCCATTTCCGTCGTAGAAGATACTATGAGAAACCCTGGCAAACACGACGCCGTGTTAACATCGAGATATGTAAAGCGATTTATAATGAAGACATGACAAACAAGATATCTTTCACCATGAGGAAGAATAGAGAGGAAGCATGGCCGGGGTGCTGATTTTGATAAAATAATTCTTCAGAACCATCATCAAAGCTATATTTTAAGAAATGAGATCCTATCAACTAAAAGAAGTGTTCTAAGTATCACAATTAAACACTTTTCATATATAGGACATAGTTGCTTCCTTTGACTATTTACGAAGATTGTTTTTGAATTTACCTCGCCATTGGGCAGAGTAATGTAATCAAGGCTCTTGTAAGACACCTATTAAATTTTTTAGTGAATTAGTTTTCTCATTTCTATTTGGAATCCTCATATTTTGGAAAATTACTAGTTATGTTCAAGCATGATCAATTTTTACTAGAAATTTGAAAATACACTAAATTTATGACTTTTACTAGGTGTGTATGGGCATCACAACCCTGAGGTACCCGAGTGTAATCTGTCCTCTCTTCTGTTTTACGCATACTCTTCTGCTTTTTTCCTCTCTTGTTAGTGTCTTGTGTTTGGCACAACTTGGCCAAATATGATCCTTTTGCCATAAAACCCCAAAACTACCAACTATCATTTACGAACTAAACTTTAGAAATGACTTCGTATTCTCCAAGAACTAATTGTTTGGGGGAAAAAAAATGAAGGTTTAGCAGAAAGGAAATAGAAAGCATTGTCAATGTTAAAAAAAACAATAGCAATAGATGTTTAATTTATTTTGGGATACTTTATTCTAAACTATAGATAGTAACTATCTACCTTATGCTTTTGTTTGATCATCAGTTCATTTCTTGCAATAACTAGTCTATTTTCTTTCTTTATGCATTGATATCTCATCTAATTAGTTATGCATGAGGATTTATCAATAATTAAATCTAATGCTTAAAATATTTAGTTTTAACTAGATGATTAAATAATTTAGAATTTTAAATTGCAGTGAATTAGAAAACAGGAACAAGTCGACTGTAACTCTATCCTTCCTTCAATAAAATTGGAGAGAATTCAACTTTTATTTTTTCATGTGATAGTTTACTTAAGGTAGTTTTGAATGTTTGGTAATTTCTTACATTAATTTTTTAAAACTTCCAAAATGGTTTTGCGACATCTTTCAATTTAACACTATTTTTTTTTATGTTGTTGTTTCTTATGCCTACACTGGCAGACCAAAGGAGTGCCAGGCCCGTTGAAGACGACAAAAGGGATGCACATTCCATGTAAGTTAGCCCCACTGGGAGGAAGTCCGACCTAGCTTGAATTTTTAGCCAACAAATGGCAGCACATCGACACGTTTTTATGGAGAGGTCACATTTTCACGACATTCAATCATACTCAGGCACACGGTTGTAATTTTTTATCCAAACCAGAGACCAACTAATCCCTGGTTCGGCACCCCCAGAGGTATTGATTTATTATGGGAACATGGAGGACCTATTTTTTTATAACTGCTTTAACAACAAAGAAAATTTATATTAGAGTATCTTTATAAGCATTCATTTGAAGGAATATAACTATTTTTCATATTACTCTAGAGTATTTTTAGCTAGCAAAACAAATGGTAATTTCCACTAATGAAATATGATTCGGCCTGCATTATTAATAACCAAACCTACTTGGGATTTATGATAAAACTGTTAACCTAATTTCATATCAAATTGGGAGGAAGAGTTTTTCAAATCCATGAAGTTTTACAAATGTCTAATGAAAAATAAACTAATGCGACTAAATAAAAAATGACATGGTATGGGTAATATTTATTTTACTTAACTTGGATTACCTCCAGCCTGAATGACAAAGCACATGAGTGAATCATTGACATGAGTAGGATCTGTAAGATGGATCAAGGTCATGAAAATAGAAGCCAATTGAAGGCCAAAATAATATTTACCAATAAACGGGTGTCAGTGGTTCCTGTCCGGCTTGAAAGGAATATACAAAAAGGAAAATTGTATTATTGTTACCCAAGTTATATTTTATACATTTATCCCTCCTATCAAAGACGTTAAGAATGATGCGTGTGTGTGTAAAAAACCATCCCTTTTTTACATTAAGTCAGTATAGTATATTGTATTATACATACAATAAATACTAACTATGAAATAATCTAAAAACTCGCATCAGCATCTATATTTTTCTTGTCCTATTATAATTACGTAATAGTAAAACAGAGGGCCGATTAAAAGTCAAGAAACTCGTGAAGGGGCCTGACAGTCAAAGAAGTTTGGTGACCACTGGAATGGATCCAGAATGAAATTGGAAAAAATTCCATAGTAACATAACTTCTAAGGAAAAACTTAGTCATTTATAACTAAGTTCAGTGACAGAAAAGATTTCATTTTTCTTACTTTTAAACCAACTGATTTATGAACACAGCTGTCCCAAAATGATGGATCCACTTTCAATTAGAAAGTTTTAAACAAACGAGCATTTCAGTGCCCAATAAAGTTACCCTGCTTATTGATGGTTTTAAACATGTGTGCTGACAGCATTTATATTTATTCCAAATTAACAGTGTCTTGTTTATATAGAACTTGTCATTGTAAGTTGGTCAGTCTGATTCGTAAAATATTTCCCGACATATTTACAAAAAGACTCTCAGGTAATTGGTAATTTTTAGTTAACGTCGTACTAGAGCAACACAACGGGCTATTGACGACGGTCCGGGATCAGTCCCTTAAGGGAAAGATCCGAGGACAACACCTCGTAATTTTGAACCACGGTCAGATGACGAAGCAACACCTGAGCTGGCACCCCACTCTCCAAACTTTCACGCCAACCCAACGTGAGGACTTTCGGCCACGACAGATTTAAGGTGCACCTGCCGCCTCTACACCATACGCTTACAAACATCCATACCCGGATTCGAACCAGGAACCTTCCGATCTAGAGGCTAACACCTTAACCACTATGCCGGTTGGTTGGCAAATCTATCTCGGGAACTTTTAGCTAAAAACCTCCCAAATAAAGATAGCATCATGTATGACAGCACTATCCTGTTAGAATTGTTCCCAATGTAAATGTTGCTAATTTTTATCAGTTATACATTTAGTTCCAATGAGCAACATTGATATCTCAATGATCGTGAAAGCTCCCCCTGCTGTCACACTATCAACTCCCATCATTCTTCCGAAAACTATACCAATTTTTCCATCGAAATGAATTTTTTCTCGTCATTTCATGTGATTAAGCCATATAAAAATGTCTGGTTAAATGAATGAGCGGGCAGATAAAAACTTTAGTTCATTTTAATCAAAATTCAACAGAACCTTTGCTTAAAATAAACAATTAATAAACATAATAGGCTGGCTAGTTTACCAGCATCTTGCCTCAAAGATCTTAACAGTCAGTCTGTTCTGATCATCATTGATAGTTGTACACTGGTCATATGTATGCAACAAGTTTGTACATACCCGCTGTGCTTATATTAACATTTATCTAAGTCTTGGAAATACTTTCATTTTCTGGTTTAAAATTTAACCTACGAGTTGTAGAGGTTATACCCATACCTTTATAAAACTTGCGACCTTATTTCCAAGTATGTGACTGAAAATCAAATTATTTTTTTGTGTAAAAATATTCATTTAAATACTTACATTGGTAGGAGTTTCAGACTAAAACATCTTATTTGTTATGATTGAATTATAAAGAACAAAACTACCTTTAACCCTTTTGGACAAATTCATTTCATTTAGAATTATCTGTATCGTTTGCTAACTAGTCTGTTTAATGTTGTTAATATTTGTTTTTCCCTTCGGAGGTTGATCCTGGACAGTCACTGGTTGCAAGTTCGAATCCAACTAAAGACCGTTGTATACAAAGGGGGCTGGTGCATGTTAAATTTGTCATGGCCTCACATTGGTGTGGAAGTTTGGAGTGCCAGCTCAGGTGTTGCCTCGTCATCTGACCATAGTTCAAAATTACGTGTTGTCCTCGGATCCATCCTTTCGGGGGTTCATCCCAGACCGTCGCCAATAGCCTATTTCGTTGTTCCAGTAATGTTAATTAAAAATACCAAATACCTTAAATTTTTTGGGATAATTTTATCAAACCTTTAGTTGTCTTCTCAAATTAGCTTCATAAAATCACACCCAATATGCCAATTACCAGTTTTGCAAATTATTTTGATTACAAGACTCCTTTGATAGTACTGCTTGCATTATTTTTCAGAACACCTTTTCACATGGTTCAGATAAAAATTCTACAGGCAAATCTAGTTATTTTAATTAACTTTACTCTGAAGAAACACAACGGGCTATTGGCGACGATCTGGGATCAACCCCGAAGGGAAAAGATTCAAGGACACCATGCAATTTCAAACTACGGTCAGTTGAGGAGGCAACACCTGAATCCGGCACCTTGCTCTCTAAACTTCTACACCACACCAACATGAGGACATTTTAAGCCCCCTTCGTATAAGGGTCTTTGGTTGGATTCGAACTCGCAACCCCCTGGTGGGTTCAATGTTTAATTTTACAAGCATAAAATCCAAGTAGACTGAAATGCTTAAATTAAATCCTCAAGTGCTTCTAGATGGTACAAAATCCAAGTTGAAAAAAAAAATAATAAATAAATAACTGGTCAATTACAAAATCATTTCACATGGTCATCAATTAAGAGCCAATACATATAAAAATTAAAATTAGACGTAGGTATTTAATCAACGTCATGCTTGAGCAACACAATGGGCTATCAGTGACAATCCAAGAACACCACGTAGTTTTGAACCATGGTCACGTATAAAGACCATCTAACAAAACTTCATAAACTGGAATGAATTTTTTGCAAGTTGTTTTCAACCTTTCATATCACATTTTTTATCAGATAAGAAAATGTGAGAAATAATCGACTTCTGAGTTGTGTTCTAGTGAACTGGTTTCTTATTCAGTTACCATTATTTTTAAACAGCTTAAAATGTTTATACTAAGGAAATCATTAATTCAAGACACATAAAAACTCTTAAGAATTAATAACAGTGAGAAGAAATACACTGGAAGATAACGATTTCAATTGAATGACCTTTATTAAAAACATTTTTATACAATCAATACAACATCATTTTGAAAGCTTTCAATAATTTTTATAACAGATAGACTATGCACTTTCCTTGCGGAAAGAATTGTAGTTTAATTCCAACTGTATAAACAATACACTAAATACTGCTCATCATTCAAGTACATCAAATGCATCTCACCCCTGCTAAAAAGTGAAGTCAAAACATGCCAATACTCAAGAGACATGAAAGAAAATTCACTTTTGTTTACTGACAATCTTTTTTCATTTTAAAAGGATCATAACTTGGATTTAAAAACTGTTTTTACTGCATACAAATTATGGAATATGATGTATTTTTACACCATATTATAAAATCTAAATTACACTAAGCTGTAAAAATACATGCAATAAAGCTTTATTTATCAAAAATATTGAAAGCTCACTTTTGAGATTTAATGTAAAGGGGGCGTTTCGATTAAATTTTTGAAAGTTGCCTGGCAAATTTTGAGTTCTCCTTTGAAGTGGGGTGTAATCTATTTTTGGCATGCAGAATGCTTTTCATTGAAAAATAAAGAGGTTTAAAACAGGATCGTTTATGATACATATACATTAACAAAACAAGTTAGAGAAAACCTTTTGAATTATTAAGTTTACGCTTGATACATTACCTGCAATGCTAGCAAAATGTGAGCTCTATCAGAAATTGTGCATGCTGAGACACAGCCCCTAGATTACAACAGATGCTTCTAATCTGTTGAAGCCAGAAATCTAACAAGTAATCCACAATATATCTTGGTTAAAGGCTATGAATGTATTCTATTTTAATTTTATTATATTTGTATTGGATAAACGTCATATCTATATTCAATTGTTGTTTCATGAAATTCTAAGAGCTTCAAGACAATACTCAAATGGGAAAGTGGAAAAAATAAACCTGCCTTTAAAACAAACTTATTTTTATCTTATTTAAGGAAAGAAAAAATATTTAGATTTCATACGCATTCTTTTGTTTTTACAAGTAAACCTACAGCAATAAGCAGAACTTCCATCATTATTAAGGAAGCCTACCACAAAAGAAAAGAGTCGACCTGATATTTTACTGTGATGCTGCAATTTTAAAGGGAAATAACACAGTGGAATTCTTGATTTTTGATACAGGAATGACAAAAATATACATTAAAGAAGAGAGCTAAATATATAAAGCAACCCCCTAACACTCCGAATTATAAACTAGGTAAAAATATGTTAAATGGAAGTTGCAGAGTTCATTAAAACATTTTATTACTTTCTCTAAGTATGTAGCATTGGGATTCTACTGCAGTTGGATATTTTGATTACGTAAAAAAATAAACTAGTTTGATTAGTTAAAATAATGACTGGATTCAATTAAATTCAATTTTTTTTGTAAGAATGATGATGGACACAACCAATTACAGAATTTTATATACATTTATATAAATGTCTGTGCAATAAATATATTTTAAAATGTTATGATTTAATTAATAAAACTTATTTTTATTAGAATATGAATAGATATTTTGAGAGCATGTGTGCTTTTTAAGATAGTTATAAAATACATCTGAAACAATCTATCTTAAGTGTGTAATCTCCCATTCACATGAGGCATTTCAATGCACGTATGGTGAGGCTAGCAAGATCCAGCCGTTAAATTATGTTTATTTCTCTAATTCAAGTATCTATCTTGGTGACATTGAAGAGCGGGACCCTGATAGCGTCACCAAATGCACGTTTTATGCACCTCGTGTGAATGGTGCCAAATAGGGGTATTTAAATAAAACAAAGAAACATTCAACGGCACTTTTCAAATCTAATAAACATGTTACTTTTTACTAATTGCATTGATTGACACTAACAGCAAACTGAAAGAAAACAATTGAAGATTTAAACATGACAAAATGTTTTTCTTAAAACACTGGAATAAATACTTAGTTTTCAAATCATGAACTAATTTATGTGTAATACTTTTGAAAGATAAGAATAATTTCCAAAGCTTATGGCTGATTGATTATTATATATTGGTATATGAGTATTAACTAATTATTAATATGGGGGAAAACAAGTGAAAATATAATAAAATAAAAGCAAAGGATTTTTTAAACTGAAAACTAGTTTGATATTTAAGGAATTACTGAATATTAATTATGAATTATTGAATATTAAGGAACATTTACATACAATGTCAAAGATGCAATGCAGTAACAAAAGGTTAGATTTGAAAGAAATTAAATTTCTACATTCAAATCTCCACATTTTGAAAGCTAAAATGCATTTATTTATTACTGTTCAACAGATAACAGACATTTAACAAATGAGTCACAAGTTACTTTTTTACAAAAAGATAGTAAATCCGTTTTGCACACAACCCAATTGGTTTTCATTAAATATAATTTTTAAACAAATTTTTGTAGAGGAAAATAGGAAATTCACTAAAGATGTACTTGCTTATGATTCGAAAATAAAATTCAAAGCAAGATATAAAACCCTCACCCGAAACATATCAATCCCAAAACAACCAATTTCCTCACATAACCTTAACTTTTAAAAAATAAATCTGCTTTCACTATGTATATTGATATTTTTGTGATGGAAGCACATAAGGTGTCAGCATATTATATTAAAACGACATATTAGAGTGAAATACTACAACAAATGCATTGTTTAACAAAATAACTACAATACTCATAAATAATCCCCCATAATCAATCCTTTTAAACTTTTTTTTGTAAAATTCCTTGCAATTCAAAAAATGAAATTAAAAGAATAATATTTACAAATGGTTTTCATATCAGAAACAAGATTTCATAAAAAACAGTAATTCAATTTTCAAAAATAAATTGTAACTAAAATCAGCAAGAGGAACAGAAACTTGGTGCTCAACTGCATTGTTTACCCCTAATTGTATATTGAGAAGTTGAATGAAACTATCACACCTCAAATTCATATAAAATGCTTTGAAATCACTTTTTACAGAGCAGTGATAGAATCTAAGATAAAAACTTAAGTACCATTTCATTGTTAGTTTGAACAGGTGGATACTAATGCTGAGAGTATAAAATGAAGCGTGAAACTCACCAGCTGGAAAAAGCATTTGGATATGTACAAGTTACAAAAATATATCAGTAAATTATGTGTACAACTCCTTGGAATCTTTCAGATTACCAACCACTATTGGCATCTTTCTCTCTTATGTACAACAGTAATGATACTGAACGAAATTTGATACAGGAATTAGTCTTAAAATTTGTCATAGAATTCCACAAAACCACCGTGACTTTCTGACTGGTTCATTTGCTTTTAACTGATGTCCACAGGCTTTGGAAGGTTGTGTTGCTTCCTATAAGAGAAATATCTAATTTATAACATAAACATAAATTAGAAAAAATAATAATACACATAAAATGTACATGAACGGGACAAGCAAAAAAAAAACAACAGATGACTCAAGGGTAAAGGCCACATTTGGCCAAGCTGCATCCAATGCAAGACAAACTACCCAATGAGCAAGGAACTCAGATGATAGGATTTATCACTTTCAATATTAGGACATGTGAAGAAACTGATAGTACTCTAAGAATGAAAAGCAGGGGTCAGTAAGGTATAAATCCTTGGGATGATTTTTTCAATTGGAAATAGGGTTGCCACTCCACTGACAAAACTAATTTGAGAATGTCTATTTGAAGGAAAAATAGCAATTCACATCCTTCAGTATTTATTGGTTCGATTAGGTTTTACGGCACAAAGGCCATTTTTGGTCAAGCTGCTTCCAGCAACCTCACTTTGTATCCACTGGTTGGTTTTTATGGTGCAAGGACCATATTTGACCCAGCTGTGACTCACCTGACTGAAATCAAGCAATGGACTTAAAAAATACAAGGAAAGCTTTACTGTCAGAAGAAATACACCAAGGGAGGAAACAACCTTGACAGGAATTGTACCTGCACCACCCACTGTTGGATCAAGAAAAACGAACTGAAAGGAATTTAACTATGCTGACGTTCACTTTTCTTCTGTAACTTCCTTGTTGGAGCATGAGATGATTGTGCATTAGGAAAAATACAACCAAACTCAGATGTCAAAAGATGAAATAAGGTCTCTGAACTGTCGTTTCTTTTTGAATTATTTGAAGATGGAGGTAGTGGCTTTAAAAATTAAAAGAACTGGTTTTCGTACATTGTTTACAATGTGGGGAAAAAAGCTTCAGCTGAGATAGAATAAGTCACTCTCTGGACCTGAAGTTACTTTAAATTTCCAAACTACAATTGAACGACAGGTACGATGGGCTAAAAGAGTATAAAAGCACCATCTCCAAAGCAATTTTTCAAATAGAAGACTAAAGAAATTATTCTCGGAGGATTTTGAATCTGCCGAGATCTATAGATAGATTTCATGAACTATGTGCTCAGACTGATGCTCTGATTGCGGCATCTAATTTACCTGCTGAAAGAAGAAAGTTTGTTACCCAAAATAGAATTGAAGAAATTTGATGGAGAAGCTCGAGAATATACCCTGCATTTCGGAGTCAGCTTCAAAATATCCATAAAGACCAAAGTATTGGGTAACCTGGAAAGAATTTTTTTCTGACCGGAAAATGTGAAAAAAGTGGCTTACTGGATCATTAAGAAGAGTTAACAAGAATGCTAATGATCTCATTGCTGTATTCATCCAGTTCTGACAACTGAGATTTTTTTAATTTGAAATAAATTTTAAGTTCTACTTTAAATTTAGAATATTTTAAATAAACCATCCAACATGCATGAACCCTCTTGCTTTGATATAAGTGCTAACAATATTGTCATGATAATAAATTTCAGGTGTAGTATTTCAAGTTCTTCAAACATGCAGGATTTTCTTAAAAGTTGTAAAAAAAGTTTGGTAAAAATATAAATCTTTTTCCACAGAATAGAATCCTTAACATGGACATTGTCAAATGGTTTGGTAATGTTTAACTAATAAAAACAATAGATTCGAGTCAAAAACTATGCAGAGAATATGAATTTTACCATTTTCTTCTCCATCTTGGTTTTAATGTCTCTTGCCAAAGATAAAAATGCTTCTTGGACATTAATACTATTCTTTGCACTTGTTTCCATGAATCGTATTCCATACTCTATTGCTAACTATAAGAAAAACATTTTAAAAAATTAGAAAAGTAACTCAAGATTTCCAAATTACATTGAAAATATCAAAGATTAATTGAATAAAAATGCTAAGATTTAAAAAAAATCACGAACCATATTTTCTTTAAAAAAAAAATACTAAGTATGATTCTGAAAATGTTTAGACACAAATGTTTTACATTTGTACTAAACCCCTTTTATAACCTTACTTTCCAATTTTTTAGAGTTTAACATAACTTTTGTGGCATTGAAAGTGTTATCTTGCATTATATAATCCGTTTTAACTTACATTTTTGAAGGCAAGAGAAATTTCAAGACTTATAACAGATTTTAAGGTGTAAAAAAAGTGACTAATCGAACAAAAAAAGGTGACAAATAACAATAATGCCAAATATGTGCAAAAAATGTTTTCTGAAATTAATTTTGTCTTTTTCTTCTAAAGAGAAGAATGTACATTTTTTAAAAGTATGTCTCCTTAGTACAATAGACTATTAGTCGCAGTGCTGGCACTCTTCAGAGTCACCCCTTTAACAAGTCATAAAGTCTGTCTCTGCTGAACAGCATCATCAGAGACTTTTGCCGCCCCTTCAATCATTGCCTGAGCAAGTGCTGCTTCTTTAAAATCTTTTTTTATCATCTTGAGTTTAACATTGGCTACTATTAACAATTTTTATGCACTGTCTAATGCCTCATCTTCACACATAATTTTAAGTTTTCGTTCTTCTATTACCCTTTTTTTCTTTGCCAGCTGCTTTACATTTTTTTTTTCTGCTTCCAGTCTTTCTTTTTCTTTTGTCCTTCTTGAATTTTTCTCGAGCCTTCCGTTTTATATCTTCTAAATCAGCATTGTAGGCTTTATATGCAACCCTAACCAAATCCATTAGCTTTGATGTGATCAGCACCAAATAAGGTTTATCGTCAAAATTTGCCAAGCTACTTTAGACAGTCATCAATGTATTGAGCGTGTGTTCTGACATTGAGGCCGTCTACTGTCAAAGCTCTTTTTGAGTCTGAGAAGCCAGAAAGTGACAGAGCAGCCTTCACTAGCTTTGACACAATTGGGCATTTAGGACCCACAGCACTAATGTCTCGCAGTCTGAAGAACTGGTACCAGTAAACATTATTCACTCCAGATCCTTCTTTCTCAAATTCTCTTTGGAGTAATTTCCACTCATCCAGTAATGTCTGTTGGGATCTCCCATGGCATGGCTCTTGCAACTTCTAATACTTGTCGTACTCTCACAACCGAGTCTCTCAAGAGGACCAAAACAGGATAAACTTTTAAGGAGAGATGAACTGAAGTAATGCTTCTGAGCCATTGGAAAAAAGAAATTCCTTTCCTTCTTTTTCACATTCTGAAGCTCTTTAGAAATTTCATCTCCAATCACAATATCAGCCAGAGGCAACAGTTTCTGAGGACATTATCTTAAATTTCATCCATCTTCAAATCTCGAATAAATTTCTCTTATTAGATCCTACTCAAAATTGTTCTCATCAACAATTCAAGCTGAGGATGAAGGTTATGCATTAGGGTACCCTTTTCTGAAGAAATTCAGTCACATGATATATATACTTGTACTTGATACAATAAATATCACCTCAGCTTTCATAGCTTCTCTTCTAGGTAAATGACCAATTTTTGTATAGCCTTATCTTTGTATCATGTTTCGCTTCTTTATTGGAATGTAGAAGAAAATACTTTTTTCACTGCAATTCACTGTTCAAGCTACCTTTTAGCAATTGCTTTAGGCTTAACCACCTGCTTGAACAAAGCTTGATGAAATAGTGAGTGGAAAGCATCAAGCCTCTTTGAATTTGTATGTTGACCAATGCTTAGGCCACTGATTAAAATATCAGTGAATAGAAAAAAATAGTTCATAAAAAATTCACATCTTCCCCAAGCTTCAAAGCTGACTCTCCCATTTTTCCTATATCAAATTTCTTAGCACCAGGCTATGTCACCAATGGTATTGTGGGGAATTCAATAGAACAGAGTTCCACTGCCTTTATGGAAATTATGAAGTAAGGAAACTATATTCTGCTGCTCTGTACTTAGAGGGTTGCTATTGGTTATTTGATGGCAAAATTATCTTATTTGGCGACACTTAAGGCTCCAATTCTTTTCGTGAATCAAAACCAATATTATAGCAGCCGACACCAGGCATAGCATCATATTACGATCGCCTCAAAATAAATATAAAAAAGGTTTGACTTTGGCAGAAACACAAGCATCATTCAAAAGGGGAGGGGAATTGTTCCAACTTCTGAAGGACACTTAAATGACATATCTGCTGTGGAGGAAACTTGCCTGGACAAGTAAGTTCCAACGAAAGACGAAATGACACAATATGTACTAGGTTGACATTTGACTTTTTTTAGAGGAAAAAACGAATTTGTTTAATTGTACACCAAAAATTGTTTTCTCCAAATAAAATTTAAGAACTTAAACATCTGAAAAGGTGACAAAAAGTCAAAAAAGTGACAAAAGAACAAAAAAGTAACATTTTATAAGCCCTGAAAATTTATTTGTAATGTGTTAAATCTAGAAACTGATCACGGATGTATGCAAGTATCAAATACATCAGATTTGATGGGGGCCATTTACAAAAATTAAATAAAAATCTAGAAAATAAAGAATGTTAAAACACATTTACCTGTTCACCTCTTTCTTTTGAAACTTGTCGTCTATCATTAACATCACATTTGTTACCTAAAATCATCTTTTCCACATCAGTAGAAGCATGCTTCAAGAGCAAAAGGAAAATTATTAAAATTTGCTCATTAAAATATATTGATAATCACATTTTCAATTGACATAATCCTTGTCTCGAGGAAAGAAATTAAATGATACCTACTTCTTCAATATTTCTAATCCAATTCTTAATGTTTTCAAATGATCTTTCATTTGTCACATCATACACCAGCATAATGCCCTAAAAATAAACGACATTCATGAAAATGACACACAAGGAAATATTGAAAAAATAAATTTTCATTCAATGTTTAATTGCATTTATAAAATAAAAATTTCAACATTCTTAATTAAAACAACAAAACTTTTTCTTAACCATTGCTCCTCTGTAATATGCAGTGGTGATGGTTCTGAATCGTTCCTGGCCAGCAGTATCCCTACATAATAAATAAAACAATTAGCACATAAACTTATGAAACATTTGGTTACATCAGATGTTTGGCTGGTTTAGTTTTAATATTGTGAGGTCCAACAATGAACTTGGTGCAGCACCAAACCAAAATCAATATAAAATTGAAAAGATTAAAAAAAAATTATCAATAAGCCAAACCATCATTAAGTAGAGCAATTGTGTAGATATCAAGATAAAATTTTTTTATAAGTAGAAACATTACAGTGAAACTTTGATGAACTGTCAGTTTCTGTTATGAAAAGTTATTTAAATATTAAAAGTTTGTAAAATATTAAAAAATGTTGATGGATTAAAATCAACAAAAAGAAAGAATTCTTGATTTATTTTTATCAATTGTATAAAAATGATTATCAATGAGATTAAAACATGTCAATCAATAACAAAGAGAATGGTAAATGATAGTTTTTATACTTTGTTTGATATTTCCACCTGAAAAATTGTTTTTAGGAAAACCAAATTCAAAATGTATTAGTTTTCTACATTTCTAAAATATTAGAAATACCTATTTTGTTTTTTCATCATAACTTGAGTGAACACTGAATATAAGATTAAATTTGCAGCAATGAGTTTAGATATATGGTTTATATATACATCACACATCTCTCCATATTTTGCTAATGTAAATGACACAGAAATTATCATGTTTTTGTTGCTTCTATTCTCCCTAGGTGAGTGGGAGATTGGAACCTCCCAGTTCCGATGCAGTTCAAGAGATGAGAGGGGCAGGCCTGCAAAAATTTGCATTTAGGGTAGATAGAGAAGGTCTTGTGACCCTAATTTATGCTATTGAATGGCAACAAGATGCAAATAGTCAACTGCTAGGGGGCATTGTTCATATGTGCTCAATTTGAGCCATAGTGCAACAAAATATTAGAAATCTAAAATGAGATGGTATTCTGATAATATTTTTTAGTAGTAGGTCTTATTTACAATGTCTTTCTCTGTGAGCTTATCATTAGCATTAAAATGTTCTGATTTTTTACACTGCTACCCACTATTTGTTAAAATTCATTTCTTTAAAAACTTATTCTTGGCAATATTTAGAATTAAAATCTCATAAGGGTTCATTTTACTATGACAAAATGCAATAAAATGATATTCCTATGAAGTATAATAGAAACATTAATAAGATGAGGGAAAAGACAACTTGGAAATCATCACTTTTGAAAGTGCAACACCCACTAAGACTAGAGTTACATCAGAGAAATTCATTTGAGTGATGGCATGTGATGCAATGTATTAAATTAGTGATTGCAATTACAAAACAAGTAAAAATATGCTAAAATTAGTAACTTGTAGGTTCACCTATAGTAGTTAATTGCTTACACTGTGTGGCATTGATGTACAAAGATTCTAGGAGACTACTTGAAATGTCATTCCACAGATTTTAGGATGCATTATTTGTTATAGATAAATTTTTGAACAACCATATCTCACACTTGTTGAATGGACAATGAATTGGGCAACTGAGCAGGCCAAGGAAGTGGTACTTGTATATTAAAGAAACAAAAACTTTGGCTAACATGGGGATGAGTATGGTCCCATAAAAGGATAGTTCCAGGGAGTCTGTATGAGGGGTAGGACTTCAGGTTCCAAGACCTCTGTGATGTACCACTGACTGTTCATAGTGCCTGCAATCTGTTTTGTGCTCTAATATATATATATTGAAACAGCACCCCAAACTATTACAATTGGAGACTGATCACTATGACATTGCAAGGTACCTTCCAGATATCTTGGGTCACGAGACTACTTAGATTCAGAGAAAACATAATTCACTTCCATTCAGCATTTCAGTGTGTTCACTCTTGGCGCTATGGATACCTCTGACGTCTAAAGGAAGTTGCAGCTATAGATGCAAAGCTACAAGCTTTTACTGCAGCAATCATTGGCAAACATGCTTGCAAACATTGTCTGATGAGTCAACATTATCCATTGTTGAGTTAATGTTGCAGACGTTGCAGTACAATTTATCACTGCCATGGGTAGCAAGTGCCAATCTTCCTTTAATCATGAGTTCTAAGTCCCACAAATCCCTCACAACATGTAGAATACTTCTTATACAATTAGTCAATCATCATTTCAGAAAATTAATGATTGAATAAAATACAAAGAACAGGTTATGTTTTGTTAAATATATCTCAGCTCATTAAACAAGATTGCTACACATGAACTGTCTCAACCTATAGAACATAATCAATTTAAAAAACACTTTTTAATAAGGAAAATGCTTTGAATTTCAATAATTTTTTAATTCAACACATATCTTGTTTATAAACAATCAGAAGCAAGTTTATAAACTGCATGAAACACATTTTAATTTCAGATACTAAAAAATGTTACCATATTTGGAGTTTTATTTTTTTCCCATCCAATTCTATTGTCTTGATTTTGAAATCTATACCTGGAATAAAAATAATTCAAATTAAACTTGAATATTCTTTCATAAAAATATTGTATTCTCAAGTTTAAAAAATAATTAAAATACCTTAAAAATTAAAAACAAATTTTTTTGCAAGACTTAAGTCAGTGTTTTTTTTAAAACAATTCTTCCATGAAAGTGACAAACATAAATTACAAAGAGACATAAAAAGACAGTAAATAGTTTTAAGTGTCTATTCTTTATATTTATGGCTTATTTCAGAAGAAAACAAAGGTTATTGGCTGCAAAAGAATGGAAAAGATTTAAAATGGTATAAAATACAATACATAAATCTACCAGTTTTAATTTGCTCTTTTTACATGTCCGCAGAATAGTAATTGAGACAAAAATGTAGATGGTATAAATTATGTTCCACTATTGTGTTCATGTATAAATTGTTTTCTAAAGCACAAATATGGATTATGTGCTTCAGGAACAATTTTGAAAGACGTGTTGGATGTTATCTAATTTTTATGCATTTCATCCTGAAAAAAATATGGTCAACAAGAAAAAGTCTTAAATGTGATGATCTAGTACAATATTTTCAAAACCTACTATTCAGAAGTATTACAATAGGTGTGTAGCATAGGACAAAATCTGACAGAAAATATCTCATATTCATTATTTGCATTTCTACTTCCAATTTAACTAACAGATAAGTTAGTTTTTTGCCATGTTAAGGAAAATACAAGAGAAACATGCAATATCGTAGAATAAAACTGAATATCTTTGTAGTAAATTTTTAATTAATGTTTCGTGGCATCCTTAGCAACCCTTCAGTGTTTTAGATAAAGCTTACTAAAATGTTGTATCTTACTGAAATGATCTCATCACATCTTTTGCTTACATAACAGTAATAAGTACTTTCATTGTTATGCTTTCATTTAAAATGGGACAAAATTGAATGTTAAAACTTGCACAATAGTAGAAAACAAGAGATTTTCCGAGCATATACTTTCTATACCAAAGAAATTAATTCAGCATGTAACATTAAAATGAATTAGGAACCAAATAAATAATCATATAGTTTTGTGTCAACATACAGTAGTACCAAGTCCAAAATCTGGTATCCACAGGACCTCGGCCACTCCGGATTATTTGCATTTTTTGTCAAAAAAACCCCCTTATCCCAGCGTTTATTTTGCATTTACAATAGTAAAATAGTAGATACATAAATAGGAATAATTTTAAAAAAAGGAAAAATCTTTTTAATACAGTGCAACAAATTTTAACTTGCAAATCTTCAAATTTGTGTGTGTGTGATATTTACTCTGAACATGTCTGTTATTTTGCATTGTTTCATCAATTAGGTCCAGGTTTACCTCCTTGTTCTTTAAAAATTGTCGGAAAAATGGGAAAAGTGAGAAAAACAAAAAAAGGTGGCTGGCAAAAAGTCTGGATTTTGGACAATTCCGGACTTTGGGACTTTGTATTGTATTAATTTTCCACCATCTATTATCTAAGGATTTTATCTTTCTACAGATATGTTAAAAATTAGTGAATTTTGAGGTTCACAAGGGCAACATAATGGACTTATAAACCTTGCATGTCATCCATCAATGATTAACTATCACACAGAATTAAGGTATATAGATGGCATACGTAAGGGAATTTTAGTGAGTATTGCATAGGATATTCAGCAGGTAACATCTATATGGCTTTAACCATCAAAGGATGCCTGTCCTCATTTGGCAAAATAATGTATTTCAGACTCCTCATTCAGCAGACATTTGGTCACAATAAAAGACTAAATCTAAAAATCTATATAGAAAAAAAATCACTTTTCGATATATATATATATATATATATATATATATATATATATATATGTATGAAAAAAAGCTTTAACATATATTGCTTATACTTAAATACCGGCACATCTGATAGTATAATTTCAACCCCAACCAATAAATGAATAACTATAACAGTTGAAACATTCATACAGGGTTCTCACTCTTCAAGAAAGAGATTAGGGCCTTTTCAAGACTATTTTTAAGGTAGATTGGTTCATGAAAACACAGATGAAAAATTTACAAGTGCTAGGTTTTGGTCTCAGATTTTAAAACAGCACATATATCTTAGCTAACCTATAAATATTATGTCTTTCATTTTTAATGACACTAGACCTTGGACAAATATTCTTGATCTTGGCTTTTGAATGCAGTGATATAAAATGTGGTGTTCTTGTAAAAATTAAGCTTGCTGAAAATATTTTTTAAAGGACCCTCAGCAAACATTTAAGTTTTTTTGGGGCCTTTAAAAACCAAAATGAAAAGTCAGGCCTTTTTAAGGCAAAGGTCAATGGAAACCTTTACTGTGTGAATTGCAGAAAACCATTTTTCTTGTTATTTGCTATAAACCTAAATATTAACATTTTAAACATGTTCCAGCAAAAAATTAATGTAATTTGAAATGATTGGGAGTAAAAAGCCCATCCACATATTTCTAGTCTCCAAAGAAAAATATGACTCACTAAAAAAAGAAAAAATATGCCTAAATTAATGCACAAAACAAATAAGATAACTACACGATGAAAAAAAAACTTTTCTGATTATAATTACTGAATGGAAAGCAAGAAACAAAGTTTCTTTTTTTTTGCACTGCATTAAAAATACGTATTTATTAAACTTAGAAACGAATATAAGATTTCACTTTCAAAATAAAATTTAAATGGAAGACTTCTTTTCAACATTAATTAAAAAACATAATTTGACCTTCGAACAAAAATAGTTATAAATGAATTGAGGAAACTTGACAGCTAGGTTGGAGGTAATTTTTTTTATACATCGAGACAAAAAACTGTCAAGATAATTGGCACTTATTATAGAATCCAATGTTTTTGAATAAAATTTTAACACATCCAGGATAAGTAATAAAAAAATTCAATAACCGGTATGTTATATACACAAATTGCTTACCAATGGTAGATATAAATGTGGAATTAAAAGTATCTTCCGAGAACCGAAAAAGTATACAAGTTTTTCCGACGCCAGAATCACCAATTAGTAACAATTTGAATAAATAATCGTATGTTTTAGCCATGGCCTGTGATTTAGTTAATTTGATATATTAAAAATATTTTCTGTAGCCACCTAACAGATTTAAATACACTCACTAGACAAGCAACATACCATTACTTCAGCACTAGTAGACAGACAGATCTAAACAATTATCCACGTTTGTCAATTTGAGAGCGACACCTACATCCTAAAGTAGATAAGAGATTTTTCTGAGTAATCAAAGAAAGGAAGTTTATTTTACATGGAAGCTACTTTTAGTATCCTTTATTAAACTTGAAACCATTTTTCACAGAAGTTTCTATTTTCTTTTGTTAATAAAGATTTTGTCAAATATTAGCATGCAAACGACTGAAAAAAAATGAAACTGGTAATTTAAATAAATTACAGACTGTCGTAGAAATTTTGGAAAGAAATTTTGAGTTAATGGTCTTTAGACTGAGTAGAAAACTATAATTTTTGGAAAAAATAGCATTTTGAATAACGTTTTTGCTATTTTTTGTCAACTTAATGTGGTTTTTGTTTTGCATTGAAAGGGAAGTTGATTAAAATGTTTGGATTTTATTCTCTTGGAGAACTTTGAGTAGTGCGATTGATTCTGGTGATTATTTAACTTTTGGCCAAAAAGAAGTTTGAAGGAAACTCGGTTTTTGAATTGCAGGTTAAAATATAGAAACCTAAACAAAGGGGATGTTTATAGTTTAGATGCGTAGCTCCGCCTTAAGCTTTCTGCTCAGCTGATTGCTGTTTTCAAGATGGTTGCCTTATCATTCAGTCTTATAATTTTCCTTAATCAAGCACGTTGTTCAGTTAGTGATGAATGCTATCACTATGAAACTGGAAAGCAGACAGCTATCTGTTCCTTTAACCAAAGAGAAATCAAGAGTATCCTTAGTTGGAAAGAAATGTAAAAACAATAGAAAGAAATCCATCCCAGCTAACACTGACAAAGACGCCGTGCTTAAAAGCCATGGCCTGGGACGTAAATCCGGTGATACTGTTGATCCTACTGAATCAAAATCAAATATGCCTTTAGAATTTAACTCCTCCAAGAAAGTGCGGCCTAAAAAAGTGGTCCCTAAAGTTAATGATAAAATGCCCCCTAAATCGGAGAAGATGCAAGAGCGCCTAGAACAGTTTTTGAGGTAAATATGACAGTAACAATATATATAAAGCAGCCAGTAATCAATTTAGAGTTGAATATTTCCAAATCGTATTTTTGAGTCGATATATTTTGTTTAGATGCCCCTAAAAATAGTGATGTGGATCTAGAGCAGAAATTCTGTGATTGTTTTTTACTATTCTATGTTGTAATATTTACATTGAGTTTGAACAATTCATTCAACTTGCATGTCAGTGACAATCATTTTGAAAAACATCCTTTGTTAAAGATCTTGTGTATTGATTACATAGGTCAAATATGGAAAATGGTACTAATTTTGTAGCATTCTAATGTTTTTTTTTGATTGATGTATTTAGAGGTCTTATAAATAGCACTGAATGTATCAATTTCAACTGAGCCAAACACTAAATAGTGATCATTTTCCTATTTTAATTCATTGTAATTTCATAATTTTCTAACTTCCTGATATTCTTTCTACCAGTCGATATGGTTATTTAGTCATCAGTATACAGAGTAGAAGCACTGTAGGAAATCTTTAATCCTCAGCAATAAAGCAGGGTAAGACAATAGGTGCAGAATGTCCACGTCAACTAAACATTTTCCCTAAGTTGCCAAAAGATTCTATTTGGGTACGATTTTAAATTTATTTTGTTTACATGGATGTGTAGTATATACACACAGTGTAGAGCTTGTTATGACATTTGTACTTTTGGACCTTTTATCTTTTTAAGGGGAATTTTTTGTTGAGGGTAATTGTTTTGCATATTCTGTTATGTTTTTTACAAAAGTTACACAATTTTCTTTAAAAGTACTGCTTATTGATCTCTGTAAATGTTACCATAGTTTCAGATTGAGGAAGGATAACAGTTTCAGAGTGAGGTAGGATAAAGCGGCATGCGATTCCATCAGTTATTATACTAGTGAGTAGTTTCTTGGAAGGAAGAATTAGTGGTTGATTGACTGGAATTTGCTTTATACATTGAAAAAATACTGGAAAGTTATCTAGCCAAGAATATGTTCATATTGCAAAATTAGAGGCTCAGTTCATCATTTAATATCTGGCAGCCCAATCGTTTGGATAGATTCTGGGTCAGTTGAAGTTAAGATGTGCCGATATTTTTGAATTTTGCTAGATTTTATTGAACTCAACTTTGAAGACTAATGCTATGTAGTAATAATAAAGTTACCTGGGGGTGATATGCCTGGCATAAAAAACATTTCTCGATCCACAAGCGCATGAATTGGGAGGTAATCCTGTAAACTGGTCGCTAAAATATTCTTGTGAATGCAACAGATATGCATGCTCATCAAATGTTAGGCCGCTAAGCCTTTCACCAACGTGTGGGTGGTATGTGAAGGGGTACTAATCCACAGCGCTACCTCTGAGTCTTGAACAGAGCAATAAGTTCCACAACATCCATCTGCCAACCTCACTCCTACTGTCACTAATATTTTGGCAGTTTAACAGTTAATTTCTTCACATTGACCATTCAACAGTCGTACCTTGATTTTTATTGGTCGGGAAAACCACTCCATCATGCCAGTAATGGCAAGATCCCTTCGATCAATCATGTTTTAACTTCTTTCACTGGTCAGACATTTTTATTGATACTTAGTATTTCATTAATTTTATCAGACTTGTAGGGACACCGTCTGCATGCATAGCTTTTTGCCTTACATTGCTGCAGCATTTTACCATTCTTATAATTCATCATTTTGTAATTACTTTTCATATTAGAATTTTAATAGTCGACTCGAGTGGTTCCCATTGTGTCATAATTTTCTTGTTATGTTTAGCCATAATTTTTTAGTGACTTACTTGCATAACATCTTTTATATTGCACCTTTTACATCATCTAAACTGCATCATATCTGTACAAAATTTTTTTTTATATTCTTTTATTGTTCTCATTTATTTATTTTTACTGGTTTACATCATCTTGCATTCAGCACAGCTTGTTTGTCTTTGGGCTTTGTGCACCACAAAACCCAACCAATAAAGGTGAAAATTAAGAAATTTTGTAAGTGACCACTTATGAGCATTCACATGTTTAGTAGAATACACACACACATTATATATATCTATATCAAAAATAGATTTTCTCGAAATACCAGCACTATGGAAATACTCAAGTCATGTGTACAAGAAAGTACTAATCTTCAGCCTTCTTTCCCTAGATTGCTTTGCGTTTTCCCACTCCAAGCGTTTTTTCCCCTAAATTCCAAGTAATCTCCATATTTTCCTGAAAAAATAAACGTAAAATTTGAGGTTCCCACCATATAAATAAAAGTTTTTAAGAAAGTGTGGCGACGGTAGCAAAATTTTTCAGTCTCCACTTTCAAACATTCAACTGTTAATTTTTACCAACCAACTTCACAAGGATCAGCGTGTGTTGTAGAGTAATGTTTCATTAGTGAACCACCTGGGAACTGTTGTTGATACTTGATTATTTCTAGACTTGTGTTGAGGGGTTACAAGTCTAAATTGTTACCTTTGTGAGTCCCAACCCTTACTGTAGACAAATCTGGTCATGCCTATCGAAATGGGTAAATTCCCATTTGGTATTAGGTAATTGAAATATTGCAGTTGAGAGAGTTGTGATTTTTTTTCTTAAGTTCAAGTATTTTGAATAAAGAGTACGAGTAGGTTCAGTATAATTTATATTGCTGTTGTCTATCCATAATGTTTTTATTTATTTCTTTTTATTATTTAATTATTTTTGTTTGTATTTGTTTATTGTGTTATAAGTATTGTTAATTTAACTTTTGTAAGCAATGTAAATACTGAAAGTATAAAGTTCTGAAAGTATCAGAGCAAGGCTTCAGCTGTGGAACCTATTCTCATGGTAATGTAAAATTTTCATAAAAGTAAGAATGAAATGTATTAGTTTTAGTAGGTGAGTTATTGTGTATATATTGAGTAGCTATTAGTTGATTTTTATATATTTATTTGCATGTTTCTTTTTGTACTTGTTTATACACATGCATGGAAAAAAAAATATGTATCTGTTATTATGTATTTGCATGAAAAATAATATGTATGTATTAAATTTATATTAATATATTTTCTTTTCCAGTCCCGGAGTGAAGGAGAAGATATCTTCAATTTTGGTAAGTCTTGAATAAAGACTACAAAATCTGTCTAAGTTCAGCAATTTAAGTGATGATATGTATATAGAATATCTGGTATTAATATTAGTTATCACCATGTGTTGATGCAGTGATCTTTTTGTACCACTGTCCATTAAATTGTTACCAACTTTTAGCATGACAATTTTTTCCTAGTGTGTTGAAAGCTAAAATGTTGATTGAACAGTTTCGAATTTATTACTTGTATAGGTTTATTTCTTTTATCCAAGCCCAAAGTTAATAACTTTGGAATGAACTGTATTTCACTTTAATTTGCATATTAATATGAACTAGAGCAATCACAATATATTAAAGAGGTGCTTAATAAAAGAGCTCAAGTTAAAAAATAATTTTTTGCTAAGAACAGGGTTGAAGGAAACAAGATATTAATTTTTACATTTTGAAACAGCAAATCAAAAATTCAGTCTTGCACACAATTAATAAAACATAAAAAGTTGTAAAAGAAAATCTGAAAACAACTGACTATTTAAGAACTAAAAAATAAATGTTCATTACATTCAATTATATTTCTATTGAGATAAAACTTTTCAAGCAGAATATTGTAATGTTTAAAACTTCTTTGATTAATGTTGTATCTGATCATCTTAAAAACAAAAAGTGAACAATTCTTGTATATTTGTTAACTTTTTATGGGGGAAACAGGCCAAAGGATTTCAATGAAATGAATGGAATCTAATGCTATCACTTATCAGGTGTCAGAAAACAGTTTAGCTAAGTCCTGACTTAGGGAAAGTTTGTTTACTTATTGTGCTTCTTTGTGTAATTAGTAATCCTACACAGGAAGCAATTCTTCTAAATTTTTAGGGTTTATGCACAAAAGATTTTGATTTTTCAAAATTTCTAACTGATATTATTCCAAGTACAACCAATGTTTTAAATTCCCTTTACTTCAACAGATTTTCAGTTTTAAATTGAATCTGTATACTGGTACTTTTTTTAATTTAGAGATTTGGTTTCTAAATGGAAACCACAGTTTTCTATAACTCCCTTAAAACATGAAAAACTAATTTAAATTAAATTTTTTTAATCTTTCAATGAAAAGATATATACAAGTTTTGAAATTGTATATTTGAACTACAACGTATGACTACCCATTTTAATTTAACTTAACCCATCTTATTTTAAAGTGATATTTTAAAACTACTGGTCATTTGAAAATACAAAATTACGCATCTTACTTAAACATGTTATCATTTGTATATTTTATTTATTTTTTGAAACATAATTCTACAAATGATTACGTATTCAATCACATATTTAAGGAAAGGATGTATGTATATTACATATACCGCCAAGAAATTACCCATGTCTGATATTTTTCAGGAAATAAATAAATCATTAAAGTATGACTTCTAAAATAATATATCTGCAATTGGTAATATAACGGAACACATACAATCAAACAAACAAAATTTCAATCCTTGATGAATTGCAAAATTCTTATAAAAGAGTATCAGCAAACATATGGAATTTCGACTCCTGAATATATTCTGAAATGGAACAATTAGACAAAAATCTTTTGCACAATATTGATACAGAGAATAATGATTTATTTACAAAAAGAACACATGTTAATAAAACTTAGGAATTCTCAAATATGAAAACATCTCAAGTTGACAACATCTCTGTCAACTCAAACATTAATTATGGCATTGTCAGATTCCAAGAAGCAAAATTACGCTTTTATGATCAATGAATTTTTGTTTTAGATTTTCGTGTTCCATTATAAGTGTAAGTTTTGTAAAATTAAATAGTTTTAATATTCTTTCTTCATCAATCAAATATTTATAAATTATTAACACCATAGGAACAAATAAAACAGTTGAAACAAAAATATTATAATTTAATTTGTCTTGGAAAAAATTTTTGGTACCGGTAAAACAATATTATTTGAAAACCTGATTTTTTAGATCAACAGTAGTAAAATAATCTGAGCTGCATACAGGAATAATTTTATACTCTTATTTCTATGGTGATTTCGAATTGTTTAGGGCCCTTTCTGCACACCTAGGACGGGGAATAAAAGTTCGCCTAAGATGGCCAGCCATAAGGTTCCAAAGTATAAGTGTAAATTTGGTGTTTATTAGTCAAATGGTGTAGATTTTTACAGAGAACATACAGTTGCCAACTCTGCTTTATATATAAATTACATTATTCAAGAACATACATGTTTATTCATATTTAAGCCTTCATTTTACAACTACCTTTACACCATACCATGCAGTAAAGTAACCATACCTCATGGTAGGGTTTACACCATACCACATGAGGTAAAGTATACCTCATGGTATGGGGTAAAGTGGGTAGCAGGCAACAACCGACAACAGAAATAGACTGAGTATGTGGGTGAAGTTGATGTCCTAAGATCTCTTGAGAGTAAATCACGTGGACTTGCGAATTGACAATGCCAATCTTCTGTACTTTTTATCGTCTGTAGTGTAGTCACTTTAACCAATCAATAATTTAGGATTCATACTTTTACCCACAACCACATGACAGATTTTTAAACTGAGAAGAAATTGTTAGAAATAACATGAAGCTGTGGGCACATGCTCTGTCTAATTTCATTAGAAGGTCAATGGTAGCAGGTGGTGTAAAGTGGGTAATTCATAGAAGTTAGGAATCATATTAAATGGTGAAATAGTTATTGACACAATATAATTCATAAGTGTATTAAAAAGAACAGTTTTTGTTGAATGAGCCACTATTAAATTAATTCTCTTTGTTCAATGAGCTTCTATTTTTTAGTAGTCTTCTAAATGCCAAACTTACAATACATAACAATATTTTGAATGCTGTTGATGAACAATGTTTGAGTGTTCATTTCACTGTAAAAAAATTTCTACACAATACAAAGCATGTATTATTTCAAATTCATGAAAACATTATATTAACGTGAATTTTTTGAAAGATAGATGTTACATATAAACTATCTATGATTATCAAATGTAGGTTTTGGCAATGTATATATAATAAATACTTCCAATATCTTATGCCAACTTCCTCGCTTACTAGAAATATACCATCCATTAACTCTTAGATTTTTTAAAAAGAAGTATTACTGTGATTGCATCTTTCCTGACTTTTGTTACTTGCTCAACAAGTTTATTTAACTGATTTCTGGTCTATATATTGTCTAAGAACCTTGCTTAACCCTTTGACTATGGCAATAGATATAACTGATGAGATTCTTTCTTGTCGACCTGCTGTACCGGCTTCAAGTCTAATATTGCTGCAATCAATTTTACTCTGATGTTCAATATTTTCTAATGGTTCCGTATTTGCTATAAGAGCTATAGTTGATGTTCTCATTTTTTTCTTTCTACTAGACCTATCTTATCTTTCTTGAAATAATTGCTCTTAGATGCTAGAGCCTCTGTATATACCTCACCTATTTTTCTAAACCCTTTTCCTCAATGAATTCTGAGCAACATTTTAAAAATCAGTAGACATAAGAGTTGAGAAGATTGTTAATATGGCTAATTTCAGGTTTTTTAACAGTGAACATACGTCATCTGGTATGTAAGTTGCTTGAAAATTATACATGACTAGGGGGCCCGCTCCCTGCTCGCTAACGCTCGCCAACCCCCAGAGGACTGCGCGAACCTATGCTCGCTTCGCTCGCATCAATGAAGACATGTGTCCTTGCAGAAGAAATTGTTTACAAAATATGATATTCCAAAAAAATATTTTTAAAACCTAAATTTTATGCTGTTTTTCAGAAAAGATATTTACAGTACCTCTGGAATCAGAATTCAAATGGAAACTTTGAGCAAATTTTGACTCGAATTGTGAGCGTTGATTTGGAAATTGAAAACCCAGCATGTTGGTTGTGTGTACATTTACCCAGTACTCGAGCCACCCACGCTTTTTCATTGAGTTTGTTGTCGAAAGTTGTAATGCAAGCGTCTTGTTGAACTATAATAGTTTGCCCCGAAACGGACCTTTTTTTAAAAATGACTATGAAAAGATCCTCCATTTTCTTTGATTTCTATTATTTACTGCAACAGCTCAACTAAAATTCGTTTTTTTTTTCAATAAAATTTCATCCGATAACGCTATAAATTCAATTGAAGCGCGAGGCTTTGGGATAAACAAAGAATCGTACAATGTTGCCAAAACGCGAAAACAAATAACGTCTTTTTTGCGTGCCACGTAAAGAAATATATACTATATAGATTTCTTCCTTTGAAGCTTGATTTCCTTCATTTTGTGACAAGCTTACAACACATTGAATTTCATTCTGAGAAATTAATGCCCTTTCTATCCTCACAATTCTGCATTCCTCAGATATTCTTCATAGCCGGTTGTGCTGCTCCAGTGTGCCGTTAATAAATTACCATCACCCTTAAATTCTTTCTTTGCATGGTCAATTTTTTAATGATTCACATAAACGTTTCAATTGACATAGAAATGTGACCTATGAAATTATTTCTTCTGCAATGAACTTTTTCAAATTATGATTTATTTATTTAATTTATTTATGCCTTGTATCTAAAAGTTTTGGTTGAAAGCAACATTTTTCTAGAACTTTCAACCTAATTTCTTTAGAGAAAATATTTATTTTTTTAGATTTTGGAAGTTAATCTAACTTTAGTAAATATCTTTCACAGAATGATGTTAGATCCTTGACTGATGTGGAGAAGTTGTATTTGTATTTGCAGCTACCAACTGGAGCATCTCTGGAAGTTGATCCTTTGAAACCGTAAGAGTGTTCTGATGATTTTATATTCCCAATTTTCTTTACATAAAATCCTTTTAATAATATAGTATAAAATGTAACAACCAAAAAAAAAGGAATGAAAAGTTAATTAAAAAAATATAATTAATCTGGATATGTAAATAATATCTAAGTAATGGCTATTAGGGGCCCAAGAAAATTCTTGTTACACTGAAAATATTACCCAAAAGTCTTAAATTTTAAAATGAGCTCTGTAAAATTTTTATTCCAGTCTACAAATACAGTTTAAAGACTGATAATAGTAAAGCACAGCTGATATTCTTTATCAATGAAGACAGCTGATATTCTTTACTAAAGATGCAAAATTGCGGTCATCTCAATTTGCATCGTAAATAAAGTAGATTTTGAATATTTGCATTACCTGCTTCAATTACTATATGAAGTATATTTATAATAAACAAGCTTCATTTGCCCGTCAGAGCAACTTCTCTTGCTGTGGAGAGGAAAAGTCAACAAATCAAGTTAAAATTGTCCAAAATCCGGACGTTTTGCTAACCGGCGTTTTTTTTGTATTTTTCTCATTTTTTACATCTTTCTGACAATTTTTGAACAACAAGGAGTTAAACCTGGGCTTAATTGATGAAACAACACAAAATAACAGACATGTTCAGAGTAAATACCAAAAAAGTAAAATTTGTTGCATTGTATTAAAAGGTTTTTCCTTTTAAAAAAATCTTTTACATCTACTATTTTACTATTGCAAAAGCAAAATTCGCGCGAGGGGGGAGGTTAGATTAAAAAAATTTTGACAAAAAATGCAAATAATCGGAAATGTGCTGAAGTCTGAAATATGGAATAGCCTAGGTCCGGAGGATTCCGGATTTGGGACTTTGTACTCTATCAATAATTTAAAATGTTGGATGCCAATTACAGTGACTAAAATGCAGAGGAATATGTGAACTGTAATTCTGGAATGTGAAGCACAGTCTCACTGGATATTTATCGGTCCGGTCTAGCAGACCATCCAACAATTCAATTTGTCAGATAGCATTTTTGAAATATCCGTTAATATCAGACAGTCGTGTGCTAGGTACCAATATAAAACAATGCAATTTTACTATAAAACTTTTAAGTAACAATAAAAAACATTTGTGTGCATGCAAATAATTAAATATGTAAATTATTCCATTTTCAAGAATATTCTTCAAATTTCACTTTCATGAATTGTTTTACGCATTGGATTTCAAAATGATTAGTGATTGTTATGCCCATAGCTATTTAGTGAATAGTTGTTTATCTTAATTTTTTCTCTTTTATTTAGTGTATCTTTTCTCTACTATTCCTTTTAGGAAAGCCCAAAACCCCTTGGGCAAGAAGGCAGATGAAGAAGGTATGATTGCTGTTACTTGGATTCAAAGTCATTTTGAAGAAGACCCAGATGTTTCTCTGCCTAAGCAAGAAGTGTACAATGAATATCAGTAAGTAATATGTTTCTTTTCAATTTTTTTATCTTGTTTAAGTTTAATTGAGAGTCACACACATTTTATTAAATTTTCTAATTTGAAAGTTTTCTTGCTAAGTGGGTTGCTTTTATTTATAATTACTCTAGATCCTACTGTCACATGACTCAAACAGATTCCCTTTGTGCTGCTGATTTTGGTAAAGTGATGAAGCAGATATTTCCTTCAGTTAAACCCCGCAGACTTGGTACCAGAGGAAATTCTAGGTATAAATCTTATTTCTTAATTACAGCCCTCCTTGTTTCATTTTCCTTTGTGGTTGGGTAATTCCTTATAAAAATTTATTTTAATAAAATTCTGTTGTGATATTAAGATTCTTAAGCTCTATACTTGATTTAAAATTGTGTTTGAAGGTATGGGGAAATTGCTTCCATCATTTAAAAATAAACAAGAACTCATTTAAGACTGAATTTTCTATGTAGTCACAACTTAGTCTTAACTTTGCATATGTGCAGTGAAGCAAATTTGTTTTAATTGTGCTAATGGTGAAGGGATTAAAAAAAAGAAAAAGTTGAATAAAAATATACTTTTTGGCTTTTTACACTATTGAAAAAAAAATTATCATTTGAAACATTCCTTGTATCTTAAAAAGATCAAGCCGGTTTGAAAACTGATAACTTTGACAAAACATGTTTGATTTATTTAAGAAATGGGCCTGAAATCTCATTTTAAATACCCTTTAATTTGTGTTATAGAACATCTTTTTGACATCACAGATTAATTATTGAAAATGTAATTAAATAAGCAATGGGATACTAATAATACTAATCTTCTTTCCAGCTTCAGCTTATCAATATTTTTATATTGGAACAAGTCGCACACAAGTAGTTGTACTTATGTGGTTCTGAAGTTCTTTGTTACATTTCTGAACCTCTTGATTGTGACATTTCATGATTCATCCTACAAGATTGCAGAAATATGACAAGCAGGTGGGAAGACAGTCTTCACAAAAGCAGAGAAATATTACCTGCTGTTGAGCCTACAGACCTCCCAGAGGCGACTAAAAAAGCGACTATTTTCAAGGCAAGGCGACTATGGCGCCTTTTTTCAGAAAATTAACATTGAAAAACGTCAAAAGCTACTATTTTGGAGAAAAAAAAGGCAACTATTTTCATTGCACGGCGACTTTTTCTTAGAAACTCGATATTTGCGATTTATTTCGATTTATCAATTTATGGTCGTTCAGTATCATCGAGGCATAATAATCGATTATAGCCGTGCATGAATATTAGAGCAAATCAATATAATACGGACAATTGATTTGTACTATTATTTTCTGCTATATTTTGTGACAGTTCTTTTTGTGGGGTCAGGTGTGACCACTGCTCTCTAACCCCCGGTAATTGCTACGAATTCCTTCCCAAAACAAATGGGAATTCGAACCTATTGGATAACAGCCATCATGGCATTGCAGGTGGTGTTGGTTTGCTTCGCAAACCAAATTCCAATTGCGAAGAGATCCAATCGGCGTGACGTCACAATTTCTTGCAAAAATATAAATATTTGATTGAAAAAATTATTATTAAAAAGAAAATCAAATGGAAGGTATCGATCTGTTGTAAAATAGATTTCAAATCAGTTGAAATTTTAAACCTATCTTTAACGATACCAATTTTACAAAAAAGAAGAAAGCAATGCCAGTCAAAATATTTTGTATTTGTTTTGCTGAGCGCAGAAATGAAATCTTATTCATGTCATTTGGAATTAAACAAAGGTCATTCTGCGCAGCGGCGTTCGTATCGGAAAAAGTATAAAATTACAATTTAAAAATGATTTATTTAGAAAAAATCATATTTTTAGATATCGATGTTATGTGAAATTTTCCGCAGATTTCAAATCCGTTGAAATTTTTACTATATATTTAACGGTCTAGGAGATAGAAAAGAGACCAACATAACTTAAGTTAAAATTTATTTGTTTTGTCTTCCTGCTAAAATCATTCCTCAGCAAAACCAAACGGAAGTGGAAAAAATAAGTGTAGAATATGTAATCTTTCATGCTGTTGCCACTCCAAAAAAAAAAAAAACAATAATAATTAAATTTCCATTGAGATTAAGTGATGAGTCATCCGCCATCTGCTTTCGAGTTTCCACGCAAACGATCTGTCCTGGTTTATTTTATTCCAGAAACAAAACAAAAGTGCTTTTTTATTCTCCAGGCCAAGTTTGTATGTTCGTGATCGTTAAAGATTATGTGAAAATTACAACGGATTTGAAATCTGCGGAAAATTTTACACCAGTTTGATACCTTAAATGTGATTTTCTATAAATAAATAATTTTTCAATTGTAACTTTTTTTTTTCGCTTTTTAAACTGTTCATCAGTTTCTATTGAAATGTGTGAACAAAAACGGATTCAACATTTTTAGATCAACTATAATCGGTCAATTGAACTTGATTCGTGAGAACGCGCCTAAAAGAACACTTGCGTCGTAATTTTAGAATTTTTTTTTTTATGAAACATTTTTTTTTTTTTTAGCACATATTATTTTAACTGTTTGTAAAGGTTCCATTTGTTGTTACCCTGCAGCAGCTTTCTGTGTCTAATATAGTGCTAAATTTTACAAAAATGAGGAGACTATTTTGGCTACTATTTTTCACATATGAGGCAACTGAAGCGACTATTTTCAAAGGTAAGAACCACTGGGAGGCCTGAACCTATTGCCTTAAAATATTGTTTGAACCTCTTGGAACTGTTTCAATTGCACTTAGAACTAAGAGAGAACACTATTTTGTTATACATACAATAACAATTGCATACATTAACAATTAATTCTTCATCTGTAAGTTGTCAAAAGGGATTTCTTTTTTTTTTTAAATGGGGAAACTTAAGTCTAGCATAGGAAAAGTTTTTTACATCATTATTTATAGCTGTATCACCAATGTTGTTATTTTTTAAATTATCTGTTGATTCTATCCCTTAAATTATTTATTATGATTTTTAGCACTTTATTATTGCACACTTGAAATGAAAACATTAAATTTTCTTTAAATTGATTTACAACAATTGAATTTAGTGAAAAATTTTTTGGAAGTGCAAATTTGGAAAATAATTAAAATATTAAATTGTTCACAATTTTTACTACTGTTTATTCTTCCTACATGTTTTATGAAATATTTTTGTGTTGTATATATTTTTTATTTTACTTGAATAGGTACTGTTATAGTGGATTAAGGAAAAAAGTTAAATTGAAACCTCCAAGATTACCCGACATGCAAGCAGAAGTTGAAAATTCTGATGTAAGAAAATTGATTTTAGTAGCTTTTAAAAGAGGCTGAAATAATAGTAGAGATGCAAAATAATAATCAGAGTTCAAAAAGAATGTCTTAAACTGCTGTATATTGTATAACAAAAAGATTTTGCAGTGAAATTGTTTAAAATATTGAAAACACTAGGTCAATAAATGCAATATTAAGATTAGAGCTCACTTATTGGGAACTACTTAATGGTTGAATTTTATGATTTGTCCACAATAAGAAAAGTTCGAATTTGAAGTCTATTTTTATTTTATTTAATTCTTTTATTAAACAGATGTTTCACTTTTCATTTATTAAGCATTTTCAGGTATACAAATATGATTATCCATTGAAATTTTTGTTATTTTAATCATATTTTTGAAAATATTGGAAAATTTTTACAATGCAGAAAACAAAAGAACAGGTAACTTTAGTTTCCAGTTGCTCAGAAAAAGGTGTTAAAAAGTCATAAAAATACTACAAATTAGATCAAATCTGTCTTAGATGAAATATAAACCTTTAGTTAGTATAAAATAATAAACCTTTAATTTATGCTAATAATGTTTAGACTGAATAAAATGTAAATTCCTTTTGTCAGTAAAAGTTAAGTTTCAAGTTTTTTTAAAACTTAAATTTGATAAATTTAAAATGTCTAAAATATAAATTATAATTTTAAATAAGACCAGTCCAGAGGGATTGAAAATGTTAAGATTTTTGGATTTTCCATCCAACTTTCATAAATTTTTGTTTCAACTGTGGGGAAAATGTGCCTTCAAGAATTCTGGTTGGTAGCTAATAATCTATCATAGAAACTGCCAGAAAAATAATTGTTTAATAGAAAGAAAGTTTACTCTTGCTCTTCTTAATTTAGTTTGAGTAAGTAGGAATAATGATCAGTATGATAGTATTACTCTCTCGAATACTTGAAGAGAAGGTAATCTGGGACCATTCCATGACATTTTTAAAGTCCAGTGTGTTTTGTTAAATATTAAATGGGAATTCCACTCTGCCTGTAAAACAAAATACTTTGTGCCATATTTTTATCAAAGCTATTATGTGCTTGTTTTACATAACTCCTTTTTCCCCATCAGACAGAACAAGTCAGGAAAAGATTGTCCCTTATGTTTTAGAGAATTATGGTAGATCTGAAAAGAACTGTTAATGTTATTGCTTCTCATGTTTAACAAATGGCCAGACTCAAATTAAGCAGCTTCTGCTAAGGCACCAACGTGGAGGAATCAGCATCACCTCCAACCAGTGCCTTATTTGCTTTGATGATGGAGAGACTTGGGTGCATATCTTGTTCAACTGCTCTGGAAAGAACACTTCTTAAAGAATTCTTTTAAGAAAATTTTCTCCTTTTCTTCATAATTTTCATAGAGAAAATGGGATTTATCTGTTCATGTTTCATTTCATATATATTGCTTCTCTGGTTTATAGAAGACATTGGGAAATCGGCATTAATACATAGTGCTCATGTATCAATATGTCATGTAACACAACTCATTCTCAGCAGCGTGTTCTTTTGATCTCTTTTCTTTACCAGATTAGCCTCAAAGAATTATTATGAACCATGTGAGAAAATTTGTGATAGTTTATAGATATTACTTTATTTGAAAATATTCAACTTAAATTTTAGCTGAATAAATTGAACTGAATATTTGTTTTTTGGCAATGAAAGAAAGATGGGAATGCTTCTTTATTGCATGAAGTTGAAGTAGAAGGTTTGGATTGCAACTTAAATTTTGTTTTTATATTTATTTGGTGTATTTTAACCCATACAAAATACCAATTTTGCTGATTTGAAGGAATTAAATTTAATAGAAATTTCTTCATTACAAAAGTCTTTTGACTCACAAATGATTTTAAATTTTTGATTGTTCACTTGCAGTTAAATGAGGAGTCTACCAAAGATGAAGGTACATCTGCAGCTTGCCACATACTTTTACATTGGGCAGAGAAGCTTTTTGGTTTGAAATTCACATCTCTGAAGAACTTGGCATCTCATCTGCTGGAAAACATGTATGTCGACAATCGGTCAGTTGCTGCTTTTACTGTTCTCCTGGAAAGTTCACCTCAAGTTCTCGAGAAAGGTTTGCATGCTTTTTTAGATTGTATTGCATTGGAGTGGCAAGTACAGAATTGTAAAACCTGCATGAATTGCTCCCGTTAATTCTAATAAAGAAGCTCTTAATATAAAGGTCATGGTTATTGTTAAACCAATTTACAAATGTACAAAATCAGTGTGATGACTCATATCTGCAGACAACTTTTTCCGTTGTTAGGTAAGATGTATTTCCTTCCCTTTGTAAACAATTATATATTTTGGGTGTATATTCTTCTGTTAAATGCAAATAACTTGATAAAAGCTTTAAATTGAAATTTGGCATAATTTGAAGCTTTTTATGTTACATTATTTTAATTGTCCTGCTTCTTTCACTTTGTTGCACTGAAAAAACTAAGATTGCTGAATTACTTTCTTTGCTCAAACTGTTTCTGTCATCTCGATAATCACTAGTGCTATAGATTAATTTGAAAGCAATACATATGTGTGTCCCTTTTATATAAATTCATAGAATGGAGTTCTGTTCATAACAAAAAGAATGAATACCCCAAAACAAGAAGGGAGACAAAAAATAATATGTAAGATGGTTTCTTTAAAATAAAGTTCACTACAGTTTTTATTTACTTAGAAAAGAATAATACAAAGTCTATATTTATAAAAAAAGGATGTGTGTGTGTGTGAAAATTCTCTATACAAAGCTATGCTGTTTGACCAATCGACACCAAATTTGGAACACTTATACTTTAGAACACTGGAAAACATAGGCTATTTCTTTACTGTCTTTAGACCAATCTGTAGCCATGAAAATTGGCACACAGGTACTCCTAAAAGTGTCACTTGAAGCCCCAATTTTAAAATCTAAAGTTTGTTTTTCTGCAATAAGTGGACGTGGACAAGGAAACACGTTCTACAGGGTTTGTGAATGAGTTAACACAGTGAAATGTTCCGGTAGGAAACACGTTCTACAGAGTTTGTGTATTTGCGTTAACACAGGAAAATGTTGGGGTCATATTTTAGCTGTCACAGTCATATTTGAAGCCTGAGCAACGCCAGGTTATTCAGCTAGTAATCTATATATCTAAAGCAGAGTTGGCATCTGTCTTTCTGTCTGTTCTTTATACAAATCTACACCGTTTAACCAAAGTTGATACACTTATACTGTGGAACCCTACAGTTAAGAGTTAGCCTATTGTAAATAGGCTAACTCTTAACACCTGTTCTATTTGTCCTGGGTGCGCAGAAGGGGCCCAAAACATTTTTAAATTGCTATAGAAATAACATTGAGAAAAAAATGATTGAAGTATGTAGCTCGGATTGTTTTACCAGTGTTGATCAAAAATAAAGTTTTTTAGTATTGCACAAAAAAATTTGTTTTTCCAAAACAAATAAAATTTTAATATTTATGTTTCACCTGACTTTTTATTTCTTCTCATGGTGTAAACAATACATAAATATTTGATTGATAAAGAAAGAAAATATTTAAAATATTTAATTGTACTTAACACTTACATTTTGTAATGGAACACAAAAAGCCCAGATAAAAATATCAGTGATCAATAAAAACCTAATTTTGCTACTCTATCTCTGGCAATGCCAGAATTAATGTTTAAGTTTTCAATTTGATTTAGAATTCTGTCTGCGAATTTGATTTGACCGAGAGATGTGGTCTTATTTGGGGATTTCTTGGTGGCATATGTATGTTTTGACCAACTTTCCTCAAACATTTGATTGAATAAGTAATGATTTGGAGGATTCTGTTTCATAAAAATAAATGAAATATGCAAAACAAGCTTTTTAAGTAAGGTGTATAACATCTTTTTTAAAGTGATCATATTTTCTTTTCGTTCAAGTATTTAATTCCATAAGTTCAAGTATTTTAAATATTGCAGAAATATTATTTAGGAGTAAAATTTTTACCATATTTTTTTTCTGAGTAATATCACAGACATGGATAGTATGTGCATATTTCGACCAACTTTTTTTAAATCTTAAAGTTGAATACGTAATGGTTTGTAGATTGCTTTTTCATAAAAATAAATGAAATATACGACATTTTAAAATAAGATGTGTAACTTCCTTTTTTAAACTGAATGGTGAAGTTTAAAAAGTCACTTTAAAATAAGATGGGTTACGTTAAATTAAAATGAATAGTCATATGTTATAGTTAAAATACACAGTTCAGTCACATTAATGTGACCACCACCTACTTTCGACGTCAACGTGAAATAACCAATCACAAAAGTCAGGTGGCAGCACATTGCAGTGGAGTGTATATAAAGGATATCCTAGGGCATCGGAAAGCGTTTCAATCGTTGGCGTAATGCAGAAACGTAGCGATTTATCCGACGTCCAAAAGGGCATGATTATTGGGTTTCGGGCCAAGGGTGGAAGCATTTCGGAAACTGCTAATTTTGTGAATCTGTTCGCGTGCCGCTGTGGTAAAAGTATACCGTGCATGGCAAAATGGCACTATCCAAAATCAGCAGCGTGGCACATGTGGTGCACCACGGGCTATAGATGACAGAGGCGAACGAAGGCTACGGAGATACGTTTGGGCGAATAGACGTGCAACTGTTGCACAACTGACTGCCCAAATGAACCAAGGGGCTACCAAGAGTGTATCCTCAACAAGGGTTCAGCGAACGTTGCTGTGCATGGGCCTCCGCAGCAGACGCCTGGTTAATGCACCTATACTGACTGCTGTTCATCGGTGACGAAGGCTGGAATTTGCACTGCAGTACCGCAACTGGACGTCCACAGAGTGGCGACAGGTGGCTTTTTCTGATGAATCACGATTTATGCTCCATCGGACAGATGGCCGTTGGCGTATACGGCATGAAATGTCTGAAAGCAAACACCCTGCAACAATTGCCGAAAGGATCCAGGCTGGAGGAGGGAGCATAATGGTTTGGGGAATGTTTTCCTGGCATTCGCTGGGTGCACTCATCATCAGAAACCTAATCGACTCTCTTCCTGCACGTCTCACATCGGTCCGTTCTGCCAAAGGTGGTTATTCTGGCTTTTGACAGGTGGTCACATTAATGTGAATGGACTGTGTATATTAGGGGTGCACAACCTTATTGGGGAAGGGCCAATCCCCACTGTTGAATGATACATGGTGGTCTGCAAAGTTACAGCTCAGACACAATGAAAGTGCTACTACCCAATTATGTATAGCTGTTATTACACTTAATATGTATAGTAAAAAATAATCACTTATTTTTTTAAGATTAAACTTGCAAGTGTTTTCTCAAAAATCTAGGAGCTTGTTACAGGGCTAAATGAATGACATTGTGAACAGTTTAAAAAAATAAGTTAAAAAACATTTCCAATGATTAATCATTTAGAATTTCTTTTAAGAATGTGTCTCAAGAACGTCATATGTACTTTAGCAAATTATTTTGGGTTATAAATTTAATAACAGTAATAGTACAACGAGCAATAAAGATGAGTATCAGAAATGTTAATGATATCAGTAAAATTAGAAATAAAAAATTACAGCATCAAATATATTTAATATTAAAATTTCTAAACCATAAATAACAATAATGTTACAGCTTGCTAATGGGATGGCTGATACTGAATTTTACTAACTAATTTAGGTATTTTAGGTTCAATACTGCTAGTAGAAACTCTTAAGACTGATTCTAAATGTTTGTCTTCTTAACTTAAATCCCCTTGGAAGTTTAGTCAAAATGAGTTTAAGGGCCGTAAATTAATGATTCACGGACCGCATGTGGCCCGTGGGCTGCAGGTTGTGCACCTCTAGTGTATATATTGCAAAATATTGATGAAGCTTTTCATTGAAAGTTAATTAAAATTTTACCCATGGCAACTTGTTATCACTGCCGTAGCTTTCAACATGGAATGGTAAACTTAGAACTATAATCAGTTGTGATGTTATGCCCAGACAAACATAGAATATTTTTAGAATAAAAATATATTTATTATCTCTTGGATAGATAAACTATTTACACACTTTTTACATGAAGGAATGCAGTTTCAAAACTGAGGACAGTGAAAATCATCCCTCGTTTAGTTGCACAGAGATCTATCACAGATCATACGAAAGAGGCACACCGTACGCTCTCTCCAGAAGTCCGACTAATAAGTCGAGAAAGTCTCTTCCAGTCCCCTTCTTATAGCTGACCTCACAGCTGGGGACCAATTCCTTCTATTTAGGGTACGGATCAAAGGAACCGACTGGCTCGTTTGTCGGTCAGTCCAAAAAATGTCCGGATTCGCCGACACATTCCGTTCCCATGAGAAACTCCCTACGGGTGTGGATAGCGTAGAATCGGAAAGATGGTCCACAAAGAAGCGGCCTGCTTCAATAGAATCCTTTCCCACGGGTTTCCCTCGACAGTAACCCTTAAAGGGTGTGGATCTCACCACACAGTGTTAAAGATGCCAATTGTGAAAGCAATTTGTTTCTGTTCCAATCCTATCACCTTATTTAAAGAATAGACTTGACTGTCTTCTTGAGGGAGTTGAACTGTAACTTGTAATTGTTTGGGTAAAACATCATTCATACTTTTGGTCATTGTTTAATAGATGTTTTACTTTTATAGGATTTTCCAACTGTGAAGGTGGCATCAAAAAAAGTGATGCTCAAATGCATCTTCAAAGAAAAATACAAGAAAAAGAACTTATCAAAGAACAGAAGAAAAAAATGCAAGAACAACGTTCAAGTATAGCTGTATTAAATAAAGGTAAAACTCCTGCTTCTAAAAAGAAAGGAGTAAAATCCAAGAAAAGCAAGTTGCTTTTAAACTCAGATTTTACAGATCTTTCCACTTTGGTAAGTGACTATTTAAAGGTATACTTTTTTTTCTCAAATATCTATTGTCTTTTAAAATTAGGCAGTCAAATTACTTTAATTTCAAATCAAAATGACTCAAATAACTGAAGACATCAATTCCATACAAAGGAAAAATATCGGCTGAAAACAGCCATATGGTCTACAGAATGTCAAGATATTACCACCATCCAAAGGCACGAATCTGAAAAATCAGTGTTTTGAGAAAAACACATTCAAACTTTTAATGCTTTTGGTAGTTGTCAATTTTGATTATATTTGGAGTTGCTAAATTAGCATTAAAATCATTGATCATCTGGTTTGCCCTCTCCATATTCAGAGTTCTCACTAATTAGGCTCAGGCTGTTATCATGGCTTCACTGAATGAATGAAGCTTCTCCTTTGGATTTTAAGATCCTTGCACATCTTCAAGTTCTTAAACTTGGATTCCGAAATTTTAAGTTACATGTAAGCCCTTAATGGCTTCTATGCTTGGCCTTCCTTTCAAACACTATAATCAGTCTTATAAAATGCTTTGTCCTTTGTACCTTTCTCTGTAATAACAAAATTTGAGGAAGTTGAGAAATTCAAAGAAATCTTTGAAGGTTATATGTTATGGACAACAAAGGGTGCTGGGTTTGTTTCAGCTCCTTGAACAAGATTATTCCAACCCTCGTGAATGTAAACTGGCAAATTTCCGCTCTTTCTCTACATTTGAATAAATGGTTTCACTCCATTTCCTCAATCTCGAAAAAGTGATGTAGGATTTTCAAATCAGCCGTTGTTTTTAACATGGATCCTTGTTTTCACACATTGTCATCACTAAGGAATTTTTTTTCTGACCTTTCCAAAGGAGTACGACATGTGGATGAGAGAACGTCTGTTATATACCTGTTCCTCAAATAATTCAACACAATTGGTGAACAAACAAGAAAACGCGAGTGACAAATTCGTGTAACTGTCACGCTGCTCATAATGCTGAAATAGGCATTCTGGAAATCAGAATTTCCACTAAGAATCGCAATCTGTGCCTTTGGCATAGTATAAAAATTCAAATTGTAATTCGAAAAATGCAGTTGGGTGAAACTGGCCAAAAATACAGATACATACCTTTTGGCATGGTGGTAGCAATATATCTATAATAAGAAATGTAACTAAAATGGTCCTTAGAATTTGCTACATACACACATCATTTTGGTTTTGCATAGTTCAATCATTTTAGAATTAAGGTGATATAGAGGAATATTTGTAAGATATAGAGGAGAGAGTTTTTAGTCGGAAGTAGAATATTTGGTATAAAATTGGTGAATGCATGACCAAAGCTGCTCAGTTTGGTGAGTGATTTTATACCAATTCTAGTAACCAGCATTCTTATTTTAAGCTGTCATTTTAGTTATATTTTGTGTATTGTTTACATTAATATTTAAATTGTTTTTCAACTGTGAATTAAAAAAAATTTAATCAAATAATTTATGCTATTTTACATCAATTGAAATTGGTGACAAATTTTAATTTGCCAACATGTCCCTGTAATCCATCTTTACATGCAAATCTAATTAAATCCATTTTCAGTTTATTTTAAGGTATAAATTTTTATTTAAAGTTAGTATATTTTCTTCATTACACAAGTCATTTTTTTCTGCTTTAGAATCAAATTGCTATTGACTTTTGTTTAATAATTTATGCTCTTTTAGGATAAAGGTACAGATAATTTAGTAACCAAAAACAATGAAAGTTCTTCTGAAGGAACAATGACACAAGAAAATATAAGTTTTGAAATAAAAGAGGAAGATTTTGAGTTGGATCTAATAACAGTCACACCCAGTAAAAGTCCTGCTACTTCTGATGTTGTCACAGAGCAACCTTCTCCTTGCAAGAAAATCAGCCCCCATACAAGTCCTGGAAGCATCTCAGCTGAACTTGAAGACAACATAAAGAAAAAGAATAATTTTTTGCTTTCACCAAGTTCTACACCCGTGTGCATTGCTCAGACCATCCCTGGGATTATTATCGTACCCTCTATACCTCAGCTTGCAGATATTAGTAAACAGAATACAGCTACTCCAAAGTACAAGCGCATCCAACCCAAACCACTGAGGGGTGAAGGTGCCTCTGTGGTCATGAGATCTCGAGCAGGATCAGTAGGCTCAACCATTGTAACTAAATCCAAAACACGATCCAGCGATGGGAGGCGCAGCTCTCATGCCTGGCTTCAATCTGCTTGTAGTCCAGATGGATGCGAAGACAGCGTTTCCAGAAGTGTTTCAAATTCCAGCAGTGTTAAAATTGTTTCTGCGAGATCAAACTCTCAGAGAAACAGCTTTAAGAAAAACAACTTTGTTTTTCCTAAAGATATGGTTGCAAATAAAACATTAGATAGCACTAATGTACTGGATGTGACCAACCCACAACTTACTACTGGTGCTGCTGCAGTTGAGATTATAGCAAATCTTAGCCCTGGTCAAATGTCCAGCAAAAGTATTTCTGAGCTTATGTTAAAATCCTGTCTTGCAGGCCACTGTGTAGACTCTGGTCTTCCATCCGAAGAGAATAACGCAGTCAAAAGACACATAGATGAGAGCGATGAACAGAGTGCCAGTAAAAGACCTCACATGGACTCTGGTCAGAATTTAGATGCGTTTGATTCTATTTTAACGTGGCCTAGAGATATCTATGCGGCTAATAATTTAACTGGTTCATCGTTGCAAAATGCATCCATTCAACCAGCCGGTGAAGAGGAAGTGAGTGTGCATGACATTGAGGGCGATGCTCTGGTTGACTATATGCGTGGAGCCAACCCTAATACTACTGTTTTCACTTCATTACCAACAAAAGAAACCCTAGAGGCAGATCAGAAGCAACTGTCTTCTTCTAACAAAGTGAAAAAGCTATCTCAGCTGCGTATGTTACTCGAGCAAAACCTTCCACGAAAAATTAATTATTCAAGTGTCAGCTGTTCTAAAGATGAAACTAAATCAGAAGTTCCCATAGAATTAATGGGTGACAGTATTTCTTTCTCAAAGCCTGATAGTACTGACATCCTTGGTGAGAAAAAACTTGCTTTATCCAACTTGTCCGGAATTGCTGATCAAATAGGTTTAGGTAGTGTATGTGATTCAGAAGTTTTCCCTAGCGCCGTCAATAATGAGAAACTTAATAGCAATAATTCCCACACCAGTACAATGGAGAGGCTCCTCTCTTTTGATTTAAACATACAGGAGGACCTTAATGAACAGAATGAACTGCTTTCAGATCCTAGTATATTTTTAAATTCTACAAAAAACGACACATCAAAAATGGATGTGAGCCTAAATAGTGGCTTATCGGACTTGAAGCAAAATTTAGAGACTAGTAATTTTTTGCTTACTTCTAATGTGATACCTGATGTAGAATATGTATCCAATCAGATAAGCAATTCCGTGTTTTCTGGGCGTGTTAATACATACACTCAAGTACCGTCAGTTCCACAGAGTCCTAACACTCGACGCCGTGCTTTCAATTTTATGCCTATTTCCCCAAGGCATACTCCCATTCCAGAAAGTTTAAATGCCAATGGAACTTCAAATATATCATCTCCAGTGCCCAATCAATATCCAAGGAACATGATGTCAATAGCTGTTGGCCCTTCCCAACCACCTAGTAATGCTGGCAGTCCATTTGTGTCCCCAAGATCCACACCAGTATCTATGTGCCGTTCACGTCACAGTTCCGATCAAAGCACCTATAGTACATCACGTCACACCCCATTTCAGAACTTTGACTCAGGGGTGTCCTCAGTGTCTTCTTCGCCTTTTATTTCCCCTCAGCCAACTCCAATACCAGTTAGTAGATTAAGACATAACTCAAGCCACGGCTCTAGCAAAACAGTTACATTTTGCTCTGTTAACAATCCTCAAATTATGCATTCTCAGTCTTCAAATAGCATGGGGCAGCTGCGTTCCAGACACAATTCTGGGCCTGGTGGACCTCATGTGCCTGGAAATCTGTGTGCTCTGAGGAGTGCACCTCAGTCACCATTGGTGAACGAACAGTGCCCCCCTTCGAATTTCGTTTTCCCTTCATCCGGAAACGAAGTCAGATCTCGTCATAACTCTGGTTCGACGACCACAACGCCTTTATCTCCAGTCTCTGAGCAAGCATCGTCTTCGAGTAGCTGCACAAGCAATCTTCCAGATCTTTCCAGTGTCACTGAAACAGCACCCTCGATTTCTCACTCTTTTCTGACTGACGGCGCAGGTGACCTGCTCATTAATGGCAACCCCTCAAACTTCAGGCAAGTCCGCCAACGCCATGCCTCCAGTTCCGTCATCTACACCAAGCCCTACCTGGCTCTGAGGGACAACTCGTCGGAAGTACAAAGTCTACTGAAGAACAGTGACGTGAGGACCTCTGGCTCCTTGTTCAGCAACAGAAGCCAATCTGTTCCCCTGCATCAAATGCTGCAAAATTTAGACAGTTTTTATTTCCTGTCCCAGCCACTCGAGGAACCTCCAGCTAAATCCCACCCGACGACTCCCGTAATGAATCAAATGTTCTCATTTCCCCTTCTGAGCTCGGGACAGGAGAATTCTGCTGTGCTTTCTTCTGATCTCTTGAATCGTGATAAGTCTCTCGTTTCCTCTTCACAAATGGAGTGGACTGGATTGGAAGCCACCGGGGACATGGATATGACTGCTCGTCGAAATCTAACCTCTCTTCTGGATCCCCCTTTAAGTGATGATTTGCAAACGACACTGGAAGATCTGAGAGATTGTGATACAGACTTTTCGAAATTCGCACAGGAGCTGGAGTTGAGTCAAAACGATGACGGAAGCCTGCAATATGATGTCAAATGAAAAAGGAAGGAAAACTTCCTTCAAATTAAAATTTAATTTCGTGATCTAAATGCTTAGTAATTCACTTTGTAGATTTTTACATTTGTTTTACTATTTTTAGATCATGTTTTATGGTTATTAAATTTCACATTTCAGTTTAACCTATAACTGAATTACCCATTGCATTTCATGTTGCACCCAAGTGTATTGTTATACATATGTATAACTTTTTTTATACACATTGCAAACTTTAATCTTGCTTTTAATATAGATTAAGAGTTATATTAGTAAACTATTATTCAATGTTACATTTTAAATTGTAGATAATAGAATATTGTGATTTGATCAATTATTCTAACATCTAAGCTAATCATTATTGAAACTCTTACTGCATAGATTGTATCCTCTAAAAACATCACTTATAAAATCTTTACAAAATTAATTGTATCAATAACCAATTTTTTAAATTTACCCATCATGTTAGTGATAATCTAATCTATTTTCATCATTATTTGTTTCCATTTTAATATTCAGACATAAAATAAACAAGTATTCTTGTCATCAAAATGAAGTAGTGAGACTACTGTCAGTTATTTTCATCTTAAAATGTTACGTTTGTTTAAGTAGGATCTAGATTATGTCCCAGATTTGCCAGTAGAAATTGTAAGAAAATCTCAACCCGAATAGCTAGCCACTGCAATTCAGTTTTGAATGAAATCCTGAAATATATCAGGAAAAATATAAGAATCTTCATTTGGCACACAGCCCTTTTATACTCATCAATGACTATTTTTTCACTCTTTAATATAAATGCTTGTATTTTACAAGTTATTTTTCTATATTAGTGCTTTGACAAATGATGACCAATTCTTGAAACTTGGTTGCATTGTCCATAAGAATTTTCAAGCACTTTTAGTACTTCATTTCCTTTAGATACTAGCATGAAAGTGTAATTAGCTTTAATGTTGTGTTTAATAAGACTGCAGCCTCATCTAAGCCAATGTTCCATTGCTAACACTTCATTTTGCAGTTGATTTATTTTAATATCAAATATACTATTTCAAATGTCAGTGAACTCAAAATTTCACTGAAAATAGAAAACTTTGTTTAGAACATCATCAGGTAAGATTAAATATGAATATGTTTAATGTAATTAAAATCTGCCACATATTGCTAATTAAAATAATTTCTATAAAAATAGTAGGATTTAATTAACTTTTTTCATTTAATGGAGAGTGAATCAGAATTGATATACTTGTTAAGATTATTGGCTGAGGAGAAAGACTGCTGAACTAACTACAAGGAATTGAAAAGCTAATAAATTTTTTTGTGATTTTAAAAGATACGATGAGCTACAATAAATACAGCTTAAGGCTTTTTATTTGTTAATTTTGTTATGTTCATTTAACAATCAGTTCAAATATAAATTCATGTAACTAGTCAATTAAAATACATTTTATATTTAGTTATATCTCTGCTTGTTTTAAATGCATAAATTATTAGTTTTATTTAAAATGTCTTCAAGGTAATCAAACTTCAACTGTTTTATTCCAATTTGTGTACTTTGCAAGTTACCTAAAGCTTAAACAAAACTAGCATGTTAAACTTTTGTTTAATGTACACAGTACAAATTTTTCTCGTAACTGGTAGCTGTACTATGCTTTGTATAAATTCTGCAATTGTATGAAGAAAACATGTAAAATATATACGCACAAGTCTTCGATACTAAGGTTTTAAAAGTGCTTTTAGGATGGTTGTATGTGAATTTCATTTAATAGAGTTATGTGTATTGCTTTGTGTGAAAGCTTTTGTGCCAATATTTAAATGCGAAATGTGATTGTTATTTGATTGCTCCAAGCTTTAGAACTTATTGAAATTAAATTGTACTTTGGATGGTTCATACCAGTGCTGTATAGATTTTTTTATAATAGTTTTAAAATTTATTCAGAGGTTTCTATTACAATATTATATCTAAATTTGTGTATAGTTTTAATGCTACCATTTAAATAGTCTAAGCACCTCAACTTTTAATTGAAATTAACTAGTCAATTTCACTTGCATTGTTGCAATATTGTATTGAAACTAACGTCTTATAAGATCAACCTTATTAACACTGAATATGCCCCTGTGCTTCAGTTTTCTGTCTTGTAAAAACTTTATCTACTGTCTTTATGTTTTTAAATATTGAATTGGTCATGTAAAATATTTTTCACTGAGTGGTAGTTAGTAATTTAGATGTATATTTTATCTGCTTTTATAATTTTTCTATTTTGAAGTAAGAATTAATTCACAATTAAAATGAAGATGCTTGGTTTTCTGAAGAAATCTGACCTTATATGATGAAGTTCAAAAACTTTAAGTGATAGCTAAATGAAATTATTTTGTTAAACTTAAATCTTTTGAAGCAATAAATAATTCTTAGGAAGAAAATGTTTTCTTTCCAAATTATATAGTGTTTTCTGTGCCTTTGTATTGTGTGTACTTCCTAGTGTAGTGAATATATTTTGGAATTTGCTTTCTGTCATTAGATTTTCTATGCTATTCTTTTCTTGCTAAGTATTTTTTGAGTGGTTTCAGCATTTGGGTAATGCTGTAGATTTGATAAATGTAATGATCTCATGTAACATACAATTTAAATAACTGGGATTGGTTTCGGCGAATCTTATGTATATATTTTCTTTAGAATTATATTTGTGTTTTAGAATAGTGTTAGCAAAATCATTCACGATTTTATTTAATCAAAAAGAATGACATATTTATATATATATTCTGTTATAAAAGTCAGTAATTTTTGTGCGTTATTAGACCGTTCTTTCTATGATATACTCTTATTTACATTTGGTATAAGTAATGTAACATTTCTATCAATTATGTTAAAATAAAATGAGAGATGTGGCGATACAGGTGCTTAGAATGCACACAAGACATCTCTGTGGATGTCTTAGAAGGTTAAAAAACGGCAAATATTTGATTGAAATACTATTAGAGGATAGGTCTTAAAAGGTGTGATTTTCGGTTCTAAATTTTTTTAGTGTTTTGAATCATAATGAAAGCTAAAATTTTACATTTAATTTGAAGAATTGATGAAAATATGCATTGGATTCTGTAGGTTAGTTATAAAAGTGAGATTCTAAAGGAATATGTATATCAAGTCTCGTTAGTATTTAATGTTAATTTTTTACATCAGCATATCAATTGTTAAAACCCATCACCCAAAAAAATGAATTGTAAAAATAGCCCAATGTTTTCACTAGTAAAATATGTAGGTTAAATCTCATTGAGCTGTACTTATATCTCTGGAACATATTTCAAATTATCAGCAACATTTGAACATTAACATTGTATTTTAATGTTCAAACCATGTAGCTAAGAAGTTGGATTTTACATTTATTGATTTTATGTTACATTTATGTTTTAGATAATAAATTAGGTTTCTCCTACAAAAATGCTATTTTAAAGTGTTATTTGTACTACGATAATAAATGCTTGTATATGAGAATGCATAGCATTAATTTATTAAATCAAAATTTTGTGGTCAGTTTTAACTAATATTAACTTTTTAACTACTTTACAAAAATTCAAACATTTTACAGTAGGATGTGTATATTAATATAAAAAACAATTATTCTTTATTTTATGAGTAGAAATTTTAAGGTTTTATATTATCTTAACTGTATAGGCTGTGAATATTATGATGGCTATTTTTGTTAAACATTTTCTGCTATTTTTATTTTAATACCTATTTGAGTATGTATTGCATATTCAATAAAAATAGTATTTCGATTCTACTAAGGGGTGTAATGTGCATGTTGGTGTGGAAAAGTGTTTGTTGACAATAACTTTCAGAGGCATTTTGTATCTGAATACAAATTTCAGAATGAGTTTACAAATTTGATCTCGATTCTGCAATTGACTTATTTCCGGTGATTTTTTGAAGTCGACCTAGACTATTTAGAATCTTTCAGCTGTAAAATATGCTAACTTTCCATTTTTGCTTATAAAAATATTTACAAAGTGATAAAAAACTGTAGATAGAATTGGAAATTTACTATAGTTATTAGTGGAATTTGATGTTAAAAATTTCCTAACCCTTATGTCTCATCACTTCATATATATTCTGATACAATGCAGTGATTCAATTGTATAACATTTATTAACAAGAATGAGTGATCTATATTGCTGATTGTGTGATTGCTTATTTAATTTGCAAGTTATTTAGTTTAGTTTTATGTGCAAAAATGTGTATACAAAACATGCTTTAGATTTCTTTTATCTTCCTTGTGCATGAATTTTGTTAAAGTTGATGTAATGATGCTATGTCATAGATGTTATATTTCCATTATATAAAGCTAGAAAAACTAAAATATACTGGCATTTCTTGCGAAAACAAAGATTTGCAAGTAATCTCCATAGAAAAGGTTTTTGGGTTGTTAAAATGTACAAATTTCTATACTTTACTAATAAAAAGGACTGCATTTTTACCTGAAACCTTTCAGTAGAACCTTGATAGCACAAATGCAGCAAAATAGCAAAAGTTGAAAATAAAAAATTCTCAGCAATATTTTGACTGATTTTTCTGCTGTGGCATAATTTATTTGCTGTTTCAGCAATCTAACAATGTCTTGCAAAGAATCATTTTAAGTACTAATAGTCACATATTAAGTGATATTTAAGACTGGCTAGATTTTATTTTTTAAATACAATTGTATATATAAATCGTCATGCCAATTAACAAAACTCGCAAGTCCACTGTTAACATATAGGAGTTACAAGTTAAGGTAATTAGTATGATGATATTAATCTTCAGTATTAATACTTCATATGAATTTAAAAAAATCTAATCGATTTGCTTGCACTTTGAATTTATTACATTTCTAGGAAAGCAAACTTGAAATTTCAGCAGTATAAAAGCATTGCTTTAATTGAAGTCCCTTCTCTCCTGACTTACTATGCAATTGTTTTACTTTTTTTCCCACATGTTACTTGTTATATCTTAATTCTTGAAGTGTATATTCTGTAATATTTTAAGAGTGAAAATGTACGCTGAGTTTGATATGCTATTTGTATAACAAAGGTTCTGACTTCTGAGAAAACGCACACATTTCTGTCCTATTTACCATAGTCTTGTAAAATATAAGCTTTTCTAGCAATGGAAACTAGAAAATGTCCAGTTAGTTTAAATGTGGTTGAATAAAAAACTTTTAAAAATATGTTTGGAATTATAAAGTTATTTAATTTAATGCTTGTATAGCAATGTACACACAGGATGTCCAAGAGAGAACAGAAATGAAATCTCCATAAATATTTCTCCTATTCACATACTTTCACCAATTTTGAAAAATAAGGTACAAGTTGTTGAAAATTGGTATTTCGTGGGAGTTATATATATTAAAAAAAAATTGATTTTTAGTTATTACTTTAGTGTAATAATTGTAACTAGTTTGTTAGAAGCAAAATGTTTCTATGGTTTTCTTTGTGAACTACTAGATGTGTTATTTTAAACATTTCCTCGCATGTGTTAATCAAACAGAAATTAAAAACGTTATGTCATCAACTTATTCTTAAAATAGTCAACTTTGATCAATGTGGTAGCCGTATGAAAAGTAAAAATAACAGTTAAGATTCAGTAAGGAGCAATATTCTAAGCTTGGTCAGGATTACATTGTATTAAAAAATGTATTTGGGTTATTCCATGTAAAGTGAACAAAAGTCAGAAACACGTGTCGTTATGGTGACGAATTTTCTTGGAAATTTGGTACAGGTGTGTATTTTGGTCGGATCTTTCCTTTCGGGGAAAGATGTTACTGTTGTCAATAATCGCATGTGAAGATCTGTTTCACAAAAACTACTTACCTTTGACAACAGTATTTTATAATTTTGCAGTCTTGTTTGGAAGTAATTTTAAACATTAACATTTGTTAATCCATTATTCTTCCAATAGGGCTATACCGCAGATGCAATTTCTTAAGAATATAAGCAAATCCTTCCTCCCCAAAGACCCAACAAAATTAACTCTCCACTGACTGATTATTAAAGTAATTGAACATTCCTTGGATTAAGTAGGGGGGGAAAAAAAACGAACGGTGTCTGTGTCGTGACAGGGCTGCTAGGTTTTAGGCGTAGAATACGTCAGTGAGGCCATATCGTGATTTTTTTTGAGAGCGAAAGAAATTAGTACTAGACTTAATTCCACACATCAAATGTCTATCGCTCCGCACGTATATCACAATTTGTGCACTCGTTGTTGAAGTCGAAGGTTGTGGATTATTACCGATCTTTATGGGTGAAACATCATTCGATTATAAAACGTTCGTTTCATTAGATATGCCATTTGTGTCGAACTGAGCGGTGGAGGTACTTGGCGCACTCGGTATAAGGCATTTGTTCCTCTTGAAGGTGCGACGACTCTACTTTCAAGATCTTCCATCGAGCCCGTTGACACTCGGCATCGGATGTCCGGATCTTCTTCGATTCCGCATTCCTTGATCGTTCTTCCTGTTGACGTTTTCTATAATTCTGTGTCTGCATATACTTGAACATTTTGAAATTTTTGCGATTTTCCACACTTCGAATTCCGACATCTAAACAAGTATTAAAGATTCAGATTTTGTTTCTATTACCTCTAATATTATAATTATAAAGTGGAAAGAGACAACACAAATGACACCTCAAACGTCGTGCTTTCACAAAGGAGGCCGGAACTAGACTAAATTATTATAGCGGAACGCGGCGCCACAATTTTGAGGCGCTCATGCCGAGGCCGTTAACGCTGAGCATCCGATTTCTGGATCTTTTTGGATTCCCCATCTATCGATCTTTCATCCCCTGTGGACGTTTCTACATTTTGAAATTTTTGCGAAATATCCACATTTTGAAGGTTAATATCTATACAAATATTAAATATTCAAGTTTTATTTCTATCATTATTTATAAAGCGCAAAGAAAAGAAACAAATAACGCCTCAAACGTTGTGCTCACACAAAGGAGGCCGTAGCCAGACTAAATTAATACGAGCGGTGCGCATTTTCGTGACTCGACTTTACGCTGCGATTGCATCAGCCGATGACATCAGCGCAAGATCGATGAGCAATTATAACATAACATAATTAGATTCCAGTGCACTTATTATTTATTAAATTTACAAATTCTTTGTGAAACAGACGGAAAACCCGATTCAAGGGACTGGAAAGAAATAACGTTACATGCGGGAAAACGTTAAATCGGAAAACAGAACAGAGGATGAAATAAAGACTAATTTAAGTAACATACCTTTTTTTCTTCCTTTACAATAGTTTACTGTTTAAAGAAATCTGTTATTATTTTGGTTTGCGTTTTGCTTTTAATAGCTAAATCAATAACATTCTCCACAGATATGAGCTTTTGCAAGTTTCTTAGTATATCTAAGGTGCAATTGACGCAGATATTCATTACAAACACACACAAAAAAAGACTATTTGAGTTTCCCATCTTCACGATCGTTAAAGATACGAGTGCAAATTTAAACGGATTTGAAATCTGCGGAAATTTGTTTTAATCAGATCGATACTTCGGGTTCATGTGCTTGTGTGGGACTCATTCTTGAAATTATTGTTTTTTCTTTTTAAAGTATTAGTAAGGACCGGAAAAGAACTATCACGGACAACGCCATGCTGACCTGCTAGTGTGACTATTTTGAGAAAATCGAGCCCCGAGTTCTCCCCACTGAAAAAAAAACTTTAAATGTGGGATTCTCTAACATTGAAAGTATAGGAAATTATTTAAGACCAATGATTGGTTCCCTAACGTAAGGGCCAAATATAGCTCCTGTCCCATAAAACCCAAAACCAACCAACTTAAAGCATTAATTTATTGTGTGCCAATAAATTATCGGTAACTAAAGCTCTTGATTTTCAGGTCTGAGAAGGAACATATTTTTTATTCAGCATAATTCTATTAGTATTAGACATATGCAACTGAAAAAGCAATTCAAAGAACTCAGAAAACAATGTTAACCATTAATAACCAGCTGCATTTTATTAATACATAAGGTTTTTACAGTAAACCTAGTTTTCAGTATGGCAATGTTAAATGTGAATGAAATGTCAGATCATGCATCATCTCTATAAAAGTACTAGTATTAAAATGCATGTGAAATAATTTTGATGAATACAGAAAAGTATAAAATGAGCAATACATATTGGTATTTCTTTGTATAAGACAAGGAAAATGAAATCTACAATTTCTAACTTTAGTGCTTGAACTTTACATTTCTTACCAAAATTATATATTCCAAGCTACATTCACAATTCTTACCAATAGTAAGATAAAATATATTTTTACAAGCTAAGGGCATAATTTGTTCATCCCTCAACTTAACATTTAATACAAAATTCATACACACATGATAAAAAAGAATAATGATTTACTTTTACAAAAAGTCAATATATAAGCTATTCGCTAACTAAACTTCAAATTGTATATCAGTTCACAATAAAATCGAAATAAAATAACATTATAACTGATAAAATTTTATGAATATAAAATTTAAGCAAAAATATACATGCAAGTTGATAATTAATATATTATTTTACTTATTTGTAATAAAAGTTACAGGTTCTCAGAATAGTTTTAAATATTTAAAATGCAGTTTATAAAAATAAACTTATACACATATATTTACAGACACTAATAAAACCGAAAAAACAAAAACAGACACACAATTCTAAAAGTTCAACATGTCTACTAAAAGCTCAATTATAATACCATAACATTTCATTTTGATAGTCAACTGCATTTTTTTGTCTAAAAACTGCAATGATAGATTACTTTTCCTTCAGTACATCAGATAGTTATGCATACTGTGAATTCAATTGTTATTACAAGACAACAAAATTGAACTGACACGGATATGTTCAAACTTCTCAGTAAAAAGATGTGACAGATAGAAGTTTTTGCGACTTAAGATCACAGCTATAAATCAGACTATACTAAACATATCTTATCATAGTTTGATATTGCTCATGTTTGAAATGAAGTGTACAAGTTGGTGATTCTAAAAGCAGTGTTCAATCCTTAAAATATGTACTTAAGCAATTCAAAATACAAAAATGAAGACTAACAGTTTCATGCTTTCAATAGCAAACCTAATCAAACTCAATTTTGTACAATTATATACAAGAATAAAGATTCAAAACAGATAGTTTCATTGTAACGAGTTAGTAAATTTGCAAAGTATATACTATTTTTCAGCCATTTAGTTTTTTGCATTACTTTCCCATGCAATGATACTTAAAATAAAGAACACTTTTTGTCGTTTCAAAATGCAATTTATTATTTGAAACATTTTTAAAGTTTTGAAATCTGATAATTTACACATGGATTATAAACCAGTTGGCACAAACATGTCTGCCACCTATACTTTAAAATATAAACTGTCCCAACTTAAAAGCATCTTAAGTAATTACTGAAAGGTATAATTTAAAAATATCTTCCAGTACAAAAATAATTGCAATATTCACTTTATTAGTAGATTCATAAAATAAATATGCAAGAGAACAAAAAGTTCACAGGAACATGTGATTCAGTGAGGATTGTTTCAGTGAGGTACTTAAATTAAGAATGGGGTAGTTCATTCTTTGCTTGTGTTGTTATAAATATCCATAACTAGAATATACTTTCTAATCATTGAGTACTTTCTATAATTATATGACTCATCTACTCCAATAGCTGTACAATGACTAATATTTCAGAAAAAAGTGATAAAAAATTTGCTATTCTATATTTTCATCTAATTTCAGGCAACCTTGATCAAATTTTTAAACAGAATTTCTCATTTAACAAAAATGCATTAATCTTAATATAAAAAAAAACATAAGCAACAATACCATAATTCAATACCTTCACTTTTAAAAATGAGTTGAAAATGATTGTTAAAAGGTTAAAAACTACAGTTCTGTTCAAGTTTCCTAAAAATTGTTCAACTTTTGAAATATACTATGAGAAGACTATTCAAGTTAACATTTCCTTTTTACTTCATCTGTGATACTAAACATTAAAATTGGGTCATGCATAAGCTCACTGCAAATCTAAAGAGTTGTGTTGCACAAAACACAGGTGAATTACAGGTCTTTCGCACGCTGCCCTTTCTTTAAGGAATCTTCCATTCTATGATATTGTGGTTTTATATCATTAGCTGGCCTGTTGTACTCTAAATGGTCATAAACTCCAGAATCGGATGCTGCACTTGATTTGGCTAAAGACAAAAGGAAGAAAAATATAAACGTTTAAAAGAAATTTATTTAGGATTTTAGTGACACTATAAAAATGATCCTAGATACATCATTATGGAGAAAAAAATTCATCTTTTACTGTTAAGCTGTACTATTATGAGAATATGTTCACGGAACCTTTTCTATACTATTTATACCTAGTGAAACACTGAACATGGACTTGGTTATAAATGCTTATTTTAACCTTTCTTGGCAACACATGACTCTATTTAGAATTTTAATTTTCTGGTGCAAAGAATTGCATCACTACACAAGTTATTAGTTACATGCTTATATGATCAGTTATGAATGTGTCTGAATAAAGATTCTAATTATTTCCTAATACATACAATCTATCAAAAAATAACTGATAAATATTATTTGTAAGTGTTTTACTTTATATATGTGGCATAAAGTGTTTTATCTGTACTGTCCTGCTTTTAACTTTAAAACATTAGGTTTTTTTTTAAACAAGCAGTTTGATGCATAAGAATTAGTTTCACTTCAAAGAATTTCAAGGAAATATATTCTTTTATAACAGCATAACATCAGGTCATTATTTGTACAGCAAAAGCATAAACTTACTGTAATTTCCTTTATAAAAGGCTGTGGAATAACTCCATTAAATACTAATTTCTAAAAAATTGTTCATGGTTATTAAGGATTACATTTTGTCAACAGATACCATGAATTTGTTTTCATGACATCCTTCGCTTAAATACTAGTACAACCTTATGAAAACATTGTAAGAAAACTTTTTGTGTTGAACGTATAAGTGAAACTTAATTTGAAATGGAAAAAGATGTCACTAGTTATGAACCGAAGTGTGAATAAAATCTCCAAAAGTAATGTTTTCAGTTAAATAAATACATAATTACCATCATATATATTATTGGCTTCATAATTATTCCTGCACTGATGGATGATTATGATTTTTGTTCAAGATTTAGACTTAACTTGATATGCCTTTCTTAGAATTGTTATCAAACTATCTCAGCCAAATTCCTATTAAAAGTATCCCTACCCTTGATTAGTGTTCTTTTAAGCTCTAGTAGAGGTCAACTGTATTCACATCTAACCAAATAGCAACAGTTCATTACTATTTGATTACTTTGCTTGTTCCAAACACGGCACAAGTGAGAATGTTAAGATGAAACATTAGCAAGTGTTTCCCAGCCTCCCTATTTCCCCAATTTGTGTACAATTGATATTTCTGTCTCTTCATGAACTAAAACTAATTATATTACAGTAAGAAATCATATAAGGGTAATGATAACTAAAATATAGACCTAATAGACTGAGTCTTTTTGATCACACCTTGAATGTTATTGTATTGAATATCAATGTGTGTTAAATAATCCTTTAACAGTATTTAGTAAAGTACTGTTTTAGAAGAGCAAATTATAAAATAACCTCCCATCTTTATTAATAGTTGGAATGCGGTTGTTAAAAGTAAAACAAGACAACTTGACTACTGAGTCTAGAGAAATGTAAAATATGGCAATGGCCAATACCTTCACAATTCCTATCTTTCACTTCATCATAAAATGGTTCCTTTTTGGACAAATTTGGCTTAATATCCTCAATGCTATGATAGATGTTAGGATTGTACTCTAAATCTACTTTAGATTTTAAACATGCATCTTCTCCTAAGCCACCACAAGCACCTAAAAGAAAAATAGTTAATCTTTCAAAATTACAAATTTACACTACATACAACATGCATACATAATTTAATAAATTAAAATTTTTTTAATTTATGCTGCATAAAAAATATTATTTGTTAAAACTCTACTCAAGCTAAACAGAGAAAGAGAGCATACCCTTTTCTGCAAAAGCATAAGTCTCTGAATCTTCATCACCCAATTTCGCTTTTGTTAGGTTACTCTTCATTCCCAAATCATTATAAATATGCTTAGTACCTGTATTATTCAGGGACGTGCTTGGAGGAGGAACACCTTGATAAGCATATACAGGATTGTCAAAATGCCTGCGATCTAGAATTTAAAACACCAATGATTTGTATTTCTATTCTATTAAGTATACACAAGCCATACACTTTTAGTCAAAACAAGTTTGCTTTTAAACTAAAAAAATATCAAATATTTTAAAAACTTAATTATTAGCTACATTTATATTCTATTAGTTTCATGGACAGTGATAAACAAGACATTAGGAATTAGCAAAATTTAGCTTTACAATAGGTGGTTTTTATGGAGACAAGCATTTAATTGTAACAAATACAATAGTGTTAAATATTATTACACCACTTTTCCAACATAAGTGACATATCCTGCTATCAAACAGTCGTACATGAAAAGTTCATACAACTGATGGTGTTCAATGATAATGCACAATGCAGATAACATTTTGGAATAGTATAGTGGTATTAAATGACACTCTTGTTCTATTATGCATCCCTCCTGTATATACATTAGTGAATTATAGTAACAAGTTAATGACCCGTTGTGGCAAACAACTAAACATTTGAAAAGTTGATTCAAATGTTAAGGATGATTAGATTATTTTTTTTTTCAAATCATAAAATAGAGCAATGTCTCTCTCTGCATTTCATTCAATTTCTTTTTCCTTTGATAATAATTACATTTAAGCAGTATAAGCCTAGTCAAATTTTGAATGTTCGTTTCAATCTGATGATGCTACAGAACATGATTAATTGTTGTTGTAACTGCTTTTTGACTTGGGACATCCCATGAAAATTAAAAAACTTATATTTCTGGTGATATCTAGCAAATTTTAATTTCTTAAGGTTGGGGCTATTAGGCCAGTAAAATATGGTTATGTTACTATTAGATTTTGTTTTTTAACCTGGAATGAAAAAACAAATGCTGAATGAGTATTTTAATACATCACACAGCTATAGGAAGGCTACACATGTTTAAATACTTGTAACTTTAAATGGAGGACCATATGCTGAATGTCGAAAAATGTTATAAAGGCAGCACTAACATTGTTTCCTTTTGTTCTTCAGAGGCCAATGAAGGATTATGTATACCTGAGCATTCAATATAGAATCCATACGGTTAAGTCTGCTTAAATCTCCAAAGCCAGGCTGTGGTTGATAAAAATCTCCAAGACTAATTTCCCAACCAATTATAAAAGGTAGATAAAAAAAACATAGCACCATAATTGCAATCATCAAGATGTATTTCTTTTCCGAAATTTGACAAAGATAATACTGATATCTGTTTCCTGACTGCCTTTTATTTACACAGTACTATCGGTTTAGTTCTATTTCTTTAATTGCATGATACTGAAAAGTGATTAAATACGCCTCAGAGAATATCCTCCCTTGAGCCTCAATGTGGTAACAAATAGGTGTAGACTGACAAATCAAACCCTTCAATCTTCCAGCTTTGTTAAATCCAGTTCTCCTCATACTTAAGAATGAAAACTCCATTGTCTTACTTAAATCTGAGACAATTATGCTGTTCATGTGCTTACATATCTTTAAAAAGTATAATACTGTAGCTGTTGTATATTATATAACAGTTATGATGTAATAATTCACATATTTCAAAAACTCAGCAAATTTTAAGGGTGGTTCAATAATTTTATTTCTACTACAATAATTCCAGCTTATTTTTTGTTTCAGTTGATGATTACAACCTGCTGCAAATTTGTTTATTCTTTTTCAAGTTCCAGGTTTCATTCGCATGATAATTTTTAAAAACAAGATAAATGAATTGATACTCAATGTGATTATTTAATACCCAAAAATTGCATTATTTAAACAGAAAATTCTGAATATTTAATTTTAAAAATTAAAAGTTTAAATTATGTAGTATTTATGAAAATTTGTATTAAATTTAGATTTTTACTTCATAAAAGCAAGAAAAGTTTTACATACACATCTTTAAGGATTGAAATTAATTGTATCTACATGATATTTTACACATTACATTAGCCTTCATTGACTTAATATAATTAATCTACTTAAGAATACATAAACTTAAAACATTTTCTTTCACAAGTTTATATAAAAAGCTGTAAAAATTAGGATACAAATCAAAAACAGTAGTATTACCTGGTGATGGGTTAGGATCAGCAGCATATCTGAAAATAGATTCAAGTGCTTATGAAGTAAAAAATTCGAAAGTATTCAAAACAACGATTCAAATACTACAAAAAATATTGTCTTACAGCACTAAATAGCAGGATGGAAAACTGTTTTAGGCTGCATTTAAAGAGTCATAACGATGTTTTTATATACATCAATGTTATGAGCTCTTTGAAGTGGTGGCCATGAAATGAAGCTTTAAAGTCTACCATATTTAGGCATGTTTACGAGTTGTAGTCATTTTAATTAGTGATAAAAACTTGCCTTGTTACCATCAATAATTGCCATCCTTCCTTAAGGAATGAAAGTGATGAATTAAAATCTTGATATTCGGCTCGTAATTTTAAATTCACAAGTTCATAAAAAATATGTACGATAAGTAAATATAGAATAAAATATTTGCTTGAAATTTAACAAAGGATTCAATAAGAAATAAAAAATATAAATGCATTTGCAAAATTTGTTCTTAAATATCATTTAAAAATATTCTGCAATTTTTTATAACCAAAAACACATGCCTGTTAAAATTGAATGTTTTATCAGAATCTGTAAATTTAAACTTCCATGAATGACAAATAAAGTTAATATCTATAAATAAGTTCATTTCACCAAATACAAAAATTAAAATATCAATAAATTCACAAGAAAAACCCATGAAAATGTAAAAGCGACAAATGTGAAAACCAAATGTTTCTTCCCGATTTCATTTTAAATAAAAAACAAAACAAATTATTCTGTATTGATATTTGAGTATTTATAATTTTTTGCCTTTGAACACAGATGGATGAATCCAGAAAATCTGTGAATCAAGCACTAAGAATTAACACCGTATCGTCAACATTGATCAGAAACTCTTTAACAGTCAAAACAGTTATTTTAAAAGGCTGTCAGGTTTTATGTCAAAAAAAGATTATTATACGCATATACATATAAGTGTGATTATGAGTTAATAAATTCATTTTATATTTGCATATTACAATTAAAAGCCTTTCCCCTCCTTGAAAAAAGCAACATAAAAATATAAATCAAAACCATACTTACGTTACATACGCTAGTTCATCTTTTAGTCTTTTCAGACGCCTTCTATAGTATAAAATTACTAAAACTATAACAATTAATAAAACTATGGCTAAAGTAACTCCTCCTACAACTCCAGCACTGGTAGAAGCATTATCATCGTCCATTTTTTGAACACTTTGTCCCATCAAACCTGTAAAAAATTTGTGTTTTCATCACAGAAAAAACAGAACAAGATAATCGCACAGCATGAAAATCAAATTTGCAAAAATTAAAGCAGGGTAGATACAAAAAATCCCTTACGCAATTCACAGTTTTCACCACCATAGCCATATTTGCAGACACATCCAGACAAGGCATTGCAAACATAGTTCTCAGTTTTACATTGGCACTGATGCATACAGTGGTCACCATAATATCCTTCTGGACACACTATAGCAGAAAGGAATAATTTTAATACACGATTTTGAACATTCTCTGAACAGTTTAAATTAAATCTTTGGTAGTTAGTGATTAAAATATTAACAAATAAATATTTGATTTTGTGCTCGTATTTCAGGTTTAGTGGTCATACATTTCTTCACTAAATAGTTTAATATTTTCTATCTGCAAATTATTTTATAGCATTAAAAAATTATTTTGAAACATTTAAGACAAAAGAAAATTAAATTTTGAGAAAAATAAAATATAATTAAGTTTTAGAATTATTTGGAGTAAAGATTGCAATTCCTAATTACAAAAAACATAACCTTTCAAAAAAATTAGAAATAAATATTAAAATGCAGTGAATTTTCTGATGTGCAAAATCCCATATTTGGGCGTCAAAAGCGGCAATATTGCTTCCTGTGGTTTTCTATGCTGCTTGTAATTACACATTCAGCTATCGGCAACCATAGAAATTGGACACACATTCCATAGTAATTAGCATTAATGGCCAGTAGCAATTTATTTCATAGCAGTATAGAAGTTAATGTATTATAATAAATTAATGTTGTAACATACAAAACTTTGAAAATGGAAAGAGTAACTGTATAGAATATGCAATCATTTCAAGTAACTGTATAGAATAATGTTATGTCCTTTTTAAGAGTGGTGATTAAATTTAGTGAAAGGTTCGAAAAAAGAAGGAACATAACCAAGGCAAATTTTGATCGTACAGTGGTAAATTTGAAAAAGAAAAGACTCACTGAACCCTGCACATGAATTAACGATTAGGAGATGTCGATATCTTAAATTATGAAAGTTTACTGAAAAGAATAAAACATAGTATGCAAAATGGGATCAAAAATCCCCAAAAGGTTTCGTGCAAAAAACGCAAAAGATATCAGTGTAATTTAACATGTGAACATTTATTGAAAAACACAAAACAACACAAACGGGAAAAAGCGATGAAACAATTAGCATAAGAATTAACTGTAAATCAATAGTCAACACACATAATTAATAAAAACTTATAGACCTAGAACTTAAAGGGGAAAATGGCAAGACGCCAAGGGACATGAAGGTTATAAATTAATGCGGAAGAAAGGGAATATGCGGAATTTTGAAGAGGATGGTGTGAGGAACATTACGTCCAAATTTCACCATCCTGGGTCTCTGCAGAGAAAAAAAGAAAAGATACTTAACAATCTGGATCCATGATTTAAAGTGGCAAAAGCCACGCGAACGCGACAGCACGTGCTTCTCACATGTTGGCTGTCAAGGGAAAAGTCGAAGAGAAAAGAAATCGTTCAGCGCAGGCTTTTTTTAACTGCTGCGTCAGCGTGTGAAGTCGGCAGCGTCTATCGATATGATTGAAACAAGCGGCTTGGCAAATAGCGCGCTTATCTGTGGTTTGGCAGGTAGAGCAGTGTGGCTTAAAAAACAGTGTTATGTCCGTTTGAGACATAACAATAATGCAGGTTTTCTTTCCAGTGCATACCTTCTGTGCAACGTGACCCCATCCAACCAGGAGGACATCTACAAATACCATCACTTCTTCGACAATAACCTCCATTTAAGCAGCTACAATTCTCCTTGCAAAGAAGACCAAATGTTCCATTTGGGCAAGCTAGAGGTTGAAAACATAACAAATCAATAATGATAGTAAATTTAAATAGGAAACTAATTTCAACAGTTCTGATCTATTTAAAATGTTTCTTAAACCTTTTGAAAGCTAAGCAAATTGTTCTAAGCATAAAAAAGAACTTACATATACTACAATCTTCCCCCTTCCATCCAGGTGGGCACTGACACTCACCAGTTGCAGGATTACATTCACCATAATTTTTACACTTGCAAAGTGATTGACACAAAGGTCCATAGTGTCCAGAAGGACAAGCTGAAAAATTACAAAACCTAATAAGTGTCACAAAATTATAAAGTACTAAAAATTTTAGTGATACTAAAAATACTAGTGATACAAGCCATCAGTGGTAATTTTAAACTGAAATAAAATGCTTCCATATATTGGATAAAAGAGTTCATGTTAATTATTGAAAAGAGAACTTGATTTCATTTAATTTTAACTGATTAGGTATTTATAACTGCAATCAATGCATCATTTGACAAAAATATTCTTTTAAAGGTTGTAAATTTTTGGATTTACAATTATAAAAACATACAAACTTTGGTCTCAATTTTTCATTTTGAATTTACCGAGTTAACTGTTGAAATTGTAAAAACGTATGTTTTAAAAAAATATTAGATGAAATTGATTCAGGAAGTAGTAAAAACTATTCTGTAAATTAAGAATACTTTCTGTCTAATGAAGATACGAAAAGTCATCAGTTATAATAGTGAATGAGCTAAAACTAGATATAAGAATCTTTCAAGTCAGAATAATCCAAAGCCATGAACGTATGTGCACCAGAGGTGCTCAGAGATCCAAAGATAACCAAAGTAGCTATGCTGTCAATATTGTAAGCTAAATAAAGCACATATATAATGCTAAATCGAGAAAAGAACGCATTGGCCTATGCATGTATTTTTACTATGTTTTAGATATATCTGCTGTAAATACTTAAATTTTTTTACAAAGTGATGGGGAAGCAGATAATTGTCCCTTCAAGTCTTTCTAAGTTATAACAGAACTTCCCATCTTTCTAGAATTAAAATATCTAAATATTCTCAGTTCAAATTAAATTAATGAAAAGTATCATAAGAAACGGAAATTGTTAATGATTAATTGCAACAAAATAGGCTTCTTTTTTAAGATAAGAATGCATTTTATTAAGTAAAAAAAATACTACTTACTTTCACTGCAACTAAGGCCAGTGAAACCAGGATTGCAATGACAGCGACCTGTAACATGATGGCATGTTCCATTGCTGTTAATACATGTTGGGCAAGATTCAGAGCAATTGTATCCGAAATACCCAACTTGGCATACTAATAATAAAAGAAAACACGAAACTCAGTCTTCATATCACTGGATAAAAATATACACTGTCACATTATAAACATCTTATAACAGTTTTCTGATTGAGTTGTGGCAAAAAAAAAAAAACATTTCTTAAATACAATTATTTTGAAATAGTCAGAATTAATCAGATTATGAAGAATACAGGGCTTGGAAGGAACCACTCCTTAACCCTAGAAGATTGCTAAAAAATTTCCATTATTTGCTACACAAATCGTGCTTGTTAAATCCTGTAAAAGGTATGATGCAATGCATACTGGCTTTAACATATTTTATTTATAAAATTATCTGAGAACATAATTCAATAATTGCACAAATGAACTTGTCAAGTCCAGACTTAAGAATTCAAGACACACCTGGAGACTTTTGAGCTTACGGAAGATCATCTACCCATATATCAATTAACAAATTGCCTAATCCTAGGAGAACACTATGGAGATAAAAGTCACAACCATGTTCTATTTTTCTGATATGTTTGACAAATGGTTTTTGATAACTTCAAATTTTCATATTTGTTAAATCAACTTTTCCAAAATTTCAGGACAATCAGCCTATTTCAGAACAAACATTATAGAACACTTCAGAAAGTATTAGAAAAATCACTTTAAATCAGCAGCCAGCTCCACAAAACTCACACAAATCGTATTTTTACATTAGAAAGTTCATTGTCACATTGGATACACAGTCTTAACTCCCCCCCCCTCCCCCTGTTGGCTATTTTCGTTTTTCAGCTTTTCTTTGAGGATTTATTTATTTGTTAATTTATAATGCCTTCGTTCATTATCAATTGAAAGCTAGAAATCACGAATTAAATTCATTTTTAAAGTATGAATTTAAAACAATCACTGCAATTTTAAACCCAGTAAATTTATTTAGCGTTTTCATCCTTTAAAAATAGTCAATTCTCTAACAGTGATTTAAGATTGTATTTTGAAAACTCTGCATTCTTAATTTGATAAATGGGGAAAGGATGCAATGATACATTACTGGACACATGTGCAATCACAAAATATGTTCAGTTTTAAAAACAATTTAAGTAACTACAAAGTGAGCAGTGTATATGTGGCAATGACTTATTAATTTTAAAATATCAATTCAACGTTTTTGATTTTAAAATTTGGGAAAAACAAAAAATTCATGTATATATTAGTTTTTGATAAGAAAATTCAGAGAAGGGGGTTCATATATACGGTACAAATCATATATGACAGTAATAGTTTATAAATAAAATTAACTATATACTAACTTTGATCACAGTTTCTGCCAGTCCATCCTCTCTCACAGATGCAAAGGCCAGAAATTATATCACATGAAGAGTTGTTTTTACAGTCACAGAAATTTGAACATTCAGGTCCCCACTGACCTCGATCACATTGACTATGGCATCTGATACCTGGAACAACCTTCTATTAGCCCAATTCATGAGGTAACTTTTAAAATTTAAATCTCAACCTAAATTTATACTTGTCTCCAAATCAGGAGAAATAATTTGCAACAATAAAAATAATTATTTGTCTACAAACCATTCCAGCCTTTGTGACAATGACACTGGCCTGTAACATGATCACAGCTATCTGCATGATCCCAATCACAATCACATTTCTGAGAACAGTTTATTCCATATGAGCTATGCTAAAAAAGAAAAATGCATCTTTGATTATTATAATTCATTGAATGGGTTATGAAATATTTTACCAGCTAGTATGCTAGAAAACAGTTTATAAGAAACATACATGTTCTACAATCTAAAATGTAACAAAGTTGTTAGCAAAAAAAGCGTTATTTAAGATAAGGGGAGGATGGTGAAACGTTTAATACAATTATTAATTCCAATTTTAATTTATTTTTCTTTACAAGAAATTTTGTTCAAGTCCTATTATTAGCCAGGAATATGATTGAACAAATCTGACTATTACTTTCACATAAGAGATTTTAAGCAGCAAAGTAATCATTTCCCATCATACTTTCCATTCTGTGCCATCCCAAGTGAGAAATTAAATTATTTTAAATATTTGCAGCAGCTTCTGTGTCATTTTTTCAGGGTCTATGGATTTATTTTCATGAGATCCAGTTTCTTTACACGAATAAAAACAAAACAGGAGAGCTTAATACTATCAGATTCATTTTTTGACAGTTTTTGCAAGACTTGCAATTTTTTCAGAACATTTTTGAGTCTGGTAAGTGGAAAAAATAACCAGTGGATAACATTTCAGTTGGAATATTAATTGCTAATGGTGCCCATTGTAATAAACACCCAATTGAGGCAGATTTTTACAACCTTTGAAAGGAATACTAATACAGACAAGGTTAAACAAGCAAATTAAAAAAAAAGCACAATTAAATTAAGTCACTAGAAATGTGCCTCGTTTGTTATTCTATGGTCCTTTTTTGCTGAACACAAGTTATTTCGACTAGGAAATCGTCTTGCACTAGAAAAGATGCCAGTGGATGATCAAGGCAAATTTAGCTGTAGAATTTTTCTAAACTGAGTTTAAAAATTAATTTATTGTTTTGTTGCTTGTCAAGAAAATGATTAAAAGTAAAAGAAAGTTGTCAAAATCCGACAAAAATGTGTAAAGGAGAAAGAGACAAATTCGCTGCGGTGTGGAAATGACACCAATGGCCATTCTAGTGTTAAGTGCTACAAACATACAAGTTTCAAATTAAGTCAAAAATATATAAATAGCTCTTTTTACATGCTCTATAAATACAGAAAATCCATAACTACTTGTCTTGCAGCAATCACTCATTTTGAATTGTAATAAGTTTTAACATTATATGAAATTTTGTGTTTTAGTTTTTCTATTTTGTCGAACCAAAGTAGCTGTATATTTTATTTTTAATGCTCATTTTTGATATGGAAAAAATAACTTTTTGCCAGAAGAATGGATCTAAATATTTGAGGTATTTCTCCAATAGCCCTTTCAGTTATCATTAGCCAATTAATATTATTACTTAATAATAATTATAGTATTTCATTAATTATTACTATAGCTATAAACCAAATTTAAAGCTTTCTTGATCTACAACACAATAAACTGGTGCTTGATCTGTCCCTTAGACTAAAGGTAACACATGTTGTTTATCTTTTAACTCCTTGATACTGTCAACATCTTAATACATCATTTAAATTTCACTGACAGTATTTTTCACACACAAAAAAATTCTATACATTTGTCAGTTTAAAGGTGTGTAAAGGTTTAAATTTATACTTTGCATTTCTGTCCACAATTTTCCCCGTTATATCCAGCTCTACAACTACAATCGCCAGTAACAGGGTCACAAGCAGCTCCATTTTGACATTGGCATTTATTCTGGCATTGCAATCCATACATACCAAGATGACAAGGAAGGTTGCATTTTATACCAGTCCAGCCTAGAAGCAATAAGATTAGTTACGAATATTAGTTAATTAAATATTTTTTCTTGTAACATAATTCTACATAATGTAAAAATGATTCTTTTCAAATTTCATTAACATAACTGTAAAATAAAAATTACAATTATTCTTACCTGGCTTACATAAACAATAGCCAGATGTATGAGAGCAATTTGCACCATTTTCGCATGTGCAGTTGTTGACACAATTTCTACCCCATTTTCCAGTAGTACAATTTTCTTCACAACTTGATAAACAAAAAATATAGATATGAAAATGGCAAACAAAATTACATCGAAATTACTAAATAAATTATAAAACTTCTACTAAGAATTAAAAAAATTGAGAAAAAATAGACCAATATGCACTAGACACATTCACTGATTTTGTTCATTCCATCAACAGAAAAAGGTTAGAATATGAATATAAAATTGCTATAAATGCATATTGGAACTATATTTATTTCACATCTTTAATTATATTGGTTTTGAAATACCTGTAACTTGTGTTAATGTTGATAAAAATCATAACAGTAGAGAAATTATTAGTATTAAAAATGTTAGTTTTTACATATCTACAAATAAAAAGCATTATTAGGACGAATGAGAGCTTGTAAAAGAGGCCAACTGTTTTGATCTTAACTTGCAGACCCATGCATGTCTAAAAATTTTAATTTTAATTAAGTGATAGTTGGTAGTGTCAGAATGCAAAAAAAAAATTTTTGTACACCTAAAACTTTGGCCAAATGCGTTATACAGCATACCTTAATTCTTAATTTTTACAATGTTTTTAAGATTTTTTTCCTGCTTTAAAGCACATTAGCTATTCAAAAAGCTAATGTTTCAATTGAGGCGTGAAAAATAAGATTTAGAGGAATGTTTAGAGTAACACTTAAAATGACTACAGTCTGTTACTTTCTGTCTTGGACCATACGTTTTAAGTTCTAGATCTCTAGTGTTCACAAACTCATGCACAAATTTGCAATAATACATTTGAATGAAAATCAAATTCAAGTATGAAAACACACAAAATAACTGGTCAATAATTTAACGTTTTTTTTAAAAACATGGTTAAAAAAAGATTTTTTTGACATTTAGGAGTGCTGAATTACAAAAAATTGCTGTTTCAAAATATATATACACAATGCAATAGTTAAAACATTTCGGAAGGGGAAGTAAATGTTGTATTTTTTTAATTAAATGTTAAATTTGAGCTTAAGTTGTTACAGCATCTACTTTACTAGTTAGCTACAAAATTAGTGTAAAAATTATAAATATAAATACAGTGAAATTCACATTTCTCTTTATAAGACAGTAAAAAATCAAGTTAATATGCATAAGTAGAAAATTAAATTTATACTCATAACTAAATACCCATACAAGTATTTCATTTTTCTCACGTGCTACACTGCTATCCTACAGCAAAAACCAGCAGTAATCATTCATCATTGGGAATCACACCTGCAAAAATAACTTTCCTCCACAATTGGGATAACTTGGCGGAATTTATTGCCTTGTTCATCGTGGTCAGATATGAAAACATCTCCCAAAAAGTAATTTAGAAAAGCTAAATTTGCACCTAGTATAAAAACCTTGTAAGCTAATGTAATTTGAACATTTTGTTTGATATGAAAAATTTTGTCTGATGTTTTCTTATTTGTTTTTTATACATTATGTAACTTGGCTAAACACTTACTTTTTACCAATATAACCAGGTTCACATATGCAAGTACCATTGACTGGATCACAGAGCGCTCCATTAAAACATTCACAGGTTTGTTCACAGTGAAGTCCAAAGCTCAGAGGTGGACATGGCCTATTGCAATAATCTCCTGTCCAACCGGGTAAGCATTTACAACGTCCAGTCCATGGATGACAGCTAATATAAAACAAGAAATTATTTTTTACAATAGAAAAACAAATCAAAAAATATTTTTTTTTTGAAATTTCTATAATGAAATATGCATATTTGAAATGGGCTTAGGGCATCGAATTAAAAAAAGAGAAATATGTTCATTTTTGCATATTGCTTACAATTAAATTAAGGGTTTGGTATAACTTTGTCACACTTATACACTATTTTAACCCAGCAAAGCTTTTATACATTTTTGAAATACTTGTAACTAATTCTTGTATTGCTCTCAATAAAGTTAAGTTTTCCTCTGAATCAGATTTTTAGAATTTAGTTTACTCTCATTCAAGCATCATTTTAGCTGAGTAATTCTGTTTTATCAAGTCATTATGTTGGTCCCAATTGGTGAGGAATAAAAGTATTTGATGCAAGAACTTTGATGAAGCATTCTTTCTATGTAGTTTTTCGTTCCTCTTCATGTTATTTAAAAAATATTTTGTGTTTTTAGTCCAATTTATGTTTTATCAGTGCATAGGTGTTTGTTTAAGTAAAGCTTGAAAGTGGTTTTTGGAGTCGCATGAAACAATATTTTTCCAGTCCAACATTTGTAAAACCAATGTTTTGAATTTTCTTGAGACTTAATAGGAGAAAAATTGACAAAATGTTTGCTAAATTTTATACTCATCAGGAACATAATTTTGAATACTAAATACACAAATACGAAGATACAATCAGGTATCAGGACTTTATCATATTCATTTCATGTAGCAAGAACTGTAAGTGATACTGTCAGTGTGATTGATATAAATTGAATGTATTTCCAATGTCTACTATTTTACTTAAGTACAATTCAGAACTAAGAATTCGCACAAGAGCTATTTTAAAACTTAGTATTTTCCAAATCTTGAAATTCCCAAATAAGTATTAACGATAACATTTAATTAGAAAATAAACGATTAAAATTCATTGTATATTGATTTTGACAATATGAATATCAAAACTTCAAACTTACAGTTCTGTATTGTCTTGTTTACACTGACATATTTGATCACATTTTGAGCCAAAGTACTCAGCAGGGCAAACTAAGGATTAAAAGTTAAAAATAAATACCTAATTTATTATTTGGTTACATTATTATGTAACAGAGGTATTGCAAAACTTTTAAATCACATCTACAATAGGCATAGACAAACCTCTGTTCTCGCAGCGTTCCCCACTGAAACCAGCAGGACATAAGCATGTACCTTCAATTGGATCACAATGTGCCCCATTGTCACAGGTACAATTCTAAAATGATATAAACAAAGTATAAATTAAATAAATATTTTTCAATTGTGTAAATAATATTGAAGCTTTTCATACATATCTTAACAATCTAGAGGGAAAATTGTGATATGACATTGTTACATGACATCTAACTTTTAGCACACAAGTACAGTAAAAAATGCATATCCTCTCAGATTTGCATCACTAATTAAAAAGGATCGCTAAACCTTTTAAAAGTAAAATGTTACTCTGATGTAAAAGCAATAGCAGAGCTCGAAACAAACATAATATTAACACAAGAAAAATCTTTTTCTTTTGTAGTATAAATATACATTATAAAAAATATTAGAAAACAAAACAAAGATAAATGCTGTGCTTTAATACGCTTGTATAAAACTTGAGCATTGTTTGTAAAGATCATACCACAAGTGTAGCTTCCAAGTTTGAGCTTGATAAGCTAATTGATTTTTGAAAACAAGGAAAAGCATACACATTTTTGGTCAAGATTTAAAAAGACAATTTTTACCCCCACATTGAGAAGTTACTTATTTATATTATCAGAAATAGTAAATCTATACCTTGGTACTATAAACAATCTGCATCAATTTCTTAGTACTACATATGTGAGAAAAAGAAAATGCTCTTTAGTTAATTTTGTTTTCTGTTTGACCCTAAAAAATGCATACTTATCAATTTGTGTGTGCTAGTCTAAAAGGTAAAATTTCAAAGTTTGTTAATTTTAGATTGATGGTAGTTAACTTTCTTGGTTTCCTCATAAAAAGAGAACTATTTTAAAAGTATCAATTACAACTCAGTACACTCACATTTGAGCAGTTCAAGCCCCAAGTACCAAGTGGACATTCATCTTGACAACTTTCTCCTCTAAATCCAGGAGCGCAGGTACATTTTCCTGTCAAATGATGACAAGATGCCCCATTGTAACACACACATCTTTCACTACAATCCTTTCCATAGTATCCTCGAGAGCATGGATTGGCACAAACAGCCCCCTGCACAAGATAATAAAATATTTTAAATAAAATAGATAATAAAATAATTAATTAACTATTGAGAGCATTTTCTACAAGTTCAACTAATCAATTTTGTGTTTGGTATACTTAAATTTTTTTATACATTTAAAGGTCTACTATCTTTTACACTCAAAACTATTATGAGCATCATTGAAGATTTCGAATCCCGATTAGGCGATAGTTATACCAGAAAATATTCAGACTGATGGAGAAAAAATAAAATAACATTTAGACTCAGTTTTGAAATTATTTTCAGATAATTAAAATTATTATCAGAGACAAAGAATTCATTCAGATTTTACGCAGCAAAACGTATTAATAAAACATTGTAAGCCAATAGCAATTACAAAAACCTAAATTTAATACAAGCATCATATTTTCTGTCTAAATGGACAAAATTGAGATCTTAAATCAGTCACATAACAAATAAAATCAACATCACATAGGCTACATTTGTTGCTCAACAGTCATTTCATGCTACATGATAGCTAATTAGATGAAAATAACAGTTATTAAAAAGACTTTTTGAAGTAAGCAAGTTATTAGTTATTTTTTAAATACTTTAGTCAATACAATCACAATTGTAAATAAAAAAGACATTTTGAAAGATATATGGGTTGTAGTTTCAACAAAAGACTATTTTAACAATAAAATTGAGATAGAGAATGAAAACAACAAAAAGCTTACAGTCCAGCCTGGGGGACAGAAACATTGTCCAGTAACATGGTTACATGTACCTTCATTCTGACAAGCACACTTGTTAGCACAAGATTCTCCATGTGTTCCTTCAGGACAGGGCTCTGTACACCTAGAATAACCATTTAAAACTTTTATAAAGATAAAACTGTATTGGGCAGATAAAATATTTTCCAAAAACAGAAAACTGTTTTATAAAATCAGTATTACTGAAAGAAATGACACGTTTCAAATTATATTAATTTCAAATTATATTAATTTCAAATAGCCTACTAAAGCAATACGAAAACAGGAAAAAGATTTCAATTTTGAAACATATAAGACTGTTTCAAATAAAAAGTATACTGTACAATTTTTCCAATAATTAATTAATTAGTTTATCATACCTATTTTTTTTTAAATAATAATTTTAACTTTTCTTAACAGTCTCTATATTGCAGCATCTCAAAACATCTGCCTTGTTTTGTCTCAAGTTAAGCTGATCCTTCATGACAAAATTAAGTCAAAACAAGACTAAAACTTTGAATTAAGAGGAACTAAAGATAAAAATGTTTCTTATTTTTTAAAAATTTGTGTCTATCTTGGCTAGATGAAGATTCCTGAATATGAAGTTTTGCTGAAATGCTAACCTGAAGCACCATCACATTTCGGGAATTGGTTCTGGTAAAGACTGCATTATAGGTGTTTAAATACTCAGATCAATGAGACTGTACCAACAAGTATATAGATGAAAGTTTATGCATGTTATATCTTTAAATATAAAGCAAAGTTTGAGTCTAAGTCTATTCTATACAAATCTACACTGTTAGACCAATACACGCCAAATTTGGTACTTTGGTACACTTATATTTTGGAACCTTGCAGGTACGTTAGGTTATCTCTTAACATCCGTTCTATTTGTACCAGGTGTGCAGAAGAGACGAAAGAAATTGAAATCTCCACAGAAATAATATTGAGTAAAAAACGATTAGACGATTATTGAACGAACGATTAGACGAAAAGATAAATTGTATTTGATAAATTGTAATCGATCGAGTTTAATTTGTCTACGCTGATGACAATTATTTCTAACACAAGCTCAGTTATTCCACATGACACTGAATGGATTTTTCAAGAAAAAATATATTTGCTTCAAATTAAATTAGTCCCGAAAGCCAATTTGATTTATGAACAATTTAATTTATCATTTTCTCACATTGATGATGAAATTAAAAACATCGTAAATCAGGTACAAGAATGCACAAGTAAAACATGCATAGAAAAACTAAGTGCAAGACTGCACCGAAAATTCGCCATTTTTAATGAAAACGTACACAGATATTCTTAATCACTCCAAAATGCAAAATCGACTTCTATTGTAGATACCTTAAAAAAACCTTGTTGTTTGTCTTAGAGCCGAAGGTGCAATGAATATGAAATGCAGTATATGGATGGACATATCATGGGTACATATTTGTGTCAGAAGTAAATTGTAGAAGAATTGGAACAGTTAAAACGGTTTGAAAATTATTTTCTGTACCCTTAAATGATGCTAGCACTTTTTTTATGAGAGAAAAGTGATTATGATAGAATTAATTTATGACAGAATAAATTAGACTAACACAAATATAAAACAATTTTTTATACATATTCACTTACAGAGGTCCTCTGTAGCCAGGGGCACATTTGCAAGCTCCAGAAATTGGATTACAAGTAGCAGCATTTTCACAACGACATTCTTGTTCACAATGATAACCATAAAAGTTTTCATCACAAGGCTCACTGCAATCTGAACCTTGCCAACCTGTAAAATAGTAATTAAAAATGTTTTGGTGAAATATCCCAAACAAAATAAACTGTTTTTCATAATCACAGACAATTCAAGAGAATGCTACACATTTTTAGTCTTTGATGTCGAAGCTCATAAGATCAATGATTAAAGTCTGAGGACCATCAAATCCTTCTATTTTTTTGGTTGCATGGGGTTAAGACATCAAGAATGATTATGCTTAAATTCTAAATTGTATAGTGATCGGTTATAAAGTGATTTAAAGCCTAGTTTTGGAAAATAAACAAATAAATTCACACATTACATTTTATGTTTTTTTTTTTAAATATGTAAAGTTTGTGAAATTTAATATTTAACAATTTGTGTAAAATAAAAGAATACAACTGGTTCATTTTAAAATATTTTGAAATGAAATGAAAAAAAAAAATTTTGAAAATTTATATTAAATGTTTCCTCTGTAAGCATCAAAGAGCATTGCTCTGTAAAATGTTTTTATCATTATTTTAAAACAATTTACTATTGGTTGAAACCTTATAAAATACCTCCTTACATTAAATTTGTTGATAAAATAAAAATTTTGCAAAATCATTACCTGGTTTACACGTGCAACCACCAGTCACAGGATCACAGAGTGCATTGTTCTGACAAATACAATTACTCTCACATTGAGATCCATACCTACCAGAAGGGCAAGCTGTAAATATTGTAAGGCATTAATGTTGCACACATCTGACTGAATCATACTGAGCTTATTATATCAATGGATTCTTAAAATTCAATTTATGTCCTTAATGATACTCTCTTCACATATTACAAACTGTTTGATGCAATTGAAAACAAAATATAAACACAAAGGAGAAAGATTTTCAAAACACTTACTATTATTATCTAAAATATAAAAAGAATTAATAAATTTGTTAGCAGCAAAAAATAAAGCAGTCTAAGAGTACAGAAAATATTAATGATGCAATAAAAAGGGAAACATTAGTTAAATGGTTAAGGATTAGTAAAAGAGCAAAAGTTGAGATGCTTACCATGATATACTAAACAGCATGGGAAGAAAAGAAAGCAAGTGAGAAAGACAAGAAGCACAAGCATGATTAATGATGTAACATTGAATTTCAATTGAATATATATTACACATTTTATATACAATAACAAAGTACAAAAACTTACAAACATTGCATGTAGGCCCTCCAAAACCTGGTTGGCATTCACATTCTTCGGGTCCTACACAAATGCCATGAATACATGCATTTGTGCAAAATGCTACAATAAAGTAACAAATTATGAATAATTTTTTGCATGAGATTATCTTAAATTCTGAGTCAAACATACAATTCTCATCAAAAAGAAAATTATAGTTTTTAAAATTCTAACTGAATTTTGGTAATATAATGAATATGAAATACAAAAATAACAAGTTGAACAAATGTTTGGTTAAAATTTCAAAATCACAGAAAAGAAATTTGGAAGGAACATAGTTCTTTAAATTTTGAATACTAGAGAAACAGATTTAAAATGTAAGCAAATAGATTGAAATGATAGCAGAACTTATATTTAAAAAGCTTCTAAAATTAAAATTTTCAGTTATTTAAATTTCAGATTTGTAAAAGAAAGTTGAGAAAAAACATACAGAACAATCATAATCTCTTAACACACATTACATTCCAAACTACAGCATATTGAAACATTCAATTGGTTCCAGTATTTATATTTCAGATTTTCACATGAATCAGACTATCTTTAATGTAAATCTTGGGAGTTAAATATACTTACGAATGCATCTTGATTCATCGGCTGTCAATACAAATCCTTTACAACATGCATTGACTGTTCGGGTATTTATTTTTGCTTCTGTTTTATACCCAGTTGTGTATGCTATCCTAAAATAACAAGTAGAATATGAAACTTTAAGAGGAATAAAATAAATCGAGTCTTTCAAATAATCAATAGAAATTGAAGTAATACCATCATTTATGTATTTGATTAAACTTGGATATTATATGACATATTAAATTTAAAATGATTAAAATAAAATAATAACACAAGGAATAAACGAAAACAGTCAACAAATTGAACACCACAGCAACAAATAAAAAATAAATAAGTCAATCAAATGATGAATACAAAAGCAACAAAATTCAGTGTGTAGTAACAAATAAATCTAGAAGGAATGATTAAAACATTATAACAAATGCAATTAACTTTCACTAACCTATATCTTGAACATCTTGGTGGAAAGGCTAAGCACCATGTAAATGAACGAATCTGATATGGTTTATTGTATGAAACTCTAACTGTCGTGAGATATCTATAAAAAAAATATTAATTTAGAAAATGTAAAATTTTAAAAGGTTAAAAATAAAGTTAAAATCCGAAGGTTGCAAATTCAATGTCTTACGTTTCTTGTTTAGCACAAACATTGGGTCCTTCTTCCAAACCCTGAAGCAAATGGAGAAATGAAACAATGCATATCCAAAACAGATTTTGACGTAACATTTTAATACCTGAAAACAAAGGAAAATAATGTAAACATTCTGTACAGAAAATACTTAGGAAACATATTGCATAAACTTTCATTATTCATAGAAGAATAAGTAGACACAATAATAAATATACTTGCTTTCAAGAAAATAACAGCTTGAAAATTGGATGTGTTTAACATTTGGATATAAAAACAGTGAGCAGCATACTAAAACAATTTTTTGATATTAAGTGTTTCAGGAGACATAAAAATATTTTTCTCAATGCATAAAAAGTAAAAGAAAAAAAAAAAAAGTGGAAATAAGAAAAGATCATTAAAATTTATAATTAGAAGTTTATAATTTAATAATTTTATTTAAAAATGGAGTAAAATTTGTTTTGAATTTTTCTGGTTCATGAAGATTTGTTCTTTACCTCCCTTGGATAAACAATTCGAAAAATGACGAAAAATCCTTAAAAAATGTACACAATAGTACTGAGCATGGTTCAAAATGTTCTTCATAAGGATGTAATAGGCAAGACTTATCAGTCTAAATAAGAACAGTTACCAAACAAATTTTCTAAAATATTTTATTACAATAACGTCTAAAAAAAAACAGAAGACCCAACATAAGTAATAGTATAAGAAGACCCTATATCTTCTCTACTTTTATAAAAGGAAGCGTTAGTCGCTCGGTACGTAGTGTCCTGACAAATCTATGGAACTTGCAATAATGAAATTTGGCATACAGGTAGTCCGAATAGTTTGCAATTTTTATTTTGCCTCCGAATTTTAAAATTTTATCTAGAACATTTTAAAATTAATTTATAAATTTATTTTTTCAAAATTTATTTTTTTCCGGAATGTGAAGTCACCCGAACCTCGAAGGAAGGAACACATTTTGCGATTTTCGACCGCTGACGTCATCCTTTGGAACCATGCCAAGTTGTCTCGATTCTAGCGAGTTTTTTTTTACGTTGTTGATAATAGCCACTTGCGAGGCCATCACGGCGTTGCATGCGAAGCAAACCAAATGGCAATACGTAGCAATCACCGGGTGTTTGCGAGCGTCAGCGAGCAGTTGATGACCCCACGAAAAGAGCTGCCACGGGCACCGCCGTGCTGACCCACTGCCTCCTAGTAAGTGATATAGCAGGTCATACCGGCTGGGCTCAAAATCATGACGCCTCTTCCAGTTTTTTGGGATATGATCGTGAATAGGGATAGCAGGTTTTAATTAAGCTTCAGAAAGGTAAATCCAGCTTAGATCAACTTTAAAAATTAAACTCCACATTTTGTAAGGGTAAAGTAACTAACACAGTAATAGTAAATCATGGGAAAAAAACGGCATCCATGATAGAGCGATACGATTCGAGGGAAAATTGAATTATAATTCCGTTGTGGTCGAAAGCAGATATCTGAGTGTAGTTCAAAAACTGCAGAAATTATGATGCAAAGATGCTGATTTAGAAAAATGTTTAGTTTTTCCTTCTTTATAAATTTTTTTTCAAAAATAAAAAACTGTTGTCTTTGTTTCTAGTAAAAAACATTGAATTCTATTGGAGCTCTTTGTTTTTAACTATATGCAATCGGAATATAGGTGAAATGATTCTTGCTGCCTTTATTTTCCATACACTTTATTACATGTCTGCTTAAGTGTTTATTTTGTTTGCTTTTTTGGGGATCGCTAATTTCTAGGTCTACTTTTTTTAATCTCAACAATCGGGTAATTATTTTAATTAAAAAAGCAATAATTATATTTTGGAAAGCAGAACTTTTGCAACCATTTGCTTTACAAATAACTATCGCTTCCAAAAACATTATGCCAGACTGAAAAAAAAAACATTTCTCACCACGCAGTAACTAACGTGACGAACAGGGCCAATCCCTGCTCTTGAGCACAAACTTATTCCACTGTCGTCGGCACCGATGTCTGAAAATCCGACAAATCCACTTAACGAGACCAGAATATTAAATCGGAACAGAAAATCGCAATTTACTGTAGAATTCTTATTTCAAGTGCAATCATGAAGTGATTCAAGTTCATCGATCGTGCACAGAAGCAATAACGATTTGTATCAGCGAGACAAGGAAGACCTTTTATAAATAAATTATTCTCTGTTTTATATATACTAGAGTTCAGAGAGCAATTCGGGGGAACAAATATAGAACAAAATAATGCATCGCGTATTTCTTAACATTCTCTTTCGGTTGGGGAGAAACGGAAGAAAATATTTTACAAGCTCTCATTTGTTTGAGCACTGGGAAGAGGTTTCTGAGAGGTTTAGGTGTCATGGAAAGAATAATTTCCCGACAGTGTAGCCATTAGCTTCGGTAGTTTTAGTACTCGTTTACGGCAAGTAGTTTAAGGTTAACGTTTAAGGTTGATAAGAGTAGAGGTATTAAATATATGTTTCTTAGAGCATGATAAAAAAAAAGTAGTGCTTTTTCTGGGAGACAGTTTTAAGGTCTTGGATAAAAGTACTGCAGGATTCTACAGCATTTGAACGAAAAGCTTTTACCGACAGCCTAACAGGAAGATGTTATTTACACCAATAAAAAGTACATTAAGTCAACCAAAACATAAAGCAACAATATTTTAAAATGTAGATTTGAGGTTAAAAAAATTGTCACAAAAAGTAAAACAAATTACTAGAATTTTATACTTGGGTTTGGCTTTAAAAAATAGTTTTGTACAAATTTTTACCACGATTTCGCAGCACATTGCATCTAATGAAAGTAAAAATAGTACTGGAAATAAAATTTAAATAGGTTTTAAAATGATAGCTTCAATTTAATTTTTTATCAATTTTACGTTCACATTTTGTCTATATTAGTGCCATTTTATTAAAATTTAAGATAATTTCCCGTCATCGTTACAAAGATAACTTTTACTTGACTTTTAATGAAACTATTTACATCCAGTGTTCCTAAATAAGTTTTTATTTCATAATTGAAACGTTACTTTTTATTAGATAGGATAGTTTTTTCAAGAGAAGGGGGGAATGAATTCGAATTATTGGAACATTTAAAGGTGAAGGAATTAAAATAGACTTTTGTTTTAAAGTTAATCCAATTCTTTAATTTTTAAAATAGGCGAATACAGCTTGCTCTTACCAGTTAAAAAGTAGAAATAAGATCTGAAAAAGTCAAAAATTTATGGTCGGTATGAATTGAAACGGTTACTTTGAATTAGAAAAAACAGCTAACAGGATCAACAAATAAATTCGGACAAAAGAATGTACCTAATATTCTACATTTCAAATATGAAATTGTTCTGGTACATTTTGCAAAAAAATACTCCACAAAAATTTCATTCATGAAAAAAAATATATATATATTTTTTCGCTTTCCCGAATTTAAAATATTTTTTATAGCCGTCTATCTACTCACGATTCATTTTCAAATGTTCGAAATATAGTCCTTTCTAACGTAACTTTTTTGAGATGTGTTTAACAAACGAAACTTAAAAATGTCATTTTCAATAAATTTTCTGTGTATTTGTGAAAATTTCTTACTTACTACTACCCGCAAACTTTTCATCTTGTACACTTCCTCATCAATGCAGTACTTAAGAAAAGCATTTCTTAATAGTTTAAAATTAATTTTTCATGGGACTCAAAAATGTTCATTACAAAACCCTCTAAGAGGGACCTGCTTGTTCTACATTTGAATATTTTCTACCGTCACTGGTAATTTAATTACTGCCACCGTTCAAGTGGCAATGTTCTCACCATTAGATTTAGTGCCTAACGACATGCGGAAACCCTGATATTAAACTGCGCTCACAAATGCGACTGAACTCAAAACAATTTAGCAACAAGATTGGCCTTAGTGTTGTACATGAAGTGTTCAATTTACAGATAAGCTCCCAGGACCGAAAAATTGACCGTGGCACGCAGCTCGTTATAACCAACAGCTTTTTTGTGGTGTGTAGTGCTGTACCACTGCATTATCAAAGTGCACGCGAAAGCAGGAAGCTCAAAATCTGACTCAATTAGGCCCATGTATGGACTTCCTGCAGTCCAAAAAAAGCACCCCATGCACTTGCGCTCTCTTTTGTCAACAGTATCCGACGTGAATAAAAATCCAAACCGCAGGTTTTATTTTCCTGCTGTTTTTCTGAAGGAAAAAACTATAACTCTGTTTCACCTTAACTTGTCAGTATTGGGAAAGGCAGAAATGATGTTCATCCGCATGAAAAATAATTCCAACTTGATTTGGAATTTAAAATAAAGAAAATGCATATAAACGTGTAAAAATTGTCCTACAATGAAGGAGTGATTTTTGAACCTTTATAATCGGTTATTTATTTGTAAAAAGCATTTTTTTTTGACCGAAGCGAATGAATATATCCGAAACGGAATTCTAAACCGGTTTCCATGGTAACATTTCTGGCGAGCTAAATACGCTTTCCGGCCAAGTCTGCGCCATTTCGCTCTGCGTCTTTGCTAGCGTGTGTATTTACGTTCATATCTCTCTTGTGCTATTTTATTGGAGTGTGTTTGATACTCTGAACATGGCTGAAAAAGGAACGTCACCATCCAAGCTGTATACGCCATCAAAGCAAGGAAAATCAATTGGTAGTGGAGCTCGCAGGAACATATTGAATGTTTATTCTAGACTTCGAGAAGAAAACCATAGTGATTCCATTAACCAAATCGTCGGAAAGGTGTCTCAACTAACTGGTGTTTCCAAAAGAACTGTTTTTCGTTTGAAAAAAGAAAAGAAGACGACAAGTCCTTTGAGTACTCCAGGAGAAAAACGACCTTATGCCGTTGGAAAAAGAACAAGAATGATGAAATATGACAACTTTACTTTATCGTGCATCCGACGAAAAATTCATGATTGTTTTCGTCGAAATGAAATTCCTACATTGGACAAAGTTCTAAATGAAATTAACAATGATAAGGATATTTTTTCGACAAACATTAGCCGAAGTACACTGTACAGGATACTGAAAGATTTGGGATTTTCCTTTGAAAAGCGAAAAAGGCAGGCTATGCTTTTAGAAAGACACGACATAATTTTATGGCGAAGAAATTATTTACGAAAAATTAGAGAACTGAAGAATGAAAATGCTTCAATCTATTATTTAGATGAAACATGGGTGAATGAAGGACACTCACAAAGTCGAGTATGGCAAGACAAAAACATCAAAAGCACCAATGAAGCTTCCTCTTCAAGTTTGACAACAGGCTTGGCTGCACCAAAAGGAAAAGGAAGAAGACTCATCATTACCCATATCGGAAGTGATGAAGGATTTGTACCTGATGCGGCTGACATTTTTGTAGGAAAAAAATCCGGTGACTACCACGAAGAAATGGATGGTAACCATTTTGAGAAGTGGTTTGAAGATATCATGCCTAAATTGAAACGAAACAGCTTTGTAGTGATGGACAATGCCCCCTATCACTCGGTGAAGAAAGAAAAAATTCCGACGACATCTTGGAAAAAAAGTGCAATTCAAGAATGGCTATCGTTGAAAAACATTACGTGGAACCAGGACATGATCAAGATTGAACTGTTGAAAAAAGTTAGCGAAATCAAACATATGTTTGATAAATACAGAGTTGAAGAAATTGCCGAAAAATTTGGACATAAGGTTTTGAGACTTCCCCCGTATCACTGTGAGCTTAATCCCATTGAAATGATATGGAGTCAAGTAAAAGGACACGTTGCCAGGGAAAACAAGACTTTTAAACTGAACGATGTGAAGGATTTAGTCATCCAAGGGATTGAAAAGGTCTCTGTACAAAATTGGAAAAACTGCATAAACCATGTTACTGAAAAAGAGAAATACATGTGGGAAGTAGATGGACTTGTGGATGATATTTGGGAAAGTAAGAACTTGGTAATTTCTTTTAATAGTGAGTCTGATAGCGATTCGGAAATGTTAAGTGATGATGATGTGTAAATTCATGTGATGAATAAGTATATTATAATGTAAATAGATTTGTTATGATGTTTGCTATGTTTTACATATATTGATGATGTATAAATGCATGTGATGAATAAGTAAAACGTAAATATAGTTTTCTCATTGTAACTACTATTCATGAAAGAGATTGATTTCTTCTGTACACTTTCTTGTAAACTATTTTAAATTATTCATAAAATTAATAATTTACTACTAATCAACCCGACACCGTTCCGCGAGTTTCAGAATATGTTTCACACATATAAGGTTTATTTTTTTTAACTCTAATTTTTAAAATGGTTTCATTTTTTTTATTATTGTATGTGTATTCACTATATTTGTATTTTTTATATTCTATTTATTTATTGTGAATGTATTTTATATCCTCTATGTTATATGTATTTTTATTTGTTATTTACTTTCTTTAATATCAGAATAAATTTGATTTAATTTGGAGACTATATTTTGCTGTTAAGAAAAACACATATTTTAGCAGACGACGCACTCTCCCCTACCTTGTCCAACCAAATGTAAGACCAAAGGAGTAATTAAATTAGATTAATTTCCTTTAATAAAATTATTAAAATTGAAAAAAGAAGTATTAATCAAGGTGTTTAGCTTTCAGGTAAGTAAATTCAAAAAATGAATTTTATGGTTCATCACATCTTTAAATAGACTGTTTTTTTAAACAACATTTATTGTAAAAAAATTTTAAATATATATATTTTTAAATAACTAAAAATAATACTCATTTAGAAAAATCAAAACGCATTTATATTAACATAGAGTAGCTTTTTGTTTAATTAACAAATGTAATGCAAGAGCCATTAGAAATTAAAGATCTGTGAAACGTATAGAATTTCCACGTGCATTTTATCTCTCCTTGCCAAAAAGGGCGAATTTCCTCGCTTATAGCTGACTTCTTCTGACATTGTAACCCTAGTTTCTACGACAACGGCTGTGATGCGGTCAACGTAGCCTTTACTCTACTGACAAGTTAAGGTGAAACAGAGTATAATCGTTTTTATATGAATAATTCTCAAGCCACACGTGCGTGCTCCAAGTATGTCATTTGATCTTGCGGTTAACAAACCACGTGATAATAAATTCATAGCAGTCACATAGAAAGCCAATATAGTCTGTGTATGTTAACACTTAATTGCCTTGATTTGTTCGAACAATGAAAATCAGACTCATCTGACTAGTAGAATACCAAACCATCGGACTTTAATTTTACGTATTGTTGTTTTACGAATACATTTCTTTTAAAATGTGTAAAATTTCCAAGCCTAGGTTTTGCCTAATGGCGTGACGGTATGAATTCTTTCCAGGTTAGGGAGATTCAATCATGCATATAGAATCAATCAGAAAGCTGCCGGGTAATTGGTAAGTTTTAATTAACGTCGTACTAGAGCAACACAACGGCCTGTTGACAACGGTCCGGGATCAGTCCCCCAAGGGAAAGACCCGAGGACAACACCACGTAATTTTGAACCATGGTCAGATGACGAACAAGCTGCCGGGAGAAATGTTTTCGTACACAAAAGACAACACGTGATACTGGTCAGTCAATCGAAAAATGGCTAAGAATCAAGGAATCATGTCGCCGCAATGCATAGACTAAAAGCAAACCAAAAATTTGTTAAACACGTCTGGAAGATATTCAAATGCGGAAAGAGCGCTCATATGAAAATATAAAGTTGAATGTTTTAACGAAAAATTTACTTTTGAAAAAATTGTTGGCCGATTGTTTTGGGATATTGATGTGGAAATGCTTTATTTTGAGTGATAGTGAAATATAAATTAGACACATCCACGAGACCACTTTCGACGCATTCTCTCAATTGACAACCCAATGAGAAATGCTCGAAAAAGAGTGGGCAATTCAGACGAGTGTTGTTTGGTTTTGTGCTGCAAGGATCATATCTGGCCAGTGTTTTCCCACCAAGTAAATGGACAAACATAGAAGGAAAACTTTACTGACACAAGAGAAATACACCTAGGTGATATACAGGAATCGAACCCGCGCCATCCACAATTCTTAAGATATCGAAAAATTGAAATTCTATTTGAGTCTACAGTATGAGTTCACTCTCAGCGTAGAATAATAAATTCAACAAGTACAATACTTTAAAAGAACCAGAATGAATAAAAAATAATGACGTCCCCAATTTGCGCACAAAGAAAAACATTACCAGGGCAGAAAAAAGTTTAAAAAAAAATTCAAGAACACAATAAAATCTGAACCACTTTTTCACAAAAAGAAAGCAAGGGTACTTTCATTTATTACCATTACATGAACCACAGCAGTTTCCAGAGTCGGGGGGTCGAGAGAACCTTGCGCTCTAAGCAAGTGACTTAATACACCGCGCACGATAAAACTCTTGAATGTGACACGAACAGAGATTATATTGGCTTATGGCCAAGTGGAACCAAAACTCAAACCCGAAGCTTCTAGCAGAAAAGTCGTAAATAATATAGCGAACTGATTCACAAGATAAACGATTTTTTCCCATCTCTTTTTTGCTGCAGCCGGAAAAAGAAATTGATAGGAACATATTTCAATTTCGGTATTTCTTTTTTGCTATATTATATAGGGACTGAATTTAGGGGTGTTATGGGATGCTCGATATCCGTTTATTGAGAAAAATAAATGTACCACACTGGCGATAATCGGTACCAAATGGTATCAAATAAAGCTTATTGAAGGAAAAAAAAAACGTTCGCGTTTTGCGGATATGTATGATTAGTGGTATTCTAAACTTCCAGTCTGATCCCGAAAAAGGATGAGAGAGAAAGGAGAGTTGGAAATAAAGTGAAGGTATTGTTTATTTGAATACGCAGTATAATTGTATGAAATGCATGATCAACTCTTCATTTGATTTGTCTGAAAAATAACAGGATTTGAAATGCATGATCAACTCTTCATTTGATTTGTCTGAAAAATAACAGGATTTGAAATGCATTACAGAACTTATCAAAACATTTTTTTCGTTCCAAAGCTTAAAAATGTCCTGGAGTCAGCTGTCTAAAAGTTCGGAACGGTTTTTTCTCCTATCTTAAATAAAATTCAAATTTAAATGTTTTTACGAAACAAGATACATTTACAATTGAAACTCGAAGCGAATGGACAGTAAAAGCAAAATTTTATTTTAAACTCAAAACAAAAAATGCGAGCACCATCATGGAGAGTAACACACGGTGCGACACAGGAATAAATGAACAGAAGGGTGAAAAGCGAGTCGTCACACAAGAGAAAACAAAATTCAATCTGCTGCAAAATGCTGGAGGGTCAATCTATATATATAATTCTCTTACGTGGCACGCAAAAAAGACGTTATTTGTAATCGCGTTTTGGCAACACTGTACGATTGTTTGTTTATCGCGAAGTCTCGCGCATCGATTGAATTTATAGCGTTATCGGATGAAATTTTATTGAAAAAAAAAAAGGAAATTTTAATGAGCTGTTGCAGTTAGTTTATAATAGAAATCAAAGAAAGCGGAGGATCTTTTCAAGGCCATTTAAAAAACGGTCCTTTTCAGGGCCAACAATTATAGTTCAACAAGACGCTTGCACTACAACTTTCGGCAACAAACTCAATGAAAAAGTGTGGGTCGTTTGAGTGCTGAGAAAATGTACATACAAACAACATGCTGGGTATTCAATTTCCAAAGCAACGCTCACATTTCGAGTCAAAATTTGCACAAAGTTTTCATTTGAATTCTGATTTTAGATATACTGTATATATTTTTTCTGTCATACAACAAATTTAGATTTCAAAAACATTTTTTTGGTAACATATTTTGTAAACAATCCCTTCTGCTAGGACACATGTCTTCATTGAGGCGAGCGAAGCGAGCATAGGTTCGCGCAGCGAACCAATGAGGATTGCGAAGCAATCCTCCGGGGGTTGGCGAGCGTTAGCGAGCAGGGTGCAGGCCCCCTAGTTTTTAATACATAAAATGAGAAATTCGTCATCACACTTAAAAGGCAGACCTACAGCTTGATAAGAAAACATCTGGTAACTCAGATAACTGAAGTTTCGCATCACAGACCGCGGTCTGTATTCGAGTGGGTGACATTTCGGAACTACGCGAACTATTGACTCTCGTCTATAGGAATGCGGAGGTTTAATCCATGGCTGGTAAGTCTATGATGTCTTGATGTGAGGCATATGAGGAAGGACCTATTTTACAGAAGACTGACACTAGAATATCGATTGAAATTGGGAATACACTCGAATTACTCTACACAACATTGAATATACTCGATTGAAATAAACCGCAAACTTCTGTCCAAACGGGAAAAAACGCCGATTGATTAGGTACTGGGACTTATCCTGATGTACAGTCACTGGCAGTTGAGACCTGGAGGGTACGTACGGATTTCTTGTTTCACGATAAAATGGTTAAGTAGCTGTAATACAGGGCGTGTACTGATGTCACCGCCAGCTGATCTGATTGTAGCTCAGGATAAGAAATGCGGAGGGTTGGTTAGATTTTATGGCACAAGGACCATATTTGGCCAAGTTACGCAAAACACAAGACAGACAACGTCCACTTAATAGATATACACACAAGAAACGTTTTACTCACAGAAGAGAGAGATACCACGGGCATAATGCGGGTGGAGAAAATTAACACTGCAATTAGACTTGTAACATCCTGTGTTTAATTTATAAATTTCATATGAAACAATTTAAACAATTAAGCCTTTGCAGAAATTCCTTTGGAACTAAATCCTTTCTGAAAGACAAAAGAACTCGGGAAATCACTGTCCTTCAAAAGCAACGCATAGTCGGACATAATCGTTTACTGAATTCTTAAGGAAATTCTTCGTCCACCGTTCCCTCCCTTCCTTCTTGTCGTCTATTTAATTGGATGACTGATTTAGCAATCTACAAGATGAAATTATCTCGAGCATAACCATCTGATGAGGGTAAATAATTTGGACGGTTATTACCGCATGTATCTTCCAAGTTTCTAAGCTATCTACTCCGCGAAAATTTTAACACACTCGTGGAACCCAAAAATTAAATGTTCTACAACCAATTAAAAAAGCTCATTGTATTTATTTAAACATTTATATGAAACCACTGGAATTCGTTTAATAGGTTGGCTTAGGTTTCATGGCGCAACAGGACTAGCTACGCACGTCAAATTATATACACCCCAAAAGAACAGTTAAAAACCAGACAGCCAAAGTAATATAACGGTAGTCTAAAAATTATGAATACATACACCATAAAAATGACAAAAAGTTAAAAACGTTGGCGAGTATTAAAAATTATAAAAATAGATGAGAAACTATGCAGCTTAAAAAATATGATGAAAACTTTAAAAGTGTGGGGAATTAAAGAACCATTTTTATGTAAAACATTAAAAAGTGTTTGAAAGGCATTCGATAAAAGGTGGATGGGTGTTTCCTCATTCACATGGAAAGCTAAAACGTAAAAAAATAATATACATTTAAACATGGCTATATCCATTTAAAAATCTAGAATGTCTTAAGAAAGGAAAAGTGCAGAGTGAGGAGGATTAACCAGTAAAGCGGACAAACTAGGTAAGAAAGTTTCAAAAAAGTGAATATAAAAATTCCCTACACCATTACAGGAAGTTTCAAAATGCAAGATCGTAAGATCTCCATTGCTGTGGGGGCACAAAACAGAACTTTATCCAGTCAGCAAGTATCGATGGGTAATCCTCGAATTCCCGATACGGAGTTAAATTACGTCCAGACGGAGAGGACAGAGGGGCAGAAGACAGGAAATGTTGAATTCTGAGGAATTTGTTTCCAGTCTGTACACTTTATTCATTCCGCCAAGCATTCTATTGATGTCTGAAAAATGTAAGGGCTATCTGCATTCCCTTATTTTTTGCTTGAGCATGTTTAAATCTTCTCCAGAAAACTGGATAGACGAAATATTATGTGACGTCGTTCATGCCATATAAAAATATATGGAATCCATTTGAAAATGGAACATGTTAAAACATTACCCTATTCGTCAATTACAAAAAAAGCAGTATCTGGAAGGCTTGACCGATCCCTTTGTAAAGATATCTGAACGCCCACTAAAAGGTCGAAAGACAGCCCCCAACCCAACCAGGACATCGCGGAATTGACAAAGAGGTTCGTAACCCAATACGTCAAATAAAACGCACTAGGCGTGAGCACTCGAGGGCCTTAACAGTACTCAGCACCAGGTCTCGATCTCTTACATTTTAGAAAAAGAAAAGAGTCGAAGTAAAATTGATGGATGTTCTCACGTTTGAGGGGGAAATAAGTGAGTTTAAATCTTTTTCTTATCTTCTATCCAAAGAATTCATCTTTTCAAAATACACGATTTACAATGTTGTGTAAAAACAGTATAGGGACATTAAGATTTATTCATTAAGATTATTTCTTACTAAATACTCATAAAATAAAAAAACGCCGGAAACACTTTAGGATTGGTTGTACTGTGAATATAAAACGTAGAGAAAATATGTCTCCCTATTTTTTCTAATTAGTCCATTCCTTACAATTGAGCTATTAAAATACGCAGTTGACGAGATAAAGGAATTCGTAATCTTCACACGTCACAGTTCTCTCACTTTCCTTGCACTTTTGTTGACTGGCCAGTATCTAGAAGATAGTATAATTAGGAAGTCAGAGGTTACAAACCCCTTTGGAATGGCGAGGGTATTCAGGGGGGAAATAACTTAGTTTCAAGCGGATAAAAAAATGTCCACTGAATTGTTATTCTGAAAGCCGCCGCGTTGTTTTCAGAATGAATAATATACAAGCCAGTATAAGGCGCGATGCTATCACCTTTTGCTATCAATAGGGCGTCAAAGCAAATAATTATTCTAAATTACGTGATTTTAGTTATTTATTCTTTCGGTATAACTTATGAAAGACAGGCGCTCCATTATTGTAATATTTATACAATAATATGAATAATTGATTAAATTTCAAATTTTATTTATACGATAATTATTACATTACAATGTTTCGAATGAAAGGTGTTAGGCCTGGTGTCGACCTAGACAATACAGGTCCTGTTTTTATAGTCAAGTAAGGGCTAAACAAATGGAGAACCAAGCTTTGATCAATTTGGGGAAGGTTATAAAGGAATACAAATCAATTAAACGACAAAAAAAAAGACACGGGATCACATTTGAAAATCTTATTACGTAACTGCACTAAATGCATACCATATTAATTAAAAATTGGTCGCATTCTCAGTTATTTTAAGTTTTAGTTTTTGAAGCAAAGGTGCGACTACTATCTGAATTGAATGACGGTTGTAAGTTTCTTTAAGAACCGCGTAGAAAAGAACTCGCCAACGGCTAAAAGGACAAAAAGGGCATTGTTCTTTTGTTGGAAGTGAAAAAATTGAGTGCTTTCTCCATGCCTATAATTAATCAAAATTAATTAAAAACCTAATTTAAAACTACACGTCAACCAAATATAAGCAATTAAGTCTATAAAACCATTCAAACATAAGAGTTGCAAAAAACACATTGTGGACAATGTTAGTATTAGTGTGAAGAATCAACAACTCACTCCCTTGAATAAGGTTTTGCACCAGGGTTGGCTGTTTTCGAGTTTTGTGGCACAAGGGACATATTTGGCTAAACACAAAAGCGACTGACAATAAGGGTTGAAGGAAAAGCAGAAGGGTAGGTAAAAATGAAAGGGAAGATTAGTCGGGAAACTCGGGGTTATGATGCCCGTACACACCAAAGAAATGCACCGTTGGGCACATTGAACCAGGGTTAGAAATTAGGAAGCAGAAAGCCAGAGTCAAAAACACTTAAACATTTCACCTCCGTTGCCAAAGCGTTTTACTTGAGTGCAATTTCAAGTTTTATGTTGGATGCGAATAAGTAGTGTAGGGTCTGGACTTATTACTTTTAAATAGGCACATCAAAGTTCTAAAACAAATTGTTAGAAGCAGAAGATATAAAATGCTGATCGATCGAACTTTGGACAAATAAAATTAAAACATTCGGGAAACCTTTTGAGTAAAAAAGGATGGATCCAAAAATTCGGTCGTTAAAACGAAGGTGAAAAATACGATCGACGATTGCTTATTTTAAACCCTGCTTTAAACGAAAGACGACAAAAACATTTTCCACCAAATTTCACGATCAAGATATTCTTTCTAACTAGCACTTATAACTCGGAAGAGAAAAGGGGCAGGGGCTTAAGCCCCTGAAGCCCTCCCTCTCAGAACGGCTCGTGTTTCTTTCCCCATGGATGAAAAGGCAAATAAATTAAGCAACAAGTGGGTTTCAACTCTTGTTATTTATGATATTTTGTTCAGAAGCGATGGCGAGGCGTTCAAGGGAGGAGACTCGACAGATGTAAGTGAAGTAGAATGGAAGGAATTAATTGAGTGTTTTGAAGAAGGATGACTTACATTCAGAAAAACTGATTCACTCGGATCTAAATAAGAAAGGCAAACCTGAAGCGTTTATAACATATCAGAGCTAATCATTAGAGATGCGGGGTAAGATAAAAGTAATAAAGGAACTACGTTTTAAAATATTTCATTTATCATATGAATAAGGTAATGGTATTTAACCTTGCATTCGAGCCACACAGCGGGCTAATGGCGACGGATCAGGATCAATCCCTTTGGACAACGCCTCGAAATTTTGAACTATGGTCAGATGAACCAGCCCGCACTTCAAACTTACACACCAAGCCAACATGAGGACATTTGAGGCCACGACAAATTTAACGTGCACCAGCTCCCGAGTACACGACGGTCTTTGGATGGACCTAGTTTCGAACCCTCCGGTCGCTAATTCATTGCTCTTCCAACTAGGCTACCGCGACTCAATCAAATGGTTTGGTTTGGGTTTAATGGCGCAAGGTCCAATAGTGGACAAGCTGCGCCAGACATAAGACGAAATTTGACCCAGTAAAATTAATAAAATAATTTAATATATCAAGTCAAATAAATCCATTAAATGGATAAAATAATGGAAGAAACGGTGTTGTAATTCGTTTAACCCGAAGAGTAGCGAAAAAAATTTATAGAATTGGCTCCCGAAACGGTTTATGGTGTAAAAATGGGGTTTGAAAGACTAAATGAAAAACATTTTACTGTGCAGGTAAAAATATTTTATGATTTTTATGTTTGTCGAGCAGAATTACCCGTGGCTCGGGTAGAATTTACTCAAATTAAATTAAAAAGTGATCCGAACGATTCCCTCTTTCGAAGTTTCATAGTTTAATGATTAGAAAAAATAATTTTAATTACTCCATTTTAAATATTTAAAAATTTCCCAGTTTACAAGGACCGCGGAAATGCATGAGGGGTTTTCGGTAAAGATGAATAGAGAAGTTGTTACTATTTTGGTGGATGTGCATAGTTGCTGTGTCGTAACTTGGTATTTAACTCGAATGTAATTTTAGCATTTTGCTGGAATAAAAAAACTTAACGCCAAACATCGTCAAAAACGGTGATGATTCAAATTGGAACTAAACCCGAAATAGTTATTTTCTAGTTGTGCTAATCCCTCATGCCCCGTCTCTATGTTCATTCATATAATCCATTACACGAACAATTCTGAATTGCAACATGTTCCAAGAGGAAAATGACAAATTAATTTTAAGAATATTTGTGATATCATTAAGGCGAACATATATTTTGAGTTGAAAATTAAATTAAAATGAAAATTCTATTTAAATGAATATTTTTTTTCTCATTCTGTATTTACTTCTCATATATATTTTCTTTCTCAACCAACAACAACAACAACAACAACAAAAAAAAAACATATTTTACAAATAGATTTTTTCTTTTTCCCCAATGCACCAATACTTTGCAAGGAAGAGAAGTAACAGATTTTACTGACTAGAAAGTAACTATAAAATTTATCCATCTTGAATGTTTACTGCACATTTCAAAAGTAAATTGCAACGAAAGGGTCTGGCATACATATCCGATATTAAGCCCATCAAATATTCAGTTACAGAAGTGAAAATTTTAGACTCATCAGCGATAGAAACCAGTGGAACGTGTTTCCATTTATGAGTTCATTGGAGAGTTAGGAGTAAGATTTTCGTTCATTTTATAACACGTTGATTTCGCATGCATTCCCAAACTATCAACTTCTGGAAACAAAATCGATTAGAAATGCGAAGGAAATTTTTGGGAAAAAAAATAACAGCTAATGCTTTCGAAACGACGTTAGAACGAGCTCAAAAAGTAATTAACATAAATCAAAGAGATTCGGAAAACAATTACGGAAGTCCTCCAGGCATAGCAGGTTAAGAAATGCAACTACCGGAAAAATTTTATACGCGATTTGATAGCACACATTTTGTTTTGGAATTCTTGAATTTCCAAAATAAATGAAATGTGTAAATATCGTTTGGAAATATAAAAGTTGCTAGAAAATGTTTATGCTGGGATTTTGAATGCAATCTGTGTATATACGTGAATAGCATTCGTAGAGTATAAATTCACACAATATATCTAAGATTTCCAGATAAGTGTTTGGGGATATAAACTGTGAGGATCTTCGGTGAGACACCGAAGAGTACTGGCCAGAAGAAACCAGTGGATCCTACAAGGCATCCAACCACCAAACCTCTTCAACTGTAGTGAATATGTTCAAAGGACTTGTCATGCGAGCGATAAAGGAGTTGAAGAATTTCGGGTTATTCAGCTCGCAGGTTGTTTGCGCAGTGGGTCACCGAGGCTAGATCTTAAAAAGATGTTGGTTGGGTAGTTTTTAATGGCACAAGGGGGTCATTCCATGTGAAAACACCCATTTTGAGAAAAAGTTGTTGCACCATAGTCATGGATTTTTTTAAAATTTTTACCACAGATAGACATGGCAATAAAACCCTTGGATCTCAATTTTTTTTAAATTTTGGCCAAGATACAAAAATTTAAAAATTGGTCAATTTTACAAAATGGCGGCCATCTTGGATTTGCCACACTGTCTCTACAGGGCCTTAACTATAGAACTAATTGTTCAAAATTAATTATTTTGGTACCAAATGGAAGCCATTTAGTTCAGAATTGTACATAACATACAAAACCAGTTGTAATTTTACATTTTAGTGGAGTTTTTTACTTGTAAAGTGAAAAATTCACTTTTAAAAACAGTCGACTTTAAAGGGCTATAAAAAAAATGAACCCTCTTATTTTTCTCTTAAACTTTGTAGAAGTATTAACTAACATATGTACTTTAATCTGAGAAAAATTCAGAGCGTGCAACACATTTTTCATTTTTGAATAAAAGCTATTCTAATGACAGCATGGATTTCAAAAGGTGGTCATCTTACAGTGCAAAAATGACCATAACTTAAAGTACAATGGTTAAATTTGAATTTTTATGATGTACTAATTCAAAGCAAGCTTGTATTATTTCATGTTTATATATCAATACAGTATCAAATTATTTTAAATTTGTTTTATAGCATGGCTTTTTTTCAAAAAGTACTACCGTAGAAAAATGTTTTTATTTATTTAAATTTTAAAACAAATTTTCAAACTGTTATGCATTTTACAATATTTAATTCCAGTATTTTTGCAAAAAATTGCATTTATGCTTAGGGTATATTGTTTCAAAATAACCAGTGAAATTCTTTTACTTAATAGTTTCTCGTCTTGTACAACACAAACACTCATAAGATACGGATTGATATAGGCTCAATAAAAAACAAAATTTATCACAGTTGACATACTTAAATATTTTAAGCTGGTCCTATATAAAGAATATCATTGTAGTAAATCTAATCGTGTTCTTGAAATTGACAAAATAACGCTAATATTTCTGAGCACTGAATTAAAAAAAAAAAAAATCTTTAAAGATAAATATTGAGCATAAATAAAATTGTTCGCCACATTAACACAAAGTAAAAAGCATAAGTCCTTCATTATTCAAGTTGTCTTGTAGTTTTGGAACGATAGTTCCAATTAATTCATTTTCATCAGGAACAATGTGGTATGTTCTATCTGTTATAGTTGCGGGATAAGATGTGACTTTTATTATGTGTTCATAAGCAATTCAACATGTATCTAAAGGCTCTAGCCATGTATAGGATGCACTAGATGCATGATCATAATTTTGTAATTATATTCCTCACAGCATTTCAAAATCTTTCCAATCCACCAATTATACACACATGCAACAATACACACATGCAACAATACACACATGCAACAATACACACATGCAACAATACACACATGCAACATATTGTTCATTTTGGAATGTTGGTCTGGTGCTATTTGATGATTTTCTCCAATTCTAGTTTCCATGTAATTAATGCTTTGAATTCTGCCCATTGTTCATAAATAATTTCACTGCATATTTCTAATTTGTCATTTTGCATTAAATATTCTTTAAGTATTTGTGGAGATGGACACTAATCACACCTGTGCACCATGCATGTTTCTGAAACAATGCTACAAACTAGTTTTTTTAATAATGATACAGTCATTTACATGAATAGTATGAAGCGTGAGTTTAACATTTTGATGTGATATATACAAACACACATTGAATAAATACCTTTACTTCTAACAGTCACATTCTCTTGGCCGTAGTGAGCAAAATTTAGAAACATTTTTCACACATTTGTTCAGTTCTTCTATCACTACTGTAGAATCCCTATAATCAGTATCCATTTCAGGTCATAATCACTGCATCAGTATCTGATAAAGCCACCGAATAAACACAATTTTGTACAACTTTTTTCCAGAAATAAGTATTTCAGGATTTGCCAAAGATAAATCCAGAGAAATTATTTTCTGACATTTTGATCTTGAATGTTTGTATGTTGGTTAAATGGGTCACATGTTTTCTGTTTCAACTTGTACCACTTTAAAAATTTATCCTTGGGAAACCTGCAGATACTTCCGCTTTCATAGATCTCTTCATCTGGAATTAGGTGATAAATTCTCCTTTTTAATACTTCTGAATCATGAGGAGACGATTTAAAGACAGAAATAAACTTAGTACACAATGATATTTTGAGTTTTTTGCAAACAAAACATTCCATCTCCAACGTAGAACTCAAAAATACTCCTAAATACCTTCTACATAGTTTAGCAAACAATATTTAGTATTTAAAAGAGTAAAAATTATTTTAAATATATTTTATCAAACGATAATTTAATTCTCAATTAAATATAATATATTTTAGCAAAAAAAATTTATTCATCTTTTTTATTTCAAATGTTTTAGAATTGAATTTACAATTTGTGTTTGAAAGTTTCGTTTGGTATGGGTATTGATATATAAACATGAAATAATACAAGCTTGCTTTAAATTAGTACATCATAAAAATTCTAATTTAACCATTGTAATTTAAGTTATGGTCATTTTTGCACTGTAAGATGACCACCTTTTGAAATCCATGCTGTCATTAGAATGGCTTTTATTCAAAAATGAAAAATGTGTTGCACGCTCTGAATTTTTCTCAGATTAAAGTACATATGCTAGTTAATACTTCTACAAAGTTTAAGAGAAAAATAAGAGGATTCATTTTTTTTATAGCCCTTTAAAGTCGACTGTTTTTAAAAGTGAATTTTTCACTTTACAAGTAACTAAAATGTAAAATTACCACTGGTTTTGTATGTTATGTACAATCCTGAACTAAATGACTTCCATTTGGTACCAAAATAACTAAATTTGAACAATTAGTTCTATAGTTAGGGCCCTGTATAGACAGTGTGGCAAATCCAAGATGGCCGCCATTTTGTAAAATTGACCAATTTTTAAATTTTTGTATCTCGGCTAATATTGGCCAAAATTTAAAAAAATTTGAGATCTAAGGGTTTCACTGCCATGTCTATCTGTGGTAAAAATTAAAAAAAAAATCCATGACTATGGTGCAACACCCTTTAGGTGTCCCCACATGGAATGACCCAAGGGCCAAATTTGGCTACGCTGCGCCAAGCTAAAAAAACTTAAAATCATGGAACACACAAACACAAGGAAAGTTTTAGTGATTTAAAAGAGAGAACTATGACCAGCGCCACCTACAACTCGAAGGTTACTTGCGCAGTAGCAAACCCACTGAACCACGGCGGGTCCCATCAATAAGGGGAAAGATAGTGAAAGAATCACCACATGTATCTGGATGAACAGAACCCAATGGTAAAAAAGCATTAAATGAAGTTACCATATGCTGCTACCGAATTATAACTGGAAACTGAATAAATTAAACGCTTGGCAGCTCAGTGGATACACAGTCGGAACAGTCTATTAAACAAAGAAGCCGGACTGCCTCTAGAACTGTGAGACAAGAAATTGGTTGCTTTTCTTGAGGAAACAACCTAGAAACTTACATAGAAACGAACCATCACCTGGTCGGTTACTTGCCAAAGGAAATATCTGGCGACACAAAATTAGGCTTTTTTTTTTAGTAAGGCATGGTCTTCCCTGAGCTTTCATATCTTTAATCCCATAAATACTTCATGATAGGTACCGGGTTCATTTTTGGTGCAACGTCTTTTTACGGAGATAGGTTATTGATCAATTGTTTCAAATTACCATCGCGACAGTTCGGCTAGTATTCCAACAGATCAATAAGTATCACCTTGCCGAAATAAAAAAGTTAATCATTTAATTCATTAATGATACAAATGAGTGAAATCAAACCTGCATTGTGGAATCGGTATTTGGAAGGGTATTTTTGGTTGGAACACCGATCCGGAACATCATTTAGACAAAATATCCATATTTATACACAAAATGTGCAAACTAATGTCTACTACCTCCAGAATTTTACGAAAAATATAATTTATATAAGATATGCATGTTTGCAGACAAAGAATTTCTAATCAAGAGTGTGGACGATCGTATTCCAACACACCCTTCCCCAGGTATCAACAGCCTTACGCTCCGAAAGTAATACTTTTGCTCTACGGACATTTTTCTGGCACTTGGTATGTGACAGTTACAAGCAATAAGCATGTTTTGAAATTAAGTTCTATCACAATTACTAGGTTATGTTCCATTTAGGTAAAATAATATAATTCGTCAGCACCCCATACGATGAAATTAGGGTCATGAAGATAAATAAACCATGAAGATTTTGAGAGCACCCATAAATCTTCATAAAACCGCGATAAAACAATGTCAAGTAAAAGAAAACTTAGATAACAAAATATCAAATTAAATACTTGTAGATTATCCGACGCCCATAAGATTCCTTGGCGTATCCCCAGCTCAGAATAGGGTTCAAGAATAATAATGAACCGAATATTCGGATGCCATTTTCTTACGGCGTTTCACGGAAACCTTTTTCCGCAGTTCAAGACAATACATTTGAACCAGACAATGAAGGGGAAATATGAGCAAGCTTTTTCAGATGAGCAATACAGGCTTCACGTTGTTTTAGTTGATAAGAATAAGTGTTTTCCTCTCGGTTGTTGAGAATAGGAAATAAATCATAATTTAAACGGAAGAGCGGGTGATTGATTCGGAAGTGCGGAGCTTGCGCAAGTGGCAGCCATTGGTTAGCAAGTGGGAACCGAAACTCGGCGGAAATTGTTTTTGTTTCAGACCTGCCTAGAATCACGTGGCCTCTCTCAAGCAGCTGAATTGCACACAGCTTGCGTCAACATTAAGTGACGTCACAGCGAGCATCTTCAATAGAAGAATCTTTTTCACTAGAGACGGGCGTTTTATGAGAAAGCTGTCCATACACAACTGCAGGAAATAACAGTCCAGACGCGTGTCTCATTAATGGCTCAAAATGCCAACGCACACGTCATAAGTGAAGCATAATGCAACTCAATCATTTGGGTGACCAGGTGAAAAGGGCTACGTCTGAGAGTCGATTAGCTATGTTTTGGGGTTTCCTGGCGAAATGACCACATATGGCCAAACTTCAAGAAAATAGACATGTGCACATATGAACAGATTTACTCAGACAGAAGAGAGAAATACACCCAACGGAGGAACCGAATCTGCATCGCCAACAACTCGCAAGTTGCTAACGCAGTGGACAGACTCTGAGTCAAGGCGGGCCCCTCTGAGAATCGAAACAAAAAAGTGCATATATAGTCCATATAAACCAGGGTATTCCTTCCTGAGGCTAGAAACAGGAACTCGGGGGGAAACAAAATATATTTCATCTTGAAGAGTTCTGATTCAAGGTGTATGCATGGCTGTTTTGGGGCTTTGTGGCCACATTTGGCTAAGCTGTGCCAAAAACAGGACATCGTCAAGAAATGGACACAAACAAACAGGAAAAAATTTAAAAATACAGAAGAAATACACCCAGGGAGGAATTGAATCTGCACCACCCACAAATCGTAGGTTGCTAGCGCAGCGAGCGAGCCCACTGAACTACGGCGACCTCTGGATGTAAGCATGAAGCGAATATTTCGGAACATGAAATTACTTTGTCTTGAGCATTATTTAGTTTCTCTAGGTTGGTTGGGTTTTTATGACACATGGCCAAATGGCGCCAGACATAAGACAAAAAATGTCTAAACAAAAGATATATAACAACAAATTTTTATTGTAAGGACTCTTTAAAGGGTCGTTTAGGTTTGGGTTTGAAACTCCATAACTGCAAACTCCATAACTGCAAACTCCATAACTGCAAACTCCATAACTGCAAACTCCATAACTGCAAACTCCATGACTGCAAACTCCATAACTGCAAACTCCATAACTGCAAACTCCATAACTGCAAACTCCATAACTGCAAGCTCTATAACTGCAAGCTCCATAACTGCAAACTCCATAAATGTAAACTCCATAACTGTAAACTCCACAACTGTAAACTCCACTAGTCTGGTTATTAAAATCTCTACATTCAGCCAAAATGTGTTGAACAGTAAAAATACAATGGCGGGTTGAACATAATGGGGCAGGTTCTCTGATCAGTAAAGTGCCTATTGGTTAAATGTGTGTGGCCAATGCGAAGTCTTGTCAGTTGTACTGTTTCTCTAGGATTTAAATATTTTTTTTGCCGCCTTTTCGGATGGAGGGATGTTAACTGGTCATAATTATGATTTGGAGCAGTTATCTTGAAAATAAATCTGAGCAATTAAAATTAAAAGCTGCAACTGATTACATAACGATATTGGTGCCCTAACTATAGAACCTATCATTTCATAAACATAAATACACTATACAAATATCAGATGACTAATGGAAAAACATAAATTTTTCTCACACGAACAAGTTAATACTCTCGCGAATTATACAGTAGCTCCCAAAACGGAATAATAACCCGTCGTGTTGCTGCAGTGCTACGTTAATTCAACTACCTACTCAAAATAGAGTATACCTAATATAAGATTTTTTCCCATTACAAAATTTTGTAATTAATTTTAAGTTTTTTTTTATAGGAATGGTAAAGTGTACAAATTTAGAAATAATTTAGGTTAAAAAAATTCCGTATTCACTATATTTTAAAGATAGATTTAAACTGTTCGATAAATAAAATTTAGAGCCTATTTTGTCAAGACAAAAAAAATAGTAATAAATACATTTTTGTTGCACGCATTTCTGCATGTCTAAGCGGAGGGTCACTGGTTTAACAAGAATTTGTGTTGTCTATCTGGGTATTTACCTCATTTCTCTAAATTATTATCTCATATATTATATGCTCATAACTCTAATTCAACGAGTTCCCCTGTAACTCTTCTTTTCCTGTAAGGTGTTATCTAAACACATAAATTTTACTCTAAATCCAAATATTGAGCACTTTTTTCAAATTGTTCTTTTGAAGCTAAATGTTTCTTTTTCCATGATTTCATTAAAAAAACTAAATTTTCGACATCTTCAGTCAACATGCAGCCCCATAGAAGAACTGAAACACATCCATGCTCGAATGGGTGTACTCTTAAGAAGCTCACTTTTAGGGTTCCTATAAAAAGCAACGGCCATATCCTCGGAAAAACATTGAATTTGCTTTCTTAACCAAAATTTGGTTTTGTTTTGTTACTTGATGATATATGCTGAGATGTATTCTGATTTTTGACTTAGAATTTTGTGTTTATTTCATATTTAAAATTAACTTTAAAAATATAACACATACTATGGAATTGTTTTAAAAAATAACATGTCTTCTAAAGCGTGTTTAACCACTCCCACAAGAATTAAGTTTAAAATATTATTTACTACAGTTTTGGGGTTTCAAAGAAATCTCTTCCTGGTGTAAACTCAATTTTGAGAGCCACTGTAAATAAGCACAGCATTACTAACTTCAGAGTGTCAGTTGATATTTTGCTAACTTCACTAAAAGGAAGAGAGAAAAAACATAACTTAACAATTTTTTCGAGTGAGATGTTACAGGGGTAAAAATTGAAGTAAAAGTTATGCAAGAGATTCGTGCCGTTTATAACTCGCTTTAGAATTTTCACGCTCTTTGTTCGAGGTGTCATTTTATTTTATGTTTGGTGCACGCGATAAAGCTCCCTCCACCTTTTGTTGATGTGTTTGCGAAGTTATATAACCTGAGGTGCGACAAACATTTACCTCGCTCTACTTTTGAAAAAATAAACACCCGAGGTTAGAAACGCAAACACAATTATTCCGGTTCTATTTCTGCATGTCGGATGTCATAACCCTAGAACTGCAGCAAAAAGAATGATAGGCGAGAAGCATTACGGTTATGACTGTCCGAATGAAATGGTGTCGATTGAAAAATGTTCTTTTAGGTTTATATTATTCACAGGAAGGTTTCCTTCCATCCGAACTCGGAATAAACTTTACAGGAGAAACAGCACATTTATGTAATGTCCACGTGAGTATAGGATACACTGAGAGGTATGGATTAGAAATAAGGGAAATATGAAGACAAGTGGAAAGAGTTAAAATAAAATTAATACTAGTGCAATTAAAGATACAATGCAAAAAAAAATCGATTGGAACGAAACTTAGCATGTATTATTATGTACATGAAGAGATAAAAAAATTATGAGTGTCAGATCTAGAACTCTTTATTATGTGTATTATAGAACTAATTAAAGTAATAAAGCTGTAAATGTCCCTCTGGGCACGATACATGCCGATATAAGGTGTGATATGGAATCAAACCACTCTTTATTCCGATATACGATATGAAATCAAACCACTCCCTGAGGTAAATTATACCAAGCCTTCAGCAGCTACTGCTTGGCATCTCTTACATTCCGGATAATTGTGTGACATGCTCAATGTGAGACAAATCTGAAGATCTCACTGGCCAAGGAAGGGTTTCAAACATCACAGTGGCACTCTTTGTAGAGGCGAACCTGAGTAACCAGGCGTGAATGCGGTGGTCTACTCCAAGAAAAAAATAGGATTTGTCACAAAAATGAAAAACTGCCATTCCATAACTGTCCACAACTCTGGCACGCCCCCACAATTTGCAAAATAACTTGTATGTTTGACACAGAGGATTTCAAATTTTCGTGATTATTAATGAATGTTTCTTGGTTTTTTTATATCTTTTTGGCAGTGTAATTTGAACATTTCAAAATTATTGTATTTACCAAACCAAGGATGATTAAAACTCAAACATTAATCTTGTAAAAAAAAATAGCACTTCATTGAAGCTAATATTTATTTTGGAGTTTAAAATTTTGGAAACGTTAAAAAAATTATTGCATTTTTCAGCTTTTAATTTCAAAATTTCAAGTGACTGGAAATGTGTAGTTAAAAGCTAAGCATAGTGATAAGGATAGTAGAATGTTGAATAAGGAGATGTATGTGCTCATCGAATATCGGAATCATCAACTGCGAATAGAATGACTCTACACACTGGGACTTAACAAATAGGGAAGTCGAAAAAAAGTCAACCACAGCAGAATGATGTCTAGGTCTAGAATAATAAATACTCATAATGCTTTAATAGGGCAGTAAAATTCTGGAAACTCAACTTCCAGATGATTAAATAGCTACATTTTTAATTTCGGATTCAATTAAAAATTTGATTGAATGGTTGAAGAAATACACTTCAAGGTATAGTTAAAACGCGGTGTTTGAATAGGACGGAAAACCGAGAAGCAAACGTTAAATACCGACTCAGAACCAATCAACTCATTTAAACCTTCTTCTTACAACTCCAATTCCCTCGTGGATTCAATTAGATTTGTGCAATAGCGAGACACCGATCACGTTAAGCATTAGGTTAGTTGAACGGGCTGGAACGACTTGCAAGGATTGATTTGATGTGTCATCCTGGAACCAAACGGCCATTTACCTTATGGTCTAACGGTTCGGAATATTCTCCATGCGAAAGGATCAAAGAGGTTACCAAATTGTGTTTGGGACATCGATAAAAACGACTTTTAATGTGGAATAAAATTCGGACCTAGAGATTTGTGAAAATAAAAAGCAGAGTACTCGTATATTTCCAAAAACTCAAGAACCGAAACAGGGATTTGCCCTGTGTTAGTCTTACCCATCACTATACTCGTCTCCAGTTTGAAAGCAGGTCACAAGTATTTAACAAAATCGATTAAAACAATGATTTAGCCTCGAAGTTCTGAGATTTTAGCCAACACAAAGTTCGTACCCGATAATTCGCTTGTCTTTCTCTCTCCCTCAATCGTCAACAGAAATTTATTTTAAAAAGGAGTGTCCGCGATTTAAAGCCAGCAAAAGATATCAGATTTTAATCATTTCTAGAAAGGCCGCAATAATTTTTTTCACGTAAAAGGAAAGTATTAAATGTGTCGCGACCTACCATTAGCGAAATTGCAAAAATTCTGAAAGTATTTTTTAAGTTGATTTAATTTTTGGCGACATGCGAATTATGCCTTTTTCTGTTTAAAACCAAATGGACCAAACTCGCATTTTCTGGAACTAATTTTAGGATGTAGATAAGAAACAACATTATCCCATCATAACTGCATATTCTGTAGTCATTTTCAGAGCACTACATGCGTAGTCTTATCACATTAAAGTAAACCGGTGAGTAAAAGGAGTATACTAACAAAAAGTATTCACCTTTTTGTTTCTTATCTTTCTAATGAGGGTAAAGTCCGTCGTTTAAGCTAAAAAAAGCATCTTAAGAGTTTTTTCACAAGATTTTAAAAGACAACACAGAACAAATGAAGTAGATAAAAAGAATGGTAATGAATCAATACATTTCAATTTTTATATTTCGTTTATTCTAGTCATTTTCCTTAAACATTCAATATTATATGACCATATATCTCTTTAAATGGTTTCTTTACTGAGTTTCCTCCTGGACGAAGTTCGAATATTCCTAGTCTGATTAAGTTTAAGATGTAAATTAAATATTTATTTATTAGTTCTTTAAATATTGCAGAAAAAATGTATCCAGCTAGTATGTTGGAGTGAAAAATTCGTATTACAGAAAAATTTCGTCATTATTAATAAATAATGTTAATTAAATTCATTACTTTATTTGATATTTCCAACCAAAACTTAGTAACTACAAACACATATATACCATAAAAATCGCTAAAATGCAGTTTGATTGTATTGGTACGATAACTTATTTTATTCTAATAAGTATATGTAAGATGTTGTATGTGCTCTCCAACTTTAAAATGTTTACTAATCATATGAAATGATGTTAGTAATATATTTCTTATTAAAAATGAAGGGAAAGGGATTGAAAACGCATATTCAAAACTGAAATGATTATAATTGAAGGTTAGAAAATAATCAAGATTGTAGACTAGAATAGCGGTTTTATATATAAGGTTATCGAAACTTTAGGAATCCTTCAACGTACCTTTTAGTTTTTACGATGCTTTTCAAACTGTAATTTTTAAAGTTCTTATACTTAATTTCTCACATGAGACTTAACAAATACTGCACAGAAGAAAATAAGTTATCAATGATTCATTATTCTTTAAAACTTTTAAAAATTTAAAAGGCAGAATAACTTTACTGTCGTTACAAAGAACAAAATAAAGGTTTTCATAACCCACCACGAATGAATAATTTCTAAGTGACAAAATGAATGCTATATTCAGCACATGCAAATAAATCTTCACTATCCATGAAAAAAACAAGAGCTTCTTAATTCTTTAGAAATGAATCTAGAATTACTCAATTTCTATATAAATGAGGAAAAAAAAAATATTCCCCAAAACTCAATTTACAAATATACAGAATGCCCAAGTTGCGTCCATAGTTCACGTTATTATTTTGAATACAATTTGGGTTATGCAGAAATCAATACATGGTTATAAACAAGTAACAGAACTCCATTACACGAGACCACATTATTCCAGAGAATATTGATCAGATTTTTAAGCAGCATTTTAAGTCACATTTTCTGAGAGGTTCGATATAAAACCCACTCTTAATTCAACGTTTCCCAGACTTTTAATGTTACGGATCGGTACTTTTGAAATAATTCTGCGGAGTCTACCCTGACATTATTTTTATCGGTTTCAGAAACTTCATTTTTATTACCTCCACGAATTTTTTCATTGGAAGCTTAAATCATAAAACGAAAATAAAATTTTACTGAACTTGACAAAGTTGTGAATTACAATATAAAATTGAATAAGCAATGCAAAATAATGTATCATAAGTTAATCTGAAAAAGATAATGGCATCGTTTGAGAAGATAGTAATTTTTTGTCTCAAATCTTGTTCGATATCCAAAAGGCACGATTAAAAAAAAGCTGTATCCAGTTTAGCACATAAAGTTGCAGTAAAAGACAAAAATATATCAACTTTCTCACTTATTTGGATACTCTTTTTGACATATGATAAAAAATTAACGAGGCCTCAAAATTGTTAATTTAGAGCAGTATCGCCAAAACGTTTAACACTTCCCATCTAATTGTACAAATCCTTTGTAGATTAATTCAGGGTGCATTCAGAATGTACTCTCTCAGTTATACTCAAATGTTTTATTGTTTCCTTCGGATCGGTACCTTCAGTATCACGAAAACATATGAATGGTAAAGGTTAGTTACTCCTGAATCAGCAATACCGAACCGCTTTTGAATGACCCGGCATCCAAAATTCATGATTTCCTGAATTACTATAAAACTAACTTGCTCTAATTTGCCTCCACAGGAATGAGTTTTTAGTATTTTACCACAAATAACGCTTTATCAGTTCATACTACTTCGCATTCCCCCACATATTCTCATGCATAAAATGCAATAAAAATATTTTATACTTAACACACAGCAGAAAATTAGTTCACTGAATTTGTAAGTACATTAGATACGAGTCTGCTGTTCGAAAAACTACGTAAAAATTGAAATAAAAAATTTTCCAGTGTCTGTTTTGCATTCCAGGCTATTTTAGTGTCCCTTAAATTTAGTGTTCGACATTATCATATAAATTCTGTGATGCGCCTCTTTCGTTGCTTCCCAGACATTGAAAACAATACGTTGTTCCACTTACATCCATTCCCATAGACACAAAGAGTTTCTAACGAGCATGTGCTCTACAGTTGAATTTTAACCTGTTCCTGTTTTCAGGTCAATTGAGTAGCCATTTTTTTTTCTCCGAGCCTACACATAGCGTCACCAGATTTAAAAATAAATTATTTTTCACGGGTAAGAGACAGACCACTAGATGAAAGGGCGAACGTTAGGAGGAAAAACTAGTATCCGGCAAGATCGCTGCCATGACAGACCCTTTTTGAATGGGAAAACGGTGACATTCGTGCTTAAGGAAATGTTAATCCATTCAAAATGAGTGTTCTAAGGAGGTGTAGCAATCAGAAAAATGATTGACAAGAAAGAACACACTATTGTGTTAAGATAGTTATTTCCTTGATAAATTATCAGAAGGTCACTGCGGTTTCCAAATTCACTCTCTTTTAGTTGAAACTTTCATTCTATTTAACTAAAATAAAAATCGATTAATTTTGTGAAATAATTTGTCCGATTCCATACGAGTTTCATGAATTTCGGACAATATATCTGAAAGAATGCAACAGAAAAAAAAATTACTCATAAAATAGTGAGTCGACCGTTAGTAAAAGATCGATTTTTATGCCTCTTCACATTAGAATAACGATAGTTAAATTTAGGATGTTTGTTTTTGGATTTGTGGTGCAAGGGCCATATTTGGTTAAGCTGTGCCAAACAAAATACAGATGACGTTAACAATAGATATACACACACAAGGAAAGCTCCATCGACAGAGCAAGTTAAATTTAGTATATTCTGTGAATAAATGTCTGACCAAAACCGTTCTCAAAAGGTAGATATTTTACTTCCCATATAAAGCTACAAACAGTGATATAGGTGAGTTTGGTAGAATAAAGGGCACTTGTAAAAGGTAGGTAGGTTATTTTAATTAGCGTCGTACTGGAGCAACACAATGGACATTTGTTACAGATCCGTCGATCATTATATTAAGCGATAAAATCTTTTTCTAATCTTTCTAATCTACTAAGCAAACTCGAAATTTCATGTATGAACATTTTTACTCGAAGGAGTATCATGTGAGAAACATTAACATATTCAAATTAAACGTGAAATAATATGGACGACAAATTTTATTCATGCTTTCAATCAATGAAACCTAATTATACGCATTATAATTAGATCAGGTAAGTAAACTAAATATTTTGCATAAATGATGGTGAGATGTAAGCAAAACTAGGATCACATAAATTTAGGATAACCACGTCAGCAAACTTTATGCTTATAATGCTTCCACGCTGCTTTCAAATGCATTGATTGAATGGGCCTTTCATGTTAAAGGCGCGTTCTCACGAATCAAGTTTAACTGACCGATTATAGTTGATCAACAAAAGTTGAATGAAAACTATAGTGAGAACCTTAGTTTCAATAGAGTTCATCAACGTTTTAGCGGATCAAGAAAAGCTTGACTCATTCAAAATTTATAGTTCAAGTGATAAGTCATCCGCTATCTACTTTCAAGTTGAAACTTGTCTTGAAACGTGTGAACTTAAGTTCACTGTCAAGTTCTCTTTCAACTTGTCATACCACGCGTGCCTGTTTTGTATTTAGGTATAAAAAAAAGTTTAAAAAATGAATCTCAAGTGGTCTGAAATTGTGATGCTAATATTTTTAGAAGTGTATCACAAACATGATTGTCTATGGAACCATCAACAGGATAAATATAAAAATAAAGACAAGATTTGGAATTGATAAAAAAGTGCAATGTAATAAAAATGAGACTGATGATGAATTCGACAAATCCGCTAAAACAAATGCCTCTTTACTACCCAAGCATATGCCTGGAACAAATTCACAAACTTAACTATTTAAATTTTCACACCTGCGTTTTCACCTTCTATTCATAACTCCATCACCAGCTGTTTCAAACAGCATGGAATGAGAATAATGGTCGTCACTGCTTTCAAATGAATCGTGCAACAGAGAACAATACGCATGATTCGCGGGAGCCACCTGGTATTATTGCTAAACTATTTATTGCTTTTATTAATAAAATATTATACTTACTTTAAACTCTTGAAAAGCATCGTATATTGCCGTACAAACTTCCATCAAAAATTTTGGAAAGGTATTTTTAGGTACTCGGTAGAAGGAAGCAAGCGTTAAAAAGGAATCTCCTGTAGGTAAATATCTTTAAGTTATTTACAACTTTAATTTTGTTGGGATTGCATGTCCGCATGACTTTATCTTGTTTCTTCATGCGATCCTGAAGTTTAAACACAGCAATTCGTCACATTTTTCTTCAGACATTCTTAAATTATTTCTATATCCCTTTTTATTCTTTAATACTTGTTACTTCAGCAAGGTTTCTGAAGCTCCCGATTAATTTCTTATTAAAATCCATTGACTAACCCCAAAACGACGTTTCTTACGATTTCTTTTCATGTTAAATAAATTGTTTTTAGTTCCTTCAACAAAATTGCTACTATCTGTACAATTTTACACAAAGCTGCATCGGACGCCATTTTAAAAATGAAACAGTTGATCAGTTTCTACTGAAATAATGTGTGAACAAAAACTGATTTAAGTCATATTCAACTATTGATCAACTATAAACGGGCAATCAAACTTGATTCGTGAGAACGCGCCTTAAATGACATCATCCCTATTATAAAAGCAAGTGTTGTCTGTTTGCTTGTTTTCTGCACGCAAAGTCATGACTAGGGCAACTTTTTTGTTGCAGTAAAAATGGGAAAAGTTGCATTTATCATTTCCTAAAGTTGCATTTATGGAAATAAAGTTGCATTTTTTTTGGTACACTAAAATCTAAAATAAATTATTCGTAAAAAATTAATACATATTGACAATTTTAGTCGCGTACAACAGTATTATAATACATCATTAAATACAGAAGAACGTTGAATGAACGATCCTTGGCCAGTAATTTCTTTAACATTGAAAAACTGAGCCAGCCGCAGTCATATAATGTGCTGTATCGGATAGCATAAGCGCAAAATCTTTCGCTCAATATTCATTTACAAGGCGAACGACATACTGATGATCGACACTCACCTCATAAACTCTACAGTCGATTATGCAAGTTCCCTCAGGACTATCAAGAGTGCCAACCAATATTTTGAGGTACTTCTTGCGATTTATTTCACTTTCGTCTGTTAGGACGAACACCTTCTTTCCATGAACTTCTTGTTCGAACCGCAATACTTCGTCGTTCGCAAGATCAGACACACGTGATCGAAGGGTTGGTTCAGAGGGCAAAAAATGAAATAGTAATTTCATATTAATTAATTTTAAGCTAAATTTTACAAAGTTGCAGGTGGTTGTATTTATGTTGCGGTTATAACTCACTTATAATACACCCCATGTAGGAGGAATTTTGATTTTAGTACTTTACATGCAGCGTAGAGCGTGTGAAAAAAAGTTGCATTTGTTACAAAAAGTTGCCCTAGTCATAACGAGTTTATGCCGCTTACAGTAATGGGATTTGGCACACAGGTAGTCCAAATTTATTGCAATTTTTGGGTCGCGGCGAATTTTAAAATTCAATCCAGAACATTTTAAAATTTAATTATTATTGAATGCAACAGCATAGAAGATCACAGATTCTAAATTTAGTTTATTCGTTTCCAATTTGCGCGGAGAAATGATTTTTCGGTAGACGAAAAAAAATAATAATAAACTTTTAACTGGAGTTATTTAGTTTTTTTTCTATCTCCAAGATCGTTAAAGATAGATTTAAATTTTCAACGGATTTGAAGTCTGCGAAAATTTTACACCAGATAGGTACCTTATACGTTTGATTTTCTTTCAATAAATAATTTTTCAATTAAATATTTATATTTCCGCAAGAGATTGTGACGTCACGCCGAATTCCCATTTGGTTTGTGAAGCAAACCAACACTACGGGCAACTCCGTTATGGCAGTGATACAATTTGCGAAGCAAACCAAACTTCATTCATAATTTGGTTTGCGAAGCAAACCAATTTGGAATTCGCAGGGAATTCATTCCAATAGGCTACGAATTTCCATTTGGTTTGGGAGCAAACCAACATCACGGGCAATGCCATGATAACTGTTATCGAATTTGGCCGCATTTTGCAACGACGGGGCCATCACGGAGTTGCCCGTGGTGTTGGTTTGCGAATCAAACTATAATTCATTACATTTATAATTTGGTTTGCAAAGGAAAACAAATTGGAATTCGCAGTTAATTCATTCCAATATACGATTTGGTTTCCATTTGAAGTGCGAAGCAAACCAAAACCATGGGCAACGCCATGATGACTGTTATCCAATAGGCTACGAATTCGTAGCAATCACCGAGGGTTAGCGAGCAGTGGTAACACCTGACCCCACAAAAAGAACTGTCACGGGCAACGCCGTGATGGCCACGCAGTGGCTTAGTATTTCATAAAAGCAGTTCATGTAAAATATGCACTTAAACCTTAATACAAGACATTAGGAAAACTTATAATTATTTCACCTTTCATCTCTCTTCCATTTCACTCGTCTTTCTAAGGCAAACATCAGTTCATCGACATTAAGAGTTAAAGTATTGACCCTTTATTAACACTCATTGTTACTACAGTCATCTCATTAACAGAGTCCAGTTTTTGTATCTTTGTTAACAGATTCCTTAAAGATACTTTGCTAAGTACTGAAATAAAATTCTTCGTAACCAAAACAAGATATGGTAAACATGTGTGGTATGCCTGTACTGTTTAGGTTAACAATGAAAATGGTGAGTGCTAGCCTTTGATGTGAGCGAACAAGGGAGAAGAATGCATTGAAGAATGGAAGGGAAGAAAAAGGAGAAAGACTTTTTTTTCCTCCCTCTTTCTATCGTGTTTTTTTTAAGGAAACTATGTTCGATGGAAGCGGTTATCGCAGAATATTCCAAGCTAGAAATGACGAATCTCGAGACATTATACTTGGAGGACATTATACAGAGTACAACAGTACCAGTAGGTCGCTCCTCTTCTAAAAAACATTGTGGATTCTTCTAAAAGGCTCTTTTCATCAAGTACGTACTCAGAAAATAATTTTGGAAGTATTTCTCTCGGTTCCCTAATTGCCATAATGGTAAAAAAATATAGCGTTTTAAGATTTTTTCGACTGTGTATGTACATATTTTACCTGTGTGACATACGAATCAATTTTCTGATGCAACTAGCTTCAGTATGTACCTTTGATAGCTTTAAATTAAAAACATTATCTAGGAAAGAATTCCAGCCTCGTTTGCTTTCCTCCTCAAACCATCCCTACACCTTGAGTGCGTTTAGAATAAGAGAATTAAGAGCATAATGAAGATTGGAAAGTGTACTTTTTTATTGCAATTGCAGGACCTACATGGAACGAAGAAAAAATTACTATCCCCATTTTTAACAAACCCCAACTTCTTTCCCCCGATACCTGGGAATGCATGTCCAGCATACCACTCGGGAACGGGTCGGGCGACATCGATTATGTTCTCGTTGTGGTAAAATCAAGCTTAAAGCCTCGTACACAAGCGTACATGCTGGTATGTACGTTATCTCTATGTGGCCCTTTTGTCTCTTTGCATACGGAAGCAGTGCGGATTTGTATGTACGCGGTGTTGTAAGGTTACAAGGTTCGTTAAGGTTACCTCGTAAGGTTACAAGGTTCGTTAAGGTTACCATGTAATGTTACAAGATTCGTTTTGGAGTTTTATGGCGCAAGGGCCATAAAAAAAGCGCCATGCTGTGTCAGACACCGTTAAGAAATAGCCATACACGCAGTTTTACTGACAAATAGAGAAATACACCCAGGGAGGAATCGAACCTGACACGAATCGAATCTTCGACATCTACAACTCGCAGGTTGCTAGCGCAGTGGGTATACCCACTGGGCCACGGCGGCACCCGGAGTACAATAAGGCAAATCACACATTGATCCAACATCAGTTCTGACATTTAATTACTTGAAATGTGCAAGCGTACCGACATGTTTTCGGGACAGAAACGGAATGTCTGTGCGCATGTTTACCGCATACTACTTCACTCCCAACAAGGGCTTACAAGATACTATAGACGAATCGACCACATCTGAAGCTGGTTACATCAGATTGCAGTTGGCTAATGAGAACACGGCTCAAAAAACGCCTACTGCTATTAAAATACAGAAGCTATCTTTCAAATCTATCTATGACTCAAGATAAGTTTAAGTACCAAGTAGTCTGTAATAAAATAACCATCATATGATGCGACACAATTTCTTTTTATTCGCCTTGCCATTCATTGATTTTTTATATTTCTATCGCTTTGAACACAAGGACTATAGTTGAAAAGAAATATACTTTTTTTAATGATACTGATGTGACATTTGCTCACACGTAAGCAAAAATGTGTGAGATAGAAAACTGTGATACCACACAATTAAAAAGAGCTGTCACAATATTGTTAGAAATAGTTTCAAAGAATTTATATAACGGCTTACTTAGCAGTCAATTTCTAGCACAAAATTGCATTACCTCGAACTTATGACTTAGTCGAAACGATTTTTGTTATTTTTGATGCTTTTTCCGTACTTCGGTAATATATCCAGGCTTTTCTGAAATAACATCTTAGTAAATCAGCACAAAAACAAGGATGCGGTTGGTACCAAGACAAAAAAAAATTGAGATTCAATTCAGCTTTCAGTATGAGAAATACAACGTAGCGTCACACCTGCAGTCGTGATTCAGTCTCACGATCGAGCTTCATACTGCAGAAATTCGCTAGCGATGACACATAGCATGAATAAATTTGTCTAAACAGGATGTCTTCAGAAATGATCGTGTCTATTATCAATCACTAAACATCTTAAATATATTTTGGAATCGGATCTTGGAGAAGTTTATTCCTAAATAATTGTCTGTAAGGCTTCAGAGATGAAATTTCTAGCCCGCTCCAGCAGTTTCATTGCCGCACAAAGGCACATTTCCAAAAACCCAATCTTGGACAAATTTAGAGAATTTTTCGGAACCATGACACCTTAGCCTTGAAAGAAAATTCGAAATAAATGCCAAAAAAAGATTGTAGAAGTGCTTTGTTCGCGAAGCAACTCAATAGAAATTCAATTTAATTAGAATATCACTGGATTTTTTGGGAATAGTTCAGTATATATTTAGTAAATACTGTTTCATTGAATATACATATTTAAAAATAACATAATTAAAACATAATGGAAGTATAAAGTCGTTGGGTTCGAGGTTAACGAAGGTCGTCTGGTCATGGTAATTGCCTTGGCTGCCCATACTGATTTACATTATAGTTGTGTTTTTATCCTCGTTTTAAACATTGTTGCAATCACTTATGCCACTATCATTTCCATCTATATGATTTTGAAGTAGATAGGATTATTTTTTATTTTCAATATCATTAACACCAGCCAAAGTCCTGAAGTACCGAACTTTCAAAAGTTCAACGGAGAGATTTGTTGGCCTTTCGCTAATCAGCTATTGTTTAAGGGTTAGTAGGATCGGGTATAGGGTTCAAGTGCCCAAATACAAGAGATGCAATGTCAAGTAATGGACATACACACAAGGAGTTTTACAAATACAGAAGAGACAAATAAAAAATGCTGTTACAGGAATCAAACCAGCGCCGCTTACAACTAGCACGCAGGCTTGCGCATCGATGTTAATCGGCTAAAAGCAATTTGTAATAAATCGATTTTAAAATACACTTCACTTGATTCGTAATCTATTTTGAATAACTACGAACCATTTGATTTTGTATAAAATTATAAAAATAAACGCCGCTGAAACCATTAAAAGATGGATTATTTAAATACGAGGAATGTCTCCAAGTTTTTGGAGTTGCGATGCGGCTGAACAATCCAAAGCTAATGACTAAAGCTTTGAGGTCAGACAAATCCTGACAGTTTTACCCAATCCTTGGTCAAATGCCGAGCGGAATGATTTAGCCGCTTGGCAAATACATATGTGTTTTTAAGCGTTAATTTTACGACCATGGAAGGCGCTGTAAATTATCACAAAGAGCCATTATTTTCCTTCCATGGAAAGAGGGGTATGGAAGAGGGAAACCCACGGCATTTATCGTCTGTTTTCCAGAATTAAAAAACCTCTACGTGGTGTGTGATTTCAGGACTTAAATGTCTCAAACGAGCTGTAAACTAGTGGATAAAAGACCCGCAAAAAGTTTTTAGATAGTCTTTTAATCATTTTCGGGTGGATCTATTTTCATGTTGGGTTGGTTGGGTTTTATGGCGCAAGGGCTATATTTGGCCATGCTGTCCCAAAAAAAACGTCAAGCAAATGTACGCAAATGACATAATCAAGAAAACCTTGACTGGGAGAAAAGAAATAAAGAAAATTCACCCGGGGAAAGAATCGAGCCATATTTTCACGCTGAGGAAAGTGCATAGTCAAACGAGAATTATCTCTACAGTTTTCAAAAAAATTACCGCCGCCGCAGGATTGAAAACTTGCTTTTATCGCTCGATTCTTAGACGGTTTCCCGAGAAAGTACGGATCAGAAAATTACGAAATTAACATGGTTAGTTCAAAATTGTACAGTGAACACGATGAAGAAGATTTTTTCCCCGATGCGGCTATTAGTTTTGGGTGCATTAAGTGTGAAAGTCGAAAAACTAACGCGAGTGAGCAAAAAAATGTACTAATTTTCGACTTCAGCCGCGAGTTTCTTTTTTAAGAGTACCACTAAACGTGAATTTTTGTACCTCCGCCGAGGTTTTAAAAAATTTCAATTTGGTTTCCTGATATTATTTTTTTGAAATTCGGGAAAAATCGTGACTTTTTTTGTTAAAACTATCATATCTATAGCTTATTACTATTAGTTTTTAAATTTTAAAACATCACGGGAAACCTTAGAATGTACTCGTTCTTCTGGTACAATTATTTTGTAAATTGGTTAATAAATAAAATTCGATGCCATTAAAAGTTAATTACACAAATTTTGGAATTTTGGGAAATTTTCGTTAAAATTTTTGTTAAACTATCATATCTATAGCTAAATACAATTAGTTTTTAAATTTGAAAACATCACTGTAAACCTCAGAATGTACTCTTTCTTATGGTATAATTATTTTTGAAATTTGTTAATAAATAAATCCGCTGCGATTAAAAGTTGGTCAACAAATTTCGTTTTCCGGGGGTTAGCGAGCGCAAGCGAGCAGGGGGCGGAGCCCCCTAGTATAGTAAAATTACAATGTAATATAAGGAAAATTAATAAAATAAACAAATTCATAGCATAATTCTCAGAACTTTGTAAACATCTCTCGAAAGAGAGGTATTGGTTGAATTTCTTGTTCGATTGTGGTTTGGTAGTTTGTTGAAAGAATATATAAACAGTGGCTATGCCCGGGAGCAGAGAGTTCTTAAAACTGCGACGTACGTCGCAGAACAGTCTTTGCAGAACAATTGCACTTGCTTGGAGTTGTGTTGCAGAACACTGACTATAATTCTGCTTCTGGGGCCAACTGTACCCTATTTATTTTGTATTAATTTAGATATATTTTGATGAGAAATCTAGCTTGGATCAGTTCCAAATGTTCTATGCGACATGACTATTTGGTATATGTTGAAATAAATCTGTAATAAGTATTTTTTGTTTTAACTTTTGGAGAGGCTGTAAGGAAAAGCATCGTAGTTTTCATTACCGTTTCAACGGTTTTGGAGTTCTGTATAATGCTAATGATTATTCTAATGTTTTGAATCTGAAGGGGTTTGATTGATAGTTGGGTTTTATGGAGCAGGGGTTGAATCTGAATAAGAGTAGGCATTTCAATATCTATATGCGTCTTTTCCACAATTCTTTGATTTTTGAACAGCAATTTTACTTAAATGCCTCAATGTGAGGTTTTGCCTCCGAAAAATGTAAAAAAGTACACAGATTTAAGTCCATCAGTCTAACAAATGCCAATTGACCATTACACCAGTTTTGATTTAATTCTTGCAACTGATCAAACAAAACTATACGCAGATAGCTTTTATCACGTTTTTGGACTCAATACTTTTAAGTAAATAAATATAATAGAATGCATGGACATCACTGAAATTTTTTTTCTAAACTGAATATTAAACAACATTCAACTTAAGTTAATATACTATCAAGGGACTAAAACCTAAGACTTTCTTTCCAAAGAATAATTGACTTAGGATAGTGAATTTCCATATTCATTCTCAGTTACCCAGCACTATGGAAACGTCAAGTTTAAACTCTCCACAGCCATCATAAATACGTTTAAGGGCCTGTTATTTTGGGGTATAATGCGCATACATAAACTAAGAAAAAGTACACACAAACACATGATACAAAATATAAAAAAAATGTAACCCCATTGTTTATTTCTTACAGCAGCAAACAGGATCCGCGATGATGCGATGAAGTGTTTTAAACGCAAAAATTCGGGATTCGCTTTTTATGCCCTTACTCACTCATGTAGAATACAACATGACAAAGTATAAATGCAAAATCTCACAGATTAAAATCCTCCAAATTTAAAATTTCTATTTGTTGTTTCGTATGTTTCTATACATTGCCTTTTGACTTAGGTTTCTTAACACATGAGACGAATCCTGATTAAAGTGAAACAGTATGAATAGAAAAAGGAAACAAGGCTAATTTTTTAAAGTCAAGCTACCACAATAAATAATATTCCAACGTTCACAATGAAGTGTTTCTTCACGTCTCTGATTAAGTATAGCAGGCCTAACGGCGTAATTCATAAAGATAAAAATGCCTTTCTTTATGAATCGCCAATAATTACTAGCTTTTATCTGAAGTCTCCTGGACGTTCTCCAGCGTCTTTTTTTAAACTTATATTGCTTTCCAAGAAAATAACAAAATTAACAACTGGTAAGCCGTTTTATTAATGAACTTAAACAATTAAAGACAGCAAAGCATAACTATAATTTCATGTGCTTGTTTAATTTTGTTCTGGATCATAAAACTCATGAGCTCATGTTAAAAAAAAAAACCTATATACGTATATATATACTATAATATTAGAGAATTTCAAATGAAAATTACTTTGGTCGCGTTTGACAGAATAATCAAGCTTGTGCGATAACGTTTGAGTTAAATGTGTCTTAAATTATGAGCATACAGTTGTAGTCCATGTACTAATCAACAAGTATTAATTCTTTGTAGTGCTGCCATCAGTGCCATATTTTGCTAATTGAGGGCTAATTAGACAGAGCCTACAGTTTAAATTGAATTCCAAATCACTAACAGGCATGGCCAGATCGCGATTTGAACAAAGAACTAGTTCAACCAAAGGCCAGAGCACTAACCACTCGTCTACTAATCAACACGAACAAGACATTTTTATGCTTAGCAAAAAGGTTTTTAATTTTCTGTCTATACCCTATATCTCTTGGTAGCTTTCTAGGTTTTATGATAATATTTATAGGCTACGTTTGTCTCTACAAATATCTCACTACAGGGGAAAATTTGTAAATAGAAAATCTGTCCGTTTGCAATTACAGAAAATGTTTCAAAAGTTCAGCATGGATCAATGCGCACACACGACGTAGTTTTTCAAGTATTCGCTTAGAAAATCGCGCATACAATTAACAATTTAAAGAAATAATGTGGTCGGCACATAATCGATAATCATCTTTGCTTATCGATTCAAAATGTCATTCTTTCAATGTGTGAATGAATATTGCCAGATCTTATCTAAATTTCTAGAATGTCGCGCTGGACTGGTATGATTCCACGAATCACGCATCGACAATTAGTTTGTTGTCACAGAAAGAACCCACAATTTGGCCTTGACAATGCCCTGAATAGATTACAACCTGTTTAGTGTGACAGAATGCTGCTTTTTTCCTGAAGTATTTATTTTCTTCTTTGTTATTCTCTTCGGAAAATACTAAAAAGTAACAACACTTCAAAATCCGGAAATTCGTGAGTTCTTAAGAGGGGGTTACTTAAAAAAGAATGTCGCCAGTACGTTCAATTTAGTTCCAAATAAACAAAGAAAATAAGGTTGTAAATACACAGATTATAAAACTCTTAAATCTAAAATTATTAAAGACAAGCTCAAAAATATGTTTCATTTTTTAATGGCTTCTTGGAGCTAAACACGATTACCAAAATAAGGCATTTATGTCATGGCGAAGAAAACCAAACGATAGGTTCTGTCAAAGATGGGAATTTTCATTAAAACGTGTAAGTACCGATATCGAGCCCGTCTGCAAACCGAGGGAAGAGGCCCACGCACGACCATGACCCACAATGACCTGAACTCGGAGTCAAAGCAACAGCAAAGGGGGAAAAAAAGATTCGCCAAGTAAACCAAAAAACTGATGGAGCTCACTGGAGCATGTACCGTTAAACTCGTCGTTCAAAGCACGAATGCAGTTCTTCGTGAGGGCCACACGACGGCACACAATGGTCGTCTTCTCTCAAAAGGAGAGGACTCTACAATACAAATGACAGCAACCGCGCCTGTTTCTTTTTTGATGTGGGTTCGCATTGAAGTAGAGAGAGGGTGAGGAGAGACCAATTTATGGGGTTTTCTCTGTTGCGAAGGGTAAAAGAATGAGAAGCTCGAATTAATATCCGGATCCATTGTGTTCAGTGTTTTTCTACAAGTCCGACTTCCACAATTGTTCGCATCCGAAATAGATGATGTATTCATGGGCTCAACTCATACGACTTAATATTAATTTTAAAAGACCAAAAAAAAAAACCAGGAAATATCGAGTTTTAAAAATTCATAAATAAAAACACTCAAGAAATAAAAATTTTCTCATCTCCTTTACTGTAACTTTTTTTAATATTTTGCAACAAATTGTCTGACAAGACAGAGCTCACCTAAAGCAACGAAAAATGCTGGAATGCACAATACATGTTCTTTATAAAATAATTAATAGCGTGTGTATTGATCCTCAAATTAGATTTTGCATAAATTAAAACACAAGTTGATTTATAAATAAACTACTAATAGGTTACTAAATAAAATTTCAATATGAATGTTAATTAAAGAAAAGGATGCACAATTTAGGCACTAGGAGCAAGAGTAACCTGATTCAAACCCGGCTTTTCGTAATGACGACAAAAATGGCGGTTCAAGAGGGAGAGTATTCAGGAAAATTAAAAAGTATTATGCTGCAAGAAAAGGTTAACATGTTACCATCATCGGAGAAGCTTGAACATATTGTAGCCGTTTTTATTTTTTTTAAACCATCGTAAATGCCAAATATCTTACTTCGGTCAAATTTGTTGTTGGTTAGGCCATTATTGTCTCAATTTTTAAAGCACACATCGAAATTTATATTCATCACTAAGCATAGATCAATTACTCAGTCCAGTGAGCTGACTTTTATATAACTTATCAAAACAAAATATTTACTTTTCATAATTTCTTACGTAAAATGATTTTTTCGCATTGTATACGAAGAAAATTAATTTGTACTAGGTTAAGTATGCACGAAGGAGGTTTCGCTTCCTCTTTCATAGTCTGGCGCTTTGGTTATGACAGTGTTAGTCAAATTGTTCCACTCACAGGTTGATTGAGACAAATAAATTGCAGAGTTACGTTCTCAAAATTTCAAAGTGCGTCGCAACATACAATACTAAGCTCAAAGAAAATGGACAATTGTGTAAGAAATACAATGGAACTTGCACTGAGAGAATTAAACGACTAAAAAGCACTAAAATGTTATTAGTAAGAACATGAAAAGTAAGCTCAAAATGTAAAACGTAGCACCGCTCCATCAACTAACCAAGAAAAAGTTAAGTTTGGTTTGAGTAATAAAAAGTAAAAAAAAAAAGTTGCATAACGATCAAATGCAAATAAATGATTCCTCAGCAGGCTTTTACGTTTCACGGGCTAAAAATAGAATCGAGATAACACTAGCTTAATTGGTTTATGTAACCTTTCTACAAGTTCTTTAATCTTAGAATCTCTTCAATCTTCACATTTTATAATGCACTTCCATTACTTCAGATTCATACATAAGTATCTACGTGACAATATTCATTTGAAGAATGCAAGGATTGATGATCAAAACTTTTAAGGCACTTTTCAGACATATTTCTTTTATCCTGTCGCCTAAAATTGAGATTTATGACTTTTTTATGATCGATGTAAATGAAATACAATCTTCGCTATGAAATGAACACAATAGGAGTACCAATATTGACAACCACTTCAATTCTTGGAAATATGTTTAGTAGGAACGTTTCGTTAAAAACATATCATAGGATATTTTCACTATTAAGCTTGCATCCAAAAAGGCAACTGAAAATGACCTTGAAAAATTAAAAACGATTTTAGATTAAAAATTAAATTACTGTACCATTCGTATGCTATTTTTCAATGATATAACTTGATTCATCATTATTAAAAGATTACGATTATTAAAAGAAAATGATTTGATGATTTAATTGGTCATTTTAAGATGTCAAATCAATTGAGAAATGTTTGCGAAGACCAAAAAAAAAAATCCATATTTTAAAAAATGTGTTTAGAGCAATAATATTAGGACCAATATACACCTTTTGATTTATATGAAACAAAAAGAAAATTCTTTTGAAAGAACTTTTCATTTTTGAAAACGAATTTAAGAAACGCATCAGTCTTGAAAGATAAAATATTTTATTATTTTCTAGACTAGTCATGTAATAAATAAGTGCTTTCGAAGGGGTAGCTCGGATGGAAAAGTAACTGATTAGCAATCAGAGGGTTCCGAGTTCGAATCCAACCAAAGACCTTCGTATACAAAGGGCTGCATATTAAATTTGTTAACCTTGAAGAGCGGGACCTCGCTGCACTCGCCAAACGCGCCTCATGTGAACGGGGCCTAAATCATAGTCAAACATCCATTCAATAAAAAAATACCGAAATATTAACACACATGTCTCTCATTACAATCTCTCGAAATGTGAACTCGGATTACAAAAAATAACAACCATCGTCTTTCGAAATCATTACAACTGAAAATTGTTGCCCCCCCTTCTCATTATACATGTATCATTTCATCAGATAATCCTATTAGTGAAATCAAATAGAGACTATCCAAAGCTTATTTTTACTGACCATACTCAATGCATTTTGACCTGTTTTCTGGCGTGAAGCAGCCACAAATAAGCACAATTTCTGACAACCATAGCAACTCTTATTGATTGCAGTCAAATCAATGGTAATGATCCGAAATGTATGTAAGTTCTGTTTACAAAAATTTATTCGTTACACATCATATTTTATCCAGTTTTTATACCGAGTGCAACCCTCAACACGCAAGTGTGACTTTCTTTGACTTCTCTTACCCCTTTTCCTCTTAATAACACCAAAGGAATTTTGGAAAAGTGGGACAACTTTGCAAAAGGTAAGGTTCTTAAAAATCAATGGACACAAATGTAAAATAACATTAGTCAGTACATTTTCCCTTTGTGGCCAATAGCTGTCTCGATGCTTTGAAGTGAATATTTTAAGTAGACCGAAATGACCTACATTTAAGGTAATTGAAATAGGATTTTCGGATGTCACGATAATTTGCAAAAGCCGATTTTCCACGTAATAAATTAGATGGAAGATTTCACGCAAAGTATTATTTCACAGAAGTTTTTCATGCATGTATCTTTCATGTTTAATAACAAAATTAGTGACTGTACCAAGTTCATTCAAATGTTTAATATCAGCGAATTTTTATAACAATATCTGGTTAAAAATTACCACCTTTATTCTAAAATTAGAGTCGGTTAGAATCACAAAATATAAAAATGAATTTGGTAATTCAAGATAAGTGGAGAGGGAACGATATCTCACAGAGATAAAATGACGAAGGAATTATTGTAAATACTTGTTCGTGATACTGTCATAAAAATAGAGTTCAAAAGGGAATAACCTCGTTATCAAACCCAAAGTGAGCATTTTTGGGACAGAAAAGAAACTATGTGTGAAGATAAATTTTGATTCCTAAATGGCTCAGTACAACTTTTGTTTCACAATCGCATAAACCCAGGTATATGACTGCATGACACAGATGACATGTTGAAGCAAAATTTTAAGATTTGCCAAAATCTATACCTCTTATTTTTATTTTATTAAGAAATCGTTACAAAAACTTCAACTCTAATCCGAAACACTAAATTAAACCAACCCCATTCTAATATTTATAAATTATTCCCATTGATTCCAAGGACAGAACTGCACAAACAACCTCTGACAACAATCCCTTTTTTTTCGACGTAGATTGAATGCTCCGATGAACTTATAAGTGTCGAACCATAGGCGCAATAACAAAGTGGCACAGCCGAAAATTCAAGGTTTCGCCTGAAAGTCAACTAATTCTATAAAACTTGCATACATCCGGCGACATAAGCAAAGCTAGCACGCGAGTTATCTGATATAAAGCTTGCCATGTGAGCAAAATTTATGAGGAAACTCACTAATAATGCAGTTAAATGTAGAATCAGAGAGCAGCAAGATTCATCCTGGTCCAAGATAAGGAAATCTTTACGAGCTATGAATTCGAGAGTGGAGCTATTTAAAGGTATTTCCCAGGAGACATGCCATTTCATACATGTAGCGAGTTGTCATGATTGTAGGACACGGGTGCCCTGATCAATCAATATCGGAGGTATAATTTTCCCTTACACACATCAATAGATTAAGCTAAAAAATCGAATTGTATGAAACAATCCTAAAATTACCCGTAGCAGAGGTGGCTTTAGTGAGAAAATCGGACATATTCAATCACATCGTTCGTAGTTTATAGTTCTTTTTGATAGTGCCATCTACCAAGAATTTCGTCATAATCAGTGACATAATAAATAAATTATTATGAACAGCAATGTTTTCAATTTGAAACTGAAATGATCCCTATCATGGAAAATAATTTTCCCGAACATCCTTTAAAATTTTAGGCTATTCAGATTAGAGCACGGAAAGGGGTTCTTCACTTAAATATTGGGTTTGGCTTCACATAAGTATTTTGTGTTATCGCTCTGCAGTCATTTTCGGTTATACGGAGGGCTAATTAGACGACAGAAAGATCGGAAAAAATTTCGAAAGAGCTTTTTGCTATCTCATCCACATTTGTTATTTTATGGGAAACTCCAATGAAAACTTTAAAATACACTCATGTTCAAATTTAAGAGAAGTTTCAGTTTTGAGCGATTATCTACAGAATTACAGAACATATTTTAAGGAAATTCTTTAAGTATATATGTTGAAATAATACAAAAAATAACTATTTAACAGATATTGTACACAAGCATGAACGTGCGTAAGACTAGTCAGCGCAGGAAGGTCTAAAACATAGGTTACAATATCGACACAAAAAATGGTTTAATAGGGGGTATGGTCCCAGCTTTCACAACATGAATTCATACTGGAAATGAGGCAGTTTATGAGTCCCTGTAACACTCGGTCTCAATCCTTTATCAACGCAATTTTCAGGTCCTGGATAGTTCTGGGAGGGGGAGTCGAGTTGCAATCGCCCTCCCAAAAGCGTCCCAGATATGCTGTATAGGGTTTAGGTCTGGAGATCTGGCTGGCCAATCTATCCGGCGAATATACTCACTTTTCAGATATTCGTGGTGTTCATCTACCAGATGAACCCTATGTGGACGAACGCTGTCGTCCATAAAAATGTCGTCGAGAATCAGTGGTTAGTCTGAACCGGGATTCATCAGCGAATAGAACGGTCCCCCACTGATCCCTGGTGCAAAATCGATGTTTACAGCACAATGCTAAAGGGGCTCTCCTGTGCGCAGAAGTGAGCGGGATGCAAATAGCAGAACGTCTTGCAAACAGACAGATTTCTCTCATGTAGCCTTCTGGAAACAATACCCCTTGGAAATCGGCTTCCTGTGGCCACATGAAGGTAACGAGAATTGAGAAGCTATTACACTCTTGTTAGTTAGTTGTTACACTCCTGTTAGTTGGATGTTACACTCCTGTTAGTTGGATGTTACACTCCTGCTGTTCGCTGTAATGGACAAATATTGATCTTCATTGGTCTCGTGGCTCTTAGACGTTGTTCAGGTCTTTTCTCTGACGGATCCGGTGTCCTTAAACTGTTGGACATAAGTTGGACACGACGCTGGGCGTAACATTCAATTCTCTAGCAATCTGCACTTGAGACTGCCATGTTTCCGGTCTCCCGACGATTCGACACATCATTCCACCAACCAAACGTTGGTGGTTACTCATTTTAACTGTTTGCTTTTAAATTTCACCGAATGTTGCAAAAAAAACCACCACGAAATTCGTTAAAGTGTGCGAGAGAACGAAGCAAAGAAATTATCACGTGCGCTTAGAAAGCCTGTTACGCTAAATTCACCGCCCACACGTGTACGTTTACGTCTTCGACACTTAAGATTTAGATCTTTGTTTGGAAGCTTTAGTTTTTTCAATAGTTCAGTACTTTTCCAAGAAATTGGACAAAATAGGCAAATTTTCTTAATTTTGAACACGACAATACGGATAGTTTCTGATCTTTAATACACAACTAGACCTCTATATAACAAATTTCCGTGTATCGAAATCCTTAATTAATTACTCGTTTGGTGATCAATTAATCATTCGTTGGTTTTATGTGATTATTACATAGAACGGTTTTATCTTACGCAACAAATTCCATGCATCGAATTTTTGTATAAAAAAAATCGCCACTTCTTCTTTGTAGTGGCGAAGGAATAGAATTTATGTGCTGCATGGGAAAGCGCGAATATTCAACAAATATAAAATGTATGTGAATACTTCATAAATAAGATTTTCTTCAAATATATGTTAATCATTTAAGCAGAAATTGCTTGGGTGATATGTTTCTTCATTTAACGTACTACACAATGCACGTTTTAAAAGTATCGTTTTTAAGCATCCATTTTTACAAGAGAATATCGGGCCTTCGATATGTGGAGGTCGAACTGCATTTGTTTTTTAAATTTACTTATGTAGAAGAGGAAGTCATAGAGGCCGATAACATAAAAAGTATGTCATCGTGTAGAAGTGCTACGAATCGCTGCTCTACTGCAGTTTCATTAAAATGAAATGACGTCTCCCATATACAAGACACGTTCCTACTATCTGAACCCTAGAGCGCATCCGAGAGGACATCGTTTTAGCTTTTACCCACTAACGAGATCTGAGAATCGATGTCGGGTCCTGTTGCTCGCGTAAATTGTCCGATTACACGGCTCATTCACCGAATCAAATAATGCCCGTTAAGCCCATCATATTCACTCGCCAGTCATTCTCTTCTCTCGTTTCTTTTTTCTCTTCGCGCACTTTCTTTCTGCGAATGATCGCCACAAATAGTTTCCGTTTCGCTGTAATTTTTCTCGTTCACAACAGATTATTTCAAAACTTCCTGTTCAAACTTTCAGGGAAGGTTAGAAGATACAGCATTAAACCGCATTTACAAAGGGACGTACATCGCAAATGCTACCCGGATTTTGTAGAGGGTGCACTTTGTTGTAGAAGTACGAGGCAGCAAACACGTGAACAATTAAATTATTAGTCTTATTTTACAGTTTGACAGAAGTTGCAAACTTGCAGTTTCCCAGTGCTTGAAGTTGCGACCACCAACATAACTGCACGCCCGACAGCGCCGATGCATGGATGCTTAGGTCTTTCGTGGACACTTAAGACCGTGACAGGGAATCTTGTGCAGGATACCTTTGAGGAATCCCCAGAAGAATCCAAGTCCGAGTAAGTTCACGATACAATCTCACAGCGACTCGCCAGCTTCTGTTTGCCGAACTATATGCTAAGTGAACATCGGCTTTCTCAGCATACGTGAAATGATAAATGTTGGATGGTTGGGTTTTAAAGCGCAAGGGCCGTGACATAGAAACCAAACATAAGAACGATAAGTATTTGGGCCAAACATAAGAACGATAGGTAGTGGACGCAAAGACACAGAAATGAGAAATACACCCAGGGTAAGATACAGGAATCGAACTGGGCCGCCTGCAACTCGTAGCATTATAGATATTACCCGTCGAAATAAGAAAATGAAAAGATTGAAAAATGTATTCCTGTTCAGGTATATTAAGCGTGAACAGGACACTCTAAAAAACAAATAACGATGCTGCAATTGATGAGATGACGAACAAAGTCTACTAGAAAATCCAGGTAGAAGTTTTGGAACACCCTTGTAAGGCATCAAAGCTTTCATTAGTAAATAAACTGATTGGTTCGAAATACATACTAAGCAACAATTGCAGCAGGATTCCAACATAGGAGAGGGGGGGTACCATTGTACGTGTATACGAGATTTTGAGAGTAAAAAGTGCATATAAAGGCATAAGTTATTGTATACTGTAATGTGCAGTAAGTTTTACGTTTTTTATGGTCCGTCTTACTCAGTTACTGGGATCCGGAGACCAGATGTGAATGGCTTAGATATCGGACCAGTTATTTCCGGTATTTTATGCTTTAATTCAGATTTTATGCAAGAAAACAGTAGCAATTAGTATTCAAACTTTTGAATATTATACCCGGAGAAGATAATTTATGTACGTCTCGTCTTTACAATAATTTTTACATCATAAGTTTACACTATTTTACCAATTGTAGGAATACACGCAAGTTAAGAATCAATTGAAAAGACAGGCGAAGCCTTAATATTTGGTCCAATACATAAAAAAGTGTATGCTTACAGTTCATATATAACATTAAATACATAAACTTAGTAAACCCGACAACATCAATTAGTATTATCACAAGAGTCAATATGTAAACTAAGAGACAATGGAAAAACCATAATTTTCCTTCTGTAATGTTCGGAAATTTGAAAAAACACGCACATTGAGAACAAGCACTGCTGATTGAATTAAATTAGCACTATAGGCTGACGTAATTACAAATTTTTGAGCTCTCACATCCCTTACTACGGAGATTTGAGGATTTTAAATCCCCAGTTGTTAAAAGTTAATAGAATGTCCCGCATAATGTGGTTTGAACCTAAACGGGTTGGTTGAGATTTCTGTGGGTATGTGTGGACCAAAGGCACACTTTAATGCAAACCTACATGCACACAAATGATTGCGCTATGACTTTAGATCTATCTAACATTCAAATCGTGTTTTTTTTTTAATTCCTTTTTCTCAGCTGCGTCACTTTTGAAAGGATGCGTTCTATTCGTCAGCAACTGTCCTTTGTAACTAGAGAACTAGCAAAGCAGCTATCTTTATCTTCAGTTGGAATATAGAATCTAAGTAAAGAATGTAATAGTAAGTGTTTCTTCAATCAAAAAAGGAATAAGCGGAAAAGATTAAGTAAATGAAGTGGTAAGCGATTAGAGAAAAGCGAGAGAAACGCCGTTTACCAGACAGCTTTATAAGAATGAGTCACAAGAGCCTTGAGAAAGATCACGAGTTTTGAGTATGATGACAAGATATTCATAATTAAGGAGTCATAACCGTAAAAAATATAAAACATTGAATTTGTAATAAGTAATTAGAAGAACAGCTCAGAAACAGTGTTAGCAAAACCTGTCCATTGAAAAAATGAAAAAGTTCAACAAGGCACAAATGATAGGATTAAATGTTAAATTTGAAAAAAGTAAGCCTCTTCAAGTGAATGGTAATTATTTACTTATAAATTTAGCAGCAACGATTGTATTTTTCGTTACTTGCGATGATAGTGTGAGCCTGAACACACAAAAAAAAATTCTTAAGCAAAATTAATCTAAAAATTCAATCTAGTCCAAGGCCACTACACTCATTACAATATTAAATAAAGATTATATGATCAACAATAAGAAAGTAGCTAACTTTATAACATCGTCAATTTCAAATTATAATTCGATACCACCTTCACTCAAAACTTGATGGCACTTTATGACACCAACGAGCTCCTCACAAGTTCAAAGGAAAAAAAATTAAACGCCAGTGTGAAAAGCTTTCAGCGTTCAAATTAAAATAACTGGAGAGAAACTGACCCAATATTTTAAAATTGTGCCTCACCATTACATGAATTTTTTTGTACCCTACACGAATGTTAACCTTGCGTGTTCGTTCCTCACTTGCTTCGTCTAGGTCTCCAACAACGACACGGTTGAATATAGTTCAGTGTCACAGAGGTAAATCAGGAATTATATAGTTGAAGTGACAAGGTCACCTAAAACGCTTTTAGCTAAGTTCGTTGTTTTTCATGCGGTAAATATAATAAAATAAATATAAGCGAGATATGTTAGAGAGGTCTGTTTGTAAAGGACATGCTTACAGATTCAATAAAGAGCCTTGCTTAGGATTCATGAGATCAACTACTCTTATGGTCATGTAAATGCAATTAAATCGTGTAAACTTTACGTTTCATGATTACGAGGATAACTGTTTATATATGCCTTTTTTTTTTTAAATACATATCTTCATATAAATTTAAAACAGTTCCAAATAAGCTAAATTTGAATAAATTAGATTTCTACACATATTTTGTACACAAAATAAAGTTCATTTAAATACATGTGCACAGCAAAAGTAAAATGTCTCGTGTCACACTAAGGTAGATGATAACGACTTCTGAAATGCCATGTCTATTTCTAATGTTTTATAACGAAATCATAGATTTCAAATTAGTTTATATAGCTGTAACGAAAATTTGTGTTTGGGTTTAGAAGGTAATCAAACTATCCAGCTTTACATTTATATTTATTTAACACAAACGCATAATTACAACAACCAAAAAGATGCAAATACACGGCTCATAGTTGGACCACAATGATACATCCGTTTCTATTCAAATATTAATATATTTCAAGCTCAGGGTGAAGAAAATCATTATTGCTTCTTTGAGATTTCAAATTTGAAGTTGAAACAAAATCACAATTATTTTAAATTTATATATAGCCTTTTCAGAGATAGCAAACTGAAGTTCTTTCAAATATTGTGCCATTTGGAAACTTAACTGAATATCTGTTTGAATGTCTTTAAAAGACAAGATTAATTAAAAACCAAACTTTCGAAGTCAGATGAGGAAAGTATTTTAAAGAGTTGTAAATTACAAAAAAGCGGATGTTGTCGAAAAAGATGCTTGGCATGAAACAATCTAACCAGCTTCTTTTCAGGCAAAAACCCCAGTTTCAAATTTTAAAAACTTTTGTCCGCCTTGAATGCGAGCGTAAAAAGTGTTTAAATTTGTAACTCCGAATTCGGGCCTTAATATAAATTTTTTTTTAAATCGCTTCTGTTGGGCATAATTTATTCAGAAAATGTTTTCATAAAAAAAAAAATGCGGCAACCCCTATTTTAAATATAGCAGTAACTGCCTATATTTAAAATAGGGGTACGGCTACGTTTATTCATCACCTAAATACAGAGTCAACTGAAATTCAGAACTGAAGGTACTCTGAAATTAGGAAAGAGAAGTCATTATCCGTAATAAATTATTGAAGAACATGTCCAACTGAACATTTACGGTTGGAATGCAGTGATCAAATAAAAGACAGCGTGGTTCACAGCTTAGTTTATCGTTATAAAAGTTAATCAAATTAGACCTTATTCGGCAGTTTAGCATCGAGTAATCGATATTCATAGGTTTAGGCAGCAATATTTGCTGATGAAAGATATTCAAACTAGTCTTCCATCCTTTTCACGAATCCCAAGAAAACCAGAAAAAAATTTCGTACAAATTTAAATGGTATTAAATTTTGTATGATGTTGAACAAAATGTGATGAATGTTCGTAAAATCAAGTGGGTTCTAAATGGACCATTGAAAAGAGCTTAGATTGCACACATATTTACATTATTTTTTGTCTGCAGATAAATTAATTAATACAATAAAATTTAGAGCATGCACCATTTGAAATGCAAAAATTTGAGGGTCGCACATTCGATACAAATTGAATATTATAGATAAAAAAGATAGATTGATCATAGATGAAAATTATTTAATCAAAATCACTTTTTTACTCCTATGTCTTGTCTACATCAAAAGTTTTTTTTGGGTGTACTTTTTGACATAGTTTTAAGATGCATTGATTGTTGAAATGTATAATTTACAAAATATTCAGCTGAAAACGGTCTTGATTTCATTGTAGTATTCAATAGGTCCACATCGTTCATGTAATTAAGGATGCGGTCATATCGTAGAGTGATTCATCACACGATATATCATGACAAATATAAAACATCCATACAGATTTGATAAAAAGACATTTCTGCATCCCGTATTTTGTCCCGTCCTCTACATGACGCTCACGCAGACGAGATGGCCATACGGTCATGTTTCCGCAACAAAAACCTCAGCGGAACGCCAACGATCGTGCATAGGCGGATATAACACTGATTTCTTGCCCAAACAAAGTGGGAAAAGCAGCACCGTTTTCGGATGACCAGTAGACCATGCCCACACACGACACGAATTAATGCTCTACCACTCCAGAAACAGAACCTAACATACTCAATTGGAATTCTTCACTTATCAAAACAGGAATTGCTCAACGCTATACACTCTTGAAAGAAAGGGGTAGATATGAAACAACACACAAGTGCCAACTCTTCTGTTATCGTATTAACAGAGTAAACAATAAATGAGAAACTAGAATTCCGACTGAAGAAATGGGGAGCAGAAAGGAAGCGTTGTTTTAAACAAGTGTTCAATCGCAACGTCATAGAACCAACCTTAAATCTTCAAAATTCATTTAATGTTCACCAATCACACTCAAACAAGGCAGAATGCAGCAACGAATAATGCGAATACATAACGAAATGGAGCGAGGCGCATAAAGCTGCAAATTGACTCATCGATTGGTTGTGGCACCTTTGTATACATGTACTTCGCATAAACATTTAAAAGATAATATGAATGCTTTGGAATGAAATGTTCATCGGTTTCTCTTCAAAATACATGCAAGCGTATACTGTGAAAGTGCTGCGATTTTGATTCTGATTAAAACATGCTCTCACAAGGATCATATTTTGTTATGTATGCAAAAGACAATGCAGGGGAAAACGGTATCTTAACACATGAGCAAACGTGGGTTGTAGGACATGGGTTCCGCATCTGCAGTCTCCGTCTCAATACCAATTTAGATGACGGGATTCATTAGTTCATATGATGGGCATCTCGTTAAATAAAAATGTTCATTCAAATTCAATGTTTTTCTCAAACAAATACCATTGTTAATTTCTTTTGCACTGTTATAAAAAATATAATAATGAAAATATTAAATATTTATATTTATTAAACAGATTGCAAATTGCAGAATAATAACCTTTTACAGAAGCCTGTATCATCGTACCGGCGATCAACCCCTCCATGTGGGGGTGACAATATTCCACATTGGCAAACCGTCAAACAATGGAAAGGATTAAGATGTTCACGTGATTGCCTCATTGGTAAAAGTTCAATGCAGTCCACACATATAAGCGGCGTTTAAGTTCTAATCTGAAACAGTGCTTTTCTTGTCAATGCTGTTTTGAATCCCACGAATGCAATAGCGCTAAAAACATCTGTTTTTTTTTTTGTGGTGTTTTTTTCATACGTTATTAATTTGTAAACTGGTTAACATCAAACTAAAATTATGGAGAAATATCAGCGAAGGTGAGAAGTTCCTCGCCCATACTGAATATTTTCCTACTCGGGACAAATTATCCATCTATGAGTTCCATGTTCAATTCCTACTTGGTTATATTTCCTCTTTTGTATCAGTAAAACTTTATTTGTGCATTCGTTCATTTACTTGACGTGGGAATATGGGCTCTTGCGCCATAAAACCAAACCCAACCAACTTTTCAAGAACACAATGAATCGGACAATGCAGAACAAAGGTTTGGTGATTGAAGAAGTAAACAAAATCTAAGTGAGAAAAGTTAACTCCTAGGAAAGGCGCCTTTTCCAAGCACACTCAAGTTTATGAAGCGTAGATAACCTCAGGGCTATGGCGAAATACTATGTTCAAAGACAACGTTAAGCTCAGCGTCGTTCAACTATTTAGAGCCGCACTTGTGTTGAGGAATAAAAAAAAACCCGCGGCTTACCCTCTTTAGTACCGTTCTAAGTTTTTCATTTCTTTCGTGAATGTGCTCTTCAGCGCTCGATAAATAGGTTCAAAAGGAGGAGTCTCGATCCGTATAAAAGTAGTTTGGTGCTAACGACGTGGATAAATATCCAATTCCCACAAAGAGAAACACGTCAAATGCTCAGTAGTATTTGGGCTTTAAAATCGAGTAGTGTTTGGTTCGACTGAAGGTTTAAGATAGACCTGGTGTAACGCGTAGTGATAAAGATGCACGACGTGGCGATTGACGTGACGAATGGTTGGAGCTAATCACATGATCGTAACTTAGTACAATAGTAGTTAAGTTGTTAAGAAAGCTTTGATAACAGTGTTTTTTCAAGATATACAGTGGGTCACAAAACTATTCGGCCACATCATGTTTCAAAACTAACAAAGTCGCACCATACTCTGTCATGATATAGATCTGTCGACATCTGGAGAATTTATTACTACTGGCACTAGAATTTATAGCGCCCCCGTATTACTAAGGTTAAATTTGCATATATTGATCTTTTACAAGCAAATTAAAACATTTTGGTGGTAAAACTTGATTTAAAGTAAAGATTTTGGTTTACCATTGGTAAAGGTAATGCTTTGCAAACAAAGATCTGGCTGGAATATAAAAGATCTAAACGACTTGAAATCCGACCTCAGTTTTAAGATTTGTATCCCTAGCATTACCGTTATGAGGTGGAGAAATCACAATTTTTTTTTGGTCATAAAATAGTGAATTGCAAATCTGTCTTCAAGCCGAATAGAGTGAAATATTTTCCAATTTAGCCAAATACTCGGTGCAAACATTGATGTTTAAACAAACCAATTTGTGAGATAATGCAAACAATCTTAGACTTAGATTTCCATGTTTCTGTTTAACATTTGTACTTTTCACGGAACGTGGCAGAACACTTTTGCGTCTGGTTTTCATGAGGATTAAGTTTCACTTTAAATATTTCAAACAAAATTTTTGGTTGTTTTTTGACTAATTTGACGAGAAAATAAAGGGGTTTCAGGACAAAATTTCAAATTGTAATTTTAACTACATCCTTAAAAAATACACGAAAATGGTTAGAAGGTAGTCAGTAAAAGATTATGGTGGTAGCCGAATACTACGAGCACTAGTTATTACTTCAAGGATTAGGTTATAAGGTTTTGCGGCGCAAGGGACATTTTTTCATGCTGTGCCAGACACAATATCAAGAAATGGCCAGACAAACTCAAGGAAAGTTACATGCGTCGCTAACTCTCAGGTTGCTAGCGCAGTCGGCATATCTGCTGAGCCACGGCGTCCCCTATTCTTCCACGAGTTTCAGGAAACCGGTAACTGTATTTTCACATTTTATTAAAAAAAATTCCTATTCTGTAATTTGACGGCAAATAATAATTAAAAACACTAGAGGAATCCAGATCGACCTGACATAAGAAGTTTCAAAACTTCAGGAATTAATGAAGTCAAAATTATTCAATCAGCATGTCAGTATTGCAGAAATTAACAAAACATGTAAAATTTGTCCCAGAGCCACCAACTTTTATGAGTCACTATTAGGACAACTGATTTCCTATCAACACCGTTAGAGATTTTTTATATAATTTTTGTACGAGAAGATATTCTTGCACGTTTCGTCTTATACTTTACAAATGAAAGAAATGTTCAGTCTCGGCAAGCAGCGCAAAAAAGGATCATCCAAAAAGGCAACAGGAAGTAGGTAACTAGAAAGAACCAAGGGCAAACAGAAAATGTTATACACTTTTGCAAACTAAACATTGAGTACTTTGAAAATATATTTGACATACTATATAAATATGCACTAAAATTAATCCCTCTAACATTAAAACCGGGACACCAAACAGAAATCGTGAAAATCAGGTTATTACCAAAAAGACATTACAATTACATTACAAAAAATAGGCATCGACTCATCACTTGTGTAATCACCACACACATTACTGTGTGAAACTTGATTCTGACGATCAAGTACTGCTGGAATGAGAAACCGCGTAAAAAATTGCGATACTTAAGTCTTTCGTAACAATTCTGGATATTAGAGTTGATAGAAAAAAGTAAAAGCTAACAGAATTTCTGCCAGCAATAGAGAAATCGGAAGAAACATACAAAACCTGAATTTCACTGCTCTTAATTAATTCTTTGATCGTATTGTTTCTTTTGTGTTTGGCGCAGCTTGGCCAAATAAGTTGTTGTTGTCGTATGTTCTTCTGGGATGCATATGAAAGTAGTGGTGAACAGAAACATTCAAGACGATACAGAAGAAGAATATTTTTTATTATAACAAACGATGATCCCAGCAAAGAACAGAAGGTGTGCGCTGCTTTCCTTTCAAGACGGGAATCCATTCCAGGCGAAAGTCCGACTTCTTTCCCAGGTTTTACATCCATGCCTTATCCAGGATTCGAACCCGGGCCCACTCGGTGACAACCGAGGATCATAACCACCATACTGGCTGGGCGGCGGCCAAATAAGTCCCTTGCACCATAAAAATCAAACACCTATGTAAAGTTTTACTTTTCCCATTTCAAGAGAAAATCGAATGGAATATGAAACAACTGTTTTCTCTCGTCTGAAGCCAACCACTTGATGCTATGTAAATATTTAGTAAGTTGCATACTAAATGGTTCAAGAACTTTTGGTGAACAATCCTACTCCAATGTGAGGACTTGCATTGACAAGTGGAACAGAGAAACTTATCTCTATGTAACAAGAACGCTGCCATAAGTAAATAACTGAGATCAAGCATGTGCTTGGCGAGCGAAAATCTCCCCAAATCTCATCAACTACCATATATGAACTTACGATGTTCATAAACTAATTTCTCTGGTCTGAACATCTGAAAATTATTTTATATTTTCGAGGACCCCAATCAGGACTTAAGCCTGAACCCTACACACCAAACGCGCGCACTTATGTTCATATTCTTTAAAATGGAAATTTAAGAGTTGTATTTCTTTCTTCCACTGTCCAATCTATAAACCGCAAAGATTCGGCAGATATGATTGAATGATAATTTTTATACCTCGGAGTTGAGATATTTTATTATATCCATTCAATGATTTTGAAAAGAACGAACTGCAAGATGTGAATTATTTATCTTTGTTAAAAGATAAAAATTGCATAATCTCGAAACAATGCTCAAACGAATAAAAAAACAGTAATATAAGCAAATAGAAATTTTGGAGTAAGCTTTATCAACGAGCTCACTGAAAATGCAGTTTATGAAAGTTATTTTTTGTTAGGTTAATTAGGTAAGAAATATGCTCATCAAAATTGATTAATGACATATTTTATAACTAAGTTATCTCTTTTTTCAGATAATGCATTTTTCATCCATGCAAAATAAATAAACGGGCATGACGACTAGATAATTGAATAGCAGAATAATGTTTTGAAAAAGAACTCGACGGAAATTTTAAGAGGCTTTCGGTAATTAAAGTTTCAGAAAAAAGAAAATCTAAATTAAAATAGTTTATTCATTCGTTAACTTTCCGTTATCCTCGTATTCTAGCATTATTTAAAAAAAATATTGTACAACTTATAATCTTTAACGGTTATGTAATGCAACTTTCAATGCAACTAAAAATATTTTTAAAACCCAAAAATAACTGAAAAGTAACGATTATACGTAGGTGTTTCGAAAATCGGATTTAAATATATCAAGACATTCCGATAAGAAGTAGGTTCGTTAATTTTTTCAGAAATTTTAGGATAAATTCGTTCAAATATGAAATGGACGCTAACATTTACTTTGAACGATTCCATACATATGTGTTACGTTTTTATTGCATTGAAATATTTGTCTGAAGTTCTCAATAAAATATATTTACCTTTTAATTCGTCGGCTTAGAGCCAACTCATGAAATAACATTTTTTCAGAGGCACTAAATGCGTATTTTCGAGATGAGTTGGTATTGTCGCGTCATGTTCTAATCTGTTGAAAAGGTATAATTCTACCAAAGTGCTTATAATTTTTATCTTTACCTAAAAACTTTGTCTTTAAACCGATGACAGTAAAAATCCTTTTTTTTACAGATAATAAGTTCCTGCCTAAGCGCTGTATACGCGTATAGAATAATTCACTGCAGTCATGATTTTATGAAGCTACCAACTCGATAAACACATGCATGATAACTTTAACAGATGCAAGCAATTTATTTCGTTCATCAGTTAATTTAATTATACTAGTAGACAAATTTTCTTTTTGGAAAGATGTGGGCATATGACTACTTGTATTACTTTTAAATTCCAAAATTAATAACAGGAAAGAGCTTCAGTTAAACTGTCAAAGTCGAAAAACGTTTACTGCCGGCGATTTGTAGGTTGTTCTAATATTTAAAAGCCAGAAAACAAAAAAAAATTAATATCCAATTAGAATAGAATTTAAGAACTATGTTACTTAAAATAAAAAGTTCGTTTTGCTCTTGTTACGCGATTTTTTCGAAAATTCACTTTTTTTACACATATATCACTTCTAGATTTTTAGAACTTAGTTGTGGTTATAAGATTGTATTTTACAAAACAAATTTAAGAAAACAACTTTTTACTCTTGTCCCTAAAATCAAATAGATCCGATTTTTATTAAAGAAAATAAAAGATTACTAAATGGGATAAGATATTTCACTATTGTTCATTTTGCTATGCTGTCATTTGTGTACTTTTAGAACAATTTACATTCAGAATTCTAAATACAATAATAATTTTAAAACTAGATGAGTTCAAGAACTCTTTAATAGAAAACTCCTCCTTTATTGTTAGATACACATACTGTTATAGTATACACGTCTGTCTCAAGATAATAAATATTAGATATTTACACATATAGAAACATGCTACAAGAAAAGCTGGGTTTGGGGGAATATTCTTCACTTATTTTTGTTACTTATGAGCAAAGCCTATAAACTCCTAATATTTAAAGTAAATTCCAAACCTTTACACACATGCATGTCCAGTCCAGGACCTGAGGCTTGTAAAAGTGCTTAAGTGCTTACTCAAGGGGTGGGAACAGTTTGCAATTTATATTCCATATACAAGGCAAGTATTAAAGACAATTAAACCCCATCCCCTCACATTTGTTCAATATTATATAATTGAAATGTTCTGAACACATTGAGAAAACTAAAAATGCAATAAAGCATTTCAATAATGGATAGAAAATTTATGATCCCTTTAGCATACTTAACTTCCAGCAGTTTTTTAAAATGTTGATGTTCGAACTATTTAAAGTGACATTTATATTAACATTTTTGGACAAATTACTTTTTTCATCTCAATTAATGTAAAATGAGCAGTTTAAACAGGCATCACAGTATAAATCAATGAAGAAAAAGTAGCTTTTTAAAGTGAACAGAATAAAAACCTAGACCAATTTTTTTATATTTTTAGTTTTAGATTAGATTTATATTTCCACAAATAAGATTAAAAAAGTTTATTTCAAATGCAAGCATTTCATTCTAATCTCTATTTCTCTTAAACCTCTCCTCTTAAACACTTCAATTCTTATTGGAGCATGTTTATTCTTACTAAGTGAAGTCTGAAACACAACCTTTAAAATATAAAGCCACTTTTCTGATCATGTTGAAGGCATATACAAGGATAGAGAAATAAGTATTGTTGATAAATAGACATACATTTTTGATTGCTATTGATTTAGTGAAAAATTAGACTTTCAGATAACTATTACACAACAATGTTTGGAAGTTTAAAATAAATTAATATATTTTTCGCATCAAAATAAAAATTTGAGATTTCACCTAATCACAAGATTAAATCATCCACATTCCTCTTTAGAATAGAGTAAACAAATGTTTAAAAATGTAAACAAATACCTTTAAAAATGTTAACATTACCATGAATATCATTCAATGATCAGATAACATTTCATGCTAAAAGTTATAGTTGTTGAAACGTACTAAACATTAAGATAACAATCCACTATCTCCTGCGTGGAACGTGAATAACTATTTCCGGACATTTCTAAATTGTAAAATTCTGAATTCACTTTGAGAATTGATTTTTTAGCCTTTACTTTGTTTCCACTTCACCATGGACAGCTTATGAGTTGCAGCGATATATTTTCTTGAGGAATAGTTTGTTTTAAAGGTACACAGAATATTTATAAAAATAAGTAATTTGGAGCGTTGAAAAGAACGTTTTAAAGGCAACGTGGTTCGTCAGAACGACGGTCCTTTAAAAAGAAATAACGGTGCATCAAATTATTGGTTGGGAAATTAAAGCGACAAAAAATGAACGATAAGTGCCGAAGTTACGCTCTAACTGACATTCCAAGTCATTTGTATCGTCGATGTAAGATCACATGAACATAAGACATCAATTGTATTCGATGTGAAAATTTGGAAGAACATGGTATGATGATTGCTTTTGCCACGAGTCCAGTGATTCCTAGGCGTTAGACGCTCGTTCTATTACCTTATTTCGCAACCACTAAATTCTAATCGAATACAGAAAGCAATTAAATTTCACTTACTTGGTATGAAAACAAAGTTGTCACCAGACGATTGATGTTCTAAAATCAAACTCTTTCATAGCAGCTCAAATCCGGATATGTCGCCAGGTATTGAAGCAAATGATTGAAAAACACCAGATATTATCCGCAATTCGTTCGATTGTTGTTGTTGCGAAGTTAAAATGCCAATACCTTCAGCTTTCTTCAAGAGCAAAACAAACCCTGGTCTGTTGCTTACACAGTATCTGCCACCAATGAGAGACGACAGACAAGCGCAGCGTCAACTTTTGGCTCCGGATCGTTCGCGTCCTGTGACGTCATACGCAGTTCGGTAAAATTCGGTTCCTCTTCTTCGGAACGATTCGGGTTCATGACGTCTGCCGATTCATGACAGGATCGGAAGAGTAATGGCGATCAGAGAACGAACCATTTTTGCCCACACTGTAGAAACGACGTGGTAAATGGCAAAACGATGTGACCGTTTGACGCTATGCGAGATTTATTCCTGCACCTATGTTTGACCCAGACATGTTATTTTTTGGTAAAAGCTGTCACTTTTTGGTATGAATAGTTTGCTCATAATCTATATTTCCGTATGGGAACATATGATATTATCCAGGAAAATGACGATAAGAGCATTGATATTTTAATGTAAAATATCATTTAACTGTTTACTTTTATTGATTTTTCGACATATTTCTCAAAACTATATATATATCTTGGGCCGTTCATGAGATTTGAATGGTACATGTGCAAATCTCAGCAAGATGTCCCTCTTTTCCAATCCATCGATTTTCTGAAATGCCTTTCATCAAGCCGACTAACCGGAATAGTGGTTAAGGTGTTAGCCTCTAGATCGGAAGGTTCCTCGTTCGAATCTGGGTCCGGGCGTGGATGTTTGTAAGAGTATGGTGTGGAGGCGGCTAGTGCACCTTAAATCTGTCGTGGCCGAAAGTCATCATGTTGGGTTTGGTGTGGAAGTTTGGAGAGTGGGGTGCTAGCTTAGGTGTTGTCCTCGGATCTTTCCCAGAAAGGATTGATCCCGGACCGTCGTCAATAGCCCGTTGTGTTGTTCTAGTACGACGTTAATTAAAAATTACCAATTACCTTTCATCAAACATGCTTTCAGAAAATAATTTGATGGTCCAGTCTTTCTTCTGGTTCTTTAAATGCCGCAATGTTAAATGAGCATTGCGTTTAACAATTTGTTTCGCTTCTTTTGAGCTTTGACGAATTTGGACGAATACTTCACCAGGTACAAGCGGGGGCCGCGGTACCCCGATAGGAAGAGTAACGGACTAACCAAAGACCGTCATGTACAAAGGGGGCAGGTGCACGTTAAATCTTTTGTGACCTCAAATGTTCTCACGTTGGGGTGGTATGACCTACAGGTGAGACCTCTTCATCGGACCATGGTTGAAAATTACGCGGTGTTATCCTCGAATCTTTCCCCTCGGGTTTGATCCCGGACCGTCGCCAATAGCCCGTTGTGTTGTTCTAGTGCGACGTTAATAAAACTACTTACCTACCTGTGACAAACGAACCACGATTTTTCTGTTTCTTCAGCTTGTATGTTTTGTATCTAAAAAGTATCAAAATCCCAACAGCCTTGCGGAGTGGATTCACGCATGTGCATATTTCTTTCCACAAAAACATCTATGCCTTAGATGAATGCTTATTGAGAGAATATACCAACATAAATTGAGAACAAAATATCAGCTTCAAAAGCATATTTTATAACCTACAAGGACCGAATAAATTTAAAATTTATAATATCGGAAAATTTATTGCCGTGCATGTGTATTGAAAGTTGAAAGCATACTTCCCCTGTCTTTTGGCCTCTTGTATTTTTTCCTGATTTCATGCAAGTGCACGATCAGCACAGCACTTAGGATCGGTCCTACTTTCACCATTAACACACATTTCGTATACAAGACCAATAATAGAACACATAAAATGATTTTAGATTCAAATAGAGTTCTACGTTGATGTAACTTTTAGTTAAACCCCAAAAATAATGCAATGCGATACACAAGTAACTTGAGTATAATGGTGTAAGCATGTTGAAACTATCCATAATGCATTTCAGGACAAATGTTTTCAAGCTTGGGAAAAGTTTTAAGGTTTTTAAACTTTAAAATCCCTCAGAAATTAAAAATATAATAATCAGAAATCACAGCCTTTTTTTTTTTACAATTTTAACTTCAGTGTATCCGTGTCTACAGATTTTAAAACGTTTTCCTTTCCATTACAAACCATGTCTAAGTAGCAATTTATCATGAAAAACAGTGTCGATATTTTTTGCGTCCTACCTAATGTATTTTATTTGCAAAAAGAAATGTGTTACCTCAACCTTGTCAAATAGTTGTCACATATTGTTGGAGGTTTCAAACATTGACTAATCAGAATATGAAATGTTCTAGTTTTGTATTTATTTTCTTTTTAAACTTAACAGAATTTGATATTATTGTGAACTTAAGTTCGTAACATTTTTGGTAAACCGCGAATTTTATTTCCAGCCGATTTATTTCTGAATAAATGTAATTTCCAAATACGTGAATAATATACGACGATTTTTAAGAGGCTTTAATGTATAAATTTAAGCGTGCGATAGTGAAGTTCTAGAACAAAGCTAAAAACGAAAACGTGTGCCGACGAACAAAAATGGCGAATACCGTATTGCTTTTTGAAGCGAATTGACCGACCGTGAACTATAAGAGGAACTTAGCAACCAGGATGAGGAAGATATAGATGGAACTACATTGGGTAAAAAAGCAGAGTAATGAAGGATGCTAATTAATCGGAACAAAATGATCGGAAAATTTCGAAAAGAATAGAAGGTCAGCAAGAAATTTTTCTTCTGAAAACAGCGAATCGAACATTTGTTCGATTGAGTTTAAAGTAACTTTTGGAGGCATATTTAAAAACCTCATCGACCAAATAGTACAATTTAGTACAATTATTTTAGAATAAAAATATTTACACTTAAAAGAGAATGTTATAAAGACATTTTTAAAAACTAAATTACTGGATTTTTTTAATTGTGGTTCTCTAAGTCAAAGAGATGTTTCTAATTTATCATATAGTTATTTATTATGGTGTGGTACGTAGTCAGACTTTTATTTTGGAGGGAGCCCAAAATTAATTTTTAATTCAAAGATATTACCTTATCGCTCTATTTAGTAAGCTGACCAAAAGGATTATTTTAAACACCGGGTGACATCTCGGGTTGATCGATGAAAAAAGACAGTACAACTATTATTCCGTAAAATCGAACATTAAATAGCATTAAAACAAATATCAAAACCCAGTTCTTGAAAATTCAGGTTTTAATTTTGCATTATCGCTGGAAGGCTGATACGATATGTATGTATGTAATACGTGAGATGGTTAAACAGCGCAGAAAAAGAAAGTCCATAGTCATTGCTTTCATGCATCATAAATATATAATGATACTTTTTGTTGTCATTTAATTATTATAAAAAATTATCATCATAAATATATAATGATACTTTTTATTGACATTAAATTATTATAAAAAAATTATAGTGATTCATAAAATAATAAGTATTTTAACATAAGAATAAAAATATTTTTTTTTTTAAGAATGAAAAAGTACATCATACTTTTATAATATTTTATTTGTAGGTACTTTAAAAAAAACTAACATTTTCAGGCGAGAATAGGATTTTGACTCCCCTCTTCCATGCCACTAGTTAATCTATCAGTCTCGCAAAGAAAAGTGTGTTGGATAAAATATAGATGGTTATTTAAGAGTTTTGAAATGTACACTCGAAAAATAGCTTCTACGAAATAAATTAAACATTTTCAATCTGAAAATTAATTAAATGCACCTTCTAATTATTGTGTCCCGAGTGTGTGTGATAAATATCAATAAAACATTTTCAAGAAAAGTGATGCAACTAGAAAAAAGTGAATTCCAGTAGAACCAAAAGAAGATTAAAAATCTTTTTCATATTTTACTTTTCAAATTGAAATTTATAAAATCACGTTATACCTTTATCAACAATTATCAGCATAGATCCTTATTTTGATGAGTAGTTTTCTTAAGTAACAATGAGTAATAAGTTTTGTCACTTATTTGGAAAAGGTGCGAAATTATTCTATTGGAAACTATTTGTGGATGAGACAAATTGTATTGAAAGAAAAATACGGATTAGTTATACGGATTAGCCCTCGGATTAGTCACGTAACTTTTTGCGTTCCTTGAAAAAATCCTTAGCATCCATTATATTTTGGAGAATTGAATAAAGAGTTCTATACGAATGCAACGAACAAATTTTAGATTAAATGCTATTAGGATGATCAAGAGCTCTAGATTATAAATCGGAAAGATTTGAGGGTAAACCAAAAAAATTAAGTGATGCTTGAATTCTAAAATAATATTCAAAATTATTTAAAGCTTTCATATTAGTTACCAACAGTAGTCCCATTCATATACAGTCAGAGTAGAATTTGTATATAGTTACAAAAACTTTTCAAACTTGGTAGGTATGGTATTTTAGATTAACGTCGTTCTGGAGCAACACAACGAGCTATTGACGACGGTCTGGAATCAATCCCGCAACGGGAAGATCCGAGGACAACACCACGTAATTTTGAACCACGGTTTAGATGACGAGGCAACACCTGAGCTGGCGCCCCACTATCCAAACTTCCCCACCAACCCAGCGTGAGGAAATTTGATGCCACGACAGATTTAACGTGCACCAGTTCCTTTGTACACGATGGTAGTTGTTGGATTCGAACTCGCAACCCTCCGGTTGCTAATCCGCTACACGTCCTACCGTGCCACCGTGTCCCCTTTCAAACTTGGATACAATTTTTGCAGAAAAAGATTCCACAGAAAGTCATAAATTTGAGAAATATTTTTAACCGCAAAATAAGTTTAAAAATAATTACTTTTGGATAACGCTTATAAATACGGCATTTTCGAGTACACTAACGGATTATTTTCAATTTACTGTTTAATGCAAAATTATATTAATCTGACCACAAATTCACACAAATATGTGTGCGTTATATAAATCTGTCATTCAAAGAGACGTAGAACTGCTTTCGTGAACATTCTCAATAATAGGCTTATTCCAGATTCCGAATTGTTAAACAGTTCTAAATGTCAAGTTGCACAGTTACGCATTCCACTACTTTGTCACTAGTTAAACGTCACAATGGAGCATGTTTGTCAAGAGGATATCACCCGCTGTCATGAACTAGTTCAACACAATTCATCGATTTATTAAAATTGGACAATAAACAAACGTATTCTGCAGTGCAATACATGGAAGGGGGTCTTTTATATCGGTGTCTCGATTCAAACACATACAATACATTATAAAACTATTTGTTTTGCGGATGTAAGAAGTACACTTGTGGGTGGATGGAAATGTGAAGGTGAAACGAGTCCACAGTGCTGTCCCTGTGAACTTCCATCAAACTTAAGCATGCATTTTGAGACACGCCTATCAAATCAGAAAAATCTCAATGATAAATAAGTTTCCGGTATTTGTACTGGTGCAAAGTAAAAATCATCAAAGGTTTTCTTGTATTGTTTTAAATTTACAATAGTTTTAAAACATACAACCCTAAATTTTATTAGCATAAACAATATTACACAATTTACATTTATAATTATGCACATAATGAAGCATTAATGAACAAAAAAAATGTAGGAGGTCAAGTGATCAAAAACAAACTAAACAAATTATATCAAATTATAAATTTTCTATTGCTGTTTCTTAAATAACTTATCTAAGTGCAGATTTCACTAAAATATAGTTAAGAAAAATAGTTACAATCCGTTCAATTAATTGAGCTGGACTCGTACATTAGCGACTCGATCTGATTTCATCTTAAGCAAAATATGAAACAATAACCTCCCAAGAAAATCAATTTTACGAAATGAAACCTATTCACAATGAAAATTTGATGCCACCGTGAAATTGCGGAATAAAATTGCATACTTCAAACTCTAAAGCTTAATGCAGAAGATGAGTAAACTATCCCATTACGGATTCAGAGAAATAGTTTCAGGTAACGAAGTATCTGGAACACAAAGCATATTGATGTAATGAAATGCAAGGTTTAGAATAAAAGGTTAATGTTGAACTTAACCATCGAGGAGAGCTGACGTGAAAAGTGTTGAAAAACGAAATCCGAAGCAAACATGAAATTCGCGCTGCGATTCCAGGAATATAAATTGCTTCATTTTAACTGCGCATTTATTTAGGATTTCAGTTTTTATATTGATCTGGTACTCCCCAGCGCCAGATCATAAAGGTATTTTTTGCAGCGTGAAATCTATTTTGGGGAGCATGAGAAAAAAGTGTGCACGGAAGTGAGGCAGAAAAGACGTTTAATATTTTTACATTAATAACGTCGAATGGATAAAGAGGAAGATATGGCTGAACAACACAGTGACTGATAAAAAATGAGAAAATTGTATCCTAGTTGAATGAAGGTAATAAAATAAGTTGAGTTCCTGTTATCACATCACCAACGATCATCGCGATATATAAATTACTTGATGTATCATGTCATTTGTTTGCCGCAGCTTGACCAAATAAACCCCTTGCGCCATAAAACCCAATCAACCAACCAAAAACAGCTCGCCTCCCAAATATAAATGTATTTTATATTACTTTCTAATAAAGGTAACAAGAATTGAAGATGGGAATGGGAAAAACCTCCGTCTAATTATTTCATAAAAACTTAACATGAACAAAAGGTACGAATGCGGAAGTATGGCATGTCATACGATGTCATGTGGATACGAGTTCATGGCGCTGTCCCTGCCAACCCAGGTGTAGAATTATAGTCATTGTTCTGCAACACAACTCCAAGAAAGTACAATTGTTCTGCAGCCATTTTGTCCGAATTTTGAAAACTGCAGTAAGATCAAAACAGACGTAAAACATAATTATCGGCTAAATATGTGCTACATATTTATAATTAAACATAAAAATTAATTTTCTTACTTTGTTTAAAACATAGCATGCTTTCAGAATTTGCAATTCTGTCGATAATTTTTGAAGTTAAATATTTTGTCATTGACATAGAAGATATGTTATTAAAGTGTTTGGTAATTTGGGGCAGTGTAGGGAGGTTGTTCCATAGCTAGAGTAGAAAAAAAAAAGGCGTGGTAAGGAGCGCGCTTTGCACTGCAGAACATCGTAATTTATAATTAAAAAAAGACGGCCAAAATTTTGATAAAATTAAGGAAAAATTGGTCGCAGTTTTAAGCACTTTCTGCTCCCGGGTTTGTGAGTTTCGATCAAAATTCAACATTAATTTTATTTTTATTGTCCACGCTTGTCGAACGGAATATGTACTGGTGCAGAGTAAAAATAATAAAAAGTTTTACTGGCTTAGTTTATTAAAAACGTTAAAATTGTTTCTAAAACGTAAGCTACATTTTACTATTTTATAACATTTTAAAATTATTATTTTTATCACCACATGTGGTCAAAAGTTCTGCTTTTGTATTCTCAATCACTGACTTAAAATTCATAAACTATATCATTTTCTAAGGTTCAGGGGCCCTGGTGGTAGGGATACGACATCGACAGCAAAACATCGATGTTTTGAAACTTCGTTATTCAAAACAAAAAGATCGATGTTAATAATACATCGCCCCCAAACTATCGATGTTTTTAAAATTCAGTGTATTTAAACTTCTATCCCCATTTCTTAAAACTGGTTCAGCAACTATTGATGCGACATCGACAGCAAAACATTATTGATGTTCAAAATTAAAATATCGATGTTAATAATACATCGCCCCCAAACTATCGATGTTTTTAAAATTCAGTGTATTTAAACTTCTATCCCCATTTCTTAAAACTGGTTCAGCAACTATTGAAGCGACATCGGATCCAATACATCGATGTTTTTCATAAAACATCAATGTTTTGAAAACATCGACATCGATGTCGCATCCCTACTTTTCAGACCCTTCACCCTTGACCACTTTGGTCTAAATGTATGGTCAATTTGCTGATTATAAAAATTATGTTTTTTGATTATTTTTAAAATTTTTATAACAGTACTTTTTCTTTTAAAATTAAAACATCGACAACGTAAAAACATCGATAAGTATAAACATCGATGTTACAAAAACATCGACTCCAATACATCGATGTTTTTAAAAAAACACCGATGTTTTGATAACATCGACATCGATGTTGCATCCCTACCTGGTGGCACAGTTGCAAGAGCAACGGATTCCAAACAGGAGGGCAGCGAGTTCGAAACTCGATGCAGCCAAAGATCGTCGGGCATACAGGGGCTGGTTCACGTTAAATCTGTCGGGGTCTCAAATGTCCTCATGTGGCGTGGTGTGGAAGTTTGGAGAGTTGAGCGCCAGCTCAGGTGTTCACCTCGTCATCTGACCGTATATCAAAATTACCAGATGTCCTCGGATCTTTCTCTTAGGGATAGATCCAGGACCATCGCCAAAAGCCCGTTCTGTTGCTTCAGTGCGACTTTAATTAACTACCTATTTACTTCTAAGGTCCAGATAGTAAGAAATGGTTTTATTATCTGAGTGGACATATATACAGAGTCGGCTTAGAAATCAGGTAACATGGGTACGATTCCTTTGTTTTGTTTTTTCCAGACAGTCATTATAAGCTACGAGCTTTTCAAGATCCATCTTTTTTGTGTCAAAAACCTCTATAAAATTCATAAAACTGACAAATAAATTATCGAAATTCGATTTAACAGTACCTAGCTGTTATACAGTTCACAAACACTGATTCCTGAAAGGTGTAGAATAGTACAAGAGGTGGGAATGCAAATGATAATTTAGATCAAGCTCAAAGGGGATGTGTTGTGGACTCGAAATTAGGACTGTTTTTTTAATAATTGCGTTTGAATTTCGAGAAATCAGGACATTTCGTCTCTGTTGGGAGACATTTAAAATTTTACCACACAGTAACATAGTTTGAATTGTTTCATTCACAGTTTGAAACTTGAATCTACTTTTTTTGACGACACACTCGTCATCTGACCGTTCAAAATACGTGGTGTAGTGCTCGGATCTTTCGCTTCCCGAGTTGGATCATCCCGGACTGTAGCCAATAGCCCGTTGTGTTGCTTTAGTGCGTCGTTAATTAAAATACCTACCTACCATACAAATGAAGTGCATGAAATCATTTTATTCTTAAATGAACCATTATTTCAGGAATCCATTGTAAATTAAACAGATATCTGAAGAAGTAAAAAGTCTCGAACGCTGAACAACTAAAATTTGGCATCATGAAATTTGCACAGCTTATTCTGTATGGAATTTCTAGGTCATCCCAACTATTTTCAGCTTTCTACGTCGATTCTTTAGAACCGCAGAAGTAAAATTTTAAGTAGACCATTCCACAAAAAGATGCCTTTTTTTTAATTCTTAGAATTCGAACCAACACAAAGCGTTAAACATCTGCCACGAATCGATCAACCGGAAGAGGAAAGAACACAAGCACGTGAAGCAGCCTTAAAATCAAAAATCTGTTTGATGATGCAACGAAACTGCTGAGGAAACGGGTGTTACTTGCTTTATCTGTAGCAACAAAAATTCTCGGACGGAGCCGGATAGCTAATCAAGAACAGTATAATATTTTAAAGATTTGATATTCATTGAAAAGTATGAAAGAAATTTTTGTGGCTTTTCTACTTTTTCTCAAAACAATCTTCCTGCATATTCACATATTATATATATATTACGTATCAAAAGAGAATTTCCAAAAACGCACTTTTAATACTTGCTTTGTGTTCTTTATCCCTCTATCCTGGTGCCTTATCTACACGTCGGAACTGTCCTGTAGTGGTCAGTATGGGGCAAAAACCTGTCGCAAACTGTGTCGCCGTTCTCAGCAAGGAACAATTTGTTTTCCCTATTTAAATATTTATTTCCCTGGGAATAACAGGGCAGTTTTGTCTCAACGAGATATCTCGCATTTAATCAAATTGACCGGATCTTGGACGAGATATCTCGTCGAAGTATTTGGAAGGCTAATACAACTTATTTTATAAATCTTTGCGAGCAACCACTACACTCTCAATCATGTCCTATACAGTCCGGGCCCCATGAGAAGACAGTTGGGCCACGCGGTATTGAATGAGTCTATTAGTTGAATTAAGGAATTGTTGGGGAGCGCAAACAAATAGCTTCCTCATTTGGCGTCTTTAGTGCTTATTCTGGCACCGAGTTCGAATCTAAAGTTGGCGAGGGTTAAGCCATCGATCGCCTTGCGTTTCTTTGACTTCTGCGTATGACAGGCCTCTATTCTAGACAACCTTTCACACCTATTCAGAAATCAACTGACCCAAGGTCGACCGCCTTCTAAAGGGAGCCGTATTATATCAACCGAGATAAGTAATTTTTCACGCGACATTTTCGCGTGTACAATAATGCTTTTAAAAAGCTCATTGTCTGGTTATCAAAAATAACAAAAAATATTTAGAAAAATGTGTCAATATCTTAATTTTGCATTAAAAAAAATCCATTTTTAACATTGGACCCTCTCTTATATAAAATTCTGGCTGCACTACAGTGCCAAATAATTCAAGTGTGTGAATGCTCCCCAAAAGCTAGACCGTCTTTCATGAATAATGCTTGTGTTCTTCGCATGTTTTCTCTTTGTTAAATTCATCCCCAAAAGTAAAAATGTTCTTTATTCAAAGAATATATAATTTATTTCCGAATTTATTTTACTCTTTAAATGCACTATATAGACAAAATTATTTGGACACTGCATATTTTTCAGTAAAAGGGCTTTATTATTCTATTCAGTAACGGGTAGGCCCTCCTTTTGCTTGTATTACAGCTGCAACACGTCGAGGCATACTTTACACAAGTTCTCTGTAAGTCTGGGCAGGAAAAGGACGCCATGCCTCTGGCAAGGCTGTGAGAAGAGATTGTTTTGAAGATGGGCGTGCGTGGCGGTGTCGTACTCGTCGCTCCAGTCTGAACCACAAAAGCTCGATCGGATTGAGATCGGGGCTCTAAGCATGCCAATCAAGTAAATTGACCTCATTTTCAGAAAACCAGTCCAACACACTTTTTGCAGTATGACACTCGATCCTGTTGGAAGAAACAGCCATCATCGCCGCAGTATTACCATAGTGTAGGCAAGGTCGAATTATCCAGAACGTCGAACTACACGTCAGCGTTCATGGTACCAGGTACATAAAGCAATAAGTAGTGTTCCTAACCAGGAAAACAACCCCACAACACAAAGATGGATCCTCCTCCGAATTTTTGCCGTCCAAATACTTTTGTCCATATATTATATTATATTTACTCTCCTTGGCATTATAACATCTGGACTAAATAATCAAGACAAGTTCAAGCATCACTGTTATCCTAAGAAGTGAGTCCCATCAATACATGTATTGTTTGTTTCTCCCTGTGGAGGCCACGTGTGCATCATTAATTCAGAGAACAAAGATAGTAATTACAGGTTCGATCTTAGCTAGAGGATCTTTTCTAGCTCTTTTCCCCAATTACTTTATTGTAGAAAAATAAATTAATGCAATTTCTCGGAATAGCTTTGATGTTTGGAGGGGGAAAAGTTTGCAACTGCGATGTAAATAAGTCAACACCTTAACAACTAAACCGGTTGGTCGGCCTGGTGGTCCTCGGATCTTTCCGCCGACCAACCGGGCTAGTGGTTAAGGTGTTAGCCTCTAGATCGGAAGGTTCCTGGTTTGAATCCGGGTCCGGGCATGGATGTTTGTAACCGTATGGTGTAGAGGCGGCTGGTGCACCTTAAATCTGTCATGGCCGAAAGTACTCACGTTGGGTTGGTGTGGAAGTTTGGAGAGTGGGGTGCCAGCTCAGGTGTTGCTTCGTCATCTGACCGTGGTTCAATATTACGAGGTGTTGTCCTCGGATCTTTCCCTTGAGGGACTGATCCCGGACCGTCGTCAATAGCCCGTTGTGTAGCTCTAGTACGACGTTAACTAAAATTACCATTGCCTTCTAAATCGCACGCATCTCCTTAAGTACTTCTTGGAGACGCCGTGATGTAGTGAGCAATCCCACTGCTCCATCAACTGCGAGGTACGATGATTGCTGTGACTTAACACTGGATGCATTTCTTTCTCTCGTGAAGATGTGTATAGTTATGTTTATTACGCGACATTGCCTGTGTTGTGCATGGCGTAGCTTGGTGAAAAATTCATCCCTTGCGCCGTAAAATCCAACCAACTCGTATGTGCTTGGCACAAGAGGAAGCATAAAGCATTTTGGGTAGAATAAATGGCTGTTTCTCTCTAGAAAAGTTTAAAGTAATTCTCATTAAAAGACCTGTATGAGAAAAATTACAGTTTTTACTTTGAACTTTATAATGTCAGTTAGCAGTTGCGATAAAACACTTGTTAAAACTTTGCCTACCAAAACGATTGTCAAGCTGTTGTTTTAAACATTACGATATTTTGCTTGGGATAGCAAAAAAGATAAAATAAAATTTGATAGATAAATATTTGTACGGTTTACACATCCAGCAGCACACGATAAAAAAGGTCTCCCTTATCCTACAAAACTCATCTCATATTAAGAAATGTATTATTGCGTTCTAAGAAAGGATGTATTATTTGAGCTCTAAAGTGTTACGACATAATTTTTATTTAAATTTCTTTCGTCTCACGATGCATATGTCTCGCGATGCATCGTTCTGTTTGCCACACGTGGAAAGCCCAGTGCTCGGATTAAAATTCCATTGCACACTTTCTGAATCCGAGGCCTTTTCACTAATCTCAGTAAAGTGAACTCATCTGCACAGACGACACAGTGGAAATAAAAAGTACCAAAGTCTAGGAGGGGAAAGAGAAACAGCAAAACTTAATTGAAACTTGCATTTCTTTGTCTTTCTCCACTGTGTCTTGCATGTAAGGGAAATTAAACGGACGTTTTTTTCTCTCTCTTTTCTCCATTTAAAAATATAAAACTTTACCTAGTACTAGAGACACAAAAAAGAGGCTTGTGCCTTTTCAATTTCGTACCCACACTGCTGCCTATGTATATAGTAAAAAAGGAAAACAAAAAAAAATCTGTCCAATTTCTTTCCGAATGAATATATTCTTTTTCTTTGTCTCTTTTAGTATTTTTCTTCTATCCTTACTTTTCAAGATAGATCTGGCATTACGCCAGTGTGCTTACCGCTTGGAATGGTTAGACAGGAGTGAAACGAAAGAAGGTGGGGAGAAGAAGAGAAAAATGAACTTGCACAGAGCTTTAGTGGACTGCTTTCTTCAATAATTCGATGTAATCCCGCAAGGAACAAATACGACCATTTCGTATTGGATTTGTTACCGAACACATCCATTAGCGTCTTTGACTTAGTTTTCGGTAATGAAAAAGTGGATAAATTTATTTCCCTTGGTAGTTACCGGCGTTAATCGAATTACCTGTCAAAATTCGATGGGAAACATGGAAATGCGTGAAACAGCAAATGTGACTCGCATGTCTCCTTCGGGAATGTGATCACTTTTAATGAACATAGCTGATCTTGAATTTTTCATGCTAGATAAGTGATTCCAAGCACTCTTCTTTTTCGAATAACCATCCTAATCTGTTCCACTATAATGGGAGCACAATGATATAACGATATCGTTTTCAGAACCTAATCGCACATGACACAGAAACGTTATTTGTATATTCGCGAATGGCAAGAAACGGATTTAACTAGTATGTAAAATCAAACGCTACTAGATTAGTTCCCCAATTTTGTAGCAAGGTTTAAATATGCTTAATTGTAGCTAAGAGTTGATAATATTGCTAGAACCACAAGTAATAACTATCGCCGCCCCAATGAAATTCTTCATCAGCCTAATCACAAATGGTAATGAGAAATCTGGAAGATAGAAATTTGAGAGCAGAAAAGAAAATATGAGCCAACTCCAAAATATGTTTAGAGTGGAAAAGTACCGAATATCGGCTTGAATGTATCGGCTTGAATGAATGGGTTGGTACTAGGGATGCGACATCGACAGCAAAACATCGATGTTTTGAAACATCGATGTTCAAAATTAAAACATCGATGTTGATAAAACATCGTTCCAAAAACATCGATGTTTTTAAAATTCAGTGTATTTAAACTTTTTCCCCCATTTCTTAAAACTGGTTTAGCAACTAAGGATGCAACAACGACAGCAAAACATCGATGTTGATAATGCATCGCCCCCAAACTATCGATGTTTTTAAAATTCAGTGAATTCAAACTTTTTCCCCATTTCTTAAAACTGGTTTAGCACCTAGTGATGCTACACCGACAGCAAAACATTGATGTTCAAATTTGAAACATCGATGTTGATATTGCATCGCCCCCAATCTTTCGATGTTTTTAAAGTGCATTTAAACGCTTTACCCCATTTCTTACAACTGGTTTAGCAACTAGTGATGTGACATCAGCTCCAACACATCGATGTTTTTTTTATAAAACATCAATGTTTTGAAAACATTGACATCGATGTCGTATCCCTGCTTTTCAGACCCTTCACCTTTGGTGATTTTGGTTTAAAAGTATGTTCAATTTGCTGATTATGAAAATTATGTTACTTGGTAATTTTTAAAATTTTTACAACGGTACTTTTTTCATTTGAAAATAAAACATCGACAAGTATAGACATCGATGTTACAAAAACATCGATCCCAATACATCGATGTTAAATACATCGATGTTTTTTAAAAAACATCGATGTTTTGAAAACATCGACATCGATGTCGCATCCCTAGTTGGTACTAGAGATGCGACATCGACAACAAACATCGATGTTTTGAAACATCGCTGTTCAAAACTAAAGCATCTATGTTGATAATACAACTCTCAAAAACCATCGATGTTGATAATACATCGCCCAAAAAACATCGATGTTGATAACACATCGTCCAAAAGCCATCGATGTTTTTAACCATCAGTGTATTTAAACTTTTTTCCTTGATTTCTTAAAACTGATTTAGTAACCTTAAACATTAATGTTCTCCAAAGGAAGGGGAGAAAACTTATTATGTCATTTGCTGTGTTTATTAATTTATAACTACAATTTTTTGTAACTGTCAAAACAAAGTAAAAAAATTAATAAGAACAATTAAAAAATCTTTTATTTTCGAATTATATTATATAAACTAAAATAATATTTACAACAATTTGACAAGGTACTACTAACTATAATTATAGTTAAGTACGTACATAACAATTATTATTGTTAGCTATTGTTAATTGTTTATCAACGTATGGGGGGGAGGGCACATAATAAACTTATTTTCTGTTTATTGTAAATAAAAAATATTAGGCCTATAATTATTAGATCCCCAATATTTGTTATTTACAGTTTGTAAAAAAAAGAAGTTAGTTAACTTTCTCCCCCTAAGCCGACTCTTTTTTTCTCTAACTATCCCATCAGTTAGAGAAAAACTTTTTATGATGGGACGGATGTCGCCATCACTGACAAACACTTAGTTTTGCACGGTTTTTTTTTACTATGGTACTTTTTTCATTCAAAAATAAAACATCGACAATGTTAAACAAACATCGGCTCCAATAAATCGATGGTAAATACATCGATGTTTTTATGAAACATTGACTTCGATGTCGCATGCCTAGTTGGTACGTATTAACTTCGATGTTGAATTTATGTCGCACTGCGGTTATTCAAGGGGCTATTCAAATCAATGAGATGCAATTGAAGTAGATATTCAGAACCTAATTGTGGTCATCACTGAAATGCGAACTTCTACTAAGCACATTATTGGAGACGAGAGCTAACACCAGTTACAGTACATTTGAAAAATATAAACAAATTGCCATTTTATATATTTTTGACTAACTTTATTTAAATTGTACGCATGAAATGTACCTATCGATGCTTATAGTCACTATAAATGTATTCAAATAAACGTATGAAATGTGACTAACGACTATCATAAAAAAAAACCGGTCATCAATAGATATAAGCAATTGAGAAACGTACGCAAATATGCTATGAGGGGTTTGCTAGATTATTTAAAAATACAATCCAAAGCTTTTATTATTACTCGTATAAGCTTTGTAGGTGGTGATACATAAAATTTACCCCGCTTTGCACTTTTCATTTAACTAGTATATAGTACTAGTATTTAACTAATATATAATACTAGTATATAGTACTAGTATTTAACTAGTATACAATACTAGTATTCGACTAGTATATAGTACTAGTATTTACCTAGTATCTAATACTAGTTTTTGTACTAATATTTGACTAGTATATAGTATAGTACTAGTATTTTTAACTAGTATATAGTATAGTACTAATATTTTTTAACTAGTATATAGTATAGTATTAGTATTTTTAACTAGTATATAGTATAGTACTAGTATTTTTAACTAGTATATAGTATAGTACTAGTATTTTTAACTAGTATATAGTATAGTACTAGTATTTTTAACTAGTATATAGTATAGTACTAGTACTTTTAACTAGTATATAGTATAGTACTAGTATTTTTAATTAGCATATAGTACCAGTACATAGTATAGTACTAGTATTAACTAGTAGTTTTTTGCAGTAAATTATCTCTTCGTAAGCGTTGCACCTAAAGAATTTCTTTGGGAGGTACTGAGCTGATGTAGTCATGTGATGGGGTGCATTTATATCCACTTCAAACTTCACATTCAATCACTTGATTCAATAGACCTGCCTTTATGGAAAAAATGTGGTTTGATCGAAGAAAATTCGAAAATAAAATTTAAGTTTGTACGTGTGAAATTTATACACACATTTTACGATGAAGAACATTAAAGTATTCGTTCTTGAATCTTAAACCGCCAACCTCATCTGCGTGAGACTGAGGATGTCCAATCTGTAGAAGCATGCGGCAAAACATACGACATGCGCATGCGTACACCATTTCTATCCAGAAAACATGTTGGACGCATGCGTATTTCAGCAACTTTAGTGTCGCAGGATTGATGTTGGGCCAATACGTGGTTTGCCGAAGTTGCAAAATTGGAAACAAACACTCGTTTCTTAAACGAACAAGCATGGCTCCTGTTACTTCCTGTTTTAAATTCCTTTCTTTTGACAGGGTACCGCCAATTTGCCACCTCTATTCCGCTGTGGGTTTTGGTGTTAAGTTACCGAAAAGGGTGGAACTTTTACCCCACCAGAACTGGAGTGACCCAGGAGTGTAACCTCTATGATATGATTTGCTCTCTCAAGATAAGATCTGTGTTTTCCTTTCTGTCAGTCATCTAATGAAAGGGAAAAAAGAAACCGCTAAATATTGAAGCTAATATGGGTAGTTAAAACCCACCACGTGTTGCTTTTGACGTGTTATCTCGTCCATCCAACAGATCAATTTTGCTAATGACGAGCTATCTCGTCATCAAGACCAGGAAGGCAGTGGCGGATTTTGGCATTTTGTTTGGTAGGGGCGATCTGTAGATCGAAATGTGCTACGAGGTTTGTTCACATAGGATTTTTTTAACGGATTCCTATATACGGATATTTGACATTTTTGAAATAACTAGAACAAATTCATAAGTTCACAGAAGTTCTTTGCAGCTTATGTGTAGGCCTATCATTTTTGAGACCAAATCAAAACAAGGAAGAAAAAAAACACTATATAAGGAAAACAACTTATTGTTGAAGTCGAAACAGGAAGCTATATTATATTCTGTATTAAACAAAAAGTATTCACAAATAAGATATTTCCACTTGAAAAGGTTAATACTGAATATGAACTAAAGAAACATATTTATATTAAGACCATCTAAGACTTGATTAAAAATATGGTTATCATTATAATATCAACTCCAGTCTTCTTACTTTTTCCTTAGCAAATCGATCTAAAATTGTTACTGGTAAAATTTCAATATCAAAATGTACATGCATCAAAGCCAGACCCTCTAGCTGATCTTCTCTAATTGCGTTTCAAAGCCATGTCTTCAATCGTTTTAGTGCAGATAAGCTACGCTTGGCGGTTGCTACAGTAATTGGTAATGTTACAATAACTTTCAATAATAAGTAGATCTCATGGTACACTGCAGGATCAGTTTTGTAGTGCTTCAAAAGCAGACTGGGGTACTTTGCCAGTATTAGTATTTTCTCGAATCCCTTTGGTTCTCCAGTTCATCACCTCAACTTGAAGTGTGTTCTACTCATTTATTCCTCTTCTAATTCGGCTATTCTTTGATACTTCTTGTTTAGCTTTGCTAAGATGCAAGGAGTGACTCTTCGTCCGTTTTAATTTTCGCGAAGAGTCGATGACACTAAATCTTGTATACAGAGTGGTCCCGAATTCATGGTACAAACTTTAATGGTAGGTACAGGACATTGTAACAATGATTTATTGTATAGGAATGTATAGTCGCAAGTGACGCGGTGAGGCGAAAACAGGGGAAATAACGGCCGAAAGGAAAAACAAAGATTTTATTGAAAGCGTTGTTGACAAGTGTCATGTTTACAGTAATTGTTCAAAATTGCGTCCACCAGTATCGATACATGCTTGACAGCGTCGGTGGAGCGATTGGCGTACACGTTCAAAGATGCCTGGTATTTCACGCACACCTGCAGCAGCTACAGATAAGCGAGCGACGAGATCCTCATCTGAGTCAACTGGAGTCTCATAAACAAGATGCTTTAGATGTCCCCATAAAAAGTAATCGAGGCTCGATAAATCGGGAGATCGGGGTGGCCAAGGGACTGGTCCACCACGCCCAATCCATCGAGTACCAAACGTGGCATTCAGGTAATTCCGTACATCAATGCTGAAGTGTGCTGGCGCCCCATCGTGCTGAAACCACATGCGGTTACGAATGGCGATCGGAACATCATGCAGCAGTTGTGGTAACACTTCTTTCAGAAAAATAAGATAGCTTCCGCCAGTGAGCCGCGTGGGTAGTAAGTATGGGCCAATCAAAAAGTCGTTCACAATACCAGCCCACACATTAATACTGAAACGTTGTTGAAACGCATGTCGACGCGTTGCATGTGGATTATCGGTTGCCCACACATGGGAATTGTGCGCATTAAAGACACCCTCGCGTGAAAATGTCGCTTCATCTGTAAATAGCACATAATCTACGAAATCCGGCTGCAACGCACATTGCTGCATCACCCACAGGCAGAAGTTCACGCGGCGAGGATAATCTGCCGGATTCAATGCTTGTACTTTCTGAAAATGGAAGGGGTGTAAGCGATTTTCGTTTAACACTCTGCATACAGTCTGATGACTCACACCTACGTCACGCGCAACAGTTCTTGTGCTTGACTCGGGTCTATCAGCCCCAATGTTCAAGATGCTTTCTTCCAGCCTTGGAGTGCGTACAGCTCTTACTCGACCAGCGCCATGTCTGTTGACGTCGAACGCACCTGTTTCACAAAGTTGACGATGTAACCGTTGAAAAATTCTATGATCCGGCATTCGTCGATCAGGATACTCCGCGCGATACATTCGTAACGCAGCTCTGCCGTTACCATTTGCACGGCCGTACATGTAATGCATGTCTGCTTTTTCTGCATACGTAAAGTCACCCATCGTCTACGGCAGCACAATTGTGAATGGCGCTTTTCCCTACTGCGATGCATCATGTTCAACAGCGGCTAGACATCTACTGCCCTCTACCGGCAATGATACCAACCGATCACTCCATTTCTCTTTCCTTTTATTTCCCCTGTTTACGCCTCACCGCGTCACTTGCGACTATACATTCCTATACAATAAATCATTGTTACAATGTCCTGTACCTACCATTAAAGTTTGTACCATGAATTCGGGACCACCCTGTATATAAGACATCCAGATATTCCTGCGCGATCGGTCTTTTAAGTCTTCTTTTACTGAGTTTAACAAAGGTAAGTAAATATTTATTCTATAATAATTTTCAGGGGTTAGGGCAGGAGCATTTGATCTATGAACTTAGCGTTCAACAGCACGTGGTATTTTCTTTCATTTTCCAAGACCATTACGCATTTTCTTAACCTCTCTGCATACATTCCCGAAATCGGATTCCACATTTATCTGAATTGACGATGTTATTATATCTATCAATATTTAATTCTGCTATTGGTTTTTTGGAGGAGCGGTCTTCTTCCTCCCCCTGGATGTGTCATTGTCAATTCGTGTAGTAGGTTTTATAATCTCGGGAAAGTAATTAAAAGGAAAAACGTGTACTCGATCTCTGCATTTTATTTAATATGTCGAAATATATTTCGAATTTACAATTCTCCAACGAAGAAAAGCAAAATGTTACAACATCCGACCAAATTTTCGTCCTTCAATGAGGACCTCGCGACTGAAAGTTTAAAATTTTATTAATTACTAGCAAAATACCCGACCTTACTCGGTTTGAATTGGTTTACTCTAAATTGAAGAGATAATCAAAATAATATAAGAACTTACGATTTTTGTAGAATAAATATTTATTTGAATACCTTTCGCCATCTTTATAATTTCTACAACTTACTTTGGACACAAATCCTACACATGCATATGTCATTCACGTAATACATTTCACATACATCGCACCCTAGCTGTATGAAAAAACTACAAAATGACGAAAGGTGACTCTAAGGTTACTTCTACAAAAGACGATTTTGAGGGAGATTTGGAATTCCCTTTCTTAAGTTATTTTCATGTTCAACTCAATTAATAAAAATTACGATGCACGGCGAGTGCTCTCGCACTCATAGTCAACAAAACAATATTTTTTTTTACCTGTGGCACTCTTGCATCCGGTATGTGACGTAGTGAAATTTTGCAATATTTTCCTGTCATTATAACAACACATTTTTTAATGTTTGAAAAGTTCTAGTTCGGATTTTTTAAACATTATTATTCTTTTAATAACGGCATTATTCTTTCAATAACGGTATTATTCTTTAAATGACGGCATTATTCTTTCAATAATGGCATAACTACATATAAAATTTACTGAAAATTTATTCTGACTTACCTGCCATTTTTAATTTGAATACTTTGTGGTGGTGTTGCGTGTGATGAGAAGGAAAACACATTCATTTAAATAATAAATATTTAAAACAGAAAACCGCAAAATAAAACAAAATAAAATATGTCTGAAAAAATTGTTATAAAGATACTAATTTGTGATTCATTTTTATCTCTTGATCTCACACAGTTGCCACAACTTACAACCAAAAGTGCACAAAATTTAGAAATGTGAAATTAATTCAGAGCGAAAGAAACAGAAAATATCACTCCTCGTGCGATCTTGTTCATTCCCGTTCATTGAAAAATATCGTCTGTCCCAAATATTCGGAAATCGTTTTCATTGCGAACAAGAGAACAAAAATAAGACTCGAAATAAAAGAAATATCAGTGCTAAAATTCCATAATTTTTTTTTTTTTGAAGAATAATTACTTTTTTAGATGTACTGGTAAAGCAATCGAAGTAATCGTAATATTCAATATACATTCCAGTTTTTCCGAAACTACCAAATTATGGTTGATTTAAGTATACTTACTCAGGTGTTTTAGCATGAAACTCAACTAAATATAACAATAAAGAAATGTAGTTATATTGCATTCACTTCACTAATAGATAATTTATAACATAAAACACATTGCAATCAAATATCTGGAATAAAATTCATGTGATGCCTGCACAAACACAAAATCGAACATAGAACAGAATGACGGACAGACATATTTTCGCAACCAATTCCACTCACTAAATGAAGATAAGTGCTCACTATATGCCAATATATTTCCTTGAAAATATATTAAACCGTGCGAACGTGTATAGGGCACATACATACAGACAGACACCAAACGCGAAAAGGTCGGATTTGGCATCAGAAGGGTCCAAAACGGATAGAAAACTTGAAATGGGTCGAAAATATTCAAACGAAAATGTACAAACAAACACTCCATTTTTATTTATATAGATTTTAACTTACATGAATATATCTTTTCGACCATTCATTACAAAGAATTCGAACATGGTCAGACAAGTTGAGTACTCTACGAAAATTGTTAAATTATATGCGGACGGAATTTTAACGCTTCTGCGACAGTAGAAACTTACCATAGTTCTATGCAAAAGGTCACCGTATCGGGTTGGCTGAGAGAATGGCGCAGGCTTTTCAAACGAGTTTTATAATCAATTTCTGGCCTTTGTGCTTCGGATCCCTAATTATCTATTAGCGAAAGGAAGAAGTCCTCGCTTAACGAGTCAAATATTGATGTTTGGATGAGACGAAGTTTTCAGTCATGGCATAGACCCACAATTTAAAAAGATAGATTTGTTTGAAATGACAACATTCTTTTGAAATATGTGCACAAGTAATCTCTACTATTATAAAAGGAAGTGTTTGTGTGTGGTGTAATTCCATCATTTTTAAAAGAAGTAAGTAGTTTTTTTCATCATTTTATTATTCGAGATCCTTTCTTCCGTTCCGGAGAAGGAAGTAGCACCACGATTTGGATATTTTCGCCCTACGTCAGCCTGTGAAACCAGTTTTTTTTCACCCTCCATCTTTCGGATTACCCGTACCTCGGTCGAGGCTCACGGGAAATACAGGCTCCGGCTCGAAACGAGTTCAATGAATTTAACCGTCTGGTCTAATCGTTTAAGAAGACTGATTTCACCAATATTTCTTTCCTTTTTTCTGGTGACCTCGGTTGACATAGGAAAGAAAAAGGAAGTAGATTGTATGACGTCAGCCTTTGGAATCATGCCAAGTTTTCCGATTCTAGATTGTTTTGTCAAATGGGAATTGATACCTTCAACATTTTATTTTCTTTTATCTCCTAGATCGTTAAAGATAGAGTAAAAATTTCAACAGATTTGAAATTCGAGGTAATTGGTAATTTTTATTTAACGTCGTACTAGACCAACACAACGGGCTATTGACGACGGTCCGGGATCAATCCCCTGGGGGAAAGATCCGAGGACAACACGTCACGCCTATTGGATCTCTTCGCAATTAAAGGGGAATGTGTAGCATTCACCCGGGCTGGCGAGAGTTAGCGAGCAGTGGTCACACCTGATCCTACAAAAAAAACTGTCACGGGCAAGGAAAGTTTTACATTAGATCGATACCGTATAATGTTTTGATTTTTTAATAAATAATTTTTCAATTGACTATATTTTCGCAAGATATTGTGATGTCACGCCGATTGGATCTCTTCATAATTTGAATTTGGCCGCATTTGACAATAACGAGGCCATTACCATGGGCACCGCCATGATGACTGTTGTCCAATAGGCTACGAATTCGTAGCAATCGCCGGGGTTAGCGAGCAGTGGTCACAACTGACCCCACGAAAAGAGCTGTCACGGGCAACGCCGTGCTGGCCACGCAGTGGCTAGTATTACATATACATAAATGTTCATGTAGTTGTTGTTTCTTATGCCTACACTGGCAGACGCTCTATTGAGCCGCGGTAGCTCAGTCAGTAGTGCGTCGGGCTCGCATCAGAAGGGTTGTGGGTTCTGTCCTCGGCGGATCCTGCAATTCTGATGATTGCGAGATCGGCGTTTCGACCTGGCTAAAGATCGTCGTGTTCACTAATGATGACTGGGGTACGTTAAATAGGTCGTGGTCACAAAGCCCCCCAAGTTCCCATACCAAATCAATACCTCTGGGGGTATCGGATCAGGGGGTTATCGGCCTCTGATTGGGATCTAAATTACGATATGTGTGAGTGAGTGGATGTATGAAAGGGACCTTCCTGCAAACCGAATGTGTCATGTATGTCGAGCAAAGTCGGACTTCCTCCCAATGGGGCTCAATAACATGGAAGGTGCACCCCCCTCGCCTCTTGCCGTCTTCGATGGGCCTGGCACTCCTCTGGTCTGCCAGTGTAGGCAAGTAAGTATGAGACGTCTCCTGATCTTTCCCTTCACGATTGATCCCGGACCGTCACCAATGTTGTGTAGCCGTACTGCTGAAGGTGACTAACTTTCTGCCTACCTTATATGGTGTATCTCATTGAACTGTATTCAGAAAACTTTCTACCGAAAATACGCACGTAGTAAAATATGTTTTCAGTCACTAAACAAAATGTGAGAAAAATTTCAAAAACCCTGTTGATTTTTTCTGATAAACAATAGTTTATTCGATAATAGTACCGTGTGTTCCTCGTGATTTCAAAACTATGAACATTCAAGAGTCTAACTGTATTAATTAATAATCCTTCAACCCTCCAAGTGGTTTCGACGAGATACCTCGTCCATCGAGATCTGACCCATTTTACTAATGACAATTTATCTCATCATTAAGGTCTTGCCGAATTTTTGATGACGTCGAGACAAAATCTGGTCAGTTTTATTCTAAAGACGCGACGCTTCGTTCAACAAGATCAGGACAGTTGTGAAGATGACGAAATACCTCATCGAAAACAATCACTAGGAGGGGGAAAACTATGATCATTTGTATGAGAAACCAAAATCTTGAATATACTTCTCAGTAATCAAATATCATAAAACACACACTAAACAAATTTAAGGGGTGAATAGGTATTTCTAAATTATCGCTAAGCCATTTCCTGTTGTAAATAATATGTGTAGATAGTCATCATAGTATTATTTTCACAGGGATATCTCCTTCATTTCTTGAAAAATGACCTCATACGCCTGAATAATGATCCCTTTCCAAAAGTGACGTAAACCTGACAGCGTTCCGGAACTTCCTTTCGCCGAAATTTTAGTCTATTAAAAATTTAGCGAAAGTATGGCAAAAGCAGTGTGCAGAGAAAGCAATGGCGAAACACATAACTATCGAAGAAGTCAGTGTAACTAGATAACAAAATTAAAATTGTCGATTAATTAATGAATTCGCATAACTTAACCGAATACTGAATTATAGATGATTAAGCGCTTAATTATTAATTAATGTTTCCAGATTAATGATTGTTTCGGGTGATTGGATATGGAACTACTTGATACCCCTCCATAATTTTTTAATCGCTAAGCCCTGATCACACTATAGAAAATCCAGAACTCCTGGATAAATGATCCCGAAAAGTAGGAAATTTTAATTAAGAATCGATTAATAGGCTCTAACATTCCGAGAAAAGTTCCATTTAATTACTCTGGGAGAACAATTCTCACAATGGAATGTTTAGCTAGTCCATTTGACGGATAAGACAAAGGTCGTTACTACTACTGATCTCAGCAGGAATCACAATGGATCGCTAGCGATTCCGAGCACATGAAAGACTGTAACAAATAGAAACCAGCTAAAAATAGATCTCCCACTTCGTATTATCGAACTTCCTTCGCAGCAGCGGTGGCTGCTGTTCGAGAACATCGACGAACTTCGTTATTAAAATCCAATTATTTCCTCAGAATGTTGAAGGGACTTGGCTGCACTTTGACCGCAACGTAATAAAGACGAGATCCACGAAATGCCTAATTAGTTCAAATCTCCTAATGACGCAGGACTCGAGTTGGCCATCGATTCTTGTGGTTTCGGGAGGTTATGTCTAAGCACAAGCAAGTTCCAAATCGCTTGTGTCTATTCAAGTCAGTTGTATTTTATTAAGACCCTGATTAGTATGGTCAAAATATTGAGGTTTAAAGCGTCACAGAACACAGCTGAAGTAAAGAATATTAAAAATAAAGCATCAAAAAGCAATGATTAATATTTTTGATGCAACTCATGTATGCAAACAACGTATCAGTTTGCTAAGGATCCGTATAAAGAGAGAATGGGCAAGAGAATATGATGCACTTAACTTAATCATGTTTGGCTAATATAGAAACACAACACTATAGTAGAGCCATATATTAGAAGTCCAAACTTCAACACATACACATCACCTCAATTCTCAAAAAACACTTGATTTGACGTCTCTGCGTTTTATGAATATTCTAAGATGTTATGAACAAAATAAGTATTTTATTATAATATCAAAAGAAAAAGTATAAAATGTTTAAATATAGGAAAATTATGTTTTTGATAATCTTAGTTTATAATTGAAAACATACCATGAGACTACCAATCACTTCTGTTATTGACTGACGACGTGCAAACAATGCGTATAAAACAGAACCTGCATCTTATCTACATACTATATTAAGTTGGTTTGGTTTCATATTTTAGTCGTTTATTTACATAATGGCTAATTAGATCCGATGAGAGGTAATGGTAATTTTGTGTTAACGTCTTACTAGAGCAACACAGCGGGCAATTGACGACGGTCCGGGATCAGTCCCTTAAGGGAAAGATCCGAGGACAACACCTCGTAATTTTTAACCACGGTCAGATGACGAAGCAACACCTGAGCTGGCATCCCACTCTCCAAACTTCCACAACAACACAACTTGAGGACTTTCAGACGACACTTTGAGGACTTCAGGACGACAGATTTAAGGTGCACCAGCCGCCTCTACACCATACGCTTACAAACATCCATGCCCGGACCCGGATTCGAACCAGGAACCTTCCGATCTAGAGGCTAACACCTTAACCACTATACCGGTTGGTCGGCAGATCAGATGAGAGATCCAAGATAGTTCGAAGAATTAACTCTTATCGAAGGTTCCTGAAAAGTGATTGCCGTGGTAGTAACTAGCAAAAAAGGACCGGAGATCATAAATTTCCTTTGCAACATTAGAAATATTAGACCGAGACCTGCGGCTTGAAAGGAATTCCAAGCTAATGCGAACCCATGTCCTGACCGAGATTCGAATTCGGACCTTACTGATTCGAGGACCTACAGACTCACAAACCACTCAGACACCAGATCACAAGAATGAGAGTTTCAAGGTTTCACCATGAAAACATGTTTTGAGTATAGCATCCCAGGTGCCTGTGCGCAAGTCAAAAATTGCGTTTTAACAAGCGGGACATTTTAAGGTTCTGAAAAGATAGAAAATATAGAGAAAAAGTGCAGTGCACTAACCACTGTATGATCACGGCTACGAAAATACCGAGTGCAAGGCTATTGTTGGAGCTGAAACAGATGAGGGCAATAAATTTTCCCGCACTCGAAGTTGAAGGCCACTGAGAGGCTCTTGATCCCAAACAAAGAACAAATCATTGCGGCAATGAATCCGTAGAGGAAGACTAAAGGTTTTGGTAATCTAGGTTTAATCCACTGTTACTTTAGAATAGGATTAAAATTAATTGAAAAATTTAGGTAGGAGCGTCTAAGGTAGGAATTTTATCCCGAAAGAGGGGTATATAAATAATATTTTTTCTTTGGAACTTTTTGCAAAGCATTTATTATTTTAACAATCTTCGTTTCGGCAATTTTTCGGAAAATTAAAGACTATGCACTTTTAAGCTTTGCATGGATTGGGTACTTTTGCAGAGGAGAGGATAAAATGAACAAATTTTTTTTTCTCTTTTCATAAGAGCAAAAATTTTAACCCCAAGATTTGTAGCTATGCAGGCCATTGTTTGCTACATGCGGGATAACATGACCGAGATAAACGGCTCAAGCCTAATCACTCTACAAATATCAACTTAAACCCTATTAATAAAAATCAAGGAAACGTTTTCCAAAAATGGTATGGTTGATTAACCTTTGGAAAAAATTAATAATACTCCAAAGAATAAAAGAACTCTAAATACAAACCCCTAGATAAGTGAAACTACAAATTATAAAATTAAAAGTACATTTTGTAAAAAAAGACAAAAAATCGAAAATGTTGATGCTTGCTAATAATGTAACAATTGAATGTCTTGCGAATATTAGCAGCTGATCCAATAAATAACGTAAAAGGTCGCATCAAATTGTTTAATATATTCTAATGCACATTCGGAGATAAATATGTTTAATATACAATAAGAGATCCAATGAGGACTTATTTTCTTCTAGGCCGAAGCACTCATATGCTTATAATCAACCAGATCGCTTACAGATTAGTTTGCTATAGCGCGCTAACGTCAAAAAATTCATTAAATCCTTCAATAGTTTTTATTTATGCGTAGAGATAAACAAATGGGCAAAATATGTAGAATATAACATATTTGAATATTTCTAACATTCAAATACGAAAAATCTTTAGACGTATTTGTTACAATTATTAAAAAGTAGTGTTCTCATTGGAAATGATTATACTTTTATATCTATTTCTGATAGTTACTAATCTTTTAAAAAGCAAAGATACCTATAAACCAGAAATTGAAAAGAGGCAATTAGCACTCAACAAGATTTAGAATAAAAGAAAATTTATAAAACACATCTATCTGGCTGTCACATTATAAATATTGGCTGTTTGAATCATCCTTCTACATCTACATCATTGGCATCTAGTGTTACTTCTGTTAAAAACCTGCTCTTATGAAGACATTGACAAATGAAGTTGAATTTCTATGTTTTTAATGGTACCCATTTTCTTTAAAAATTTCTGTTAATTATGTATATAACTAACAAAGGTCGTTTCGATTTTCATTGTTTGTTTTAAATTTGTGTTTATGCTAAATATTGTGCATACGAATTGTATTTAAAAAAAAATGTACTTAAGATATCATAGAGCATTTTGTACATAGTTTTAATATTTTTAAAACAGCGACCAACATATTCTATAAACTCTGATATGCCAGATACACTCAATTATCAAACCAAATAGTTTTCGAAAACGCAACTTATTTTCAGACTATTGCTTTGCTTGCATTGTATTTAGAAGTCTTATGATTTTGAAATTTATATATATTTTACACATGAAAGTAGAAAAGATATCTTTCCTATTTCCATTATTTCACACTGTGAACACATTCAAAGATCTAAAACAGCAGTGGGTTCCAGGTTGGGTTTTATCGGATGTTCAGATTGAAGAAAGTTCCTCGATAAGAGGATGCGTTCCTTCGTTTCTTAATTTTACTTCCGAAGAAACGTCAACAAAAATAATAATTTATGATTCGCAAAATACGATAACAGACTATTTGTTACTAAAATCACGACGTTGAAATTCAGTGGAAGTATATTTCCGAAATGAAGTAACACGTTTTCTGTACATGAGATATAAAAATATCTATTGCGAGGTAGCATTCTACATGGAGCGGTTTCCAAAGCAAAGTTCTACTGATGACTTAACAAAAGGCGACGAATCTCTTACGCAGCGCGAATTCAGCTAATTACTAATAATGGGTAATTTTTCAATGAATTAGCATTTCTTTGCCAAACTGTACTGCGAGAAGTAATCTAATTTATCTAACTCGACGCCTCGTCACGTACAGGGGCGCGCCCAGAATATCAATCTGGAAGGGGCTCTATTGGTATTGTAAGATCTCTATTTCACGAAGAGGTAGTAATTCGATGCGGAATATTGATGTTCGATCCAAGTAGAACCAATCACAAATGTTAGGGTCTGATTTTAAATTAAAAATATTTCTTTGGGAGTATAAAGTATTTTTTATTTGAAGTGTTACCCGACTAGTGTTAGAGTGATCTAATTACAAGACAAATAGAAGGTTAAAGGTGATCAACTCCTTGTTAATAAAGAACGTAAAATATTTTAAAATGGAGAACCTTAAATCCCTATTAAGTAATGGGACACTTGAGGATATGATAAAAATGTGCGCATATAAAAAATCCTCACATGATTTTATAAAATAATATATCTGTTATGTATTAAATATAATATATTAAATAAGTATATATATTAAATAAGGATATATATTAAATAAGGATGCTTTTATCCTTTTTAGGTTGAGAGGGGCTTAACTCCTCTCCGTATGTGTGCCTCTATAGTCGGGTAAAATACGTTTAATTCTCTTCTTGCATTCGAATGACGACCAGATAGCACACTTAGAATTTTTTTTATCAATGTGGCATTTGTCCAAGCAGGGATTTATCATCCTTGGAAACGAGCAAATTAAATACATAAAACAATCCATCACAGCGATGCGTTTCACCAAAGCAAGGCATTTCTTTGACTGCAAAATGAAAGGACGATGGATGAGAAGTGAAATCAAGTGGTTAATAATATAGTTAAGAAAGTGCGTAAAAAAGGAACCTGTCAAAGGATTGGCTCAAGTTTCAGCAGTTGTTATTCGGGTGACCGAAGATCCAATCAATGTTGTCCAAGGAATCATTGAGATGAGGTCATATTTGCTTCTCTGTGCTACCACAAATAAGGCAGTGAAGACCGATTGACAGAACTCGCATTGCTGTTTTGCCCGCCTGATCGTCCAGCGAATTCCCGATTATCTACGGTTACTCGATATTCACCTTTTATTACCTTGCCACTTTTGAAACTGATAAAATAAAGTATGCAAGAGGATATTCAGTGAATTAATATCCATACTTACAATTTTCCTAACAAAGGATGAATTTAACAGAGTCATTAAACTAATGTTTTATTTTTATATAATTCAAGTATTTTATATATTTTAATACTTATTATATTAAATATATATATAAAAAAAAACATTTTAGGAGGGCCTAGTACGTTACTAGTAACTATGTTTATTAACTAAATTTTTGTTTTTGTTAATTCAATTTTTACCTAAATGTCTTGTTTAATACATAGCACATCGTATATATGTCACTCTTATAATCCTATATGGAGTAGTTTTAGGATTAAACTATGGAATATGCTTTAAAAAAAATTCAAAATGTCTTTGTTCAAACTTAAACAGTGTAAAAGAGACATGGGTGAGAGGCCCGTCATTTCAGCTGGCAACGGGGCCCGTCATAACAGCTGGCAATGATGCCCACAGGTTGATAAGAGGGGGGGGGGACTGGTAGTAGCCACGCTGTTTATTATTTACACTAATACCTTAAAGATCAATTTAGCTTTTATGAAGTGACAGCATTTTGTAGTAGTGATTCGAAGAAGGACAATTGTTATTGTAATGAAGGAGACTGAAATTTTTCAATGAAAAAGTGATATTTAGGAGATTTGGGAACTAAATTATTTTTCTAACTTAATTCGTAAAATAAGATTCCCACAACGTCATAACGATGGCCAATTTTCGCCGATATCCATCTATCTGCATTACACATTTTTCTCATAATATTATTTTATTTAGTCAAGAACATTACTTTGTTTATTATATTACAATACTCAAATTATATGTTAAAAATATTATAATTACAGAATGTACTTGTTTTTGGATTAACCCTCCTGATGGTTGTCTCGACGAGGTATCTCGCAAAAAGCAAAACTGGCCACATCTTGATCTCGTCGTCATAGAAAAATCGTCAATATCTTGATGCCGAAATATTTTGTCATCACCAAAATTGGTCAGATCTTGATTAACGAAATATCTCGTTGAAACCAATCGGAGGGTTAAACCAAAGTACAGAAATAAATACAAAGGATAATTTTATTTTATACTGTTTTTAATGTTTCAGGTTATGGAGTCCAAAAAATGCAACAGATGCTCGGCCATTTGTTTAAATGAATTTGAAACCTATCTTTTAGTTTGAGAAAAAATATGAATCCCCCTTAATATAATGCAAAACAAGATGTTTAACCTTTCAATGGTAATTTTAGCTAACGTCGTACTAGAGCAACACAACGGGCAATTGATGACGGTCCGGGATCAGTCAATTAAGGGAAAGATCCGAGGACAACACCTCGTAATTTTGAACCACGGTCAGATGACGAAGCAACACCCGAGTTGGCACCGCACTCTCCAAACTTCCACACCAACCCAACGTGAGGACTTTCGGACACGACAGATTTAAGGTGCACCAGCCGCCTCTACAAAATACACATACAAACATCCATGCCCGCACCCGGATTCGAACCAAGAACCTTCCGATCTAGAGGCTAACACCTTAACCACCCACCAGTTAGGTGAAAACTCTTTCTGATGGGACGGATGTCGCAATCACTGACAAATACTTAGTTTTGCACGGTTATTTTTCTTAATTTTTACTATGGTACTTCCTTTATTCAAGAATAAAACATCGATGTTAAACCAATATTGGCTCCAATAAATCGTTGTTAAGTATATCGATGTTTTTATAAAACATGGACATCGATGTCGCATCCCATTTGAACCCGGTTGCTAATTCGCGACTCTACCAACTGGATTACCACCGCCCGATTGTTGGACGGATTTTATGTCGCAATGGCTCTATTTGGCTAAGCCGCACCAAACGCACAAGACAGCGTCAAGTAATGCATACGAGGAAAGTTTTACTGACACAACAGAGACCGTAAAATTTTCACCAATGTTTTGGTTACAAGAACCCAATATAAAAATATATCTAGAAATCTAGATAAGTTACAGAAATCGAAACAGTGCCACCTCCAACTCCCAACAAAGATGACAAGCGTCTAATGAAATGCAAGTACACATATGTGTGTGTGCATTTAAATACACATACTTACACAAATACAATATACATTTTGTTCAGATTTACCATGAAATTAAAATATTTCACTTTCGGAACTTAAAAATCAGACTATAGTATAGTAACAAATTTGAACAATTCTCGAGTTCCTTTGCTCTCGTTCAAGCGGCGAACCCTTGAAAGGCCTAATTAGAATATTTTTTAATCCAAAAGGGAAATAATGCCTCTTTCGGTTTACATAGAACATAATTTATCGAATATCTTGTTTCATACATATAGAACACCTGTACCGAGTAAAGGATAAAAGGAATTTGATTATTTCCAATAGCGCCGTTTTGATATGGTATTGCTGTACTGACACAGCTTTCGATATTGCCAGGTTACGGCGAAAATCATTTCAATACCATCTTAGATGAGATTGGCATTCCTGTCAATTGCATCACTCCTGCATAGAACATGTGTTAGCGTCAAATGCATCTGTTGCTACAGCAAATAAAGCGTCAGTTGCAGAGGTTATTGCAACTGAATGACGTAACTTGCAAATATATTTCTGAACATGCTTGTGGTATATATATAATTTCATTGAGCCAAGTGATAATCACGGTACTGTAGTCTTTTATGAAGGGAGGGGGGTGCAGATCATTTTTCTCACTTTACAATAGATCTAATTCAATACTCCTCATTATGATGTGTGGATTGTAAAAAATTAAAAAAAATCTTGGTTTGCATCTATGAGAATTTTTGTCACAAAATTTATCATAAAGTATATACGTGAATGAACAAAATCAATTTTGGATAAAAAATTCTTTGGCTCAGAACATGCAAAATTATTTTTCTTTAACTACAGAAACATGCACTTTACTACGAACTTTCATTTTAAACTGATTCTATCAGATAAAATCAATTCCAAAAATCAGCGGTTAACAACGTTTTAAAAATTAACTGAAAAATATAATTGAATACCTTAAAATATGGTACATTTTGTTCCACCACACAAAAGCATAGCAATAGTTAAATATCAAATTTTTGTATTACTTTGAGGGTGGCGAAAGTTCATCAACCACTCCAAAATAATACACATAACATTCTTATTAAGATTCTTAATAGATTCCATAAGGGCGTACAGGCCAAGGACAGAAACGTAACAATCATTTCGTATGCGAAATTGTAACGATTTATTTTTAATTCTGCAAGTCTTGTCCTAAAGTTCTCCGAAACATGGAAACAGTGCTCCCGTACTGTTTTCATGTATCACACTCCATGCGTTATAAATGTTGTTCCAACACTCCTCGAAACAAATGTTTCACTCAAATTTTTTTTAATTATACTTTTCATTAGTTTTGAAATTACTCGAATTTATAAAGAAAATGAAAATTTTTAGCTCATTCCATTTTTATATGAATATTTGCCATAAAGAAAATAGTAATAAGATTTTCAATTGTACAATAGTTTTTCTATCCATCTTTCTTTTTTTCTATTATACTAGGGGGCCTGCCCCCTGCTCGCTAACGCTCGCCAACTCCCGGAGGATTGCTTCGCTCGCCTCAATGAAGACATGTGTCCTAGCAGATGGGATTGTTTACAAAATATGTTACCAAAAAAATGTTTTTCAAATCTAAATTTGCTGTATTACAGAAAAAATATACAGTATCTCTAAAATCAGAATTCAAATGAAAACTTTGTGCAAATTTTGACTCGAAATGTGAGCGTTGCTTTGGAAATTGAATACCCAGCATGTTGTTTGTGTGTACATTTTCCCAGCACTCAAACGCCCCACACTTTTTCATTGAGTTTGTTGCCGAAAGTTGTAGTGCAAGCGTCTTGTTGAACTATAATTGTTGGCCCTGAAAAGGACCGTTTTTAAAATGGCCCTGAAAAGATCCTCCGCTTTCTTTGATTTCTATTATAAACTAACTGCAACAGCACATTAAAATTTCCTTTTTTTGTTTCAATAAAATTTCATCCGATAACGCTATAAATTCAATCGATGCGCGAGACTTCGCGATAAACAAACAATCGTATAGTGTTGCCAAAACGCGATTACAAATAACGTCTTTTTCGTGAGCCACGTAAGAGAATTATATATATAGGTAAAAAAAATTTGTCGTTTTTTTTTCAGGTTTATTCGCTTCGTGATTGGTAACAGCGAGTCACGTGATAACGAGGCTTGTGGTTCAACGGTCTAATGAATTTGGAGCACGCGCAGACGATAAACACCAGTTGTATTTTTGAATTGATTCATACATAAAATTTGAGAGCTCGCGTTAGAGTTTGCAATGTTTTCAGAAGAACCGGCAAATTCGGTAGCCGTTTCCATAGCAACAAAGTCAAATTTGAAAATCTATCTATATATATAATTCTCTTACGTGGCACGCAAAAAAGACGTTATTTGCTATCGCGTTTTGGCAACATTGTATGATTCTTTGTTTACCACGAAGCCACGCGCCTCAATTGAATTTATAGCGTTATCGGATGAAATTTTATTTAAAAAAAAAAAAAAAATTTTAGTCGCGCTGTTGCAGTTTAGAATTAGAAATCAAAGAAAGCGGAGGATCATTTCAGTGCCATTTAAAAAACGGTCCTATTCAGGGAAAACAATTATAGTTCAACAAGACGCTTGCACAATAACTTTCCACAACAAATAAAATGAAAAAGTGTGGGTTACTCGAGAGTGCTGGAAATGTACACAAACAACATACTGGGTTTTCAATTTCCAAAGCAGCGCTCACATTTCGACTCAAAATTTGCTCAGTTTTCATTTGAATTTTGATTCCAGGGTACTGTTTATATTTTCTGTAATACAGCAAATTTAGAGTTGAGAAATATTTTTTTGGAGTATCATATTTTGTAAACAATCCTTTCTGCTAGGACACATGTCTTCATTGATGCGAGCGAAGGGAGCATAGGTTCGCGCAGCGAACCAATGAGGATTGCAAAGCAATCCTCCGGTGGTTGGCGAGCTTTAGCGAGCAGGGGACGGGTCCCCTAGTATCTATATATATAATTCTCTTACGTGGCACGCAGAAAAGACGTTATTTGTTAACGCGTTTTGGCAACATTGTACGATTGTTTGTTTGCCACTAAGCCTCGCGCATCAATTGAATTTATAGCGTTATCGGATGAAATTTTACTGTAAAAAAAAGATTTTAGTTGAGCTGTTGCAGTTTATAATAGAAATTAAAGAAAGCGGAGGATCTTTTCGGGGCCATTTAAAAAAAGGTCCTTTTCAGTGCCAACAATTATAGTTCAACAAGACGCTTGCGCTACAACTTTCGGCCACAAACTCAATGAAAAAGTGTGGGTCGTTCGAGTGCTGGGGTAATGTACACACACAAACAACATGATGGGTATTCAATTTCTAAAGCAGCGCTCACATTTCAAGTCAAAATTTGCTCACAAAGTTTTTATTTGATTTCTAATTTCAGAGGTACTGTATATATATTTTCTAAAGTACAGCAAATTTAGGTTTAAAACATTTTTTTTTTTTGGAATATTATATTTTGTAAACAATTCCTTCTGCTACGACACATGTCTTCATTGATGCGAGCGAAGCGAGCTTAGGTTCGCGCAGCGAACCAATGAGGATTGCGAAGCAATCCTCCGGAGGTTGGCGAGCTTTAGCGAGCAGGGGGCGGGCCCCCTAGTATATATATAATTCTCTTACGTGGCACGCAAAAAAGACGTTATTTGTAATCGCGTTTTGGCAACACTGTACGATTGTTTGTTTATCGCGAAGTCTCGCGCATCAATTGAATTTATAGCGTTATCGGATGAAATTTTATTGAAAAAAAAAATGAATTTTAGTCGAGCTGTTGCAGTTTATAATTAGAAATCAAAGAAAGAGGAGGAGGGCCATTTAAAAAACGGTCCTTTACAAGGCCAACAATTATAGTTCAACAAGACGCTTGCACTACAACTTTCGGCAACAAACTCAATGAAAAATTGTGGGTCGTTTGAGTGCTGGGAAAATGTACACACAAACATGCTGGGTATTCAATTTCCAAAGCAACGCTCACATTTCGAGTCAAAATTTGCACAAAGTTTTCATTTGAATTCTGATTTTAGAGATACTGTATATATTTTTTCTGTAATACAGCAAATTTAGATTTGAAAAACATTTTTTTTTGTAACATATTTTGCAAACAATCCCTTCTGCTAGGACACATGTCTTCATTGAGGCGAGCGAAGCGAGCATAGGTTCGCGCAGCGAAGCAATCCTCCGGGGGGTTGGCGAGCAGGGGGCAGGCCCCCTAGTATTAAGAAGTACTATTGCAACAAACAACACGGATCAGCTAAAACATTTAAAATTATGATATTTTCTCTGAATTTCAACAATATGTTATGCTAAAAGATTTCCTTCTTTTTGTGGAAATGAGATGTTTTTATTTACCGTATATAAGCCGAGAATATTTGGAGCGTTTTCTAAAGCTAAAGTACTGGGGTCAACGTATATACTAATCCGCTAATCTTGAAAGAAAAGTAGGTAATTATCCGTTGCTAGGGCGCATGCGATAGATATCACAATGGGAAAGGAACCTTCAATTAAAGTCGTACTAGAGGTCCGGAATTAACCCAGCAGCGATCCAAATGGGGATGGATTGTGAAGCAATCCCGTCCCCCTCATTGTTGAAAAGTATAGTTCACGAAGCGAACTAAATGATTGCGTAGCAGTCATCGGGGGTTGACGAGCGACAGCGAGCAGGGGGCGGAGCCCCCTAGTTTATAAAATTAAAAATTATTTATATTTTAACATTGGAAATGTATGTGAGGAGTATAAAATATTGAAATAATTTAAAATATGGAAATTGCAGTTTGTAACAAAATAAGGTAAATTATTTCCCATTTGTAGAATAATTTAATTAACGATCCTAAGTATGAGTGAGAACATTTTGGAAGATCACAAGGATTATTACTGAACTTCAATTTTTTAATCCCTAAAGTACAAAATATTTATTTGTTTTTTCATCTTATTTAAATTTAATAACTAAAACATAAAACTATGCAGACGAAACTTTCTTGTAACAGGACAAAACTCTTCTCTTAACCCATTAAAATAGAGACTTTCTTGTAACAGGACAAAACTCTTCTCTTAACCCATAAAAAAAAAGACCATCTAATTAAGACAAAAAAAAGTAACATGAAAAAAACATTTATTTGTATAAAAGATACAAAATGTTGCAAAAACGCAACGTCAGTCAAAACAGATTACTTTTGGGAAAGATGAAAATCTTTGAAGCACTTGCTATGTAACGGCACATTACATTTTTGTGCTTACAGTTCTTGTTTGGCTATTACAGTTTTTGCATCTTTTTCTTTTGTTTGTTGGATATCTCTCGATAATATGACTTGTGGGATCCTAGGCCACCACCATTTCTTTCCCTTTACTTGCACTCTATACATGTGCAACGAAATTATCAAGCAGGTCCACCCCACCCATGTTTGTTGTAATCCCCGATGAGTTTAGATTGCTTTACAGATGCGGATTTCTTATTCTCTTGGCCATTGAAGATTGATTTATTGTATCAAAGTTGGTGGCCAGAGTATTAACGGAATTGCGATACTATGCTCCTTATGAAAGACGAAGTCATATGTTCCACGTTCTTCTTTTTTCATTTTGATTACAGGTGTAATAGGACATTTTTCTACTCTGTTCTCACGGATCATTCCAGTGGCATGAAACCACGACTTTTTCAATTTCGACAACAACATATGTGATGTAAAAAGTTGTCAAAGTATATAGTGGTTTGAAGGAACTTCGACTACACTTAAATGACGTTTCCACTTAACCCAGATCCTTCGTTTTATCTGCATATTTACCCGAGTATATATCAAAATGATATAAGTACCCTTCAGAAGAACACAAACGCCAAGTTTTATACCCGAAACGATCGGGTTTTCTTTCAGAAACATTTTGCACGAATGTCTACCGAAATAAGGTATCATTTGTTCATTGATAGAAAGATTTGATGAAAAAACACACACCACTGCATGAAATTGGCATTTAAAATGTTTACACACGGACGAACTTTAGCCATTTGATCTGTTTTATCCAGTATATTGTTATCCGCTAAATGCAAATTCTGTTTGATAGTAGTATGCATACAACGTGTTAGTGCTGTACGTACTAATGGACAACTGACATCTACAACTGAACAGTAAAGTATCTCTTAAGGAAGACATATACACACATAGCCAATGTAAAGCAGAAATCCTATAAAACGCTAAAATATAGGTAGAAAAAATATACAGGAACAGAAAGAGGAAAAATTTTGAAGATTTTCTGTTGTGCAAATTTTATACTTTCTTGAGTAATATGTTCCAAAAGATTCTGATTGTATAATTGTAAAAATACATCTACTGGCTCTAGATCATACAAGCAATTTTTGTATAATTACTTCCTTTTTCAACGATTTCTTTGTCAGCAGGCATTAGTGTGTATACGGGAGGCAAATTTTTCCAAGCAATATTTTTTTAGGTGATTTAAACAAATGTTTATCATTTTGTGATGAATCCGATAAATTTTATAGTTCTTTTTGAAGAAAAAAAGAAGGGGGGGGGAGGATCATTACTATATCTGCTTGACCTTGACAGTCTTGATCTGATGAAAATTTAGAAATATCTTCATGATCTAACTCTTTCGTATATACTAATGCTTCATTCACAGTTAAAAACAGTTTTCTTCGACATCCGTTATTTTCGGACAAATGTTCATAAAGACACTGCTTTGGACTGACGTTGCGTTTTCGCAACATTTCAAAAAATGCATATTTATATAAACAAAGACAAAATAGTAACCTTATTTTTTATGCCATTTTGCAGACTTACGTTTCTACTAAAACATAAGTCTTTTCATGAAGTCCTTTGAATTGTTCTGCCATATGTGAGATTTTTTCAAAATTAGAATAAAAAAATCGCAAAAAAATGACAATTTTAGAAATTTATTTTATAAAATCTTGCATTGTGAGAAAAACAATTCCCCCCCCCTGGAGACATTTAATGGGTTAACCTATTAACGACTGACGTTGCGTTTTCGCAACATTAGTGAAAACATTTTTTTCTTATTCTGTAATGTGCTTTTTTTTTATATAATTTTTTTGTATATTGTAGACAAAGCTTCAATGTCTCCAGGGAAAAAAATTGTTTTTCTCTCAATGCAAGATTTTATAAAATAAATTTCTAAAAGGAATAAAATCGGATTGGCCGGCAATTATTTGAGAATAGGAAACATTAAGAAATTTAAAAACTGAGTATTGCGATATATTGACGCAACGTATAATACAGCAATATTGTTACTTTTCTGTGAGGATCTGTTTATAATTATTTACTGGATTAACTATTTTTTCATTTTCAATTATGACCTAAATTATTTTTTCTTCTGCAGTCAATCAATAGATATGAAATGGAACCACTCATACAAATATTTAGTTTAAAAATCCAATATAAATTGTGTAAAGAGTATAAATATTTCTAGATACAATAAAGTGGAACCGAGTTCAAAAAAAGGCATACCAGTTTTTAAATTAATAAATTCGGAAAGACATTAAGTCGTATATTTAACACTTCCAATACAAATAAAGCATACCATATTATATAAAAAAATGTCAAAATAATTAAATACATGCATTTAACTGTGAAAACTAGTTTTTAGCACTTGAACCTTTTCCTTGGAAGCCTTAACATCATTGAGACTGAAATAAATGCTTGGGAAATTTCTCCTGTTGATGAAATTGTCCTATTCGGATTCATGCCCTATTTTAAAAGAATGTTATACCAATCTAACCCATTCTTATTTTAAAATTAAAAAGGTAAGAAAAATCATAACTTATTAAAAGCTATTCTTATTCCCTGTGCTAGATTTAAGCATACAAGATAATTGTGAAATCGAAATGTGGTAACCAGTTAAAATGTGATACTTATACTGCAAGATCATATAATTATTTTTAAAATAATGTACTTTTGTGAGTGGTTAAACTGGGTACAGGTTACAATGCTTTTAAAATTTAGCAAAAATATATCCTAAGTGCAATAGTTTAGATATCTGACAAGAGCTTGCAAATTTGCAATGAAAATATCACCTCAAAAATTTATGAATGAAAATTTTATGAACCTTTTTATTACTTCTCAGCATAATTAAAGAGGGCCCAGCATTCAATGACACTTAAAATAAATTATTTAGAGGGTCAAAAAGTACTTTGACTGTTTCTTATGATCTTGAACACTATAAAATTAAAAACCATTAACTAAATGTAGCATTCTAAATTATGAAAGACAAAGGCATACAAAAGATTGGATTAGAAGTATATTTCAAATAAGTTACATTCCACTTGTGTTTTGTAAAGCAGTGGTACAGAAATATAAAAATCTCATCAGAAATAGCTGTTTATACATCATATATTACACGAGTGAATTTTTAAAAAAAATAATCTTGATACAGTATAGTACCTTTAGAATATTTTCTAATATTAGGAACTGCATCATATATCAAAATAAGTCGTACTGTCAATACTTTTAACTATAAAAGCTAGCTTTTTTAACGTATAATTTTACAGTAATTATCATAAATCTACATTAGAACATCCAGAAAGATGTTTTTTTAATTGTTTTTAGTCTCTCATTTTTATATTTATTTTAAGTAATTTCAAAGATAAATATATAGTAATAAAAAGGACAACTGAATATAAATTCAAAAAATTTTTGACGAACAAAATGAAAGCCATTTCTTACATTAGTAGTCTTTAAAGCTTTTAAAAGATTTGTCATATAGTTCAATATGCACTAAATATACAACAACAAAAAAATACAATACATATATTTCAAGTCACAAAGGTGGTGTCAAAAAAAAAAAATTATAATGGTTTTGGAAAATAAACCAGTAACATTTGCAGGTGGTAGTAGAAACAAAAAAAAATTTTTTTTTGAAAATAAATCAAACGCATTCATGAACATTAGCATATTTTTCAAACATAAAAGAAAATACAACAGTAATATAGGAACTACAAGTATCAGAAAAAATGACAATGTGTGAGTACAATACAACATCAATAAGTATAATACAACAGTAATATAGGAACTACAAGTACAGGAAAAAAAGGACTTAGATATAATGTGCAAGTACAATGAAAAGTTAAACAAAATTAAAAATGACTAGACAAAACGAACACTTTTTAAATAAGTATAGAGTAAATAGTGCACATTTTGACAACATATTTTAAATTTAAAAAATTTTAAGCAGATAATTTTATGAAATTTGTGTTTAGTGATTTGTTCTACGGAAAAAGTACAGAATTTTTTTAATAAAATGTACATATAATGCTGATATCAGTAATAGAGGGTTAGGATTTTTAAACACAATACAGTAATATAGGAACTACATGTATCAGTGAAAATGACATATAATATGTACAAGTACAATAAAGAATAATTTTTTATTAATAATTAAAAAAAGAACTTTTTCAAAACAAGTATTCAGCAATAAGTGGACAGCTAAAGAAATTATTTTTAACTAAAAAATTTTAAGCAAATAATTTTATAAAATATGCAGTAAGTAAAGCTACTCCTCTTTGAAAAAGTACATAATTTTTTAAAAATAAAATGTACATCTAATGTTGATATCAATAATTGAGAGTTATGATATTTAAAACCTTCTGTTAAGCATTCCATTTAGTTTGAGACTTGGGTGGCTACTTGAAATGTGATAAATATATTTAAATGTATGTTAAAAAAATATCTGAGCTACATTTTTTTAAATCCTTGCTTGTTTCTTTACATATAATGAGCTAAAATTAGATAGAGTATCTGACAGGTACACAACCTACCATGTAAATGGAGATGTGCCTAGCAGAAGATTAAATTTTAGATTGTAATGAACTAGAAATGCATCTTGAAAATATATGATCCACCGTTCATTGGTTTGGAAACATAAGAATATTTACTCAAACGAAAGTTGAAAAAAAAAATCACATTTTACCACTTCTATTAATTTAGAAGTAATTGTATTGCTTTTCATATAAAAAAAGTGGAAAAGAAATTCAATGAGAAATATTCACACAATTATTGGACAGCATCTAACTCAATTAAAAATACTTAGTGCGAAAAAGAAAATTAACCAAAAAGCTTATATGTATATATACCATCAATAATAAAAACATTTATCTGAAATAAAATTGAACTTTAAAGCAATAAATAGTGACTATATATATAGACCATTATTACTTTTTTTTCCTTGAAATCGCATCCTCAATAAGCTTCAATTGTTTTAATAAAGTTTCTTTTCTATTTAAAGTGCTTTTTTCTAAATTACATACAGTTCCTGGAAAGTTCTGCTTTTTATAGAAAACCTCAGAAAGTTTTGAATGTTTTTGAGATTTAGGTTGTAGATTGAGTGTTATTGTCCGCCTAGACACACAGCTAAATATTTTCTTATTATCTGGTACTTGTGAACTAGTGATACTGTTGGCTGCTTGAGATGAAGGCACTGAACTGATTACAGGACTTATTGGTTTTGAAACAGTGGCATGATGAGAAGCACACTTATCGGCAATAGATCGATATTTAAGAAGACAATTCAATGTAGAAGAAAAGTGATCTTTTGAAATAGCTTTTCTTGGAGCTGGTTTTGAAGGCAATGCAGGAACAGGATTAGGTTTCACACGTTGAAAAGCAGTGTCTTTAGTAATAACACAAGATGAAGGGTTTTCAAAAACAAGAGTTTTTGATACTTTTGCAGATGTTGTGCCCTTGTATGAAGAGGAAACATTTTCTCTCTCTTTAAATGCAGAGATACTAGCATGACTAGAAAGTGATTTATCTTTCACACAGAAACCCATTAAAGGTGTTTTTTTGCTTTGCAAACAGCATAAACTGTTAGCTTTAGATGCATTTCGTGACACTGAAAAGTTCTTAGTGCTTGAAAATTTATTCTTTATACTTGACTTTGAATGGTTACTCTGAGATTTGGAAGAGACTGAAGATGACGAGGAGGAGTAAGAACACGTTATCGATGAAACAGTCATGCTACTCCAACTTTCATTGTCTGAATTGCACTTGGATGAAATACTAGTGGATCTGCGAATTGAAAGGACACTTGAACGTGATGAGGATCGAGAGTCAGATGCAAAACGATGCCGACGTTTAAACCATTTTTCAAGAGATGTAGCTCTTTTCCTTTTGAAGGTTCGTCTTGCAATAGGAGATCTAGACCAGGAAGATGAATGAGACTGGTATCTTTTTTTTGAAGATCGGGAAGCAGACCTAGAGAATGATCTAGAATAGGACTTATGACTATGTTTGTTGAAATTACTAGTTGGTGATCTCTTTTTGTAGAATTTCTTACTATCTTCAGAACCTTGATAAATACGTTCTATTGAAGATGAGGATGAACTTGACAATGCTCGTTTAAATTCTTTTCTTGAATGTCTTAAAGATGTGCGTGATTTGCATCTTTTCCTTTTACTAGGAGACTTTGATCTCATCCAAGGATCTACCCATTTATATTCACAGCTGGATTTTTCGACATTGAAACAATTTGATGTATTGATACACTGCTTTTGCTTCACAGTTTTATGAAGAGCAGATTGAAAAGAGTTTGCTTTGAGTGGTTCAATATTAGGGGATACATTTAACGTTTTTTTTGCATTGGTTTTCAAATTAGGAGCTCTATCTTGAGAAACATCAGACGTGAAACTATTTGAAGAAATATACAGTCTTTTATTTTCAAATTCTTCATCATCTATTCTTTTGCAAATGGCTTTTTGAATCATAGCTTTAGCATTTTCTAGCCCTTTTTCCCAAGCACTCTTATTATTTTGCACCGGTTGTACACAGTTTTCAATTTCAGGTGGAAAGAAACATGGTACTATTGTCTTAAGACTTCTTTTGTAGGAAGTAGCAGGATTAAACATGTTATATACATCATCCGAGACATGGAGAAATTGGCAATGAGATCCAAAGAAACAGGTGCCATGCTTAAAATAACGACATACAGTTTTCTCGTTTATCTTAATGTTATTACACTCGGAAATCTCACCTTCTTCCAAATCATTGAGTTCGTCATTTTCTATTTCTACAGTTTTAGACTGTTGGAGTTCTTCAAATTCAATTACATCAATTAAATTGCCTTTTGATGTGTTTGACATTTTTTTGTTGACAGGCTTAGCATCATTCACATCAAAACTAAGCTCCTCTTGTAATGAAATGAGAGTTTCTGAAAATAAATAGTATTAAATTTCCATGCAACAATATAGATAACCAGAGTAATAACATCCGAAGAAACAAGTGCCATCCTTAAAACAGAGGCACCTAATTTTACCTTTTTTCTTAAGGTTGCTATCTGAAACTTCGCCATCCTCTAAATCATTAAAATCTCCCTCATCTTTTATCCCTCCAGATTTAGACCTAGTCTGTTGGATTCCTTCAAGTTCATATGCATCAATATTACTGCCTTTCATCATGTTCGACTCTTCTTCACTGTTACAGATATTGGCTTCATCCTCAAAATCAAGTTCTTCCACTAACGATGAAATGTGAGTCTCTGAAAATAATTACAATTGAACTTTTAAAACACAAATAATAGAGAACAGAATAAGGTCTGATGTTAAGAGGCAAGCAGAAGGAATTTTTACGAAGTAAGCACAAGGATTTTAGTTGTGATCTAAAGGGAAAACAAGGACAAGACATCAACTAATTATTTATCCCTTTACAGTAGTGAAAGATATCTATCGTCGCCTATTAGTGGATTAACAAAATGCCAAAAAAAGGAAAATAAACAAGGCTGTTTTCAATACTTTTCAAACTAGGAAATGTAGTAATAACATCTGTGCTGATTCTCTTCGTTTGATCAAATTACCTATTCTTCAAATTATCAAGAATACAAAATTATTCCACATGATCAAGTATTCTTATTTACTATAAACATGAATATAGGTATTCAACTGGTAATGTATGGTTTGTAACACCTTTTTAAGGCATTTTGACAAACACGAAAATCTGTCAAATAGAAGAGCAACATGCAACTAACTTGGAGTCAGATGCATACCAGAGCATTTATTATTTTTATTAAAATAAATATTCAAATTAGTTATGACACAAAACTGAAACTTAAAAAAAATCTAAGTTTAATTTAGCAACTATCAACATTTAATGTGGACAAGTATAAAACTTATGTCTCCTATTTTCTTTAATTTAATGAATTCATGAATGATTATGATTAACGGGTAATTTCCCAGTTTAAATTAAAAACCAAGAAAATGATCATTTCATTAACTGGGAAATACTACGAGGATAGATTTATGGATAACTGGCAAGGAATAATAGTAGGCACATGCTTTTTAATTCAAAGAAAGTAGTTACTTACTCTTATTTAAAAATGCTAATAATCAATTTAAGCATCCTTTAAGTATTGGCAGCCTGGATATTTTCATCCACTAAAACATGTCATTCTACCATCTACTCTAAACTAATTATTTTTATGATTTCAAGTATAATCAGCTTTAACAATTATGCAGAAGAAAAACAACATTTTTAAACCAGAAAATTCTGGCAAAAAGAAAACATTTGTTAAGAATAACTGCCAAACACAGCAAATATAGCTTTACAAAAGCAGTTTATAGCAGATCCTGTTATTTGCTACTGTAATGAGCAGTAGGTGTTTCTTTAAGCAACTTATTTGGTACGTCAGTGAAAAAAATTCACCTCTCCTGTTTAGGGGGTGCCTAGGAGTTGAAATCTGTGTTGGGATGTGGTAATGACAACTGACCAATATATATTTTCTTTCAGCACATTGAAAAGATATTATTCACAAACTTGTTTACCTGCAGAGGCTGAGTTTTATACTTATGGGACTAGTCTGTGCATTGTAGTGTTTTCAGATAATTTTGATCTAATCTTCTTCATGGAAAGTTGGGATATACTTGAACTGAAGCCCTTTTCAAAACGACATTCAATATTTAGGATAAAGGAATCAGTACAGTTTAACATCTGTTTTCAGTGTTACAAATGAACACTGGGTTTCATTCCCTCCCCTTTCTTTCCCTGAGTTAATTAAATTTCCCCCTTGCTTCTGATTATCCTGAAATAATTCTGAATCAACTGACCTTCAATTGAAACACCTTCTTAATATTCTCAAATGGCAAAAGATTCATTTAGTGCTTGTGCAAAAGACAAGAAAACCATTCATAAGGCCATCTTACTACCACAACTACTTCAGTATTAGTAGAAAGAATATTTCAAACTTAATAGTTTAACTGGCAATTTTTACACTAAAACAAGTAAAGAAATGAAGGCCAAGAAATTAAAATTAATCTTTAATTTAAATTTTAAGTGTATTAGGTATTTGTATAAAATAAAATTTAAACAAAAGAATAAAAGCAACAAGGGCCAAGAATAATTTTATTTTTAAATCTTTAAAATTTTGCCCTACTTTATATCCTATTATACATAAACCCTCACATACATATAATATGTTCAAAATAAATCAATACTATCTAGAAACTACAGATTTATGTGTCTCATGTTTAACAAATTTGGACTTATAGAAGCAATAATTTAATTAAAATCACGATGTTTTCTAGTCCTAGTCTTTTTACTACATATTTTGTCATTGATAGCAGCAGTGATATTGAACCTGCACTTAGGCCCCAGTAACAAGTTAGAGGAAATAAAATATACATCTCAAATATTGAATGTCTAATTTGAACACAACTGTGTCTGCATTTTCCTCTTCCTATATACAATTACAGAATTGCATTAGCTTTGCAGCAGCTATTTTGATAATTTTTAGTATGTGTAGTGAGTTTTAAAACAAGAATTTTGCCAAGGAAAGTTTAGTATGAAAAATAATCTTAGTCTCAGTAATTTTTTCATGGCTTCAGTCAACCAATTTAACAACATTTAATGCAAAAATGTCTCAAAATATATGCAAATTTTAAGCATTATTCTGGTTTTGAATTGATTAATTGTTGTGCAAATCATTGAGGAAATTTGAGAATTTTTTTTTCATCAAAACATATGATTTGACATACATTTTCTAATATTTTTTTTTTGGAACAGCTTGGAGCAGGAAGCATTTGTTGTAGTTTGGTGGAGCATTAACCCTGTAACAGTACACAATGTTAAAAAAACAATGAAAGAGGATTTATACAATTTGTTCAAAACCTAGAATACAGACTGCCTATTACTGTATAAAACCTTTATACATTACCAAGTATCCTCTCTGACCTTGGCAACATGGCATCAGTGAAAAAATAAATTATTTGTTAAAAAAACACCTACATTAAGTATGCTCTAGGAGAATGCCCCTTGAAAATTTTATGAACCCCCAAAAATAAGAGGCAAAAATAACAAATAACACAAAGATACATATATGCAGTGATTTGATCTCTTAACAAATCACTCTTATCAGAATGAGTGCTTCTAGAGATCTAAACGCTTTGGGTTTGACAATTTTTTTGGCTTTGGCCTGGTTTCCCCCTACATGAGCGATAAATATTACATTTTTCTGATAAGATTGTGAGTCATTAATATAACAAGAGTTTTGAAATTCCCTTATATAGGGTGTTTCAAAACTAATGCAACAAACTTTCAGAGGTGATACAACACACTGAAACAAACATTTTTCATCATCGAATGAATGATCACAAGTGAAGAAGTTATTCACAAGATGGGGGGCACTTCCTTTCCTCCAGACAATCTTCCCTGTCGGGCCGGGCGGAGGAAATTTTCTCCCAATTATAAATGAATGAACACACATAATCTTGAGCAACACAATTACAGGACTGGCAAGAAACATCAAAACAAAGCTTTATTTAAGACAAAGCAAAATGTCAACTGTTTGTTATGACAAATTGAAATTAAAATTACTGATGTTAAATAATTGTACGAATTATATCATACGTACAAACATTAATCAGTATAAATACTGCAATGAATTACATTTACTAAAGCTGCTTGAAATTGCTAATGATCTACATGTTGCATGATCATGATCATTTCATGATCTACATGTTGCATTGTCAATGTAAAGATTCCCATATGTTCTGAAAAATTCCAGGCATTCATGGAAAGCTGTGGCAGCAATGGAAAGTCTGGCTACTAGTTCCTCATTGGAAGCAATGGGAGTGTTGCAGATACTTCAGATGTCCCCATACAAAGAAATCCAAAGGGGACGGATGTGGTGAATGGGAGCCAATCTACTGGACTGGAAATGCAGAATGAAGGTAAGCACACACCAAAGTGCTGAACTGAGCTTGTGTGCCATCATAATAGAACCACATTTTGCAGAAGATGGCTGCTGCTACATGCTCCAACAATTCAGTTGAAATACATGTCTGTTTTCTCCACATTGGTATACAGATTATCGATCCATTGCAAGTCTCCAATGACCTTGCATAAGGAAGCCACCACTTTTATACACTCCTGAAAGAGCCCTATATAATGCATAACTGCTTCGTTTATGACCATGTATTCTAGGAAGAAAAGTGTTTGTTTCTGTGTGTTTTATTACCTCTGAAATTTTGTTGCATTAGTTTTGAAATGCCCTCTGATGTCCCCATGCATCCTAATTAATACTACCATCTCGAATAATGAATTTATAAATTTTCTATTACAAAAGTTCAGGCATTACTGAAAGGAAGCAAATTTTTAAACTTATTTGAATAAAATAACATACATTATGTGTCCCAGGTTAATTTATATTTATACAATTATTAAACTTCAGTTAAGAAAAAGGAATTTTGAAGTTTAATTTAATAACAGCCTTTTTTTTTTTAATAAAAATCAATGGTCTTAAATTGGCTGCAATGCAAAACAACACCATGAAAATATATCACAAACAGAATGTAAATAAAAATCACGATTAAAAAAAAATCAGATTGTTTAAAATTTAAATCAGATTTTAAAGATATTTATTGGTGTGTTGCCTTTAATGTTTAAACTTGTCAGATACAAGACATGCAAATCACAGTATAAATTCTAGACAGTATTGATTTATGCTAATCATACATTAATATTTTTAGGATTTTGAAAATATAGCAGGGTAAAATTTCGAAATATTGAAACAATAAAAAGTTATCATTGGAGCTTTTATTTTTCAGTTGAAATGTTATTTCATGATACAAATACATTCTAAACTAAAAAATATTTTTAGAATTAATTATAAACTAACAAATTTTAATTATCTGGCCTCTCTTCCCCCAACTTGTTTATTGTGGATACCTTTCTTATCTGCTAGAAATGAAAATAGAAAGTTAAAATAATTTAAATTTGCAGGAATCAAATTATTCTGCATTCAAAAGGAAATATCTGAAATACTTTACTTTCAGAAAGAGGAAATCAATAAACCTATCTACTTTGAATTTTCTTCATTACAGGCATAATATTAGAAGAAAATTTTGCTTTTGCAACTATTAAAAGGTTCAAAATTTTTATGCTTAGTTGATTTTATTCCAAAGGGTTTACAAAATGAACTATAATTGTATGAATTTGTGTGGAATGAGATGTAACACCATAACACATAAATACAAAGGAGGAAATTTAAGAACACTGCATATATGATATAAAACTGTAGCATGAAACAATAAAAATGGCAATAACATGTGACAAGGAGAGTTCAGAGAAAAAAGAACAACCCAGAAAAAAAAATTAAGGCTTACGAATTTAATATGGAATGTGACCGCCCCATACTTGTACACACATATCACAATCTTGTTGCTGGCCACATGCTGTTAACCAGTTTGGGGAATTAAGACCCACTACTCAAGCAATGCGGTCTTCAGGCAGGGTTGGACCCAATGGTTTTTTTCAAAAAAGTCCATTTGGAAAAAAAAAAAAAAAAAAAAAAAAATCGCAATTTTGTATACATTTTGGGTTTTTTCATAAAAAAAATCTTGATTTTACCCATATTTTTTAAATATAAGCAAAAGTTTCAGTGATTAAAAAATACATTCAAAATTGGAGTCATAAAATTTTTTAACAGAGTTGATAACTTTTATAGAAGATTTATTTTTAATACACAAGTTTTGAACACATATTATCTACAACAAGCTACCATTCTTGAGTGTCATTGTCTCTTCAGGAAATGCTGAACTTTGACCAGTTTTCCTGCCCCTAGTCTATTTATCAACTTTGTCCATATGAAGAGAACACACATTCAATAGATGCCAAACTTGGTGGGAAGCTGAGGAGCTGAGCTAAACGCCTGCAGAATCCTTTGGGCAACTTCCCAAATTTCTGTGTGTTATGCTCCATTACCAACCACCACTTTGAAGCATTACTTTTGTACAAGTTCGAAACATCTACACTGAAAGTGTTTTGGGGAAACAACTCACCGTCTTTGATTTTGAAGGCTAAGATACCGAACATATATTTAGGTTTCACAGATTGCAACCAAGTTTCCCCTGCTTAGCTTGCTCTGCTGACAATCTGTTGCTATCATTATATTAGCCAGGTAAAAAAATTGTTGCATTGCTTTATCCATCATTTGTTGCATCTGTTGCTTATATGGCAACAGTTCGATACTCATTGTGAGGTCAATCTAGACATCCCCAGCTGTTGAGAATTTTGCCGAATCTGCCTGTAACCTATCAAAAGCTACAGAAACTTCTCTTAATTGCTGCTGTAATGCTGAAATTTCGCTGTACAGCTCAACATTACTTACAACTCTTCCAATATTCGAGTCGACTTGCTGTTCATTTTCATTAATAATTTCAACATATTTGTGAAAGTTTTTGATGAAAGTGTAACACATTCGACTTGCGAATTCCAGTGTGTATCATTTGGAATTTGAGGCATGAATCCGCCATTTTCCTTTAATAATTTATCACGAGACATTGTGGTTGCAAAAGTATTTATTTACCTCCACAAAATGTTTAAGGACACTCATAAAAAAAAATGTACTAAAACAAATTTGACAAAAAATTTGTTTTTAAACTTCTATTTGGGTATTAAGTATATTTCTTTAAAAAAAAGTTTTTTCTTAAAAAAAAATATTTTATGGGGGGGGGGAACAGACGTTTTCTGAAAAACCCAGTTTTACACGAGTTTTTTCAGGTTTTTTTTTTTTTTTGTAAACCCAAAAAAGACTTGGGTGAGTTGGGCTTAAAAAAAAAAAAAAAAAACATGTTTTTGCCAACCATGTCTTCAGGGCTCTTATATCTCTAGGAGGAAGATGTCTCCGTACAGCTGCTTTTCCAAGGTTCCTTTAAGTTCTCTATCTGGTTCAGATCACCACCGAATGCCCTAGGGCGGGACAGTGATTATGTAGAGGTTATTTGGTTCAGATCAGGAGATATTGCTGGCAATGGTATTCGCTCAATGGCTTCTTTTCAAGGAATTCGTCAATGAGGTTTGATCGATGTAGACAAGCATTATCGTCCATAAATAAAAAAATCACATACATATATATGCACCTCTGAAAAGTCTTACATAATGTTCTAAAACCTCAGCCCCTGGATGACCCATTATGTAGAGGCTGTAGGATGGTAGAGGAGAGTCCTGTACATGTTTTATGTGATTATTACTCTGCCCAACCATTTGAATATCTGGGATAGCATTGTATTGAACCCTGAGAACTAACAGTAGGGGGTTTCAGTACAATAGACTACTAGTCGTGGTACTGGCACTCTTTGGACCCCCACAGTAAGTCTTAAAACATCATCCCGATATCTCTGGCCGGTCACAGATCGTCTGTTGAAAATGTGTGAGGGAGTACCTTCATTGATCATTATTCCACCCCACACCATCACATCTGCACTACCAAAATGATCACATTCCATAATGTTCGAGGGTTGATTTCACCTTCCCGAATCCCTCCATATATAAAAACGTTTAGAAACAGATGTTAACCTAAGCCTTGACTCAGTAAGGAGAAAATGGGTTCATTGGTCTCGACTCCAGTCCTGATGTTCTTTGCACCAATTAAAGTGATCCCTTTTGTGTTGTGAAGACAGTGAAACACATAACCCTGGCTTTCTGGCATAAAAGCATTTTTCTTTAAGTCTTCTCTATACAGTTTGCTGTGATATAATAGTTCACGTGGTGACTGCAAGATCTGAACTTAACTGCCAAACAGTTATACATTATGACCTTGTTCAGGCCTCCTTACGACAGTACCAAAGTTTAGCAATTGTTACCATAGCGCAGAGACTGTGTCTTGAAATATTCAAACATCTCGCTGCTTCTACAATTGTCTGCCCTGCTTCGAAATGGCTAATAATGTGCCACTTCACAGATTCTTCCAAATGATACTTCGGAGCCATACTAAACCGTTTAGTCCTTACACACTGAAATCAACACTGTATTGCAAAAATTCCCTCAGATTTTCACTTTGCGCAGAGAGCTTGATTTAGTCGGATGACGGAACACCTTGATTTACATACCAAAAAGCGTTTGATCACTATTGATTGAATAATGCTAGTTACACTTGTCTTTCACATATTCCCTGAACAATTGATTACACCGATTGGGTATGTCATGGAATATAATTATTTTTGGGTATGAAAAGATAATTTTTGACATGAGTGTATAACCCCATTTCATTTCTCATGCCATCCACATGATGTTCGATGAAACGGTATACACCATAGTAAAGCTATTCACCTGTCTATGTTTTTTGAGAAAACACCAATCTTTGAGAAGTTGTCTCAAGACCTTTTAAAGGTCTTTTAACAGTAAGGGTGTATGACCAAGAGAACCAAGGCATAGGACCCTCCTTCAGAAGTTGGTCTTGTACTGAGCAGTGATGAGATTGCCTGAACTTGTTTGGCTAATCAAAATCATCTAATGGCAAAACATCGATTTTGAACATCTACCATTGGGAGCAGTTTTTCCAAATAAATGTTATAAGTGTATTAAAAAAAACTATTTGGAATGATGGTAGTGGATAAGGAAAATCACTACCATCATGTTAATCTACTTTAGCTAATGGCGCAATTTTATAATTGTCACAAGTCAATACCAATTGGTTACTCTTAAGACACCCAACTAGGCAAACTTTGACAACTGCACAGTGCATAATGATTTAACCATCTAGGCATATACAATGATCAGATTTGAATGTGTAAATGTGACAATAATGCTTTGAAATATCTTTAAAAGTTTCAGAAAGAGCAATTTTACTCTTGGCTGATTGGTTTGTGATGACTGTTCAGTCATATTCTATACAATTCTATCAAATGACCAAAAAAATAAAATAAATTGCAATTTAAACAGGAAAGGATGATTAGTTCAGAAATGAAGATCATGTGCAAGCAAGTCATTGGTTGTGGAACCATTTAAACAAAATGCATTTCAACAAAACATGAAATTAAGGTATTTTAGTACAAGTGAGTAGTACTTTAGTTTAAGGTACTACACACATTCCTCTGTAAGAGTAACAACTTGTTTCACAGCTCAAAGATGATAGAGCTTTACTGATGCCAGAGTAAATTAAGGATGATAGTTTTTTCAAACACAATTCATTTTAAAAAGTTAAAGGCATGGAAATTTGAGCAATCCAGTACAACTATCATATCAATGAGCAAATTAAAATAACTAGAAAAGTAAAAAATGAAGACAACATATTGCATTCATTTTGACAGTGTAAATGAGATACTTTCAAACCAAATTTTTTCTAAACAAGACGATAAAACACCAGGGGTCAATCATCTTATTACTAAACTATTTTGTTTTTAAAATTTGAATGTACTGAGCAAATAACATGAGATCTACATGCATTATTAAAAAAAAAACATACACTTTTCCTCGCAGGATTTAACGTCTTGTAAAAATATTTGCTCAAAATGAGAATACTAAATGCAACAGCTATGCTCACTACAAAATATTCAACAGGAGGTAAACATTCAAATAGATATACATTTGTGTTTTTTATCAAAGGAACAACAAATATTTAAATGTACAGTATACAGGGTAAAAAATTATAAACTGAAATGTAAACGTACCAGATTGAAGATTCATGGAACGCTGAATTTCATTTCACCATTTTGACAGAAAATTCCAATAAATAAATTTAGTACAAAGTAAATTGCAACCTTTGACTGTTTAAAAAAAAAAACGTGGAAAACTAGATTACAATTTCGTTGTTTCATTCCGTATGTAAAAAGAAAGTTAAGAGCTCTTCGATTTGATTAACAAAATGACATGCCGGTTATTTTCCCTCACCGAATTTTAAAAACGAAAGTACCAAGAAGAGTACGTATTGTAATAGACAGGAGATGACACTCGTCAGGCATTGGGTTAAAACCATCCTTTCTCTGATTCGTAACCGCTCTTATCAGATGACGCTGTTGCGCTAAACAACTGACTGTAACCCCCTAAATTTTTAGAAGGATCGAAAATTATTAGGCTTTCTTTCTGGTGATAAGAATACTATCAAAGATTATTATTGGAAAATATTTTCATTTTCACGAGGAATATATTCATTATAAAATATAGAATTTGTATAATCTGTGAGCGACAATGAATGGAACAGCATGTTTGTAATCATGATGTGTGTATGTATACAGACAGACGTCAGAAAGATCGGTGCGAATTTAATATTTTGTTGTCTTATGTATTGGTATTCATAAAGAACAGCTTCAAATTTGTTTTAAACGAACAAACATCTTCTGTCCTCACGAGTATGAACATAAACTCAATATCTAATTGACAAAATCGATTTTCATGTCAATTTACAATTGCTTTTGGAAAATGAGTTTTAAAAATTAAAACTGTTTTAAAATGAATCGTCATAGAGTCCTGGAACTCTCTCAAGACCAAAGTAGCTATGTAATTTCAAATTGAAACGTTTTTAAAACGTAATGAATGGCTATGGAGTTCAAATCCTGAAGCATATGATGAACATTACGGATTCATAAGTAGACCTCTAACTTTCGACTTCTAATTTCTTCCTTTATTTTTTTCCTAATTTATATTATCTGAACTCTGATTTAGATATCAGAAACAATTATGTTCATATGATTACTCCTTTTGAGAGAAATGATTGTGAGTTTTGGCTTCCCTTACGGCGTTGTCGGCATTTTATCCTTTGCTATTCTTGCTAGCTGTCTCAAAATAAAATCTGGTAAGTTTGTTAACTTTCATTAGTTGTGTAATACATTGAACGTACTTTTAAGCAAACACTTACTTCAAGAAAGGGATGAATACTTTAACTCATTTGTTCATTGTACTCAACCATCCATTGATTCCTCTTTTTATTGTTTAATCTTCATTAAAAAGACTATGTTTTTTTATTTTCTAGCTGATACATCCTTTTTCTTCATTCTTTTCTATACAAATCATTTTGCTTTATGTTAGAATTCACTAGTGTGCTTTATATAGTTCTTGTAAGATTAACTAATCTTATGTTTGTATCCAAATATCCATTGTTTTGTTATTTAACAGAACTAATTCTAACTTGTCTACTTTCAAAACAGTTTAATTTTTAGCAAGAAAGGTATAGTTTCTCATGAACAAAAAAAATTAAGAAAAACAAGTATAAATTGTAAAATTATGAGCAACCACATTGAAACATTTAAAAGCTTTTACGTTGTTGTTCCTTCCTTCTTTTATTTTAATTGTTTCGAACCACTTGTACCCTTTTTGTATGGATGAGAATGAACATCTATTTGTATTTGTGAGAAATTTGTCATGTAGTTTTGTTGCACTAAACATTAATGTTAGTATAGAAAAATAACACCAGTGTAATTTAATCTACCTATTTATATTCATAATTATTTTAGTAGCTTCAGGTGTTTCCAACATCTGTTATGTTTTCACGATGTTAGTTAAACAAATGTGATAGTTCAGAGGTAAAGGAACCAATTGGCAATTTTGCATATGACATTGCACATTAGATTCATTACTTTTTAAAGTGGATTTAGATACCATGTCATTCTTGAAAACAGTCTAGAGTTGAATTATTTTTTAATAAGATTTAAGGCCAAAAGTAAACATTCCATTTGAAAGATAAATTTAAAGATGCTTTGAATTTTCTTGCTTGCTTAATGGTACAAAATGTGTAAATTAAATTGGAATTATTTTAAAGACATACATTTTTTTAAATTGGTGTGAAAAGCTGTATTTAACGAGACTCCAAACTTAACTTGGGACATTTTTGACTAGACCTTTTCCTTATAAACTCTTACAAATAAATATTTTACTATTTTTCAGTAGTTATGGCAGGGATATATGTGTTTGGGGTTAAGAAGGTAAATCCTCAAAAAGTGTTTTTAATCTACATGTATTGAAATAATTTTAAAACTTATTTTAATAATTCTTACTAAATACTGAAAAGAGCTATGTGGTTACTACAAAATAGCCCTCAAAATAAACAATTGAAAAAGTCAGTATTGTAAATTGAAATATGATTTTGATAATTTGCAAAGTTTAAATACTTAAGGTGTAAAATGGTAATTATTTTAGCAAATGCAGGTTACATTTTGTACTTTTCCATATATAAATGCGAAAGTTGTGGGCTAAAAATGAATGATTTTACATAAAATATACATATTATGAATCAGCATTATATTATAACGATAAATGCAGAAGATATTGTTACAAAATCTGAGCAATCACTTTGACCTTAAGTACTACAATTGTTTCATGTGTTACCAGCTGTACGAGACATGACAGTTTATGCATGTAATCCTAAGAAACCATTTATTATAGAATTGTGTACAGACAGGGAATGAAAAAATTATTTTTTTAAATGTCAAGATTTGTTTAATTCAAATTACAACTATGATTTAAATTACTTTTTCTCTTATAAGTTTAAATTTATTGGATGTTAGGCATGCAATTTAATGTACAGTTTCTGAGTGAAATAAATATTAATACACATGAAGAGGGTTCTGAAATAGGCATATCTTTACATATTTAATATTTTCACATCAAATGTAAGAAAAGTATTTTTCAAAATGAAATTTGGGGAAAGTACATTTAAAACATGTAATACAGGTGTAATAAGAATTTTTTAAATGTTAGTATAAATAAATATCCTGCCGCCCCTTTACTGTTCCATCTCTTCATTTGAATTCAGGGGAGGAAAAAATAAAAATAATTTAGGACCTAATCCAATATTTTACGAGCCAGGGCCCTTGTAATACATATAGTACTAATATTTTTTCGAACACTGAGTATATCGCAGAACTCATTACACACACACGCACAGTAAATAATATGCTATTTAAAGTGCAACTGAGGCAATAAAAATAACATTTTTACTATGTATATTAGATGTTTTGCTCCTTTTATGGCCTAAAAAATAAAAAAATTTCTTATGAAAAGAAACATTTTTTTTTTACAGAAACAGAAAATATAGGCGCCTGACCAAATTTTACACTAGAAGTTATTGTGCCCTGATTTGAATTACATTATATGAATTCATAATGTATTCAAGATGAAAATTAACAAGTCGGGTTTTTTATAAATGCCTTTGTTCCATTGGTAATAAGCAGCACATCTGCATATTATGGCTTATTGATGACATAGTTGTCTACTCACTATAATCTTAATTAGTCCTCCAAGGCCACTGTAACTCAGTGATTTTGCCCATGTGTGAGTTTTCTGAGGCATGTTTAATTTCTGTAACCTTGGGTGTATTTCCTCTGTGTCAGTAAAACTTTCTTGCTCGGTTTTTAACATTAATGTTATGTAATCGTGATTAATATTCAATTATCTGATGAAAAATGACATTATTGAGCAAGTTGGCGAGATTTTTAGGTTGAAATGGGTTGACATATATACTGTAACCATCATAACCCTACCTCCTTGTTTTCATAATATCTTTCATGCATCTATATCAGAGGTCCCCAAACTTGTTTGTCCTCTAGAACCTGTGCCGATTTTTTCTGTTTTGGATAGACCCCCTGCTTTCCTAATGATTTTTTACAAATTCATCAACTTTAAATGTGTTTTTGAAGCTGACACAGAGCTACTCACTTTGATAAGGTTTACTGTAGAGTGGAAAATTTTTAATAAAAAAAATATGTTGTTTTATAGTTATACATATATTAATTAAAACGACATCAAATAAATACACAACAAAATCAACGATTTAAATGGAAGGGATGAGCCTGAGGCTTTGGTAGCAAAATTTCAATATTTGACTTCAATTTAGTCAGGTTTAACCTTAAATCTCCTCAACAAATGATTTCCAATTTTTTTGTTTTTTTGTAAGGAGATTGGTAACTTTGCTGAAACCTCTTTCCACGAGGTATTATTCCAATCAGTTCTTATAACATGAGATATGTTTCCTCACTGTCACTGTATGGATTGATAAACCACTGTGGTGTTTCCTAGTTGATCTATATATATTTTTGAAAATATTTACTTGATACTTTTCTTCTCAAAATTTGGAAAACAAATAAACTATTGGTGTGCGAATAGTATCTATTCGTTACTAAAGTATCCGATACTTCAAATATCCAAATTACTCGCGATTACCTTGTACAAAATGTATTTGTTTGAAAAGCAATCACAAACACATGCTCATGGATGGTTCAATGTGTTTGTGATTACTTTTGCGTCTATGAAACCAAAAATAATTATAATCACACAGACAATCAACTATACGAAAATATGAGTCTCACTCACTTAATAATATGTAGTTAGAGAAAGTGTTTATGTCCCATCCACCTATGTGCCTCCCTTACGCACCTGTTGTTGCTCATATGAAAAAAAAACTAAATATCTCTTATTCTTACACCCGAAAGTGCATGTCTCTTTTCATGCTTACTTTAGGCAGAGAAAAAGTAGAAACAAAATCAATGCGGTAGTTGACTGAATAACTAAGATGGTTTCAATATTTAATATAAGATTTATTTCTATTCATGATCACTTTACTCACTCATTCATTTGTATCCGATGCAAGTTCGCATATTACACAGCAAAGTAGTGTAAGAAAGTAAACATTAATACAAATGTATCGGATATTGGTTAAATACCAAACCTGCCTGGATCTGATTGAAGTAAATGAGATGCAGTAGCTGTTTGAATAACACCTTGAATAAGATGCTCTTTTAAGTTGTTTTTGCTTTGTGATATAAGCGCATAGCATTATTTTTATGAAAAATTAAATTTTGTGCTAGATTGAATTTTAAAATTCAGCCCGAGCCCGACCCAAAGATTGCAAAAAATTTGGATAACTGTGTGCCAAATCCCATTACTCTAAGTGCCATAGATTCGTCAGGACTTTGATCACAGACAAACCCTTCCTTTTATAATAGTACAGATACATCCATGTCATTGTTTCACTTATCAATTGAATCTTAGAATTTCAACTAGATGAATTCTAATAATTTATTCAGTTTTACCAGGATAGGTTATCACAGGTAACATAGTTACCTTATGTATCAAAAATGATTGTAGAGCAACAAATCAAAGTTAAAATAATTTTGTACTTCGTTTATTCATGCATGTATATGAACAAATGCTGTTCTAATTGCTAGCCAAACATTAAAAGATGAGTGTGATCTTCTTGTATGACACAGACTAGTTACACTAACAATTCGGGAAGTCCATAGAATAAAATTTTTTGGACTCATTCAAATGTCAAAAGGTCGAGTATTTATAAACTAGTGCTATTTAAAGAAATTTTGGTTTAAGTTACAAAAATTCCCTGAACTAATATCTTGATCATACTTTTCACACAGTGTTTCTCTGGTCTGAAGGCAGACGACCTTGAAATATAATTTCTTCAGAGGTGATGAGAGTCGTTAAGGGTAAAGGCTGCGATACACATAATCACTATCAGGGCATGCCAATTTAAATCAAGTGATTTTTATTTTTTTAAATCTTTGATTCAAATCAAACTTTAAATCTTATTTTATAATTTAATTTTAATCAGGTAAAAATGAAATAACTTTGGACAGAATGCATGTTCTTTTATTCAAATAAGTTTAAAACTTTAAGAAATTATTGGGGAAGTGAAACATCACTTAATGTGTTTCAGAGCGATTTATTTTGTTTATTTTGTTCAGTGTATTTGTGATATTCAAACCTCGTGTGTTAGAGGGACCTGGACCCAAACAAAAAAATTAAAGGACCCAAGGAGTTTTAGTCTCTAGAACTTTATTCCTCTTCTGGGGGGGGGGGTAAAGAGAGATTGAATCTGCATGTAAGGTTATTTGCAATATTTCCTATGCTTGGTGTGTAGATGCTTTTTAACAACGTTCTTATTTAGTTTGTTATTGGAAATATTTACCTTTTTTGTATGTTGCACACAAGTTTACATCTCTTAAGAGTTAGCTCCTGTATTGGAATGACAACTGACCTACTAATATTTCTTTCTGGTCAATAAAAACTGTCGGAGGCTAAGTTTGAGTCTAGTTCATGCATTGAAGATTATTTTTGGCTAATTTTGTTTTGTCTTCCCAGTGGAAAGTATCCATAGGCTTGAACTGATGAGCTTTCAAGAGGGAATCGGCACTGTTTAAAATTAACTTTCAGTATGTTAAAAACTAGTAAAGGGGCAGCTCATTTAGTAAACACTTTAAAATAAAATCAACTAATTTTAAATAGAAAGAATATTTAAATATTTGCAAAAGCAAAATTTTCTTCCAATATTATGCTTGTAATTAAGATAACTTCAAAGTAGATATGCTTTTTGATTTCCTCTTTGTGAAAATATTGTATTCCAGATATTTCCTTTTGAATGCAGATCAATTTGATTCCTGCAAATTTAAATTAGTTTAAATTTGCATTTTCATGTCAGTTGCAGACAAGAAAGGTATTCACAAGAAACAAATTGGTAACAAATGGGCCAAAAAATTAAAATTTGTTAATTTTTTACAAAAATATTTTTAATGGGGAATTAACATAATCGCTACTGTCTCGAATCTATACTGTGATTTGCATGTCTTGTATCTAACAAGGTTAAACATTAGCAGCAACGAATTAATAAAAAACATTAAAATCTGATTTAAACAAAATAAATCTGATTTTTATGTGTTTTTAAATCATGATTTCTTCCTACCCTGATCACCACAGGTGATGATTTATTTTGCCAACTAGCATTCACTGATTCTACTGCTATGATGCCTGATAAACACAACCTGAACCAGCACTAGATGTCAACTATAGAAATGCATTGTTTACATTTAACTTACCAACTATTTAATGAATTGACTTGTTCTAAACATTGACTCAAATGCCAACTTCCTGTACACAAATTCTGTAAAAATTATTTTTGTTCTAGTATCAATAGATTACTTTTATCTAACGTTTCAAAATTTTATTTCATGAATTTATTCTTTGTAGGTTGCAATTTGTGTTTTTAAATATTTTCAAAGTAAAGCAAATAACATTGTCCGTCTTACACTTTTTCCTAATCTTTTGTTAGTTTAAGTCAGTTCACATAGCTAACTTCTCAAATATATTTTTATTTATGTTTAATTCTAAAAATTTAAACTGCCAAATAGTTGGATAAATCTTGTTCTTTCAATCTGAAAAACAATGTCAAGAATAGTTTTTGTTTACTTATTGAAATTCTATTTTACATTACAACTTAATATCTGCGTAATGCAATTTTTCTATGAAGCTTTATTAAGCACAATATTAATCTTGAATTTTTGTGAATTTGTATTATTCTTGATTTATGATGAACAAAAGAAAGTTCTGTTACAAAGTATAAAATATTCTAAAATAATGAATATTTTATGTATTCATGCATTCTTTAATTTATTTTATTACTATTTATAAGTGTTTGTGTAGTAAAACAGTTGGATTTCTGTAGGTTTTTTTTATGTTCAAGAGTTTTTTCCATTCCTTTAAAGTAATAATATTTGTAAGATAAGAATTTAGGGTACTCATAGTTTCACTCATTAGTGTAATTGTATGGCTATTTTCTCCTGAGGTATCCATCTGATAATATGTTTTTGTTAATTTTATTCAATGAAAATATTTGCACAATTTTTCTGACTGAACCTTATATTAATCATTTCTTTCACATGAAATGTACCCATCCTTCAAAAATTTTCAGACAAAACAAAATACTTTCCTGTATTTACCCATTCTCTTAAATGTTACTCCTTTCTTTAAAATAATATTTGACATAGTTTTCTTGTATCGATGTTGTAAATATAATATACCAGACATGAACAAAATGTTAATTCTTATTCCATTGAGGGCATTACCCAAATTTCTAATAATATATACAAATAAATTACAGAGTATAAAATAAAATAAAATAGAATACCATAGCACACCCCGGCAAGAAAAGTAACACAACTTAAAAAAAAAATCTAGTTATGTCATTGAAAAATATGTATGAGGTGACCCAGCATGTTATATTACTATTGTATAGAATATAATAGAAGTGACCACCACACACACACACACATAAATACTTACCTAAAATTTAAAAGAAGCTTATATTATTTCAATAAAAGTTTTACAGTATCCTTTAAGTTGATTCTCAAATTCTGAATTTTGAGTAGTATCAATTTTTTTGCCGGGGTGCGATAGGATCTATGAATTTAGAATTGAAAGTTGAGTTGCAAGTTTCTATGGATACACTTGCTAGATATATTTATTAACCTATTTGATTATTGTTTCATAAATCACATTGCTCTGTATTAAATTTGTTGGACATCAGACACAAATCACAGTGTAGTCTGTTTTAAGTTACATTAACCATTAAAATATTTATGAGTGAGATTAATGTATTTGAAAATGTAGCAGGGTTAATTTTTAAAAGATTGAAACGCAATATAGGAATTAGTAAAGTTAATCACACATTACGAATAAATAGCAGCACAACAAATACCATAAGCAATGTTTTCCCATCTGGTTCTTGAGCATTTTAGATTAGTTTGATTTTCACCGATAACTGGTGCCATCAACTTTTTTGGACCTAGATAAATAAGTTTCCAGGATCTCACTAACACCACATATTGTAAAGTTTTGTATAAAATTAATCAAAAATCAGATTAATTTAAGAATTTCTTTGCATTATATATTTATCATAAATGTATAGAATAGTTATTTTTATATAAAGTAATTCATTTGTTGAAGAGTTGTTTTTGAGAAGAAAAAAAAATCCAGGCACCTATTGAAAATAAAATAAAAGGAACTTGCAATGCAATTTATGGAAAATTTTCTACTTCTCACTAATATTTTGCATGCAAACGTACTAATTTGTACTTTTGGCATGAAAATATACATAAATTGAAATAAAATATGCTTATTTTTCAAAACTTCTCTGAGCATTGATAAATATTTCAAAGCTTTATTCCAAGCACACAAAATGATTCATACACATACAAGAAAATTAAGCTTTTCTTTGCTATTACTCTTATTTTATGCTATTTATTCTCTTGAAACATGTCAATTGATTGGCATTTTGAGCTTGCAATAAAAATTCACAGTTATTAAAATAGCCTACCGCTTCAATCCATAATCTCTTTTGTTAGTATCATTATATGAGTGAATTCAATACAAATTTCAATTCCATTAATCAAAATAGTTATGCTAGCAGTGCTAAGAATTCCTAGGGTTCAATGTATAAATTTTCCCATTAAAATTTTAATAAAATTTACCAACATATTACACAAAACAAAATGAAAATATTAAAATTCCCAATTTTAAAGATTTGTGTGAAAAATTGGAATGCTTTTGTGACACTGCAGAAACCTTCAATTGTGACTAAGTGTATTCTTTTCACATAAACAGACTAAATTAACTTATAAAATAACATGCATCTTGTGGAAAATTATTTTATTTTCAATTTTTGTAAACTTAATACAGAAAGGAAAATGAAATTTAAATCAATGATTTTTCAACAAAAAATAACTTGATTTAAATCGGCATACCCTGGTTAATATTGTACTATTTAAACTATTACGTTCTGAGAAGCATTATATATAAAGCTATGTATAATCAACATGCCATTTTGTGACTCAAATAACTGTAACTCGAGTATGTAAAACTCGGCATATACAAACAAATATGCGGTATATTCAAATAATTTGGTTTAATTTCAAGTTTTCTGTTCATATAATTTTTTTGCTATACTTTTATGGTATATCGTTCGAACCTGCCAACTTTTCTGGCATTCTTCCATAAAAGTGAGTATTCTAACATTTTACAATCCGGAAAAAACGTTTTTAAGATTTTCTTCTGTGAGAAAATTTTCTAACATGCACCAATTATTTGCAGTTTGGCGCCATGTTGTCGTAAAACTTCTTTGGCGTGAAAATATGCAGAAAAATTACCTGCTACAATTTTAATTGCCTTTTTAGTGTATATTTGTCGCCGTTTTTAGTTGAAATGCTGCCTAATCAGTTACGCCGAGTTCTTTCTCCAAGCTCTGCACCTCAAAAGTTTTTTCTATACCTTAATGACTTCTGTATATTCTTTCTTGGAGATTGGCAGATATGGTATGTATTTGACGGGAAATGTAGTAACTCCAATTCAAACAGATTTTGAGTTTCGAATTAAAAAACTTTGATTCAAATGAAATAAACTGCCTAAATAAAAAAATCAAATAATGTAACCCATTTTCATTTTGTGCGGCAAATAATGTCAACAGTTAGTTCCACTACAATTCAAGTAGGAAACATAGAAACACAGCATAACTGATTAAATATGACATACAGTAATACCCCGGTCTTCGCGAACTCGATAGTTACGCGGTTATAATCATTCGAAAATCTTCGGATAAAATTTCCAAGCAAACATTAAATGGTGTCTGGAAGAAACTTTGTCCATTTTTTTCAAAATAGAGACTGAAACAACGGTAGAAACTGACCATGTCGCTCATTTGATAGAAGTTGTTAATCTTGCCAGGCAAATAGATTTGGAAGTCAATGGTAATGTCAACGAGGTGTTGGATTCACATAGTCAAGAACTGACAGTTGATGAGTTCAGAGATACGTGAGCAAAACGTCACTGAAGTATTCCACACTACAGACTCAGTTCCACCAGAAAAGCACATGACAATTGCAAGCTCTACAAGTCTCAGCTCAATTGAAAAAAAGGCGTACAAATTTTAAAAAACATACTCCAACGAAGAACGCGTTATAGCTACAAAGCAAGGAATGAAAAAATTAGCTTGCTACGAAGAAATTCTGCGTGAAAAAAAGAAGGCATTGTGTGTCGTTAGACGAATTTGTTAGATTTTATGAAGCCATCGACATCAAGATAACTTTTTTGCGTAACTCGTTTATTTTTTTGATATTCTGTATTAATAATGTAAAGAGAATGCAATTTCATTAAATTTTTTTTTCTAAACCAGTGTTTTTGTTACTCCGTAGTCCCAATTAAACAAAATTTATATGCAAAGTGTTGTTCTCCAACTTACGCGAATTCGACTTAAACGATTTTCGTCGGACCTATCGCGTAACTTCGGAGTATTACTGTATTTATAATAGTACGCATCTCACTTTTATACCTTAAAAATAAAATTTGTTCATAATGAATATTTTGCTAGATACAACGCTAGAAATGTATTCAAATATGGGAGTTATAAATTAAAATTTTAAGAATACTATGATGGGCATGAAGTTTTTCACAAAATAGCGATGATTAAATAAAGAAAACTGGTAAAAGTATACATTTTTAATGAATGCGTTGACTTTACGATATACTCGCCTCAAATCGCAACCACTAATAGTTTACGATCTCATTGTCCCATTCAAGATGGAGCGCAATGTGTGTGTATTTAAATTTTTTTATATATAGTTCTCAGAAATTTCAAATCTATGAACAAAATCTTGCTTTTTAAAACTGTTTATTTTGATGTGGTAAGCTCAATTGTGAAATTCTTGCATTCTGTTAACTCATTTTGATCATTAATTTCTGCTGTTTATTCCTCTATATATGTGGACTAGAATTTACAGTATTTTTTATGTTTGCTCTATTCTTTGAAAAAATTACAAAATAACTTAGTCGATTTGCTATTATAATTTTAATGTGAAATAAGATAAATTCATCATACCCATTGGATTTCTCTGAATTTTCATGCAAATACAAATGTTTTCAATGAATTTTTTCTTCATTTGATTCTAAATAAAATTGTTTGTTATCTGTTGCCACTTAAATTTAAAAAACATTTTACTTTCTGACTTAATTGCAATTGCAAAAACCATTTCTTATTTAAAACTTTTCTTAAATTTTCCACTCGTGTTTATCTCAAAGAGGTTAAAACCTCTTTGATATATTTTTGATCCTGAATAATGTGTGTTAGTCTCATTGATGCTGCTCGAAGTTGCTTCTAAACTGCACAAGTCCAAAATTCCAAAACTTCTCCAAATTATTCATTGACTTCAATATCAACTTTAAAGCTATTGTGTGATGATTTTGCGAATTTTACTTCATAAAAAATGTATGTTAATAGAGCCTATATTCAGATAAAATATTCATATTTGCGTTAATTAAAAATAAAGCATTTTCTTTTTTATACAGTCATCTTTTTTTCATTTGAATCTATGTGTATGTTATTCAATAATTTTTCTCGTTCCCTTGACAACCCCTTCACGTTTTTATCCTGAATGAAATGCTGTTCTGATGTATAGAAATTGCTTCTTCTAAATGATATTGCTTTCGCTTTGGATTGTAGTGTAGCGTGATGAGCAATACCTGGCGCAATTCGGAAAACTCGCCTCGTTTCTGAATATGCGTAACGCTTCCTTCGAACTGATTTCTCCTGGGTTCGTAATGTTTTGAGTGTTTTTATTCTTTAGGGGCCTGTTTTTTAAACATCGTCCTTTGGTTCGTTTGCTTTAAGGGTAAAATCCTTTTCAGAAGTAGGATGGCGATTTTATTCTCTATGCCAATGTGGCTCCTAAGCTTCCAATGTTTAGTTTTCTTTGTGGTAAATTGTATGTGTGATTAACATTTATAACTCTGGTGTTACTTTACAACTAACTTACTAATTATTTTAATAAAGCATGCGTGTTAATCTGCTTTTTAGGTCGAGTATTAAATGAGTACATTCTTCATTTCGAACCTGTGTTTTTTGATCAACATTTCTTGAGAGACCAACATCGGCGCTCTATTCGTTCACCTATGGACCGGTATTTTACTCTTCAGTTCACAGCTTTTAAAAGGTAATGTTTCTATATTGTATAAATTTTTAAAATGCGTGTCTATTTTTTCGTGTAACCTGGCATTTTGTGTTTTATTACAAGTTCTGGTAAAAAATAATAAACAAATTTTTAATATTAACATATTTTTTCTGCTTAATATTTTGGACCTTACGCCATAAAACCCAAATATCCAATCCAATCATGCTTAACATGATTCAGTTAGATTAATAATGTTTAGAATGTAGATACGAATTTTTAAAAGAAAATAATTATCTGTAATTAGGTCTTCAGTTGTAAATGGCCCTGGAAAATTTTGATCTTTGACTTCGTACTAACCATAGACCTGTTTACATAGGCTAAGATTTAGCACACAAAATGTCGGGCCTGTCCAAATTTCTAGTAACAAAACTATTTTTTTATAAAATATCAAAATATTTTATTCTGATAGAGTGCGTATTGCTACTCAATACTTTCATTTCACCCTCCGAAAGAAACTTTTTTCTGCTTAATGGTAGTTTTATGAATTACATTTTTAGAATATTTAATAATACAAATTTAGAGTTAATACATTTACAAAAAATTATCGTCTAGTTTCGACAAGTTTATTTAAATGTACTTATTCTGATAAAGTATACTTCAAATTTCACATGCAATTAATAATTTTCAGCCGTGCAAACACTTCGTGGTTTTTCTCACTTGGCAATTTTACGTTTAACTATTGTTCTAATTACATTGGGAAAATACTTTGATGTCGCTAAAATTGCGGATTCACTAATGTGTTATTTTCTTCAAAGAAAACATTTATTTCTACCGGTTGAGTTCAAATAAATCTAATTATTTTTCTCATTGTTAACTGCTAAGAGAAAGTGGAATATTTGTTCATTCTCTTAAATTTTTCATCCACATTGTTTAAAAGACTGTACTGTATCAACCTGGAATGTATTTCTATTGCACCATATTGAGTTCAAAATTATTTGGTCATTGAAAAGCGAATCTTATTTTAGCTCCATTCTCTGCAAAATATATTCTATTTCTGGAAAGTTTTTTTGTATTCTTTCAGGGTATTTCGTCTGCGACTGAAACGAGACACTTGGGTATTCGCCGAAGATACCAAATTCGAGAGTTCCAAATCTACCGTCCAATACGATAAAGCACGCGCTCTCGCTGGATTTGTCGAAGGTCAGTATTCTTTTATTTTGACTTTTTGTAGTTGGAACACATTTTTAATACCTTATTTTCTCTTCTACTTTCAGAAAAGTGTAGTGAGTGAAGCACGTGCTCTTGATGGGTTAGATACTTACCCGTGAATAGAATTTTTAGCTTTTATAAGTTAATTTGTGTTGTGTTCGAAAACATTTAGGTGCTAATTTCGGTTCTGAACGAAATATTCTTGAATTCCAAAATCCAAACAATGTTCAGTGAGTCAAAGTGAAATCTGGCAGACTTTACCTGATTTGTTTATGCATGAAATAAAAAACTGCGACCAGTTTTACTTAAAAGATAAATGTTTGCAGAAAAACTCGTTTTTTATGTAATTGTGTAAAATTATTTTTATATAAAAAATACTTAATTCCAGAAGAACGATTTCAAAAGGAAATGGGGCTGTCCTTGTTTTTAATTTTGAATTCCTGATATTTAGGTTGCTTGATTGGTTGCGGTGAATTTTCTTTCACAATTGTATACGAATTTGAATTCCATTGGATATCTAAATCGTCGGTAGACTAGTATTGATATCTTTAAGCTGATTGTATGATATAAATCTCATCTATTTGTTTTAGATGTCAATTCGCGTTAAAAAAAATATTGAGAATAAAATGGAAAGCGGTCGATTGGATAAAAGTTATGACATTAAATGAGCATTAGATCTTGAAAATAATTAAATCGATATTAAGAGCTCGAAATCGTACCGATGAAGTTACGGGCAAATCTGAAAACAATTGTTATTACAAAGTACTGAAAATGAAATTTATTTTTCATTTTGTATAACGTCATGAACTTTTTTTACCTTTACAAGTAGTTCTGAATTTTAATTCGTTCAATGTTCTAAACTATTCTTATTTTTCAAAAAAATAAAAATAAAACTTTAAATTGGGAAGTGAAATAAAACTTAATTTATATGAAATATTTATGAATTGTTTGGTCCAAGCTTAGCAATTATTTTAATTTTGTTATGATGTCCTGTTTCACTTTGACTCTCCTTATTTCTTTTTAATATTTCTATTTCCAGTTATTTCCTAAGTGAACGAATGAAAAACATGATTTTAAAACCATAACACGAACTTTTAAATTTCAAGATTTTATTGATAAAATCGCCGTCGACGTTTTCAAATCTTGTAAACCTTTTTATTTGTTTCGGCGGAATAAACAATAGTATATAAAAGTTTAATAAACTCGGGCGACACAGGTTTTCCTTTTCCCATTTGCGTTCGTTTCTGTCGTAATTGAGTTTTTGTGCCTTAGCACGTAAGAATAGAATTGTTCACTTTACCTTTCTAATAATTGCACACGTTAGTTTGGGTTTAAAATATTTATTGGAACCTTCGCTTTACTTTTTAAAAGTATATTCTTCTCAAATAAAAGCTTAAAAATTTTTTTTTAAAGAAAACCGTGTCTTTTCCGACTATGAATTTTGTTTAAAACAAAGTTATTTTATCCTAAAATGTCGAGTTCCTTATTTTCGAAAAACATTTTTACAGGCAAATTAGACATCAGTAAAAAGTATTTGTCATAAGAATATTATAAGAAACGCGGAATGATTCTGTCACCGTTAATATGCTGTGATTTCGTTTTCTTTAAAAGAATATTTCTGCTCCTTAAAAAATATTCTTTGTTCTTCGAGATCTCAATTTCCACGTAAGTTCCACACAACTGCTTGCTTTCTTCCGAGGATTATTTCAAGTGTTTGTCCATATTCAAAATGTATTGCACTTTGAAAACCCCTTTTCTCAGGAACAACTTTCTTGTATTGGAAAATTCTTCGTCAAGCTGCGTTTTCGATAAATTTCAGGCATCGCAAGTTCGGTATTGGTTTGCACACGCAGCTTCACTGTAAACATCAATATATTTTATCTCTCTCTTTCCACGCAGTAATATATCGGCACTTTCCTCTTTTTCTTTCACCATAAACAAATATAGATGGGGAAAAATGTCCCAGTGTAGAAAAACGATCACTGTCACAAAATCGAAAATTTGTTTCGCTGCCAAGGAGTTAGCTTAATCCCGACTCTCATCTTCTCCCAATTTTTTTTCTCTTCCTTTTCCTACCTTTTCCTTTTTTATCCCCTTTTCTAATGACTTATGGAGTCGAGCTGTGGAATTCATTTTTCATTCGTTTCCCCTATCTCATCGAAGAGTCGTCTGCGTCTCGCTTTATTTTGATTTACGGAGACTAGGCGCCATTGAAAAATGCTCGCGGAAATCCACTGTGACAGCGGACTATTTTTAATGTATCTTTTACAACCACAAGCGTGCTATTGCGGCTAAAATAAAAATTTAAAGATAGTGCTACTTAGAAAAGGTATAGGAGATAGAAAAATTAACTGGGTCGTAATTAAGACTGGGTTTGCTACAGGAAAGCGATATATTATTTTTGGATTCGCGATCGATGTATACTTGTGTGAAGTAGTTCTTGTTGTGAAAGAGCAAAAGATAAAGAACACGTATCGTGTGGCACTTTTAAATTTATTTTTATTTGAGATTATATTTTGGGTTAAATCCTTTTTTATTTTATGTACTGTGAAAACTAAATGTTTTGGGTATTTTCGATTTCTCTACAAATCTGCTATTTTGCTCTAGATTTTTCCCCCAAGTCTAGTTTATTAATTCAAACATTACTAATGCGTTTAATATGGATTTAATTATTTTGTATTATATTTATATACTTGTTTTTATAGTAAAGAGTAGCATTTACAAGTTTTAATTTTTGTTGTTTTTGTTTTGTGAAACTTCATTTAACTGCATTTTATTTGGTTTTCTTGTTTTATTTATTCAATAAAAATTATTTTGGTTATTTGTGATTTTGTTTTCATTTTAAGTATCGTCACACACGTATGCCATGAATAATACAAAACCACATTAAAACAAAAAATAATAATAGTTCGTAACTTAAAAGTTTTTTAAAACTTCTTAAACTGAAAAAAAGAACTCTCTTTGTGATTTTTTGTATTGCTAAATTTTTTTTGATTTATACACTCCAACTCAATTCAACATCTAATACAACTGTCAAAAATTATCTTTCTTCGTTAGAAGAGAAAAAGTACTAGAGTAGAATAATTCTACCTTAAAAATGACTTCTCCATACCTCTGGCTTGCTCTTTTGAATGTAACAATTTCCTCGTGCATCCTTGTGAGAAATGTGTTTAGCCCAGCTACGAGGGTTGCTATTTATATTTCTGGCCTAATAATGAAAAAACAAATATTATGATCGAAATTGGTTTTATTGTTTTTCAAAATATTCTCCATGAAAATCAATACACTTTTGCATGTGTTTGAACGAATTTTGGAAGCACTTTTTCCACTCCAATCGAGTACTTCCAAAACATGGGTTTTGAATGCATCAACTGCTTCTTCGGGTGTCGGAAATCGTTGACCACGTAATTTATTTTTGAAATTAAATTATTATTATTAAAAATTATTTTGAATTTAAAAAATCATTGGGTGCCAAATCAGGGCTGTACTGCGGATGACCCATCAATTCGATCTTTTGGCCGGTCAAAAAATCCTTTGTTTGAGTCGATGTGCGAGAGCTCGCATTATCGTGGTAAAGAATGATTCGCCTCTTCTGCTTTTTTCGAATTTCTCCGATGACTTCTGGCAAACAAATGGTCGTGTACAATTCAGAATTGACCGTCCTGCGTTGCTCTAACGCCACTGTTGCCACGTGACCGGTAATATCGAAGAAACGGGCAACCATTTGCTTTTTCCGCGAACAACTTTTGTTGGATTTGGCTCGTCTTGGAAGACCCATACAGTCGATTGCTGTTTTGTTTCGGGCTCATATGTATAGATCTATGATTCGTCACCTGTATAGATGTTATACATAGCTTTTGATGTACCTTGAACGTATTTTTTTAACATTTCCTTGCACCAATCGACACGAGCCTTCTTTTGAGCGTTTGTCAGATTATGTGGGATCCAACGCGAACAAATCTTTTTATGGCCAAATGTTCATATAATATCTTATTGATGCTTGTCATACTAATGCCCAAAGATGCCTCAATCTCACGGATGTCACATGGCGATCTTGCTTTATCAGTTCCTGCACAGCATCGATATTTTCTGGCACAGCAACCGATTTTGGATGACCTTCACGGAATTCGTCCTGGAGCAAACGTCGACCACTATTGAATTCGTTAAATACCAGTTTTTTACAGTGCTGTAGGATGGTGCTTTATCGTTGTATAAAGTTCATCAAAGAACTCTTGTCTTGATAATTCACGTCGAAAGTTTTGAAAAATAATCGTACGAAAATGTTCACGAGTCGATTCCATTTTTTGCCTGAGATGAATTTTTCAATTTACTGTAAACAACACAAATCACGGTAAAATAACTAAAAGTTCTAAAGAAATTATGGTTAAAAATATTAAATTATCGTTTGCAAACGTCAGCGGTTGCCTAGCAACACTTACTGTTGCCGAGGCCTGAAATATAAATAGCAATCCTCGTATAACAAACCTTTTTTATTCCAACCGATATTTTAATATTTATTTAAATTTAATATTATTTCGATATTTTAACCAACAGGCAAGAGGTTGTTCGAGAAAATCATACTGTAATATACAGTCCATTTTCTAGGTTTAAATATTAAAATCTTAATTATGTATTTTTTTATAGCAAAGCTATGAGAAAAGAACAGAGAAAAACATACTTTTTGTGCAAACAAGTATTAGGCCGTCTGAACATTGGTACAGCCTTGGATAAAAGTATAACGTCGGGCGAAAAATAGAAAACTACTGCCATTTCAAACTATGCAAATTTTTTATGACCTAAACTAATGCTAACGAATAATAAACTAAAATGTATTTGTACAAAAAACCAACTAGTAGTTTTTGGATTTTGTAAAAATTATAAAAATCGGCGGATGGCAGCTAGGATAAAAGTATTAAGTCGTCTGCTGATTAAATCCATCTGAAAAATAAATAAATCTCCGATTCTCGAAACGAATACAGGTTTTGTGGGTACATAATTTTTTTATTCTCGAGTATTTTAATATAATGCCGAGAGTATTACACTTTTCAGAAACTGAAAAAGGCAAAATACTAGCTTTTAAAGATGCTGGTTACAGTGGTGCTGAAATTGCTTGAAAAATTGGAAGATCGAAGGCTGTAGTTAACCCAGGCATGGGAATCTTCCTCGGATCTCCGCTTTTTGTGTTTTTTTATTTCATGTTTATTCCACTTTTCAGCAATTTTCCGCGATTTTTTGTAACATGATTTTGGCTGTTTTTAAGAATATGACGTCATTAGTGTTTCTAGCCAATGAGAGTATATTTCAAGCTTTGAAGAACCGAATGTCCATGTGATGTTTTTATATACTAGGTCTCCGACTCCTTCTGGCAAATCAACCAATCTCCTGCTACGGCGAAACCTGCGCCCACTGCTCGCCTCCGTTCATTGACGTCACGGCGAGTTTCATTGATGCTTTTATTCCCGTGAGCCTTGGTTTCATGAAGGCCGTTTGACGCTGAATGTCTGCGCGAGGAACAATTTACACTATCGTAAAATTATACTTTTCATCACTTCTAATTTATTTATGAAGCAATTTCAAAAATAATTGCACCGTAAGAAAGAGTACATTCTAATGTTTCCTGCGATGTTTTCAAATTTAAAAACTAATTGTAATAAGATATAGATATGCCAGTTTAAAAAAAAAGTAACGAAAATATCCCAATTTTTCCAGAATTAAAAAATATCAGGAACCAAATTGAAATTTCTAAAAAAAAAACTGCATTGTACAACAATTCACATTTAGAGGCACTCTAAAAAAATCACGGCTGAAAACTGAAAATTTGCAAGTTTTTTGCTTACTCGCGTCAGAAATTTCGACTTTTAACACTTAATGCACCCTAATAGCCGCATCGGGGGGAAAAATATTTTTCATCTTGTTCCCTGTACAATTTTGAACAAACCATGTTAGTTTCGTAATTTTCTGATCCGTACTTTCTCGGAAAATCGTCTAAGAATCGAGCAAAAAAAAGCGAATTTTGAAACCTGCGGCTGCGGTGGTAATTTAATAAAAAAAAAAAGAGACAAATCTATCTAGTTATTTCGGATGGCCAATATTTAGCACGTGCTCGTAATTCACCACTTTTCCCGATTTATGGTCCACCATCAATCTCTCTATATTAAAAAAAAAGTTACCGCCGACGCCGCAGGATTGAAAACTTGTTTAGCTCGATTCTTAGACGGTTTCCCGAGAAAGTACTGATCGGAAAAAAATGAAATTAACATGGTTTGTTCTTCATCGTATTCCCTGGACAATTATAAGGATTTTTTTCCGATGCGGCTATTAGTTTAGTGTTTATTAAAGGTCAAAATTGAAGAAGCGAAATTTCTTCCGCGATTGAACAAAACACATACAAATTTCCAGTCTTCAGCCGTGAGTTTTTTTAAAGAGTACCTCTCAACGTAAATTTTTGCAGCTCGTCGAGTTTTTTTTTTTTTTTTTTGATATTTCAATTTGGTTCTTGATAATATTTTTTTTTGAAATTCGGAAAAAATCGGGACATTTTTGTTATTTTTTTTTAAACTGCCGTATCTATATCTTATTACTATTAGTTTTTAATTTTTAAAATATCGCAGTGTACCTCAGAATGTACTCTTTCTTACGGTACTATTATTTTTTTAATTAATTAAAAATTAAATTGGATGCGATCAAAAGTGGGTCATACAAAATTCGGAATCTTTGGATATTTTCGCTACTTTTTGTTAAAACCGTTTATCTACAGCTAAAACCATTATTTTTTAAATTTGAGAACATCACTGAATAGATTACATTACACTCTTTCTTATGGTACAATTATTTTTCAAATTGGTTAATAAATAAAATCGATGCAATTAAAAGTTGGTCATACAATTTTCGGAACTTTCACAGATCGTAATTTCCTATACAAAACTAAAACTGTCATATCTATATCGTATTACTATTAGTTTTTAATTTTGAAAATATCGCAGTAAACTGAGAATGTACTCTTTCTTACGGTGCAATTATTTTTAAAATTGGTTCATAAATAAATTCGATGCAATCAAAAGTTGGTGATACAAATTTCGTATTTTTTATTTCGCGGAGCAAATTCCGCACGCATATGAGGGTTGTATTTTAACTATCGGTTTTGCCAGATATCAAATTTATCGTAGCAACAATCGCCATAAAAACGATTTCTTTTTATTTAGCGAGAAAGAAGGATCGCTTTTTTCCATCTGTTCTCAGACGGTTTACGGGGGTTGTCTGTTTTCACGGCATCTGTTCTCAGACGGTGGTTGGCGAGCAGGGGGCGGAGCCCCCTAGTTATTTATAAATTCACTAGCCAATGCGTGGCCAGCACAGCGTTACCCGTAACAATTCCAAAAAGGTAGAAAACATTGGTACAAGGGAGAAAAAATACTAAATCTATTAAAAACGAATTCCCATTTGGTTTGTTTCGCAAATGGGAATTCGTAGCCTATTGGATAACAGCAATAACGGAATTGAACGAGGTGTTGGTTTGCTTCACAAACCAAATGGGAAATTGTAGCCTTTTGGATAACAGCCATCACAGCGTTGCCAAATGCGGCCAATTTCGAATTAATAAAAGATATAATCGACGTGACGTCACAATCTCTTACGAAAATATAAATATTAAATTTAAAAATTATTTATTCAAAGAATATCAAATGTATCTGGGGTAAAATTTTCCGCAGATTTCAAATCCGTTGAAAATTTTAATCTATCTTTAACTATCCCGATTTTACAAAAAAGGAACTAAATAATGCCAGGCAAAATGTTTTTTATTTGTTACTAGCCACTGCGTGGCTAGCCCGTCGTAGCCCGTGCCAGTTGCTCTTGTGGGATTATTGGTTTGCTTCGCAAACCAAATAGGAGTTCGTAGCCTATTGGATAACAACCATAATGGAGTTGCCCATGACAGTTCTTTTCGTGAAGGTCACATTGCCCGTTTGGTGGTTTGCTTCGCAAACCAAAAAATATAAATATTCAATTGAAAAATTATATATTAAAACAAAATCAAACGTTGAGAAGAGATCTCTTGCGAAAATATATAAATATTTAACAGAAAATTTATCTATTAAAAGAAAATCAAGGTAACTATATAGACTAAAATGTTCCGCAGATTTCTAATCCGTTGAAATTTTCAATCTATCTTTAACGATCACGATTTTACAAAAAAGTTAAAATGTTCGCTGTGGAATCGTTTGAAAAGTGTTCCCACTTAATTGAGAGCGGAAGTTGGCATGGTTTCAAAGGCTGACGTCAATAGTGACGATTGTGACGTGCGTCAAAGGGGAAAATAGAAGAAGTCCGTTCTTCCAATTGACGGAATGAAGCTCCAAGGGTGAGAAAAACAATTAAATTAATTTAAAAATGTTCCAGATTGAATTTTAAAATTCGCTTCGACCCTGAAATTGCAAAAAATTCGGACTACCTGTGTGCCAAATCCCATTACTGTAAGTATCATAGATTCGTCAGGACTTTGCGGCCAAGAAACCAACAAACCTTCCTTTTATAATAGTAGAGATGCTTTCCTTCACTGAAATCGTAAGAGTGCAGGAAATGTAATCTGTTTATTTTTAGAACGCAAAAGTTGACGTGACGTCATAATCTCTTGCGAAAATATAAGATATTCAATAAAAATTATTTATTTAAATAAAATCATTTTTAGGTATAGATCTAATGTGAAATTTTTTGCAGATTTCAAATCCGTTGAAATTTTTACTCCATCTTTAACGGTCTAGGAGATAGAAAAAAGAATTAAATAACTCCAGTTAAATTTTTTTAGTCTGCTGACAAATTTTTCCTCCCAGCAAAATGAAAACGGAAACGAAAGAAAAAAATTTAGAATCTGCTATTTTTTATGCTGTTGCCATTCCAAAAAAAAAAACAATGCTTATAAATTCATTTAAAAATGTTCTAGATTGAATTTTAAAATTCGCCGCGACCCAAAAATTGCAAAAAAATTCGGACTATACCTGTGTGCCAAATCCCATTATTGAACGTGCCGTAGATTAATCAAGACTGATCACGAAAAAAAAAAAAAAAAACTTCCTTTGTGTATTTAATTTTACATTTTGGTTTTCCTCTTTTGTGAAATTTTGCATTCACATGTATGAGTTTACCGCTTTTTCATTAATCCTGGTAGCTATGGCAAAAAACAGTGAACAGGAAGGAAAAAGATAATTTCTCCAAGACAAGAGAGGCATATTCAGAGGCTCGCCTGCAAGCAAAAAATGTCTTCCTCGCAAATTGAAGATGAGATGCAGTTGCCCTGTTCCAGCCTACCAATAAGAAATGCACTGCATAGAAGTTAAAAGAAAAACTTCCGCAGGAACAGCTACAGTCTACGTTTATGAGCGGTGGCAACGGCCTTGGCAATTTTTTTGGCGAACTAATTTTTTTCAAAATTATTTTTCTTTCAAAAAAATTTTTCTTTTTACAACGGAAAATGAAACCTTTAAACACATTTGTGAACCCGCAGAAAAACTAAGATGCGAATGTTGGGTGAGAATACCCTGAAACTTATCAATTACACTAAATACAGTAGGCTGTTTGAAAAGAAAAAGATTAAAAAAAAATCAAGAAGTAATACAACTTGATTCGTCAGAACTGTTCTGGAAAAAAATAATAAAAACGAAAATTCCACAAATGGCAAAAAAACAAAACTCTTAAACATTTCGTAAAAAATGTAATCAAATAAAAATTCCACAACTGCAGAAATACATATAAATGACCCAATGGTACCACAAAAAAAAAAAAATTTAAGGACCAGTGCGATCAAAGGCTATTTTAAAATCAAAATAACCAATGGAAGCAAAGAAAAAATTTCAAACGAACCAATGAAATCAAACGACTTTAACGGATTTTGGAAGAACTTTCTAGAATATTCAAAATGAAAATTGAAAGTTACCGTTTGCCAAGGTTGCTATGAATACCACAATAACCGTAAAGACAGATGGGTTTCCTTAATCTACAATAATGCGTTACTAGAAGTGCGCCAAAAAATCGCCAATGCCGTTGCCACCGCTCATAAACATAGAGTGTAGCTGTACCCTTCCACTTTTTATGTGGCATATTGATTTGTGTTTAAAGTTTGCCTGGAAATATATAACGGCTGGCACCAACTGGGATTATGCGGCATCGGATGAAAAAAGTTTAATTTCGAGGGCCATACGGAATTAAATTTTACTGGTATGATCTGGCTTACAGAACACCACTTTTTTTCAAAACGCTATTCAGAGTGGGATCTGCCATGGTTTGAGTCGGATTTGCAGCCGATGGTTCAACTGAAATTGTTTTTGTCGTTAACAAAATTAATTCAGTGTTATATCAGGACATGCTGGTAGATAGTTTGTTGCCGGTTGCTCCTCTGAATGCATCAGTCGATTGGACATTTCAACAAGACAATGCATCTATGCCTACTTCGTGCTCCGCAAAATCCTGGATGAAGGCGCGAACGAGGTAAAAACTCTTTAATCAGACCAGATAGACCACTTTTATCTACCCCAAATTTACCATAAACTTTATTTTGTGTTTCAGAATACCCATAACCTCAAGTCTTCAGAAAGGCCTTTCTCTTAAGGTTGGCGGGTGGGGGTGGGGGTGGGGGGGGTGTGGGGGGGGGTAATGACGTCATCAATATGGCTGCCGCTCGAAAGTGACACTTTACTTAAAAGAACCTAGCTCCTCAACGAAGCATTGTTCTTTTTTTTTCAATTACTCGTAATGAAATAACTATTGTTTTATGTAATAACAATATATATAGTTCGTAAGTGTAATACAGAGTTTTCCTAATACTTAGCCCGAAACGTACATTTAACGAGTTTTTTTGTTTCATAGTGAATGTTTAAAACCCAACAATTCTTAAACCGTTAAAAAAATAAACAATAGGTAGGATTTTAAATGTTTGCTAAGATTGTGGGGATTTCAAAAACGTCATTAACATGGCTTGGGATGCATAACGAGATAGTAAATGGCGGTTATATACTCTTGAAACCAAGAGCTGCTTGACCAGCCCGCTGTGGCGGGGACCTTAATAGTTAACACTGGCCTCTCTGATGTATTACTATGGACTTGTAATGTATTATAATTACAAACAAAGACTAAATTATAAATTTAAAAAATAACTAATTTTTAAGTACATTTCTTCTATTGTATTGTGCGTGTCTTCACCATCTTACTTATGGACCTCTAAAATAGGTTTTTATAATTACTCTAAAGTAATATTTATCTGCTAATTAACTAAATCTAAAAATAATGTTAAATCTTACAATAGATGTCAAATTGAAAAATATGCTTTAACCCTTCTTTGCGTAATGGTGGAAATTTCCATCATAACATTGAATGCCCAAAAATTATATAAAAGAACAAGTTCACTTTAAGTTGATCGTGTCTGGATACCTTTTTAATGTCCATTGCATAAAAAAAAAACATAGCTGTCAAAAATAAGCAAGTGTCACTATCAGTAAAACGAGCTTGAAGTTGTCATTCCGCTGTTTGTTGTAGTTGCAATAAACGTATGATTTCGTTTTTAATTTTGTTTTATTATATTTGAATTTCTATTGCTAAAAAAGTGAAAATGAGTGGAAGAAAGGTTTGGAACATGTGTTTCTGTTATTTTTAGAGCAATTTCTGAAAAAGTTTACGTTTAATTTAAAAAATACCACATGATACCATCATATTGTTTAACCATTTTTCCTTTAATTTTGAACATGAATTATATCACCTTGATTTATTTCACCAATAAAGAAAAAATCATGCAAAGAATTGTTAAACAAAAACAATTTAAAATTATCACTTGCTTTCTATTTAAGCCGTTTTATAGCGTCATCGGAAGAACTGGGGTAAGAGGATAGGCCAAAACATCCCTTCATGTCCTCATGTCACACTTCTGTTCACATGCAATATTGAGAAGTCTTGCAAAAAGATCACGCGTGCATTTTACGACATGGAGTTTTTTATCTGATCCTTTTATAATTTTAGAAGCACACACAGAAGCACATTTCAAAATAATTTTTCTTGGTATTGGAAGTTCTACATTTCTTGGATCACTAACATACAACGTCTTAAAATTTTCAAAAGCCTCTGTGCCTTTTAAGTATGCACTTAGGAGATCTTTACTTACATTATCGTTCACAACATGCCCATGAGATATGTTTCTAAAAGGAGTTTCTCTGTCCATTTCTTCAAAAGGTTCTGAAAAGCTCTTGAGTGAAGATATTACAAACTCAACATCTTTCTTGTCTTTTTCGATCCGACAGTAGTATGGGGGCCACTATAGTGGCAAGATAAGGAGGAACAAGATGGCCGCCGTTTGATAAAGGGATTAACGATAAGGACGTGGGAATGACTTCCGATAAGGAATTGAAGGGGTTGATGCTTGTTTAAATTTTTGGTGAGTGAGAGATGACATAATTTTGTTGATATATTGGTGCTGTGTGTTACCAAGTAATGACTGGTAGTGCCATCTGGGGACGGATAAACAACCATAAATCTTTGGAATTAAAAAAGGATTTTCTCGGATTCGAACAGGGGACCATGGTAACCGAAAGCCGCTATGCTAACCACTGAGTCATCGAGCAGTTGTGAGAAAGAGGTGTTTAAATGTACTAATGTAGTGTAGTAGAAATGGACTTGTGTATATTTTGGAGTGGTGTGTTTTTTTATATATATTTTTATTTATATTTTAAATAACTAATTATCTATTTAATTTGGTTGAGGCCCTGACTGGTAGCGCCATTTAGTGATTTTTAAAGGAACGAAGTTATATTTAAACGTATATTTTATTTTATTGTATATATTTTCTAGTGGTATTAAAATGACAGATATCGCCATCTAGGGGTGGACAAAGTAAGAATTAGTTTTAAAAGGATTTATTTTCTAGTTGTAGACTTGTATTTTAGGATTGAAAGGGAATTTTTTAAAGAAAATAATACTCTAATAAGTCAATTTGAACCCAGCAAAAGGTAATTACGGCCAACCGTTTTTACACAAGCACTTGGTGACTAAGAAATAATTGTACCCATAAGGCAGCAAGAATACAGAGTTAAACACTGACTAGACAAAATACATACTACCAAGGATTGAAATGTCTAGAAGTCTCTGGAACTTGTGACAGTATGACTAATGATTGTTTAGCATGTGTAAGGTTAAAGAGAAGGAACGAAGTTAAACACGGAGTTTCCAATAAAAGTGACTCAAAAGAAAATTAAAAATTAGCTTTAAACTACCGAAATACACGTGTTTTGGTATCTGAAAATGTTTGGGGAAACGAAAGAACTATCTGTACTGTTTGATAAATAAGAGGTTTTTAAAAGTATAGTTGGAACATGAACTTGTTTCTTTGGTCTTAGGATTTTTGCCCTTCTACAGCTTTTTAAACAAATGATGGATTCTAGTGACAGTAGACCTGCAAAGAAAAATGTGTAGAGACAAAGAACAATGTTTTCAGAAATATTGTAAAGATTCTCTATGCTATGAGTATGGTAAATTGTTTATATATCATGAAGACTGCATATTTCCGTCGATTGGAAAACGAATTAACGTATTTAAAGAAAGGGGAAAACTACGATAGAAATTTATGGTAAAAAATATACTGTGCCTAGACAACTTGTACCATACGAAGACGAAGGAATAAGCTATACCTTTAGCGGCTCTTCTATTGCAGCCAAGCCTTAGTATCGTTTACTATTGGAAATAAAGAGAGAAGTAGAACGAATTATTGTTGCAAGATTTAATTTTGTGTTGGTTAATCGCTATAAAGATGGGGGAATGACTGTATAGGTGCCCATAAAGACAACGAGAAGGACTTGGTGAAGTATCCATTAAACCAATTTTAATTACAAAGCTTGCCACGTGAAAATGCCCCATGCCCTAGAAATAACTTAATGTTTGTAAAATTCTTGTATAAATTAGCGATAAACCTCACATGTCCCCCTGAACTGGAACTCAGTGCCAATAGGATTGAACACTACACGATAGTTTGAAAATGTTTTTATTAATATTTATGCCTATGTGAATATTATTTTTTATGCTTACGTATTATTGTTATTTTAAAGAAACTTTTTGCGTGTCTTACCACATACACTGTATTTAGGATTTTTTTTTAAATATTAGTTTTTTATGAATTGTATTTTAGAATGCAAGATCTGAAATGAAATTTTCTTTGCTATAAATATTTATGATTTTTTTTTTAATTTAGATGTTTTTACTTAAACACTAATTATACATTAGATGCTATAGCACATATTTTATTGCAGAAATTACTTTTAAATAATGTACACAAAAGTATAAGTACGAAAATATTTTTTCTTTTATTTGAAAACTTTGCAAGACCCATATTATAAACATGTTTTCTTGTAAATTTTTTTTTAATTTAACAAAAGAAAACTCGCCTATATATACCACAGACGTACAACACGGGACTTACAGAAGTAAGTTGATTAAACAAGTTACCAGTAGAACAAAGTTAACTAAACTTACAAGATTTGATGACTTCAACAAATGAGTAGATTATTCGTTCCCACTTCTACCTTTATTTCCAATAGTAAAGGATGCCAAGGCTTAGCTGAAATAGAAGAGCAGCTAAAGGTATAGCTTATTCCTTCGTCTTCGTATGCTACAAGTTGTCTAGGCACAGTATATTTTTTACCATTAATTTCTATCGTAGTTTTCCGCATTTTTTAAATACGTTAATGTTTTCCAATCGACGGAAATATGCCCAGTCTTCACGATGTGTAAACAATTTACCATATTCATAGCATAGAGAATCTTTACAATATTTCTTAAAACATTGTTCTTTGTCTGCATACATTTTTCTTTGCAGGTCTACTGTCACTAGAATCCATCATTTGTTTAAAAAATTGTAGAAGGGAAAAAATCCTAAGAAGTAAAGTAATTCAAAGAAAAAAGAAACAAGTTCGTGCTCCAACTATACTTTTAAAAACCTCTTATTTATCAAACATTACAAATAGTTCTTTCGTTTCCCCAAACATTTTCAGATACCACAACACGCGTACTTCGATAGTTTAAGCTAATTTTTAATTTTCTTTTGAGTCACTTTTTTATTGGAGGCTCGTGTTTAACTTCGTTCCTTCTCTTTAACCTTACACATACTAAACAATCATTAGTCATATTGTCACAAGTTCCAGTGACTTCTAGACATTTCAATCCTTGGTAGTATGTATTTTGTCTAGTCAGTGTTTAACTCTGTTTTCTTGCTGTCTTAAGGGTACAATTATTTCTTAGTCACCAAGTGCTTGTGTAAAAACGGTTGGCCGTAATTACCTTTTGCTGGGTTCAAATTGACTTATTAGAGTATTATTGTCTTAAAAATAATTCCCGTTTAATTCTAAAATACAAGTCTACAACTAGAAAATAAATCCTTTTAAAACTAATCCTTACTTTGTCCACCCCTAGATGGCGATATCTGTCATTTTAATACCACTAGAAAATATATACAATAAAATAAAATACACGTTTAAATATAACTTCGTTCCTTTAAAAATCACTAAATGGCGCTACCGGTCGTTCAGGGCCTCAACCAAATTAAATAGATAATTAGTTATTTAAAATAGAAATAAAAATATATATAAAAAAAACACACCACTCCAAAATATACACAAGTCCATTTCTACTACACTACATTAGTACATTTAAACACCTCTTTCTCACAACTGCTCGATGACTCAGTGGTTAGCATAGCGGCTTTAGGTTACCATGTGTGGTCCCTTGTTCGAATCCGAGAAAATACTTTTTAATTCCAAAGATATATGGTTGTTTATCCCTCCCCTATATGGCACTACCAGTCATTACTTTGGTAACACACAGCACCAATATATCAACAAAATTATGTCATCTCACTCACCAAAAATGTAAACAAACATCAACCCCTTCAATTCCTTATCAGAAGTCATTCCCAACTTCTTATTGGTGATCTCTTGTTCAAACGGCGGCCATCTTGTTCCTCCTTATCTTGCCGCTATTGTGGCCCCCATACTACTTCCTACTTTCTTGAAGGTCCTGTTTAGAGTCTGGTTTCCTGAATACACCACTGCCTTCTAACAAACTTGCTACCATTTTGATCAGTAATGGTCTAGTTTTCATCCACCTAGCCCTAGCTGAATCAGAGTTGGCAAACGCTGTAATACCAGTAAGTCTTAATGCTGCGTCAGCGTTCGGTGTTTGTTCAAGATCCATGTCAACTGGAACTCAAGAAAAAGATGTTTTAGAGGGTTTTATTGACAGACCACCTTGAGAAAGAGCCTGTTTTGCATCAAGGCACACTGAGTCAATATTTAGCAAGTTCAGAAGGTAAACAGTCATCCAGCGAGCATAGTTAGGTCTACTGCAAGCAAAAAATATTGGAGGCATTTTCTTTATAGCATCTATATACATGTTCAAATCGTTCGATCTTATACCTTCCATTTTTGATTAAAATAGTTAAGATCCTCGGGCATTGCACGCCCCTAATCACTACTCGGAGGGAAGGGCTTGAGAGACATTTCATCTTGAAAATGTTCTTTCTCTATTCAAACACTTATCTAGATAGTATGTTATCTTCCGTATCATTTATACTTTCTTCATTAAGATTTAGCATTAGTTAATTAGCAGTTAAATATTACATTAGAGTAATTATTAAAAATGTTTTAGGTCCATAGGTACTACTATGAAGACACGTACGATACAATAGACGAAATATACATAAGCATTTGTTATTTTATTTAGTCTTTGTTTGTGATTATAATACATTACAAGTCCATACTAAAACATCAGAGAGGTCAGTGTTAACTCTCAAGATCCCCGACACAGCGGGCTGGTCAATCAGTTCTTGTCTTCAATAGTAAGACAATAACCGCCATTTACTATCTCGTTATGCATCCCAAGCCATGTTAATGGCATTTTTTAAATCTTCTCAATCTTAGCAAACATTTTAAATCTTGACTATTTTTTATTTTGTTAACGGTTTAAGAGTTGTTGGGCTTTAAACATTCGCTATGAAACTAAAAAAAAGAAACCTCATAAAATGTACATTTCGGGCTAAATATGAGGAAAACTATTACACATATTGTCAATGGTTATTTCATTACGAGCAATTTAAAAAAAAAAGATTAATGCTCTACGATGCTTCGTTGAGGAGCTAGGTTCGTTTAAGTAAATTGTCAACATGTTTTCGCGGCAGCCATATTGATGACGTCATTACTCGCCCCCCTCCCCCACTCGCCAGCCTTAAAAAGGCCTTTCTGAAGACTAGGTTATGGGTATTCTGAAACACAGACTCAAGTTAATGGTAAACTCGGGTAAATAAAACGTGTTCTATCTCTTGGTCTGTAACTTATGCCACCAGAGAGCATCAAGAGCTACCAAACTGAAATGTGCTAAACGGTATGGTCCTATGCATGGGACGAGTAATGTTTTTTGCAATTCCCTATTCAGCACTCCCTGGTCCCTTTGTTGTAATTTCGGGGGCCTTCCAGTGTGAGATGCGCACATTCATGGAACTTTCTTCTTCCACTCAGTGATGAGAAAAGATGCAATCGATTTAGAAACCTTTCTAACTTCTCCTACCTATGCTCAATCAACCATTGCTGATGCTAATTTAAAACTCTATTAGCTGCTTCCTGCAAGTCATTCCATTAGTAAATATATGTACCCTTTCCCTATATACTCTTGTACCCTTTTTATACCTCCATGAACCCGTGTCGACTGTGTGAGCATACCACTGTTTCTGCTTTGGGTATTCAGTCGCTGGTCTACCTAAGGTAGCTTTTATTTACTCGTAGATGGGCTAACCAGTGATGGTGAACCTATGACGCGCGTGTTAAAAGCGACACGCATCGTTTAAGGACGGCAAACTTAAAATTTTTAAACGAGATTTAGTTTTCTCCAAAACTTTTAAGTACTGTACCGGATGAAATGGTGTGGTGACAGAATTGAAATGGTAGCGTAAAGGAATAAGATCTTTGGTTTTCACCCCTACAGCATTTATTTTAACATATTGCTACTTAGCAGCTCAGGTGTTGCTTCGTCATCTGACCGTGGTTCAAAATTACGAGGTGTTGTCCTCCGATCTTTCCCTTAAGGGACTGATTCCGGACCGTCGTCAATAGTCCGTTGTGTTGCTCTAGTATGACGTTAACTAAAAATTACCTACAGCTTAGCAGATATTTACAGCAAAATTACAGATATTTTGGGACAAGAAGGGTACGGCAAGTAAGCGAGCTTGTTCTCGCTCTCAGGTCTCAGTGGTCTCTGGAAAATTCTAACGTCTTGCAGGTCGCCTTTGAACTGAAAAACCAGATGTCTATGGAATTTTGAGTGTTCTCAAGGGGGTTGAGATTGATGAGATCGTGATGTCAGTGTAACGTCAGATGAAGAGGGGTTGTTTCAAGTGCCCAGAAATGTATGATCGATGTAATGTCAAATGGAGTGCTGTAATAGTACTTCTAGGGTTAGTTATGGACAGTTGATCACTTGAAAAGAGTTTTATGATCTCTAATTAGGGAATTCTAGAATTCTTCTGCTTTGTGTCTGCTTGATCAGAGAAGTAGCGTTTAGAGCGGTACAACTGGCGGTATAGTACTTTCCTCAAGTAAAAAATTATTCCGAGTAGGCCAGCACAACTGTACAAAATGAAATGGAGCCCATGCATACAAAGTACTACCATAATATTGTTAACTCGTTACTTGACCAATTCAGTGAAAGATTTAGTCAATTTAGAAGCCTGGAACAGGCAATTGATATTATTAAGTATCCGGATGTAGTAGTCTCCAGTACTTTGGAATTAAATGGTTTCCAATGACTGCAACTTGATGATTTGGAGGTGCAGAATTTCAAGACAGCATCTTATCTCTTATGCTTGGAGTCGATTACCGGACAATTTTTGCAAACTGAAAAATCTAGCGATTACTTTACTCGCAATTTTTTCTCCAAGTACTTCGTTGAGACCTTATTCTCGGTGTTGAATAATATTAAAATCAATAAAAGAAATCGAATGACAGATTAAATTAGTAGCGTTTGCTTGAGCTAAATGCACGAAATACCAACCTTCAATTGATGATTTAGCAAACGCAATTCTGCAACAAAAAAAGAGTCACTTATGTAAACAATTATTTATTTTTGCTTTTTTAATAAATAAATAATATAGTTTATTTTATTTATTAGGGCTGTAAATATCGCAAAATTGTTGATATTTATAGATGTGACACGGCATCCAAGTTAAGCTAGGTTTTTGACGCACACCTAACTAAAAGGTTCACCATCGCCGGGCTAAGCCCATGATAATGTAGGATTGGTTTCCACCAAAACCTCTCTCGCCCAATAGGAGTTCCCTCCTAAAGCGCCCTCTATATAGCAGTTACTTGTTCATAGATAGCTGCTAAGATGTCACGTTGATAAGATGTGTTAAGATGTTTTTAGCTAAGATGTAACTCAGATGTTATTCAATGTTTTCCTTAAGCCGACCAACCGGTATAGTGGTTAAGGTGTTAGCCTCTAGATCGGAAGGTTCCTGGTTCGAATCCGGGCCCGGGCATGGATGTTTGTAAACGTATGGTGTAGAGGCGGCTGGTGCACCTTAAATCTGTCGTGGCCGAAAGTCCTCACGTTGGGTTGGCGTGGAAGTTTGGAGAGTGGGGTGCCAGCTCAGGTGCTGCTTCGTCATCTGACCGTGGTTCAAAATTACGAGGTGTTGTCCTCGGATCTTTCCCTTAAGGGACTGATCCCGGACCGTCGTCAATAGCCCGTTGTGTTGCTCTAGTACGACGTTAACTAAAATTACCAATTACCTTAACTTTAAATGTTTGTCGCAACCCTGTAACTGTCCTCAATGTACTAATAAACTTTTATGATTAACTAATATAGTGTTCTGCTTGAACATTTCTACAGTTACAGGAGCTCGGCCTACTGGTTCCGTTTTACCCCTCTGATGAGTTAAGATAGTTTACTTAAATTAAACCCCTAGCATAGCTCAAGATGTGTGCTGATGTTGTGTGCTGGTCAAAAGCAGCTAGATGTGTATCGATTTTGTGGTTTGAAGTGAACTGTTTGTGCGTTTCGCTGAAACGAAACTGACTTTTCAACTATTTTTCCGTGTCTGCGATAAAATGGATACCTATCAACTCATCCGATAGTGAGTACTTTTGCAACGCACTTTTCTTTCTCCTTTTGATCAATATAAGTCAACAGTACTTCATTGAAGCTATTTCAACTGATTACTATACTTTGCTATTGTGAACTGTTAATTTCTCAAGATGTGGACTCTAAGTGAAATCCCTTAGATGTTACGTACATTAAAATCTGCTTCATCCAAAACTATTATGAATTTACAGTTCATTGTTTTTGGAACCGACCAGCAACGAAAAAATAGGTCAAATTTAAGATCGTTCAGTGGTTTCGGTTCTACTTTCGCCCGTTCTTCCGAGTGGGAAAAACAGATTCTTGCATCTGGATAAAAGTCATACCGGAAAGTCTGTCGGTGGCACAATGGATATATGCGTGTGAACTCGTCTTTCTATTAAAAGAAAAAAAATTTCAATCTTTTCAGGTTTATTCGCTTTGTGATTGGTAATAGCGAGTCACGGGATAGCGAATCTTGTGGTTCAACGGGCTAATGAATTTGGAGTACGGGCAGACGATAAACACAGTTAAATTTTTTAATTAATTCATTCATAAAATTTGAGAGCACGCTCTAGAGAGTTTGCTATGTTTTGAGAAGAACCGGGAAATTTGGTCGTCGTTTCCATAGCAACAGTCGAATATGAAAATAATAAAAAGTACTATTAGAACAAACAACACGGATTAGCTAAAACATTTAAAATTATGATGATATTTTCTCTGAATTTTAACAATATGTTATGCTAAAATATTTCCTCTTCTATGTGGAAATAAGATGTTTTGTTCTTGACATTTTTTAAAACATTTTTTTTTGTTTACACTATATTTCCGTGTATGAGCCGAGAATTTTTGGAACGTTTTATAATCAATTAACGTCCTACTAGAGGTCCGGGATCAATCCAGCAGCGATCCATATGGGGATGGATTGTGAAGCAATCCCCTCCCCTTCATTGTTGAAAAGTATAGTTCGCAAAGCGAACTAAATGTGATTGCGTAGCAATCAACGGGGGTTGACGAGCGATAGCGAGCAGGAAGCGGAGCCCCCTAGTAAGGTTAAAAAAATATTAGTAATAAACACAAAGGAATTTGAGGAGTTGAAATTTGAGAAAATCCAACCGTATCACAGCATATAAGAAACTGTCCTACTTCTGTATTTAATGTGTTATTAGCTCCTAACCTTGCCCTATAAAAAGTATTATACATGTTTACTTTTTTAAGAATCTCGTCTTTAAAATTAACATCGTCCATTTTAATTTTAGAAGCACCATTGAAAAAGAACACCATTTCAATCTATAAGAGACTATCGTTTCGAAAAATTCCTCTCTCCTCAGAATAGCTGGTTTAAAGCGTGTAAAGAATTTTACAAACTGGTGAAAAAAAATATTGGCTTTGTCCATGGTTGAGACAATGTCCTTGTGTTCGGGACATTACGCATGATTTTCTCAAAACTTTTATTGTATTTTATTTTCAAAGGTCATTTATTTATATTTACTCCTGTAATATGCTTTTCACCAATCGTTGTGCACTATTTTGTTTGAAAGACGACCTTCTTTAGGATCGTGAGGCAAGCCTCACTTCTAAAAACGACTATCTGGTATGCGAATGCGTGCTATAATTTCTGTTCAGAAATGGAATGTCGGAGTATATCAGCCCAATATGTACGACTTGTCTTCTCTCGTGTTTTAGAATCCCAAGCTCGCGTCGATTCCTCTCCACTGTGTTAAACACTTTAAAGCTTTCCGATGTGCCCAACAAACGGGTACTGGACGTCAATGACCTCAAACGCAGTTTCTAATGACGAGAGAAGGGAAATCCCAAACAAAACTTAAATTGATTTAAATTTCAGTACAGATGAGGCAATCGAAGCATTTATTTATAATTGCTTACAATTATTTGCATTCATATATGAAAAGAACACACTGTTGGGAACGCAGTACTCTAATGATTTACTTAGTTATGATGCACTTTCTTCAGAAAATAGTTCTTACCAGTATGAACTAAGTACCTCGTTGTTTTTATACTATCATTATTGCATGTTTTTAATTTATTATGTTTCAGTGTTTATTATTCCAAAATTGTTTGAAATATTCCATTAAGAATGAAATTAAAACTCTAGGTACAATAGAATTTTTTGTTGTAAGTTATCTGAAAATTGTATTCTTTTTTCAGGTGAAGATAATTCGTCTGTACACGGAGTTCTACTTGATTCCGGACTTCTGGATGGTACTATAAGAATAGGAGATGAAGAGTATTATGTTGAACCTGCCGAAAACTACTTTTCACCACCGCAGGATTTTCATTCAATAGTTTACAAACTTTCCGATATTCGATTTCCAGAAACAAACAGGACATGTATGCCATCGGTGGTTAAGACCAGTGACTGCGAACAGTCGATACCCAAAACTCTCATAAAGAGAATTCGTAGAGAAGCCACTCAAGTAGTAGAACAAAACTTAGATAAATCGCCACAAACACTTGTAAATAAGATTCACCAAAGAAACCATCATCAAAAAGCGCGTTTTTACAAACATTTCCATAAGAAACGTCATTCTATGAAAAGAAAGAAGAATCGCGAGGACCATGAGGAATTAAAAGCAGCACATCGAAATCAGAACGCTTACGATAGGACTGGATACTTCAAGAATAGTGGCAGAACAGATTTTACAATGAATCCTCCAAAGCACTCTGTGAATAAATTCAAATTCCCGAACTGGCTATCCGACAGTATTCGCCTTAGCACCGGCTACGATACAAGTGCCAACAGTGAAATCTCACCACCTTTCAATTCTTCGGATGATGTTTTTGAAAACCTGAGCGACGTTGAAAATTTTACTTTCCCTAGTAAAAGAACCGGAAGTGCAACTCGTCCGACGGATGACACGACTTTGGGTGAGACGGTGACGGAACACTTCACGCCCGAGACGTCGTTGGAAGACAAAGACGGTGTTCCATACTGGCGAGAACTCGACGCTCTTCATTACACCGAAGATGGACGGACAGGTAGTTCTGAGCCCTACGGGGTGCGTTCCATCCAGAGAACACAGTGGAACGAAGATCGCGGGCAACGACATGTTGCTGTCGACAGGCGGAAAAGCACCTGCCTTTTGTATCTTCAAGCCGATCATCTTTTTTTCCAACGAATGGGAAGTGAAGAAGCTTGCATAGATGCGATGACGAGACATGTTCAGAGAGTGAATAGCATATATAGAACAACTGGTATGTAGATTCCAATTGTCTAATTTTCAAAATGATGTCTGTTCGTAATCAATTACGTAGACAAGGAGTGGGTTTTGGGGTCATAACGCCTGTCATTATCTAGTAGTTTAAGCAAAATGTACAAAATTCAACATTTAATAGTAGATTGTGAATACTTTTTTTTTGCTTCCATTTTTTTTCCAAAAGAACTTGATTTAACCCTCCAGGTAGTTTCAATGAGATATCTCGTCCATCAAGATCTTAACAATTTTGATAATAACGAGATATATTGTCATCAAGATATTGACGATTATTTTATAGTGACGCATTAAAGATCTGGTCAGTTTTCTTTTAATGACGAGTGACGATAAGATCTTGATGGACGAGATATCTCGTCAGTTTTGCTAATGACTAGGGCCACTCTAACCACAGGTTTAATTGGGCTATAACCTGGGCGCCAGCCCCTTGGGACGGCGATTTTGCTTGCACTAAAATCAGTTTGACGGCTGGAGTCGGGCGCGGGTGCACGTGGCTGCTTTGCAATTAGATACACCAGGGATGGCCAACCTTTTGCATACCATACGTCACTTTTTTTCACATACGAGTTCAGATCCACCATACAACTCAAGAACCTTTTCTACCTTCTTACGTTCATGGTCACCTTGTATATCCTTAATAGCCTTTTTACAAAAGTGTATTCATAGACATAATTAACATTTTTAAATGGTTTAATTATTGTATGTAAAACAATATCTATTACAGCACATAAACATTACTTTCCATCAATGAGACTTTTGAGTCTGTTTGGATTTCGATAGTCTTTTAATTTTTGGTGTTAAATTTGTTACTGAGCGCATCATAGAATTCTTCAAATTTCAATCAGTCCTTCGCGACTTCGTTTTGCTTTTATTAGATTTCATGGATGAAAATGCTGGTTCACATCTGTTTGTCGTTCCGTAACTACATATAATCTTTTGCAACTTTTCTTAGTTCTTTGAAATGTTCACAGGGTAAGGAACGCCAGAAATTAATCAAGTCAGAAGTATTTTTATCTGAAAAAAGCTAATCAAATTTCATCTTCAATGATGAATTTGTTTTTAAATCAATAGGTTTCATTTGTATGTTACTAGGCATCTTCATTACGTTTTGTTCACTAAGTTAAAAAGGGTTTATAAATGCAAGCATGCAGTTTTCTTTAGCCAAACCATGAAAACGACTCAAATAACCCTTGCAATAACTTGATTTTTTCAATAAATTTGATCAAATTGCTATTATCCGCAGCACATTCACTGCTCTTTCAAGTGTGAAAATTGACTCAAATCCTGATTTTCTGAGATGAACAGTTTTAATTCCATTTTGAATTTGCTATTTACAAAGCAAGGAAATAATTTATTCCTGCCTTGTAGTTTCGAATTTAGATCACTGAGATGGCTACTAACGTCAACTAAAAATGCCAAATCAAATAGCCAGTTGTTATTAAATAATAGTGTTCTTTCATCAGGTACTTCATTTTCCTGTTCTAAAAAATTATAAACAGTATTTTTGAATTTCCAACATCTACTTAGAACCTGTCCTCTAGAGAGCCAGCTCACCTCACAATGAAGGACGAGTCTACCATATTCCAAATCTAACAATTCATAATATTCTCTGAATTTGCGTCTGCTTAATGCTCTTGCTAAAATTTTATTCACGCATTCCACAACCGGTAACATAACATCCTGCATTTTTAAAGTTTTTCCACACAATTTCTCTTAATGTTTAATGCAGTGATATTTTAGTACATGATGTTTCAAAATTTTTTTCAAGCAAAGTTGCAGTGCCATTGACTGTACCTATCATTGACGGCGCTCCGTTAGAACACAAACTCTCTGATGAGTTTACTATAGTCTAATTTTACATTTTCTAGGCATGATTTTATTTTTTCAAATTTGTCTTATCCTCTTGTTTTACCATGCATTGACTCCAGGCTGGCAAGTTCTTCAAAGACATTAAAATAATCATCAATTTCTCTTATAAAAATTCTTAACTGGGCTAAATCACATATGTCTGTTAACTCATCCAAAGCTAGAGAAAAGAAAGTACAAGAACTGACAAGGTCTTCCAGTTGCTGATATACATCCTTAGAGAGTTCCTCCATACCCCTAGTAACTGTCTACCTTGATATAGCAATTTCATCTGCTTTCCTTTCAATACCTTTATTACAAGATGGCATGCAATATTTTATTGAATCCCATACAAACTATTCGGTAGTTCGAGTAAGTACAGGATTCAATGATTGGAAACTGAAAAAATTTCGGAGCATGAAAATTCCTCTCTGCATGTAGAAAACACCCGTTTTCTTGTTAACCGATCTACAGAAAAATGTGAATATTTAAAAAATTATTCAACTATAACAATAGAAAACAATTCTAATTACTAGAAAAATGTTTTAAAACGGATTGTCGAGGTAATCAAATTTTCATGTTCAAGCGGCTTGACTTTTAAGGGAAACAACCCAATTAATGCAATGGAAAACGCAATGGAAATTATTTAGGGTCCATAGAAGTTTTAGCAAAATTTGATACCATCTTACAAGAGCATTTATTTAATTTTGCAAATAAAGGTACTGGATTTGGCTTTTATTTATCAGCAAATATTTGCGATGAGTTTTTTTTTAATGCTGGGTAGCAATGTTAGAAGTTTTATTATCTCGGAATTAAAAGAAGCAAAGTATTACTCTATTATAGTTAGATTCAACGCCCGATATTTCCCAATTAATTATTGTGGTTAGATATATCGATAAAAATAGAACCCCGTGGAAAGGTTTATAGAATTTTTAGAAATACTGGCCATAAAAGCGCAGAAATGAAAGATTGTATTTAAGCTATTATCAGATTTAACTATCTATTTACAAGATTGTAGAGGACAATCTTATGATAGTGCCTACAATATGTCCGGTATATACAGCGGCCTCCAAGCACGCATTAAATCTAAAAACAATATTTCCATTTTCGTGCCCTGTGCAGCATTCTTTAAATTTAATTGGAGAATCGGCGGCGGTAAGCTGTCTAGAAGCAATCAAATAATTTTTATTTCTACAAAGTTTTTTTTTTTTTCCTAATGGCGGGCACATTTTTGACCGAAGTCATTGGCCACTACAAGGCCGGATGTGATGGCCACTTGTGAAGGAGCACCCAGTGGGAGGGCCATCATTGCCCCTAACAATTACATCGTAATTTTGAACCATGTTCAGATGACGAAGCAACACCTAAGCTGGTATACGTTTACAAACATCCATGCCCGAACCCGGATTCGAACCGGGTACCTTCCGATCTAGAGGCTAACACCTTAACCACTATACCGGTTGGTCGGCATTTCTACAAAGTTTATACAATGTATTTGCCGCGGCAACATCAAAATGGGAAATTTGAAAAAATATGCTAGCACCCAAAAAGGTATAAAATCGTCCGAATGCAATGAGAACAAACAATTACGCAAAAGAAAAACAGTACAACGAAAATACGTCGCCAAAAGTTGAATTTGATGCCAATACCGAATTCCGCATAAATAACATGTTATTATTGTTAGATTTCTATCAGAAGTACAAAAGACAGAGAGAGCCTATGATGACATTTATTCAAAATTTGACTTTCTGGTAAATTTGAACATTTTAAATTTTAGGAAGAAAGCTGTAGAATCAAGTAAAACATATGTTAACGATCTAAAAAATAGTTTTATCGAAGAATGCCTTCATTTTAAAAACGTTTATTTATGTGGAGATAAAGAAAATATATCAGTTTCGGAATTTAGTTTGAGGACAATAATACATTCAAAGACTGAGTCTACATTTCCTAACGTGGCTACAACAATGAGAGTATTTTAAAGTATTGCCGCTAAAAATTGGTGCAGTGCAAGATCTTTTTCAGCACTTAAAATAATACAAAATTATTTACGCTCTTTGGGACAGGGCAAAATTAAATGAGAAAATATTTTGTCCTTAGAGTGATTTACTTTATTATTAATTCACGTCTGATATTATTAACCAGTTTTCCAAAGAAAAAGCTAGAAAAATAAATATTTAAGTAATACATTAAAAAAAAATTTTGTTTATGTAGTTGTTTTTGTTTATATACATTATTTGAATTTTGTATGAATTTTATATTGTATTTTTATTTGTTTTATTGGTAATGTATATTGACTTTTTCTACTTTTGAAACTTATGTAAAACTTCACCGGTCACCCCATTTCCGGGTATTTTCCGTAAGAGAGGCGCTCATTATTGTTAGTAGCCCTTGGGCGCCAAATATCTTTGGACGGCCCTGCTAAAGACGAGATATTTCTCCGAGATAACAACCGGGAGGGTTAAAGTTTTAACACAGAAAAGCTTCAAGCAACATCGAGGATTTAGGAACTCACAAAATGGCCTTCTAGTAAAGATTATAATTTTATATCTCTCATGATCATATCTCGTGAAGCAAAACCAAACTATGTTCATCTATCATTCACAGAAATCTCAAAATACCAGGACAATTGTACAGGACCTATGTGCCGAAGATGGGAGTTGTGGGAATTTCGACCGCAAGCCCACTCTGGGAATTTTTCTCAGGGCTGATTGCTGAGTTTAAAAAGATAGATTTCGATGAAACATTTATGAAAGATTCCAAGCTTTCTCGTGATATCTTAGATTGCAATTGGATGTCTGATGCTTGTACAAAACATGGATATGAGTAACATTTTTTTTATAAAACATTTCGACAAGTAAAGTAACAGTTATTGTTGGTATGTTAATCAACAGTCAAGATTTCAAAAATGTCCAAAATTAAAATACTTTAATAGCCTACATAAAACCGTTAAAAGATAACAATCGTTTTAAAATATTTTTTTCTTTCGTCAGTCAGTCCAAGAATTTTTAATTGGGAAACATTTTATATTCGTATATTCAATATTAGTCTATCTAAAATGTTCATTATCACTGCTTTAGAATTTGAATTTTTTTTAAACCTCGATTCGCTTAAATGCTCCTTTTTTTCAGCCTTTGTCTATCAAAATTAATTTTAAACTTAAAAGAATTGGATTCAATTTGCCAAACCAATTGCTTTTGTCAGCTAAGTCGTGATGGAGCGATTAAAAAACACGACTTTTTAAAAGTCTCCAAATATACATTTTCGGTATTTCCTTTTAATCTTTAGCGTAGCTAATGGTAATCATCTCTTATTCTTAGCTTTAGTTTCCCGTTTCCGTTTAAAAGCAAGATTGGTTATCTGTCTGGATAATATTCATCGATAATATTTAAAGTATATTATACTGTATCAAATAGTAATTCCGTATCGATAGTTAGTTTTGCTACTTCACTTTTCATTGGTATCCAAAAATATCCTTCCTTTTACTCTTTCTATACTTTTTTAAAAACAAAAATCTAGCTTTTATACCACACACAAAAAAAAAACTTTTAATAAATTCAGTTTTCCTTTCCTGCCCTTTTAATGTTATTCAATAACTGAATTTTAATCCGATTACAACAGTTAAAAATAAGTTAACTTTTCCACGCTCCTTATTTATATTTATCCCAAGTCTAATTCAGGACTTTTTGATCTTTTTGATTTTTTAAGCACTCTTTTGTGCATACCATTAACAAGTGATATCATTCGCAACCCAAATAGAAATCAATTTTTTTTTTATTTCTGCATTCCTTAACCTTCTCCTATGTTTCGTTTTCTCGTTATAAGGATACATTTCTGCCTTCTCATTAAATTTCATACGGATATCCTGCCGGTGAAAAATAAAATTATAGCGATAAAAATACTCATATCTGAAACGAGAGCTTCGGATTTTCCTGAAGCTTCCGCGTCATGCGTCAATAATGAAAACGATGCATCAATATGTATATGCACATAAATATCGTCGTAGTTAATGGGAAAGTTTTATAATAAAAATTCCGATGCTATTCCTTGATGCGTCTGGTGCTATCCATTCTGTTCCCGCTTTCAAAATGAAAAAAAGGGTATTTGAAGAGAGAAATATTCAAGATTTCTTTCACTGCCCGCTTTTTTAATACATTTTTCTTTGATTTTTTCATCATAAGTTTTCTGCGTTCTGATAAATTTTAAAACATTCATCTAAAGAAAAGTCGTTCTTCGTGTTCCGCTGAGCGTGTAACGACTTAGTATGTGCTCCAATCAATGAATCGGCGGAATATTCTTCCTCCTTTATTCCCGAAGAAAAAGTTGTAAGAAGTTGTGCTGAGGCTTTTTAATGGTCTTTTTCTTTTGCTTGTAAATTTTTGTTTCTGTTTGAATTTCATTTTATAGTTTATCATGACATGTTTTCTGCTAACGCTTTGTGCAGTACATGGGCCCTGTATATCCGAGCTGTACGTTCTCCTTTCATCATGGTTGGAGGATGAATTCTAGGTAGTAATGATGAGTAAATAAGTTAAAAGATTCTCATTGATTTCCCCGAATCTCTATCCTATTTCGAAAAAATTATTACCATGCAGCAGAGTTATTTATTTTTCAACATTGAATATCTGAATTTATTTTCTGCAGTTTTACTACTCACATTGATGTCTATATACATATTTTATTCCTCACCAAGAGGGGTTTATTTGAACTAATAATAAAGATAGTGATCGTGGGTTACGTGGTTTCCTGATGTGAAATATTCAACTTGAAAAGTGACTGCTCGTATCACCACTTAAGCATAATTGAGCTATGAAATTGCATGTTTTCAAAAAAAATTCTAGAACAATAGGGCGTAAACTGACAAGATTGTTTAATGGTGATTACAATTAAAAAAAAAAACTACTTTTCCTTGCTTAAGGTAGCCCAGAGGTTAACCCTCGGTTTTACAGGCACTGAGGGAGTTCGAATTCTGGCCTGAGCATGAAGTTAGAAGTGGTTCGGAATTTGCTTTAAGTCGCAGGTCTCAGTCTAATCAGTTCAAGTGTAGAAAAAATGAGACAAACAAAATTAAGGAGTAGACAATACAAATTTTTTTTTTTTACTTTGCTAGTGTTGACTTTTGAAGCTGATATTTGTTATTGAAGAAATAACTGATTATTGACGATTTTCCTGTTAAAATAACAAATTAAAATGTATTTTGTATACTTTACCTTCTTTAAAGGCAAAAGGATCTTCCAAAGACTAGTCAAAACACTTTTACTGTCGACATATTATTTCATCCAATATTGAGCAATTCATGGTAGAACACTTTGACGAAAATATAAACAAAATTAAAATTAATGATCAAATACAAATAAGAATTACGAAAAAAACCAAACAATCAACTGATCGGAACCAAACGAAATAATGACGATTTGGTGCTGTTATCAAATAATAAAATGAGAAGTAAAATATTTCATGCTCTAATCAAAAGCATCAAAAAGATTTAAATGATAATTGCAGTTTGAAACTTAAATCAAATTTGTCTCAATTATCGTAACGAACTAACTAGATAAAAGTGACAATTATTTTCTCTGAAGCTTTTTATACAGAAATCAAATTTGATGGATTCATAAATTCGTAAATATTGGACGTTTAAAGCGAATTCAATTCTCAGATGCTTACTCAGCTTGAGAAGTGCGTGATTCAACTTAGATTCAAATTGAACTATTCAGAATTTCTGCAGTTGGAAATATTAATTTACGAGATTAATTAATGTGAACGAAATTTCATGTGGATGAGTGTTTCTCTCTCAAATTCATTACTCATTCGCGAAATATTTCTTTAAAGTACCCCGAGTCTGTTTTTTTTAAATGTGTCACATTATATGAAAGATTTCAGTAATTTTTCAACCCTTCAAGATCGTTTTCAACTCAATTTCTCGCTAAATGCTTTTCCCAGCCTCGTAATATATATAATCTAATGCCCTAGAAAAGGGTAGAATTGGCGAAAAATTGACGCATGGAGCGAAAGTATACGTTTTAAACGTGCTGTGACATCATTGATCATTTTCAAATTGCTCTGGGGGATTATTTTAAACCCTGGCTCCTGATTCCAATGGAGTGATACCTTATGAGAGCTTGCCAATATTCGATAATAATATAGGACATCAGAGATCCCTCGAAAATTTTTCTTTTGGAGAGATCAGGACATATTTCAATTTAAGTAGTGATAAGTTATTTTCCACATCATTGGGTTTACTTTTTATGGGCAATAATTTTTGGCACAGGATATTTTGCGAGACCGGTATGTATAAGCTAGTTTAGATTTTATCGTTCAAAAACTTGAAATGAAAACCATGAGTTTCTTCTGCATATGGGTTACATATGGGTTCTGCATATGGCATATATAAGTTCTGCATATGGGTTACAGGAACAGTGGAGCCGAGTACAGGCTGCAGGGAGTAAAGGTAAAGGAGGGAGAAACAGTCAAGGATCTTGGGGTGATAATTCACAGGGATTTTAAAATGGGTCATCAATGTTCAGCTGCGGGTAAAAAGGCTAATAGGTTACTGGGGTATATTAAAAAGACTGTAACTTCAAGGGATAAGAATATAATCTTGCCGTTATATAAGGGTTTAGTAAGACCACATCTAGAATATGCTGTACAATTCTGGGCTCCATATATGAGAAAGGACATATAATCAATTGAAAGGGTTCAGCACAGAGCTACAAAAATAATAAAGGGGCTAGCAAATTTCGACTATAATGAACGTTTAAGTAAGCTAAACATGTATACACTGGAAAGAAGAAGAAGGGGGGGGGGATTTGATTCAGCTTTTCAAGTTTGTAAAACAAGGGGACACAGAGGGCTTAAATTTCAATAGGGATAACAGAACAAGGGGTCATGGGTATAAATTGAATAAGACACATTTTAATCGGGATTTAAGGAAAAACTACTACTTTAATAGGGTAATAGACAGTTGGAACGCGTTGCCAGAAAATATAGTTAATTCAAAGAGAGTGTACGAATTTAAGACACAATTGGATAGTCAGTGTGAATTGGAGAATTCATAAACAAAGGACCAGCCTTGTTGGGCTTGAGCATGTAGCTGGTCGTCAATATTTGTATTTGTATTTGTTTGAACAAAAAAATAATGTCCGTCTTAATTTTATTGGGAAAAAGCAAAAAATACCTCTGTGATACGGGAATTTAACCGCAATAATCATGAGGAACAATGTTTGATGCTATTTAAGAACAGTATAATTTGCATTTTACACATTTTCTATGAAGCTCACGCTGACAAAGAAATAACTAATACACAGCAAATTGTTTGTTCAATAACGTAAGAACATGTATTTTATTCAAAGAGAACATGAACGTTTCAGTTTTAAGGTATGGAAAATTAAAATGATGATACCTCTGGTACTAATTCATACTCAGGGATTTTCTTACAAAATTCCAAATCTGCTTCAATACAACACTAAACCTGCTTCATTGGATTAATCTCTAGACATGTCTTTTCAATTATTTGTAAGTCAGTCTATTATTTTGGATCAATCTATTCAATCTACTAACTTATCAATTAGTTTTCGAGTTAGATACGTAAAATAGAAAAATGATGATATTTCCAGCAAAATTTCATGTGATATCATTTTGATATTAAAACCACCTTAAGGAATCTCCTTACAATATTACTTGACGTAAATCCTAGACTATGATTGAAATGGACCGTTTAGAAGTAGACAAGTGAATATAAAACATTTATTACTACTATTCTATTCATAAATCCACTCCAGGCCCCGCTTTGGTGAGTCATATGTTGACCGTTTATCAAACATTACAGATCTTGTGGAATACAATCGGTTTTCAGACCAAAAACAAAAAAATTCAGTTTAAAAACATTTTTTTACTGTCAGAATGTTGAAAAGCGGTCGAAAGTCTCTTTCTATAAAAGTTACATCGCTTGTTTTTGCAGCTTCAAGTTCAAATAAAAATGTGATTGTTAAGATTTTTGAAGCATCGAATCAAAATTAGTAGCCCTTTTCTTTTTCAGCAATTATTTTCCATATAAAATAAGTTAAAAATGAAAATAGTAAATTATACTGTCGCACTGTGCCAAGACAAGCAAAATTACTTTTTGCACGTCATCTCGATTTTTTAAAATATGTATAATTTCTCATTTAATGTTAAAAGGATCACGAATGGAAGAGTTACACAGAGAGAAGTAGGAAAGTAGAATTTTTGAAAATGAAAGTTAGCGCGGAGTTAGTTCTGTTTCACTTGGAAAAGAAGAGAACTTTTATTTCGCCTTTTAAAAAACATTGATTAATTGAAGTAAAGAAGGGCAGAATGCTGTTCCTGGAAATAGGAATGAAATTTCCTGGAATACATTTCTTTCTTTCTTCAACCAGGTCAGCTGTCTAGTTTCCACGATCAAGGAAGGGAATATCTTTCGATTTGTAGTTAAGAAGGTCATTTATATTTATTCTGTCAGTGAATTTAATTTTATATTGAAATTTTTAGATAACTTTTATCTTTTCTGCATTAATCGGAACAAATGCTTCGTATACAATTATCCTACAATATTAAAAATACATATTTAAATCATCTTTGAAAGTGAATGATTAGTGTGGGATTATAATTTTGTGATTAAATGGTATTTATTTTGACCTTAGACATGAATATTTAATTCTCTATAAGCATCACAAGATTTCCGCTTAGCTTAGTATAGCCTTTTCCCCAGAACACACATTAAGACTAAATAATCTCATCTATTGGTTAAAATACAAAAATAAACTGGGGTCTATTGGTCATTCTATTGGTCAACAAGGCTTTAAGTGGTTAGAAGTCATGCATGAAAGACTGCAGGTTGCAGAACAGATATATGTGTGTGAACACCTCAGTAGTTTAAAATGACTTATTGAATGATGAAACCACCTTTAAAAATCTATTCTAGAATTTTAATTTTGTCCTTTGCAAATTGTAAATTTTTCTTTTCAGCAATGCTTTCCTCAGCGGTCATTTCATCACTACACGACACATAATTAGATAGGAACCTACATTTCAACGATGGAAATGGGTTTTTTGGGATGGGACAGTGACGTTATACGGAATTCTCCGTTCTTCTTTAACATAGTTTTGTAATTTGTTTCCCGATGGATCCTGCCCTTCCGTTCAATTATTTTCTTTCCTGCTACTATTAACTTTCAGATTTCACTTCAAGATTAGTGCTATAATTTGCAGAAATTTAGTTTTTTATCAAAGCGGAAGATACCTAAAAAGAAAACTATATCTGTGTTCAATTGAACCTTTAAATTAAATTATGTGCTAAAGAATGGAGAAAAAAAATTGAACTATACAAAAAATTACCCAGAATACTTACAAATATTATGTAGAAGTTCCGAACTCTCGAAAAAGTATAACAGCTTTCAAAGCAATTGAAAGAATTGATTTTCAAAAGAGCATCGGATTTGAGATTGAAATCATTGAGCCCAATTCTAACTTTATTGTTATGTTTAAGATCTGTTTTGTCGTTTAGATTAGGTAGTGATATATTCTAGAATTAAGAATGATTCACTTTTCTTGTCCATTTGTTCTTTTTTGCTTTCCCCTATGTCACACTACGTGGTTCTTTTATTTTAATCTATAGAGGCCACTAAGAATGACGTTAATTCGAGATGCTTTTCTATACATTTATTTCAACGCGAAAAAAAGGTATCATACAACACACAATATTTACATTTATACAAACAGCGTTCACATGACTTCGAAAAACCCTTAGGACCTATACGTTCTTCCATCACTCGAATCTCCTTTTCTCACCCCAATCGTTGTTTTTCCTCCTTACCCGAATATTCGTCCAAGGAGACCCTCGACAACGTCCCTCAAGGACCAAATGGTTCCTTCCGGCCAACATTCCTTAGTGCCTGATCGGAGAACCTCACACCCTACATCAAGGTTTTCGTTTTGCATGGCCAATGATATGCCATGAAATTTTTCCGATGTTCCCTGTTTTTTAACGAATTACTTTTCGATCATTTCGGAAAAAGGATTAGAACGCACCATTTTCGACTTTTTGCTTGTTCGAAAAAGAACACGTATTTGGTAACGCGAACATTTATAAAACAGGAATCGCATTCGTCAGAATTGCATCCACAAACCTTTTCTTAATTCAGAGATCATGACTTTTATACTCTTATCACTTACAAACATGTAAATCCCACTTAATATGCATTCTTAAAAGCAAATGAATAATTTTTCCATTTAAAACCCGTCTCATGACTAATACTGGAGAATATGAATAAACTTCTGACTAAATTTGAGGAATTAGTTGCAAAATGAAAACTTACAGGATTCAAACAAAATCCCAAAACTTGCATTAATTACACGCAGACTAAATTTGAAAATCCAAGATATATTTATTTTGTGTTAGTTTCTTGGCAGTGCTCATCTTGAAAAGACTGAATAAATTACCAGAAATTATAAAACCCAAAACTTCGTTTTAAGCTCGTTCTGTTGATAGATGTCGAATTAAAAAAAGTGTTATTGATTTAGCTCCAATAAAGAAGAGGTATATGTATACCTCTTTAGGAAAGAGAAAACAAAACAAGCTACTTCAATAAAATTAAGAGCTACCAGAGTACCATATTGAAGACTTTCGACACTAAGTACTTAAATTTAGAATCTGAAACTACAGAAAAGAGCGAAAAAACACATTGAATGTGTAGCAAAATATTCCAACCTTCTCGCAAAATCTCCCATTCATAATTTATACCGTTAAATGGCAGCACTCATTAGGGGATAGTGGTATTATAGCATATTTCATTTTCTCGGACAGTTCTTAAAACTCTTAACTGTTATTGCAGCTTTTTGGGGTTTCCATTGATGGCCACCATTTTAATTAAAGCTCCTAGGAAATAAAACTTAGAAAAGAGAGTGAAAAACCAAACAAACTGGGAGAAATTACGAAATTAAGTTGAACAGAAAGACAAGCCTTTCTATTTTTAGAATGGAGGGGATGTCAAACAATAATGAGAGCAATAAAGAGTTACTTAAAAGTGCGAGCAAATAAACCGTTTCCAGAGAAGGATTTTTCCTCCGTTTAGTAATTCCGCGTTGCTCTCCACCTTTCTTCTATTATTTTGAGGATCATTAGTACGAAAACTAAAAGCAAAAATGATTGCTTTCCCTTTTGCAACCATATTACTTGGTCTTTCATTTGTTCTTAAAAATAACAATGTCTGAGATAACGGCAAGACAATGCTCTAAATAATCACAATACTCGCCATTCTTCCGCGGTAAAAAAAAATCATTTGCATAGTTAAAATAATGCTTTCTCGACTTTTTTTTTTATAAAGACATGCAAATCTTGAAAAGCAGTGGGGTGATCGTAATTAAAGAGGCCCTCGGAACTCTTTGTAGCGAGAACTATTAGACAACATTCGACTAAATTAAGTATGCATATTTCCCTGAATATGCGGTTTTGATTTTCGAAACACAAACATTTAGTTTAATGTTTAGTCATAGGATGAAATGTGGTGGTTCTATCTTCTTAATTTACATATTATATAATTATATTATCTAACAAATTCCTGCTACATAAATAAGAAAGGAGTAAAGTACAATAAATTTGTTTCAATTTATATGAGTTTCAAAGGTGAAATATGGAATAAATGGACTAAGCGAATATTAAATGCTTGCTTTGTCCATCTCTATGCTTTGAAAACAGCATTTGCTGAACAACATAAAAACGGCGGTTAGAAAGAATTGTCTCATTGAGTGAAATTTTGCTTGAGATAAGTTGAAAACATTTTATTGATATGTGAGACTGAGTAGCCCCTTAACCCAAAGTCAGAAGGGTTCTGGTCTGGTGATCGTGGCGAACATGGCGTGAAAATGATCAGCTATTTATTCTTTAGTTCAAATCATTTTGCTCTAATAAGACTTACATGTAATCCGATGAGAACGTTTGCACCATCTACTCGCAAATAAAAATTATGGTACTAGAATAATTTCTCTGGAGTATTGGAATGACGAATATTTTTAACATATTTCCAATTCCTAAGGGCATTAGTAAAGTATTTGAATAGTTGTATTGGAAAAATAATTATGGCTCATAAATAAAGTATAATACATCTTTTATTGATATTTATCTTTATATATTTTGAGAGAAGATTTAGTGACATGAATCATCCAATAAAATAAGTGGTTCAAATTTTCATGTCAGTAAGATAGTAATATTTTACTATACTATTATTTTCTTACAAATTTAGAACACTTGTATTTTTTTCTATATCGATTCCTCGTCTAACTATCTTATGGTAAGATGTATTGATTGATTTCTAAGCGAATATAAACAATTGATTTAGATACACACACACACACACACACACACATATATATATATATATATATATATATATATAATTTATGAACTTATGTATATTTTATGAAAACCGTTACATAAAGTTTTTCTCTCAGAAACTGCCAACGTAATTTTCGTAGTTTCATACGAGAAATTTAATAATCTTTTCGGAAAAAGTTTTCAAAGTTGCAAATTCTCTTAAAGTCAGAGAATTTGTTTAGTTTTGCGTGGAATTCTCCTTATAACTTTCTCATTCGAATAAAACTCAATTTATTTTCTAGAATTGCTTCGGTCTGGTGAAAGAAATTGAACGATACATTTTATCTAAATTGGCACAAAACAAAAAACAAAAAAAAAAAACTAAGCAAACACAAAATTCACCCAATTTCAAAACGTTTGAAAACATGTGAAGCATATAAGGTGGACATTCAGAAATATAATTGTTAAAACATGATTCAGCTGTACTCGTTTTGTCATACTTAAAAACATAAAACACTACTAAAAACATATGAAAAGGTGTTTTTTATTTTTGATCATCACATAATTGGGAAATACGAAATGCAAAATAAAAAAATTTTTGAATATGTTTATGAATGGTTAGGTATTTCACCTAATATTTTGGCGTGGCGCATAGCTATCCATTTCTCATAAGATTCGCAACCATGAATCAAACTATATTTAGTCAGTCATTTAATGTCACACACATCTATATATATATATATATATATATATATATATATTATATATATATATATATATATATATATATATATATATATATATATATATATATATATATATATATATATATATATATATATATATATATATATATATATATATATATATAATATATATATATATATATATATATATATATATATATATATATATATATATATATATATATATATATATATATATAATCTATTACTCATAACTGATTTGTTCTCCCCTCACACCCACACCCACACTACTCTTTCAGCTAAATCTAAGCCAACAGACACTAACAATTAGTTACAAACTTTGGCATATTTTATCTCGCACATAAGAGAAATGAAACGTGGTAAAAAATTAGTCAGAAAATTTAAAAACATCCCGTATAGAAAATCTATATTTTTATAAATAAAAATTAAGTATTTTTTAAAAGTAAATATTTTTGCCTCATTTGAGGTATTTACCCGTTTTCGAACATTTTAATATCTTCCCGAATAACATCCAAATTATAGATAGATTTTTTAATGAAATTTTGCATATTTTTAATACAATAACTTAGTAAATATACTTAACGACATTTGTGTGTCTGTCTTTCCGTTTTATATGTCAGCTTGTATGTTTGTACAAGTATCACATAAAAAACAATTCAATCTGCAATCATAATATTGCAATTTTTATAAAACATTATAAATTAAAGTGAATACATTAATTAATATTCTTCTGTTTGCATTTTTGAGTTTACACTGAAACGCACACACCATACACCTTTCACGTACTTAAATTAACTTTTTCCGAGCAGAATTGGAGAAGCTGAGATGTAAATTGAACTTTTTTACGACTGTGGTTAAAATATAAATTATTTATCAGCATTGTTGAAGAAGTAATTTTATTGAAACATTATATATCCTGAATTTAAATTCTACCTTATGTATTGTACCTTGTTTATGGAGTTGATTTTTTTGGAACTAAATTGTTTTAGTACAGTATATTTTTTCGTACTGGAAATGCGCGTTTAATATCAAAGTAGTCGAAATTCGACATTTTTGCTCATTTTTGGGATTATTTCAAAGTTCTACATTTATTTTTAGAGCACAATTTAAATTCTGTTTGCTTCGCTGTTGCTGTAAATATGCGTTCCAGTATTTTATATGTTAGAAATAAATTGTCCAGAAGTTTGGTTTTAGCGATTTATTTTATGTCTAATATTGCTAAAAGCGTATTTTGACGACCTGTCTCACTGTCCTAAAAAACCCTTGATTAAACACGTGTGCCAGTATAATTCAGTTTTGTATAAAAAAAAAACTAAATTCACAGCACAAAATCTTTTAAAATACGATTGGCAGCTAATCTTTATAACTACTCAAATACTTTTAAAATTTTGATATTCTATCCAAGGCAATTAAGTACATTTAAGTTTATATTTATTTTCCATGTTCAAAAGTATAAACTAATTCGTTTCATTGAAAGCTCTACTCAATGCACAAATCGCATCGAACAAGTATGTGACTTCCTTTGAGGAACTGAATCTCTCAATTACAAAAAGGTGCTATAAGAATTCCATTTGTAACTGGTAGTAAGCAGATTTTAAATCGAAATTTTCAATTTTGAAAAATTGTTAATGTTAGAAAATATTCGAACTAGACTTTTCTTTGAAAAATGAAAAATTATTTGACAGATTTACTAATCGAGTTTTTAAGCCTTTCTTTAGCAATTTATAATATCTGTTACAAAATTTTGAAAACAGTGGTTTTCGTTTTTTGAAAAATGCTGTATTATTTTATTTTTTTGAAAATAGGAAATCTTTTTTTCTTCTGTCCTGTAGACATTCAATTTTTGAAGTTCTTTTTACTTCACGTTCCACTAAATAAAGTTTTCAATGAAATATGTTTCTGTTTTAAAAGAAGAACAGTCAGGAATATTGTATCGAATAGGTCATTATCATTATTGGTCATCATTTCGTCACTGATTATGATATTCGGAGCTATCATATTCGTGATGCAAGCGTGCCTTAAGTCAAAAAACATTCATAAGAAATTATCATGAATGTGAGAGTATTCGTCGTAGATTCATTTTTACGATTTGAGTTACGACAGTTTTACAGGAAACGAACTTAAGAAGAGGCTTTCATAATTACTCCCACACTCAAGGTTTCTGTAGTAGTAACCTTAGTACCACCTTTTGTAGATTTGTCTTACAATAGGGATGTGTTGTGTTGAAATGTTTTTTGTAGAAGGATATACTATAACGATGTATGGTAAGTCGAAATGGTGTTAAAAATTATATTCCGGACACTTAAATGATGTTGGTATTTTTCTATGAAAGAGGAAAATGATTATTAGGCCTACTCAAACCGAGTAGCGCGGGTAATTCTGATTGTTTCCAATAAAAACGATTGTACGGTTGTGTTTAGTTGTTGAAATAACATTTCAAGTACAAAGTCTTTGTAAATATGCCTTTATTTACCGTCATAAGAACATGTGAGTTTTAAAATTGTACTTTTTCTGGTAATAGAAGATCTAGAAAATATAACATAATCATATGAGGGTAAAAGAATGAGAAAATAACTACTACACACGTCTAGAAATTTTTACGACATTTTTATGTCGAGTCGTAGTATTTACTGCCTTTCATAAAAATATAGTCAAAGACATTATTATTTTCAATCTCATGCTGTATCTATTGTAGGAAAACGAAATGGCTGAATATTTGTAATGTTTTTATCCTGAATTTCGTTATCCAATGAAACCTAAAACGTAGGTTGTTATTGATTACATTCAACAAATACTTGCTGCTGGAAGTTTAATGCAGAGCGATTACATGCTTGATTTTATGTATCTCTTACATCTCTAATATTTATCTTGGTACTAAATACTGCAAAATTTCACTACAGATGATTTACAATCTGAGTACAAAGTCCTTGCATTGAGCAATATTAGTGGAAAACAAGTGCACTTATTCATATCTATGAATTTACATTTTGACTTCAGTTTCAGGTTTTGCACGTGTTTTGTGTTAACTTTTACGCAATAAATACAAGAAAAACGAGTTTTCGGTCTTTTTTTGGAATTATAAAGGGCATTGTTTCTCAAACTATGACGAGAATTCGTCTATAAATATGATCCGGTATAGGGGTCTATGTAGAGGCAAAATAATGGCAAGATTTGTAGGGCTTGTAACTCGTAAACTATGAATAATAAACTTATGATTTAAGTTCTGTTGGATGGAGAGTTTATGGTTTATGTCCTTATCTTGAATAGTAGGTAGTAGAGATTGCAGAGGTGAGAGGAGGTGAAGCGATTGCTTGTGAAAACTGAAATCGGCAAAGTCGCACTGCGTTTGGACTGCGTAACTTTGGATTGCAAAGGAATAGAACTTTCAAATGGTCTGTTTGTTGAAAATAACAGGATCTACAATATAGGTTAGCAATATTAACAAATAAAATAAAATTTGTTGTAACCCGAAAAGTGTACTAAATTGAAGAAAATTTGCATGTCTTGTAAATTACAAATGAAATATGAGCAGGAATGTAAAAAACATATATCGTTGGAAAGAAAATTCAAGAGGAAACAAAAATCCTGAATTAAAAAATATCAAACGATTTATTCATTTACACGATACTCTTCCTCTTACAACACAAAAACATATTCACTCCTTAACGATTGAGGTTGTCCTCGTACGCAACTCAACTATTTTTTGTTGGGGGAATTCAAAGCCCCCCTCCTTTTAAACACAATATTTTTCACACACCCATTTAGAAATTATAAATTTCAAAATAGCTGTGTAATAGCTTAAATTGAGAACTTCAAAGAGCTAGTTTGTAAACAAAACACAACCTGGGATTGAAATCGTAAAGTTATTTATAGAAAAAGAAATAAAAGCAAATATAGCGGGGACATAAAAATACTAGATTGCTCATCATTATTAGTAATTTATATCAATCAAAGCAGAAAAATGAAATATAATCACCAATGAGAATAATACACCTGGTGTTATGCTACCATTTTGTCTGTAATTTCGTCAGCAGCATCCTTCAATATTCAGTCAACTATTTTGAGTAGGTTCCTAATTTTAGTTAAATTAAATATGAATGATTAGTTTTATAAGATTGAATGTGGCAATGCATCACTTTAATAAATGTGCTTCTGTGTTCAAGTGGATATGTTTGTTTAAAACGTTTTTAGTGACAATTGTTTTAGCATTTTATTGCCCATTCTTGCTCCTTTACACTCCCTATTTTCCCTAGGTTTAGTATCGCCCCTCAAGATTCGTTCAGCCTCACAGAGGGTGGTAGCCCCCACTTTGGGAAACTACGGCTACACAAATATATATATATATATATATATATATATATATATATATATATATATATATATATATATATATATATATATATATATATATATATATATATATATATATATATATATATATATATATATATATATATATATATATATATATATATATATATATATATAAACTTTCCTGGGGATGTTTAATCAAAAAATAATACTTGACCGAGAAGAATAAGACACAGATACATCTAGATCCGGGCTTCAATCCGGTCAGACTCTGGGTTAGTTAATCATGACTTTAAAGTTAATATCACTACACATGAAGATTATCTTTGAAATAAATATTACTATTATTTCACTTAAGTAATGCAAAAGAGAAAACCGAAATCAGTATAGAGTTTGGTCTACTCGTGTAGGTTTTAACTGAATAATTAAAATTAACCCTAACCTGACTGATCTAGTTTAAACTTATTTTAAATCACTCCATTCACTTATTCCAAACCATCATTTCTCTGAGCGTATGTTCAGCATGGCATATCCCTCAAACTTTTTCTTCCCACACTTTCCTATATCAGAGTTAGTTACACTCAATATCATATTAACCTTTTGACTACGGCTATAGTTAACAAGAGCGATTCTTTCTTGGCGTGATTTTATAACTTTCAAGGTACAACTGTTGTAACGGCCGTAGTCAAAATTCTTTCTTGTCGCAATTCTTATAACTTTCAAGGTGCAACTAATGTACAGTCGTCAAAAAAACAAGCGACTCACCCGATGGTAATTGCACAACTTCCATCGCAGAACAAAACAAAAGATAACAATCGATAGGGATTAATATTTTCTACAAATATCGATAGTTAAAATTTGTCTAAGCGGCCATCTTCATATTAAACTAGGTCATTGCTCCGATAATTTCAATACGACCCCCATCTTTTATCACAAATTTGAATTCTACACACAATTTCAGACGGAAATAAAAAAAGGTTCATGAATTTTATTGTATTTTTCACTGATTTGTAAGTGTTTGAAAATTGGAAGATTGGTTAAATTGGCGTTTCACGTTTTTTGTTACATTTGCTAAAAACATTAATTTTCCTTGGAAATTGTTTTTCCATCCTTTGCTACCCAAAGCCTCAAACACAATCAAGAAACATTTTAACGATCAAATTAAATTTTACTATTTTCTATTAATTATGAAATTAATATTCATAAACATTATGAATAGAAACATGGCTAAATTTTGACTCCATGCGATTCAACTGTTACTGAAACATCGGAATTCCAAATTTCAGCTCATTACGTGCATAATTAGTAGCGCAGTGAGACTGTTTGCAAAATTCAATGATTATTATCGTTAGTGGGGTTTGCTCACAAAGTAAAAACTGTAATTTCTGCCAATAGAGTCAATCAGATTTGATTCAATCAAAATGGATTCTGACTTTGTCGCCAGTTTAATGGACTCCATGCCACGGCGCCTGCAACAGGTCATTGACTACAACGGCCCTACACATCATATTGATATTTATAATGTGACTGTATAATATTATTAAATGATTTATTATAAAGCTTTTGTGTGAAGGGTATTTTATCATTCTTTGCTAGGCAAAATTTGACTTCAGAATTCAGTTATTTCTGAAACGTAATAAACAACCTACTTATACTACTGTAGGTTATGATTGTAACAATCCACTTATTGGACACAACTACACTATCTAAGTGTCACACTCTAACAAACCTTCCTCAAGCAATCGTTAAAAACGACACATACTCCCGGAATCGGATTATCTTATCAGAAACCGCCCTTTCTACTGCGGAGTTCAATTCTTACCCGCTCCTTAAAAGGCTTTTATGGTTTTTCGCAGTCAATTTTAAACCGTTTTTCATCAAATCCGCCTGAAATTGTGTGTAGGATCCAAATTTGTGATAAAAGATGGGGGTTCGCATTGAAATTATTGGACAAACACCCAATTTATTATTAAGACGGCCCCTTAGACAAATTTTAAATACTGATATTTGTAGAAAACATTCATCCCTATAGATTGCTACCTTCCGTTTTGTTCTGCGATGTAAATTGTGCTATTGCGATCGGGTGAGTCGGGGTTGTTTCTGACGGCTGTACTTGACCGTTGTCTTAATTCTTTCTTGGAGCGACCATGGTACAAATGCTATACCGACAAAGGTTAAGAAAAGTTTGATTAAAACTTGATTTTTTTTACGTATCGTTGTACCGTTGGGGTTTTAATGAACACTTCTGTTTAAAAGTGTAGTGCTAAAGGTTTACAAAGATTTTAACTGCAACATAAATTGATCTACTTCATGAAGAATAAATAATTTCTGGTATTGCTGATGGAGTTCGTTAACAATATGCTTCCACCATTGAACCATTAGCTCGTATTCTAGTTCTAAGTTTATCGTTCGGTGCAGGAGATGATATCAGATTATAAGTTGGCGAAAAACAAATCACCCCTGACGATCGTCATAAATGTTTTTGCGTATGGCAACCCTTTTCCCTGGCGAGCCAAGAGTATGGCTTTGAAGAGAAGGCAGATGATTTTGGGAAAGTCCCATTTCTGGAAAGGTAATAAATTTTCCAAGGAAAAGAGCAACCATAATCGAAATCATTTTGGGCGATTGCCATGCGTGGATATTTGTTTGTCTAACTCGCAATCATTGTCATCGAATCAGAGCGAACGTCCGCGTTGACGACACCAACTGTAAAAACGTATTATTAACGTTTAACTTGTCTTCTAATTGAACTGGACTAAAAGACTTGTTCAGCCCCATGTGACTCAAACGCCGACTTGCCATAGGCGGATTATAATGCCGCTCTTGTCGTGGACTCACTTACATTGATCTGCCTTCGTTCTCGAACCTACAAATTAGACACCTACAAATTTTAAATGTTTTGCTGCCAATCCCTTCTTCGAGGAGGCCCGCTGTAGCCAAGTTGGAAGAGTACCGGATTAGCAACCGGAGGGTTACGAGTTCGAAACTCAGTCCTGCCAAAGACCATCGTGTACACAGGGATGCACTTTAAATCTGTCATGACCTCAAATGTCCTCACGTTGGTGTAGTGTGAAAGTTTGGCGAGTGGGATGCCAGCTCATGTGTTGACCTCGTCGTCTGACTGTGGTTCGAAATTGCGGATCTTTCCCTTGGGGAGTGGTCCCGGACCATCGCCAATAGCCTGCTGTGTTGCTCCAGTTCGACGTTAATTACCTACCTACCTTTTTATGAGGGTTTGAAAATGTGTTATGAAAAAGTTTTTAATATGTGAACGTGCATTTCAGACTTCGATCAAGACGGTCGCCCGGACAACATTTCCTTCCTGATCAAACGCATCAAAGTGCACACCCGACCGGACGACCCGGACTATCGTTTCGTGGGCAGCTACGGTGTGGAGAAGTTCCTGGAGCTTTTCTCAGAGGACGACTACGACGCCTTCTGCCTCGCCTACATGTTCACCTACCGGGACTTCGAAGGGGGGACTCTGGGGCTGGCCTGGACTGGAGATCTCAAGAACGCTGGAGGAGTATGCGAGAAGAACGGGGTAAGCATTGCCAGTGCATATTCCATCTGCAAAACTTGATCGTCCGGTGAACTTAGCCGCCACTATAAAAATTAATTTACAATACAATATATGTATCGCTATGTAACCCAGCTCCGTGAATTACCTACCGGGACTTCGAAGGGGGGACTCTGGGGTTGGCCTGGACTGGAGATCTCAAGAACGCTAGAGGAGTATGCGAGAAGAACGGGGTAAGCATTGCCAGTGCATATTCCATCTGCAAAACTTTATCGTCCGGTGAACTTAGCCACCACTATAAAAATTAATTTACAATACAATATATGTATCGCTATGTAACCCAGCTCCGTGAATTACCTACCGGGACTTCGAAGGGGGGACTCTGGGGTTGGCCTGGACTGGAGATCTCAAGAACGCTAGAGGAGTATGCGAGAAGAACGGGGTAAGCATTGCCAGTGCATATTCCATCTGCAAAACTTGATCGTCCGGTGAACTTAGCCGCCACTATAAAAATTAATTTACAATACAATATATGTATCGCTATGTAACCCAGCTCCGTGAATTACCTACCGGGACTTCGAAGGGGGGACTCTGGGGTTGGCCTGGACTGGAGATCTCAAGAACGCTAGAGGAGTATGCGAGAAGAACGGGGTGAGCATTGCCAGTGCATATTCCATCTGCAAAACTTGATCGTCCGGTGAACTTAGCAGCCACTATAAAAATTAATTTACAATACAATATATGTATCGCTATGTAACCCAGCTCCGTGAATTACCTACCGGGACTTCGAAGGGGGGACTCTGGGGTTGGCCTGGACTGGAGATCTCAAGAACGCTGGAGGAGTATGCGAGAAGAACGGGGTGAGCATTGCCAGTGCATATTCCATCTGCAAAACTTGATCGTCCGGTGAACTTAGCCGCCACTATAAAAATTAATTTACAATACAATATATGTATCGCTATGTAACCCAGCTCCGTGAATTACCTACCGGGACTTCGAAGGGGGGACTCTGGGGCTGGCTTGGACTGGAGATCTCAAGAACGCTGGAGGAGTATGCGAGAAGAACGGGGTAAGCATTGTCAGTGCATATTCCATCTGCAAAACTTGATCGTCCGGTGAACTTAGCCGCCACTATAAAAATTAATTTACAATACAATATATATATCGCTATGTAACCCAGCTCCGTGAATTACTTTTTGGAAGATAAACTTTTGCTGTCATTGTAGTGTCGTCGCCTCAAACTGTAGCGTGAAAACGGTACGAATCGTACACAAGGAGAAGACAACCAAGATTTTTAAGTTCTTATTATTCGAAGAACGTAAGAATATGTACAGTATTTACATCACCGCATTAAAATTATTGCACAAATACATATCAGTATTTGTTCTCAGTCCAGTGAGGTCACCAGCGTCAACCTCAACCTCCAGCTCTCTCTGTCGTCTCCTCGTGCTCTCTCGCCGTCGTTTGTTCTCAGTTCAAAAAGAATCCAACGGTAAAAGTCGAGATCAATCAGCGATCTTCTGGACGAACACCACCTGTTCTACTCAAGTCGTTGTTAAGTGACTGACGACAGTACAGCAGCTGGCGCGAAATAATAATCAGTCAGGATATATTCGGCATTCCGACAGGTGAGAGAAGATGGGAAAGTCCTTACATCATTCACACGTCTCTGCTAAATCTAAATTAATTAAAATTATTACAGCCTGGTAAGCATTTTTTGCGAACATGTGTACTTTAAAAAAAAAAACTGATAGCGCTTTTCGTAAATACCAGATGACGCTCGTAACAATCGTCAAGCAGTGTGATTAACGGTCCACGATAAACAGTTAAATATCCATTGCGATGCTAATCACTTCCAACAACTGATTGAAGCCTTGCGAAAATAGACACCTCTCCGATTTCTAACATGACTTTACTCTTCCTTGCTACTGAGCCTTCATTTCACATAGTTTCTCACAGTCTGCTGCTAATGGCAACACAGGGCAGACAAAAGTTTCAATAATCTATTACATGTCCACGTATACGAAAGTGTCCCTTTGATCTAAATACAACTTTCACGGTCTCACAAAATTGGCAACCTATAAATTAGTAGTTATATCTCGAATTAAAACACTGTTAAATTCTGAAGAGTTAGTATTGTGTTGAATTTAGCCACCACTACAAAAATTAACTTGTTATACAATATTATATATTTTAGCATTGTAACCCAATTCCACCATCAATACGTTTTGGTAAACAAAATTGCACTGTCTTTCACGCGTCTTGTTTTTAAACCTTACATAAGAGATCCCCAAACGTATTGGGTGGAGGACCGCATTAAAGAGGACTAGAGAAAGAGTACATAATACATCAAGAAAGAGACATGTAGTCAAATATCTTCTACTTACAAGTAAAACTCACAAGATAAAATTTTAAAGAAATGAGTTTTTTAGCGTTTCTAGACCCGAATGTGACTATCGTTAGACTGATAGTCTCTTTTTTTCATGCAGGTTAGATCTAATTTGGAAAAACACAATTTGTGAGTTTAGATTAAATTAGTAGAATTTTCCCCCTTCGTTTTCTCAGAACTGATTTTTAACTTTAGTGTGTTTCACTTATCAGCCGACGAAATATAAGGTACTCAACTATACTCGATAGGTGGTACACATGGCTAGCTGTTATACCACAAGACGAACCCTTTGGACCCCTCCAATATTTTATGATTCCTTACCTTGAGCAATAAATATTACAAATAATATGGAAATGTAGAGCAAAAAAACAAATTGTTCCAAACGCACATACACTTATACGCTATCTACCAATAAGTATTTGGACACCCATGCAAAAGACGATATCTGCGGTCCTGATATACGTCACGCCCTCCGCCGTTAAATATCGTGTAGGAAACATTGGCATTACTACATTAGGACTACATTGGCATTAGTCGCATGCAAGATGCCACGAAGTGCAGAGTTATCTGATTTCGAGATAGGTGTAATCGTCAGGTATCTCGGAAATGGCCTATACTTAAGGGACATATCTAGCGAGATGAATACCCAAAATCGAATGTGGCCTATGTGATTCAGAAGTGGAAGTTGAGCGGTGATTGTTGGAATGTGCTCCGAGTCAGTAGACTGTACCGTCATGTAAGAATTTGACGGACAGCTGGTTTAAAATTAAACTATTTATTTACATAAATTAAATATTTACAAGAAAATTTAAAAAGATAATTATGGGCACAGCCATCGACAACCGAAACCTGCCTGAAGCCAAAGTAACAAAATTGGCAAAACAGAGACGTCTGTCTCTCGTCGATTCTCGAGTCCGAATCCCTCCTAAAATCCACGTTCGCTTCGCAGAACCGCCGCTGACAACGGGAGGGGGGTGAATTCCGAGCACTCTAGAGATGTTTATGTCCTCTCCAGAACAGAAACACCCCCACACAGATGCGAAAACCGTCTGTCATGCCGACTTGAGTCCCCCACCGCAAAACTTGATCCCAGACATGGGATTAGGGAACCGACGGAAACTCCAGCTGTGTATGGATCAAATGGACCGCCGGGCCGCCGAGGAGCCGCACGTGCAAAGTCTGAAGTTGTTTTCGCATTCCGAAACATTCCAGCGTCCACGTGTTAGGGAAAAGGGTCGGCTAGTACCATATGGTACAAGACCCACGAAACTGAGAGTTAGAGACCGACGGGTGCTGTCCAGAGAAATTCGGAAGAACCGCACCCAACCGATAGCCCACATACTCCAGGAGTTTCAATAAGCATCCGGGAGTGTGGTTATTAATACCATCCGTAAGGAAGCACATCTGCTTGGTTTTCATGGTCTTGCTGCCTCTCATAAGCCCTTGATTACAAAGTCCAACCGCGCTTCTCGGTTAATGTGGTGCATAGCACGTCGAAAGTGGACCATAGATCACTGGAAACAGGTTCTCTGGAGCGACGAATCAATGTTCACCCTCTATCGTTCGGTTGGCAGGGTCTGGATCTGGCGTCTGCCTGGAGAACGCCTCCAACCAGAATGCATTGTGCCCACAGTAAAGTTCGGCGGAGGTGGAATTATGGTCTGGGGTATTTCTCCTGGTATGGACTGGGACCCTTGGTCCAAATTCATGGTGAGCTCAACGTAGAGTCCTACTGCACTATTTTGGATGGCAGTGTGCTTCCTACGTTGTGGCAGTTTTACGGGTTCGAACCATGTTACTTCCAGGACGACAACGCCAGCTGTCATGAGGTCCACCATGGATTGGTATGGTGACAATGGGGCTTACCGTATGAACTGGCCTGCCCAGACCTGAACCCTATCGAGAAACTCTGGGACGAGTTGGATCGTCGAATTAAGGAGTGCAAAATCAGTCCAAATTCAAATCCCGTCTGTAATTGCCTCTCGTGAAGGTTCTACCAGCTATTGAATGTGAATAAATTTTGTTTTTCTTTTCGATCACAGGTGACCAAATACTTACTGGTAGATAAAACATGTATATAGCAATTTACTTTTACACATGCACCTTCCCTTCAAATACTTTTGGTTGTGAGGTAAAATTTCGTGGGTTATATGTATTCCAATAATATTGCTGATTAATAATGTATTTAGTGCTAATGGATTTGTTTCAAAAGATAAAACTGCTTTTTACGAGGGCTTAAAACAAGAAAACTAAATACGTTTATTCTGAGTAGTTAGAATAGTCCGACTCCTATGAGGAGATAGTCGTGACACGTGGTTTGGGAGGAGTCTGTTCTTTAAAAAAGGTGAGAGGTTGTAAGGAGGTGAAGCACTTCCACAACAGGCGCCCTTAGTGCAATTTTTGGTTCGAAGTTTATCGTTCGATGCCGTAAGCGATAACAATGATAATTAGTTGATGGGTGGAAAACCTTCCACGGCAATCACAATTCATGCTCTTAAGTATGGCAGTCAATCCTCCTAACAACCTTCTACATGTATTCAAAAATCAACTGATCCGAGGTTGACTGCCTTCTCGTCGGAGCCTCAAAAAAAATATTTATCGCACAAGCAAACAACCTAACGTTTGTTTTTGTATAATAGCATTAAATGCATAAAATGCAAATGCGAGTACAGAGACAAATTAAATTAGGAGACACGTTTTAAAGAATAGAAAAAAAGTAGTTAAATATTTAATTTTTTTGAGTTTCCACAAGACAGCTTTGTTTTCCAAGGAAAGGTTCTGTCGAGCTGCTTGTTTCAGTTAAATTAAATTTTGTCTATTTGGGCCTTTAATGAGTTTCGTTACGCTTACCCTAAAACTGCAGCGTATAAATTAATTTAAAACTAATTATCTTGAATTCCACCCGAAGCTTTTAAAATAATTCCAAACGTTGCACATGTGTCGGAATTATCACACACCGACTGTCTTAAAATTAACGTTAGTGTCGAATCTGGAATTGAATGCATTTTGGCTAAAAGTAAGTTCGGAGGTTAACGGTATAACTACAGGTTCAATCTCAAATAAACTGACTGTGTTTCCGAATGTTTAACGCACTGGTCAAAAGCGCGGCGTGGATATTTCGTAATGGCCCGGAATTCATTGCATGTTCCGGACTAATTAGCCCTTATATTATTAGTATGATCTCAGCGTACAAAACCAATTACGTGAGCGTAGGTACAATTATGATGGCATAATATGAGAACCTATTTCTTTTGGATATATAACCCTTTTCTCTCTCTACTCCCTCCCATTGATTTTTGTATTAGAATTTTATGTAGATTTACATCAAAGTACTTATCACATATCTTAAGTTTCAAGATTTGGAATTGAGAACTCTTAAAGTCTCTTTAAGATTGAAATTATTTATAAAAACAGAATACATTTTAAATCTCAATACATAATTCGAATGAGCCATTTTTTTAGTTTGGGCTAGATTCCTCAATTTTTATCTTCCAAATTAGTAAATCTGCCTTCAATTTCTGTTATAAAATTTGCAGGAAAGGTTTTTGTGTACAATATTTCCAAAATTTGCCTGTGATTCAATAATTTGCTTCTAATTTATATAGAATTTTGTGATAGTCGTAGTTGGACTATGTAGTCTGCGTAGTCAATACTTTGTACTATACGAAAGATTTATATATATATATATATATATATATATATATACGTATTTTTAGATAGTATGACTGAGTGAAGATAAGATCGCACAAACTAGCGTATTATTCAAATATTGAAAACCATTTTGGTACCTCTTAAATTAGCTTGGTAATTTTATCCTTTTATGTGTTCAAATATATATTCCTATGTTGCTTGAGTCTCATTATATTCTATTATTTATTCAATGTATCCAGATGAAAGCTTTTAAATAATTTTATTTCTTTTCCATTCAATTACAGCACTACAGAGGGAGCCTGAAGAGTTTGAACACAGGTATCATAACATTGCTCAATTATGGAAAGCACGTTCCGCCAGTCGTGTCTCATGTAACCTTAGCTCATGAGATAGGACATAACTTCGGATCCCCCGTGAGTATAAAATATTTCAATTATATAAGGACCTGTGCACACATCCGGTATTTCAACGTGCGGCGCCGCTGCTGCGACGCACATCCAACTTGAGTGCAATTTATACCTCAGTTCCCCACAGCGCCGCAGCTCGCTGTAACCGCTTCGCCGTTCTGAAGTACCTTATTTTCATATATAAAGGGAATATAAATAATATTTAATAAATGGTTGTATCCAGTAACGTCTATTTTGTTACAAAATATACTTTTTTACACCGAGTAAGCGAAATAAACACGTTTACTTCGATAGAATATGTATCGCAAATGGCGCAATTTGCATCATTTCACGGTTATGTGTGTATAGTTGGGCTTCGATGTCGCAACGGCGATGCACGTTGAAAAACCGGATGTGTACACCTAGCCTAATTGTTTGGATTCTCACTTGGATTTGAAATCTGTGGAAAATTTCACATTAGATTGTTACCTAAAAATATGATTTTCTTTAAATAAATAATTTTTAAATTGAATACATCTCTTATATTTTCGCAAGAGATTGTGACGTCACTTAAAACAGATTGCATCTTCTGCCCTTCGCTTTGAAAAAAAAAAAAAAAAAACAGATTACATTTCCTGTCCTATTCCATTTCAGTGAATGAGAGCAAAAAATAAAAAACATTTTGACTGGGATTGTTAATTCTTTTTCGTAAAATCGGAATCGCTAAAGATAGATTGAAAATTTTAACAGATTTTAAATCTGCGGAAAATTTTACACCAGATTAATGACTTACATCACGGCGTTGCCCGTGGTATTGGTTTGCGAAGCAAACGGCACGACCAAGGGCAACGCCGGGGCTAGCCACACAGTGGCTAGTATAATATAAAAGGGAAGTGTTTGTTTGTTTTCGAGGATTCAAAATCTTGATGAATCGATGGCACTTACATTAATGAGATTTGGCACACAGGTATTCCGAATTTTTTGCAATTTTTGGGTCGAGCGAATTTTAAAACTGTCATTCATTCTCTCTCAATGTAAGAGACAGCCATTAAGACGAGCCAGCTTTGAATCATTCACAGACTTTCTAAAATTTCCAAGCTCTATTAATTTTAGGGCTAAAAATTTTTTTTTTCTTGTCTATACGGAAAAGAAACAACGCCGAATTGAGTTGTTTATCTTCGCTTCGAAAACTGCTTCATAGTGGCCAGCCTATGATACTAAACCTTTTCCCATTTGGATTTTCATTATCCCTTGGAATAATTGGTCAGTTTTGTCTGTATACGCATCTCGTCATTAACAAAACTGACCAGATCTTGATAAACGAAGTATCTTGTCAAAACCACTTGAAAGAATTAATTTACTAGTATATAAGGTTTTCTGAAGCAATGTATCAGATTCTTTTTGTTTTCAATCCAATCTTGGCATCCGCAGTTATCTACGTTACGCTATGCTACAGTTATTCGTACGGTATACGTCAAACCTTTTTCAAACATTTGACAACATGAATAAATTGAATAATACCAAAAAATAAATATTCCAAAGAGTTGTAAACTTTTTTTATATCGCTAGTATAGTATAATAAATTTATATGCATAGCTAGTCTTATAAATAATATCACTTGTTCATAGTGAATTATTTTTTCAAAAATCAGCATGATCCAGAGGATGATCTCCACTGCACTCCTGGTGGTGACCATGGGAACTATATCATGTTTGCCCGAGCCACTTCCGGGGATAAGAAGAACAACAACAAATTTTCACCCTGCAGTTTACGTAGCATCAATGCCGTTCTTAACACCAAAGCGAGAAGTGTAAAAGGATGCTTCACTGGTAAAAAACATTATTTGATTTCTGAGTGATTTCTTCGCACAAATGTCTTTTTCTTAACTATTTCTTCGGTCCGTGCTTCACCAGTTGGAAGAGCAACGGATTAGGGTTGCGAGTTCCAAACTCAGTCAAACCAAAGTCGTATACGCTGGCTGGTGCACATTAAATCTGTCGTGACCTCAGATGTCCTCAAGTTGGGTTGTGGAAGTGGAAGTTTGGAGAGTGGGGTGCCAGCTCAGGCGTTGATCTCGCCATCTGACCATGGTTCAAAATTGCGAGGTGTTGTCCTTGAATCTTTCCCTTCGGTAATGATTCTGGACCGTCGACAAGTTGGGTTGCTCCAGTGCGATGTTGGTTGAACCTAAACATATTCACCTATTTCTTCGGTGGGTACTGTTTAAAAAAAAATTAAATCGATAATTTTTCATTGATCATGGATAATTACTGAACTCACTCCTAATTGCTCTTCGAAACGAGAAATATTATTCGGAAAGGAATAAGTGTGGTTTTTATTATTTGTTTCCTTTTAATGCATTCTGTGAATCGTGTTACACCAAATGCTTTTGATGTCTAGTTTTTTATGTTTCAAAATTTATTCATTTGGAATATGGAAGGAAATATGCAAAAAAATACATCGTAAAACAGCTATTAAGTTGCAAAACTACGGCATCAAACCAGCTTCAAATTCTCAAAATGGGAAAATATTTCCGAGAATAAATCAATTCCCGTAAGACAAAACCGAAATAACTAGCGAAAGAAAATAAAAATTCAACTTCTAGAAGAAGCAGATGAACTCTGGGAGAAATTTATTAACTCATGAAGTCATCATCACGCACGCTACAGTCATGTGTGCTGTCATCACTTTCGACGTACAAGTGCCCCACATATTACTCATCTATGAATAAAATAAAAGTGAACTACTTATCAGAATTCAGTTTCCAAATGAAACCAAAATACCCTTTTCAATTGTAAATACTGATTAGATTGCGATGTATTTCTAGACTTAGACTTATCTTTGTTGAAAAGTCATTTTCAATGGAACAATCATTAAGTAAATTAGAACAAAATCCCATTGATAATTCCACCGCAAAACTCGAGTCATCAGTTGGAAATTACTACCTCAATACATTTCAGTATTTTAAAATTGAAATATTCGAAAACAAATAAAAATTTGATCCCTTTGTGCAATGTGTAGTTACTGTATTTCTATGTCAAAAGTTTTGTGAGTTGTTGCACGTGCCGCGAAGGAAAGAAGACACCCCGTGACATTAAACTGGTTGCTTAGATTTTGCCAAGTCAATCTTTTGCACATGAATCCTTATAAATGCTCACTTTAATGGTTTGTTTCCATTTTGCAAAATGTTTGTCGATCTTGAATTCATTTATAAATTTTACTTGAAACTACACGCCAGGGTTGTTTGTGTTTTCTAATACATTCGCCACAATTGTTTATTATCTTAGGAATCAAAACAATTTGAGAAGAAAAAAGGGTAAAACATTTATTCTGCTTGGCGTTTGTGGTGCTCTTTGATTTGCCATCATCACATGATTTCCGTGCTCAGATGGCAAAATGTTACAAGTCACTTTTCCCAAAAAATTGAGCACTTCCCATTCTGGAGTCTGGTTTGTTGATGTTTAGAAGATGGCAAAATCTCGTAAGTCGTTTTTTTTTTTCAGTTTATGAAAAAACAAAGGTGGAAAAAAATGTAATAAGTCAAAAACCTCATAACTACATGTTGAATTTTGAATCTTAAAATTGCTGTCACGAAAACTTAAAAAAAATGCTTTAAATATTTTTCCATATGAGCACAGATTTATTCCATCAGTTTATTTTGTTAAACGACCTTCCAATGAAACAGATAGAGCTTGGGGCAGAGTTGTTGTCGTAAAATTCAGAAGTGTTGGTAACGCTGACTTGGGAATCGACTTTGATCGCCGATTGGCTATCAAATCGTTTTTCATTACGTTAGTCAGTTAATTCTACCTTAGAATTCGTGCTTTTTCCCAATACCACGCGATATATTCAAACAGAGCGATCGGGAGAAATAACACGAAACTGCACATATCTGTCTTTTTGATTAAAAGGTAGATGATTTGGTTTTGGTACCTATTTTCTGTGAATAGAGCATGCTATACTTTCGAGAAAAGTTTGTGTGAGCAAGTGCCATTCCTATTTTCAGAACCCTTGGATGCCGTTTGTGGGAACGAAGTGGTTGAAGGTGCAGAAGAGTGTGACTGTGGGTGGGAGGAAGACTGCCACGAGCCTTGTTGCTTTCCAATGAGGGTCAACCCACCTCAAGATCAACCTCCCTGCAGATTACGTCCGGCAGCCTTCTGCAGGTCTGTTTTTATTCACTGTACCTGTTACTAATCATTCATTTGTTTAAAATAATCAATAGAGTAATACCTCACTTTTTTGCTTTTTCAGTCCAAGTCAAGGCCCTTGTTGTTCTCTTGATTGTCGCCTGAAATATGGAGTTTTATGCAGGGAAGATAATGGTTGCAGAACAGCAAGCTATTGTGAATATCCTTTTCTGAAAACTAATTTTATGACCAAAAATATTTGGTGTCACATTCTTGCCATTATTGCATTTCCACTTGTCTCTATATTTTATAACTTTCTCACATTTACCCCCTCCCCGCTCGAACCTGTGTGCGTGTGATCTCATTTAGTACACATATATTTTGTGATGTTTTTGATAAAAATAAAAATACTTTCCTTCTTCGATATTCTTTACACATTTTAAGCAATGTAATGGATAATTATTTTCCTTTCTGGTTGTAAAACACCTCCAGTACACCTTATATTCATATATTGGAGTTAGTTTTTGTTTTCCGAAACTTTATTGACTTCATTTTGTTATATTTCCTAAAGCTGCATGTTTTGCTATTCTTGTTTTGTTCAGTTTAATAGATGTATCTTATTTTTAATTTTCTTATTTAGAGATCCAATATTCATATTCTAGGTGTTTGAGTAAATAGTAGAAAAACCTTACGAGTATTTGAAATAATAATATATTTCATGCTTATTTGCTGTAAATATATAATCTAAATACCAGCTATTTTCAAAATATATCCCATTATCAGTCTCAACTTGTCAAAAATTTCCTTTCGCTCAATGTAACAAAATGTAATGAAATTTTTGCTTGATTCACGCAATTGCTATTATATCCGATACTATCACTATGGATTTGAAATTTTCCAATTAATTATTGTAGATATATAGCGATTTCTTTTCCATCACTGATGCTATACATGTTTTCCTTATTCTATATCCATACATCACTTATTCCATTCCCTTATTCTATATCCATACATCACTTATTCCATTCCCTTATTCTATATCCATACATCACTTATTCCATTCCCTTATTCTATATCCATACATCGCTTATTCCATTCCCTTATTCTATATCCATCCATCCAGTAGTAAAAAAATGTCACATTACGTTCTTAATGAGTTAAAGTTTCTTCTGAGATATATAATTTTTTGGAAGTTTATATCAGTGCTAGTGTTTGAAAGTTATTATTATTGAAATGTTATGGACATTTATTTCGAAATATAAACTAGTGCAAATCCTTAACGTTTATTACTGGGCAAGGACCATTATGCCCTTCATCAACGAAGAAACCGAACAAAACTGTTTGCAGTGAAGAATTCGTTTGCTACAACGGGGTAAATTTTATTCTTGATTTCTTGTATAGTTCATGTAAAATCATCATTGCAACTTTTCATATGATTATGCTACCAGCTGAAAACTATTATTTGATATGGAATTCTCATGTTTTGTTTGTTAGGAGTGTACTGGCTCTATATGTATGGCATACGGGCTTGAGTCTTGCCAATGCATCAGAAGCTATCACGATCCTCTTATTCGCTCCTGCGAGTTGTGCTGCAAGCTTCCTGGAGACGAATTGAGCTGCAAGTAAGCAATTCTAATTAATTAGTAAAAATGAAAATTTTTATGAAAATAACAAATATAAAATGCATGATATGAAATGTCAAAAGTGTTTGTCACTTCAAAGTGTACAACGCAAAGTATCAAGTCTTGTGTTTTTTCGTAGGTCTTCGTTCGAATGGAATTTGGCGCCTTACGACGTTCCAGATTTGTACGCTAAACCCGGGGCTCCTTGTGACAATTACAATGGTTACTGCGATGTCCATCAATCGTGCAGAGAAGTAAAGTTTTGTTGTTTTTCAGTTAATAGTGTCTCGTGTTTCAGAGTAAAATGACATTGGTTTGGTTTTCGAAGTGATGTATTTTTAAGATTTAATTATTTTGCTTTCGTATCTAAGAAATTTTGGTACGATATGTTAGTGCAGTAAACATGGTGCTCTATTCTCTTGGATACTGACTCGTAACTAATTCACGCATTTATCAAACAAAACTTTATTCATTTTCAAATAATGTTAATAATCACGATCCAAAGTATTTATACAAGTCTTTTTTTGCCGTTTTCAAAAACCATAAAATCAATCTTCGAAGCGCAGTTTATAAACATGACATCTCCTTTCTTGGATACTGAGTCAAAACTAATCCATGAATTGATAAAGCGAAAATTTATATTCGTTTTTCAAATGATGTTAATAATCTCGACGATCACAAACAATGAGTCTTTTTTCCAGTTTTAAATACTATAAGTGAATTCTTCGGAGCACTGTCTTATATTTTATCAGTTTTGTCTGCTATTAAGCTACTGAGAATGAATGATTGTATAAAAATAAGTTTATTACCTATAAATCACAAACACTGAAGTGGAGTAATGTCTATGGAGAAAAGGGACAGGTAAAATTAAGTCAATATAGATCCGTTGCCAAGAAAACTGATCAAAAACTTAGTTTTTCAATTACTAAATAATGGAATTCAAAATATAAAAAAAAAAACGTACTGCAAATATATGAGAGCATTTAAAGAAGTATAAAAACTAATGTCAAAAGGTGAACGTGATTTTCGACGTCTTTAAATCATATAAATAATCTCGTTATCAATTGATATAAATAGATCCAGTTTTTTTATGTGAAGCATTGTTTTTATTTTTAAAAGATTATCATAAACATTTTATATTTTTTCTGTTAATTCGATTAAAAATAATTTTTCATGAAAGATCAAAGAATTGGGAAATAAATTTTAATCGCCAAAACTACACAAATTTAATATAAAAATTTTAAGATTGAAACGTTTTCTTATGGATGTATATTTTAATTTTCAGATCGATCCCTCAGGACCATTAGCCACTTTGCGTAATCTGCTGATGTCTCCAGAAGGTGTAGCCATTTTGAAAAAATGGATTGCTGAAAAGTGGTGGAGCATGCTGCTACTTTTCTTTGGTTCTGCTATAATAGTGGTAAGAACAAACATACTTTGGTGTGGTGTATTCGCTGTTTAATCTATATTTATAACACTAGCAGAAATACCCGGCTTTGCTCCGGTTGAATTAATAATACGTTGACTGAAAAGTCATCATCAATTATTTTTCATAAAGAATGTTAGCATCATTTAAGTGTACGGAAAAAAAATTTTAACATCCATTTTAACTTCTCCATCGCTTCTACAATTTACTTCGGACGCAAATATACATACATGCTGTATCCATCCATATAATCCGTTTCATATTCGTCGCACTTCTGCTGAAAGTTTTTTTTTTCTGATGTGACTACTACAAAAGTTGATTTTGAGTTTTCGAGTGACTACGAATATTCCCGTTCATTAATTTTCAGTAAAAATAGCCAATTTTTGGCGGATAATTGTGCACTTAGTTTTCCTATGAATATGTTTTACTTGTGCCATTCTTGCACCTAGTATATGATATTTTCGAATTTCATCATCTGTATGAGAGGATGGTAAATTAAATTGTTACGGCATTCGTGACTAATTTAGTTTCAAGCAGACGCAATTTTTCTTAAAAATTCCATTCAGCGGCAGGAGCAATAACGAAACTTCTGTTAGATATATATATATAAAGAAGATTTGACGTTTATCTGTTCTCTATACAAATCCACCTTTTGACCAATCTACACCACATTTGGTACACTTATATTTTAAAACCCTGTGGGTATGATAGACTACATATTAACCCGCGTCCTATTTGTCTAAGGGGGCTAAAAATCAACGGCATTCGTGACTAATTTAGTTGGAAACAAACGCACTTTTCCCTGAAAATTCCATTCAGCGGCATGTGGAATAACGGAGCTTGTGGTAGAAATAAAGATTTTATAGCGCTTTTACAAAACGAAAAGCACTGCATTCATCTAATGATTCACATGTATCTAAGTTGGATAAGAAAAGCTTCAATATGTTCAGTAAGCAATTTCGACTTTCTGTCACTTAAGACAAAAAATTTCAATATTTCAAAATTACTAACTGTGATATTATTCCCATATCAACAAAGTCTTGTTTAAAATTCCCTTTTCCGAACAGACATACAGTTTTTAATTGAACTCTTGTGGTACTTTTTTAAATTCACAGAAATTCGGTTTCTAAATAGAAAGCACGTACCTATTTAGAATGATAGATGTAGTTACTTGACTATGAAGAACAAGTTTCAATAACACCAAATGAAACACGAAAAACAAATGAAATTTAATTGATTTTAATCGTTTTTCATTGAAAAGCTACATCAAAATTTTGAAATACATTTGAGCTACAACGTATGACTACCCATTTAAATTTAACGTAACCCATCCTATCTTAAAGTTATTATTTTAAAAAATTTACTTGTTGTTTTTAAATCAGAAATGACACGCTTTAAAAATATTTTGATGTGAATATTTTATTTATTTTATGATACAGCAATATGGTACATCGTTACGTATTTAACCAAAGATGTAAAGAAAGTTGGTCGAAATATTCATATACCTCCAAGGAATTATCAATGTCTAGTGATAGTTTGCTGGAAACAAATAAATAATTAAAATCTAACTCATGAATAATATTTCTGCGATAAGTAACATACCGGGACACATAAGCAAACGAAAACAAAATTCCAATCCATGACAAAAATGTAGAATTATGGAAAAACAATTATGTTCTAACGTGTTATATTTCGAATTCCTGAATTTTTTCTGAACTATAACAGTTCGACAAAAGACAAAAAATATTGATGAAAACAATAATGATTTATAAGCAAAAAGAATCCTCAAATATGACCGCAACATCTCACTGTGAACAACGTTGCCAGATACCGAAAAGCAAAATTACACTTTTATGATCAATGAGTTTTTTTTAGGCTTTCGTGTTCCATTACAAAATGTGTTAGTTATGTAAAATTAAATGCTTTAAATATTCTTTTTTCATCAATCAAAAATATTTATAAATATTATTTTCATCATGGGAAGAAGTAAAAAGTCAGTTGAAACATGAATATTATAATTTCATTTGTTTTAAAAAATTTGTTTTCGATCATTACTGTTAAAGCAATCTGACTTGCTTACAGCAATGTTATTTCTATGACGATTTCGAATTGCTTTATGCTTAGGCTTTAGGTTAATTTAAGGCATCTTCCGATTCGATTTTTTCTAAATCCTTTCTTAGTGCACCCTTAAGGTATAAGAAGAATCACCCAGCAAAATTTTAGCTTCTTTGGACTTGTAGTTCTTGAGATACAATGACGAGTGAGTGAGTGAGTCAGTCAAGTGAGTGAGTGAGTCAGTCAAGTGAGTGAGTGAGTCAGTCAAGTGAGTGAGTCAGTCAGTCAGTGAGTGAGTGGTATTTGAATTTTATATATACAGATTCAAATACCACTCATTTACTAACTCACTCATCACTGTATCTCAAGAACTACAAGTCCTAGTAAGCTGAAATTTTGCAGGGTGATTCTTTTTATACCGTAGGGGTGCATTAAGAAAGGATTTTGAATGTGGTACTAACATTCTTTTATGAAAAAGAAATGATGATGACTTTTCAATCAACTTATTATTAATTCAACCCGAGCAAAGCCGAGTTTTTTTGCTAGCACTTCATAAAACGAAGATATAATTTTTATAAGTAAATATTGTTAGGAAACTTTTTCAAAAACTCTTACGACTAAACTTGACTTTGAAATTACTTGCTAATACTTATTGGTTCTAATATTTTTTTAAGTTCCTTGGGTTTCGAAACTTCAAATTCAGACCGAACATTTAAAATATATGTTCGTCATTTAGCACTCACAACAATTTCAAATTTAATGTTTTACTGATGAACAGTTAATCTATAGAGTCTTACATCATAATGAATTCTCATTACTTTAATTTATTCTAATCTTCTAGCTACATGTCTCCCGATATTTGGTGTTTTATTAGTGTTTCTAAAATATCCACCAATTTCTATACTAGGTGCCATGTAACCATGCCAACCTTCAACCACGATTTTTATGATAAACTAGCAAAATACCCGACCTTACTCGGTTTGAATCGGTAACTCTAGATTGAAGAGATGATCAAAATACATAATCACTTATTGTCTTTCGTAGAACAGAATAATATTTTAACACCTTTCGACACCTTTATAATTTCTACAACTTACTTTGGACACAAATCCTACGCACGCATATCCATTCATGTAATACATTTCACAAACATCGCACTCTTTCTGTATGATAAAGCTACAAAATGACGAAAGGTGATCCTAAAGTTACTCTACAAAAGACGATTTTGAGGGAGATTTGGAACTTTCTTTCTTAAGTTCTTTTCATGATCAACTCAATTAATAAAAATAACGATTTACTACAAGTGCTCTCGCACTCATAGCCAAAACATTTTTTACTTGTGGCACTCTTGCATCTGGCATGCGACATTGTCGAATTTCGCCATCTTCTGTCATTATGACAAATAATTTTTTAATGTTTGAAAAGTTATAGTTCGGATCTTTTCAAGAGCATTATTCTTTCAATAATGGCCTAATTACACTTAAAATTTGCTTTATTCTTACTTACCTGCCTCTTTAAGTCGAATACTTTGTGATGGTGTTGCGTGTAATGAATAGAAAATGCGATTTATAAGGAATATTTAAAACAGGAAACAGCGAAATAAAATAAAAGCTGTCAGGTAAAACGCTGTTTTTAAGTTATCAATTCGTGATTATTTTTGATCTCTTGTTCTCGCACAGTTGCCACAACTTACAACTAAAAGTGCACAAAATTTAGAAATGCGAAATTAATTCAGAGCGAAAGAAACAGAAAATATCACTTCACGCGATCAATCAACATGAGTTTCCATTTCTTCCCGTTCGTTCAGAAATATCGTCTGTCCCTGAAATTTTGAAATCGTTTACAATGCGCAAAGAACAAAAATACGACTTGAAATATAGGAAGTATCAAAGCTAAAATTCCATTCAAAAAAATTATTTTTTTAAAAATAATTTCCTTTTCAACAGTACCGGTAAAGCAATCCAAGTATATAATAATCGAAATTCTCAATAGACATTATAGTTTTTCCAAAACCACCAAATTATGATTGATTTAAGTATACTTACTCAGGTGTTTTAGAATGAAACTTATCTACATATGAAAATAAAGAAAAGTTTAATGCTCACAAAACTAATATATTTATCACTTCACTAAACTAATATATGATCTATAAAATAAAGTACATTGTAATCCAATATATAGGATAAAATTCATGTGATATGCCTGTACAAACACACAAACACAAAATCGAACATAGAACAGAAAGACGGACGGACGGACAGACAGACTTATGCAACCAAGTTCACTCACTAAATGAAGATAAGTACTCAACTCACAGTATGCAAAGTTTAAGGAAAATATATTAAACCCTGTGGACGTGTACAGGTACATACATACACTACCCTACGATAATGGACCGGACGCCACCAGATTTCACATAAAATTCGACTACTTGTTTGAGGTGTTTTTATTTCGTGGTATGGCCTGGGACCTTTGCATGTTGTTCCTGGTAAATTGAAATCCGACGCCTAGATGAACATTTTGGACAATCAGAGTCTTCCTAAGCTCTGGCAATTTTATGGAATGGACAAATGTTACTTCCAGGATGGCAACGCTACATGTTATGTAGCAGCCTCTGTCAAGCAGTGGTATCAAGATATGGATGTAAAACGTCTTCCCTGTCCTGTTCAAAGTCCCGGCCTAAACCCCCATTGAACATTTGTGGGACGAGTTAGAGCGACGCTTACGGCCAGGGAACAGCGTCCGAAATGTACAGTCGAGCTGGCGACATTCTTGCAGCAGGAATGGACACAAATACCCATAGTTGTATATCAAAACCTTGTTGAAAGTATGCCCAGAAGGGTTGCTAGTGTAATTGCAGCACGTGGGGAGGTTAGTTTACTTTACATTAATGCTCTTACATCACGTTTTTTTAAATGTGCACCTAAAATATAATCTGTGCACCTAATTTAAAAACTTAGGTGCACCTTGTGCACCTGTATTAAAAAATCTATTTCGAGGCCTGACCTAAACATTGAAAAATTAATGAACTCATGTAACAGTATATTGGTAGTATGTGTGTTCCACTCGGGACACAAAAGGGTTGAGCTGCAATTTTACTAAATAGAGGCCAGTTTATTCCGTTCCAGTTATCTCCTGACCCGAAAGTATTAAAAAATAAGTAAGCTTTCATAGACAAAGATAAAAAACCATTTGCCAAAATAACAGTTAATTATATGAAAGCTTCCAAAAACATCTCAAAATCTGAAGAACTCTTTCGATTTGAGTTGTTTTTTGTAGTGAATTCTTTTCTAATGAAACACACACACAAGTGAATCTACGGGCCTTCTGTGTTTTATTTGGTTTTGATAATGGTGGACATGTTGTTCCGCCAGAATGGCTATTTTGGTGTTTTTACTAAATTAGTCGTTTTTAAGACTTCTAGATTACTGAGAATATCGATGGACGCATAAAATCCTCTTGGGATGAAAAGGTTAACTCTTTTCAATTTATTGTTATGAATAAGTTCTGACGTGTGTTTTCTGTTCCAGATATTGTCTGTCAGGCTACTCACTCGTCGGAGTGCTAAAAATTTCCTGTCTACGATTCTACCCGGCCAAACAGACTTTCGTATCTGCAACATGCGGTCGTCTTCTCGCTCACATCCATCTTGTATAGTCTCGTCTCCATCTGGCAATTCCGGCCATATACCCATGAGCAAGAGTAGTCGGGTCTCGCGCCCCCGCATCAGCGCCGCCCCTGAGAACGGATGGGTCTGATTGCCCAGCCCTTCAGCAACAGTGTCAAATACATTACCCTCGTCTTCGCGAAGTAGTTCTTTCTTTGCAGCGGACTGCGAACGTCAAATGGCTGTATTTAGAGTTTCAAACACATGTCTCATTGCAGGTGTATCTTTTGTTTCAAGAAACCATGTAACCACGATCTGAAAATTTATCGTTTTCGAATCCATGAGCACGCAGTCTTGCGACTTTGTTTTGAATTACTTTACGAAATGAAGTTCATTTCGTTCAAGTTCTAAACATGTATTTGAAGTGTACGTGGTTTTTCCCCCCCGTGAGAGGGTTGTAAGCTGAACTTCGGCGGCCCTAAAGTTGCCCATTCTGGGAAGCTTTCTGGTCATAACGGTTTTATTGTTTGGCATGCAATTTGACTCTAAAATGTTAGCAGCATGATACTAACAGAATGAATCAAACGAAACATCTATTTTGTTTGCCGTAAGATCTCATTCATTAAACTAAATTTATTTATAAAATGCAGCACTGTGATTTCAATTTTCAAATGCATATATTCACGAAAAAGTTTACTTGGAAAATGCGAATTTAATGCTCATAGAAAAATGGAAAATTCTATTCTTTGTGATTAATAAATTCACTTTTTGTTTACTTTTTATATGGAATTAGATATGGAGGGATCAATAAGATTTATTTTAAATTGAAAATGTTGTTGACGGTAAATTGCGAAAACAGTGTCGCAACGAATTAGGTAGTGGTATCAATGATCCCCATTACAGTCCGGAAATGGAACAATTTATGATTCTATTGATTTAATGTAATTTTTAAAGCACAATTTTTCCACCTAACCACAATAAATTTAAAATAATGTTTTTAATGCCATTAAAATGTTATTAAAATTGTTACACAAAACAGAAAGATTTTTTTTGAGAAATATTTTCTATATAATTCTTATATTTTTTGTCATTGATGAAGAAAAATGTAAAAGACAGTATATTTACTCGACGAGGGGGGGGGAGCAATTTTCTTTATAATTTATCTTTGAATTGAGATCTTATATATGAAACGGGAAATTTACACAGATTGACTTCAATTGATTAAATTACGATAAGTTTTTTTCTGCTGTAATAAATCAAAATACTTTTTATTTGACAAGAACTAAAGCATTTGCTTGATGAAATTTTGTTTAATTATTTTAGTTCGTTTATAAGCTTGTAACAAATAATGTTTTGTCATTTTCAAAAAATTATTTAAAAATTCGTAAACAATTCAAATAATTTTTATAGATTTTAAAAACTCTATTGTGAGAGAAATAAACAGTAAATTTGCTTTGTTTTAAAATTAAATTTTTACTTTTCTGCTCAATATCTGCTTGAATAGAATTATTTTTGTGAACTATTTCATATTCACGCACATATTCTTTTTAAGTATTTTCATATTTGTTAAAAAACTGGTGCTTGGTATCGAAATTGTGATCCAAAACATGATATTAATATAAATCAAAATTATTTTTGAAAAACAAGAGAAATGCCAATTGAAAATGTAAAGAAATTTTGATTGTAATATCCATTTTAAATTAGATGAAAATGATTTCACTTTTTTTTAAACTTGAAATAAATGTTTATAGAAATTGCCTGTTCTTAGCAAACAGGATATAAAACATGTGTACATTTTATGAGTTTGTGAGTTACATAATATAAATTATAAAATGATTTCTCTGTAGCAGATATGAAACCAATACTCAATTTTTTATTTAATTAATGTAACATGCAAATTTTCCTCATAAAAACAATAATACAGTAAATTTATAATTTATTTTTAAAGCAAATTATAAATTAGTATTTAATAAGATTTGTTGGATTTTTATATATTAGAACATGTTAACTAGTTACTTAATATAGCTGGTTTCCAAAGTTGTTTTGATTTTTGAACTTCCAGATTTGTCCACATATTTTCATATTCCTTATGGTTTTTCCGAAACCAAATGATAAATTGCATCGTATAACTGTTATGTGTGTTCTGTACCATAATTATAATTGTTAAGTATATGAATTAATATTACAAGGAAAACACCACCGACATGTTCTTATAAATTCATTGAGTTGTAGAAATAAAGCATTTTACAGTGAATTATTCTTGTAACACAGTTCAATTTCAGATGAGTCGTTTTTATACTATGGTATAACAAATCTCTGAAATACTTTATTTAACATCTGTGTGTTCGGATACCTAAAATAAATTACACTTTGTATTCAGACCTATTTTAAATACATTATTTATCAAAGTTCGATAAATCTCCATTTTAACGATTAAAATTCGGGACTTTTTTCTTGAGTTACAAATAAATTTATTATAATTAAATTAAACAATTTATCAATCGAGTGAATTTTAAGAATTAAAATAGATTATCATTTAAAAATTTTTAAAATTCCATAACATTCGAATATGAAACAAAAGTGATGGCATTTATTATTCGTACCATAATTATTTGTATCAAACTCGCACATCGCCTGGAAGCATTCTAACAATTATCTTCATTTTAAATCCATCATTTTACGATTAAAATCTCCTTATAAAAAAAGATAAATAGTGAGAAAGTTGAAGTAATTGTACTGAAAATGCAGCAGTTTCATTTTTTCCTCTTCAACATACAAAAAACTCATACATATTCATCATAAATAAGAAAAAGTGGAAAAGTAACCGGTCCTTCACTCAACGTTTATGTTAATAACTTTCTTTTTAATTTCATTATTTTGATGTATCACAAAACTTAGATCAATTTTTGCGAAAAGCCGAGTTGTGGAGATTTAACTAATTTAATTTAACATATAACAAACAAAACAAATATGTAATAAAAAGAATAAAAATGTCATTACTTAAGACCACATCCGAGAAGTTGGCAGTTGAAAAGTGCATTGCAATACGAAACTGTGAAGCTTATAACATTGGTAAACGAATAACTAATTCGACGAAAACTAGATGAAAAAACCTACCCAAGTTGAAAATACTATTTAAAAGTAATATTTAATATGCGCGACATTACTGCATTTAACATGTTCTTTACTTCAAAGAGACTTTTCCTCTGAAACGCGGTGTACATTTGTACAGCTTATGTTCTTTAAGGGTAGATGGAAAACTATTTTAATTCATGCATTACTCTAGTCATTTCTTTAGTATTTGTATAAATAAATGCACATGAATTCCACAGTTCACAACTTGCTATTTCCCATGAATATTTGTTTTAAACTTAACTAGATAGCTGAGAGAGTACTTGACTTGTGAGGAGAAAGAGTATACTTCACAATATACTTCCCCAATTTCATTGCATAAGAACTGGATGTGTTTTATTGTTTTGTATGTACATAATTATATCGATCAATATGGATGCTTTTATTTCTCGATGTGGATGACTGTACAGCATTATGCATTTATTGATGATTGCTGTGATATAACTCTAGTTATTTCTCCATAATGATAATTTTCTTAATTTCAAAGGTGGGTGCGATACGAATTCTACATACTTCTAGGGAGAAATACAATACTTTCTCCAGAATTCAAACATATTTATTTAATAGTGTTATAAATTGTCAAAATGACAATTTTTAACTATTATCTATTTAAACCTCTGATCGTTGCGAGATTTTTGAGTACTTTCATGTTGCTTTTACCCTACAACACGGACACCTATTAAATAACCATTTCTATTGGGTGAAAGAATTCTAGACAGAATTCTATTGGTCAAAAAGGTCAAAATTGGCAAAAGTCATGCAGAGAAGACTGCATGTTTCAGAACGGATATATGCGTGTAAACCCCAAAGAGATAAATTTTTTCGGCAATTCTTTGTCTAAGACATTTTTAACTATATCTAGTTATGTCTTCGACTAAAATTTCGAACTGAAATATAGACATCGGTGGTTCAAAATATATGTCATAATTGAAAAAATAATGGTAACATCAAATCGCCAATACTATTTCAACATTAAAATGTTTAACAATTCATCTCTTAAGTATTAAAGTTGTTTGTGAAAGTCTTGTTAAGTGCTTTAAAGGTTATTCCTTGACGTAAATTTCTTTCCTTTTGTCATACGCAAATATCCTATAAGGTTTTCCCCCCCTTCAGGTGAAAGATCCTAAAAACTTACAAAAATCCATCTTAGGCAAGCCATACATTGGTCCAACATCAGTCGTGTGACACCAAATATGATGAAATGCGCATACGGATCGACATATTTCCTATACAGAAACGGAGTACATATGCGTCTGTACGATGTTTGGTCGCATGCCTGATCAATGTGTAGCATGCCTTAAGTTGGGTGTATGAGATCAATTTCTTGGTCAACAATCTGAATTCATATTATTTTTAACATGCTTTGATTGAAAATGAGTTGATCAATTGGTTCAAAATTCTTTAAATCGAAAGTAAAACTTTTTTTTGTAATATGCTCTGTAATTTGTAGTTCGTTCCACCTTTGAATGACTTTGACATTTATTTTTCATGCAAAAATTATATAATTTCGGTCTTTGATATGAGCAAACCTTTGAAATGTATCTGTGCTTTCGTTTTATGTGATAATGTAATAATTATAACTGCTGTTTGTATCTATATCTTTCATCAAAACGCCTCACTAGTAATAGAGGCTACTTGATTCAAACAGTTACTGCCAGTTGGATGAATTCCAAATTGACGCTGACAAATTCAAAGCAGACAGATAGAATGTAGAGCAGACTAGGCAAGTTATTACTATCTAGGCAAGAATACGACTCATTGCAATCGAATGATGAGATGCGAAGCTAGGAGAAACATAATTAGTAATTTTATTTATTTGTCAGTCGTTTTAAGCTGTTCATTCTCAACACCCATCGTTAAAAAGAAATTTAATTCTATTAACACTGCAAAAGTACGTAACATTGAAATACGATCAATATAATTTGTTTAGTGTATGTCCCATTGCATCCTTCGTGAACAAATGTGTTTTCACTTTTAAAAAAGTATTTCATAGTATAAAAACCTTTCTGTGTAAACTTAATGTAATTAATATTTAAAGTTTACAGATACGTCATGAAATATTTCGACACGAATGCTTTCACAGAGTATATCAGTGATTTTCATCTTTTCCTCTAATGGGATCTCAATTTCAGTTTTAAACTCATGACCCAGAAATTTGAATATTGAGGAATAATGCACCAATTCTACTACCCTTCACTAATTGTTTTTTAATGCTTTCATACAATTGCCTTAGTATCCAAGTGAATTAGGAAATTGAAATAAATCTTAATAAATTGATTAAATCCATACGGATACGAAATCCTCCTCAGGATACGGAATTTGCAGTCAAAATTAGCTCTTGAAAATAAATTTTGTCTAGAATATATGTTGAATTTTAAAAGTTCACTCCCCATGTGTAATTTGTCATCATGAGTGTACTTTCACTTTTGTCTTCCTCCCTGGTTTAACATAACAAGCTAACTGAATCATGAGAGAACAATTGCATTCTAATCAGATTCAAAACGAAGATATGTTTTTAAATTTATTGACAGCTTGCAGATTTCGTTCCGCTGTGGGAAAAAACCCAGCTTTGTTTCTGAAACCTAACTCAAGCCTGAAATCAAAACTTAACAATTGAAGAATGAGGTATTATGTTTTTCAATACTTGAATATTCCTCCACAATAGATCTGCAAAGAAAACTAATACCCCGATCTCTCGACATTTTTGAAATTGTTTTTCGGGTAGATAAAACATCTCTGCTTTGAATTTACATTTCGGAATCCAAATCTCATGCCATTGTGAATCATCAATCAGTATTTTCTCCTTTTTATTACCAATGCGTCGTAGTTTCATGGTCTGTTTTACATTTCACTGGTGTAAAATATCTTGCTTTTAGTAGTGGAATTACCAAATCTCTCCTATACTCGTAGAAGGCAAAGTAGAACCTACTTTTATGTATAACCTGTATTAGTGGTAGTGAAAATAAAACAAATTCCTTTGGGTTCTACAAAAAATTATTGTAATATTGTACATGCACTATTGTCTGCAAGTGGTTGTATATTGTAAAAGCTTGAACAATGCAAATTATGGTCTGAGCTGTGAATTTCGCTGCTGCATTCTGTAACGGACACAAAGAAAACTTGTTGTTTTTGAAATAAACTGTGATATTATAACCAGATTTGCTTGATTGATTTAATTTGTGAGATATATTTATTTCTCCATTTATAAAACCTAAAAATATACAGATTCGTTAGAAACCTGGCTTTTTATTTTTGAGTGATTAGCCAGTGTAATGACCCAATGGTAAATATGAGTAGAAAATCCGCCCCCCAGATATACTAAACTCAAGAAAAAATTACCAGCATTTTTCTATAATCTTTTTTGTTCTGTTTAAATACGTTATTTCGTTTTATAAATATGGGAAGGTAGTGAATATGAAAACTTTTCTTTTGAGAATACATAACTTGGTTCTCTCGGGTTTAGGTAATTAGGTTTGTAACACCATGAGGCAGAAAATATCAGTTACGTTTCGTAAAATACTTTACAATCACTTTCTTTTGTAAATAAATATCTCATTCGTATTATGTAATACATATTCATTAATTATTCTTGATTTAAATGTTTATCCTCTCATGACTTCAAAATAACTTTTATTTACGAGATCTGATCAAAAAGTGTCCGATATTATTTTTAATTGAGGTCACGACAGATTTAACGTGCACCAGCCCCCGTGTATATGACGGTCTCGCAACCCTCCGGTTGCTATTCCGATGCTCTTTCAACTCGGCTATCGCGGCCCCGACTGAGTTGAACGGCACAACTCAAAAAACGTGACTTGGGAAGATTTCTCCCACAAAAAACTTCGGCTCACGCATTGTATTGCTAAATTTTAAGCGGCAAATGCAGTTATAAACATGATCGGCGGTTCTACTTCACATACAGGGTGCAATACTATCTTTCTTCAATTCCTAGACTGAAGATTAAGATTAAGATCGAGACAAGGAAGTAATCTAGACTAATACGATGAAGAATAGGTGCTTGCTGGGGATCTGAGAAAGTGACACCGAAATATGCGTCCAGCCGTTGGCCTCGGTCCAGCAGTAGAAGAATTACTTGGGACAGTGTGTCGTTTCGAAAGGTCGACTAGGTTCGGAACTAACCAGTATACTTTTATTTTTCTTGCCAAAGCGGGATACTTTCGAATCAGATCTAGTAGAAGGATATGGGAAACATAAACTAGCTGGAAATTTTTCACTACTTTCTGAGACAGCTGATTTCAATCCACCATCCACTTCTTTATGTTTCATTATTTTTCTTGCATAGAAACAGTATAAGGTGACTGTTATTATAAGTTATAATTAAACCATAACCACATCACAGTCATTCGGCTTTTAAGATTCCATTTAAGAATCATCGTCTTTAAGATAGTTTATATAAGGGATCTCCAAAAGCAAGCACAAGACATTCAATCCAATTTTTTGTTCCTTGAAGCTTGTATCGTACCTTTGATTGTCCACATTGAATTTTGGAGCGGTTCACAACATAACGTATCTATTGGACGGATTTTTCCGATGTTCTGGAGTAGGGACACACAACAAATGCTATAATTGCAGTTGATCCATCAGGTAATTGGTAATAGGTAATTTTTAGTTAACGTCGTACTAGAGCAACACAACGGGCTATTGACGACGGTCCGGGATCAGTCCCTTAAGGGAAAGATCCGAGGACAACACCTCGTAATTTTGAACCACGGTCAGATGACGAAGCAACACCTGAGCTGGCACCCCACTCTCCATACTTCCACGCCAACCCGTGATCCATCAGGAACCTCAGCGCTGTCACGAGATGAGAGCTAATGATGGAGGATTTATTCTTATTTGTTTAGTGGATGATTTCGGAATAACCGACTGTGGGCAGTCCTTTTTGAGCTTTCGAGGCAGTTGAAAGATCCTTTTCCGTCATCATGTTATAGGAACAGACTGAGCTAGTGAACTTCTTTCTGTTTCCATCGAAGTTGCCACCATCTCTGATGGTTGTGAGGCCTTTCAGATCAGGTGAGACACACTGCTTAGTTTCTGCTTTCCCCTCTTGGCTCTGCTTGCCCTCCCCCTGCTGGTTTCAGCTCGCACTTTCTTCCCTGTCGTTATGTGTCTTCTGTTGCCGTTTTGATGTATATGCTGATGTTATGTATGTTCTGTATGTAAGAAAATTAATGCTAGAAAACTGAAAGATTTTGCTGTGAATGGAAGGTAGATATTCATAAAGGTTGATATCGAATAGATATTATAGAAGAACCTGAAAAGTGAAACGGGGATAAATTTTATGCCCTGACGTTTCACTACCGATCCCACGTTAGGCTCCTTGGATTTGAGTTCATGTTTTATTAAAGAATTACATTTCATCCCATCATAGTACACATGTGTTTATATTGATTCGTTTGTTGTGGCGAACCAAATATCTGACATGTGATCATATTTCTTGTTTAAATGTGTTCCATTCTTAATAATTATTGGTTTGCGAAGCAACCCAAATGGGAATTCGTAGCCTATTAGATAACAGTCATCATGCCCTTGCCCGTGGTGTTGGTTTGCTGAATTGCGAAGAGATCCAACCGGTGTGACTATCGCTGAGATAATAAAGAAAAAACAATAACGCTCGCCAAGCCCCGGTGATTGCTACGCAATTCCAAAAACGATCGCAATAGCCCATTGTGTTGGTCCTGTGAGACGTTAATCAAATACCTACCAAAAACAAACGTCACGTCATTGTCTAATGCGGCCATATTAGTAGTATTGCAAAAATACAAAAAAAAGATACAATTTAAAAAGCAGGAAATGGAATCTGTGATCTCGATAGCGAAGGTCAAATTCGTATTGGAAAAAATATAAAAGTTACTATTTAAAAATTATTTACTTAAAGAAAATCATATTTTTAGGTATCGATCCAATGTGAAATTTTCCGCAGATTTCAAAACCGTTAAAATTTTTACTCTGTCTTTAACGATCTAGGAGATAGAAAAAAGAACTCATAATTCCAGTTTAAAAAATTTATTTGTTTTTTTCTTCGGTTGAAAGCGTTTCTCCAAAAAATTAAGAGGAAACGGAAAAAAATATATTTAGAATCTGTGATCTTTTATGCTGTTGACATTCTAAACAAAACAACAATAATTAGATTCCATTAAATTCATTTTAAATGTTCTAGATTGAATTTTAAAATTCGGCGCGGCCCAAAAATTACAAAGTATTCGGACTACCTGTAAGCCATATCCCATTACTGTAAATGCCACAGATTCGTCAGGACTTTGATCACAGACAGACAGAAGATCAGAAAAATACTTCCTTTCATAATAGTAGATTTATGTATAAAGAAGATTATTTTCTAATGGGTGAAATTACATTTCCTCACTCCTTATAAAACCCTGGATGAACTGATGGCAAGTACCTCAGCTCCTAATCTCTGTTTTAAATGAAGCAATACCACACGCGTTCAACATTTCGGTGCATTATATTTATTTAATATATACAATATTTTTTTAATTCTCTGGTTTCATTGCTTTCCTTACATTAATAAAATTCTTGATTTTCCCAAAATTTTACTAAATATTAAAAATGCGAAATCCCCCAGCGACTTAAAAATAAAAACTTTCAAATCGCTGGGGAACTTAAAACTTTGATTTAATTATCCTTTGTCCATTATGTATCGTATAGATGTCTGGTAACTTTTCCTTGCTATAACAAATTAACTATAAAAGGCAGATTTTTTTCGCTCCACCTCATTGTCCCTGTTTGTGGAGGGAGTAACGATTGCTGCACAGTCACAAATAGGTTAAAACATATTGTTGACTTATTGTTGACTCTGGCACTGCAAGAAGTGATCTTACAGTGCCGATGTCAACATAGGTCAGCCTGATTGGCTATAAAAATATTGTAGAATATTGTGAGTCGCTTTTTTGAAAAGGCCCCCGTAGTAATTTGACTATCTAACGCCCAGGTGCAGAATTATATTCATTGCAATACAAGCAATTGCAATTGTTCTACAGGCATTTCGTCCAAATTTTGAAAACTGCAGTAAAATTAAAAAACAGACGTAAAACACAATTATCGGCTAAATACACTCATTGCCATAAAAATTTGCGCACCAAGAAATAACAGTGGGATCGTAATGAAACTTGGTAAGAAGGAACATATCGGCAAGATATGCAAATGTTTAGAAATACAGCATGATTGCGTAATGCCACTAGAGGGCGTTGAATTTCGTTCTCCTTGGAGTATAAAACAGGTAAGCAGAGCTTGTTTGAGTGTACTTAATCTTTTGCAAAGGAAACGCTGAGGCAGACATGCCCTTACGCCGCCATCGAAGACAATATGAGCAGCTGTCAGAGTTCGAGAGGGGAAGAATCATCGGGATGATGGAAGCTGGGCGGTCAGCTCGGTGAGTAGCTCATCAAGTAGGCCGTTCTGATTTTACTATGAGGAGGTGTTGGGACCAGTGGACAGAAGAGACGTCATTTACACGGCGACCAGGCTCAGGACGCCCTCGACAGACCAGTCGTCGAGAAGACCGTCACATCATGCGAAACGCACGCGTATAGCCAACTCCCTCATCGACCGCTATCCACACACAGGCAGCACCTTCACTACGGGCCCCTGTGTCTTCCCGAACCATCGCAAGGCGCCTGGCTGAAGGACATCTGGTATCGTGGCGCCCATTACGTGTGCTGCCAAACACATTCACCCACCGACGCCTCTGTTTGGAGTGGTGTCGCGTACAACGGGATTGGACTGCAACGGAATGGAACCAGGTCGTCTTCAGCGACGAATCTAGATTCAATTTGAGCAGTGGTGACAATCGCGTTCGTGTGTGGAGGTGTGATGGTATGGGGTGCCATTGCTTACGATACACGGTCACCCCTAATATGGATCCATGGCACAATGACAGCAGAGCGGTACGTCCATGACATCCTTCAGCCACATGTCATGCCACTCATGGCAGGGCTCCCAGGAGCCATTTTTCAACAAGACAATGCTCGGCCACACACAGCAAGGATGTCACCAGGCCCTGATTTACCATTAGGCCCGTGAGGCACGGGCCTTGGGCCCCTATAATTTAGAAGGCCCCTAAGTTTCAAAAGTATCTAACAAATTTTAAAAGTTTTTAAGTAGTTACATAAATTATTGGGTATTTACGTAAATGTCCGTCGACCGTTTCCCCCACTATCACATTCTTGTAATTACATTAATTATCTAACTATTATGTTTTTAATTTTCATCTGCTTTATTTTATTTTGCCAAGAGTTATAAGTAATGTCACGATTTTCTCAAACTTTTTGGTGACATCTGTGAAACGGTCAACAGTCAAGTACGTAAGTACCATCCATGGGGGGGGGGGGGCTTCCTGCGTGTTGTGCCTACTATACCAAATTTTCTAAATCGGGCCCTGGATGTCACAAGACTGCCTCCGCCACATTACAACCCGTCCCTGGTCTGCTCGATCCCCAGATTTGTCAGCAATCGAGCATATTTAGATCATTTGGGACGGCAAGTTGGACACCCTACGAGTTTGGTCGAACTAGAGGCGCGTTTACAGCACCTGTGGAACGAGATGTCTCAGGACATCATACGGAACTTGTATGCCTCAATGCCCGCTCGTATCGCATCTTGCATTCGCGCTAGAGGGGGTCCAACAGAGTACTAAAACTTCCGTTCATTTGTAATTTTTTCTGCAATAAATGATACCTTGTCTTTGATTTTTCTAATCACTTACTTATATCAAAGTAGTACTTACATGTGTAAAATTTCGTTTCATTTTGATGACTCTTTCTTGGTGCCCAAATTTTTATGGCAATGAGTGTATGTATTACATATTTATAACAAAGCACCACCGACCAACCATCACCTTGACCACCGACCAACCGGTCTAAGGGTCAAGGTGTTGGCCTCTGGAGAGGAAGTTTCCTGGTTCGAATCCGGGGTCGGGGCATGGATGTAAATTGTGCTGTCCTTTGTTAGGGACAATAATGATCCACCCAATGGGTCTCCCTTCACAAGTGACCATCACTTCCGGCCTTGTAGTGGGCAAGGACGAAGCCTTAGTGTCCGCCATTGGAAATATTGACCATCACTTACGGCCTTGTAGTGGCCAAGGATAGTGTCCAGTGCCCGCCATTGGAAAAAAAGTAAAGCATAAAAATTAATTAACTTACTTTGCAATTTAAAACCAATGTATACTTTCAGAGTATGTAATTCTATCGATAACTTTTTAAGTTAAATATTTTGTCATTGACATAGAAGATGTGTTATTTATAGTGTTTGTGGTAATTTGGGCGGTGTAGAAAAATTGTTCCGTAGCTAGAGTAGAAAAAAAAAGTGTGGCAAGCAGTGCGCTTTCCACTGCAGAACATCGTACCTTAGGATTGAAAAAAATTGGCCAAAGTTTTGATAAAATTAAGGGGAAATTATTCAGCAAGGATTTTGTTTGTTCTGCGACGTACGTCGCAATTATAAGCACTTTCTGCCCTCGGAATCTAATGTCCCCTCAGTTGAAAAGGTTTGGGATCCCAAGTAAAAACCATCATACGCGATTAAAAGATGAAGTCAGTACAAAACATACAATGCATAGTAAGTGTAGAGGACGTTCAAAAGCATGAAATGTATTTACATGTATATAACTTTATCACATTATCTTACATTTTAACTAGGACACTTGATGGAAATTTGTTCAAACCGGGACAAATTTTTTGTCATCCTACGGACATTTTTTGCTACACGAGACACCATCGTTCTGGAGCGTGCTATTGACGAAGGTTCGGGATTAAACCCCCAAAGGAGCGAAGCGCGGACAACACCACGTAATTTTAACCACGGTCAGGTGACGAGGTCACGCCTAAGCTGGGCACCCCATTCTAAAACTCTATTTCCACACGGCAAGGTGAGAACAATTGAGGCCACGACACATTTAACGTGTATCAACTCCGTTTGTACACGGTTGATTGGATTCGAACTCAACATCCACCGGTTGCTAATCCATTACTTTTCTAGCCTGGTCATCACGACCCTACACGAGACCAGCATCCACTCTTTTAATCTACTTAAAATGTCTTTTAAAAGTAATTTTATTTAAAAAATCCTCGATCAATTTCCCGTTTAAATCATACATACACTACCGAAAAACAAGAATATGAAGCTATTTTTTAGATATTTACTGTACAAAGAAATTAATGTACTATTTATAATGTTAATGATTGAATTGAAACGACTTTATTTTTCCATCCAATCTTTAATTTATTAACTTTATTTTCTCATATGAGGTCTCAGTTGTAGGGCAATAAAAGAAAATCTTCTTATAGAACTAAACACGACTTTCTTGCAATGTATTGAACCTCTTATTTCATATTGATGCAGCCACCTATTGGACGTAATTTGTGATCAGATCATTGACCACGATTTTGTATTATGCTTGAAATATCGCGAATAACTACTTCAAACAATACATTTAAGTTTTTTACAGTTACCTACGTTTACTTTTCTGCAGTTAGTACTTCAATTTCAGATTAAATAACATTGGTCATTTCTATTTGGCCTTCGTTTAGAGCGCATGCCCTTGTAGCAGTTGGTATAAATAAGGAAAATTTCTATTTTTCTTTTCGAACCCCAGGACGCACATTACAAACCGGAACTATTCCGTTATAAAAAGTACCTTTTGTAGAATATTGAATTAAATGCATAAAAATCTGCGTTTTCTTTTGTGATGGGTAGCATACAAATCGCTTCACCATCAGTCTTCCATTTTTTGTTATTTGAAAAATATAATTTAATTCCGAAACTGGAGGACCCGAAGACAGGCGAGTTCGAAACTCAATCGAACCAATGATCGCCTGCATGTGTAGCCTGTTACACGCTGAATCTACCGTGACCGCATATGTCCTCACATTGACGTGGTGTGGAAGTTTGGAGAGTGGAGTACCACCTCAGGTGTCGATCTCGTCACCCGATCTTGGTTCACAATTATGAGGTTTTCCCCTCATGTCTTTTCCTCCAGTTCCTGTTTTTTGTCCCAGTTCTATGTTAATTCAACTGCCTATCTTCTGTGTATTGCTGTACCTAATTTGATTCTTGTTTAATCGCAAAATTCGATTATTTGCTTACCACGGCCTCTAGTGGCAGTAAAAAAAATAAACTTATTGTCTTCTTTTAAAGCCTCAAATGAGATTAAATGAAACTTGAAATTTGAAATAAAAAAAATCTCTTGGTTTTATGAAGAAATTTTGAATTTCATCCAAAACGCGTTTTTGCTTCACGATCTTAGCATTATTATAATTAGGAGGTGGCACCAAAAATTTCTTGAGAGCAGCCATATTGATAAGTGACTTAATGCGCTGTAGATTTCATAATTTTTTTTAATATACGCAATGATTAGTTGACTTCTCCCGTGAAACAGGAAGCCTTCCTTTACTGTGGGTGTGCTCTTGAATTGTGGTATCAAGTCCCAAACTTGCTATGTATTTTCTGTTATCTTAACTATTTAAACTGCCGGAAAACGTTTACAACAGCGCACGGTTATCGTATCGCTCATTGAACACCTGCAAAACGCCCAGATCGCAGTGTCATAATTGAAGCATTTCGTCTCTAGATATCTGAATTGAACTGTTAATTGATAAAGTTTCCGTCTGTGTATAGTTCGAGTTTGCTTCACACTTTTGAACTGTTCCTAACTCGTTCAGTTTTTGACACTAAGTTGTTTATTTTTTGTCTGAACATTACTTTTACTGACGTAGTACAATAACAATGGTTACCAAGGATGATGAATACGATTATTTATTTAAAGGTGAGTAAATCAAAAATTGGTAAATTTTATATGAAAAAGGGTAAAATTTTTTTATGCTAATCAAGTGTCCTTCATATTGCTTTTTCTCTTTATTCCTTCCATTGTCTTTTTCTTCCATGTAGTGACGTTTATTAAAACTGAGATGATAATTGACCTTGGAGTATTTATTATTCTGCTATTATCCTTAATTGTGAGTTCGTAGAAACAGCGTCAATAAACTGGTTATAGAATTCCTTTTATAAAAAGAAACAATTAAATATTCATGGCATCAAATTCTTAGAATTGCTCAGATGTCATGGCATTGTTAATAAATGCTGGCTCTATTTTTCCTTTAACTACTTGAATAGTCTTAACTGTTGGTTTTAAAGTTTTAAGTGTTGATACCTCTATGGAATTCAGAAGCTTTTAGTATAATTACAAAGTCAAATTTCTTTTAGAGCTGTTGAAGGTTGGATTGGTTTACAGAATGATAATAATGTTTCTCACATGTGTTGCAGTTGCTTTCCAGTATTCTGTTTTTCTATAATGATGAAATGTGTTTTCCAGTTGTTTTGATTGGGGATTCCGGTGTAGGCAAGACAAACTTACTATCCAGATTCACACGGAATGAATTCAGCCTAGAAAGTAAGAGTACGATTGGTGTGGAATTTGCCACTAGAAGTATTCAAGTTGATGGCAAAACAGTGAAGGCTCAGATTTGGGATACAGCAGGACAAGAACGGTATCGAGCGATCACTAGTGCGTAAGTAGCTTATTTCTAGCAGTTTGATAGTCCTAGTGGTAGTGTGAATTTCTTTAATTTTCTTGGTAGCAGAGGCTTCCGAGCTCATCTGTCAAAGAATCGTGGATGAGTCCCTAAATTGTTATAGAAATATTAAAAGAAAAAGTAAATTGACTAATAATAGATATTGGACAACTAATCCTTTTATAAGTGTTATGTACAGTGCAATTTATTTAATGGAAATGTAAAAATAACTTATTTGGGCATAATTAACTCTTTTTGGCTTCTACTTTAAAAGCTGTCGTCTCATTATTTTGAATGAATATTAGTTAAATTAGGGGATTGGTAGTAATGTAAGTAAATCCCTTCAACATTTGGTGTCTTTATTGGTTCTTTATTTTATCATTGAGCACAGAAAGTATTAGCATTGATGATGTTGGCTTGACGACGATTGCCTTTTGTGCATTTATGTATGGCTGCCTTCTCATAACCAGGGTTGCAGAAAATGTTTCAGGGCCCAATATTTCCCTAGAACACAATTTGTTTTGTTCCTGTATTTTCATTCCAGTTTAACCTACTGTTAGAGTACAATGTTGATGATTAAGAACTCTTCTTAAGACTATTACTTACAAATTGAAAAAAACTAATATTTATTCCGATAAAAAAATAATTTTACAAATATGGATTACATTAGTTGTCATCAAGAAATGGCAGCATTCCTGTCTCATTGTGAAGTTGTCAATCACCTTTGACGCCATATACACCTTGAGACGAGATGCTGAAGAAAAAAGCGTGAAATGGTATTTTCCACCATGGAAATGCATGTCCAAGGATTCTTTCAATAGTTCCGAAGCCTTATGAATAGGAGGTTCATTCCATGACATGAAGACTTCATTGAAAAGTGTGTTGAACTGGATGTTTCGATTGTGTAGATGGTTGCCAATTAAAGATCCAACTGAGACAGCTTCACTGCTGATTTTTAAACAATTTTCAAGCAAATGAATACATTTTGGGATAGAACCATGCACTTCAGGGTTAGTAAAAAATGCTTCTTTTATTACTGTGTTATCCTGGATGATCAAGCTGGAGTTTTGATTTTCTTGAGAAGGATAAAGCAGTTTTTTAAAAGAATGTGTGTTTAAAGATTGTTTTTCATAATTCTCAACTGGGAAAAAAAGAACATTACTATCTAACTTGCACCTTCGGTTTTTGTTCACCCATATGATAAGTGGAAATCACTGGGGGTTGGCGAGCAATGGTTACACCTAACACCTCGAAAAGAACTGTCATGGGCAATGCAGTGCTGGCCATGCACAGGCAAGTGGGAGGTAAGAGAGAAACTGCAGTTATCCACATGCAAGATCCTTTTGCCGATTTCAGTAAAATCTGAAGATGGAACCATTTGAAAATTTGCTTCACTGCAAAGAAGGGGGAAAAAGGGGAGGCGTAAATATAGTCGCTAGGCAAAATATTTGTTCATCACTCATGACAATTAAATTTAGTTTTTTTTTTTGCACTTGGGCAAAAAATTTCGCCACAGCTGCATGAATTTCCCTTGGACCTCGTTCGTGCATTTGGACATATTCTGTACCCCTGCTCATAACATGCTTTCACGCCTATTCAGAAATCAACTGACCGAAGGTTGATAGTTTTCTTGCGAGAGCCTCATTGTAGGAGTTGTGTATTACTTTTAAAGATCTTGCGTTCAAATAATTTATTCATCTGACACAAAACTAAGGTTTGTTTCTTTTTCAAAATAAATTATAAGAATGTACTATTGAGTGCTGACTTGAAATACAACCTGAATCCGAAATAGTAATTTTTTGTTATTTGTGGTGTATGATTTTTCTATTTCAATTAAACTATATAATTGTATTGTTTCTCCCATATTCATTAATTGTCCTGATATGTATGTAGTTCTTAAAAGTATTTGGAGGTGTGTGTTTATTTCTTTTTGAAAAAAGCACTGGTACACTTAGTTGGACCTTGTGCCCTGAAACCCTAAATTTCATTTCATTCTAAAATAAGGACATTGAAGTACAAGTAGTTATTATAAATTACTAAAGTACTCTGTGCTTTTTATGGAAATTTGAAATCGTACATTTATATTTTCATCTGTTTTGGCTTACTGTTTTTCTAGGAGCCTTGTATATAATGAACTGTCTGAATTTTAGAAAATATAAATAAGCAATCACATGGCAACATGTTCTAATTACTCAAAAATGAGCAATTGGAGGACATGTTTGCTTCTCATAAGACCAATTCTTCGTAGGCATATTGTAGTATGTCTCCCACGAGTTGTCATTGGAGTTGCATGGTTTTTGAACTAGTATTTATCCAATGAGGGCAGGTTAAACGTCATGTATTTCCATGATTATCATCAAATAGCTCAAATTCTGGTTTCAACTTAATCAATAGGTGCTGGAAGTGACATTGACTGTGAATTGGAGAAGCAAGTTATGGTGATTGCTATGCATGATTTAGCATTGTAGCCTTTTCCCCTGTTGACTGTTACTATCTTTATTGAAATAGACTTCAAGATCATCTGTCTTTTCACTGGGCACCACACCATAAACTGGTAAATGTTAGCCTACGAAAATAGTTTAAAATGTTAGAATACCTCCCTATATATATAACCAAACATTCTCGGTAGTGCCTAGAGTTGTTAAGTTTTAGAATAAGACAAGATGAAGTAACAAGTTGAATTATAATAAGATGAAGTTACTTAATTTAGAAAGATTTCTAAAATAATGAAAAATTTATCAATAATAGTCAGTGAAGTTTTTATTCTATGAAGAAGATTAGGAATATTTCCTAGGTTATATATATAGAGAGAGAAGGTATTTGAAATTTCCTTGATAAGTTCAAAGCTCTCTCGCAGATCCGGTATGATCTGTCTGTATCCTGATTTTGGTTGGGTGTCGGTGCTGTGGAACATTTATGGGTATTCGATCAAGGTAAACGTGCTTTCGCCAAAGACTCGCTCTTAAATGTTTCAATGTTGGGAAAAATCGATTAGAATTTTGGTTTTGGGGCTTTGGGAAAGCTTTTGCAGTATTTCCAAGAGGCTACGTACATCTGTTCCTTTACAATTGATGCAAAGGGGGTTGTCTTGGTTCAGCTTTGAGCAAGTACTTGTCCTATCATTTAAACCACATTTCAGGCATTTGGTCTTTAATTTGCAGTTAGCATGCACTGCAGTGTCCGAAGAAATTAACAGTTGTAACACTGTGCCCTTTGGTGCCTTTTAAATGCTCGACAGTGATGCTTTGATACATGTTTGTTAATTTGTAAATTTCATCCCATTTTATTAGTTTTAAGAAGAGTTATGAGGAAAATTGTAAGGGGCTTTAGTTTTGAATTGCGTTAACTGGATGATTCGTTCGACAACAAAACCCTTGTTTTAAAGTTCTTTTAGTTCATCTTTGGAAGTGTCCCTAGAGACACCTTTGATGACAATTTTTACTAGGCTAATTTCAAAGAATTCAATGTCCTTGTTGATGAGGTATTTAGTGAGAAAATTGTAATCATTTTCGTCTTTGGTGTGAATTTTGATGAATTCACCTGATATCTTTCAGGAGGGTGTAATTTTGAGTTAGTTTTCAATATCTTTAAAAAGATTATGGTATGATTGATTTTAGTACACATGTGGATGGGTGGTATTTTAGTTTCAGGGACTTTGTCATCTGGAATTTCTTAAAGTACATGGAAATTATTTGAAGTAACAATTTCAGGTTGAGAAGTTGAAGGTGTTTAGTGCAGTCAAACAAAGGTAAAATCTTTCACTGACCTTCAATTTTGACAAGTTGCTCCTTTTTCCTTCTGAGGTTTTTGAAAAGTTTGTCCTTCAAATTAAAAAAAAACTCGGGGATTGAGTACAAATGTACCGTTGAAAAGCGAGGGACTTAGCACACATTGATAGGGGAAGAACTTAGGTAAAATTTCCAGTGAACGTCCCGGAGCAAAAGCGTACATGTTTATCAAGTATCCATGCTTATAATTTAACAACAAAAGGTTGGAACGGATGGTTCCGAAAATTTTGTACCCAACAAATCTGCGTCTTTCTTTGCATGTTTTATCTAACTCCAATGACTCAAAACCTGGATATCAAAGCTGATAAACAAGAACCTTGTTGCTCCTAACAAGAACCAGCTATCATATTTGTCCCAGTACTTGATTTCAGTCGTGAAGAGTAAATTAAATGCTTGTTATTATTATCATGTTTACACAAATTTTACTCATTATCTCAGTTTTCCTGCTTTATCATTACTTATAAGGTTTTGTTAAAAAAGTACTACTTCAGTCTAAAATTGGAATTCTTACTCTTATATTGAGGATATTCCATTCCTTCACATGGTATGTCCTGTTCCATCACTCATTTATTTAATTGTAGTAAAAGTATGTTTTTAACTAATGATATTTTATTTCTGGATTTCATCAGTTAATGTATTCTATCAAAGACAAACTAGAATTTTCATTGGATAAATATCCAATTGTTTTGTTGAAATTAATTTTGGTTTCACACTTGTCCTGTTCTGTCACTCAATAATTGCTTGAAATTTACCTAACATTTGTTTTCATTGTTTTATTTACATATATTAAAGAGAGTTGAGGAAATTAAAATTTTTGTCTTAACAAAAATTAATTTTAAATCTTCCTTTCTGTCACATGGAATGGCCAGTCATGTAGTGTAAACCAGAAATTTAGTTTCAATTTGCAATTCTCAACCCTCTGAGGAGCTAATAGGCATAATTCACAATTTTTAGTCTTCCCTCATGACTTAAAAAAAAAATCAGTGATGACCTTGAGCAATAGAATCCTTCTTGTGATTCTTAACTAGTTGATGTGGGCTAAATGCAACAGCACATTGCTTACAAAGATCGTGACTCAGAGGGGTGATTCAAGCTGATGATTTGTTTCTTTACAACTCGAAACTAGCTTTCTTAACTTAATCAAAGTTTTAGAAGTCTGCAATGCTTAAAATTATATTGATGTTAGCATGAAACTGGGAGAAACAAACTCAACATTCTGGGTTCTATTTCGTTTTATTTATTATTATTTTTTTTTCCTCACCAGAACATCAACAAGAAACAAATTTACCTTCCACTGGTACTGAATTTATAAACTCTTCCAGACTGGTGGTGGGACTTGTTTGGTAGACTGACCGTCTAGTGTGTTGCGCAACTATTGGCATGTAGGCATTTAAGCAGTTCATGAAAAACAGAGCATTTCACTCTGGTAATAAAAGGTCCCCCTACAATGTTTGGTTATGCAGCTAGAATCGGACTGTCAACAACTCCTATTGCGAAGGAAGCATTTGATTCTCTGGAGGACGAAAATCAATTCCAAGATGCTTTGACTACAATGAGTACTTTGTCTCAACCTGGCAATGAGGTGCTGGTTGGAAAAAAGGTTAAATAATTCCATTAAAAATTATGTACATGTTCACAAGAATGCAGTGAAAACATAGTTTGTTTGAAATGTAATGAGCCTATCAACATATCATGTTTAGAAGACTTTTGGAAGACTTGTCTTCCAAAAAATCTGCAAATTGTGTTTTTAATCACCTGAATGTTCAGAGGGAAAAAGAATTCTAAAGAATGTTTGGAAATTCAAGCTAAGATGAAATTAATGTAGGATAAATCTCATTCTGAAGCCTCTGGGTCTTACAGTCAATTTCCTAGTACCTAGACGTTTCTTTGAAATGGTGGATATAGAGAAATCGTTCTGGTCAGTTACTACAGCACAAAGTTTAGGTACTGGTCAGGGATTTAAAAAATGTTCACGTAAAATGCATTGTCAACAAAAATGTATTTGTTTTTGAAATAATGTTCTATGTAATTCCAAATGCAATTTTAATAATACATGTTATAACAAATTATTTTATTGTGTCTTTGTATGAATAACATTATGCATGCTGTATAATTCAGTCCACTTGTTTATTACACACTTTAACTGACAATTGGTTATTTCGTGAAATAAACGGACATTCTATGAAATAACGAAATTTTCACTTTAACGGTATCATATATACAAAGATAATTACACTGAAATATAAAAGGGAAGAATTTTAAGATAAAACACTTAAACCTTTTCATTTCGTCTTAATTCACTTGATACTGAGATAGCATTACTCAAAATACTAATTGTGAACACTTTCCCAGGTTCTCTTTGTTTACATCCCCAGCCCTGTAGACATGGTGACGATAGCTTTTGTCTGATCATGTGAGGAGCTCAAAGTCAAACTGCTTCCTGTAATGGGGTGTGGACCTGCATTTTGATTTTCGACAGCAGCTTCTATTATGCACTGAAACAAGACACAACTTAAAATTTAAAATATTCTTTTTGCTGAACAGATTAAACTTGAATCAAAAGTTTGTACACCACAGAAGGCAGATCGACTTTGAGCTCTTTGCATGATGATGGTCCTGGCTATAGGAGAAGGATGTAAACAAAGAGCCTGGAAAAGTATTACAATTAGCGCTTTGACGACAAGCATTTAAATGAAGGTTCCAATAGAATGTTTAGGGAGTGGGTGAAAATTTTCCGCGTTTCGCAGATTTCCCGCTTTTTTTCTTCTGAGAAGTTTTGCTTTTTCTACAATTTTTTTTCTTTCGAATGAAATAATATGGAATTACAGCCAAAGAATAAATGTAAAAAAAATTTATCAGGAAAGTGAATATCCTTGCTACAGAAGAACAAATTCCGACTTTCGCCCTTTTTTGTCTTCTATAAACGTAAAATGCACCAAATGAGACATTGCCAACATTGTACTCCTAATTTTTGCCAAGCTGACGAGTCTTGCAAATTCCTATTTGAAAATAATTTTTTGTGAGAAGGTTATTAGTTTAATGGCAAACCTGGAGAACTTGCATTTTGAACTAGTTAGCATATTTTGTTGTAAATTTCGTTGGTAAAGCTATGGTTTCCTAAGAAAGTGGAGCTGTTATCTAGCGGCGGTGATTCGTCATGATGCAGCAGAAAAGGTATAAATGAAATATTTTAAGTTGATCAGCTTTTAATGTGATTTTTTTTTCTTCTTTCAACTAGAAAATAAGATGCCCTGTTGTTTAACCGAAAAGGTTATTTCGTCTTTTGGCAACTCGCGGAAAGTTTAAATTTTCATTATGAATATTTTGGAAAGTACTTTAAAAAATCCATTGAAACTTATTTCTTTGGCGACTTTAGAAGTGTGCCAAGGCGGTGGCCACCGCTTTAAACAAAAACTGCAACTATTTTTGCGACTTAAATTTTCAAAATGTTTCTTTTAAGGAAAATATTTATGATTGTTTTAATTAATAAGTTAAATTATTTTATATTCGAAAATAGGTTGTAAATTTGAACTGAATTAAGTTATATTTTATTTAAAACGGGTACAGCTTCAGTCTACGTTTATAATGGTGGCAACTGCCTTGGCGCTTTTTTTTGGTGCACTTAAGTTGCCAGGAAATAATTATTTCAAATGAACCAATGAAATCAAACGACAATTCAATGGATTTTGAAAGAACTTTCTAGAATATTCAAAATGAAAACATTAAACTTTCCCCTTGCCGAGGTTGTATTAAAATATGCAATAACAGATGGGTTACCTTAACTTGTCATTACTCGCTACTAGAAGTGCACCTAGACCGTTGCCACTGCTATAAACATAGACTGAAGCTATATACCCTTATTTTTTTTTCTATTTACAAAGTTGCCAAGATATTTTTCTTGTGCTAAATACAATTTCACGCGCGCCCCTTTTTTTGTTGCAAAATTAGTGAATTTGGGTTTACGCCTGTAACTATAAAGAGCAAGTTTGAAAAGATACATAAGAAAAATTGAATAAAGTGCTTTTGAATTATAAAAATACATGCTTGTCATAAATACATATTCTGTACCAGTGGTGCAGACATGTTAGTAACTCCTGAATTTTACTATCATAGATAGAGTATGAACCCTGTACTTGAATTTGGTGCAAAGTACTTGAAAGTCCTTGAATTTATTTTGAAAATTTTTAATCTGGAATTTTCTGAAGTATGAATTTGCTTGAAACACGCGCCTCACAATGCGCTTAGAAGGTGTAGTCTCAATGCAATTTCGAAGAATAAACCAAGTACGCTTGTTCATCAAGGCATGTGTTTATTTTCTTTGCTCATGGCCAGTGGGATTCTGTGTCAGTTCGAACATGTAGAACATAAGTATAATAACTTAGCTACTTAACTTTTTTTAAGAAATTTTCTTTCTCATAACATGCTTGTATATTGACTAGAAATATGTTTGGAATTGTTGAGTATGTGAATGGTAATGAAGAGGTTCTTCAGAAAAGTTGTCTACTAAAATGGAGGTTTACAAAGGGAATTTCTGCCTTTTTACGATAGTCCTTGAAAAACTTGAAAAGTACTTGAATTTTTTTTCCAACCAAAGAGTGGGAACCATATAGTACTGTTTAATGTATCCAAATTAAGATTGTATTTTATCTTCATTTTAAATTAGTAAATTGTGTTTTTGACAGGTGGTATTGGCTTTATTTTCCCCAAATTCCAAAAAGTCTAGCTTGTCTGTATTTTTATTAGAGATTTCTTATTGATTTTTTTTTGTCTTTAGCTATTACAGAGGAGCTGTAGGTGCTCTATTGGTGTATGATATAGCGAAACATCTGACTTATGAAAATGTTGAACGTTGGCTTAAGGAACTTCAGGATCATGCTGACCAGAATATTGTCATTATGCTAGTAGGGAATAAAAGTGATTTAAGACATCTACGTGCTGTTCCTACAGACGAAGCAAGGGCCTTTGCAGGTATTTATAAATGTCAATGTTGTAAATATATGTGTAACTGGTTTGAATAAGAAATGTTTTTAGTATTACATGTATATGCATTGATCTTAAAATGTTTGTCAGTGTAAAATTTGTGCAGGTAAGTTGATGAAATATCGGTTTTGCATATCTTTATAATGAAATCATATCCTTAAAAAGCATGTTTTATTTCCATCAGTAACATGTCATTAATAATATTTAGAAAATACCTGCCTTTGAAATATAAGTTTCAAAGTAGTTCATTCAAGTTTGTAAAACAAGGGGACACAGAGGGCTTAAATTTCAATAGGGATAACAGAACAAGGGGCCATGGGTATAAATTGAATAAGACACATTTTAATCGGGATTTAAGGAAAAACTACTACTTTAATAGGGTAATAGACAGTTGGAACGCGTTGCCAGAAAATATAGTTAATTCAAAGGGAGTGTACGAATTTAAGACACAATTGGATAGTCAGTGGGAATTGGAGAATTCATAAACAAAGGACCAGCCTTGTTGGGCTTGAGCCTGTAGCTGGTCGTCAATATTTGTATTTGTATAAATTGGAAGTTCTTTTTTTTAATGGCTTGGTTATAAACAAATTCTAATTTAAGAAAAATTATGTTCTTTTTAACAAGTTAAAATATTATTAAGTATAAGACCATACTGCTAACACATTCATCACATCAACATTACCTTTTGTACACTAATCTTGCAAAATATTTAACTGGCATGATGTTTTACCTTGTTTCTAAAATGGATTCAAAATCATTTGACTAGGTGACATTTAATACAAGAAAATGACCAATTAAAAATCAGCATGACTTCCACTGTTAACATTGTTAAGCCTTGTACAGTTCAATATCTTTTGCATAACAAAAGATTGGTTGTTCAAACCCATTACTCTAAATGTTTGTTTTTAGCTAGACATCTCATATTTTAATGTCCATCGATGTTCAGAAATCTGAATATTTTGTGTGGATAAGAGGTGCAATATAACTTAGTCGGATAAGCACTTAAGTCTCGTATAAATACTACTACCGTTGACTAATACAAAGTAAAATTAGTAAGATAAATTGAGTAACCAATGCAACCAAGGATAGAGAATGCAAAAACTTTAAATTTGTCCAGAGCAGTTTGGCTATATTTTATTTAAACTTAGATTAATAGTTTTACAATTCTCCTGAACACATAGTGACTCCACAGATGCTGTTTCTTTTGATAATCCAATGGTTTTTCATTGTAAAAATAGAAATCTTAATTCAGCTTGCTAAATTCAGAAATCTTAATACAGCTTTCTGTTTTTAGTTCTGTAGTAACAAATAAAAAAAATGAAATGTTGTTTTTGGTCTTTTAATCTTATGATTAAAGAGTTTTTCCTTCAGAATTTAAGATTTCTTTAGCTTAACATGCTTATTGTTTAACCAATTGTGATAAGAAATGTGATATCAGGCGTCTTTGAAAAGGTTTCCAGAGATAAGGTTAAACTAAAAAGAGCTTGGTTAAGATTACTGGAGCCATGTGATTATTGTGCCAACTGTCTTTTTATTACAATCAGTTTTTAAGTCATACACAGATTGTTGATTTCATGGATGTATTGAAACTTTTATTTAAACTTTAAAAAATTAACATTTTTGACTAATTCCCAGTAATTATTTGAAGCATTACGTTGTAAACAAACTCCTATTAGACAGGTTCTTACTGACTGTGGGATATGATGGTGTTGAGCTCATGTATTTAGTGAAATTAGGTTTCACAGAGAAAAAAAACAAGAAGGCAAAGTTTACCAAATTTATTAACAACAAATATGCATCAAACAATTTAACTTATCTAACCATTATGGCCACGTCATTTAATTTAGCTCTGCTAACAGATTAGAAATTTGAAGACAAGGATCTAGATAACCCTAACTGAATGAAAACATGGATCGACAATATAAAAATACTGGACAGGCTTTCTATCCGGGACATTTCATGTGTTAGTAAAAAGAAAAATATCAGAATGTAAAAAAAAAATTAATTAATTGGATTTTTTTTTATTTAAATCGGATTATTTAAATTTCTATAGGCCCTGTACACTGTTTTTACAATAAATATATATAAATTTGTTGATAAAAAATTGAGTTTGTGACATGGTAAATCAATATTTACTTAACATTTGTTTAACTTCAAAACACAAGTTGACATCCTGCATAGTTTTTCTTGAGAAATTAAATCATCATGTTAATAAATTTATCAGTAAGTGTAAGTGACAGAGACTTAAACAATAGTCTGAGAAGTAAAATAGAGGACAGAGAAATAATCAGACTATTGTAAATTCTAATAATAAAACTGCCAAGCAGCAATTGAAAATGTAGATTTCTACTCTTAGCTTATTCTTGTGGTGTGCAATAGAGTTAACTGACATATGTCTTAAAAAACTTTAGTTCCTTACTTGTGTGTTTTTTTAGCTAATGAAATCACTTCAGTCACCCCTTTAGTTTATAATTTTGAATCAAACTGTTTCATACTTCCTTTAAATGTTTATATTATGAGTGCTGTTAATCAGGAATGTGTATACATTACTCTTCCTGGCATGTAGATTTATACTGTCATGTGTGTTTACATTACTGTTTCCAGTATATAGTATATTCTAATAAGTTACAGCTGACTGTTGCAATCTTTTATAATATACAGTAATTGACCCAGTTCCCTCTGAGCTGGGTTCAGCAATTAGTGCTGAAATCATCATGAGTGCAGAAAAATTAAAGCATTTGACCACTTCTGTGATTATTCTGGGGTGCATTTACTTATTTATAAAAATGTAATTAGTTGTGTTTTAAATCAGTCATTTTTTTTAAAAAATCATTTGATTAAAATTATTATTTTAATTCTTGATTTAAATCGACACCCTGGGAAATATAAAAAGCATGATGCTTAACAGTACACTGTTGGGTGATGCTGCTGGATCCGGATAGGAGAAAATGATGACAGCAATATGGTCCGCAAGAGGTACAGGACTATAGACACTGACATCCTAACTAGAATATGGCACCAAACGAGAAGGAAATACGGCAGGAGCAGATGGTCAGCTTCGGCAGCGGGAGGCCCTCGCATGTAGTGATCGGCAAGGAAACATTATCAGAAAATGGGTTTTCTGCATTGAATGGCAGCCGAAATAGCATTAAGATCAGTCAAACTGCCGGAGTTTGGGTGGTTAGGCTATGCTACCATTTTATTCCATAGAACTACAATTGGCTGATTCACTTGTCCGAAATTATAATCTCGCTATTTCTTGGTCCCTTCGAATTTGTCTCGCCATTATGCTGCGATTGGTCAAATCTTTCAATTCCAAGGAATCGTGCACAAATTGAAATAGACGGTTAGGGTGGTATTTCTGTTAAACATCCTAGGGTAAAAAGTCGTTAAGGCTTTACAAAAAAATAGCTGGGCGATGCTTTTGAATATTTTTTATCCCAACAGATGAAAAAATAATCAGATGTGAAAATAAAATTATTTATATAAAATAATTTTATTTTCACATCTGACTATTTTCTACTAATGCTACAAAATTTGTAGTATTGATTAAAAATTCAAAATATTTTATTCACCCTTAATTTCATTTCCTTCTGGCTTTGCATCACAAAAAATTATGAAATTTTGTTACAAAAAGTTTCACAAATCCTTTCTATTTTGAAATAAGTGTCCTTAAATAGGAGTTTCAGTTTACATAAAAAAAATACACTGTCGAGAAAAATATATTTTCTTAGCTTATTGATCAAATAAATATTGCACCTATACAAATTCTTCAAGCTTCACACTTTAAAATTAAATTTTCTTTTAATGTGAGCTTATTTTGTATGTGCTCTAGTTGTAGTTGTGTATCTATCATCTTGTGCATTGTTCATATGCAACTGCTGTAAAACCTAACTCTTGCTTTATTTTTCAGAGAAAAACAATTTATCTTTTATTGAAACATCTGCCTTGGATACCACAAATGTAGAAGCTGCTTTTCAACAAATTTTAACGGGTAAGTTCTTTTGTTTTAGATACAATTGATGAAAAAGTTGTGTAATTTTCTCGTCTTAGCCAATTTTTAATTTTACAATCTTATTTCACTGCTATTACGTGGGATACCTTGTAGCAAAATTAATTGCTGAAAATAAAAAGACATGCTTCAAAAATCGAAACACTTTCATGTTAAAATAGGTTAAAAATATCACCTTATATATAGATTATATTAAAGGAAAGTTAAAGGATATTTTTGCTATGATATTTTGGAGAAATATCTACCATTGTAATAGTTAGTGAACCTAAAAATACAATACTATTGTATAAAGAGAGGAATAAATACTCATTAATCAAGTATTTCTTTACAATTTAAAGTTCTGTCTTTCCATACATTGTGTCTAATTAACCCTTCTAAAGCAGTAAATGACCAGTTGAGTGACTAAAAGAAAATATTCATGTTTTATACTAAATTAACTGGATTTATTAAAACTAACTCTACAATTGCAGATGGAACTTCTCACAATTACATTAAATGGCACTTTATAATAGCTAAAAAAAAAATCAGTACTAACCATTGGCAAAGCTTTTATCTTATTTGCAGTTTTGCTGGCAAAAAAAAAATTGTTTTGTTTTTCCTGCAAGAAATTGGTAATTTTTTCAACTTAATCTAGTTTTCTTGACAAAATTGGATTTGTTAATTAACAGATTAATTAGATTTATTGAATAAAAAAACATTAAACATACTTTTTTAATATCATTTCCATATCTTTATATATTGGTTTGTTTTAATTCAAACAATGTTTGACAAATGATGGTAGTGATATTTTAAGAGAAGGTTAGTGTTAATCTAGAACACAGAAAACCAATTTCTACTACAGACTTTAGTATTCAACACGGTTTTTCCAAACCAGTAAAGTTAGTTGTCCCTTTTTACAATGTTTAGTGAAACTTTAAAGGAACAATTTATTTTTACATGTTTGCCTGCAATCAAATAGTAATTCTCCAGTAAAAGCTATATTGCAGTCTTCAGAGAACTAAAGAAACTGCATCAGGAGCACACATCAAGGATCAAAATTCAACTGAGAAATGTTCTTAATTGTAACTAGGATCATTCAGGTCCAGCATTCTTGCCCTTGTAGCAAAAAACCTTACAGCAATAAACCAACATATCAGGCTTCTTATCAGGACAGTGAAACATTCCTTAGGGTCTGGGGGGGGGGTAAAGTGGGTAAACCATGCAATAGCTACCTCATTAGTTATAAACCCTGTTTTGATGGAAATTAAAACTAGCAATAAATTTAGTTCTTTATTGAGTTTTTTAATCAAAAACATTTTAATGGTAACATTTAGAAGATCATGCTGGCATCTTGTTAGTTTTGATCCAGTCTTGTGGGTTGTAGTTGTCTGGGGGAAACTTTCTATTTATGTATGCCTCTCTTTAACTGTTATATATTTTTTGTTCTCCTGAGCTAAGCAAAAGGACTTTAACAGATTCCAGTAAACATGAAAGAAATTATAACGCTATTTTTAATGTTAGTTTTTAAATGAAGTGGGAATAGCTTTAGGCTCAGTGGCAACATTGATGAAACTTTTGGGGGGGGGGTTCTTTTATCGGGGTGGTAACAGAACCGGGAAATCAGAGAATTCTCTAGGAATTTTTAATTCTGGAAAGATTAGTGACAATTTCCAAGTTTCACAAAAAATCAGGGAAATTTTGATAATTTAAATTATCTATTTTATACAATTATTATCATTTGTCCTACTTTGAAATGCACGATTACTACTACTTTTGAGAATCGAAAAAATCGTATTCGCTGAAATTGTAATTTGAATAAAGAATACTGGTGTCGGTAATTTTTGAAAAACTCCGCCGCTGTTTTTTTCTGCTGCCACAGCGCCTTATTGCTATGAGGCCAGCGATACAACTTATGGTATACAAAATTTGAAATGTATGTAACAGATAATGCTTTTTTTTTTGCATTAAATTACTATTTTTTGCTTGCGATTACATTTTTGCAGAATTTTTTATGTATATTTGATTTTGATGTAGCTACAGTATGATAATGTAGGGTCATGTGTAATAAGTTCATAATCAAACCATTTTGTATTTTTTCTCCAGTTTTTCAATTGCTATTGTATAAGTTCCATTAAGTGTTCCAACCCTTACAATTAGAATTTAAATATCTGAAGAGAAAAAATGCCAAATTTTTGGAGAAATATCCTTCCACCCCATCTGACCCTAAGTATTAAAAAGTAATGTGTGTATACTGAGTATTGATACCAATCAAGGATCACAACATTTATAATGGGAATTGTAATATCCTGGAAATTTTTTCGATGATTTTGTTGCCACCCTGTTTATGCTTAAGATAATTTTTAAGCAGCAAAAAGGAATAAGTGTGTAAGTATAATACTATGGCTACTCCAATTACAAGTCGTGCCTTACAGACTTGGGATGTTGAGGTTTCCATGCTACTGAAGATAACATGGAAAGGAATTTCAATATCATGGTACAGGTGAAAACAACCTGCAAAATGTTTTACGGCCACATTCTGTCTATTGAAATGGTTGATGTATCATTAAAAGTGATCATCGGCAATATTTAGCAAGGTTGTGGGTAATATGTAGATTTAAAAAAAAAAAAAATTCAACAATTTGTTAAGCAAGTAACAGAAGTTGGGAATGATTCACTCCTTAAGAAAAATGGAGTTGATTGATGGTATATTTTTTAGAAAAAGAGAAATGTTGGGGTAATATGTAGAAAACATTTAAAAACATACATTGCCACAAAACCTACATTTGATAATCATGGATAGTTTTGATAACATTTTTCTCATAAATGTTAACATATTCTCTCATTAATTTTGAATAATTCATGTTTTATTTCGTGTGGGATTTACGAGTTATTTGCAGGGAAATAAACGCTCGACATTCAAGTACATCTTGAGCTACAGCATTCATAAATGTTGTGTATTATAAGTTTTACATTTAGAAGTTTTTATAACCTACTTCTATGAATTACACACTTTATCCCATATTGTGGTAAATTGGGTATAAAAATAGCCATATAACTAAAAATATAAGCTTAAATGTGTTGAATAAACTTTTGCAATATGTTATTGAACTATGCAATGTGTATATAATTCAAAGAAACATCACTTTTTGAACCCCACAATTAATTCAGGGTAATGTTAATTGCATTGAACTGATAAGTCTTCTGAAAATGTTTGCTTTCTCTGTAGTTTTAAACGGTCACAGAAAAGAACTGTTTCACTTTTTCAATGTAATTCTAATGTTTATTCTCTTTATTTCAGAAATCTATCGTATAATATCGCAAAAGCAAATCCGAAATGATGCAGACAATGATCCGTCACCTGGTGGGGAGAATATTAAGCCTATTAGCATTCCACCTACAGACAGTCCAAATATTAAGAGACCTTGCTGTCAAGCTTAGAGACTTTACTAATTGGCCTACATACATATTATGTGCACTTGTTTGTTATTGAAGTTTTCTTATCTATATTGTGGCCAAAAAAGAAAACAAAACTTAAAAAATAATCTGCACCCCTGATTTTTTTTTTCTCCCTTTGCCTCATCAGAATTAAACTTCAGCGTAATACTGGCCTGTAAGTATACAAATTGACTCGTTTCATTGGGCTTATTAAAATTCTCCATGATAGGAGAGAATGGGTGCATGCAACCTTCAATGTTCGGCTAGCAAATTAAACTACAATATGTGCACTGTACTCGGGCTCTGAGCTTTTGGAGTATCTATGTAATATGGATTTATAACTACACTACTCATGATGGTGCATAGTAGTCTTGTACAATCTAGCTTTATGTTAGGGTGTTGTGTAATTTCCTGTACAGTTCTAATATTGTTATACATTTATTATGTTCTTGTATTTGCTACTTGCAAGTTTAACCACAAGCAATATCAAATATTACATTGCGTCCCAAAGGTTGCATGCGCCTGCTGTCAAAAAAAAAACTATGCTGTGTAGCATTCGTATACATAGTTCTGTGTTCATACATTTAGATTTCTTGCAGTTCATCGACACATTCTCATCTCGGTCGTGCATGCGTGATTGATTAATGCGAAGAAAATAAATATTTTTACGAGTATCATAACCTTCCAATGTTTCCCTATGCTCTCTGTAATTGAAAAATTCTGGGTCCACTATTCAGATGTAAACATGTTTTTTTTTGGCTGCGGTATATAAAATATTTTTTCCCATGATGTTAATTTCTTGGAATATATTCAGATTAAATGTGCTTGTTAACTCAATAAAGAGCTGAAATTCAAAAAATGTATAGAATTTTCTGTGATTTTTGTGAAGAGTGTCAGTGAAAGCATTTTGCTAATTATATCAGCTGTTATGTTCCATTTTTATAAAGTATGGTGCATTTTTAAATCACAGAACATGCTATGTGTTAGCAGCTAAATCATTAAATAATGCTTTACAGTTTTAGTTTATGAAAACTTTTCCACAATGGTTAACATATACAATTGCTGTGGTGTTCAAACATTTTTGCCTTATATTTTTGAATGAATTGTTACCATGGGGGTTTTAAATGCTGTCAGTTTATATAGTACACACGCCTGCACTGGTTGCAGCTTCATTGTGTCAGAAAGAATATCACATTAAAAGAACTGATAGATTTTAGAATTATATTTAATTTAGTCATTGAAACATTTAGGTTTATAGGCTGAATTTTTTGTAATTTCTTTTCAAGTTTTGTATATTGTTCACAAATGTTTAGAAACCCTTATTTTTATTAATTGAAAAAAATGATTCATCTGGATAATTTTTTTGTAAATTTGTCTACGTATGTAAGTTTATTGCTTTTCTATTTACCATCATACAATGAAAGCATCCCTATTTGTTCTAGTAAAAGGCATCTGATGTTATTGTGACATGCCATAACATTAGTTATTGAAACATCATTTCAGTATTTGGGAGAATAAAGTATGAATAAATCGATTCGTTTGCTTACTATTTCTTTTTTTCAGCAAGATGCTTTTTAAATAGTGTAGAAACTTATAAGTAAAGCTTTAAATTTTGTTTATTTTTAATTTTATACTTTATAATTGAGGCTCCACCCTCTGCTCGCTTACTCTCGGCAATACCAGAAGATTGAAGCAGAATTGTGAAGAATTTAGGCAAAAGGTGGCTGCAGCTGAACTTAAATAAGTGAAAAAAAGAAAATTTCAACTAATGCAAACTATTAAATTGAACAATTAGACAAAGAAATTATGCAAACTGAAAAGAATATGAAAATAGTGTAACTTCCCTCAACTACATTCCGAGACAGTTTTTTTTAAGTACACAAATTTATATATAATTTTTTTTACCATCTTCATTTGATGCATAAAAATAAAAAATTTACACTACGAAAAGTTTTTAAAGTAATTGTTGATTTTTCCCTTCAATTTTCATTAAAATTTCAAGTATTCAGAAACAAAAATAATGAATATAATATAGAGTATTTGTTTAATATATTCATCTACTTTGACATGTTTTATGGTTTGTCTTTATTTTTAAAATTTTATTTTGAAAACTGCTTTTATTAAAGTTGAAATTTGATACTAGTCCTCTTTTCTCGAGATAAGACTGCTAGCAATAAAAAAAAGTGTGATTTTAAAGTATAATTGCATTGAACTGACCCACATAATCATGTAAAATTAGATCATGCATTTATTTTATAAAGTCCCTAAATGAACCTACCGAAATTTAGTACACACCCTGATGTAACAAAGAATTCACTTAAAATAAATGGTTACAAAAACTATATTTACAAGAAAGGGGCAAGTCTTGAAAACATGCTCCAGAAAAGTAGTCTAGACTTATCCAGTTGTTCCCCTTGACCAGATATATTGACAAGGTATTTGATAAATTACAAAGAACAGAGTTGCATAGAAAGGAAAGATTATTACACACGCACACCATTCGATTAATTTTATACTTTATAGTGTCTAGATTTTATAAGTGACCAGGTAAAGAGCCACAGTTACCCTATGGGTAGAGTTGCATCCAACCAGACCTATGTGTATGTTGGGGCTGGTGATGTTAAATCTGGTGTTTCAAATGTCCTCACATTGGCATAGTGTGGAAATTAGGAGAAGGGCGCTTACTCAGGTGTTGTCCTTGTCATCTGACAGCAGTTCAAAATTACAAGGAGTCCTAAGATATTTCCCTTCAGGATTGATCCAGGACTCTCCAATAGATTATGGTGTTTGCTGCACCAGTATGATGTTAATTTAACTACCTAGCAGGTAAAAAACATTGCAAATGCACTACATAATTTTTTAATAGCAAGAAAGTAATACAAAGGAACACCTTTTCAATACTTTTATTGATTTCAGAGAAAATTGGATATCTTTACAGAAAATGTAACATTTGCAGCATTAGACATGCAAGTAAAAATGAGTGGTCCCATAATTTGGTGCTTTATAAATAAGCAACTTAATGGAATACTGCAGACAACAAAATGTGCTAAATGGAACAAATTGATAAAAAGAATCATGTAAGTGTATATCACCAACAAGGTTCAAGGCTAAATAACAAAACAATTTATCATAACTGAATTAGTAAAGAATACCAAGAATAAAGCAATGGATATTCTGGAATGATTTAAAATATAAATATATCTCCAACACATCAAGGACTAACTAATATCCATGCACTCTTGAATGGCAAACAGCCGATTAAGAAAAATTACTGCACATCTTAAATATTTAAATAACAGGAAAACTTAACATAGAGCTTCAGAATGCTGTGTCAATTTAGTGATAAAATAACAATATTTTGGCACATAAACATTCTCAAAATACTATTCTAGTATTACAAATACTTTAGAATATAAAACATGGCAACCTAAAATACATTTTTTGTAGATATAATAGTTCATGTATGGCAAAAATTACTTTTATAAAATATATAATTAGCAAAAGTTCTGTTTAACTTGTGCATTTGGATATTAAACAAATTTTAATTATAAAACGATTTGGAAGTTAGGTTTGATCTCAGAATTGCTAAATTAGGCTAAATGCGATTTGAGTTGTATTGAGCACGCATTTTCTGAGCTTTTGGATTAAAAATAACAGCTTATCTGATAATTTAAAAAATTTCTCTTTTAAATTGGGATGTAGAATATTGCTATCAAAACAATTGCAAATTAAACAAATGTTTTAAGTTCAGCTAGTAAAATTCAATACAAAAATGTGTGTGTGCTACAGTAAAATAATGTAGAGTTTAGTGTTTCTAAAACCAAGCGCATTAAATTCAAATGAACAATTGCTATTACTCTTAAAACTGAACACTTGCTATTTATAACTAATATTTTGTTCTGGAATTTTAACTTTACTTCAATTAATGCTATAAGACCATACTTTGATTGCTGTTAGAAAAATCAGCAGAAATAAGCTGTATTTATCCTCCATAGAGTATTATTCAAAATGTGCAAGGCCCCTGGCAAAGAGATTCATCACTTTGTAGAATCTAGAATTAAACTATTCTAAATTTTAATATATAAAATACCTAATTTATATAAGCTTATAAAGTAGTTTTAACTCTAAGTTAATATTTCTTTCTTATAGTTCTGTTATCTAGAATACTTTAGTAGCTCTTGTAATGCATGCACATTTGATTAAAAAAATACTATAAGCAGTTAGTCTTAATAGATAAAAAAAACCTTCATTTTATGATAAACTCAATTTTAGAGTTTAGAATTAAATTGGCACAAAAATTTTGACACATCTTGATGTAACACTTACAAGAATTTAGATCACAAAATTTTACAAAGGAACAAATTGGTTGCTCTTTTATTTGCTTGAAATATTAAAAGAAATGCTTCGTCTCACTATTTTAAAAGTCTTTTCTATGAATATTAATTTATACCTTGTGATTCTTGTATTGCACATATTTTTTGGCTTTAATCAGCTTTATAGAAACAGGATACGAAAGAAAATCTATTAAAATTTCTAAAATGAAGAAATTGAACAAATTTTGAGCATCGTTATAAAAAAAAATGTTTGATCAATTAAAAAAAATTACTTACAAAATGCTAAGTGTAATATCACAATATGACTGAAAGTTTTTACAGGGTTTACCCATTTTGCAGTTGTGATATGAATTTCACACATGAGTTGAAAACTCAATTTTCAAAATTCAAACTAATAGCATTATTGGAATATAAGTATATTATTCTAATGTTTCAGGGGGCATTTGTTTTTGAAGAATGAGCTATCATTTGGAATTTTTTAATCCGTATTTTTAGAAATCAAGAAATCCAGATTAATATTTTGAGCAGGGTCTAAACCATTTAGTAAAAAAGTACAACAATTCCTTTAACTAAAAATAAAATGTTTGTGAGTTTGATAGATTATGACACATAAACAGAAATTATATAATTTACTCTATAGCTTTAGAAATAAGTTGAGGTAACTATTTTGTAAAACATGCAATTAAATTTGTATGATAATTACTCAATATTTAATGATGTTTTAAAAATAAAAAGCACTACTTGGTCATAACGCTTACAATGTTATAAATTGAACTTTTACCCTTCAAAAGAAATGCAGCAATGGACTGTGTTAGTACACAGAATAGTCTCCCACACATATTCTGCTAATATATTACAAAAATTACCCAGTTCAAATGTAAGTATTATTAATAGAGTAAGCATAATCTTAGTTTACCTATGTCATAAAATTTGCATTTTGTACTCATTTAAAGAGTATAATATTGATATCAAGAAAAGTAGATTTATTTTTAATGTCCAGATGTTGAGTGAAAAGTAAGGGACAGTCTAGTAATTAAAAAATGTTTGGTAGGAAAATAAATGAAAATTATGTGTTAGATGTTCATAGTCTGCAAGATGCATATGAATTTATATGAACTATAAAATGCTTATTTGAGCATATTAAGATAAATAAAATATCAAAGTAGAGTTGGGGAAATGTATTTTTTATGTAGAATGAATTTTGCTTTTGTATTAATCAGAAATGGTATTTCATTTCAGTATGAGCACACCTGAACAAATTGTACATCAAAACATTTGATTTTTACAATCAAGATCCATAAATTGTTATACCTAAATAAAATAACATGTAAAAGAGATTATTCCAAATATAAGCAAACTCTCACACAAACAGTAAAGTAAGTTTTCAATAATATGTGCGTAAAGTACACAGTTGGACAATGACACAATAAATAAGAACTCAAGTATCATGTGTCCTATTAATGAAATAACAATATATAGTAATGTGCTTTTTAAATTATTAAAATGTTTGTTTCATTGAAGGTTGGTTGTCTTATATACTTGAAAAGTCAAAAATATTAAAGTATACATATTTTTCAGAAATTACAAAACGTATAACCTTTATTTTAGGCAAAACTTTATGCAATTTTCACCAAGAGTTCAATACTGGTATTTTACACTGGGTCATATCACTTATCTGACTTTTGTGTGGTTGGTTTCGGTTGTGTTACATCACTAATGAACTGGGAAAAATTCCCATGGCAATGTAATCATTCAGAATCTAAAAAATGAAAGAAAAACCAGATATATTTTAGTAAGAAATTATAATACAAAACAGTAGAAGATATATTTTAGTAAGAAATTATAATACAAAACAGTAGAAGATATATTTTAGTAACAAATTATAATGCAAAACAGTAATACATATATTTTAGTAAATAATAATACAAAACAGTGAGATATATTATAGCAACAAATTATGATACAAAGCAGTTGTAAATATATTTTGGTAACAAATCATAATACAAAACAGTAGTACATGTATCTATGAAAAATAATCAAAATTATACGAATGAATTCAGGTGTTATCTGTTATGACAACTCATCCTAACTCCATGTCTGGATGATGTGGGTTGCTATGGAAATAGATTTAATTTATTTTGAGAAGGTGACTTGAGGTGACTTAATTTTATTTTCTGCAAATGTTGGTGGTGGAAAGATAGTTTACTACTATAGATCTCTTCTTGGGGACAAGTAAAAATCTTCACACATATTTCCAATTTATCATCAAGTGCACAATGTAACAAAATTAAAAGCATATTTTGCAAACAACCCCTACAGAAAATAGGATAAGGTCGTTTCTATGGTGACAGACTTTGCCTGGAGCCATTCTCATGGTAGGCAGACATAAGAATAGAATGCTTTTATAAATGTGGCGAACTTAGCTGCCACTACAAAGATTAATTTACAATGTAGAAATATATATGTATCTCCCTCATAAAGTACTGTTTGGTTAACTGATAATGCCTTTTTTTCCACGTCCTGCCACAATTGGTAACTGGTAGACATGCAGTGAACATGTCCCCATTTAAACAACCCATATACTGCTTATAACAAATACTAAATGCCTCAATTGGTAATTTAGGTTATTTTAATTAACGTCATACTAGAGCAATACAGCGGGGTATTGTTTGATCGTCCGGATCAATTCCTTAAGGTTAAGATCTGAGGACAACACCACATAATTTTGAACCACAGTCAGATGACAAGGCAACACATGAGCTTGCACCCCACTCTCCAAACTTCTACACCAACCCAACGTGAGGACTTTTGGACATGGCAGATTTTAGGTATACCAGCTGCTTTTACATCATATGCTTACAAATATCCTTGCACTGACCCAGATTCAAACCATAAACATTCTGATCTAGAGGCTATAACACCTTAACCACTAGACCGGTTGGTGGGCACCTCAATTGGTGGACACTTCGATGAATGGTTCGGTTTTATGAATATGGATCATATTCAGTTAGGCTGTGCCAAACACAAAACAGACAATGGGTACTTCAATGGATTGTTCTCAATGTACAGTTTAATCGCCAAAGTGATGCATATTACTTCCAATAAGTTAAGTCTAAAATTTAGCGACAACAGACTTCTATCTACGACAACAGTCTACTATCTATTTCACTATTTGTCGGCAGCCTCATTTTAAAAAGAAATCACTCCCCTGTACCACACACTCCTCTGCTACAGACGACACAGGACAATCAAACAGTTACAATAAACCATTGCCCAAACACGAAAATACACCTGTGATCTTAATATAGCTCTCACTGTTTTACACAGTAGCGATCTGTCACCTAGTGGCAACAAGTATCAAATTCAGTCACTGCTAGTACTATGGGGAACAATCCCCCCCAACATGCTATATATACAGATATATCAACTGAAAGAGCTGGTGATTTGTGATGATGTGCAAGCAATAAAGGACTGTATCTTTGTTCATATCAGTCGGTAAATTTATTGACTCCACCTTGTAATTATAAATAAACTAGCCTCTGCATGGCTAGCACGTGGTGCTGGTGTGCTTCGCAAACCAACACCACGGGCAACGCAGTGATGTGCCAAATCCCATTACTGTAAGCGCCATAGATTCGTCAGGTTTTTGCGTGCAAGAAACATACAAACACTTCCTTTTATAATATCAGAGATGGCGTTGCTAAAGTTGCTCTTTTGTTTATTTTCAACTAGCCACTGTACGGCTAGCCCAGCGTTGCCAGTGCTAGTTGCTTTTGTGGGGTTATTGGTTTGCAAAACAAAACATAAAATATAGAAAAAATAAAAAATAGCTAAAAAAAAATTTTTTAAATAGACATTAATGCAACAAAACGGTTAATTCAACATTAGAATTCTTAGAATAAGTGAATAAAAATTTTAGATGAAAAGAAATATATATTAACTATTAGAACTATAAAAAACACTTTACAAAACTGTACACACCTCTTGAACTTTTTCTTTTGTTATTTTAGGAACCAGATATGTAAATCCTGAAGCTTCAAATTTACTGCCATCTAAGTTTAAATGTTTGTCATATAACAGTTCCTAGAAAAACAAAAACACAAGCTGTCATAACGACATAGGGTAAAAAACAATGCTTGTTTAACTTTTAAGAGCTTGGTTTTACTTGTAAATCACAGGGGTTTGAATTAATAACAAACAAAAAAGAATTTGCTTAGCAGTAATACAAATGAATAAAATTAAATAAGATGCATTTAATTGTATTGCAACTTTTAAAATCTTATGCAGAAATATATGGAAAATTAAAATTTTTTAAAATTTGTTTTATGAACTAAAGAACATCCCACATACTGCTATCAGAAGAGATAACTCCCTTGATTTTTCTAACACACTTTTTAACTCTATAAAACCAATTTGGTGTGGCCTAATGTTTCTTGAGAGTTTAATATTTTCCAGGATATTGAAACAAATACAAATATTGACGAACAGCTACACGCTCAAGCCCCACAAAGCTGGTCCTTTGTTTATAAATTTCCCACTGACTATCCAATTGTATCTTAAATTCGTAAACTCCCATTGAATTAACTATATTATATGGCAACGCGTTCCATTTGTCTATTACCCTATTAAAGTAGTAGTTTTTCCTTAAATCCTGATAAAAATGTGTCTTATTCAATGTATACCCATGACCCCTTGTTATCCCTATTGAAATTTAAGCCCTCTGTGTCCCCTTGTTTTACCAACTTGAAAAGCTGAATCAAATCCCCCCTCCTTCTTCTTCTTCTTTCCAGTGTATACATGTTTAGCTTACTTAAACGTTCATTATAGTCTAGATTTGCTATCCCCTTTATTATTTTTGTAGCTCTGTGCTGAACCCTTTCTATTAATTCTATATCCTTTCTCATATATGGAGCCCAGAATTGTACAGCATATTCTAGATGTGGTCTTACTAAGCCCTTATATAACGGCAAGATTATATTCTTATCCCTAGAAGTTACGGTCTTTTTAATATGCCCCAACAACCTATTAGCCTTTTTAACCACAGCTGAACATCGGTGACACATTTTAAAATCCCTGTGAATTATCACCCCAAGATCCTTGACAGTTTCTCCCTCCTTTACCTTTACTCCATGCAGACAGTACTCGGCTCCACTATTCCTGTAACCCATATGCAGAACTTGACATTTCCCTATATTAAATGACATACCCCATTTTACAGCCCATTCGGATATCTTATCAAAATCCCCTAGTAAATTCTCTATCTCTAACTTGGTAGCCACTGTCCCCCATATTTTTAAGTCATCTGCAAATATACTGATTCTATTCTTAATCCCCTGATCTATATCATCTATGAAAATTATAAATAAAATTGGTCCCAAAACTGATTCCTGAGGCACCCCACTTATAACTTCTGTCCACTGTGAATAATTTCCTTTTACCTGCACTCTCTGCTTTGTACCCAATAACCACTTCTTTATCCATATCAATGTTTTCCACTGAATCCCCAGCCTTTCCAATTTAAACAGTAATGCCTCATGAGGCACTTCATCAAAAGCCTTTTGAAAATCTATGTACATGATATCTACACTGCTCTTATTATCCAGCTCCTCAGTAATTTTTTCGTAGAACTTCAAAAGGTTTGTAGAGCAGGATCTGCCCTTCTTAAACCCATACTGATTATCTGTTAACAGTCCCCCCCCCCTCCTCCTCCAAGTATAACATTATATGCTTTTTTAACAGAGATTCAAATATTTTGCAAATTACTGATGTTAGACTTACTGGTCTACAGTTGCCCGGATCACTTTGTATTCCCTTTTTGAAAATTGGAGTTACGTTGGCCAACTTCAAATCCATTGGTACCCAACCTGTGCTATATGTTGAATTAAATATGATGTGAATTACGTCCCCAATTCTTCCGCGCATTCCACTAGTACTCTCATATAAATATCGTCTGGCCCTGGTACTTTAGATGGCTTAATTCTTTTCATCTGATGCACTATTTCCACCCTGTTAAATAAGCACTCTTTAATTTTACTATACCCCCTGAAAAGGCTCCATCCTTGGGATCCTTTTTTAATTTATAGTTATCATTGAAAACCCCCAGAAAAAAAGTCATTTAACAGGTTTGCCATTCCCATCTCGTCTTGAATTAATTCACCTCCCCTCCCCTCCAATGGGCCCAGTGTAGTACTAAATTTATTTTTACCACTTGCATATGCAACAAATTTTTTTTGGGTTTATATTTATTTCCCTTGCTAGTTTTTCCTCCAAGGACACCTTTTGCTTCCGACTAATAGTTTTAAACTCCTTTCTGGCTTTCTCCTCGTCCCTGTCGTTACCAGTGCTTTTATATGCCCTGTATGTTCTTTGTTTTAATTTTAAAGCTTTGTGTGTTTCCCCTGAAAACTACATAGGGAGCAAGTTACTAGATTTTCCTTTTTTTCTGAACATTACAAGTTTTTTTATCACCCTGTCTAACTTATTCTTGAATTCCTCCCATTGTTCAGAATGATGGGGTGCTATTAACCCCCCTTTGAATGTCTTTTTTAACTCTTCCCTTATCCTACGAAAATTTACCTTTCTGAAATTTGGAATTATCCTACTATTGATTGTGTATGCTGACTGAAAATTTATACTTAATCTGATACTTCTATGATCACTTTCTCCCAGTGGCTCACCTATAACCAAATCCTGCACCCTATCAATCTGCATCCCAACAATGGCTAAACAAATTCTGGTGTAGCAACTCTGTCTGTCTGCTTTTCCCCTCATTGTATTGTATTGTTACTCTACTTCTGTGGACAGTCAAGAAGGAATATAAGCAGGAAGTACTGAAAGGGCTGAGATAGAAAAAATAATGACAATCTTGAGGACAACTCAAATAAATTGTCTTTTTTTTTCATGTTTTCAGAAAGAGTAATTTCCACATCCTTTTCTCTGTTGCATGGAAAAGAGGGGAAGAAAATCCTGCAATGATTTGAAGAGTTAAGTCAATCAAGCCCCCAGTAAAAAAGATAAGAAACATGTCAGCCATTTCAATAAAAGGGTTAAATATCAATGATAAGTAAGGATGATGTGAGTATTCAACAGTTGATTTAAACATTTATCAGTCTAAATTATTTAAAATACAAGATTCTACAGTTTAGAATGCAACTTTCAAAACTCTTGTTTGGAGGGATGCCACAGACGACTTTTGATGTATTTTACCACCTTGGCGACTAGGGCTATCTTTTTGAGCTCTTAGACCTTAAAAGACAATTATGAAAATTTTCACAATTTTGGCAAAGTTTTAAAAAATGCACCTTTTTTTAGAAAATTCAAAAAGGCTGAGGGAAGTGTAAATTTTTTTAACTAATAGCAAATAGAAAGTTTTTTAAGGATTTTTCTGAAGAGAGAAAATTTTCCAAGGGAAGTTGATTCGAAGTGACATTGAACTGTGGCAATTTTGAAAGAAAAACATCGGAATCTCGTTGATTGATTGTCATTAAAAACTTTATTAAAAAAATATTGAATTTTTAATTTCTTGGCAATTTTTTCATATCTAATTAGCACATTTTGTATTTGAGCATCTAAAATTGCTACTAATAAGGTTTAAGGAGAATTTTGCTTCAATTAAAAAAGTATGGTACTAATGCTGCTATTTCAGGTATGCTTTGGCTGAGACAGCCCTTAGTGAAATTTCATCAGGTGGTGAATTTTTGGTGCCTCTCCTGATGCAGTTGCAATAAAATCTAACGAGTAAATCAGAACCACACAGCATATTTGGCTACCCATATTACTTAGATATTAGCTATACTTAGCCCTTATGTTTAAGAAGGCTGGGTCCCAACCAAAAAAAAATTGAGGCCCAAAGTTGTTTTGGTCTCCCAGGACTTGGTAATCTTGTTAGTTACCTAATATTTTACTCTAGAATTGATATTCATGAAATGAATAAATGCAAACTACTTTCAGTGAGAAATAAAGTGGAAGAGAGGATTTTAGAAGGATGCTGGGATATATATTTAAGCTGTAAAAGAAAATACACGTGAAAATGTTACAGAAAAAAAAATATTTTTGTCTATAAATAAATCACAAAAAATAAATGTTTCTTACTTGATGCAAGTATGGATTCAAGGGAGTATTTTCAATACCATCTTTCGAGCAAGCCTCTGCCCATGGTCCTAAATGTTTGTCGTTGATATCCTCAACAAGAGTTGACATGTCCAGCTGAATATAAAAAAATTACAAACATTAAAAACATAGTTCAAACAAATTCTAAATATAGTTTAACCAACAGTAAGAGCAGTAATATTCATGATAAACATTTTGATTGCTTTAACAAAAATCAAAAGAGAATGCTTTGATGAAACAACATTACACATCCTTAAATCAGAAGTTGCTACCAATATACTTGGCAACATATCCATGGGAACACACAAATAATATCTGACTGATAATGATGTCACTCAGCTGACCAATCCTGAGATAGTTTAAAAGACATTTACTAGTTTAAACGAAATAAATACATTGAACATACCTAACAATTTCAATCTTAAAACTCCACTGTCTTAACAACAGTCACAATATGAAACTAAAATACATGTGAATATATATAATGATTTTAATGTTACCTTTGCAAGACTTGACATAGGTGTTCCAAAGTAATCATGATTAATATTGAAAATATCAGACACAATCTCACTTATTTTTCCTTGAGCTAAATTAAAAACACAAAACAAACAATTACTAAGAAAATCACAACACAAAGAAAAATGCAATTATCTTTGACACTTACTAGTATTGCCTTTATCAACTACATGATAGATTTCACCAGACTTTCCAGACAGACAAGCATGCCAGATAGCTCTGCTCATGTCAAGGGAGTGCACTGTATGCATTTTAATATCTTTATGCCATAAGAGCTACAAAGGATGAAAACAATCAGTTTCCGGTTATAGCAGTTAAAAATAAAACAAAAATAATTTGAAGTCTCCAGTTTTTTATTCCCTATTTAATGGAACTCTTTGATAGATTTATCACTGAAAACAGATTTATCACTGAAAAGTACCAATTAGTCTTTTTTATCGAAATTTACCTTCACTTCAGACACCCCTTACTTAACAAATGATCTCGTCCTATGCACACAAGATTTCAATCAATTTAGGAAATAGTGTAAGGTAGACCTAGATAGATTGCCCCAAAATTCCATCCATCTATGAAAATATAACAATTTTTCTTAACTATGTTAAACTTTTCATGTAGTGCTTCTGCCCTCTATTAGAGCATTTTAAATCTCTCAATACTAAAGCCTCTCACAATTCTAATACTTGCATAAGAACATTTAAATAAAATACAGTCAATTCTGTGTAAATATGCAGGGATGAATTTTCCAAAATAATATGTCATGTGTTGAACCCAGATAAAAGGAAATCCTATTCTAAACAATATATGATTGTGCAGCAATCATCTGGTGGTGACGAGCATTAGCGAGCAGGGGGTGGAGCCCCCTAGTATTTTAAATAAACAATCAGAATTTGTAACATGGTAAATCAATTTTTTTTCCCCTAAAAATCATAGTTTGTTACATGGTACTACATTTAAAAAATTAAAAACCTGTCAGAACTGCAGAAGTTGGGATGTGCTAATTTTATGTCAACAGATGAACCAATCCAAAAGTTTGGAATATTATTATGTTCTGAACCAAAATCTTTGGGTTGGTTTTTTTTATGGCACAAGGGCCATGTTTTTCAAAACTGTATCAAACAATAACAAACCCAACACACTTATTGGGTATTTAAATTTCTGTAGGCCGTATACATTGTTTTTTAATAATTACATATAAATTTATATGTCTCACTCAATACAAAAACTCAATTTTTTTCTGTAACAAATTTGTTACAGAAAAAAATTGAGTTTTTGACATGACATGTAAACTAATATTTCAATCTATTATATAAAAAAAATTTGTAGGTCTTTTTCAGATTTATTCGCTTTGTGATTGGTAGATAGCGAATCACGTTTTAGAGAGTCACGTGATACCGAGTCTCGCGGTTCAACGGGCTAATTAATTTGGAGCACATGCAGACGATAAACATGAGTTATATTTTTTAATTCATTCATTCATAAAAATTGAGAGTATGCGCTAGAAAATTTGAAAAGTTTTCAGAAGAACCAACAAATTTGGTCATCGTTTCATAGCAACTGTCGAATACAAACAACACGGATCAGCTAAAACATTTAAAATTATGATGAGATTTCCTGTGAATTTTAATAATATGTTATGCTAAAATATTTCCTTTTCAGATTATTTGCAAGTGTCCAGTGCTAAACATTTTTTCAAAAGCTGATCACTACTGGTAGTAGCCATGAGTGCAGAAAATTTAAAGTATTTGACAAGTTGTGATTTTTCTAGGGTGTATTTACTTAGATATAAAAATGTAACATTGGTTGTGATTAAAATCAATGATTTAAAAAAAAAATTCATTAGATTAAAATCATTATTTTAATCGTTGATTTAAATCTTGACACCCTGTTAAATTCTGTGAATCATTTAAAGCTGTAACCCATTAGTGCCCTGCCAATAGATCTAAAATTCTTCTCATTGCAGAAGCCTACCTCGTCAATAGCCGAGTTTAAGAATAACACAATTGATAAACTGGTTTGAATCCCTTGACTTGACCAGGGGATGACCAGACACCTTGCACAAAGGAAAAGTAATAAAAATGTATGATGTGCATGCAATATTTTTTTGCAAGTTTCATTAGTAAAAGGTAGAATCATGAATGCAACAAATCAATTTTACACTTGGGAGTTTTTTGACAGAAAAATTTAACCTTGTAAGTGTTGAAACTAACTATGATTATTGTGGAATGAAGATAAATAGTTTAATCGAAATCAAAGCTTTATCATTGCATTTGGATTTTTACATACATAATGATTACAAAAATCTGCATACACAAATGTGCAGGACCTATCTTTCAAGACATCTGGACAGGATATTTTTATTGTACCATATATATTCATTGGTTTTTCATTACTTTTTAGATGTGTCTGATGCACGGTTGCATTCTTTATAGGTTGAAAAAACATGAAATTTATAAAACAGTAGCAATACTCTCAATCAAACATATTTGTAACAGAATATTTCTTTTTAAATTTCTATACAAAGTTAATTTAGGAAATGAACAGGCCAGTTTTATATAAAGTAAGAGCACAAAGCCCATTGTGTGAGTCCTAGAGTAACAAAATATAGCCTGAATTCTGGCAGATAAAGTATCATCGAATAATCACAATGCATATTCTAATATTCAGTATAGATAACAATAATTTTCTATGGTCATGGAAAACAATGCTGAAATTTAAATATGTTTTTGAACTGATTTTGTATGGAGCAGTACTTAGTTCAGTAATGATTATGCACCTATTATGCCATAAAAGAGAACATTTGAAAGAAATCATTCATACCTTCATCATTTCCCCTAAATGTTTGTAAACTGCACCAACTACTAACCTAGGAACTAGAAAACAAGTAGAAAATTAATCATAACAAAAAGATTTGGAGAAAAATATTTTTAACTCTTGATGACACAGAAATACACTATATAGAATATAGAAATACACTACCCTACAATAGTGGACCGGACAGCAAGATGCGACACTATAAGGGAAAGAATACATGCTTTAATAGGGGGATGGTCCAGTGCTGCAATTACACTAGCAACCCTTCTGGGCATACTTTCAACAAGGTTTTGATACACAGCTATGGGTATTTGTGTCCATTCCTGCTGCAAAAATGTCGTCAGCTCAGCTGTAGATTTCGGATATGGCTCCCTGGTCCGTAAGTGTCGCTCTTACTCATCCCACAAATGTTCTATGGGGTTTAGGTTGGGACTCTGAGCAGGCCAGACCGCATTTTCCATCCATATCTTGATACCACTGCTTCACAGAGGCTGCAACATGACATGGAGCGTTGTTATCCTGGAAGTAACATTCATCCATTCCATAAAATTGCCAGAGCGTAGGAAAAACCTGATTGTCCAAAATGTTCCTGTATGCGTCGGCGTTCAATTGACCAGGAACAACGTGCAAAGGTCCCACGAAAAACACCCCCAAACAAGCAGTCGGATTTATGCAAATCCGCTTGTGTCTGGTCCATAATTGTAAGGTAGTGTATATGGAGTAAACAATCCTAATTTGGTATTCAACTTATATAAAAAGAAAATATTGTTTTGCTATATATATCGAAAATGAAAATGCTAACCTATTCCATTTTTATCACCTAAACCGTAGATAATAGCTGGCCGAAGAATTACATAATTAAGATCTGGCACTGACGAAATTTCCTCTTCCACTTGTAACTTAAACCTTGCCATAATTGTCCAAGGATCAGGTTTAGCCGATTCTTTTATTGGTGTCTGAAATTAGAAAGACTTAAAAAACTGAATTCAAAACTATAAAAACACATATTCTTCAGGATACATTTAAAATGCAATCAACTCCCAATTATCCTTGGTAATAGACAACATAAATAATCGAATTTACAAATTCAAAAGTATGAAGACAGAATGATTCAATTGCAAAATGCATTATAACATAACTATCATTATAATATAATAAAATGCTCCACTATTTGCTTATTAGATATATTTTAACTAAAATATATTTTGTTAGCAATAGTTTTGATGTTCTATTTTTCAAAAGTAATGAATCTATGTGTAGTTTTGCCATAGGGTCTTTCATTTTATAGCACAATTTTTTAATGAAGTTTGGAAATTACTTTTAATTGCATCTCCCTTTTATACCTTGAAACATTTATTAACATGAGCACCATATTTGACCATACAAAAGAACATGATTCCATTACACACACACACACACACATTTGAGAGTAATAACAAAAGAGTATTAGTACTCTGTTGGCTATAATGAAAATAATCTAGGAAAAGCTGGGAATTCTCACCTTCTCACTGGAATGTATATGGCCTGATGAAATTTCTACAAATTTCTTTACTTTCTGTTTTGCAGCTTCTTTGGCACAGTTCAGAGATAATTTAACAATACCTTCTCTATATACCTACAGAACAAAAAAAAATTCAATTAACAATTTGAAAAACATGGAACAAAGGAAAAGCAGTTTTCAAACCCTTTGTGAAAGCTGTTTTTGAACCTTGTTTGGCTGATTTAGACTTAATAAATGATATTTTATAAAATGGGAAGTCTTACACAAGAACAAGGCTTAATGTCCAGGATTAAATAACTCATTGAATTACAAAAACTGGCAAAACAGAATCTTCAATTTTGTCCTTCTGCAGCTACCTTTGTTTTGACTAAAGAGCATTCTTTACTGACTAATAAATATTCAAATGACAGTCAACCTCCACTCAGGTGCACTTGATTGAGCAATACATTTGCAATAACAGCATATTCCTTGAGTGTTGTAGAACTCAAGAATCAATTTCTCTCTTTGTAAACTAATAGTTCTCAATGTACCTCTAATGTAATGCAAAAATCTACGAATCGGATATTGTTAGAAAGCAAAACAATCTCTCCCAATTTAATGGTCATTGCACACAATGCATTGAGATCTATTGGTGACCACCAACATATTCTCTTCAGTGTTCCTTAGAAAAGTTAAAAAAAGTGGTTCTCAGTTCAGAAGGTTTCAATGGATTCAAATCCTGATCTAGTCATGGATCTTTGTAGTGGTTAAGAATCCACTTTAACCACTTGGGTACAGGTCTAATTAGCCTTCATACAGTAAAATATTACCATAGTGACAAACCAGAAAAAAAAAGGAGGTTATTTAATGAAGGCAGAATTAGTAATGTGTTTCACTTCTTTTTACAACATTGTTTATAGAGTAGTATTATTGAGTGAGAGGAATCAAGAGGTATGGGTTTAAAGTACAATGAAAAGACAACAGATCTATAATGTTAAACAGCTTAAATTTGTAGATATATATATATATATATTTATGTTAAACTAATTTATCATTTTATTAATACAATTTTTTTTTAATATCTTGTAAAAGCAATAATAAAAAATACATCCTGTCACTGAAATGTTATTATAAATGATAGAATAGCCTTTGAGGCTAGTTGGCTTCCAGCACAAGAATTGTGAACAGATAATTGTTTTGGTAATGAAGACATATGATAAAAATTTCCCAGGCAGTCGAGATTTGGGTACACAAAACAATCAGTCTCAGATTGATCCTTAAAATCAATTATTCCAGAAATGTATAAAAATGTTCATTATTACTAACCATTCTTAATTAAGTTGGTAACACTGTTCTAAAGGATTATCAAATTTAAAAAATTATTGAAGAAAAATTGAAAATAAAGAACTTTAACACATATCCTTTTTCAAATTCTTATTCAAATGGATGGTAAACTAAAATTTGAATTTCTTTAGGCTAACAAGTTCCAACCATCTATACAATCTGTGTTATGCCTCAATTAACATAACACTAATTTTTAAGCCACACTGTGTGCTACTTCCAAGCCGCAGAATAAGCTCGCTACTTTCCAAGCTACTAGAAATTCCCAATTCTATCGATAGATGCTGCTGGTCACATGCTGCCTGGGCAGTTATAAAGACTGCGCGAAATGGTTTTTCTCTCTTTGACCTTTTTTCCCTGGCCGCCAACATGTGCTAGAAGCACGTTCTGTCGCGTGGCCTTCGTGCCACTTTAATTATGGATCCTGATCATTAAGTATTTATTTTTATTTTTTCTCTGTAGAGACAGAGTGGTGTAATTTATTTGGACGTAATGTTCCTCACACCACTTGCTTCAAAATTCCGCGTATTCCCCCTTCCTCCACATTAAATTATAACTCTTATGTCCCTTAGCTTCTTTTGCCATTTACGAGCAATTTTCAGAGTTTGAAAGAGGTCATATCACTGGATTGAAAGAGGCAGGTTGGGCAAATCGGAGAATCGCTCGTCATGTGAGACGAATCGATGCGGCGATTAGAAGATGCTGGCAAGAGTGGGTGGACAATGGCAGATTTCAGCGTCATGATGGTAGCGGTCGACGTAGAGCCACAACAGATCGCAAGGACATAGTGATTGTCAGATCAGCTGTCACAGCGCCTGATTCATCACTATCAACCATCAGTCATGCGACCCACACACAAGTGTCCACCATGACCATTCACAGACGGCTGAGAGGGCGAAATCTACGTGTTGCTATGAACTGTCTTCAAGCTTGTCAAACACTTCCTTGGCCAGCCAGATCACCAGATCTCTCTCCCATCGAGCATGTCTGGGATATAATGAGAAGGCAACTGCATCTGGTAGGGAATATTGATGACGTAGTCCGACAATTGGAGCAAATTTTGCAAGAAATACCGCAGGAGACCATCCGGGAGCTTTAGCGGTCTAAGCCATGCCATGTGGCAGCTTGCATCCAGGCTAGAGGCGGGTCAACACCTTATTGAGCTCGTTACTGTAACTCTTAAATAAATCATTCAATTGTTCTGAAATTTTAATCATTTTCTATTCTGTACATAATTTTCCTATCCACCAATTTTTCTCTCCATCAGACAACTCCTTCTTGATGCGTCGATTTTTTTGTTATAGAGTGTATTTCAATATTTTATACTACTAGGGGGCTCCGCCCCCTGATTGCTTACGCTCGCCAACCCACGGGGATTGCTACATAGTCGTGTTTGGTTTGCTTCGCAAACCAATACTCCTTTTGCAAGTGATTTCAAATTTTTTTTTACTTTAACATTTAATGCACCCTAAATTAATAGCCCCATCAGTAAAAAACCTTCTTCATCTTGTTCCCTGTACAATTTAAGTAAACCATGTTAATCTCCAAACTTTACGATCTGTACTTTGCACTTTCTCCGTAAACCGTCTGAGAACAGAGTGAAAAAAGCGAGCCATTATCCTCGCCAAATAAAAAGAAATCGTTGTTGTTGTTGCTTCTTCTGCCTACACTGGTAGACCATCGGAGTGCCAGGCCTGTTGTTGACGGCAAGAGGTGTGCGGCTTCCATGCAAGTGAGTCCCATTTGGAGGAAGTCAGACTTGGCTCGAATTTTTAGCCAACAGGCAGCACATCGACATTTCTCGTTTTTACGGAGAGGTCACATTTTTACGACATTCAATCATCCTCAGGCACACGGTTGTAATTTTGATCCAAACCAGAGACCAACTAATCCCTGGTTCGGCACCCCCAGAGGTATTGATTTATTATGGGAACTTGGAGGACTTTGTGACCACGACAGATTTTTCGTGCACCAGTCAACTTTAGCGTACACGGGAGTTTTGGGTCGGCTGGGCTCGAACTCATGATCAGTCAGTCATGAGCTCGATGCTTTACCGACCAGGCCACTCGTCCCTTCTCCGTGAACTAAAAAATAAGAAATTTGTGTGACCAATTTTTGATTGCATCAAATTTATTTATCAACCAATTTTTAAAAATAATTGTACCATAAAAAAGAGTACATTCTGAGGTATACTGCGATATTTTCAAAATTAAAAACTAATAGTAATACGATATAGATATGACAGTTTTAACAAAAAGTAGCGAAAATATCCAAAGATTCCGAATTTTGTATCACCAACTTTTGATTGCATCGAATTTATTTATTAACCAATTTCAAAAATAATTTTACCGTAAGAAAGAGTATATTCTGAGGTATACTGCGATATTTAAAAACTAATAGTAATAAGATACAGATACGACAGTTTAAAAAAAATGATGAAAATGTCCCGATTTTTCCCGAATTTCAAAATAATATTAAGAACTAAATAGAAATTTCTAAAAGAAATCGACGAGCTGCAAAAATTTACGTTGAGAGGTACTCTTTAAAAAAAACTCACAGCTGAAGACTGAAAATTTGTATGTGTTTTGCTCACTCGCGGAAGAAATTTCTCTTTATCAATTTTGACACTTAATAAACCCTAAACTAATAGCCGCATCGGAAAAAAATCTTAATAATTGTCCAGGGAATACTATGAAGAACAAACTATGTTAATTTCGTTTTTTTTCTGATCAGTACTTTCTAGGGAAAACGTGAATCGAGCTGAACAACACAGTTTTCAATCCTGTGGTGGCGGCGGTAACTTTTTTTTAATATAGAGATATTTCTTGGATTCTTTTAAACAAACGTTTTTATCACAATATTTTACTGTACTCTATACCTATCTAGATAAATCCCAAATATTCTTTAATAGATTGTACTATATTATGCAATTTATTCAGTTTGCACCATTAGTCCTCTTTTGTTGCACAAGGGTTACTAAGAAAATATTAAATACTAAGAAAAAATTAAACTGGAATACATACTGGATCACTTTGGCCCATTTTTGTTTCTGCTGCTAGATTAATAACAAAGTCAAAAGGTCCTTCTTCATCCGCAAATGCATTTTGACATGAAGCTAAGTTGAGAAACATTCAAAATCATAAAAGAAAGACAAAAACCATAAAAGAAACATTCAAACAATTTCAGTAATGGAATTACAAAATAAATTTTATATATTTGAGAAACACTTCAGCTATGAATCTGTCTCATGACATTTCATATACATTGCAGGTCCTTTAATTCTAGGGAATAATCTTCTCTCTAAGAGTAGTCTATTCAGCATCAAAAAAAAAAAAACCTCAAATTGCATCTATCAGTAAGACAAAATTTTGAATGTTATGTAACAACACAGAATTAAAACCTTAAATTGTAATAAATACACAAACACAGAATAGAAACCCTAAAGATCACTGAGACAACCTCAATCGTTCTCAACCTTTAATGCATCCTTTTATATATATATATATATATATATATATATATATATATATATATTACAATAGATTGTGTAGTTAGATAATTTTAATATTACAGGTTTTACAAAAAAAAAAATAGAAAATTGTTTTTATTTTCACTTTTTTCTAAAAGTTTCTAAATATGTTGAAATAACTAAAATTTTTGCTTTTAATTTTGATAATAGTGTAAGAAATATTCCAGGGGGAATAAGCTAGATTTTGAAGTAAAAATGCAAGATACTATCTAATTATCTTCACAAAACATGAAGGTGAGATGGAACAAGTGTGAACTCAAATTTTCAAATTCATATTGAACGGCACAATTACTACTGTCCACACAGTAAATTAGAAAATTTTCCTATTTTCATCACACTTCAGATCCTTTATTAATAGGTGTTTACACTCCAATTTGTGATAACTCATCAATAATATAGTTTAAAAAATACTTTCCATGGGGGCACCATACTGTTTTCTTCTTTCTAATGTGATAGTAATGTGAGTGGGGCAAGAGCATATAACTTCATTGGTGTCCTTTTATCTGTGAAACTTCCCACCAGATACAAAGTGTCCTAGTGGTGAAATTATTCTATAAAATTCGAAGTATTTCCAGCAGGTGGTAGCCTCAACTTTAACCACAGTTGCATGTTCAGTGGATTACCCTAAAAACACAGGTGCCTCACATCACACCCATCAACAAATTTTGGAACAATAAGTACCATCTTTAAATTTACAAAAGGCTTGTGGCAAAATTGCGTGGTTCTCAAATAAAAAATCTTGATACTTTTCAGATCCAAGAAAGCTAGACAAATATCTCTTAATTGTTCTTTAGTCATGATTTAATTTTTATTTAAAAATAATGTGACATGATAGAAAAATATACTTTTCAAGGAATTAATTTCTTAAAATAAGTAGTAAGAAAACGAAATAATTGTAACTTTGACATTCATCTGAGCTAAGAACAAAACAATACATACCTGAATTTATTAAATTTGCACTCTTGAATTCAACTAACGGATTAGAAAACACTTCCTATCAATAAAGACAACATACAATTTATTTACATCAAACTGAAATAAAAGAACGTTTTAAAATAACTGAACTATTATGTATCTTACCTGATGATGTTTGTTTAACCATGCTGTTTGAGGAGGAACTTTATCTACAATTCTCACCTAAAAAATAATAAATTCAAGGTAATCAGATACAAGAAATGCATTTATTATCACAATTACAAATAAAAAATAATAGATTTTTGTTTGTTCACATCACCATTGGTATCTCCTCACCCCATAACATTTTAAACACAATAAAACAGCTGCAGTGTAAATTCAACACAACAGCTCATAAAGTAATTTAATTGTTTACCTTAGTAACAAGATTGTTGGAAATTAAGAAGTCTGCCAAATGCCTTCCCATGAAGCCACAACCTGAAATGCAAACCATTTTATTTAACATGTATTTTTATATCAGGGCACATTATGCATTTATTCCCATATAGCCCTATTAATGGATTCAGAATTTTTTTACTTCAATCAATTGAAAAAAAAATTATAATCATACTTAAATCACCCTGTTACACATCCAAGTGTAGCCTTAAAAAATCCGATTTAATAAAACAAATAAACCTATTTTTTTGCTTAAGTCACATTTATTTATATTATAACAGAACGTTTTTTAAACTATAAAAACGACTCAAAATCTAAGACTTTCCCACCTCAGAATTTTAACATTTTATATCCTCGAAAACTTAATTTGTTTTGTCGCAGTTATGTCATTTTTTTTCTACACAAAAGACTCGAATCAAAGACTGATACACAATGATCGAAATTTAAGGGATCCTACATATTTCGCTTACAAAATTTTCAAATTTTGAAGCCAAATGCGTAGGATTTGTAAATTGAATATTTGTTCAAGAAATTCACTTTTTTTAAAATGCCATTTTCATTTATAAGTCTGCTTTCCGAAGGAAACATAAACACAAAATGGTGAGTGGAGGATGTGGTTTGTTCACTTTCTTTACTTGCATCTATTCGAGTTTGGGAGGCATTTTTTCCCAAGAATATGCCATTATATTCCAATTAACTAACTCTGTAGAGCATTTTTTTCCTTACAAAATCCTATGTTTACACATTAAATTCACATCCAGTACAATCATTCGAGTGTAGGTCAAGTATTCGGCAATTGTTCGACTAAATGTGTATTTCGAACCTCAATACCACTATTTATGCTGAAATTCAAATTCAAATGCATAACATAGAACCGAGAGCGGTACCCACTCAAGTACAAGCCACGCAATTATTCTCCTTCAAGTATTTTCAAATATAAGTCTCCTTCAAAGTGGGGGGGGGACAATAGGTTTTATTAAAAGATCTCAACAGGATAGATGATACTCGACAGGTAATGTGGTTTTCATCCAGAAATTGGAATGTCCTTGAAATTGCAGGAAAGCGTTTGCAATCTTACATTGGTGAAATAAAAATATGTATTTTTTTGTAGTTTGTAGCTTTTAACAGTAGACACCATCTCAACATTTACCCTCTCCGACACACACAGTTTCCGTCCCCTCTTGAATAACCTAAACACCAAATAAGTTAGCAGCTTGAGCAAACGAGGGAAGTGTCTGAGAGGTAAACCGCATCAAAAAAGGAAGTGAACGTCATTTAGTTTCACAGTTCATATCCGTTGAATCCGGATGTTAAATTTGTTTCTTCCATGCCCTTCAGTTCTAGCTGAACGAGACCGATGATTGAAATCTTGTCTCAAATCAGTGCTGCATTGTTACATCATAAAAAACGAGACAGAAAGTTCATGTTCATTTCTTGCAGACAACTACTAAGACTTGTCAATTAAGACAAGTTCCAAAGAGAAAATTAAACAAATATTTATTATTCTTGTAAATAATTTTATGGATACAGGAAATATATAAGATGATTCTGCTGCTTTTATGAATAAAATTGCTTTAATTACGCTCCATTGGCTTATATGTCAACAAGTTCATTAATTAGAGTGAACGCTCTTTTTAACGAAGCCCTTGTTTGCGAACTTTCATCAAGTCCCGCCCAAACAAAAGAATTAATGTTAATTTTCATACTATTTCCCGAACAGATGGTCTAATTAGTCCTCGTGAATGAGAAAATGACCGTAAAATAAAGGGAGAAACCAAACGGAACAGGTGTAAAACATTCTTTTTTTTTTACGAATCAAATGGAAGAGGAAATAAATTGCTGTCAAAAGTAAATAATAGTGAAAAAGGTAGTCATTCTGTCAACCAAAATACGTAATTTCTTTCTGGCATTGTCAAAGCCAAATTATGGAGATTTTGTTGATCATAAATCAAAAGTCAATGAGCTAAAGACGAAGCATAAAGTTTCGGCGCAACATTCCAGATGTATTTGTTAGAATTGACAAAATTCATTAAAGAAATTGCTCGTCGGTTCTAATAGTGTATTATTTTAATTGTTGCCATTCTATAAAATAGTGGAAAGTTACAGAGCCCCAAGAGTTCTAACAGAATATTTTTATTACTTCTCATTTAACGGACCTTTTATATTACGATTTTTTCCCCGATTCAGAGCTCGTATAAACAAGCGTCGACATTATAATTATTGTTTGAAAACCAACATTATATTCCATCGAAATCATGGAACGTCTGGGTGGTCATTCTTGCTTGATTGTAAACCCTAACTAATCTTTCTTTTTAAACCGATTTCGAGGCTGAAGAAACACAAGAGAGAAATATTTATAATCGAATCAGTCCTGACAGCTAGTAGATTTGCAACAAAAATTTGGTATTAGTAACGAGACATGAAGGTTTGAATTTCACAAGTCAGCAGGCATACATAAACCCTTGCCTTTAAACAAAGGTGGCCAAATATGGCCTTTGCGCCATAAAATCCCAAAACCAACCAACCTTAAAACAAAGGTAAATTTAGCTTTCCAGAATGATAACCGATTGGATTGGATGTTTGAGTTTTATGGCGCAAGATCCAAACACAAGAAGGATAGCCGATAAAGATAATTTAGATTAACTTCATAGCATTAAAATAAAACTGTTACGTGAAATCATATCTAGTGACATTTTTTCGAAGAGTTCGATTTGTCACACAATTGTCCTACTCTGCTACACGGGTCCAATTAGGTGTACTTTGAAGCACATAGTTAATTCCAAGAAAAAATAAAGCTAAAATGATTTTTCACTAATCGGGTATCAAAAAAGTGAGAGCCAATGTAATTTGAAACTTAAGAGGTTTATGCTAGAAAAAAAAATCCCAAGAAAACGAAGATATCTCGTTACTGGCATATCACGAAATCTGAGGATGTTTAAATTGAGTGGATCATCTCACAGAAATAAATTATTCCAATTTTGATTGGTTCGGTTTTATGGCGCAAGGGACATATTTGGTCAAGCATCCAGAAAATGGGCACACAAGGAAAGTTTTACTGACACAGAAGAGAGAAATAAATCCAAGGAAGAATCGGTGACCGAACTTCGGAATGATAAACACACCAGAACCATAGCTTTTTTTTTTTTTTTTTTTGGAAAATCGAAACTCCGTATATGGAATGTATGATACAATTGTAAAACATACTCATTCAAAACAGCTAGATTTTGAAGTTTTGCAATAAAAGGCGGGATCAAAAAGTGTGGGCTTTACAGAACTAAACGGCATACCTAAACCAATCCCTAAAACTGCTTTCAATGGAGAAATCAACGAGAACTACTTAATCTTAAATGCCACCGACAGTTGTTTTTGTCATTAATCCTACCCCAAAATGCTACCAGCGTTAAAAAATGTTAAAAGTATGCATGAAATGACTAGAGAAATTCTAAAGCAATTTGAAGTGGGTGAGCCGATTACTTAATAGCCTTGTGGCTAAACGATAATTTGCATAACGAAAACATCTTTCGCCCAGTACATTTCGTAAATTCTCGACACACATTTCAACACTATCCCTCTTAATTTGGTTCGTGGAAACACGCTCAAACAGTTTGTGTAACATCAACGGTGATTAACAAAATTTGAGGGGAGGGGTACATTTTTACTGTCTGGTCTAGAGCTAGAAGAATGACTCGTTCCCTTTTCTTGCAAGCGTTGAATGATTTCACTTCGTAATTAAGGCCCTTCATTATCTTTACCGCGGTGAAGGATAGACAATGTTAAGATGAGAAAAAATGAATAACAAACACTTGCACCTTAAAATTTAAAAATCGAAGTTTTAATGTAACGCTAGTCAACAATTTTAAACATTTCTTCACAACATGGATGAAATGTGGTTTTCTTAACTAATTTAGGAGTGTTGACTTCAAATATGAAGGTAAAAATCTCCATCACGTAGTTTTTTTTGTGTATTAGCAATTGCTGTAGAACTTCAAAATATGCATATATATAGGGGAAGACGGGGTACAATGAAACAAAATTTACTAATTCTTTTTTCCTATCCACAATTTTGCATGCATAAAAATATAATTAATGCATACTTTTAATCTTGTATTTTCCCCATCTAAATAAATTTTTATTAGGTTCTAAACAGTATCTTTATGCTTGTAAAATAACAAAAAGTAAATGAAACACTCCAAATAATGCAAGCCATTTTCACCCTATATAGTTTATTTTAGTCACATTCAACTTCATTTAAATTTATGATTTCTCCAACAGAATATATTTCCTTGTTTCAGTTTACCCTCATTGATTAAAATAATCATTTATACAGATACTGCTTGTGTCACACTGTTATGTGTGGATATCTCATTCTTAGTACTTCAGTGATCATCTGGAGCTGGAAAATAATCCGGATCATCATCATCTTCAGAGTCTGTAGGAGGCAGAGTTTGTTTTGAAAACAATCCCTTCTTAGTTTTTTTCCCCCTTTTTACTTTCTAAATGCTCTTTTTTTTTCTGTTTCCTACTCTTCTTGGACCAGCCTTGGGGTAAGGTTTTATCTCTTGAGGATAAATGTATTTCCTCACAGGTTTAGAGCTAGTGCATGGTGTATGAACATTTGCTGATCAACCTGTAGTCGGTGATTCTGATTTACTTATGGCAAGATCCACCACTTCTGATTCTTGGGTCTGTCTGGTCTTCAGTTTCATTAGTCAGCTCATCAGTTTCATTAATCTGACAGTGGGAATAATTTTCAGTAGGACAAGGCCTATCTAACACATACGAACACGAATAATCTTCTTCACAAAACATTTCTCTATTGAAAGGCCATATTCCAGTAGCTGAAAAACCTTTTGTAATATTTTGTGGAGTGATAAGAAAATAAGCAGTGCCAAGCAAAGAAGATATCTCATAGATAGAGATTGTACGACCTGGATTACACAGCATCCAATCATTTGCAGCTAGATTGAAGAAATTTTTAAGTGACTTGAACACAGTTTTGTCTAAAGGCGGCTGCAATTTGTTACTGGTATGGGGGCAGAGTTACAACAACAATTCCGTTATCTTTTGTAAAATTTAGACTGGAAATTGCAATATGTGATTCATGATAGTCCATTATTAGTAGAACTGGATTTTCTTTCGTTCAGCGTGTATGTGCCTGGAAATCTGTTAGAACATTAACAAAAATATCTCCATTCATCCAACCCGATTTTGTTGCATCACCCACAGTCCCACAAACAGCTCCATTCAACTTAAACTTGAAATTTACTCTAGGAATGCTAAATAATGGGGTATAGAATTTCCAGAAGCATTAATAAATCCACACATAGTAACAAGAACACCCCTTTCACCAGAAATTAATTGACCTATTTGTTTTTGGCCCCTTTGACCGAGAACTTTTGGAGGATTGTGAACTGTAGTAAGTGCAGTTTACGCCTATGAAATAAATAAACTATTCTTAAATGTTTTTGAATATGAAAAATCTAACTTACTATTGAAATCTGTACTTTTTTTAGAAGGAAAAAAAAAGTTTAATTTTGCATGCTTTCAAAATGATTACTGTTTTGATTTGATGTTGCCTTCTCCTATTAATGTTAGGTGTTGCCATTTCCTTAGTAAAAGTGTTTTATTTAGATTAATGACAACCAGTAATATGTTATTTTATATCAGTGATATTATATTTACCATTGATATATTACTTCAAGTTAATGCATTCACCCGGGGCACAATGAAACATGTTTCATTGTACCCCATCTGCAAGTGTTTCATTGTACCCCGTACTGAGGTTACTTAATAAAAAAAAATTTCAAGCTTCTAATATTTATTCTTTTCAAATTTGGTTTTGGAGGTATGAAGACAACAACACAAAGATAACAAAATGTATAGAAAAAATAATTATTACATATAACAACGAAGAAAAATAAACAAAATTACTTTTAGTAAAGAAACTTACTTTCAATGGTGAAAAACCAATAATCTTCTATTGCTAATGTTGTAGAAGTGCGAATGTATACAAATCACATCAGTAATTGGAACTTATAGTTGTATAACATATATATAAATTGCAACTTTCTGTGACAAATTGTACTGATTTTAGAAGTAATGTTTCATTGTACCCCGTCTTCCCCTACATTCCTAGTAAGTGGAAGATATTTTGTACCATATTTTTATTAAATTACAAGTTATAGCTGAGCTTCAAATTGTAATTAGTAATTACATTTATTTTTATTGTTAGATATATTGTTAATGTTAAAAATTTCAAATGTTATACTTACTTATCACTGCATGAGACAGAAAAAAAAATAGAGCAAACATGCAAAGACAAAATACAATTTTTACATTTATACTCGTTTCCTCACACACGTAGTTTCTTTCTTTTTCTTATATCATGTTGTACTCCAAAAAATTGCATTAATCGCTCATCATTGGGGTTCTCAACCTGCCTTGATACCTCTTCTCCAAAGTTCGGATATCTTAGAGGAAATTTTCTCCTTGTTCATTGCTGATTGCTCCTCTAGGTTGTCAGGAAAGAAATCCAGATAAGAATCTAGGAGTATTTTTAAGGATGTTTGGTACCCAAGGTTTTATAGTTCTTGGGAAGAGGTCTTGAATGAGCTGATGGTAGTTTTAGTAGTTATGATTGGTCTTGCGGCGAACTCCTTGCTTTTCAGCTTTTCTGTTTCCTTACCCGATGACCAACACAAATCCTTTCTTTGAGTTCTGCGGCACATAATATGGTGAAATCTTCCATTGAGCGTTTTTAAACATAGGTCAAATTTGTCCATAGCATTTCCAAAGATTTTCGTCCATTTCAGATAGAAAAACACAACAAGGAATTGACTTCGGTTTAGTGTAGTTAGAAAGTGCAAAACACGATCTTGGTTACTTCCAGTTGCTTTGTGGGCGATTGTAAAACTTGCTTACTTTCTCCTTCCCGATTTGGTTATATCAAACTGGGAGAAACTATGAGTGAGCCAAGCTATGATACAAACTCATTACAAATCTGTAAAATTATTCATTTGTGTTGGAGCTTTTTAACGTAGAATTTGAATAGACGAATACACAAAAATAACTTTTTATCCAAAAAAACGGACACAGACATTCAAACGAAAATCTAATGGTGAATTCTCATCTAATGGTGAATTTACCAATCTTAGATATTCAATTTCCCTGTTTAATCGTGGCAATCATTTTTCGTCTCATGATTTTCTTTTTACAAGTAAAGCTTGGGCTTCCTCCTGCAAACCATACTAACCCCAGTAGCACCAAAACTACATAATAGCTTAATTCAATAATTCAACAATATAATCTATATTACTAAGACAATTCGTGTGTGTTGCATGCTGTTTTCACCAAAAATATGCTGAACGAGGTTCCATAGATGAAGAATTTTCATCCTAAATCAATTTTCAGAGTTCGATCGTAAAATACATAAATTTTCCGTAAAATAATATAAGTAAAAAATACTAGTTTCCCACAGAAAATGCCTTCCTAACATAATAGTTCTTTCGTATGAATCTGAAGGGAAAGATCAGAGGACAACACCACTTAATTGTGAATCACGGTCAGATGACGAGGTCACACTTGAGCACCCCCACTCTTCTAACTTCCAAGCCACGCGCCAAATGCACGCAATACGGAACATGTTCCGTATTGCATGCACTCGAGTTGTTCTATTACGTAGTTTTTAACATTCGCAAACAAAGCATTTTTGAACATATTCTCCCAAAAATAATTTGCTTTTTCTAACTGAGCTTCTACAATATTTATAGCACCTCGAAATACAAATCTGCTTCTATTTAAAAACTAAGTATCGACTGACGTACAAAACAGAATATGGGTACAATGCTACTTACATAGAAGTACTTTATTCTGATTATGATAAGATTTTTATAATTATTCGCCACGATATGGCGATGTTCTCCAATTTCGTTCCCCATATCTTACTACTCTTCAAATAATAAAATACGACTAGTTTCTACAAAATTATACTTACATCACAAATAAAATTTTATGCTTCCAACCGAAAACATTCAACACTTTTAGAAGAAGAAAAATTAAACACGGCAAAAATATATTTCTAGGAAAATAAAATCTAATTTTTTTTTTAATTTTGAAAAAGATCTACTTGAGTTATTTCTATGAAATAGAAAATGTATTTAGAATTCAAGTCATTTTTTTGTTTTTGTTAATCAATGTAGCATTATTTAGCTTAAAGACGTTGAATATTTTATTCTAAAATTCGAAAGAACCTGAAATAATAAAATTTAAGTTTAAAGACTAATAAAATTAATAAGGAGATGATTGATTGGTATTGTTTCGCATGTCAATAACTTAAATCTATACAAGATCAAGAGGTCAAGGAAATCTCAAATATTCTCAAATGGGTCACTTTAATTTAAATCAAAACATTACAAGGACGGCAGATTTTGTCCACTTCATAATCTAAATACCATGGTTTTGAATTTGTCACCTGCAAATAGAACATGCATATGCATAAAACTATAACTGGTACATCATCGTATTGGTAATTGCCTTGTTACTTTGTTAAAAACTTTAGACATTTGAGCAATTTTATCCACATTAAATGGTGATTTGTGGCAAGGGTTTTAATTTAAAATAAGAATTGGGTGCATGGTTTAAAATATGAAACATTTTTATACTATTCAGCAATTTTAAAACCTAAAATCAGAAGATATTTATCTTAATACTTGCACTCACAGTAAAATATTAGCACCGAAATAAATATGCTGAAATTTATTTTCAGGCACCTAAAAAGAATCATATTCTTAATCGTTTATCAGTCTGTCTAGATCAGGCCTCGAAATAGATTTTTTAATACAGGTGCACCTTGTGCACCTACGTTTTTAAATTAGGTGCACTGTGTGCACCTAGTGGGAAAAAATTAGGTGCACAGTTATATTTTCATGTTCACAGTGCACCCGGGTATTTCGAGCCCTGGTCTAGATCTATGAGACTAATAAATTTATATATTTTTTTCTGCTGCAACTTTTTCAATTTGGTTACTGAAGGATTAAAAGGAACCCAGGATATTCATGTGTTCTTACACTTTAAAAATTTGAAGAAAAGGCGCTTTTGCCTGGAATTGAATTCGAATAAAAAAGTCCAATATTTTTCATATCATCTCCAAGTGATTCTGAATAAAATCTAACATTAAAAAAATATTGACTCATTTTCTTTTTATAAAAATGAAAATACAAGGAGACAGAGAAAGAACACGTCACACAAAAGTGATCGAACACGGAAACATTTTCAGATAAATTCACAAACATATCGTCTATCGTTTTTTTTTTTTTTTTTTTGCATTGTGGTAAAATTTAAAAAATTGCTTGGCTTTAATTTTTGCCCTTGCTTACTTCGTAATATTCTAATTTTTGTTTAAAAATGGATTCTTTTTCATTATACAGGTAAATCAGTTCGGAATATCGCTAAATTAGTAAATTTATTCCATTCTGCGATGCAGTATGTGATAAAACGCTTTAAAGAATAAAATCGGATCGAAAACAAGGTAAAAAAAGGCCGTCCGTCTAAGTTAACTCAAAATGATCAGAGATATAGAAATTTTTTGAAAAATCTACGTTTGAGTGAGCACTCAAACATAGATTTTGTTCGACGAGTGCTTAGATCAGCTGGATTAAATGGGCGTTCTGACCGAAGAAAATTTTTTGTAAGTGCGAAAAATAGAAAGCTTAGTTTTTCCAACACAAAATCAATAACTAAGCCCAAAACGCGTATTGGAATCACGTCTAACTTGCAGATGAAAGCAAGTGTGACATTTTTGGTTCCGAAGGGCGTATAATGATATGGAGAAGAAAATATGAGGTACTTAACCCCAAGAACTTAGTTGGAACAGTAAAGCATGGCGATGGAGGTGCCCATGTGTGGGGGTGCATGTCAGCATCAGGACTAAGTAATTTAGCATTTATTGATGGCATAATTAATCATGCTCTTTATTTAAATATTTTTAACAGACAATTTAAAATTTTCAGCCAAAAATATGGTATCGAAATTTTTTTTTTTAAATATCAAGAAAACGATCCTAAACACACGGCTCTCAATTTTCGCCTCTGGTGTATCTATCCATAAGTTCTGAAAACACTATTTCAATCACCAGATTTAAACCCAATAGAACACATTTAAAGAGAACTGGAGATTAGAGTACGAAATCACGACATTAAAACGATAAGAGAACTAAAACAGTAATGATTGAAGAATGGAGGAACATTGATGCAGATATTACAAAAAAACTAGTGAACTCTATTCCCAGACTTTTAAAACTGTCGTAGATGCCATAGAATATCCTACTAAGTACTAGTTTCCCAAAATATTACAATACTTACTAATATGTAAAGAAAAAAAAATTTAAGTACAGACATTTGTGAGGTAACTTTATTGTTACTTTTGGATTATTGATTTTTTTTTTTTTTTTTTTTAAAGTTTTACTAAGTTTTAAAAATATTTTATGTGGTTTTGTTGAGAACAAGTTTTATAGATATTAATAAAAAATTTTCATTCTGAAATAAAATTTTTATTAATGGATAGAGCAGTATTTCACTGAAATTCGCAAGCGTACAGATACTTTTGGGAGCCACTCTATATACAATCTGAGAGAATTGTCACAAAAATATTTTGTATGTATTATTTTTAAAACTACAGTGCAACAAGTAAAACAATTTTATGCCACCATTACTTTCCCAATATTCTGAAATACCAACATCAGGAATATGCAGTCAGTCATTTTGTGTGAATTCCTTTTTAAGAAAAATGTTCCAACTGAGTAGACGTTTCATAAATTAACTATGGTCAATTTTAAAATAGCACAGAATATTTTCAATAACAAAGAACACTACACCCATCATTAAATTTAATGAATGCAAAGTAAAGCATGCAAATTTAAGCAGCAAGTTTGGCTTATAAGTTTTATTGAAGTACATCAGCAAGACAAAGATCTTATGGAAAGCATTTAATTTAAGCACAGATTAAACTTTTTTATGTCAGAGTAACTCATTAAAAAGAGTGGATACATTCAAGTAACAGTGAAAAGAAATAACACATTAAACAAAATATTTATTTGGCAATTTATAAATATTTAAAGAACATAAATATGAGATTTTTCCCACAGTATCACAATCATAGAGGGATAAAAGAATCAGAATTTTGAGTCAAAAAGGGAATGTATGTTATATTATTAGACTTTAAAATTTGTTTTTAAAATAATGGCCTGCAATTGAAAATATATAAGTAATATATTTCAAACATCAAAACTCTGGGGAACTTTCTGTTGAAATCTTTCCCCTTACATTGTGTACATTGTTTGAATTGTAAGGAGTAAACAAATATGTTGTGTTGGGAATTTCTTCTTACATTGCAAGATGTCATTTTCATACAGAACCCATCCCATTTCTATGCAATTTAATTTTTAACCCAAAAGACAATTGGTGCAATAGAATAATAAGTTAGAAAAGGAAACACATGTTATTTTTTTATAAGATAGTATTTTACACTGAATGATAACTAAAATCTGTAGCAAGTAGTTTTGACTTTGGATAGAAAAAATTGCAGTTTAAATAATTTTGAATTCCTGAAATTATTTAACAAATAAGATCAATTGAAACATAAATAATCTCAATTATTTAATGATCATAACTTGTCTAGAAGAATTTATTTACTATAGTTATATCATATTGTATGCACATTAAATAAAATGTATTATATAGGTACCATTAGGTTTTAAGGATTCAATATAGTTTTCAATAAGTTTTTGAAATCAATTTTCTCACAACAAATAGTCGTTGGAGAAGTGCTTCAAATCAAAAAAACTTGTTTTTTGAAAAATAAATTTTCAAAAATTATTTTTGTAACAGTTAAAAATTCTCAATCACAGCTACACAAACAGCAAAATGTCATGTTTAAAAAAATATATATAAAGTTTCTAAATTTATTTTGAAGTTGGAAATTGAAACAGATATTCGTGTTGAAAACAGCGCGCCCAGAAATCAAGGTATTTTTAGAAATGAGGATTATAGAGACACCACAAGAGAATTTTTTTTTTCACTGCACAACGCATGTGCACAAGGGGATGGTGATGTTGCAACTACCCGTAGATAACCGCAATGTCTGGGAACACTGTCCACAAATCGAAGCAGACACAATCCGTTCAAATAAAGTCATATTCAAGAAAACAGTTCAATACGAACTGGCACATTTTATCTTTAGCATGGTCAATGACGTACAGCATGCAATTTCTTACATATAAGAAAATAACACTGTAAACAAATATCAATACCAATGCATGCAAAAAATGTTCGCTACAGTTGGAAAAGTGCGTCCCGTCAAAAGAGTAGAATAAATTTAAATTTCAAAACTGAGAATATTGGTAGATGTTATGAAACATACCTCCCAAGATGAGTACCCGGTACTTTAAGGATTCTTTTTGTTCCGTGTTTGCCATAGCAACTACCCGTGTAGAAATAACGGCACCGGTATTAAAGGTAATTTTTGAGTTGCAAAAGATTTGCTAAAACGCAACACAGTTGCAACTGCAAATAAACAAGATGCTTCTTGAGAAGTGCAACACCTAGGGCGTATTTTTTATTTGTTATTGTACCGTCTGTCTAGTTTCTCGAGCTGTGGTCGAGCTTTTACACATAGCGCCATCTATTTGTTTTACATGAAGTTATAACGGTCACTCGATTGGGCAACTGCCGGGGTTTAGTCTTCAATATAAAAAATATACCCGCTGTTCCCTTTACCTTGAATTTTTTCAATTTTTTAAGGAGCACTTTAAACGACGTAGACGTAGTAATATTAAATTGTTTCTGTTTGATGAATAAGGAATTTGAACAGTGAAATATATTAATTCCCTTGATAAAAGCATAATTCATTAAAAATATTCTCACACCAAGTCATATTGATTCCTTTTTTAAAAACAATGATTTTTTTTATCAAATGTGATGTATTATGTGCTGGATAAATGAAGGAAAATGTCTGGGTGCCTTTATTACTGTTAATTATATTTAAAAAAAAACGCAAACAAAAGCTTTTTTCATTAACAGAATTTAGACGACCGCAAAATTGCATTTAATTTGCTTCTTCGTCGTCATATGTCATTTTAGCAGCAACAGTTTTTACCACTTTGAGTACTTTTCGGCTGTTGAGTACTCGTTCCAAGTCAATCATGTAGTCAATCAGACAGGGCTGGGAGTCTGAGTCCCGTTCCAAAAGTTCTAGTATCTAATTTTTAAAAATATCTATAAATAAATATGCAAATACTTTTTATATCCTTTACATGAAACGATGAAGTTACATTTAAAAGATACATTAGAAAAAAAATTTAGAAACTAGATTTTAAAATTAGAAAGTAGAACTTTTGGAGAGGGACTCAGACTCCCAGTCCTGTCTGATATAAATTTCAAAAACACAGGAATTTCAAAAAAATTACAACAAAAGTGTTAAAAAATGAAGAAATGTTGCTGGATCAGGGCGTCATCAGGGAGGAGCCTGATCCAGACAACATAAAATGATGTTTTCTACATATAAGCAGCATTAGGTTAAAAAAATTGCTCATACACTCCCCCCCCCCCGGAAAATAGAAAAATAACCCCTCCAAAACAGAGCAGGAACAAAATGAAATCAAACCCGCTAACACCAAACTTCCGTCGCAACAAGTCCATAAAACCAAAAATAAAAAGCAGAAAAATAAAAATAAAATCCCCACAGACCCTATTGACAAAGATATTCAGAAACAGTAAAATAAAATTGAAAAGCAACCTCACATGGCTTACGCTCGCCAACACCCGTAAATTGGGATTGCGTAGCAACGCAATCCCATTTGGTTTGCTTCGCAAACCAACACTCCTTTCACAGATCCCATTTGGTTTACTTCGCAAACCAACACTTCTTTCACAGATCCCATTTGGTTTACTGCGCAAACCAACATTCCTTTGGCAGAGTGAATCTCCTGGACAGCGAAATTATCTTAATAATTCGTATAATCCTGAATTGACTTTCCGGTCCATGACGTCATAGCAAGTGCTTCGCCCCCTGCTCGCTTACGTTCGCCGACCCCCGGAGTTATGGTCTGGGGTGCGATTTCGTATCATGGACGATCTCAGCTGCTACGAATTGAGGGTAACCTGAATAGCAACAGGTATGTTCGTGAAGTGCTAGAGCAAGAAATCGTTCCCTTCTTTCAAGGCATCCCTGGAGCTATCTTTCAACAGGATAATGCACGCCCACATGTTGCAAGGAATGTTCGAGACTTCTTTTCAGCTCAACACATGCAACTTCTTCCTTGGCCTGCTTCTTCGACAGATATGTCGCCTATTGAGCAAGTGTGGGATTTGGTTCGTCGGCGTCTCGCTCGTGATCCGCGTCCTACAGCTTCAAAAGATGAACTTTGGGTGCGCATACAAACAATATGGAATTATCTTCCACAAGCAGACATTCAACATCTGTTTCACTCCATGTCACGTCGTATAGCAGCACTTATTGCAGCGCTTGGTGGCTACACCAAATACAGATTTCGGACACTTAATATTGTTTTTTTGGTTTGAAAATTTATTCATTTATTTGTACTAATACAAGCCGTTTGTGTATTAAGTTTCATTTCATTCTGATGACTCCTTCATGGTGTTGCATTTTTTACAAACAGCAGTATAGATATGCAGTTTTAGTTTTGTATTGGAAATTATGATCTGAAAGTGCCGAAAATTGTATGACCAACATTTGATTGCATCGACTTTATTTATTAACCAATTTAAAAATAATTGTACCATAAGAAAGAGTATAATGTAATGTATTCAGCGATGTTCTCAAATTTAAAAAATAATAGTTTTAAACTGTAGACATATGACAGTTTTAACAAAAAGAAGCTAAAATATACAAAGATTCCGAATTTTGTCTGACCAACTTTTGATCGCGTCGAATTTATTTATTAACTAATTTCAAAAACAATTATACCGTTAGAAAGAGTACATTCTGAGGTATACCGCGATATTTTCAAAATTAAAAACTAATAGTAATAAGATATAGACATGACAGTTTAAAAAAAATAACGAAAATGTCCCGATTTTTCCCGAATTTCGAAAAAATATTATCAAGAACCAAATTGAAATTTCTAAAAAACCTTGACGAGCTGCAAAAATATACGTTGAGAGGTATGCTTAAAAAAAAAAAAAACTCATGGCTGAAGACTGAAAATTTGTCTGTGTTTTGCTCACTCGCGGAAGAAATTTCGCTTTTTCAACTTTGACACTTAATAAACCCTAAACTAATAACCGCATCGGAAAAAGATCTTTACAATTGTCCAGGGAACACGATGAAGAACAAACCATGTTAATTTCATATTTTTGTGATCCGTACTTTCTCGAGAAACCGTCTAAGAATCGAGCTAAACAACAAAGTTTTCAATCCTGCGACAGTGGCGGCGGTAACTTTTTTTAATACAGAGAGATAGTAAGAATGAAAAAGGGTTTGTTTCCGAGTTTCGTTTTCTGGTTTATTGCACCCCGGCTGTTTGGTTCTTTGTTTTTTGTTATTTTGTGTGGTTTATGTTTTTATTATTTTGTGTGTGTTATGTAATTATTATTTTGTGTGTTTTATAATGTAAAAAAATTATAATTATTGTTTTTTTTTTTAATTGTTATTCTTAGACGGTTTCCCAAGAAAGTTCGGGTCAGAAAATTAAGAAATTAACATGGTTTGTTCAAAATTGTACAGGGATGAACCTGAAGAAGATTTTTTTTTTGATGCGGCTATTAGTTTAGGGTGCATTAAGTGTCAAAGTCGAGAAAAGCGAACTTTCTAACGCGAGTGAGCAAAACACGTAAAAATTTTCAGTCTTCAGCCTGTGAGGTTTTTTTAGAGTACCTTTTCGAGTGAATTCTTGCACCTCACCTACTTTTTTAGAAATATCAATTTGGTTCCTGGTAATATTTTTTCGAAATTTGGGGGAAATCGGGACATTTTCGTTGCTTTTTTGTTAAAACTGTCAAATCCCCCCCCCTATAGCTTATTACAAAAGCTTTTAAATTTGCAAACATCACGGAAACGCTCTTTGAAATGAATATTCGACACAAAGAAATTGAGAAGTGTTACAGAAAATAAGGATTGAGGTAATGTTTTCAACTATTAATTAATACCAATGAATTTAGCTACAATGTGAAAGTGTAAAAAAATAAAACACATAAATTTTAGTATTCGTTATATTTAATAATAAATTCTGTGCTAAGGAATTTGGCGTTTCTCTTCCAAGAATTTGCTAATCCACCCTTTAAACACTTCAAGTCATTCAGTCCTGCAAAATTATTGGATGACACTAATACAAATACAAATACAAATATTGACGACCAGCTACAGGCTCAAGCCCAACAAGGCTGGTCCTTTGTTTATGAATTCTCCAATTCCCACTGACTATCCAATTGTGTCTTAAATTCGTACACTCCCTTTGAATTAACTATATTTTCTGGCAACGCGTTCCAACTGTCTATTACCCTATTAAAGTAGTAGTTTTTCCTTAAATCCCGATTAAAATGCGTCTTATTCAATTTATACCCATGGCCCCTTGTTCTGTTATCCCTATTGAAATTTAAGCCCTCTGTGTCCCCTTGTTTTACAAACTTGAAAAGCTGAATCAAATCCCCCCTCCTTCTTCTTCTTTCCAGTGTATACATGTTTAGCTTACTTAAACGTTCATTATAGTCGAAATTTGCTAGCCCCTTTATTATTTTTGTAGCTCTGTGCTGAACCCTTTCAATTGATTCTATGTCCTTTCTCATATATGGAGCCCAGAATTGTACAGCATATTCTAGATGTGGTCTTACTAAACCCTTATATAACGGCAAGATTATATTCTTATCCCTTGAAGTTACAGTCTTTTTAATATACCCCAATAACCTATTAGCCTTTTTACCCGCAGCTGAACATTGGTGACCCATTTTAAAATCCCTGTGAATTATCACCCCAAGATCCTTGACTGTTTCTCCCTCCTTTACCTTTACTCCTGCAGAAGAAGACACCAGCTATGTTTGTGCATATTTTAAAAACAAATTTGCTCTTTTAAATTGATAGGTGCTTTTGTAAACCCTTTTTTATAGTAACTAGTAAGATACAATTTATTCTTTCCCTTAAAATTCATCAAGTACTCCACAGAATAGCGACTGTATATCGTATACGAATCTGAAAGGGACCACGGCCAGAAAAGACATAAACGATTGAGCATTATGTAAAGAGCGCAAAGCAGTTGAACAAGCTAAACAATCTCCATTTGGAGTTCGTAATTATTGCTGCTTTGAATAGTGACCCCATTATTCGTCTTGAAGAGACTGGAAGAAAAGTACAAAATTTATTTTCATTAGATTACTAGCAACCTAACTGAAAAACCAACTTGAAAAGTTGAAAACTTTTCAATTACTTTGACTCGCAATAGGGCCCTTATAGCTCATACATCTGATACTTTCAGGAAGTGTCTAAGAAAGAACGGAGCACTTTACGAGAACTTGAACAACTGTGCTCTTTGGATTTTAATTTCCGAAACCTACGTGAATTCTACTCAAAAGTCACGCAACCTAGCATTCCATTTATTGGTAAGTATTCGTTCAATAAATGACTTTTCATTTACGTGAAAGCTTATTCAAACTATTGTCAACTTTTTCATAGGTACAGGTAGGTAGGCGATTAATAACCGTCGCACTGGAACAACACAACGGGTTATTGGTGACTGTCCGAGATCAATACCAAGGTAGTGGCGGTAATTTTGGTAATTTTTTTTGTTAACGTCGTACTAGAGCAACACAACGGGCTATTGACGACGGTCCGGGATCAGTCCCTTAAGGGAAAGATCCGAGGAAAACACCTCGTAATTTTGAACCACGGTCAGATGACGAAGCAACACCTGAGCTGGCACCCCACTCTCCAAACTTCCACGCCAACCCAACGTGAGGACTTTCGGCCACGACAGATTTAAGGTGCACCAGCCGCCTCTACACCATACGTTTACAAACATCCATGCCCGGGCCCGGATTCGAACCAGGAACCTTCCGATCTAGAGGCTAACACCAAGGTAGTGGCGGATTCATACTTCTGCCACCTTGGGGATACCGGCAACTTGCCGCCCCCTCCAAAAGCTTTTGCCGCTCTGGGTTATCCCCCCCCCCTCCCTCTCTTTAATCCAACACTGTACCAAAGGAAAGAACCAAGGACAAAGCCTCGTAATTTTGAACCAAGGTCAGATGAGAACAACACCTGAGCTGGCACCCCACTCCACACACTTCCTCACCACGCTAACATAAGTATATTTGAAATCACGACTGCCAAAAAGTAAATTATCTTGTGTAACAATAAAAAACAGATTTAACGTGAGCTAGCCCATGTGTACACCATGGTCTTGGACTGAACCGAGTTTCGAGCTCTTAACTCTCCAATTGCTACTCCGTTGCTCTTCCAACTGGGCTACCGCGGCCGTTCATCTATATATATAATTCTCTTACGTGGCACGCAAAAAAGACGTTATTTGTAATCGTGTTTTGGCAACACTGTACGATTGTTTGTTTATCGCGAAGTCTCGCGCATTGATTGAATTTATAGCGTTATCGGATGAAATTTTATTGGAAAAAAAAAAAGGAAATTTTAATGAGCTGTTGCAGTTAGTTTATAATAGAAATCAAAGAAAGAGGAGGATCTTTTCAGGGCCATTTAAAAAACGATCCTTTTCAGGGCCAACAATTATAGTTCAACAAGACGCTTGCACTACAACTTTCGTCAACAAACTCAACGAAAAAGTGTGGGTCGTTTGAGTGCTGGGAAAATGTACACACAAACAACATGCTGGGTATTCAATTTCCAAAGCAACGCTCACATTTCGAGTCAAAATTTGCACAAAGTTTTCATTTGAATTCAGATTTTAGAGATACTGTATATATTTTTTCTGTAATACAGCAAATTTAGATTTGAAAAACATTTTTTTGGTAACATATTTTGTAAACAATCCCTTCTGCTAGGACACGTGTCTTCATTGAGGCGAGCGAAGCGAGCATAGGTTCGCGCAGCGAACCAATGAGGATTGCGAAGCAATCCTCCGGGTGTTGGCGAGCGTTAGCGAGCAGGGGGCAGGCCCCCTAGTAGGTATATAATATCATATGAATTGTGAACATATTCGACATTTATTTTCAACAATCGACATTTTCGAGTAACATTATCTTCCTTTGTTCTGAAATGTATGCAATTTCTCCTCAACTCTACTTGACAAATGTAATTCCAAAATGGTTGTATCCTCAATTCATATTGTTTCGAACAACGCACAATTTTAATTCCTGTAAAATTATTCGTAGTTCTTTTGAGCATAAAATAATTTAGTCGCAAAGTCAAACTAATGACTGCGAGTATCTTATCGAGTGTGAGCTCATTTTACTTTGCTCTTAAATATGTCACCGATACAAACAATATAATATTATTTATATTTGACGTGATATTACTATTGAAAGTCTTTGAAGTGTAACTCTCTCGGAATCACGGAATTAAAAATTCTGCATTACATGTATTTTGTGAGAAATTTAATTGAATACACACACACACACACACACACACACAAGTATTTTTTGTTTCTTCATAGGATTAAAAGCTATCAACGCTATGTTTCCTCTTGATGGAACAGGTTACGCAGAATAAAGATAAGAGATGTTAGCAAATCCATTAAGTACAATCGATTTAGGAGTTCAATGCTGGTGGGTTTCATTGCGAGATCTCCGAAAGCTGATTTCACATGCCAAAATGGCTACTTCTCAAAAGCGTAATTTGAATATTTCTCTTTTCCATAAATATTCTGAAGAAAATAAGCACATCATGATACAAATAATTGTAATTTTTATTCTTAAATTTAAGTATTTATTATTTTTAAAACTACATGGTGTCCTCAAAAAAACTTCAAAAATTTATAAATAATTTATATATAATAAAAATTGGATTGGCAGGGAAGGCCCCATAGCATGGCCGTCCCGCTCTCCTGACTTTACTCCGCTAGACTTTTTCTTTTAGGGTTTTGTAGATGCTATGTACTGAACAAAAGTTAACAGCATCGTGGAATTGAAACACAAAAGATCCAAACAGCTGTTGATGATAGTATGCTGAAACGTTCGTGGATTCAATTGGAATATCGTCTTGGTATTCTTCGTGCTACGAAAGGATCTCATGTGGAACTTTACTCAGGTAGTAGAAAAAAAAATTGAGTTATTCTATCTATTGTTGTAACTAGTTTTGCTCTAGGCCTATTCTTTTTTTTAATGAATTTTTAAAGTTGTACTGATCTTTTTGGGACACCCTGTATAATGATGATGCATTTGATTCCTTTGAATACATCAAAAGTCAGATCTAACCCCTTTTATATTAACACGGAAGATATATTTCCTAATAATTTGAAGAATGGAATGGTTTAGAAGGGAATAACGGTTTACAATGAAATGTTTAACTATGTGTGCTTGTGAATGTCTTTTATAAGCAAAAACGAATATCTCTCGAAACGACGAAGAAATTTTTTTAGTTTTGAATAATTTGAGATGGTTGATTTCTTGTGTACTTCTATATCGTACTTATAAAAATTATGAGTCTTACAGATTTCCTTTCACCGAGTATGCTAGATACACTACACCACATGTCATTGATGTATATATACAATAAACTACAGATTATCCGTGGGTGGCTTAATCGCAGTCTTTTTTTCAGTTTGTGACAGAATGTGTTGTTGAAAAAACTTCACTACATCTCAAATAAAAAAAAAAGATGTTTCAAAACAAAGAAACAAAAACAATTAACTGATTTCTTTTCGTGAATAAGTAAATAAACAAACTTTTAAGTACATAAATCTACTGTTTATTCATTCAAAATTGTATGTATAGGCACACTACACTCTCTCTCTTCTTTAAATGAAAGTCGCTAAAAACACATTTTCGTGTTGATTTATGCCCTTTTTTGCCATTTTGCGGATTATCCGCGGTTGCCACGCCGCAGATAACCGAGAGTTCACTATATTTAAGACTAGCCATTGCGTGGCAAGCACAGCGTTTCCCGTGACAGTTCTTTTCGTGGGGTCTAACCCACGTTGATTGCTACGAATTCCCATTTGGTTTTCTTCTCAAACCAAATGGGATTGGTAGCCTATTGGATAACAGCCATCACCGGCAACGCACATTGTCAAATGCGGCCAAATTTGAATTGCGAAGAGATACAATCCGCGTGACGTCGCAACCTCTTTGCGAAAACATGAATATTTAATTGAAAACTATCTATTAAAAAAAATCAAATGTATAATCTATCTATCTAGTGCAAAATTTTACGCAGATTTCAAATCCGTTGAAATTTTCAATCTATCTTTAACGATCCCGATTTTACAAAAAAGATCTAAACAATGCCAGTCAAAAAAATTTTTATTTGTTTTCTTTCCTTCGCTGGAAGCGTTTGAGCGCAGAAAATGGAATCTGATTTCTTAATCGCGAAGGTCATATGGGAAAAAATATAAAAATTACAATTTAAAAATTATTTATTTAAAGAAAATCAAATTTTTAGGTATAGATCCAATGTAAAATTTTCCGCAGATTTCAAATCCTTTGAAATTTCTATCTTTCTCGATCTAGGAGATAGAAAAAAGAACTACATAACTCCAGTTAAAACTTTTTATTTGGTTTGTTCGTCCGCTGAAAAATCGCGTATCTCTCAAAATGAAACGGAAAAAATAAATTTAGAATCTGCCATCTCTTTATGTTGTTGCCATTCTAATGAAAAAAATAATTATTGAATTCTATTAAATTCATTTTAAAATGTTCTAGATTTAATTGTAAAATTCGGCATGATCCAAAAATCGCAAAAAATTCGGAATACCTGTATGACAAAGCTCATTATTGTAAATGTCATAGATTCATCAAGGGCACTAGATAGAGACACACAGACAGACACACAAACACTTCCTTTTACACTCATTGCCATAAAAATTTGCGCACCAAGAAATTATTGTGGGATCGTAACGAAATTTGGCATGAATGTACATGTCGGCTAGATATGCAAATGATTATAAATTCAGTGTGATTGCGCATTGCGCAATGACACTATAGGGCGTTGAACTTCGTTCTCCTTGGAGGTAAACAGGCAAGCAGAGCTTGTTTGAGTGTACTTAATCTTTTGCAAAGGAAACTCTGAGGTAGACATGCCGTTACGCCGCCATCGAAGACAATATGAGCAGCTGCCAGAGTTCGAGAGGGGAAGAATCATCGGGATGATGGAAGCTGAGTGGTCAGCTCGGCGAGTAGCTCGTCAAGTAGGCCGTTCTGATTTTACTGTGAGGAGGTGTTGCGACCAATGGACAGAAGAGACGTCATTTACACGGTGACCAGGCTCAGGACGCCCTCGACAGACCAGTCGTCGAGAAGACCGTCACATCATACGAAACGCACGCGTAGAGCCAACTGCCTCATTGGCCGCTATCCAGACACAGGCAGCACCTTCACTACGGGGCCCTGTGTCTTCCCGAACCATCACAAGGCGCCTGGCTGAACGAGATCTGGTATCGCGGCGCCCATTACTTGTGCTACCAATGACACCCACCCACCGATGTCTCCGTTTGGAGTGGTGTCGCGCACGACGGGATTGGACTGCAACGGAATGGAACCAGGTCGTCTTCAGCGGCGAATCTAAATTCAATTTAAGCATTGATGACAATCGTGTTCGTGTGTGGAGGCAACGTGGTGAACGACTCAATCCTGCCTTCGCTTTACAGCGACACTCCGCTCATACAGCTGGTGTGATGGTATGGGGTGCCATTGCTTACGATACACGGTCACCCCTAATATTGATTCATGGCACAATCACATGCCAGCGGTACGTCCATGACATCCTTCAGCCACATGTGATGCCACTCATGACAGGGCTCCCAGCAGCCATTTTTCAACAAGACAATGCTCGGCCACACACAGCAAGGATGTCACATTACCACCCATCCCTGTCCTGCTCGATCCCCAGATTTGTCACCAATCGAGCATATCTGGGATCATTTGTGGCGGCAAGTTGGACACCCTACGAGTTTGGTCGAACTAGAGGCGTGTTTACAGCAACTGTGGAACGAGATGTCTCAGGACATCATACGGAACTTGTATGCATCAATGCCCGCTCGTATCGCATCGTGCATTCGCGGTAGAGGGAGTTCAACAGAGTACTAAAACTTCCGTTCATTTGTACTTTTTTCTGCAATAAATGATCCTTTTTCCTTGATTTTTTAATCACTTACTTATATCAAAGTAGTACTTACATGTGTAAAATTTCATTTCATTTTGACGACTTTTTCTTGGTGCGCAAATTTTTATGGCAATGAGTGTATAATAGTAGAGAAGCACCTCCACGAGACAAATTAATATGAGTTTTCCCTCTTAATTTAAAACTTGAAAAATTAATTTGAAACTTGTCTCCACATATTACTTTTATCAAGAATTCAATTCCGATCTTTAACATTTCTTTATTCAGGATATCCATGGAACAGGTGTCTCATTCTCGGAAATATATCCTGAAATACAAGCGAATTGCTGTTGAAACATAGAATGTTATAGGTGTTCTAATATGCGTCACATATGTTCCATCCTACCCGATCATTCACAAAGCGCAAAAATTTATTGAGCTAGGTAGTTGAATTAGTTTCGCACTGGAGCAAAACAACAGACTATTGGCGGCAGTACGGGTGCAAAACCGAGGGGAAGAGATCCAAGTACACCTCGTAATGTTGAACCACGATCAGATGACGCTGTCTCAACACCTCAGCTGGCACCCCACTCTCCCAACTTTCACTCCACGTAACGTGATGACAGGCCGCGACAGACTTAATTTGCACCTGCACCACGTACATTATATTAGGTTGGATCGAGTGTCGAACTCGCAACCCCCAGTTACTGATTCGGTAATCTTCCAACCGGGTTATCGCTTCCCCCAAAACAAATTGAGACTATAACCTCAAATGTAATGTGTGTATATGACCCCCCCCCCACACACACACACATCAAATCAACAAATTTAGCAAAAACGTTTGAAATAGACATCAGAAGTGTCTCTGAACAGAAGTTGTATTCTTCCAGATTTAAAAAATAAATACTCAATTCCGATTACATTCTGTCAATTCTCAATAATAAGAATTATTTTCCTTGTTGGCTGAGTGGTAAGAAATTAAAAGAGATAGTTTGTTTTCAGGTACAAGAGAGTCACTAACGGTATCAATAACTGGATCAACATCGAGTAATTGGTTAGAAGATTAACGGATTAGGGTTGCAGGTTCGAATCAAACCAAAGACCGTCGTGTGCAAGGGGGCTGTTGCACGCTAAATCTGTCTTGGACTCAAATGTCCTCGCGTTTGCGTCGTGTGGAGGTTTGGAGAGTGGGGTACCAGCTCAGATGTGACAGCTCGTCATCTCACCGTGGTTCAAAATTGAGTGGTGTTGTCCTCGTTTCGGTCCCTTCGGGTTTGATCCCTGACCATCGCCAATACCTGGCTCCAGTGCGACGTTAATGCATTTTTTATTTACCATCGTGCAGTCAAAAAAGTTCTTTTGGAAAGTTGAAGAGAGTTGTCAACTTGGTCTTCCCTTCGCAATTCTGAACTATCTTAGTCTTTCAACTTAGAATTCTCTTAAAACCAAGTTTAAAAAAAAAGATGAGTGGTTTGAAAAGTTTAAAATGAAATTAAAATAGTTTGAAATTGAAAAATAAAATTGTTTTCCAAAAATATTCCAAAAAATATATAAGTAGCCTGATTTAAACAAAAATACAATACTATTCAAATGCTACTCTTTAAGGAGAAATAAGGTTCCCCATAGAAATTTAACTTAAAACCATGATAGCATTATTCTAGTCAACTGATTTTTTTACTTTTAAGCGGAAACAAAAAGAGTATTACATACGAATCCTGAATACTAAAGCCGATCAAACGGTTTGTTGGTTAAGGTGCTAGCCTCTAGATCTGAAGGTTCCTAGTTCGAATCCGGGTCCGTGCATAGATGTTTGTAAGCGTATGGTGTAGACGGCTGATACAACTTAAATCTGTCGTGGCCGAAAATCCTCACCTTGAGTTGGTATGGAAGTTTGGAGAGTCGGGTACCAGTTCAGGAGTTGCCTCGTCATGTGACCGTGGTTCAAGATTACGAGGTGTTGTCTTTGAATCTTTCCCTTAAGGGATTGATCCCGGACCTTCGTTGCTGCTCTAGTACGACGTTAATTAATAATTACCAATACCATTACCTGAATACTAAAACGAACTTGATATATTTCTCAACACCCTCAGTTCTGGAAAAATATGCAAACTTTAATGGTATCAACAAGTGTGTTGCTTTGATAAAACGAATAGATGCGAGTGATCTTAACCAAAACTTTGTTGATAGATTGGGTTTGTAAGATAGAACTTTAGTATGATCATTCTTATTTACAACAAAAAGACATCACTAGCTATTAATTTATTATCTACCTATGCGTGTAAGAGTCAAAATGATAAAATAAGGGAGGGAATTTTTAAGATTGTAAGTGAATTATTTTAAACATTTAAGATGAGAAAAAAAAATAGAGATTTTTAAAACCATTCATTGATCTAATATAGTCATGATCAGACAAAAAATCAATCAGTACTGATATAAAAGCAAACATTTTACACCACTGGTAAATTATATGAAAGAATGGTAATGGTAATTTTTGTTAACGTCGTACTAGAGCAACACAACGGGCTATTGACGACGCTCCGGGATCAGTCCCTTAAGGGAAAGATCCGAGGACAACACCTCGTAATTTTGAACCACAAACAGATGACGAGGCAACACCTGAGGTGGCATCCCACTCTCCAAACTTCCACACTAACCCAACGTGAGGACTTTCGACCACGACATATGTAAGGTGCACCAGCCGCCTCTACACCATACGCTTACAGACATCCATGCCCGGACCTGGATTCGATCCAGGAACCTTCCGATCTAGAGGCTAACACCTTAACCATCAGACCTGATGGTCGGCTAAGGGAATGATCGGAGGACAACATATCGTTCCTTTTAACCTAGATCAGATGTCGAGGTCAATATCTGAGCTGGCATTCCACTTCCAAATTTCCACACCACACAAGCGTGAGGACATTTGATGCCATGACAGTTTTAACGTGAACCAGCCCCCCTCCCGTTCACGACGGTCTTTGGTTGGTGAGTCTTGAACCCGCAAATCTCTGGTTGCTCTTCTACAACATTATCGACTCCCCCCCCCCCTCCTAAAAAAATAACAATTTCAAACAGCGTGAATGAAATATGTGTATATGATTGATTGGGGGAATTTTAAACAAAAATTAATGACTTTATCCTTTATCTTCTCTTAGGACCTGTTCACATGTGGCCTTTTGTAACGCACGTTACAGAGGTCAGCTTTCTATAAGCATTAAATTATGTTTTTTATTCTTCTATTTCAAGTTTTTGTCTTGACGATCTTTGAAGATAGAGTAAAAATTTCAACGGATTTGAAAACTACGGAAAATTTTACACACGACCAATACTTTAAATGTGACTTTCTTCAAAAATAAATTATTTATTTAATAAATAATTAAATAATCAAATGGTAAATAATTAAAAAATAAATATCTTTTGGTATCGATCTGGCGTAGAATTTTACGATCATTTGAAATCCGTTGAAATTTTCACTCTATCTTCAACGATCGCAAAGATAGAAACTTTAATTAGAGGGGGGAAACGTAATTTAATGCTTATGGAAAGCTGACCTCGAAAACGCGCGTTAGAAAACGCCTCATGTGAACAGGGCATTAACTCTCTGATGTGTTCACACGCTACATCCGTTGTGCACCCTGCAGTCTTCTCTGTATGACTTCTTACCAGTTCTCACCTTTTTGACTATTAGAATCTTTCCCCATTGCGATAGCAACATTGTTGTATGCGGTACAGGTGTAGTTTGCTATTCTACCTGTGTGTATGTCCATTACGTATTTTCTGTCTCGTGTTTGGCGCAGCTTGAGCAAAATATGACCATTGTACCATGAAACTCAAACCAACCAACGCCCTTTTTTCATTTTTATAATAGCCCTCAAGGACACACATCTTCTCTAGGTATGCACGGGCATCACAATCCCGAAGTACCCGAACGATTTTTTCCTTTCACATGGAGTTTGCTGTCTTTAACCCCTTGGGACATTTGACGACTTAGACTCGTCATGCACTTGTTTTGCTTAAGTTACGGACGAAGAGTCTAATTCGTCACTCAAACTAGGACAAAATTAACATGTACATTCTTATTCATGACAAGAGTGATTGGTGTTACGAGACTCTCTTGAATCAAATTATTCAATCGTGTTCTCTGCAAAAATACACTTTATTTAATCTGACTCCATGCATAGAAATATTTACACGGCTGCGTTATCAGACATTCTTTTTTTGGAATGAACGCAGAGATCAGAAGCTGTACGATCTCTCTCATACTGTTGTCATTCTTAACAAACGAAATTATACGAAAATATAGCAGTAACTAGTGTACAGCGTCCATGGTGTACAGACGATAATCCGAAAATATAACAGTAACTAATGTGCAAACGATAATCCGAACTACTTCTTCAAATCTGTACCCAAGGGGTTAATAAACATTAGCGTCAGGCTTCTGGGATACCAAGCGATCTTTTTCAACCTTCATTCCCACTAGCCCGTTCAACAACCCCTCTTTACCCCATTTCATGTCTTGCGAATCGGAAAAGTATCGTGGAAATGATATTGAAATATTTGGCCGCTGCAAAGGACCTCTAGTTTCATATTTTTAGATTGTAAAATATATACGGGGTTAGTATATATGTAAAATATATACGGGGTCGCTCACTCCTTTCAACAACGTCAATATCTCAAAAATCGGCGATTTTTAGCAATGTCTGTTTTCAGAATGCTCTGAAAGAGAAGTATATTCCTGCAAGAGATCGTCATCTCACCCCTCAATATTAAGCCACTAGACAGCAGAAGTAATATTTATTTTTAATACATTTTATTCTACTTTTAAACTTTAAAATCACTCTGAAAAATCACATTTTTTGATATATGACGTTGTTGAAAGGAGTGAGAGAGGTATTGCCCAGATCTGATCGTTGCACCATAAAAACCAACCCCAAGCATTCTTGTAATCAAAGTGATTGTATCTCTCATTGATATTTATAAACTACCACAACTAAGTTAAGTTCATTTCCAGACACTGCTGGAGACTTGTTGGGTGATAATTGCATCCTCCCTTCTCAGTCACTGACGACTGAAAATAAAGTTTATTTTTTTCTCTTACTATTTGAGTCATAAACCTACTTTAAAAATTTCTTCTAAAAAATTGGAACACGAAACTTATTGTAACTGTATTTATCAATGCGTTGAAATTAAAATTGGACGTGCTAATCAGGTGTTTTTAAAATTTTCGTAAAATGAGTTGTAAAAAAGATGTAGAAAATTTCAATGTTTTTTAAGGTTTTAAAAGTATTATACAAGCACAGTACGAGGTCCAGCAGAGAAAACCATATCGATTGTCGAACAATTTGATAAGGTGGATAACAAATATTGCATTAAACGTGCTTTGATCGTGCTTTTGTCACACTGGAGCAACACAACTATTGGGTCCGGGTAATGTTAATGGTAATTTTAGTTAACGTCGTACTAGAGCAACACAACGGGCTATTGACGACGGTCCGGGATCGGTCCCATAAGGGATAGATCTGAGGACAAAGCCTCGCAATTTTGAACCACGGTCAGATGACGAAGCAACACCTGAGCTGGCACTCCACTCTCCAAACTTCCACACCAACCCAACGTGAGGATTTTCGGCCACGATAGATTTAAGGTGCACCAGCCGCCTCTACACCATACGCTTACAAACATCCATACACTCACCCGGATTGGAACCAGGAACCTTCCTATTTAGAGGCTAACACCTTAACCACTGTACCAGTTGGTCGGCGTGACGGTCCGGGATCAACCCCGAAGGGTAAGATCGAGGACAACTATACGTAATTTAGAACCACGGTCAAATGACGACCGAATTTGAAAGACCTATTCTTTCGATATTTTCGGAAACCCTAAAATACATATAAACCCAGTTCGATTCGTTCTTTATGTGCAGAGAGTGCTAAAATAAAAATAGAATATCCAAAATCCCAAAAGAATAACAATGAGTAATACTACGATCAATTAAAACCAATTCAACCCCAGCAACGCCAGGTGATTCTACTAGTTGTATAAGCAATGAAATTTTGGAATCCAGAAAACGCACTGAGATTAGCCACATCGAAACGTGTTATATTTCCCTCTCGGCGTCAATAATCTATTGTCCAAGTATGTTGATGCCAGCCAACTCCCATGTGGGTCCGCCGCGTACAAAACAACGCCGTTATACACCTCCCGTTTCCTTGCAACAGTTGCGAACACAGAAAATCAATATTTTCCTCTGCTTCCGCAGCTTTCCTGTTCCGGACCCGTTGTCCAAGGACAAGGTGTTTAGGGAGCGAGACGTTACCTGGCCGCGAGCAAGAGATGGCAGCACCACCGACGTCGTGACCGGAAGCGTTCCCCCTTTTTCCACCGAATCGCGGCAGCTGTTCCGCGGGGTGCCTTTGTCCTTCCCCGATACTGCGTCCCGCTCATTTTGCTGCTTTTTTCTCTCCCCATCTCTCTCTCCTCCATTTTTTTTAGTTTTATTATTGTTATTATCAGTTTTTGAATCGCGTGTGTTCGAACGAGCGTTATCAGTCTTTCACACCGCTGCTCGGAGCGGCGACTGTCGCAACTCGTGTCCAAAGTTCGCCTTTTCATGTAAATAACTGTCTTCCAAGAAGATGATTTTTTCGCCCGCTCACAAGTCCTGGCTGCCAGCGGAGATGAGAATCCTGGAGACGGAATCACCATGCTCCAAGTGTTGCTAGTCGCCCTGTTTTGCTGCACCGCCACCACCACCGGTGAGTCATTGTTTCATGCTACGGGGAAGCCGGGGTACGACACCACAACATCAGCCCCATAGCGTTGGGGCACCGGGGAATACTAAGCACTGGCGAACGAAATCCGTTCCCTCGCACAGAACAGTGGAACATTCAGTCCACCACTGTTAAAATTCAAACTAGAACTAGAAACCGGCTTCGAAGTCTTAAAAATTCTACCATTGTTAAAATTCTATCTAGAACTAGGAACAGAATCAGCATCGAAGTTTTAACCCTGCTGATAGTTTTCTCTGTCTACGGGATACCTTGTCCTTAGAAAGACTGACACCCGATATCGATCTCGTGATCATAAAAATATCAGCAATATCCTGATGACGAGATATCGCGTCCAAAGGGCTTAATTGGTCAGGTCTTTATTGACGAGATATCTAGTCGAAACCTTTTTGAAGGGTTAAAATCTTGATCAATGTTAAAATTCTAACTAGAAATAGGGGAACCGGTTTCGAAGTTTTAAAATCTCGATCATTTAAAATTCTAACTAGAACTAGGAACCGGCTTTGAAGTTTTAAAATCTTAACCACTGTTAACCTTGTAACTTGAACTAGGTTTTAAAATTCGGAGCTTTAAACGGGAATAGGCAGATGGTATGATAGAATGGATAGCCATTTGTTTTCAATTGGCCTCTTTTATTCCATTAAACATGCAAACCGTTATCCATTACCTTAAATACAGCATTATTCAGTTCAGTTGAATAATTTAAAAAAAAGTCAAGTTGATAAGCGGCTTTGAAATTTAAAAACTACTTAAGCCAGGTTTCTTCTGTGAAGAGTTACCGTAATTACCAAGACACACACACATATATATATGAAAATCAATTACAGCAAGAACAATATGAAAATTGATCTTTAAGGTGTTAGTCGGCTCCGCAGTTTTCAAATCTAAAATCTTCTGAGTTTCTAACACTGAGAAAAATTACACGATCTATCATTGTGTGGCTTCTTTGTTTATTTGATGTGTAAAACGTTAGTCCACAATACTTAAAATTCATTCAGTTGAACAGTTTTAAATTATAAATAGTAACTTTGTTTACACCAGCCTGCTTGCCTAGTTTATGAGTCGTGACTATCATAAAGGTGAGGCGATATGCACATTTCCCTTGTGTATAATCTTATTTTGTAAATCTCAGAAAACTGCGTGATATAACTGATCGGCTACATCTCAAATAAATAAACCCAACTATTTCCTAAAGGTCTTTTAAAATTCATATTACTCGCAACTTAAGGTATCAAGACACCAATATCGAATTTAACAGCAAGTGAAATGACTAATTTTAAAATGTGAGAATGCATTTAAACCTTGTTTCGTGTATTTCGTGCCGAGAACCACTTTAATACCGCGATTTATATTTCAATAAGCATTTCATTTATTCAATTTTATTGATGACCCCATGATCGATCATCTTTGAGTTTGAAATATCCTCTGAACCTATATAAAAGTTTCATTCTGTAGAGATGACGATTCCAACTTTTTTGCGCCTTTTTACAGTTGAACCCCTGCTGATGTTTAGAAATGCAGCTATAAAAACTATTCAAGTAGCACTCGAACTCAGTCTGCATGCACGAATTCATATTAAACCTAGAATTTTGGTTGAAATGTTTAGGTAGTACAGAGGTAGTCAATTTAAAGTTAATTTCACTAAAAAGTTTCATAATGTTTGCAGGCTCAATGAAGTGGCTTTTCTTTAGACTATAATTTATAAATTTAGTGAGGTATTATTCGTCTGTTATGTGCTTGAAACAAATTTTAATAGAAGGTTATGTTCTCTTTTCTATCATGGCACAAATTATACCCTGGTGGAAAGCCTAAAAAAACTCTTCCTTACGGTTTGTGCCTGTTTAGGCTTATTTTCAGCTTTCGGTATCTGATCTAAAATATTCTCCAAGGAGCTATACTGAGTTATATACCAAAAGGTTAAGAATTTTTCAAAACAAAATCAGCAAAAACAATTTTATTTTTTAAACACACAAAATCAGAGTTATAAGAAATATAATCAATTACAGTAAGAACAATATGAAAGGAACCAAATCTTCTCCAAATAAAAATGTTTGATAGTTACATTCGAATAATTCAGTTAAACCAGAGTAATTTTTATATTGACACTCAAATATCTTTACTAGTAACTACGATTAAGCGCGGACACCTGTGAAGTCCTACTATTGTTAAAAGTAGGTCATACTTTTTCTTGGAGGCTGTAAAAACCCACCCTGGTTTTTAACCCCTAAGCATTCCTTTATTACTTACAATAGTGTATAACGCGATGAAAGCGAAAATCTGCTTAAAACGGTGCAGGTGCTGCGCCCCAAATAATAGATGTCCCATGCATTGTAAATATTGAACAAAGAAAGCTGTTTTTAAGAAAAAAAGGATTAATTTAAAAAGAAAATTTAAATACGACAAAACTGAGTAATTCATAGAGAAATCACTGTATTGGAAAGTAACGAGATTATTAATAATTCCTAGTTAATAATTAAATGCTAGAAAATTAATTTTTTTAATGAAAATCATTGGTGAAAAAAAAAAGTTGAAGAACAACATACATTTAAATATTTAATTAAAAATAAGTAGCCATTACACATATATACACCAAAATTAAGCGTTTCCAATTCATTTAGTATCTTAGGTCTGTGTTAAATTAATTATAAAACTCAAAATTAGATTGAAATAATAAATAAAATATTTCATACTGTTGTATTCAAAGTAGCAGTCAAAAAAATATTGAGTCATTTTGAAAAAAAAAAGTGAATCGACAAAAATTCGTAGGAACTATCTATTAAACTGTACCTCGAATACGAAATTGGTAATTTTAAGTACTCGCGTAATTTTAACAAATAACTAATAACGTAATAACTCGTACAAATTTATGATGTTCAGAAAAATGTATGATTTCTTTCGATGTTACAAAACATCATTTGCCCCTGGTAGGCAGGTAGTTAAGTTGAATTAACGTTGCACTGGAGCAACACAACGGGCTATTGGCGATGTCCGGGATCAATTTTGAAGGGAAAGATCTGAAAACATCTCATAATTTTGAACCACGGTCAAATAACGAACATTTCTCCATATAAATGTGGAAAATCTGAGAGGTTGATTGGTATTTAATTAATGTCGCACTGGAGCTACACAGTTATCGGCAACGGTGCCGGAGCAAATCCGAAGGGAAAGATCGGAGGACAATGAAAACCCGAGAGATATCATGAAATATTTAATGCAAAGAAGTCTACTATTCGCAATATTATTTTTAAGTATCGAAAAGCAAATCTCAAATTGAAAACAAACCACGAACATTACGTCCTAGATGTTTCACTGAACATGAAGGATCATGAGAAATATTCACTGTATCTTTAAAACCAAACAAAGTTAAATAGGCTCGTTTTGGGTGTCTGAAAAGTCCTCTAAAGTCCTCTAAATTGTAAGAAAAGTTGACTTTCATGTGTGATCGAGTTATCTAGAGAAAAAAAAACCATACACAAATAAAGTGAATCAAATTGGCTTTACCAGAGAAAGGAGAATTCGCTAAGAGTGCTATATTAATCAACTCTGAGAGTTTAGTACTCAGTTATATTTGTGGAGGAACGAAATTCAGTATTTTTTTAAGCCTATAGAAACCCAAAACTAACAAACTGAAAACTTACTTCCATAATATGATATGATATTGATAGACGATGGCTTAGGGTAGTATTGGGATTTTATTGGAAATATAAATTAGCACTTGATTTATTTTTGTACTGTCAAATTTATGTATTTTTTCGGAAGAAAAATAATAAATAAAGTGCTCATAATAGGCATATTGTCAAATTTCAAAACTAGTCAGGTGACGATCAATGTCAAATGGATTGACAGATGTCTTTGAACGTAAATTAAAGTTAAAAAGATGCTAATTTTATCACTAATATTTAAAAAACTTTTTTTAAGTGCTTCAATACGTTTTGGACAAATATGTACACAAGTTGCACAAACTTTCATGTTCTTTATCATTATTTTTATTTAATAGATATTGCTTAGTCCTAAGATATTTTATGTAACGAAAAAAATTCACGAAAAGAAAATAGATACATTTTCTCTTTTGTTGTTGTCAAAAAGTTGTCAAAAGCTTGCTCTTTTTTTGTTCAATATAACTTTTCTGACCCAATGTATAGTACTTCTATTCTTAATACGATGTATAAATTTCTATTCAAAGTAAAAATAATTCAGGAATTTTATACCGAACTCCTTCATAAGAATTTTATCATTCGATGCTGCATGGAAAATATGCATCAGAACTTATCAGCTGATATCAGAATGAAGCACTTAGCTGCTTTAGAATACCCTTCCGGATTTCAAAGTTGTTTATTAAACATTTGTTAGCCTTCAGAAAAAGAATTTCAAAGGATTTCGATTCGTCCGTCTTTTTATTTTCAAGTGTATTCGAGCAACAATTAACAGTGGAATTCTTTTGTTCAAGCTTTATAAAATTAGTAAATCAAGATAAATGTTTTCCCGTTACATTTGTGTGTGCGATCCATTTTTAATCCTAAAACAACTGTCTAAATGGATTTACCCATTGCAGTAAAGACCTACAAGTTGTAGGTTGTGCAGGTATGATTCTTGTATTTGATTTATGTCCTGTCCCTAAGAGTATCTCTTGTCTGTTAAGTCGTATCGTATCTCGTATCTAGGTGTGTTTCTTTTGTATCAGTAAAAAACGTCGTTGCAACCGACCGCAAAATAATTAACGGGGAACATGTAAAGGCGTTTGAAATGTAATCTATCACATTTTACACTAAATTTTTTATTATTTTTTAGCAGGTTTATTTATTTGCGTAAGCAGTAATTTGATCATATGAGCAAAGCATTCGTTTGGTTGGTTTGGTTTTATGGCGCACGTGTAAAGTTTACTCAAGCTGCGACAGCGTCAAGTAAATAGACACATACTCTCAAAGAAGGCTTTTGCTGTCACAATAAAGAGAAGTACACCCAGGATTGAATCGAGCCTTCAACGCCTACAACATACACATTGCTAGCGCAGTGGCAAATCTACTGATCCACTGTGACCCGAACATTCGTTTGAAACAATAAATTTACATGAAAGAAAAAAACAATTTAATTCATAAATTCTGAACTAAAAGACACATTCAAAGTTTTTCTCTTCTCTTCGTTGGAAATTTATCGGAAGAAAGGGTTAAGCCTTCATAATCAGATTGCTCTGTAAATATTTAAACGTATGTATGGAGTGGGAGTGATTCGTTTTACTCATTCATTTAACGTTATGCTCATACAGATATGAGAAAGGTCAAAATCCGATAAAAAAATTGAATTGTTTGAATAAAGGGAATAAAATAAGAACTAACTAGATCTCTTATCGATGGTATATCCTGCTTCCCGATAATGTTTTAGGCTGAATCTGGGAAGCACCTTTTCGCCTATGAATACGAATCACAGAATGATGTAAACATAAATCCGAACTATTGGATTATAACTATTGAATAACTATTAATAGTGTATTGTATTAAAAATTATCGACTTTCTTTAAGGGGGTCCGGGACACATTGAAAATTTTTTTTATTAATTAATTTAGAATTTTTTTGTATTGATTACCCATCTAACTAATAAGCAAAATCACAACACAAAATTAAAAAAAAAAATTTTAATTAAAATTTTTTGAAAAAAAGAGGGGTCATTTTAAATTGCTAAAACTCAAAATATTCTTGATCAATTTTCAAAATTCTTGCAGTAAATTATTCACAAATTTATAAACTTTAATTTTGATTCAGCAATTTAAAAAAAATATTAATTTAATAAAAAAAAAAAATTTTAATGAAAATTTTTGAAAATTTTAAGGTACTTTTTTTTTTAAGTCATATTTTTAAAAGTAAATATTTGTTTCAAATTTGCTGAATCGAAATCAAAGTATAATGTTTGAAAAAGATATATTCCAAATTTTAACCCTTAAACTTTATCGGTTTTCGACTTATAGCAATTTGAATACAGGAAATCTAGAAAATATGTATCATGGAGAAAAACGCATTTAAAGTTTTAAAGACAGAAGTTGTTGCCATGACAACAACTGTCAAGCGTGTTAGATTTTCAAAACAACGCACCACAAAAATTATTATATCTCTAGTTCTAATTAAGATAGAAACATGATTTACACGTCATTTTAAGCAGAAAAACGCAGAGAGAATTTCTTAAAATAACAAAAAAAAAATTCGAAAATTTAACGATTGTTGTGTCCCGGACCCCCTTAGGTTCATTTCTCTAATCTTAAGATATTTTAAGAACAGAAAAAACCTCTTGTTTTTAAAACGACAGAATAAGTACCAAAACGTATTTGAATGATTGCATTTAGATAAATATAAAGGACTATTAAAGGACAAATATAAGAACAGATAAAAGATATAATTGATAAACATAAAAGACTTAAGGGACACTTCCTTTTGAGACATTAAAAGAACGTTATTCTGTATCGATTTAAGAGATGTACTATTTACACCACAGATATTGAATTCCAATTCATAAACAAATATTTGCAAATGTTTTTAAAAACTCTAAAACAATGTTTTAGCCTAAAGTTAAAGTGCCCAACAGGTTCGGTTTGTTCGTGTATTCAACAACCGACTTTACTTACCAACAACTTACTTTTGACAAGCGTGGTCCGCAAAGAATTTCAGGTTATACTCGTATATTTTTAATACCCGCATAAATATTGTTTTACATTAGTATTATTATTTTTTTATTATTATTATTATTATGCGAGTATTATTATTGTTCTATCATAGATAAATTGTTACGAAAATAATGTTTAAAAGCCATTTTAGAGCAAAAAATAGATAAGTAATCAAGAATTTTTTTGTAAATCACTCAAAATTAAATATATTTTTCATAAGTTCAACAAATATATGTCGTTTTTGGCTTGCCGCAGAATTTTAGCTACTACTTTACGTGCCATGAGATAAAAAAAAAGTTTAAAATCGATGAAGATATAATCCTCCAGTTGGTTATCTCGAAGATGTATCTCATAATTAGCAAAACTGACCAGATTTTGAAGGACGAGATGTATCGTTCATTAAGATTTCGTCGCCTCGTCATCAGAAGAAAACTTGCCAGATTTTGATCTCGTCCTAATAACAAAAATCGGCAATACCTTGATGATGAGATAATTCGCCATTTGCAAAATTGGTCAGATCTTGATTTACCGAGATGTCTCATAAAAACCACTTGGAAGGTAAAAAGATTTCGAGAACTAAACTTCCTGGTTTATTCGAGGGCCATCGTGACTCAGTGGGTATGCCCAATGCGCTATCAACCTTCGAGTCGTAAGCATCGCAGGTTCGATTCCTGTCAGGTGTATTCTTCCCTGGGCCCATTTCTCTCTTCTGTGTCAGTAAAATTTCATTGTGTGTTTGTCTATTACTTGATATTGTATGCCTTGTGTCTGGCGCAGAATAGCCCAATATGCCCTTACGCTATAAAATCCCAACAAACCAAACCTGGTTTATTCGAAAATTCCCTGAGGTTTTGAGTTGGAGAGATGAAGGTTTTAGTCTGTTCCATTGAAATGGAATTTCGAGCTTTCATGCTCACTTCACGTGATCGAGAAACCACAAATGAATGATACGAACCGAGAGAGATAGCAGAAAAAGTTCGAAAGGTTGCAGAAGCGTGGTCCAACTTTTCGGAAGTGATCGAACTTGTGATGAAAACAAGGAAGGGGCCTCCAATGCGCTCACGTATGTATTTTCACATCTGATTACTTTATTCATGAGTTTTAACCTCGTTTTTCAAGGAGAAAGATAATGGCACAGTTGTGATCTCTTTCTGCTTAAGTTTCAATGTGACAGCACACCGAATCGGGAGAATTGCGTCTCCAGTTCACGCATGAGTGTGCCCGGTGCACAACAGTAAGTTTTTTCCCCGTAACTTCCCATTATTCTGAAGTAATCAATTCGCTTTCTAACCTTTATCTCATAATTCGTAATCTTCGCAAATTATGCACTTTGAAATTCTATGGTTGAAAGATAGACAAGCGAATTGTCTAGTGAGAAAAGCTATGGTCTTGAGCGTAAAGAGGCCTATAGTATAAGAAAAGATTCCATGTATTATTAAAGTTGATCCACCTACTAATTTAAGAGAGTCCTCAAAAAGTCTATATTGGTACTACAAGTAGAACTCGTGGTATACCTTCTTAAACTTAAGCTTAGACAATTAGTTGGTTTCAAACTAGATCAGTTCCTTAAGTTGTGTTTCTGTTCTTTCAACACTTAAAAAAATTGCACAACTTGGCCCTGACACAATAAAATATCAATCCACACTTGTGCAAAAAAGTTTGTAATTCAGAGGCAATTTTTGAAAATTTTTTAACTTGTTTAATTTGAATTTAAATATTGTGTAGTTAAATAATTGAACGTTAAGGATATCGCATATTTGAATTCCTTTTATGACACCTGTAAAGTCAATTAGAAGGATGAGTTTGCTTCTTTACCAGTTCTTCAAATATCAGGGAGAAAGTTTCGAAACTGTCATTCGCCTTTTCATCGACGTTTAAACCTCCTAGTGTTTCGATGAGATATCTTGTCCATCTGAATATGATCAGTTTAGTAAATGAGGAGATTCCGCGTCGAGACGAACTCCAAGGGGAAGTAAAATCCAAATAGGAAAAACAAACTGTCTCTTGCACAGAATTGGTGACAGTTTGGAACAGGTTTTTGCACCAGAGGCTGACCATTACAGGGCAATTTTCTAGGTGAATTTAAACCGCCAAGAGGGTTAATCAGGTCTTCATATGAACCGGTGAGTGCAGAATACACTGAAATCAAAATTTTAAAACTTAAGATAAATGGGCGCGCAATGCCTTTTCTCGCGACCCTTTATTTACATGTACTAAATAAAGCGACGAAATAATGTGGTATCTTCACATGTTACGTACCGATCTCTTAGACAAGTTCATTTGTGTAGTTGTCAGTTCTCAACATTTTTGGACTCGTGTGGTTTTTGCACTCACTAAATCATTTATATTGATTTTTTCGGTAAAATTCTTCCAAAAGCAAAAGCGTCATCTGACCGTGGTTCAAAATAACGTGGTGTTGTCCTAGGATATTTTCCTTTGAGATTGATCCCGGACCTTCGTCAATAGCCCGTTGCGTTCCTCCAATACGATGTTAATTAAAATACCTACCTTCCAACAGCAAAATATTTATTGCTTTTTCATGACGGATACCACGGATGGATATCACGGATACCCCATATCTTAAGGCACACCAATTATCAGATGTCAGTCATAAAAATAGTGAATGTTACGATGTGTAAATATGAGGTGGGAAGGTAGTTGAATTAATGTCTCTCTGAAGCAACACAACGGGCTATTGGCAAATGTACTGTAATTTGGTAGTTTTTTATTTAACGTCGTACTAGAGCAACACAACGGGCTATTGACGACGGTCCGGGATCAGTCCCTTGAGGGAAAGATCCGAGGACAACACCTCGTAATTTTGAACCACGGTCAGATGACGAAGCAACACCTGAGCTGGCACCCCACTCTCCAAACTTCCACACCAACCCAACGTGAGGACTTTCGGCCACGACATATTTAAGGTGCACCAGCCGCCTCTATACCATACGCTTACAAACATCCATACCCGGACCCGGATTCGAACCAGGAACCTTCCGATCTAGAGGCTAACACCTTAACCACTATACCGGTTGGTTGGCTGGCAACGGTCCGGAGTAAATATCGAACTAAAAGATCCGAGGACATCTCACAATTTCGAAACACTGTCATATGACGACCTGAAACACTGCACCTGAGCTGGCACCCCACTCTTCAAATTTCCACACCCCGCCAACGTGAGCATTTGATGTCACGACAGACTTAACATACACCAGCCTCCTGTATAAGACAATCTTGGGCTGGATCGAGTTTCGGACTCGCAACCCTCAAGTTGCTAATCTGTTATTCTTCAAAACCGGATTACCACGGTTCAGCGTAAAAATGAAGGACTATTTTGTCAAAATTCTTAACATTTTTATTGCTACTGCTAAGGTAGAGAGGGAGATAGTCTAAAATTATCTCCAGTTTATCCTTAATTCAAATTTTTTGACCACATAGGTTGTATCCATCTTCTAAGAATCGACAATCGTCTTCAATTATGGTAGTGTAATAATTCTATACCTGTAGGATAACCAATACAACTACTGAACTGATATTGTGCTTGTCGAATCCAAGCTGAACAGATTCTGCAGTTAAACATTAGTTCCATAAATCAGAAACTTTATCAAAAATATATAAAAATTGTAAATATGAGGCCCAAAACACATCTGGGAAATTCCATTCGATGATTAAAATGAACTCGACTCCCGATGTAATGATTCACGGGCATATCAAAGAAGGATTTATTGATAACGTTGCTCTTTGACTTTCCCTGTCATCAACTATTGCCTCCCCCTCAGTGACATCAGCAGGTCTTTATTTTTTTGGCAAACAACTATTATTAATCAACAGAACATGTTACCACCTAAAGGTTGCTCCTTTTACTTAATTTTGATAAGTCACTCTCTTGTCACTAAGTTTTGTCTTCATAAGTATCTCTTCGAAAGTACTTACGTCTTTCCTCAAAAATGCATGTCTGAGAAAAGTATTACCTTCTTGGACTAAATCCATGAGCAAACTTTTAAACAATTTCTTAAGCAATTACGATTTGGATCTATATATATTTCTCAACAACTCTTTTACTCTTCAACAGATTGTTCGAGTTTATGATGTTTAGCTTCATAAGAACAATATCCATTTTCTCTAGAAGAGTATAAAGCAATACTTTTCTCCAATATGCATTTTTGTGAAAAGTCATAAGAGCTTTCGATGAGATACTTATGAAGACACCTTGTCGACAATATAGAGTGACTTTTCAAAATTAATTAAAATTACAGATTACGTCGGAAAACCCCCAGAATATTAATTTTAGTATCTCTTCTCCGGATTGCTAAAAAAGTTCGCAGGTTCTAGGAGAGTTCATCGATATCGAGGCTTGAGAGAGAGATTTCACTTATAGAATATTATAAAAATAACTCTAACCATAGTAATAATAAACTTGTACAAGTGAGCAAAGGAAATTAGAAAATTTTATGTATTTGTGTAATAGAAACACTGAGTTTTTGGGCATGGTATTTCTATTTCATAGTGAGATTGTTATCTGACCTGATACTAGATCAGGTCACATAACTTCGTACTGGGATCGGAAGAACAGAAGTGAAGGCCACCATTGTTGAGTTGGTTAATATCCCTAGTTAATCCTCAAACTTTGGTTGTAGTAATGATCATAAATCTTCCGTGTCAAAGCAAAAGGGGTATGTAAAAATGGCTACTTTTTACACTTTTGCCCTGACAAGAAAGATGTATTCCTTCATTGCAATTTGTATAATCTGAATATCGCTGGGACAAAAAGTAAACCAAAGCTTGCAAGACGGAGTAAGTGTTATTGCATTAATTTAGTGCTATCAGCAATATTTTAATCACTGTATACAAAATATTTAACCTAATAATTGTTATAGATGCATATTTAACTCGTGCTTAGTTTCCATTTAAATGAAATAAGACATTGAAATATGCACTTTTATTTGCAGTTGTGACAGCATCTTCATGTAATCCCTCGAAGTATTTATGCTCAGGAAAATGTCCTCCTCTTCCAAAGGGTGTGGAGTCACCAAAATCAGAAGCCGTATGCAGTAAAGACCCAGAATCGGACACATGTATCTGCTGGCTTCACAATCCCTCTAGTCAACTTCACACATTATTCCAATGCGACGCCAAAATCAACGGTAAGCGATATATTGTATTGTTTAGCATTTTTTTCACAGAAAAATAATTTCCAAGATCATTAATCTTCTGTCTTTTTGATTGTGTTTGTTAAAAATTCTTCTTTAGTTCATTAAAAATCATTGGGCACATCCTTAAATATTTTGGGTGAACAATAAATAAGCCTCATTTTAATAATTCTTGTCCATCGGCAACTTGGGGCCATCGGTACAAGGGATGAACTGACGGCTATTTGTGAAGGTTGCAAGTAGATTCGAAATAGGGACCCACGAAAAACGGGTAGCTGGCAAATATTATCCGATATTTAAATATATGATAACCCATATATATTAACTGACTAATTAGGTAAAATTTCGTCGCGCGTTACTTTCACAAATATAAATTGTTCTGACCTCACAATGATTTTAGGGAGTGAGGAAGATTATATTCTCCCAAATCAGACTTAAGTTTCTATTATTCAAAATGGCGCATTGCTCTACAGTAGTATGTCTTGTTAAACAAGAGTATGACCCAGTAATCATTTTGAAAAGATTTATAAGTGTATATATTCCATATATTAGATTTATATTTTTATTCCATACCACGTTTATCTGTTATTAGAATTCTATAAACAAGTGCTCTGTCCTTTTCATCGTGCAAGAAAAAATGACCGACGAGAGAGTAACTAAACATACTCGCATGATAAATGGTCACAAAGGACTTTTGTAATCTATGTCTATTAAACTATCGAAAGTGAAAAATCTCTTCATATTCGCTATCTTGTTGCATTGGACAAGGTACATATTGTGGCAAATCGTCGATTTTGAAACTTACTTAAAAGTCCGGAAAAGGCTGTGGTGAAGTTTCGAATATACAAATGCTTTCTCAGTTTTCTGTTGAAGTACTGAATAACTCTGTTTCGTTTATTTTGACGGTTTTATAAAATCTTTCTAGATGTTGAAAAGTGACGAATGTGGCATATTCGTATGAGAAAAATTTCACGTCCTTCCAATTCTCGAACATGTTAAATTTGTATTTTTATCATCGTAATTTTCTAATCAATTCAATTTTTTTCAGTCTTAACAAGAATCAAAAAGAGTATTCACGGAAACATGGATAACATTTTTTAGTCATTGCTAGTTTTCAATCCCCAAGTAAATTTACTTTTTTGCAACCCTGAAAATTTTTTTCCTCTATATAAAGTCTAAAGTCAGTTAAATTTGAAAAATTGGAATTTTTTGTGCTCATATATTTTTTTTCGCGAAAAAAAGGCAAAAAATGAGATTTTTAAAAATTTGCCATAAATTTTTTTCGGTATTTTTATTTGCTCCCAATGATGATAACCTGAGGCAGTATTCCCACGGTCTTCGAAAAGTTCTTGAATTTTTTTTCCGAACTCTTGGCCTTTGAAAGTCTGAAAATTACGGAACTTGATGTGAGATCGACAAGGTAAAATCGTTTGCGAACACTTAAAGACATTTTACATAGGATCTGGAGCGGCAGATATTTTATGCGACAAGATTTTGCAAGCTCTGAGTGAGTTATCCCTTACACAATCTCGACTGGTCATGATTGGCTCAGATGGACCCGATGTCAACAAGTCAATTTTTAAAAATATTAATGACTCGTTACTTTTTTTACCCGAAAAAAAGAGCTAATTAACATTGGGACGTGTAATATTCACACAGAACATAGTGCTTTTCTTAAAGGTCTAAAAGAGCTTGGGGAAGGTATGTCTGAACTAGTTTTTTCTATTCACAGATTTTTTAATCAGTGGAGAGTTTTAATCAAGGAGACTTGAAACTTCCCACTCACTATTGTGATAATTGAAATTGAAACTGGAAACTTCCTACATGCTCATTTTAACTTTTTCCACTTTCAAACACTTCCGGGAAACTTTTATCATGTCACGAAAAAAAACCCAATGAAATTAAATTTATTTTTTGTTTACATCTTTAATTGTTCAATAAATTCAATGACTTTGTGTCGACGAAATTTTCACACCCTGAAAATATTTATTTGCCTCTGTTTTATATTATTCTTGGGTTCCTATTGAATCAGTTTTTATTTATTACATCAATAGGCCTGCTAATTTTGACACAACAATAAAAATCGATTCAAACAGTGTTAAAACTCAAAAACTCCGACCCCTTGCTAAATTGGCTACTACAATATTCGTCGCCAAACATATATTTTGATAGGCCACCATATTGGATGCCTTCCATTTACATCCAATTGGAAGTGCATGTATCAAAAATGCAATGGGCTACCATATTCCAAAAGAATTGCCAGTTGGCGAAGATAGTCATTCCCGATTGGCGACGGTACCATGTTCTTCAGTTCTGAAACTAACATACAGCATTTATTATGATACAGATTTAGTACAGATTATTACTATTAAGTGCGACTACTAATAACAGCAGAAGTTTAATGTGACATTTTACTTTTGTGTTTTACAGATACTGTGTCCAAAATCACGTGCATACCTCCAAATCATTGTTTTTCTCCACAAGCGGATCCAGGATGCCTGATCATTATGCACTGCCAATGTCTGCTTTTCGAGCAGAGGTATCAGTTCCACAAATCAGACTCTTGGAAAAGGGTTAGGGCGATAATCCATACAATGAAGAAAGACGATTCCAAAAATAACGAAGGCCATCCAATAGGTAATATGCGAATTTAATCTTATACTGACAATTAATTGACATCAATCGCTAGCGGTTAGTTTGTACCAAACGCCAGTTTTGCGTAAGCAATGAAGTCATCTGGACATAACATCAGAATGGATATGACTTGCTTTTCTACAACACATTTACACCTCCAGACATAAGCTTATACACATCAACAAGAATTTAACGTAATTTTACACACACAGTCAGCTTGTCCAAAACTTGCGAGGCAGAAAGCTAGATTGAATTTGAAAATCAAAACGAACATTCCTTCTTTTTGTACTTAATTTTTACCAAGCTCAAAAGAACTTTCGAAGTTCCGATCAGAACAGCTGCCATTGGTGGTCAATTTGGAGGCGATTCGGAAGAATCAAGTATCTGACGTTAGCACATGTTGGTTTTACTTTGCAGGTTTTGAGTTGTTACCTGGATGTAGTCTTCCCTCTAGAAATCAACAAAAAGATGAGAGTATATTGTGACTCCAGCGAGAACGGAGTCTGGGTCAATCAATTCAATGGTTCAGTCGATTTTCAGAAAGGTATGAAATCTCGTTAGAAGAGTGCAGTTATACGCAAAAGCATGAATGGTGAAAGTCGTGGATGGATTTCACTCACCATCTCGTTATCACTGCTACCGCTTTCGGCACGAATAATAATGTACTTGACGTTGTTTTGCTCAAGCTTGGCCATATATGGCCTTTGCGCCATAGAAACTCAATCAACCAATCGAACGATTCACTTAGAATCCCAATCCGAGCAAAAGAATCCAATTGTGGAAGCAATTTGTTTACGTTGTCAGTATCCCCCTAATTTAACTAATCGACTCGTTCAAGACCACGCAACTAGACAGTCACGGAGTCCGGGGTTTAAAACCAGTTATGTTACATGACTGTGACACAATGCATTTTCAATGTGTCCCAACATATATTTCGCTATGGATTATCACGAGCTGATGTGGATCTGTTCTCATTAATAGTTTACATAGTAAATACTAATACAGAAATTGTGGTGAAAATGATTTAGTTTATTTGAGTAATTCTTCTTAGCCTATACCTTGTGTGAAATCAGGTTGTACTATTCAAATTACTAGCAACGACAAAGAAACATAGTGTTTCACAATCAGTACGAAGTCAACGACTTATTCGTAAAAAAATTAAAAGGGAAGTCAATGAAGAAGCGGGATTTTCTAAAGACAGGAAACTTTTATTTAAACTACCGCCAGCTGTAATGTGATTGTCGGACTTTATTAGGCCAACGCTATGATAAGAGAAATTTCTCAGAATCATTTATTTGAATGGCATGGTTATTTAGATAAGCATCATTCTTGGGAGGGATTAATCTCCAAGAGGAAGAAGGGCAATGTTGCTAGACCTTTTCGACACCTGTTGAATCCTTGCTAACTAGAAGAGGGTGTCCTTTACCATTGTTGAAATTTAAAATATTAGAAGCAGTCCCCCCCTCCAACTTCGATTATTTACAGGTTACGTTACAGGCCCCTCATGAAGTTCTAATATGTATACCAAGTACTCTGCTTAAGGACCTGTGCACACATCCGGTTTTTCAACTTGCGGCACCGAAGCCCAACTATGCACACATAACCGTGAAATGACGCAAATACTCATTTCGTGCCATTTGCGATAAATATTCTATCGAAGAAAACGTGTTTATTTCGCTTACTTGGTGTAAAAAAAATATATTTTGAAACAAAAGAGACGTTACTGGATACAACCATTTATTAATTATTATTATTTATATTCCATTTATTTATGGAAATAAGGTACTTATGAACGGAGACGCATGTGTGGCGAGCTGCGGCGCCGTGGGGAACTGCGGCACAAATTGCACGCAAGTTGGACGTGCGTCGCCGCATTGGAGCCGGAGGCATGTGTGCACTTCTCCATTGAATCTAATGTATCTCAGACCGCACTTACGGTGCAGCAGCGGAGCCGCACGTGAGAAAAACCGGATGTGTGCACCGGGCCTAACTCTCCATTCTGTTAGACACTTACACTGCACAGGTTTATTATCATAAATCACGAAGTTTCAACTTTGGGACGCACATTACAGTACAAGAATTTCCATATTTTCCAGTCCTCAGTACTATGTAGCCATAGGATCGGCGAGCCACTTCCTTATGGGGTCGCATAATCACTGAACCACGGCAATCCCTACCCTGTGGAGTCACCGTATTTCAGTAGTTTTTCCCACTGCTCTAGCAGCTCGCAATTTATCAATCAATGTTTCTCACCTGGGTTTATTTTTCTTTTCTGTGTGTGTCAGTAAAATCTTTCTTTAGGTCATGTGTTTGATGCAGTTTGGCCAAAAATGGCTTCTGGCGCCATAAAATCCAAACCATCCTACCAATCCCTCATTTGGGGGCCCTGACTAAAGTAAAAACAAAGAGTACCATTTTTTAAATCAATAGCCACTGCGTGGCCAGCATTGCGTTGCCCGTGACATTTCTTTTCGTGGGGTCAGGTGTGAACACTGCTCGCTGACGCTGGCCGACCCCCGGCAACGTATTCCCATTTGGTTAGCTTCGCAAACTAACTCCACGGGCTTCGCTTCGTGATGGCCTCGAGGTGTATGTTATCAACAACGGAATTCAAAACAATCTAGAATTAGAAAACTTGGCATGGTTCCAAAGGCAATTCGGACGAAAAACGCTTGTGACGTGAGCGGTCGAAAATCGCAAACTTGGCTCGCTTCTTCTTTCTGACGTCGCTTTTCGGAAGTGAAGAAAGAACGGAAAAAGAAACTAATAAATTAACTTTAAAATGTTCCAGATTAATTTTTAAAATTCAGGCACGATACAAAAATCGCAAAAAATTAGGACAACCTATGTGCTCAATTTTATTATTGTAAGTCGTCGGGACACTGCGTACCGAGAGACACACACTTCCTAAAATTGTAGATATAGATAATTGAGCAATTCGTTAATTTAAAAGAACAATATCTATGACATACCATTCACAGGTAGAATATTCCGGATTGAAGTAATTTCGAAAAAAAGCCCAACAAATCACTAGGTTCTTGCGTACCCTATCTGAAAAGGCAATGCTTAATTGGCTTGACTTTAACCATATTTTATTTTCCCTCTTGCTGCCCTCTCCCCTTCACACTACTCAGCAACCTGTTACGAAATACACTCATGTCCATAAATTAAGGATAATTCAGAATCACACGGAAATCGAACTCTAAAGTAAAAATTTCACGTGTAGAATTATCGCACACATCTTCAAGAATAACATCCAAATTACAGGAAGCCATCAGATGATGCCGATAGTACGTCACAATGACGAGAGTGTAAGAGAGATGCATATAAGGAATGGTAGCAAAGAAGTAAAATTGTTCACAAGCATTCTGTAAGCCGCTCAGTGCCACAACCGAATAGTTATGGCACAGAGGACGCGTGTCCATGATTTTTTACGTGGTAGAATTATCGGCCGCCTGGAATGTGGGCGTACCCAGACGGAAGTTTCAGTGGAACTTGGAATCGCCCAAAGTGTCATCTCTAGGCTTTGGCAACGATTCCAAAATGATGTAAATGTCAGTAGACGTTACAGTACAGGTCTCCCCAGGGTTACAACGCCGAATGACATCCGGTATTTGGCAGTAACTGCAAAAAGAAGCAGACGGAGCACAGTATCCGACCTTTCTCGTCAGCTACCTTCAGCCACGGGTACGACAGTTTCAAGGCAAATTGTTGGTCTATATGCTCGCAGGTCTGTCAGACTGTCAGACGTGTTCCGCTCACGACAACTCACTGTCGCCAGCGGTTAGCCTGGAGTATTGAACATGCAATGTGGACATCGTCACAGTGGGCTTGTGTGATGTTTTTCGACGAGTCCAGGTTTAGCTGCAGTCTGATTAACGGCGGACGTACATATGGAGAACGCCAGGTACCCGCTACCACCAAGACAACATCATTGAACGACATCGTTACGAGGGTGCAGGATTGCTCGTTTGGGACGGAATTATACCGAGCTCCAGAACAGATCTGCATGTTCAAATCGGAACCATGAGAAACCAAATTTATCGGGACATCATTCTGGAACAACATGTACGTATGTTTAGAGGTGCCATGGGCGCAGAATTTGTGTTTATGGATGACAACACCCGTCCTCACCGTGCAAACATTGTAAACAAATGCCTTGAATCTGAGGATATCACCCGTATGGAATGGTCAGCATTCTCACCTGACTTGAATCCGATAGAGCATGTGTGGGACATGCTTGGCCGACGAGTTGCAGCCCGACAACCACCTCGTACATGTGTATCAGAACTTTGGAGAGCATTGCTTGCTGAGTGGAATAATCTTCCCCAAGATCAGCTCGATAATTTGATCCTCAGCATGCCTAGGCATTGTACGGACTGTATTTCATCGTGTGGGATACATACAATGTACTAACCATCATACCAATCATGTCATGTTAAGTTTTTGTCAGGTCGGTATTTTTTGTAATTGCTCCAGTGAGCAAAATTGGTAGTTTTTATAAATGGGGTCATACATACACCATCTTTTTTGTTCTTTATCTTTTGTTTAATAAATGGGCTTTGTGAATAAGTCACTTTTGTTTTGTTTCTGAACCTTTATTTGCCGGCATTATCCTTATTTTATGGACATGAACGTACTTTATGCATTGGCTTTTATGCGTCGTCATCAACGAATTTGCAATTTTGGAGAAAGAACATTCTTGAAAGACAACTTAACAAGAATTTAAAGCATATTTTCGCCACGAAAAACCTCAAAATTTGCCACTCTATGCTGTAAGACTGTTCTGTCTAAAAATAATTGCAAACATTTTGGTGTTATATGTAAATTCAAATGTAGCAGTTAATAAATTGAAAATACCCCTTTGGTATTGAAATACAATTTTTTAGTAGGGAAAAAAAGTACTTCTTCAAATGGTTGCTCACAAATGCGATTGTATCGAGTTGCTAACATCAAGGGAATATTCAGCCACTTTTTCAATCATTTTTCTTGAAATTAGACTAGGTGAATTTTTGTTGCTTTCTCTGATGGAGCACGGCACTAAATAGAAGACTTTTTCCAGCCTTTCAAATGGGTAGACCTACATTTGTAAAATCTCCCCGTAGAGAAAATTCGTGTTGCTTTTGGTCAGTTCAAGTTTCGTCTTCGTTGCTGATGCATTTGTAAGGAACAGAAAGTATGACGTCACGCTGTCAGTACGGACTTGTTAATTTGGTGCGGGACGGTTTTCTTTCCTAAAAACTAAATGCAGTCAAATGTTTCCAAAAGGTTAAATTTTTTAAGAACTTTCCCAGTTGGAGATTCCAAGTATATAATTTTGTAATATTTTTCAAATATTTTCCCCTTTAGTTTTTGAATTATTCTTTATTTTTAAATGGAACTGTTATGGGAGTATCTGACCATTGTGCTCAGGTGTATATTAATATAAAATTTCAAAATATGCGGTTAATAATTGATCAAAGTATTAATACATGGAGCAAAATTGACAAATTTCTTTGAATTTAGCATATTTCTGGATCAAATTGTAACTAAAAACGTTAAATATGCACCAAATCAGTATTTTATCACTCACAGCCTCTTAGAATCACCCAAAACCAGTGTATTTTTAATGCAATAATTTTGTCCACCTAGATTGCGAAAATGACACACTGTGCGGTGGTAGTTGCGGCCTTGTTGAAGATACTGTTCTATATTTATCGTTACGTATCTAAAAATCGTGCCACAAGGAGAATAAATCATTCCTTTATATTTCTCAGTACTTTCTATCGATAAGATTAAAAAAAAAAAGGTTTCTCATTTAATCTTAGAAACAGACGAAAATGATGATGTCATTTTTTTCCGCTTTCATTGGAAAATATGGTGAATATTCATTGTTGCAATTTAAGTTGAGAGCTTGAAGTGCGTATTTAAACTGTGCAATAAAAATGCCAGATAAGTTTAAATTAAAATTTGAAGCTACTTAAATTAGAGTTTTCTAAAATATAAAATATTCTGGAAACTTCTAGAAAGGTTGTACGCTCGTCATGGAAAGTCTGCCATTACGCAAATCATAAATTACGATCACTATCAATACGTTTTTTTCAACAAGTGATTAATGCTGTCACTACTTGAACGACAAACTGAGAGCTAGAATTTACGCAAAAGGCTTTGAATATTATAGGAGGGCAATTTTTTACATCAAATTTGTCCTCTTGACAGAATTGACTCATTCAAAATCACTTGACTGTAATGGCAACTTTCCTGAGCCAAACAATACGCAGGTTTCACACACGGCGGATTTTTCCGTGGCGGAGAATTGTCCGTCGCCGCAGTTCCAGCAGTAACGCACTGATGTAACTTAGAGCTCACACATTGAACGGAAGAATAAACGATCGATCAATTTGCCGTTGACGGTAGTTATGCAGCCGCCAACTGCCACTAGCGGCATACGTAACCAAATGCACAATGCCCACAGACACACAAACCAAGTTCTTGTTTTTTAGTTCAGGTAAAATGCTTAAAGTATATGTATATGATGCTCCATTAGTCGCAGGCAATTTCAGAAGATTAAAAATGTTAGCGAAATTACCTTAATGATTTATATACAATGGCAGAAACCACTGCCAAACCAAACAAATGAAAGTCCGTTTGGATTTACTAGCCATCAGCCGATTTGTGGTAACAGACGAGATCAATGTATTTCCAATGAGAAACACTTTTTAACAATACAATCTTTTTCAAAAGTGCATTTTTACATCACACAGTAACTCACAAATTTCCCCCTGTTTCGCCGGCATCTATTTCGTAGTTTATAAATTTCTGCCTTTACCTAAATAATATTATAGCTCCGTATATACATTTTTATAGACATAAATTTAATTTAAAAGGTTTTCTCTTCGTCTGAGAGACTATGAATTTTGTATTTATTAGCAATTATTATAACACAGCTGTAAACTTTTATTCACAGAAAAATTTCAAGGGGATGTTCGAGAATTCAGTTTGAAGCATCTGCTATTTCTCTTGGGATTTGTGATAGCTCCACTGCTGTGCTGGTGTCTTCTGTAAGTATTTATATCAATCTATTATAAAATAAAATGTGAGGATTTATTATATTGAGATGAGAGAGATGCAAAAGATCGTCCCATTTTTTTTGACAAAAATTAAAGAAAAACTATTTCATTTACTGAAAATTACATTGAATCAATATTGTATGTGCCGTTCTGTTCAATGATCTTTTTCCATCTCTGGTAGCTGAATAATCCCGCGATCATAGAAGTTCTAAGGTTTCTGGACAATGAACTGATTCAGACTTCCTAAACCACTTACGGCACGTGGAATAGTCAACGGCACCCTCACCATACACAATACATATCTTCTTTTACGTCTCCAAAACATTCTTGCCTTTTTGGAAATTAAGAACATAATGTGTCGAAAATGCTGCTTATTTTCTACCATTTTTAATGCTTAACAAACTCTCTTAATTCAAAAACACAATCAAATAATACGTAATACAATATTTTCCCAAGTACTCGCTGAAAAATTTCTTCTTTCAAACATCAAAACATTACACACTTGAAGTAGATAACCCTTAGATTTTGTAATGCAATGCCCTCTAGAGCCAAAAACGGGACGAACTTTTGCATCAATGCAATCTATATACACTGCTCAAAAAAATTAGGGGATCACATGGGTTTGACGAAATCATGCAAATAATTCTACTTAAGGCCCGATGCACACATCCGGTTTTTGAACGTGCGGCGCCGCTGCAGCAACGCAAGCGCGGTCTGAGATACATTAGATCCAATGGAGTAGTGCACACATGCCTCCGTCGCCGCTGAGGCGACGCACGTCCAACTTGCGTGCAATTTGTACCGCAGTTCCACACAGCACCGCAGCTCGCCGCACACGCTTCTCCGGTCGGAAGTACCTTGTTTTCATAAATAAATGGAATATAAATAATAATTAATAAATGGTTGTATGCAGTAACGTCTATTTTGTTTCGAAATATACTTTTTTACACCAAGTAAGCGAAATAAACACGTTTTCTTCGATAGAATATTTATCGCAAATGGCGCGAAATGAGTTCGTGCGTCATTTCACGGTTATGTGTGCATAGTTGGTCTTCGCTGCCGCAGTGGCGCCGCACGTTGAAAAACAGGATGTGTGCACCGGGCCTTAAACTAACGTAAAACAAAACAGCCATAGTCTAGTCTAAAGTGTAGCTGAAAACATAAGAAGAAAACTTCATATGCAAATCAACGGTCAGGACGTCAAATACTCAAAAAAGGATAGATAAGTGCTAAATTCGGGATTTCACAGAAGCTTCTTTTTTTTTCAGTCTCATTTGCAAAAAGCAATTGTTCAAAGTTTTTTTTGAGAAAAGGTGATTTGAAAATGTGTGTGTTGTTCCAACAACGTGATTTACCGGAATCGATGGCTTGGCGAATTACCAGGAGACTGGAATCCGGACAAACACAAAGGAGTGTAGCGAAATCTGCTGGTGTGGCAAGGAGTGTCATTTGAAGGCTGTGGAATCGATTCCAAGAAACAGGGAATGTTAGACGTCGGCCAGGGCAAGGTCGCCCACGTGCTAACACAGCAACTGATGACCGGTATCTAATTTTAACAGCTTGTCAAGTGAAAAGACTCAACGCTACTAAGCTGCAAAGACAGTTCCTTTGGCAACAGAACGAAGGGTGTCAATCCAAACAGTCCGAAATAGGCTTCATCAGGGTGTCCTCTATGCACGTAGGCCAATGGTGTGTATTCCTTTGCCCTCAAGACACACTGTGGTCCGAAAAAGTTAGGCTGAGGAACATCGAGATAGGACTCAACGTGATTGGAGTCAGGTGCTGTTCACTGACGAGTCCCGATTCTGTCTGGTTTGTGACACCCGACGTGTTCTGGTATGGAGTGAAAGGGAACATGAAATAACCCCACGTTCGTACAGGAAAGATCACAGTACAGACGATGTGGACTGATGGTATGGGGCGGAATCAGCATAGGTGGACGTACGGATCAGCATCTTATTCGGAATGGCATTTTAACGGGCCAAAGGTATGCAGACGAGATAGTGAGACCTCATGTCGTACCTTACGCTGCAACCATTAACGATTCCTTTATTTTAAGGCATTATAATGCCAAATCTTATGCAGCTCAACTTATGGAGAACATGCTTGAAACGGAAACAATATTGCTTATGGAGTGGCCAGCATGCTCTCCTGACTTAAATCCGATCGAGCATGTATGGGAAGCACTCTGACGACGCATTGCAGCGAAACCAATGCATCCGTTGACTGTCCGGGACTTAGAGATTGCACTTCTTGAAGAGTGGAACAGAATTTCCCAAAGTCTTATCGATAACCTTATCGCATCGATGGAAAATCGGTGTGCAGCAGTCTTAGCAGTTCGAGGGAACTATACGTCATATTAAAAATTCTTCACCACCTGCAAACAACACTTTTTTGTCATTTATAGGTATCCAAATTAGTACCTTGAAGTGTCTCTTCATGTTCTTGACATTTCATAGAATTAAAATTCTCATACATGATAATTTGGTCTCTCGTTTTAGGTACCACGCTTTAATATATATGTACTTTCCATTTTATGCCCATGCGTGTCTGTTTCGCATAGTTTTCTTCACTTTTTTCTTGCTCCCCTAATTTTTTTCCGCAGTGTATATAAAAAGAATGTGTTTGTGTATTCTGTATACAAATCTACACTGTTTGACCAATCCACACCAAATTTTGTATATATTCTTTAAAACACTGCGGAAAACATAGGCTATTTCTTTTATGTCTTCATACCAATCTGTTGCTATGAAAATTGGCACTCAAGTCGTCCTAAAAGTGCCCCTCGAAACCCCAATTTTTCAATCTAAAAATGGTTTTTCTGCAATAACTGGAAATGGACAAAAGGAAACATGTTCTACAGGGTTTTTGTATGAGTTAACACAGAGAAATGTCGCGGTAGGAAACACGTTCTACAGAGTTTGGGTATTCGAGTTAGTAACGCAGGTAAATGTTGCGGTCATATTTTAGCTGTCACGGTCATATTTGAAACCCGAGCAACGCCGGGTTTCAAATATGACCGGAAGTGTTTGTGTATGTGTGTGGACTGCCCTGACGAATCTATGGCACTTACAATAATGAGACTAAACAAACACGTAGAGTGCCTATTAAATAAGAGTGGCGACAAGGGACCAAATTTGGACCAATGCGCATGCGCGGCAGCGATTTTTCTACCAGAATCGTCTTAAAGAAGGTTGCTGGGCGAATTAATATATCATTTCAAAGAGAACAAAAGCATCTGATTGTTATAATATGGATACATTCGGTATAAATGAATCATATAAACACTCAATTACATGCGTAATTGTTGAGATGCATTGCACAACGCGCTAACTTAGATTGCGGGAAACACCATGTTGTTCAAAAAAAGCTATTGACTCAAAAAGTCTTCAAATTTATACTGACAAAACACTAAAATAATGATAAATAAACATTCTAGAACACGAAATGGAACATGAAAAGGCTATATTTTCTTTTTAATTTAATATAAACACGTTTTTCTCGAACACACAAAAAGTTCCCATGTTAAGTCTACGGGAGCTAGGAAAAGACCGCCTCGGGCGGTAGAAAAGGTCTCTAAGCCAATCAGAAAGTGTTCCCGTATGTCGCCACTCTTATTATATAGGCACTCTACAAACACGTAGTCCAAATTTTTCGCAATTTTTCTATCGTGCCCGAATTTTAAAATTTTATCTAAAACATTTTAAAATCAATTTATTAGTTTTTTTTTTTCATCATCCTTACTTTTGTTCCGGCGAAGGAAAAAGCACCTCGATTTGGATATTTTCGCCCCACGTCAGCCTGTGGAACCAGTTTTTTTTCACATTCCATCATTCGGATTACCCGTACTTCGGTCGAGACTCACGGGAAATACAGGCTCTGGCGCGAAACGAGTTTCGGGATGTCACGTGATCAACCTAGGCTGAAAAGCAGTCCCGTTTCTAATCGTTTAGGAAGAATGATTTTACCAATCTTTGTTGGACTGTTTTACCAATCTTGGTGTTGGTTTGCGAAGCAAACCAAATGGAAGTTCGTAGTGATCCCCAGTGGTTAGAGAGCAGTGGTCCCACCTGACTCCACGAAAAGAACAGTCACGGGCAACGCCGTACTGGCCGCGCAGTGGCTAGTAGTTAATGAAGAACTTTTAAAACTTCCTTCTCATGCTAAATTTCTTCATTTTTGTTTTCTTACCAGTGAACTTGTTGAAATAATTTAAATTATTTCATTAATAACAACTTTTATCGTTTTAGTGTCATTTTTACCGAAACCCATAATTAAATAAATTTTTAGTTAAAGGAAAATGTTAATGAATATCAATGAACTAGTTTTGTACAAAAATTAATGCTGATAAGAAACTTGACGTACTTAAGCGCATTGAATTTATCGTTTTGTTTTCTTAAAATTTTAGTCTTACAATCGTCTTTAAAAGATTTTACTTTTTCTCCTTCAGTGTTTCATCCATATTAGTATTTTTCTTGTATCTTGCATAAGCTCTTGAAGTGATATCACTGACTAAGATTGGATTTTTCATCGCATACAAAGATAAGGGTCACTTATCAACGACTGCTTTATGATGAGCATGTTTTTACATGTGACTACTTTTTATGCTTCCAAAACTTCTTCGACCTGTTTGTTTTTATTTATTTCGATATAATTGCAATACTTTCTTTAGAAACCAGTCTAGTCTAGGTCCCAATACCAGGTTCAAATGGTACTCCTTTTAAAAATTTACATCCCAAATACCCAAATTTAACTCACAGAAATGAAAAGATTTATCTTTTCATTGACACAATCGATGCACGCTTTTATAAGTAATACGCAATAAAGGATTTAAAAATCTATGAACTTAGAAAACATATTGAAATCACGGTACAGAAACCTTTCGTGTCAAAACTTATCAAGCTTTAGCGTGCCTTTCCTTTCGAGACGGCCCTGTTTAGACCCCTCTACCAGTAACCCCATGTGTGGAGGAATATTCATTCTTTGAGTTGTATTTTATTTCAGTCACAGCTTTGCAAACTCTGAAAGAAATTTTCAGTACAAATCAACAAAGATAGAATACTAAGATTTTATTCCCACAACCCAAATGCTCTCGCATAATAATTTCGGGGGTTATGTCGAAATGTAATAAAAGCCGTTTAATATAACTGATGTTCACCAATCAAATCATACATCAATTCGAAGTTCATAGGAATTTTCTATTGATGACGTGTTGAAAAAATTGGAATTTAGTGTGGAAGTAATCGTAATCGCAGAAATAAATGCAAACAATTAATGCATTTTATTATCATTTATTTAAAAACGTTATCCCCTTTTGAGTGCACATGTATTCCGACTTACGTATGTGTTCGATCTCAATGATTCGCTTATGAATAGTTATCTAATAATGGACACATACACACCAAGAAAGTGATTTTTTTAAATAAAATGTTTTTGAAGAGAGTGGCTTGTTGAGGTTTGCACCTGGGCAATTAATGTCTCAGCAAATGCCATACACGAAACGGAGATGGGGCGGGGATTAACTTGGCTTTGGAATGCTGCCTACCCAGCCTATTTATAATAGAAGATTGCTGATTATTCTAACGAGGAAATAAACTTAGGCCAGCTTTTCAAATCAAATTTAAAGTAATTTGGCATCAAAAACTAACGAGTCCAGCTCTGTTCTTGATTAAAAGAAAACGCACAGGAAAGCTCATCCTGTTCTCGTGGTTTATGGCGTGTATATCGTGTTATCTGAAACATGAACTAAACAGGCACCAGTGGATAACCTTCTTTCTTCTGATAAGCTGGCCACTGGGATCAATATGTCATCTTCGTAGCGAGCGTCTCTCTTTTATGCTTTCGTTGTTTATCTTGATCCTATTTTGACTTCTCGAGCGTGAAAACTTACGTTAGAATTTTACTTCGTATTTAGAAAATGAACCATTTTCTATTTAGCTCTGAACAACAAAAAAGAACCTACGCAAAAATTATACGCAGAACGAATTGCACAGAATTGTCATAACTAAACATTAGATTCATACGTAGTTATACGGTCTTATCTTTCTCTTTTTTTCTGCCAGTCGCCAAAAGTTGTGTTTCTCCAGTGCGACGCAAATTGAAAAATACAAACCAGCCTTTTCTATAAGATATTGATAAAAGACACTTAGGATATTTCCAAAAAAAAAAAAAAAACAGCTAATTTAGGTAGGTGAGTTAACTTTACACCGGCGCAACACAACGGGCTATTGGTGACGATCCGGGATCGATCCCGAAGATAAAGATCCGAGGACAACGCCTCGAAATTTTGAACCACGGTCAGATGACGAAGTCAACTTCTCAGCTTCACTTCTCCAAACTACCACACCACTGCAACATGAGAGCATTTGAGGCCACAGATTTAACGGATTTTGGTTGGGCCTAGTTTCGAACCCGTAACCCTCCGGTTGCTAATTGGTTAATCTTCCGCTGATTTAGGTTATTGCCAATTTTTCAAAATCGGAAGCTTGCTAGTGGGGATTATCTCTTCTGCCTTTTGCAGAACTGGTTAAAAGAAGGCTCTTGTAGAACCCACATTAATTAAAGTACATTAATTAAGTTTTCTTAAACGTCCCTTCACTGACTTTTTCGGCGCTGTGATGGTAACGAAATGGTGGCTACTTGTGAGGGGGTAAGCAGCCGTTGATTCTAACAGGGACAATCACAAGCATCCACGCGATGAACCTGGTTTGGACCTGGGACCTACTGGTTGGCAGACAAACGCTATGAGTACTATACCAAGTAGGAGGAGGTACAATCTTCATAGCAAACTTATATTTTATAGTCAGCCTACAGCATTTTTATAGCATATCAGCCTAGGTGCAGAATTATATTCAGTGTTGTGCAACACAACTCCAAGCAATTGCAATTGTTCAGAAGGCATTTTGTCCGAATTTTGAAAACGGCAGTGAAATCACAAACAGACGTAAAACACAATTATCAGCTAAATATGTATTACATATTTATAATAAAACACATCAAAAAATTACTTAACTTACTTTATGTAAAACCAAGGTATACTTTAAGAATTTCGTAATTCTGTCGATAACTTTTGAAGTTAAATATTTTGTCATTGACACAGAAGATGTGTTATAAAGCGTTTGTGGTAATTTGGGGTGGTGTAGGGAGGTTGTTCTGTAGCTATAGAAGAAAAAAAAGGTGTATCAAAAGGAGCGCGCTTTGCACGGCAGATCATCGTAACTTATGATTGAAAAAAAACGACCAAAATTTTGATAAAATTAAGGAAAAATAGTTCTGCAAAGACTTTGTTTCTTCTTCGACGTACGTCACAGTTTTAAGCACTTTCTGCTCCCGGGAACCGGACTTTCATTAAAACGGACAACCTTCAGCCCCTATTAGTCCGTTATAATGAGGTTCTACTGCAGGTGTCCTGGGATTGTTTTGAGCTGGTATATATTTTTGCATAATTTTAGGTAATTTAATGCTGAACAAAAGTTTGGATAGTTTCATTCAGATGAAAGTTTTTATCGCAGATAAAAACTTGGATTATATGAGAATGAGGGTGCTATACGTATCTTTCCGATGTATTTTAGATTAATAAACATAAGAACTTTTTGGTAAGCACTGAAAGTTTTTGACGAGAGATATAAATGAAAAATAGAACCCTTTTCGTCCCTAAGTATCAATTCCGATTATCAGATCATATATGGTACAGGTTTAACCCTCCAAGGGGTTTCGATAAGATATCTTGTACATCAAGATCTTACAAAATTTGCTACTGATGAGATATCTCGTCGTTAATCGCCAATTTTTTGTTGATGACGACATCAAGATCTGGTCAGATTTTTACTAATGACGTGATAGCTCTCCATCAAGATCTGGTCAGTTTTCTTAATGACGATTTATCCACCGTCGAAACAATCACCAGGAGGGAGTTTGCTACTTTGACGTCAAATTAAAGATTTATTGCCAAAAAAGTCGAATACTTTGTTGGGGTGAACGGGTAAAAACAGTACATATTAGAATTATTGGAGTTTTGCCTATTTGTACCTGTGATATCTACATGTACTATCAGGTAACCAAAAGTAACATATTTAAAAAATAGTTAATCACATATCCTGAACACTGAAAATAAGTAATTTAGAATGCCTGCTGGTGAGAATCAAGAAATCAGTTTCCACGTTTTGTCTATAGGGTTAACGATTGTAAAAATGCTGCGTATAAAAGTATCCGATGCCTCATACCGCTTGAAAACATTTCGAGCCCACTCAATCAACAGTTGATTGAGTGATCGTGCTGTTATCTAGTGTTTGTTAAGTAACTGATACTTATATATGCATCCTGTAACCGTCAAGTCACAAGTGTGGGGAGTTTATAAACGTCCCACTGGAGCAAACCAAAAGGCTATTGGTAATGTTCCGGGATCAATGCCAAAGGGAACGCTTCCGAAGACATCTTGTCGATTTGAGACACAGTCAGATTACGAGGTCAACACTCAAGATGGCATCCAACTCCCAACAAACTTCGACATCACGCCAACATGAGGACATTTGAGGCTATGGCTGAATTAAGGTGCATTAGATCCCGTGTGTCTTTAGCTGGCCGAGTTTCGAATTCGCAACATTCCTGTTGCTAATCGCCGACCAACCGGTATATTGATTAAGATGTTAGCCTCTGTATCGGAAGATTAATGGTTCAAATTCGGGCCCGGGCATGGATGTTTGTAAGCGTATGGTGTAGAGGCGGCTGGTGCACCTTAAATCTGTCTTGGCCGAAAGTCCTCACGTTGGGTTAGTGTGGAAATTTGGAAAGTGGAGTACCAGTTCAAGAGTTGCCTCGTCATCTGATCGTGGTTCAGAATTCGAGGCGTTGTCCTCGGATCCTTTCCCTTAAGGGATTCATCCCGGACCGTCGTGAATAGCTCGTTGTGGTGCTCTAGTACGACGTTAATTACCAATTACCTGTTGCTAATCCGTTACTCTTCCCCAACTGGGCTACGCTGCACCTTCTCCCTGGATGTATTTCTCTCTTTTGTGTCATTACAACTTTCATTGTGTGTATGTCTATTACTTGTGTATTGCATGTCTTGTGTCTGGCGCAGCATGTCCAAACATTGCCTTTGCCCCATAAAACCTCAATAGACGAACCATCCAACAGGGCTATCGCGGCCCATTCAGTCACAGGTACCAAACTTGGAGGGATTGCCTTCTTGAGTAGCTCGTTAAAAAATTGGTGGAACGTATGTGTACCACTCGGGACGAAAAGGCATAGCTGACAATCTTAGTAAGCACTTTATTCCACAGAATTTCAATCTCAATCTGTTTTCTTTCCAGCAACTTCTTCCACGAAGGCAAATGCCGCAAAAAGCCCCCTCAGCCGCCAGAAGCGTGCCCCATTCCCACTTCTCGCAGTTCCACCGTGGACAACATGAACAACGACGAAAGGGAGCCAGCCTGCCCGGACGGCTCCACTCATCCGGTCTCATCTCCATCCCGTTCAGCATCTGTTCTGTCCCATTCCTTCTCCATCCATCTCCCCACAGCTCCGGAAGAGCTGGATGCGGTGCTCAACGCGGAAGCCCATCAACAGGCCCATCTCAAGTGCGAAAGCCCGCCACCCTACTGTGAATCCGTAGATAGAAATGTAAGAGGATTTCTTAATACTCGGGCACATTGGGAAACTGTCTTTGAAAAAGTATGTGTGTATCAGAAATTGGTATTCATCGACAGAAAGGTATAAACTAATGTGCAGGGTGCGTCAGAATGAACGTTCTGATTTGGAACTCAAAGGTTCGGCAGAAAGAACGTTCTGATTTGGAACTCAACGGTGCGGCAGAAAGAACGTTCTGATTTGGAACTCAAGGGTTCGGCAGAAAGAACGTTCTGATTTGGAACTCAACGGTGCGGCAGAAAGAACGTTCTGATTTGGAACTCAAGGGTTCGGCAGAAAGAACGTTCTGATTTGGAACTCAAAGGTTCGGCAGAAAGAACGTTCTGATTTGGAACTCAACGGTGCGGCAGAAAGAAAGTTCTGATTTGGAACTCAACGGTGCGGCAGAAAGAACGTTTTGATTTGGAACACAAGTTTGCGGTAGAAAGAACGTTCTGATTTGGAACTCAACGGTGCGGCAGAAAGAAAGTTCTGATTTGGAACTCAAAGGTTCGGCAGAAAGAACGTTTTGATTTGGAACTCAAGTTTGCGGTAGAAAGAACGTTCTGTTTTGGAACTCAAAGGTGCGACAGAAAGAACGTTCTGATTTGGAACGTCAATAAAAAATATACAAAGCAAGATAGAGAAAGAAATCTTTTATACCTAAGAAGTACACAGTATGCCATTGTCATCCATTAAGTTTTGAAGAGTACATCAGTTAAATGGCGACCGTCAACCGCCCACTGCTGTACCTTTAGTATGAGCGAAGCTTCTGTCAAATTAGAACGTTCTTTCTGCCGCACCCTGTATTATAGTGCGGCTCTGGTACGAGGGTAGATGACCTTAGTCGAGTCTACTACAGAATGGTATTAAGGGGATTCAGTACCCTGTATACACGCAATGTTAAATTGCTCAATTTCGATGTACCTTTTTTGAAAAACTACTGTTCGTATCAACTTGAAATTTTTTTTGTGCATTACATAAGTCTTGTATATTACTTTAAGGTTATGGTTTTTTAAAACAATTGTTAGATTTTTTTTTTAAAAATTACACGTAAACAACCAAAAAAATGTGTAAATTTTCAAAGTTTTTAATTTTTAAAAAAATAATTACCCAAATAATTTATGAAAATTTAACCTCAGATTAAACTATGTTATACAGTGCATAACTGGAAAAAAGAATTACACATAAATATGCAGTAGTTTGGCAGAAAAGGTACATCGAAGTTTGAAATTTCATGTTTTGAGAAAAGCGCATTTAAAGATAAAAGTCTTACTTGATCAAAACATGCCAGCACCATACACATTGTTTTGTGGATTAGCTATTAGCTTATCCTCTTCCCTCTTCCTTTTAAGCCTTTTTTCTTTCCTTTTGTTTTTTGTGTTCTGGGTGTGGGCATATCTTGCTCGCAAAAGACGTTCCTGGTCGAGACGTTTCATTGAGTTTATCATGAACTCTCCTGGCACAATCGACAATTTGGAGAGCACTTTGACTTTTGTCACATTTCCTACATTGAAGCAGGCAACAGCATCGTATACTCCAAAGGACAGAGTGTCTATGTGAACAAAAGTCGATTTAGGAACTCTCGACCAGATAACATTGTTCAGGCTTTCATTTGGATTCTGGGTGTTACCGTGCAAACACTTTTTAAGAAGTTCAGGGTGGGCCAAATCTCTGAAAATGGGACGCAACGTTTCCATTACAGCAGCAGGCAGGCTATTCTTGTGGCAATACGTTTCATTCTTGGCAACGGCTTTGTTGTATTTGCACCAAGAATCCTCGCCTTTGGGGCAGAAACCATGCTGTGGATTGGCATCGGTCGACACTTTATGCAAGAATATTGCCCACACTGCCTGCTTCATGTCGTGTACACTCTGGAGGTTTCTACGGATTGCCAGTCCATAGTAGCTTTGAATAAGCTCTATTTGGGTGTCGGTCAATCTATTTTTTCCAGCGAGACGTTTCCCATCTGAAAGATTTTGCCCCTTCATGCTTGATTTTAGCTTGCGTAGCCTTGTGCCCATTCGTTTCTGTACATGGCCTATGCACTCCAATTTTTCAATTGGGTACTCGTTGCCATATACAGACTTTTGGCTGACAGTATTGTATGCTTTTGAGTCCCCGTCACCCAAGTATTTTGTGTATCGCACATCATATTTTTCAGAGGATCGTTCAAACATTGAAAGAGCGCCACGCACTTCCATCATTCCGCTGACGCCATTGAAGTTTTTCTTACAGTTTGCAGAATGCACTCGTTTGTCCTTACACATACAATGCTTAGACAGCACTTCAACATCTAACACTTTGCCAGTATCTACACTTGTGATACTGACAATACCATTCAGAGACGTGTAGCCTCGTTTGTGCCACGATCCATCAACTGCCACAGCTAGATTTGGGGAATTGTTTTCGGCAACAGCTTCTGCAGCCGCTTCCACCATGGTTTCTTCGCACACTTCTTTCATAACCGTTAGAAGTTGAGTCGTGTGTCGGGCAAACCTTGACGGAGGATTTGGCAAATTCATAATGCCGCAAAACATTCTTCCTGCCTCAGCACCTTTCCCGATGGATCGAAGCGCATACACAAATCGAGTGTTTACAACGTGCGTCTTTGAATTATCTGCCTGCCTCTCAGACGTGTCGAAATCCAGGGTAAAATTACACTCACTGCATTTCAAGTGCAACTCTACAGACAAGCCTGAATTTTTGCCAAGAGTCAGATCAAGTCCATTTTCGCACACTTTGCATCTCACGTGCTGCTTAAAAACTCCAGCTAGAATACCAGCATCTATGATGATATTTGCCTCATAGTATGAAGAGTTTGAATAACTCTCATTTAAATCAGGAATTTTTTTTCTCGCTGGTAGATGTCTTGGTCTGTGATGAACAAGTTTCTGTTTCAGTAACTTGTTTCTTACCATAGAAATTACCCTTCCTCTTTCTGAACACTTTGGTGGTTGATCGAGGCATTTTAAACGCTATTATATCAAACTAAATATTTCTATTTCAACAATGAAATCAGTGAAATAGTAGCAAATAAAGTTCGAAACAAACTTGACAAGCGAAATATAAGAAAAGAATCAGTAAAAGCAAATTACGAATCTTGAAAAAGACAGCGCGTATGAATTTAAACTGAATGTAAATAAACAGGAAGAATCATACAGTCAAAGTCCCAGTGAATGCATATCCCACCAACATAAACTCAAAATTAAATATTAGAGTAATTAAATTTAAAATAAAACAAAGTTAAGGATTAAAACATGTGGGTTTGTTTACGTTTTGCCTTTCAAAAGAGGGCGTTTCCCTCAGCGAAATTATTTGTTTACTTTTTGAAAACGAAATTTAACTTACTTCCAGACCGCGTAGAAACAAAAGCAATATACCAATAGAAAGGTAAGAATTCAGAGAATAATATGCACTAAAAATCTTAAATACGATTTTTTTTCGATTTTTGGATACTGAAGCCCCTTAAGAGGGAAAAGGACTACCATAAGCAAATATAGATAGGTAGACAGATACTTTCGCCAACGTATGGACACTGCACATCGCATCTTGCCCGAAACAATAAACTCAGATAGAATATGCGCTAAAGAGATCAAATGTTGAAATGAATTGCTTACGTTTCAACTTGTCACCGTGGTGTTTTCCTGGCGAATAATATCTTTCGAAACCACGTGACTAAGTAACAACGTACCAGAGTCGGAATATAGCATTTGTAAGTTTAATGCATGTCTCCGTCAGCAGGGCTCAAATTACTCAAATCAATCAGCTCAATATACTCCGTCATCTGGTGCCACCGTATTAGGCAGGTTTCGAGAAATGTGTGTTCAAGAAAAAGTTTTTTTGTACTGTAAATATAGTCTGTTTATGAGTTTAAAAATTTATCTTATTCAGCCCATGAACAGAGATGAGAATAAATAAACCATCCCTCTTCATTCGAATAATTTTAACACAAGAGCAAATTTAAAAATGATATTCGACAGGAACTAATGTCTTCAATAAATTAAAATGCTTAAAATATGCATAAGGGACAGTCTTCATAGTAAATTGAGCACCAACTTCGTAATTTCGTAATCCAACTTCGTAATCAATGGAAACTCCCTATTTTGACTCATAATTTCGGGTCTATATCAAAATTTAACTTCAGTCACCAAATTTCATGTCATTAGGTCTTACTGTTTCGAAGTTATGAGTACAGAAAGATTGGAGCTCGTAATGGTTAAATTAGTTCGACTTTCATGGATAAATTATATTTCTATAGCACTGATATTTTGTACCATGATACTGTTAAAAAACCAAACAATGTCCACCTAAAATTTCATTTTATAAATTTATTTAGTATACAATAATGATTATTGATTTAATGTTTGATAAAATTATGAATTGAAACCGTTTTATATTTTGATGGGAATCGATTTAAAAGGTCTTCTAATATGAACTTGCAAAATGTAAGCACATTTTAGTGGCTAGTTCTTGCACTGCATTAATTTTACTTACTATGGCGATTTTAGGAGTCAACAAAAAATTTTAAAAACGTCTGACAAACGCGAGGAATGTAGCCGAGTTGCAACAAAGAAAACGGGGGTCTTGCTTGTGTGTGTATGTGTTTGGTTCTTGAGTTTTCAAGACCTCTAAGAAGGCATTTGGACTCCCGTGTTTCTGAATTGACCCGTCCCAATAATTCTTAGCCTAACTAACTTGGCTACACTAATTGGTGTGGGTGCTTACCAAATTGGGTTTATTTATCTCTGAGGGTAGGCAGGTATTTAATTACCTTCGCACTGGAGCATACCTCTGAGGGAGATGATTAGATGGCGTTCAAGTCGTGTCTATTCGAACGGGTAAGTCCTAATTGAAACTAAGTACTGGGACGTGTGACCGTTAATCGAAACCCGGGTACTTACTAGCGGAAGTGTAACATATTGCTGTTTCTAATCACACTTGGTCTAGATCAAGTCCATGAGTCCATACACCCTCAAAACCTTCAAGACCAGTATAGGATTAAAATACAGATCCTCCCTGGAAAATCCTAGACAAGAATAATGATCATAAGAGGATTGGCTTCATTTTGCATTTTCGACTACTTGAGTAACCCTTAAAACCGTGATCGAATGGAATTTATCTCAAATGTACACTGGCCAGTCTGGAGGGATAAGTGTAACACGTAATCGAATTCGGTTGTGTGGACCCCTATTGGACAGTGATCGCCAACAACTCTGTAGTCATCCGATTGCTTGTCGGTTTTCGAAAGGAACCTAAAAGTCCTGCAACAGGATCTTGAATCATGAGAGGAAATGTAATCCTTTCTCTGTACAAAGCGGGGCCCGAGGTAGCCCAGTTGAAAGAGTAAGCTATTATCAACCGGAGAATACAATGAATGGTAACCACCTTTCAACTGTCCTCTGTAGCTTTTAGAAGCAGAGTGTGTTAAGTACAGTAATTCGTTCGAAGTTCGGCAATTACGAAGCTGTGCTTGAAGTAGAAACAATGTTATCACAGCTTCCGACGGAGCCGAGGCAGTCCAGTTTGAAGCGTTGCGATTAACGATTAACAACCGGAAGGTTGCGAGTTCGAAACTCTCGATCTCTCCCAAACTTTCACTCTTCAATCCAACCAAAAATCGTCGCGTACGTGGGGGCTGGTGCACTTTAAATATGTCGTGGCCTGAAATGCCCTCACGGTAGTGTCGTGTAGGAGTTTGAAGAGTAGGGTGCCAGCTAAGGGTGTTGACCACGTCATCTGACCTTGGCCGAAAATTACGAGGTGTTATCCCTTGATCTATCCTTTCGGGATTGATCCCGGACCATTGCCATTAGTCCGTTCGTTGTGTTGCTCCAGTTCGACGTTATTTCAACTACCTACCTACTCTTCTTTGTAGAAGGCAAAATGAATCACAACCTGCCTTATGCTTTCATTTAAGAATGTAGGTAGTCCGATTTGATTTCTATAAATTACTGTATTTCTACCACATCTCTACAGTAAAAGTATTCATGTTTTCGGAACTTACAAACTGTACTTTCGATGTTCTGATTCCAATTTTTCGTTTCAGTATCAACTGGATTGCGGACCTCCCCCTGCATATGAAGATGCTGTAAGAGGCACGGACGTGAACATTCAACAGATGTGGCAGACTGTGTTCATTGTGCAACCAGGATGTCGGGAAAACACTTGAACTTAAATTTAATTGACAAATAGCAACTTTTTCAATGTACGCATGAAAGGCATTATGTGATCTGTAAGGATATAGAAGGATCTTCATTCCCACTGTGGAAATACAATCCATTCAAGATGTATGCTCGTCATTTAGTTTGAACAACCGGTGTGAGAGTGGATACTCAAGTCAAGTTTGAAATTTGTATATACAGGCTATTTATATTAAGCTTCTTTTATTCACGACCTCCATCTCAAGAAGTGAATGCCAATGATAATCAAATTGCATATTACGATTATATTTAATGTAATGTAAGCAGTCAAAGCATGTGATCTCATTGTATTTAAAACTATTTTAATGTAATAATATTTTGTATTTCCTATAGTTTTATAGGATTTGCGATTCGCATCTTTTATAAATGAGGACAGTTTAGAGGTAAGTGGTTCAATTCTGCTTACTTCAACAATAAATACTCAACGTATAATTGTGAAATATGTGGCTATCTGTGATTATACATATATTCGTAACAAATTCTAGAATATTTCTTCTGTATTCTGGAGAAAGAACATCACTTAAGTTTGCGTTCGTATAACAGTAAAAATGTAAATGCTATTTCCTTGAAAAAATTTCATGTATTTGATTTCCAAGGAAGTATACTAAAACCTGTGTAAGCTTAGATAACAACAATGTTGCCATACGCATTTTGCTTTATTTCGTTATTGGGTCATTTCACGTCAACGACTACACTTTCTACGGTCATACTAGGATATTTTTAGCGGAAGAAAAATCTATGGAGACACCTTTCGAAGTTCAAGAGGGGGGGGGGGTGTAGCAGCCATTTTGGATTTTTTTTTTTTTTTTGCGTTAAATAGAACACTATTCGAAATTTACTCTTATCAAAATTTTGTTCGCATAACTTGGTAAGGTGTCACACAAAACCTACACCTTGCTCAAATGATACATACCTTCCTAAAACCATGTTTTCGTTTCATCAAAGCAAATTCTAAAAATATTTATGTGAACACACATTTTTAGTGGGATCCAACCGAAAGTAGCCACATTTACTACACATTTTATTATAAGGTGTTGGAGCAATTGACATGAAATGATCCCATTTTCAATGTAAAAAAATGAATTCTGATATTGTTTGTACATATTTTTGTTTTATTGAAAACAATTTTTATGTTTTATATGTATAGCTTTTTCATTTCAATAAATTTTTTATCTGCTACATACATTGCTAAATTATTTGCAGTTATAGCAGAAACAACTTTAGATATCAATGTATTTATTTCCGTTACTGATACTTCAAGTCTATGCGAGGTATCTTCTGTAAAGCTAAATTAGTCGTCGGAAGGGTTTTGCGGCGAAACGTATTTTCTGTGTTCTATAATCCGTGCGTGATGTCACTTGACTTGTTTATCGAATACGATTTAAGCACGTTGTCAATATAAATTCCAAGGAAGGAATTCCGAATTTATATGCAATAGTTGATTCGTCAACGCCAATAATCTAATTGGCGTTGATGAATCACTCTCACAAAAATGGCGATAAGCTACATTTCAAGATAATCCCGATATGTATCATGCGAAAGGCCTTTGGACAATCGGCAGTAAAATCTTCTCAGACCGTCTGGATTGTTTACACTGAAAATTCTTTTATTTAGATGGAACAGCGAAGTTGAACATAATTGAAGTAATTATCAAATACAACTAGGACACTAAATTTCTAATCATGCATTTCATTATTCATTGACAACGGAAATTATGAAACTGTTTCCTCATAACAGAAATTAGATATGTTTAATGATTTGAGCATAACTTCCTAGTAAATTATATTTACACGATATCCTTTGATCAAACCGTACTATGCCTTCACGTTAAAAGCAGTAAACTGATTATAAATAGGTATAACATTTTTCTTTGACTCCAAATTCCACACAATATTCAATAACTGAGTTATTTTTCATCAACCCATAGAAAATTTAAAAAAAAAATACATTATAGATTTATTTTAATCTTTAAATGGTCATTTTACGCATCACACACTTGAGAAAAGTAAATTCTAGTGCATAGATGTTCAAGTGAACTTTATTATATCCTCTTACTATGATGCAAGCTTCAGATCGACGATTCAGCCCTTCAAGCAGATGGTCCAGGGCAATAGAGGGCAATGGTTACCATTCCTCTAAAAGGCCAGGTGGCCACTCTGATGGTTAAGGGTGGGTGGGAAAGGCCTCCCAAAGATTTTCGATTGGATCGAGATCAGGGGAATATGCTAACCACTGCATCAAAATAATGCTCTCGCTCTCGAGGAACTTTTCCACAAGTTTTGCCCTATCGTTATTAGCACATTTTAAAAGGAAATCTGAGCCGACTGCTCTACTATAAAATCTCATATTGAGTTCTGGGACTTTGCACCTGACACAGTACCATCTGAGAGCACATGCATGTCGATGTGATATCGAAATGAAAAGGAGATATGGCCCTCGTCTAAATAAGTTCAACAAAAGGCCTAGATTCATTCTCTATAATAATTTAAGTTTTTTCTTAAATTTTCCTTTTGTTTTCTCGTGTTTGCTTAAATTTGCCATTTTGCATCGGCTGAGATAGTCAAAATGGGACTCCTTCTGAGACCACTCCCACCTCAATCCTCATTGGTTCTAAGAAAACCTCAATGACCACACCATATAAAGTTCTGTCACTAAAAATTTCCTGCATTCTTAGCTACGTTCTTGAAGAAGGTAGAGGGTCGTCGGTCCAGGACCTTCGGACCCTCCCCCCTCCTCCATCAATATTACTGGGTTGGTTGAGTGTTCTGTGTTCTCTCCAGACCCTCTTATAGGGCAAATCTTGATTCACCTGTAGGACTAGTATACCTTGATCTAGTTAATAAGGTCACGACGACACTTTAATCACGTTCGTTTGTCTTTGGTTAGCAATGGTATACAAGCTCATGTACAGACAATTTAGTTTAACGTGAGAGGAGCGGGAATTAAGGCATCTAGTGGCGTAGTGAGAAGAGGGTGTTAACAAATCAAAAGCGTTTATGATTTTTAAATTAAATATAAATGCATCAAAGATGATTAAATTATATTTTCTTCACTGGCATGATCATCTTGCCAATACACATTTCTTTTTATATTCCATGAACCTTTTAGAAGTGACAGAAAAATATCGACTATTGACAACTGATTTTATTATTTATTATTTACTAATTATATGTATATTAATCAAACACAACTGAGTTGGTTTTCATGGCGCAATGACCACAACTAACCAAGTTGCGCCAAACACAAGACAATGTCAAGTAATGGACATTTGTAGTTTTACTCTCTCTGAGTAAACTGCAATCATCGTCTCAAATAATGGACATACAATACAAAAAAATTTACAAACCCAGATGAGAGAAATACCAAAAATCAGGTACCCGAACCCCATCTGTCAAGTAATTTCCTTACTCGACGAAAAATCTATCGCGCTGCTTACATTTAAAATGTAATCTGTGATTAAAGATATAAATCACACTTGCCAGCTTTGAAAAATGTGAATCAGTAAAACTTTTGCGCGAGCGCCCCTTGCCATGAAACACAACATAAATACATAAACTAATGTGTGTTAGAAATATCCGTATGTATCACAATAGCTAGTATTATTTGTATTTAAAAATGCATAAGTAAAAATTCACATTTTTATCAACTGCAGAAACCTTGCAAAGCAGTAGTGCTTTAATTACCAAACTGAACACATCCACTGTAAAAAAACATATTCACTTTATAAATACCTACACACTGCATTCGAAACTGTATGTTACATACCATTTAAACTTGTGTCAGGATTACAGATCATTGGTGTTCGTAAATCTTATTTACAAGTCGACGAAAGAAAAAAAATCCATATTCTATTTACAAAGTTGTTTCATTTAGTGTTTTATGCAGAAGAAGGGGTTGCAGAAAAATTCAATGAAGCTGTAGTAGCTTATTTGGTCTTCTTTAATAATTCTGCACTGAATTTCTGCTTAAAACAAGGTTTGGGGTTTTGTGTCTACAACACAGCAAACTTTCAAACGTTTTGCTAGAAATGAGAGAACGGTATTCAGTTCGGTTCTTTCTGACGAGGCTGAACATTCTCTCACTCTTCATAGGAATAGCGGATGAACAGAATAAAAAGCATAATTTGTGGGCCAATCTAGCGAATTTTAGTCCACCAACCTCTCTTACTTTATCTACTTCAACCCACTGCACATCAACACGGTCATGTCCTTCTCTATTACCACAGATAAATCTTCCAGCCGAAGACAACAAAACTCCTTTTCCAACTCATCTGTTGCTTCGTCTTTGCACTCTTCAAGTCCGATAGAAAATTTTAGTGGATGGTTGCAGAGAATGAAATATTTCGATTGCTTGATCGAAATATTAAAAATCCGTAAAGAAGACAGACCCATCCGTAAATCAGTAAAATTTAGTAGAAATCCGTAAAAATTACGGATAATCCGTAAAATTTGACAAGTATGATCTACTGTCGGCTTAGTATAGGAGCTCATTAACTGACATTCTTTCGAAGACACTAGATGCCTATTTGCATGATGAGAAATACATTGTTATTGCTGTAATCTGTTGAAACTATATTTAACGCTTTGAAATCTGTTATTATTTTGAATTTTTTAACCTTAAATCAGTCTTAAAATATTTTCAATGTCAGTTAATGAGTTTCTACTCTACTCCGACGATATATGACTTAGGTAGGTAGTTGAACTAACGTCACAATTGGAGCAACAAGGGCTCTTGGCGACGGCTCGGGATCAAATCCGATGGGAAAGATCCGAGAAAAACACTGTAATTTTAAACCACGATCAGATGACTACGTCACACCTGTGAGCTGGTACTTCACTCTCCAAACTTCCATACCATGCCAACTTGAGCACATTTGAGGCCATGGCAGGTTTAACGTGCACCAGTCACGCATACACGATGGTGTTTGGCCCAGGTGCAGAGTTATATTCAGTGTTCTGCAACACAATTTCAAGCAATTGCAATTGTTCTGCAGGCATTTTGTACGAATTTTAAAAACTGCAGAAAAATCAAAAACAGACGTGAAACACAATTATCGGCTAAATATGTATTACATACTTTAATAAAACACATCAAAATTAATTGACTTACTTTATGTAAAACCAAGGCATACTTTAAGAATTTTGTAATTCTGTCGATAACTCTCTCTTTTGAAGTTAAAAATTTTGTCATTAACATAGAAGATGTGTTATTTATAAAGTGTTTGTGGTAATTTGTGGGGTGTAGGGAGGTTGTTCCGTAGCTAGAGAAGAAAAAAAAAGTCTGGCAAGGAGCGCGCTTGTACTCCTGAACATCGTAGCTTATGATTGGAAAAAAATCGGCCAAATTTTTGATAAAATTGTTCTGCTACGTACGTTGCAGTTTTAAGCACTATCTGCTCCCGGGGTTTTTGGATTGAGTTTCGGACGGTTGGACTGAGTTTCGACCTCGCACCCTCCGGTTCCTAATCCTCAACTCATCCAACTGGGATACCGCGGCCCTTATATACGTATAAGACAGCAGAAACATTTTCTATAGTAATAAGCTCCAGCTCTTCATTAGGCATAGAAACTGTAGACCGGGCCCCATTCGAAATGAAATTCTTACTACGCTACTGGGGGCCTACTATAATACGAGCCCCACTGCTACAAAAAAAAAATTATTGGGAAGTGCAGCTTAGACAACATGTGAAGTGGAACGTCCTTGACGTTCAAGGTACATTACTCTAAGCGTACCGTGGGAAAGGGCTGAGACCTTACCCCTCCGAGGGGGCTATCATAAACAGTATTGAATGAGGTCACGAGGAAGGTCACTGGGTTCGGGCAGGTACATAAGAAGACAGATGGCTGGAGGAAGCGAACTCACAGGCGTCGTCAACAAGAGTTTCAGCTGCTGTGTGAGAAAGCGCCCGAGAGGCAGATGCTAACTCGTAATCTTGAATGATAAAGTGCTCGAAAGGGTTTTGAGGTTCAAACAGAAGACCTTCCATACAAACAGCAACGCATCGATTCGGATAATTGGTTAGCGAAAACATAGTCATCTACCGACCTAAAGCGGAATAAACTTCGAAACGTTAAAAGTAAAATATGCAATTTTAACCCTCCAATGGGGTTTACAAGCGTAATTCCATCCTACGACTTGCAGTCTTTGACTTCTAGTCATTTTTGAACCCTGACTAATAAGAATCTTTGTAGGTTTCTTTCGAGCAATTGATGTGGTTATTTAGTCATTATGTCGCTCACTCTTTTCAACAACGTCATATCTCAAAAATCGGCGATTTTTAGTTATGCCTGTCTTCTGTTTAGAATGCCCTGAAAGAGTAGTATATCCCTGCAAGATCGTCATATCTCACCGCTCAATATTTAGCCACTAGAGAGCAGAAGTAATATTTATTTCTAATACATTTTATTCTACTTTTAAACTTTAGAATAATCACTCTCCTGAAAAATTCCGTTTTTTGAGATATGACGCTGTTGAAAGGAGTGAGCGATGTGTCGTGTGGTAAAAGCAACACTATTCGGAAATCTTGCATTGATCAGCGAGGGTTATACAATTAGACGCCTTACAAATTAGATGATTTAAGCAGCGTTGTTACCAAAAAATAACTCCTTTTCAATCACCCTCTTGTGATAGTTGTTTTAAACCCTATTGATGCAATATTTACAATAACCATTACAAAATTCACTCAAATTAGGTTTGAATAGACAGGGTAGATTTACGAAACGAGAATTATTTCTAAGATACTGCCGTAATATAAAGAGTAATTTTTAACTCAAATTGTAGTACATCTACTCCCTTGTTTACACACCGACCTTCTAATGAAACAGACGGAGTATGTGCTTAGCTGTGAGCAATTACTTCCGATCGCTCAATTTGATCTATCACGTGGGTTTGGGAAAAATCATGAATTCTAATGACAAATTATTGATTGGTTAAAGTGATTATAGAGCGTGATTAAAAACACTAGTCTGCGCTTCTATCGCCAATCGGCTGAAGTCGATTCGTAAACTCACGTGACCCTTCTGAGATCTAACGACAGCGACTTCGCTCACATGCTATTTCATTGGAAGGTCGATGTCTGTATCAACATGGCAAATCACATCACTTTTTATGAATCGAGGCCTGCTTTTAAAACTAGTTTTTTGTCAACTATAACACTATTTTTTAAAACTAGTGTTATGGATGTATATTCAGGGTTCCCACTCTTTTTTTCGAACTAAAAATAAGTACTTTCTAACTAAAAATAAGGACTTTCTAAGCACTTTCTAATGATAAAATAAGGACTTAAAAATGAAACCGTATTATATAATTTAATACACGACTTTCGATCAAGTGGGATGCTCTTACAGATTAGTTAATTAAGAACAGTAGTATTTTAAAAAATTTAATATTCAAGTCTATTTTCTAAACATTATACACAAAATAATACCACACAAAAATGAGATTTTTCAAAATAATCCCAGTCTGATTTTTACAATCGTCAGCAGTTAGTATATGGGAATTTACGTGCACACATATCAGTTATATGCAAGTATATAAACAAATTATAGAATGGAGGCAGAAAGAAAAAACTTTTAAATTTACCACAATCTTCAACGTTTAAAAATTATTTGCTTAAAAAATCCTGAAATTAAATTATTTTTCAGAAAAAGAGTAGTGGAGGGTAAAATTAAAATTCTAATGATTGAACTAATGTAACTTTATTGATTGTAACAAATAAAATATATAAAAAAAATGAGGTATTACAAATATTAAAAACATTATTAAATTATTAAAAAATAAATAATTTTTAATCGGATGTGTTTCGTTTATATCTCTTCGCAGTGCATTTGCTTTTATAAAAACGGAAATACTTTTAGAAGATACTGCCTTAGTATAAAGTTCTGCTGAATTTTCCATATCTGTAAATATCAGTTTGAAAAGCTTTTTAGATTTTAAATAGTTTAGTTATTCTGTTTTCCTTTTTTTACTGTTTTCTAAACTTTTCTGATTTTTAATTTTGTGTTGTTCTTCCAAATCACGGAAATATATTTGCCTTGAAAAGACACAAACTTTCTCATTTTATGTGTTACATTTGTAGTATGAATATCATTAGAATTATTTACATTCTCATAAATGAGCCTCTGAGTAATTTAAGATTCTTCCTTTAAGTTTTCAACCTCTGATGATTTATTAACACTAAGCAATAAGGCATCACATTCTTCTCGTAAGCAGTTTTATCGCTGATCGGGTGTTAAAAAGAGGTCAGAAATATCTCTCTAAATTAAAAAGAAGTTACTGCCGCCGCCGTAGGATTGAAAACTCGCTTTTTTACCTCGATTCTCAGACGATTTCCCGAAAAAGAATAGATCACAAAATTGCGAAATTAACATGGTTTGTTCAAAATTGTACATGGAGCAGGATGGGGAAGATTTTTTCTGATGCGTTTTTTGTTTAGAGCTATTAGTCTAGCTGACCTAGTGAAACTCGCTGTGACGCACGTCCCAGAAAGACGCTTGCGAAAAGAATGTTGATTTGCGAAGCAAACCAAATGGGATTGCGTAGCAAACACTGGGGATTGGTGAGCGTAGGCGAGCAGGAGGCGGAGCCCCCTAGTAGTGAAAAAATTCTTCATTTGAAAACTGAATTTTGTTTTCAAAGGAAAATGAGCAGTTTCTAAGGACTATTGACGAAAAATACACAAGTTGGACAAAAATATGGAAACACCTAAAAAAACATGTAACCTTGCCTAATATGGTGTAGGAAAACCGTTGGCATTCAAAACAGCTTGCAGTCTTCTCGGAATGGAGAAATACAGTGCCTGTATGCTTACCAAGGGAATCTTAAGATTCCCTTGGCAAGCCTTGGCTCCTGCAAAACGTTGGCAAGTTCAGATAACGATGATGGCGGTGGAGAGCGATTACTCACTTTCCTCTCCAATGTAGATCACAAAAATTCAATAATATTGATGTCTGGTGACTGTGGTGGCCAGGGGAGGTGTGAAAAATCATACTCGTGCTCCGAAAACCAGTCCTGGACGATGTGAGCTGTGTGAACAGGGGCTTTGTCGTCTTGGAAGACACCATCACCATTGGAGGAACATTGTTTGTACCATGGGATTGACTTGATATGCCAAAATGTTCACATAATCCTTGACCTTAATGTGCTCTTGCAGAGTAATCATGGGGCCCACAGGAAACCACGATATGGCTACCCAAACCATCACAGAACCCCCGTCATGTTTCACTCTTGGCAACAAGCAATCTGTATTATAGGCTCGGGATGGCGTTCGCCAGACGTAAACTCGGTAAGAAGTGGGAAACTGTGTGAAACAAGACTCATCCGACCAAATTAATGTCTTCCATTGCTCATTAGTCCAGGATTTATGACTTAAACATCACTTTTTCCTGTTACAGGCTTTAGCATCACTGATGTATGGTTTTTGAATTGCAGCTCTCGGCCAGAAATACCCTGCTTATGAAGCTCCCTTTTTATTGTTTTGGTACTCACAGGGTTTGAGAGCACTACATTCATTTCAGCAGTAACTTTTGCAACTGTGGTCTTCTTATTTTTAGTCACAATCCTCCTTAATGATCGTCTGTCACGATCACTCAACACACACTTTCGTCCACGCTGTGATTTAACGGATGTTTTTCCGCTTTTCAAATATGCGGAATAAATCTTATACAGTACCTCTTGAAACACTAAACACTTCGGCTACCTTGCTTACGGAAGCACCCACCAGATGAGATCCAACAATTTGCCCACGTTCGAAGTCTATTATCTCTAACATGATGCAAGTACAACTTCACAGAACAGTGCCTCGACTGACCTGCGCAGCGTATTTACGACGTTGTATAGGTGGCGTCAGTAGGCGAAAACATCAGCGCCACCTACGCATTTCACTAGAATAAACATTTCTTTTCAAGATGCATTTCACGAGGTGTTTCTATATTTTTGTCCAACCCCTGTAAGTACTTCTAAGGGCTTTTAGAAATGGAAAGTCAAAATAAGCACTTTCTAAGACCTGTGGGAACCCTGATATTATATACACAGTTGGTTTCCTCGTTTAAATGCAACGATTTACTGTTTTTTTAATTGGAGAAAAGCGTTTAATTATACTGCTTGAAATAAACTGTTATTCCATATTATTTTTTTCTATTGAAAGCTATACCTGCTTCTCCTATAAGCACTAGATTCTCGGAAATTTCCCATTATCCAGTTCGCTCTGTGTATACAAATTATGAACTCCGAAGATTAATTTTAAGAGAATTAATTATCCAATATCACACTTAATGGCACGTCATTTTCTACCACCCCTTCAGCTACATATGAACACAGTTATCTCCTCCAGCAAAAGAAAAATTAGGAATTTTCCCACATTCGTAAAGCTATATTCCTCATAGATTCCCATGTGAAGAAAATATTTCACGAGTTCAAGGTTTTGATCTTACGGGACTGTTTTTAAAATATCAGTTTTCAGCTTACTTATATAAATATTACCCTCCAGTTTTGGTGACAAGTGACCTTGTTTTTGTATATATATTCAGGTGAAATAAAATACTGTAAAACTTAGGCTTTTATAAAAGTGTAAGGACTTTCAGCACATATTATTTTTAAGGTGGTCTTCAGCAAGCCTTTTTATGGCCCTATTGAATAAGTTATTTTGAGTGAAATAGTACGACTGTACTTTTTATGAAATTGCTATTACATACATTTTCGGAAATACACTTCACTTTCATCAACACGTGCAATGGACAGAAAATTAATCTCTACCGATTAAGTAAGGTCTTTTACTTTTCCAAATATTCCAATTCCTGGTTTTTGACATTAGAATCCCAAAATGTGTGACTTTGTATCTTTAAAGTAATGTCTTCAGATACGTATTTATCTGGTTGGGTTTTCGTTCTGCAGCCAGTCTACAAAAGGACTGATTAGAGATCATGTACATTGATTTCCAAAAATTAGGAAAGATCAAAATTCAGTTAAAAATCTAATTGGTAGAACTTTAATGCATTTTGGTGGAAGTATACATTAAATTAGTTATAGAAAAAATAACCCCTAAAATTAGCAACAACACAAGATTTAATTTTTATCAGACAATTCTAGATTACTTAGGACAAATTAGGTTACTAGGAGCTTTCCTCAAATTAGGTAACCTGAATTGAATTTTTAAGCAGTTAAATATGGAATGGTTAGGGACCTCTATCAGATATATAGGAACGACAGCGATGGTCCATTCTCATAAATTGTTTATTAATTCTGTACACAGCAATGACCATTTTTGAAGCAATGGGAAACCTCTCGCAGGTTTGAGTCGGCGGATGAATGCAGCAACATGTCTCCCTCGAGCATCCCCAATATGTTCACTCGGATTGAGGTCAGGGGATTTAGCAGGCTATTCCATACTTTCAATAGTCTCATCGTTAAGGTACTATTCCGAGAATAAAGCAATCATTTATAGCACATACGAGTACGTAAGGATGTACAACGTGATCAAAGATAACGTCACTAACTTTATGCATGAAGGTTGGTACCACATAGGGATATGTGTGTACATCTAGAGATGCCACTCCCCACACACTATGAGAAAATGAAATGTTAACTATCAATTAATAAGTTCATATTCGTTATTCTCCATCATTAATGATGCATCATATCTGGCAGTTTTAAACACTCCAGGAATGAAAAATCTATCTTTTACCTGTTAAACTTTGAGTAAGTTCCAAACTGTTGAAGTCAAACTAAAAGTTGCCGTTGTGACATTGTGAGAAACTCAGTTGTGCTTGACCTTTAGGAAGGATCACTTGCAGGGCAGGTACCTACGCCATGGTTTCATCGGAATGCCCAATATATTCCGATTTTTTATTTTGGGGCCAGCTGCTGTTTTTTCGCCACACGCTTTACAACTTGAGAACAGGTGTTTGTACAGATGATCTTCGATTGATTTTTAGATGCGGCAGAGCACGTTGGAGACGACGGTTAGAGAGAGAGCGAGCGAGAAGCAGTGGGCTGGACTGAGGTACATACATAGATGTTTGGGAGTAATGATGTAAATACTGTATATTTTCTAAATGTTTTTGGAATAATAAATATCGTAGCTGTTGGTTGTATTGTGTACTGTTTTGGGACGACACTACAACGTTTTTCCACTTTCAGCCAATGACGTGGAATAACTGCAAGATCGATTTTTCAAATTGCATTTAATGCTTACTCTAACTTTCGTACTTAGCACTCACTTGCTATGCTGTATCTTAGTTTGAAGCTCTTCAATAGTTGTTATTAATGTATTATAAGCAAACTGCTTGAATAAATATTATTATAGTGGATCTGAAACTTATTCTCAGCTATTACAAGAAGTTTAAAAAATGTCTTCTTCACTATTTATTCTTAAGATAGAATTTGGTCGTTTTATGGAGCCAGGGCAGTATTTAGTCAACCTGATACCAAATGCAGGACAGAATTTGATATTTTATAACTAAAAGAAATTTTATTTAAATAAAATTGGATAAAGTACACTATTTAGCTGAAGTTTTAACAATTTTTATTTCAATTTGCCATTGCAAAAAATAATAAATAGAAACTTTCGATTGATTGACACAAAAAGATGGTCCAATTAGCAAAACAAATTGGTATCCGTTTTTTGTTGCTCCCAATTACAATTTCTCCAAGGGAAATTTTATTTTTGTCAGTAAATTAGTTTGTTTAGATAAGATGGTAGTCCCACTGGAGCAACACAACAGGATATTGGAACAGGTCCAAGACCAATCTCTAAGGGAAAGATACGAGGACAATGCCTTGTAATTTAGATGGCGAGGTCAATGCCTGAACAGGCATCCCCACTCTCTAAATGTGGACACTACACCAATGAGATTTTTTTGAGGCCACGACAGATTTATTTTGCTGGACCAAGTTTCAAACTTGCAGCCCTCTGGTTGCTAATCCATTGCTCTTCCAAATGGGCTAATGTGACACAGTTCAGATAAAAGTACATAAAAACCCAAATCACACTTAAAGTAATGAATTATAATCAAGCTCCACTGTAATAAACAAACTTGAGTTGCAAAATTCTTTATTTGTATTTATCAAAATCTAAGCACTGAAATATATACTTGGCATATTTTTATACAATTCAACAAATCATAAAATTTTCTAAAAGTAGTCTTATTCATTCAAATGCATTTCAAAAATAAAATATAGCACATAATTTATCAATTTTAGCTAATTAGCTAAGTGTATATAAATAATTTTTCACATTACACATATAGGATGACCCAGGGTAAAAATAGGAGTTGGAAACTATTCTAAATGCTCAGGTGTATAACTAACTGTATCTAAGTGTTCAGGCATCAAAGCCCATATCAAACTAAATTTTATTTTTTTGCTGAAATATAACAGGATTTCTCAGTGCACAGAAAAAGGATATAAAAACGAGAAATCTGCCTAGAGGGATTTTCTTAATCTATATTTTAATGAGTAATCAAATATCAAATTTATGCTCAATTCAAACAATTTTCAGAAATTCCAGTATAACTTTCAAACTACCTAAAAGTTGGAGTGTTCTTGTTAAAAATATTATTAAAATTACTCCTTATTTCAATATTCAGTACAGAAGTAAAAAATCCTTTTAAACTTGACATTCATAGTTGAAAATTAATAAAAAATTTGTTATAAAATACTCCAATAATGTTTGCTATAAAAAATAACTCAAACTATAACATAATTTACTAAAAATATAGAAAAGACAAAAGTTTCAGTGAAATAAGTCAATCTAGAGATTATTTAGAAAACTCAATTTCAAAATTAGAAAATACTTTTAACAAAATTTCTAAAATTTTAGTGAGTTTATGTATTTAAAATAAAATTTGATAAAAAAAAAAAAAAAAAAGTTTTTTCACTCATCCAGTATCATTCACCATTACAATAAAACATAATATAACTGTTCTTAAAATGTGTATAGTTTTTTAAAAAAGGGCTAGTTTAAAAAATGATCATTAATACAGAAAAATATAACATTTCAGAATTAAAAAAAAAAAAAAACAATTTCAACCATCCCATAATGCCCTGGGTTACCATTCTAAAATTTAGGCACTTTCAAAACTGATATTGAAAATTTCACAGAGCTTAGCATTTACAAATCACAAGCAAAAGCCTCTGTTTATAGTACTACACACTGATTGCATCCAATTCAACCACAAATGAAACAGAAAATGAGTGCTTCAATATTAGAAATTTAAAACGGACGGCTGAAAAGCTGCATAATTCGTATGGCATTTAGCAGCATGTGTTTGGCACTTATATCTTCATCACTTATCTTGCAAAAGTAAAAAAAGGGCCATGGCACTTCCAAAAAGGCACAATATGAGATTCATCTATATTTAAGGGAAATTCAAAATTTTTCATCCCGGTTAAATACTTTGAAACCCCTGAAAAAAATGACATGATTTTATTCGGAGGCTTTGAGATTCTTTCTATATGGCAAAATCTTCCTTTTTCTATGGACATTTGTCATCAGTAGGCTTGATACATTCTTGTTCTTTGCTATGTGTCACTCGAGGATACAGCTGAAATTAAAAGAAAACACTTAAGTTTTTTAGAGTGAGGAAATTTTAATAACAAATGCAAAAACAATAAGTGTAGTTTTCAAACCACAAATTTCAACAATACAATCGATACAATTCAGTCTAACTGGAAAATTTCTTGTAAAAGGGCAGCTCACAGATAAAATGCAATACCGCCAGCTAATATCCAAAATAAACGGTGTGTACAGCATGAACAGCAGCTAGATGGTACAGTAGTAAGTCGATAAGAATCTTGAAGGTTCATAAGGATATCTGACAATGCCAATGGTCCACAAACCAAATGGCTGCCACCACCAACTTGTGTTCTTCCAACACTGGTTGCAGCGTTTGTTTTAGGAGGTTTCTCCCCTGATATGCCAATGTCTATTTGATGGAGCAAAATATGCGACTACAAAGACAACCCTTTGCCTATCAGAAGAGATCCACTTTTGGTAATGTTGTGCAAATTGCAGCAGTTTCTGATGATTAATCTTTGTCGGCATGGGAGCACTGAACACTCATACTGCAGAGTCCCATAATCAATAGGGTTCATTCCATAGGCATTATAGTTTGTTTGGGTGGTGAGTTGTTCAACTGTAGAGCTTCAATTTGCCCTTATACACCTTCACTACTGATATATACATGACATTAATGTTCTGCAGTTTCCATGTCATTTATGCGCAATGGTGCTGTTCGTTGAATCACTGCACACTTTAACCACAGCAGCATGCAAACACTTCACAAACTGCACTGTTTCAGAAACACAGCCACACTTGCCTTGAAAACCAATGATCATCCACTTTTTAAAATTTGATAAATCACATGTTTGATCCATGAAATAAATGGTTGATGTGTTTTGCAGAATGCCTACACCTCACCAGCTCCCAACGTATTTCAAAAGCTATGTGTTGTTAACGTCAAAAGTAGGCGGTGGTCAAAATGTAACTCTGTATTGGTTCCAGGTTGAGAAAACTTACTCAATTACAAAAATTCAAGTAAAAATAAGTAATACATAAAAAAATTTCAAAACAAATTAAGTATTATTACTAGGTCAAACACAAATTGATAGGCAAATATTTATTTGATAAAAATTTCCTCTCATCCACACTTACAAAGAACTGAAATTTAAAAAAAACTCAATTTTACCCTTTCACAAGACTGGGATACATGGTGCTTAGTAACTAGTCTCACCAGATGCTCAAAACACTTTTAGCTACTTGGGAGGACTGGTACAGAACCAGCTGACTTTCTATCCAGTCCATTTTTCATTCAAGACGGTCCTAAGCCACATGCTTCAACTGCCATTCTTTCCTTCATCCAACCAGTAATTTACACTAACACTGTTTTTTGAATAAGATAGAACTGAAAAGGTCAATCGTCTCAAAAAAGGTTTAGTTATTTTAGTTAGCATCCGAAGATTAGATTACAAGTGCAAAATGCAAAGTTTCAAACCATTAAATCTTTTTGACTTCTCTTATAAAAATAAAACAACTAAGCATGTTGATGTATGATATTTATGACCCAGCGACAAACATGATCCAGGACCCATCTTTTCCTAAATGGATTCATATTTTCAGACTATCTGAGCATGTAAATTTTCTGGACGAATCTGAAGTATTTTTTACATTCAGGGGTATGTTGATGTATGATATTTATGACCCAGCGACAAACATGATCCAGGACCCATCTTTTCCTAAATGGATTCATATTTTCAGACTATCTGAGCATGTAAATTTTCTGGACGAATCTGAAGTATTTTTTACATTCAGGGGTATGTAAGTCAGAGGATCAGCAGTGAAAGTTGATATCAGTGGAAGATTAAATAAAATGTTTAAAACATGTTTACCTCATAACAATCCATAAAAAAAATCTACATACCTTAAAAGTAAAGCAATCTTATTATCTATATAGATAAAGCAGAATTGGCATGTCTGTGCTTAGCACAAATCTACACTCAAGACCATCCACACCAAATTTGGTATTTATACTTTGGAGCCCTACAGGTATTGTACATGCTTTCTCTTAACTTCTTATGTCCTAGGTGTGCAGAAAAAGTCAAAAACAATTCGAAATTTCCTTAAAAAAACATTGAGTGCAAAATTATTGCTGTATGCAGCTCAGATTACCAGTATTGCTCGAAAAACTATTTTTTTCCAAACAAATAAAATTACAATAATATTTATGTAATTTTATAATAATTTATTTATTCATAATTTATTTAATAATAATATTTATGTTCCAACTGACATTTTATTTCTTCACATGATGTAAATAATTCATAAAACATTTGATTGATGAAGAGAAATTATTAAAAATATTTAAATTTACATAACCTACAGTTTGTACATGGTTCCCACACCCTTTATCGAAAAAAATTCAATTACTTTTCAAAACCAAAAATATATATTTCTAAGGACCTAAAATGTTTTATAATGACCTAAACCGAGGCATACACAAAAGTTCAGTAAAAAAGAACAATGTGAAAAATACTTTAGAAAAGACAATTTTTTTATTCTATTTTTTATATTACTGAGTCAAAAAAGAAAGGTTAGCAATTTTGATTAGAATTTAGATTTTCTTTTCTCACAGAACCTATGATTTTTTTTTGCAAAGTGGGCTTCTCGTCTCAATGCTAATTACCAGGCTACTTGCACACATATCGAATTTGGTCGTGCGATAAAATATTGTGCAGTAAATACTTTTGGTGGCACGAAGAGGATGGGACCGTGCATACACATGGTTCGATCAACACAACACAATCTCCATTTTGATGTCGTCCACTTCCACTACAACGCATGGCTGTCGTGGTTTATTTTGTTTGAGAAACAAAACAAATCAAAAGTTTTGACTGGTGTTAGAAACTTAGACTAGAGAATAAAAAACCCCTATCTTTGCAAGAGTGAAAATTTCAACGGATTTGAAATCTGTAGAACATTTTACACTTAAAAAATATCTTAAATGTGATTTCATTAAATTTTTTTTTTCAATTATAATTTTTATATGTTTGCAATAAGAATATATACGCATGTCAGGTTTCCAATGATGTTCTTACTGCTAAAGCTACGTTTTCCTGAGAAAGCGGTGTTGTTATCTAGCGGCAGTGATCTGTCAGAATGCGGCAGTCTTAACAGAGACCAGAGGTGTCAACTTAGACTGACAGAATACGGTGGAGAAGGGACGATCTAGACGTTGCATTATTAGTATATCACATGATGTCAAAGCACGAAACACTGGTTTCATTCAGAAGGATGCACCTGTTGTGGAGGAAACTAGTCTAGACAAGTTGCAACGTACGACAAAATTACACAATTATGTACTAGTTAAAAAAATCAAGTACTTTTCCCCAAATTACGTAATTTTCAAAGGCCCCTAGTTTGAAAAAAAATTCAAGGACTTTTCAAAGATTGTGGGAACCTTGTAGTAATGGAACACAAAAAGCCCAAACAAAAAACTCATTGATCATAAAAGCATAATTTTGCTCCTTGGTATCAGTCAACTCTAGAATTAAAGCTCAATTTTTTAGTTTGATTTATATTCGTGTTCATTGCGAGATGCTCAAACCAAATGAAAGTTCGTTATTAAGGCAATTTTTAGGCAAGTGGGTTACATTAAATTAAAACGGGAAGTCATGTTGTAGTTTAAATATATTTCAAAATTTTGATGCAGCTTTCCATTGCAAGCTGACTAAAATCAATTCAAATTTATATTTGTTTTTCATGTTTCATTGGTGTTCTAGAAAGCTGTGCTCCATAGTCAAGAAAACTACATCTATCACTCTAAATAGGTACATTGTTTCATTTTGAAACCAAATCTCTGAATTTAAAAAAAGCATCATAAAGATTTAAAATTAAATGTCTGCTAGAGTAAAGGCAATTTTATAAACAAGACTTTGTAGATCTTACAATAATATCAGTTAGTAATTTTGAAAAATTGAAAAGCTTTGCCTTAAACGACAGAAAGTCGAGGTTGCCTACTCTAGAAATTGTTAAAGAGAAAATTATAAATCTCATTATACCTTAACAAGATAGAAACCAAGAGTTACTTTACATGAAAGATATTTAATACAACATTGCATGTAATTCTTTTCGTTATTGTAATTGTTATGGGCATGTAAAATATAAAATCGCAAAAATTACTGGGGAGTCACTGATGTTTGCCACAGCAACTAAGTCTATAATCAGACATAATTTATAAATGAATACTGAACTAAAAAGTTGGAAGAATTTTATTCTTACCCCTAGTAAATTTCTAGGTACGTATCCTTCTTCATCTGATAGTCGTGACCACCACCATTCACTTTCTTCGTCGTCTCCTTTTCTTAGAACTGTCAGCATATCACCATCCTTAAAGCTCAATTCATCAGCATTTTGAACATCATAGTCATACACAGCATAAACTATTCCATTATTCATGACACCTAAGTTTTCTTGTAAACCTAAAAAAAAAAATGACAAACAAAATTTAAAGCTCCAATTTTTATGTTAAAAAATTCACACAGGAATCTGTAAGGAACATATCGTTGGCTTACAAATGAACCACATTAAGTAAAAAGAGTTCATGGAAAAGGGAAAAATTCTGCTTCCAAGGTTTCTAACTAAGTGTGCACAAGAAATCTAACCTCAATGCAAATAAAAAATAACTTAGTGGACTTTACCAGTCTAAAACCTTATATATTGAAATTTTTGACTTGATGTTGCACTAGTAAGCCAATGATACATTAATTATTTTTAAAGATTACATTATTGAAAAATTAAATAATTTATTCTAATTGAATTCACATTAACTTCATTCGGTTTTTCTGTGGAGCAGAATATCTTCCTATACACAATCTTTATTGCACAGCGCGAATGCGTAAGTAACAGGTGACTAGCTCACGTGACAGGTGACGTCAATAGCATGTAATTTGCATATGCACGCAGGTATGTGCATGCATATGCAAACATGAAAGCGTGCTTGTAAACATGGAAGAAAGGAACGTCCATTTTTGTCACATTTTACTATTTTATTTTTCAAAAGGTAAAAAAGAACTGACGAAGTGCATAAAAAGATTTGCAATGTGTATGGGGACGATGCCTTAACAGAGCGCATGTGTCAAAAGTAGTTCACCAAGTTCCGGTGATTTTGAACTCAGTGACGTGCCCCGCTCTGGCTGCCCAACTAAGATTGACCCATCCATAATAAAGGCTACCGTCAGTAAAAATTCATCCTAAACTGTACAGGAAATTACTATGGAACACAATATATCCCACACAAGCATAGAGAACCATTTGCACCAATTAGGATAAGTTTCTTGTCTCAATGTTTGCTTGCCACACGAGTTGACCTAACACAACTTATCTGCTTGTATTTCCATCTGTGACACGCTCCTTAAACCCCAGGAAAAAGATCCATTTTGAAGCAGCTTATTAAGGGTGACATGGTTCCCACACCCTTATTCAAAAAAATTCAAAAACTTTTAAGGACTTTTCAAAACCAAAAAAATACTTTTCAAGGACTTAAAATTTTTTATAACGACCTAAAACAAGGGATACGCAAAAGTTGTCAATTAAACAAAAATGTGAAATATATTAAAAAAAAAGACCATTTTTTAACAAAATACTGATAGTCAAATTATACTGATTATACTGATAGTCAAAAAAAGAACGGTTACCATCAATTTTGGCTATAATTTGGATTCTCTTTCTCACAGAAACTGATTTTTTGTTTTAAAGTGGGGTTCTCGTCTCAATGCTAACTATCAGGCCACTTGCTATCGATTTTGGTCGTGCGATAAAATATTGTATGATAAATTCTTTTGGTGGCACCAAGAAGAGTATGGGAGCTTACATCTCGTGTCCTTGCACAATCTCCATTTTGCTGTCGTTCACTGCCACTACAACAAACGGCTTTCGTGGTTTATTTTGTTTGAATCACAAAACAAAAACAAAAGTTTTGACTGAAGATAGAAACTTAGACTAAAGAATAAAAAAGCCCTATCTTTGCAATCATTAAAGATAGTGACAATTTCAACGGATTTGAATTCTGCAGAAAATTTTACACATGAAGACTATCTTAAATGTGATTTTCTAGGAATTTTTTTTCTAGGAATAGTAGTGAACCACCAAAACCAACCTCGAAGACAGGATTGTACCAGAGGAAAATTATGCTCTCAGTGTTGTGGGATTATAAACATATAATTTATTATGAGCTCTTGCTATAAGGCAAAACAATCAACACAGACATATACTGCTCAGTTAAGAAGATTGGACCAATCCATACATTCAAAGCGTCTAGATATGGCAAATCCTAAAGGAGTTGTCTTTCACCATAATAATTAGACTCCAATAAAGGACAGGGCAGGAATTGTAAAGACGGCTGGGTCATTTTGCCTCACCTTGCCTATTCTCCAGACCTTGCACCCTCTGATTATAACCTATTCCGATTGCTACAGAACTCTATGAATGGTATAAAGTTGGCTAACCATGGGACTCTAAAAAAGCATATGAATCAGTTTTCCCACCAGTAAACCTCATGCGTTTTATGAACGTGGTGTTATGAAGTTGGTAGAAAGATGTAGAAGTCAGAGAAGAATGGACAGTACATAATTGACAAGTAAGTATTTTCTGTGTTGGAGAAATTGATATCTCTCAATATTAAAAAGAAGTTGCAGCAGGATTGAAAACTGTGTTGTTTAGCTCGATTCTTAGATGGTTTCTCGAGAAAGTACGGATATGAAAAATACCAAATTAATATGATTTGTTCTTCATCGTGCTCCCTGGACAATTGTGAAGATCTTTTTCCGATGCGGCTATTAGTTTAGGGTTTATTAAGTGTCAAAATTGAAAAAGCGAAATTTCTTCTGTGAGTGAGCAAAACACATACAAATTTTCAGTCTTCAGCTGTGAATTTTTTTTAAAGAGTACCTCTCAATGTAATTTTTTGCAGCTTGTCAAGTTTTTATAGAAATTTCAATTTGATATCTTGAATTGCGATTTTTGAAATTCGGTGAGCATAAGCGAGCAAGGGGCAGAGCCCCCTAGTAACTCAAAAAAACCAAACTGACTTACTTGCCAACCCAATATTACAAATCCTACACAACATTAATTATGATTTATTAGTTCTCCTTTGTGTTTTAGAATCCTGCACAGCACTAAAAAAATAGTTTTATGCAATTTTCAGTTTGATATCATAAACCCTTTTGTTGCAATTTTAGTAGATTAACACAAAACTAGAGATTTTATATTAATTGAATATTACTTCTTAACATGCACTAATACTTATGTATTTTTTACTCACTGTATAAATACTCAGAGCACCCATCAAATCCTTCTTCATCCTCTTCACACTTTTCTGCAGCAGTTTCATGGTCACTAAGAGTAGTAGCAAAGATACACGCTCCTCGTTCCACCAGAAATTTTACCATTGGAAGATTGTTACATGAGGCAGCACAATGAAGAGGTGTCCTTTAAATAAAAAGTAAACATGCAGCACATGACTTCTGTAAGCTCTGTTGGTGATAGAGATGATAGCATACAAACAATATGGAGCTATAGATATAGTACAACCATCCAGGTCAACCGAACTAGGGAGGGAAACCGTTTCGGATGACGATTTTTTCAGTTAAGCCATGAACATCTGTTACTATGTATTTTGTATCTAATTACAGTATGTATTAAATTCTGAAATGTTTTGAAGGTCAAATGAATTCAAAACTCTCTTTGTAGGCCACACTTATGTTCTTTATTAAAGTTAAAATTACATTTTTAGCCAGCGAGCTCTTACCCTCACAATTATTCCTGTACAGTACAGCAAGTGTTTTTGGGTGTTGTCGATTTCAGAGACATTTCAGTTAACCCACTGGCTGATTATCCTGCGATTTTCGCGGGCAGGTGTTTTTCTATCTTTATTGAGGAGCGCGTCCCGCTTTTTCACCGTTTAACCAATGAAATAAATTACGTACAGTGTTAGACGTTAAATTTAGATTTTGGTCAACAGTTGTCGCTAGTCGTCCACTAAATTGCGTCATTTGAAGCTACTTTGTATTTACCGCTCTAACTTCGCGCCTTTGTTTGGCACCTTTTTCTAATCAGAAATGGCTGCTAGAAAACGTTCAGCAATTGACAGAGTATATATTCCTGATGATTTATCAGATTCTGAAAGTGATTTTAGTTTTGATAGTGATAGTGGTATAGATTTTTCGGACTGCTCCTAAGATAGCGATGAATCTGATCATGATTCAATAAACTCGCAAAGCGTTAGGCAGTGGTGCAAAATTAATATGAAGAATATTCCTCCTCCTCCTCCAGTTCCTTTTTGTGGAAATCCGGGAATTACTGTGCATATAGCTAACAATAACTTCTGACAGTTTAGTTTCTCATGATAAAAATCTATATAAAAAGTCTTTTCTGGAAAGAAAAAATGCATATTTCAATTCTCCAATATATATAGATTTTTACTATGCAAAAAAAAATACGATTTTTGTATCGATTTCGGTCTACAAATTGAGCAGTCAGAGGGTTAACCCCAGTTCGATTAACCGGGATTTAACCTGTATCTATAAAATATTCACTCACAACAGATGATTGAAATAAAAAGTAAAAAACACTTAATATGAATAGACAAAACTGATACTATTAACAAAAAGAAAATTCCTTAGTACACTGCTTAAAAAATCTAATTTATAGGATTTTTACTGTAGAATTACATCTTAGAATGGTCATAAATTAGTAAGCTTTGGTAAAGCCCTCTTGGGTAGCAATACATTGTGATATGCAGCATGGAGTCCTTAAATCCTTGAACAGTATATATTTGCTGGACATCTGGCTGTGCTGTCAAATCGCCTTATACAACTACTAGAGGGAACGGCTGTTGTAATTGAAGCCAAATGCACTTGTTGTCAAAATTTTACAACTGTGATACTCCATGAAGCACACAGCATCAAAATGTAGAAACATATCTTCCTGACACATTTTAAAATTTTCACAAAACTTAAACTTTACATTGCTTATAAAAGTATAACTGCACCAAATCACACACAGGATAAATAAAAAAGTTGATCTGCAAATACTGATTAACACATGCAAACACTATATTTTGCAGTTCAAATTTAAACTTTTGTCATTTTTGAACTTGTTTTCAAACAAATGCACTGAGTAAAATGTTGAATTAGTATGCAAACTCACCATCCATCACTGTCTTGAGCATTGACATCACAACCAAATTCAACAAGAAAAGTTACAACATCGACATGTCCAGCACATATGGCATTATGGAGAGCTGTAATACCTTCATCATTAGCAGCACTTGGATTTGGAACCTGAAAATGGACAGTTCAATTAATTAAATATGTTTTTAATAATTTAATTTTAGCCAGTTTTACTAAAATTTTAATAAAACTTAATTTTAACAAATTTATTGCATACATCTTGAGAAACTACGTACCGCAAATATAAATTTCAGTTAGTGTAAGAGAAAATAAATAGATTTGTAGGATCACAACATAAGCAATTCAAAACAAAATTGCTGTAACTGGTTTGTCTTACCTACTTTTAGTATTTAACAGAATTACTGTCATATGTTAAATGTATCATGACCAAGAATGAGCATACCCTTACAAGAAATAGAGAAAATATAAATGTTTTACAGTTTATTTGAGTTTGTCATTGTGAAGGAAGGTAGTAATTTTATAATACAACTAGTGTGGCAGCATTGACCCCGACAGTTCTTTTTGTGGGGTCAGGTGTGGTCACTGCTCACTAACCCCCAGGTGATTGCTACAAATTCCCATTTGGTTTGCGAATAGCCTATTGGATAACAGTCTCATAACGGCAATGCTCATATTTTAGGTGTCGATCTAATGTGAAGTTTTCCGCAGATTTTTAATCCGCTGAAATCTTTACTCTATCTTTAACGCTATAGGAGATAGAAAAAAGAACTACATAATTCCAGTTAAAACATTATTTATTTTTTAGTCTGCTGACAAATTGTTCTTCATTGCCCGTGGTGTGGTGTTGGTTTGGAATAATTTGAGTGCAAGAAATGGAATCTGTGATTTCTCAAACACAATCAAGGTCAAATTCATGTGGGGGAAAAAAAAGTTACATTTTAAAAATGATTTATTTTAAAAAAATCATATTTTTAGGCATTGATCTGATATGAAATTTTTCATTGAAATTTTTACTCTATATTTAATGGTGTTAATCTGATCTTTTATGCTGTTGCCCTTCTAAAAAAAAATTAAATTCCATTAAATTCCTTTTTAAATGTTCTAGATTGAATTTTAATATTCGGGCCTCGTACAAAAATTTCGGACTACCAGTGTGCCAAATCCCATTACTGTAAGTGCCATTGATTCGTCAGGAACTTGCACATAAAAACAAACACTTCATTTTATAATGGTAGAGATTATACCTTTATTTATAAGACAAAATGAACTATAAATCCAGATAGCTGATATTTTTTCTATCATCTAAACATCAAAAATAGTACAGTAATTTGACTACTGTTTCCAATAAATAAAAAAGCTCATACATTTCCTTACATAAAACTAACTGATTGTATCATTGGATTTGTCTCTCAACTGTAATTTTCTGCTACTTGAGCTTGCGTGGATTCAGAAACACTGAACATTCATGTATGAACCAGGATTCAAATCCAGTCTGTTGAAATGAGGGCTAAAACTTTAACCACTCAGCAACCAGGCTGACATAGATTATGTAAGATTTGCTTAATCATTATATTTTAATTACTTTTATGGAGATATTGAGACCACAAAGAGCAAATTATCTGCATATACTATTAGAATTCATGATATTAACAAATAATTTTAAGTTAAATAATGGAGCTAATAAAAAGAATAAGGAGAGTAAGCTAATAACTTATAAAATGTCATGAACTCTACAAATAATGCAAAGTTAGTCACTAAAGCAAATATTCAGTTTTCTCACTCTGAAGACTTTTAATCTTTAAAAAAAATCCCAGCCATTGCATCATAGATATTATCAATTAATTCATACGCAGTTCTGAACCTGTACTTGAGAATAAGAGTCATAAAACCATGAAATAGAATATTTATATTTTCTTGGGACATTGAAAAATTAAACAAAAAGCTTGGGAAAGAAAATAAGGATTGTAGGCATCAGAACTCTAAAGGGTGTAGTTAAACCCTCTTGAAATCTTCATTTTAAGTAGTGATAGTTGTCAGAAATATCTCACAAGGAATAGTTATCACAAGGAAACCAAATATTGTCAGCAAACATGAGTCAGAATTTTCAAGTTACAAGTTTTTTAGCTTTCCAGAAATGTGGTTATATTTAAGATTGGTTATGCCCACAAAATCTTTTTTCTTTGCATTAAAGTTAGATGTCTTCAAATATTAAAAACACACTCAATTAGTAAAATTAGTGAGTAGAATTCCCTCATCACGTTTTCTCACAATGACGCTTTTGACACAGTGTTTCACTTAAAGGGCAACAGTATAAACTTTTGAAGGCATTATTAGCTTGTATTAATGAAAGCACTGGGAAAAACTTCCTTACTTCACTAGCAGTTTTTCTAACAAGTTCCAACTCTCCTTCAAGAGCAGCATCTAGAAGTAAGGCTAAAGGATCGAAACTGACCCTTCGATAGCTACGGGCAGAATTCTCTCCTTTGAGGTTACCCTTACGCATCCTACGCTGAGCAGCACTTTGGAAGCTTCCACTGTCAATTTCAGTCTCAGCACCACTCGCATTGTTGGCTGGTTCTGAAACAGAAATGTTGATTAAGGCAAGTTTAGCAGCACCTTACTCAATTTACTGCACAGGGGTATTTTATCTTCATTAGTTAACTGTTAGTGTTTTTTGTATTAATAATCCTATTAATGGCCATGAAGAATATTCGATTTTTAATAAATCTTCTACAACAATAGGTCAGTTCGAAGTGATAACATCAGAAGCAAAAGGTATTATCAATTTGAAAAAGTGTTGCACAAACATAAAGAAATATGCTTTCCATTGAGTTTATTTTCCATCCTTTCTCAAATGAACAAATATACCCAAGTAGGAAAATACGTAGGAATGTATATTTTCCTTCACCATTTATATCATTCTTCATACAACTAAATAATCCTAATACTGCTGCATATCGACTAGATAATATTTTTGACTCTGTAAATATTTTTTAGGTGTACCGAGTGCATTTTCAATGTTATAAGCTTTCAATACTCTTACTCTTCATCTAATCTACATGTATTTGAGAAATCACATAAATTCTATTTGAAAATTCATACTTTATTATTCATCACCTGAGACCTTTATTGAGCAAAGATTGCATTTAACTCAGAGAAATAGATTTTTAGTAACATTTTCTTTTCAATTAGTGGTTTCTGAAGCCTGAGCAACTACTTCAATTTTATTCCATTCTCTCACTCAAAGGCCATTAAGCAGTTTTGGAGGCTAAATCTTATTTTTTTTCTGCACTGATTTTTGTTCACGAGATTTCTATTTTATTTCTGTAATCAGACTGTTGAAGAACTTCATAGGAGGGTGAGCTCTTCTGTGTAGTTTTAGCAATATTACGGAGCTCCATAGCTAAATTAGGGCACATGAAAAATAAGTGGAAAAATTGGCTAAATAAATCTCATAATTATTCATTTTTATCTATAGCTGTCATTCAACAATAAACTAATAATGCCGATATCTGTACCACATACATTTATGAACTACCCAATACATGGCCAGAACAGGGTCCCCACTTTATTTCAGAAATAAAATTCCCTGACTTTTCCAGGCAAATGTTCACAAAATTCCAGGTCGTACTTAGGCATTTCAATAACATTTTTAAGGTGAAAAACCAAGAAATAATTCAGCATTCAATAGCCAATAATTAAAAACCAATTTACGAATTATACACTGCAAAAAATAATACACAAAACCCAAGTTATTTTACATTCAAATAACTTATTCAAAAATATTCAACATATTTGACAAATCAATTTGTTATTAAATGTATCATAAAGCGTTAAATTCTTCAATTTAAGCCTGTGGATGAAAAAAAATTCTTTATCTGTTAAATATTAGCTGTTTCTTTTAAAATCGGTTTAAAAATTCTATTCATAAAATAAAGTGATATGAAACTGTGTATGAATCTTATTGGCTACTTTACTTCAAAGCATCTGAGGAGACATGATCAATCATTTTCCAGTTTATTGAGGTGATTTTCCAGGTTTTAGACGAAAATGAGTAATTTCCCCCGATTTTTTTGGACAAAATTAAATTTTCTGACAATTTTAGGTTTTTCCTGACCCATGGGAACCTTGCAGCATGTTGCCTGTGACAGTTCTTTTCGTGGGGTCAAGTGTGACCACTGCTTACTAATGCTCACTAAGTATTCATTAAAAAAATTTCTAGATTAAATTTAGAAAAATTGGTGCTGGACACAAAATTTGCAAAAAAATTGGGACTAATTATGTGCCAAATTTCACTATCATAAAAAAGAAAAATCAGTAACACTTTCCAACCTCTGGTGATTGTTACGCAATTGCAAAACCCTATTGTGTTTGTCCAGTGCGACGTTAATTAATTACCTACCTACCAAAAGCAATTTCTGGAAGATTCCAAAGGACGTAAAAGTCGTGACGTCATTGTCTAATGTGCCCATATTCGTATTGCAAAAATAAAACAGCTGCAATTGAAAAATTATTTATGTAAAGAAAATCAAATGTAAGGTACGATCAGGTGTAAAATTTTTCACAAATTTCAAATCCGATACAATTACCGATCTTTCAAATTTTCAATCCATCTTTAACGAACCTGATTTTACAAAAAAGAGCTAAACAATACAAGTCGAAAACATTTTTTTTGTTTCCATTCACTTGAATTGTTTGTGTGCAGTAAATAAATCTGTGACCTCTTTACACTATTTAACAATCACAAAGGCCAAATTTGTATTTGAAAAAATATAAGTTACAATTGAAAAATAATTTTTAAAAACCTCTTTTTATATATTGATCTTAAAATTCGGATGTCACACAAAATTCATAAAAAATTAGGACTACCTGTGTGCCAAATTTCATTACTGTAAGTGCCATATATTCGTCAGGACATATGACACTTACATACAGATAAACACTTCCTTTTATAACAGTAGATATGTTAAATTTATCAGTTTTACTAGCTGCAACACATATAAACTAGTTATAGAATTAGTGAAATATATTAGTCATAACTCTTTTATTGCCAGATAAGCTACATTAAAATTACTAAGATTCAAATACTTTCTCGAAAAATTAGTAAGCATCTTTGAAAGAAAAAACAGTTCTTTTCGTGGGGTCAGGTGTGATTCACTGCTCACAATCCCCCAGTGATTGCTATGAATTCCCATTTGGTTTGCGAAGCTGTTGGTTCCCATTTGGTTGGATAATAGACATGGCATTGCCCGTGGTGTTGGAAGGAAATTGAAATGGAAATTCGTAGACTATTGGAATGAATTCCCTGCACATTCCAATTTGGCGTGATTCGCAAACCCAACTATGATTATTATGAACTATGGTTTGCTTCACAAATCAACACCAAGGGCAATGCCATGATGGCCTCAACATTGTCAAATGTGGCCAAATTCAATAACAGCCATCATGGCGTTGCACGTGGTGTTGGTTTGCAAAGCAAACCAAATGGAAATTCGTAGCATATTGAAATCAATTCTCTCCAAATTCCAATTTGGTTTACTTTGCAAACCAAATTATGAACTATGCTTTGCTTCGCAAATTGGATAACAGCCATAACAGAGTTGACTGTGGTATTGATTTGCAATGGGAATTCAATGTGACATCACCATCTCTTGTGAAAATATAAATATTTAATTAAAAAAATATTTATTAAAAGGAAATCAAACATATAAAGTATCTATCTGGTGTCAAATTTTCTACAGATTTCAAATATGTTGAAATTTTTAATCTATCTTTAACAATCAAGATTTTACAAAAAAGAACCAAACAATGCTCGCCAAAATGTTTGTTATTTTTTTGCTCTCTTCTGCTGAACACTTAAGAGGGCAGGAAATGTAATGTTTATTTTTTGAATGTCACAATCTCTGGCAAAAATATAAAATATATTAACTTTAAAATTTTTATTTATTTAAAGAAAATCCTATTTTTAGGTATGGATCTAATGCGAAATTTTCCGCAGATTTCAAATTCAATGAAAATTTTACTCTATCTTTAAAGGTCTAGGAGATAGAAAAAGGAACTAAATAACTCCAGTTCAAAGTTTATTATTTGTTTTTTATCCTCTGCTGGAAAAATTATTCCTCCACACAAAATGAAAACGGAAACAAAAAATAAATTTAGAATTGGATCTTCTATGCTGTTGCAATCAATAAAAATTAAATTTCATTAAATTCATTTTAAAATATTCTAAATTGAATATTAAAATTCGACACGACCCCAAAATTGCAAAAAATTCAGACTACCTGTGTGCCAAATCCCATTACTGTAAGTGCCATAGATTCATAAGGACTATCCGTGCAGAAAACAAACACTTCCTTTTATAATACTAGAGATGTAGGTCATTCTTCATTTAAATTTTAACAAATTACAAAAACAAAAATAGGTAGAACTCACCAATATTTTCAGTGCTTATTTCTGGCTGAGAAGGAGCTTCTTCACAGCTGTCGTCAATGTTTTCTTTACTTCCAGTTATCAGTTGTTCATCCAAGCAAGGTTTCGGTGTGACTGCATCAGTGGATTTCTTCGCTACATCAGTGGCTTCAATTTTAAGAGGAGCTACTTCTAATACAGGAATATTTCCATCCTCATCATTTGATTCCAATGACTTAAATGACCTGACGGATGCAACTTCTTCAGATGAATGTGGAAGATAAGAGGTTTTGAGATGGGTGGTGACATTTGATTCAGTGGCTTTACGGAAATTTGTGTTAATTACTGGTTGAACTTTTAACTTAGGTGGCTCTAAGCCAGGTGTTTTTCTTATTGTTAAGGGTTTTGGTTTGATGGGAAGTTGTCCAGCTGCCGACTTTCGTTTGGGAACTTCGGACTGATCTGAATTTTCGGATTTGCCAACCTCTTGATGTGTATTAGAATCTGAATGTGATGTCTTTTTAAAGTATGTTGCAATTTTACTTTTTGAAGTTGGAGCAGCTTCTTGCACACTGTCTTTATTATTATGATACCTATTGCAAGAAAAACAGAAATATCACACATAACACCAATGATTAAAAAACTATACTTCTAAGGATTGAAATTTGAATAGCAAACATTGACGCAAGTTGCATAATATTACATAAATGATTATGAGTTTTAAATTAAATGTGAAAACAAATCAAGCAAGGAACTAATTGTTAATAAATGTATTGCTTTTCTTACAATTTTTGTTAACAAAATATTTTTCATCAGATCTGTTAGTCATCAAATCACTTAAGCAGGGGTTCACAAACAAACAGCCAACATAAAATTTAAGAGAATAAAAACAATTTGCTTCACAAATTTAGCGAGCAAATAAATTCAAATAACAAAATGTATGAAATATTAGAAAAACTTAACAGCAGGGCATTTGATGAATTAGAGGGAATGAACTACATGAATGCATGTCAAGCAATAACAACACTCTAACATGCTGACATAGGCACACAGCAAAAACTAGCATTTTATTTTTTTTTACCTAGGAACACATTGGTAATACAGCAATCGTTCCCTGTAGTTGCTGAGAACAGAAAATTCAAATATTGAACAAACAGTAAAATACAACTAAAAAACAATTGATGTTAGCAATTTAAACATTAAATTACAGGTTTTTACTAAGTGAGAAAAGATATATCTTAAGAATGCTTAATAATGTATTCATCTCAGATTCATTCTATGGGTTAAGGGAAAAAAATTTGTTGCTTTAATTTATTCTGATTAAATTTTGATAAATCACAAAAAGTTGTATATTCAACTTTTAGTAGCTTGTAATTCCAAAATGTAATTCGTGTAAATGTAAAACAAGTATACATCCAAAATCAGGTTTTAAATCAGTTTATGCAGCACATATGCAGATTAAAATCAAGTGATTTTAATCAGCAAACGCAAAAACTCACGATTTAAATCAAACAAACTTTTCCTTAATTAAAGCTTGATGATATTGAAAATGAAACGACCAGAGACAGAGTACATGTTACTTTAGGTTAAAAAACTTGCCTTCTACTCAACAACATCCATGTATTCGTTCATAACCCAGAGGGCCCCAACCGACCCATGGGTTATAAGGTTCAATCAGAATAACATCCAAAGAATAACCCATATTTTAACTAAATATCATTGGCTTCGTTATTTAACTAAAGATAATAGCATTGATTGGGATGCATTGTGCCAACATGGAGATTTTAATAAGGGTCTTAGTTAAACACCATTTGCTCCATATATAAGGGTATGGTTGGTTGGGTTTTATGGTGCAAGGACCATATTTGACAATGCTGCACCAAAAGCAAGGCAGATCACTATAAACGTGTTAGAAACCTTTATACACCATTACCAATATTATCTGTATATTTGTAATGTTTATCCCTAATGTTGGAAGGAACCAGGTCCAGGTCTTCAAAATATTTGGAATTAGTTAGGGTCCCTAGAACTTTGCCCCTACTGAAAGTGACTTAACCTTTAGACTACGGCCGGTACAGCAGTTGTACCTTGAAAGTTATAAGAATCTCGCTAAGAATGAATAGTGCCAGTTATACCTATAGCAGTAGTCAAAAGTTTCGAATAATGGCATGCGTGATTAGCAAAGAGGGCAGATTGTAAGCGGGACCACCAACAAAAATCCATTGAATTTTGGCTAAAAGTGGGGTTCTGTATAAGATTTGCAAATTTTAAAATTTATTAAATTGTAGTAATTTATACAAATTGCATGATTATACCACTGTTTCTAAAATGTCACATTTCTGTGTTATTGCTTATAATTTGACCTTGTAAGCACACACATTTCTATTTATTTTAATACTTGCTTTCGAAGCTTTAGCTGCTAATAAATCTTTTACATAAAGAGGAATAACCAAAAATATGTATATAAATTAAACCATAGCTAGTAAAAAAATATATAGTTCATGAAGTCAAAGAAATTTACAAATAAATGTATGATATACTATTATGAAAAACGCAGGGAATGGGGTCACAGGCAAAAAAAAAAGGCAAAACCTTAAACCCCAAAGAAATATGTGATCACAATGCGTTCTCCACCATCCAAAAAAATTCTGGCTCTGCCCTTAGATTTGGCCTAAAACTATTAAAACAAACTAAGCTATATTTGATATTTTTAGGTCAAACATAAAAAGACAAGAAATTAGTACAATGTTATACAAGGATTTTTCAAATACCCAGAAAACCCCACAAAATCACAGGTGGGCTGGGTTTTTGCCAACTCCAGTGATTAGTCATATTGGTAATTGTCCCTTAAGTTTGGGGTCCTGAGCAGTATCATAAAACTTATAAAGTGTTCCAAGAAGGTCAGGCTCCTATTGCATGCTTGGTGTAGGTATTTTTTTTTAACTTATTCAATTTAGTTTCTAATTGGAAATAGTAACCTCTCCCTTTGGAGGGGACAAGGGGTTTAGGACTCAAGGAGTTGATGCTTGTGTTGAGAAGACAATGACAACTAACAACTAACCAACAAATATTTCCTTTCTAGCTGAAATCTGTTTATCGGCAGAGGGCGAGGATTATACATGTAGCAGTCCATACACCAAAAAGTTCTTTGATATAATTTTGACATACTCTCCTCATCAAAAGATTGAATATAGTCGAATTGATGCTCTCTCATGTCATAATTTGCAATCGCTGATAAGGAATCAGCACTATTTAATATTTGTTATCAGTGTTACAAAGAGAGTACTGGGTACCCCCTACTTCCTAGCTTTTAAAAATCCCTCTTGAAGAAAATCAACTAAGCTTAATTAAGAACATCCTATTCGCAAAAGCAAAATATACATCTAATTATCATGCCTGTAACAGTGAAATTTCCAGGATAGCATTGTTTTTGTAAAACAGTTAATTCCTTTGGAATGGGGAAACTCATATTTTAGTGCTTGTGACAAGGCATTCATTATTTACTCTTACTACCAATGTCACTTGTAGAAAGAATATTTTCAACTAGAAAGTTTAACTTGTAGAAAAAGTTTTAACACACAAGTAGCAGTAAATTGAGTAACAAAACAGGCTGGAAAATTAAAATTGATTTAACTATGATTTATAAAAAAATATTGCAATTTTTTTATCTCCTCTTACTGAAACATTTAATTTTTAGCATAAAACTAAAAGCATTATGTGTGGACTTCAATCAAAAATAGAACTCAAGTGAAATAAAAACAAGGCCCAAGGATAATTTTATTTTAATCATTCAAACATTTGTTGTTTCCTAAACCATCCTTTTTATAAAAGTTTAACAAAGCGTAATACTATCTAAAAATTAAATAGTGATTAGCATGCCTCATGTCTAACAAGTATAAACATACAGGTGAAATATATAAATTAAAAAAATAATAATCTGATTTAAATAAAAATAAATGATTTTTTTTAAATATCACAATTTTTTTTTACTTATATGTAAGTAACCTCATCTTAAGGTGCATTGTTATTTTTATAGTTCAGCAAAGGTAGAGAGAAATTTCAATTTATATGAGTACAACAGTTGTTTTGTTATCTTTTTATGGAACATCCTTGTTGTAACAAGAAAAAGTCTAATGATATCATATGCAAAAGAAATGAAGTTGCATGTCAAAAACCTTTTCTACTAGCAAGTTAGATACACTTTTTAAAAGCATGAGGTTACAAACATGCTCAACTATTTTTAAAATTATACATTGTATTAATCGAATAAGTAAAGTAACACAAATGGAAATTACCTTATTGCATTCTTGTCATTTTTAGAAGATTTGTTTTGTAAAACAGATAATGCAACATTCAGAACATCTTTCTCACTTGCATCTTTTTCTTTAGTGTTGAGCAAAGGTTGTCGATTGATAATCATAGGTTTGACTGGCAAGGCTGGTTTAGGTGGCACAACAGGCTTATTGGAGCGAGAATTAAGTGGTTTTGTCTTTTCTTTGTTCTTTTCAGGCATAAGATTATCTGGAACATTATCAGCAGAATTAATACCACTAATGTTATTATTAGTAGAGTCATTATCTTTTAAATCCTGTTCCATCTGTACTGTTCCTGTATGTATAAGGTTGTCATTTTCCTAGAAAAAAATTAGAATTTTGTGACTATTGTATAAATAAAAGAACAGAACACTTTAATAACTAAGCTACAACTGAAGAATTTTTTAGAAGTCCCTCTACAAAAATTAGAAGAATGTCATTAAAAGTACAGCTGTATTTTTCATGTTGATTACGCTTTAATACTTCATTCTAATTTGAGAACACAGAAGCATTGTACATATGCATACTATCATATGCATAAGTATTCAATAATTCCAACTTCACACAAAAAATATTCCAGAAAATAAAAGAAATACTAAGTTTTTAGCATATTAAAAAAACGTTTACAGAAAAACATGCTCAGTGTTAGTTATTTCTATATACAGAATGATTTTAGGTTAAAAATTATTGCTGTTAGTTATGTTTTAGAAGGAATAATTAATGTTAAGAGCAATTGGAAAACACTATCAACGTTGAAGAAAAGTCTCAAGTAACATTGAGAGGGGGACTGCATCCAAAAAGAGTAATGATTTGCATATGGTGGGACTACAAAGGAATTGTTCATTATGAATTGTTGCCACAATATCAGACAATAAATTCAGAAGAAAAAAAAACAGTTCTTAAATGCCAGTATTAAAAGCAGAAAACGTAAAAAGTGGCCACAGCTGACCAATCGTCGAGGAGTTGTCTTTCAGCATGACAATGAGCAATCCCACATTTAGCTGAATGTCAGACAAAGACTTATTGAGTATAGCTGAGATGTTTTGTGTCACCCCCATATTCAACAGACCTTGCCCCTCAGATTTTCACCTCTTCAGGTCACTTAAAAATTATCTGAATGGCCTGGAGTTCAATTCTTTGGAGACTGTCACACAGCACCTCAATAACTTCTTTACAAATAAGCCCAATGATTTTTTTTTAAGAAAGGAAAGATGGCAAAAAGACAGAACAAAATAGTGCTTATGTGATTCAATAATATATTTGTCAATATATTATTATGTTTTTGTACTGCTTCGTTGGTATTTATCATTAAAAAAATGCACAACTTTGGATGACCCAATGCATGGGAAAATGGTCAGTTTAAACTTAAGCAGCAGCTCAGAATCAATAAATGCCCTTAGCATAACATAAAACATTTAATAACAGTCAAAAGCAAATCCATGGTTTCGGCATAGTGTCGAAAACATTAAATAGCTACTTACAGGAGAGAAAATGTAGAAGAATTTTAGCAGCTTAAAAAACAAAGCTGAAGTTCAAACAAAAAGCCACAAATTGAAGTTATAACAGATACATTTAAACAATTTAAAAAAATTCAGAACAAATAAAAGGACTACATTTTAGTTATAGTGGGGTGCAAATCTGCTTTTGCTACAAAAGTCGAATTCAGAGTCGGTAAGATTTCAGCACTGCAAAGGAAAATAAAATTACACTTTTCAGCTATTCTTTCATGATATACATGAAATCTGTTTCTTTAAGTAAACTTCATAAAGCACTTTTTCAGGCAACTTGTCAATTTGATTCCAATATCATTCTTTAATCGATTGATTATCCCAAGATGCAAAATGCCGAATTTGGTGCCCCCCACACACACACACATTGAAAAGGAAAACATGAAATATATTTTTAGATACAGAAAATCCGGAGTATAAGCTCCAGGTATATTACATAAAAAATAACAAGAAATTGCAAGATACACTAAAAGAATCAGATACCTACCAAAGGATATGAGGTTTCACTGCTCTTATCGAGGGACGGCTGATTATCATCTTTTGATAATGAATTATTCAAGTTGTATGCATTATTATATGGCCGAGGAGCTAGATTGCACATATTTGAGGATTTCACAGCAGACGAAGGTACGATTTGTTTGTTAGAAGATAAAGAGTCTAAGCTATTGGGCCATGAATCATCTTCTGTTGATGATGACAAAGAGTCTTCACATTTACCTTTCAGAGTGAACTTTGTGTTATAAGGTAGAGTCTGATATTTTGGATCATTTTTGGTTAAGCAAAATTCTCCAAGGTCACCTTTGTGAGATCCATGAAGCTTAGCAGCCATATCATCTTGAGTATGTTCTGGTTCTACGATTTCACGGTGTAAAGGTTCAACTGCAACAATAGTAGCAGCGTGAAAAAGACCATTGTTAATTATAGAGCCACTGAAATTTCGTGACAAAGTGGCACTGTGAATTTGGGCGGCAAGTTGTTCATTTAGAAGGCGTTTACGGTGAAGGCGCTGAGTAAGCTCATTTATTTTCTTATCTAGTACAGATATATCTTGCTGGCGGAGGGCTATATTTTCACGTTGCTGGCAAATGTAGTTGTTTTGTTGTTCAGAAAGTTTGGCTCGATACTAAAAGAAAACATTTATAAATTAGTTAGGTATCCTTTAAAGTGTAAGTTAATACTTTAATATCAAGCATGGGAATAAAAAGAAAATAATCAGTTTGCACATTTAAGAAAATAAAAATATTATTAGTTTTAATTTTGAATTACAAACATAATGCAACAAATGTTGTTAGATATTTATGTAAAAAATCTTTGTTACTTTAAGATTTAGTCAAAATCTTTTAAAGGCATTAATGAAGTATATTCAGTCAAATAACCTGCACTTTATTTACAAAGATACTGGAAAGAAAATAAACAGTAGGTCACTCGATTAAAACAATAGTGTAAAAATCTTTTATAACCATCAAAAAGTTTGTTTTTAGAGTAATCTGCTTTATCCAGATAGTTTAGTCACAATTTCTAAAGCAATCTCTTATTGTAAATGAAAAGTTACACATAGAACATAAATTCTTTTTACAACTGATAATAACTATACTGAGAATAATCCAATGAGACCAGTTGACCTGATTATTTTTAAGATGGTTGAGGTATTAGTTTGAGACAATTTGAAAATATTTCATTCAAAAAGATATAGTATTTTACCATGTTCCACTAAATTGTTTTTGTAATAATTTTTTTTATGGAAATTAGAGGTTCATCAATACTTCTTTAAAGTGACTGGCAAGCAGGTAAGTTTGGTAAATTTTTGGTTGCTCATTATAGGGTTATTCATTCCATGCAAAATGAGCAAATTGGCCATGGCTGACACATCACCGATTTTAATGAAAATCGCTTTGCAAATAGGTCACAAAAAGTAATGTGTGTGTGTGTAACTACTTTTCAAAATACAAATATTTTTAAAAGCAAAATAAAGAACTCCAATTATCCAGATCAATTGGGAACAGACCCATCTGGATAATCGAATATCCAGATAATAGAATAAGTCACGATGAAACGGTTGTTTCTTAGTAAAAAAATAGAATTTTGCTTTAGAATGTAATGTAATTTAATGAATATGAAAACAATTTTGTTTACATTTTGTACTTACATACTGTATTAAAATATATCATTGCTCGAACATATCGGTCAAAGTCAGTTGCTTTGCTGTCTTCACTCGTTTTTGTGTAGCAAAGACTTGCATGCACCTGAGTCAAGTAGCTGTAGATGGTTGCACTCGGGCTGCAGGTCTATTGATTTTAACCGCTGTGCCAAGGCAATCAAACGCCTTACTAGCTGACGGTCCTGCGTCTGGTTGAGTAGCAATGTCGTCGTCATCTACCGGGTCATCAATGAGTTCTTCTCAAACTTTGAATGAGTTCATCTTCACTGAGAATTTGGAATCCAGGATCTAAAGAATCACATACCAGCCACTCGCCTACATCCTTTACACTGCACTCGGAACATCCAGGAATTTTCACTATAATGTGCTTCATGTCCTCAACTGCCACTTCATCTTCTTTGTTTTTATCATTTACTGATAAAAAACATTTAAAATGCGGATTTTACAGATTTAATTTTTTTCTCAAAGCGATCTGGATAACTGGAGTTCTACTGTATTAGCAGAGTTACTTCTAAAGTAAAAAAACAGGAGATTTCCGTAGGAAATCAGGAGAAATTTTATCGACATTTCATAATAATATCATAAATAAATTTGATGTGATAAAAAGTATAATTTCGCAATAGTGTACAAATTGTTCCTCGCGCAGATGCACAGAGATCCAACATAATTTATTTATCTCTACTATTATAAAAGGAAGTGTTTGTTTGTCTGTTTCTTGCCGCAAAATCCTGACGATTCTATGGCACGTACAGCAATGAGATTTGGCACACAGGAAGTCCAAATTTTTTGCAATTTTTGTGTCACTGCAAATTTTAAAATTCAATATAGAAGATTTTAAAATGAATTCAATAGTTTTATTCTCTACCTGGTTCTTCAAACGCGTTTCTCCGGACAAAGAAGAAACACCCGAACCTGGACCTTTTCTACCCACGGGACCTTGCCATCAGCCTTTGGAACCATGCCAAATTTTTTTCAACCCAGGTAACACAAAGAAAATTATTTTTTTCATTTCCGCTTTGATTTTGCGTGGAGGAATGATTTTCCAGCCAGACAATAAATCTTTTAACTGGACTCACTTAATTCTTTTTTCTATCTCATAGACCGTTAAAGATAGAATTAAAATTCAACGGATTTGAAATCTGCGGTTAATTTCACTTCAGATCGATATCTAAATATATAATTTTGGTGGAGTGGTAGCATCCGCAACGTTAGGCCGCCAAAGCGATTGTTTACGCCAAATCAAGATGGCGGCCGATGTAAGCAATTCCAAGATGGCCGCCATATACAACGTGAACCTTTGCATACAGTGCATAAATAATAATAATAATTTGTTTAAAAATTAAGAAAAAAGCAATATAAATTTCACTTGAAAATTTTCTAATATTTCAGTCTGGTTTTCTCCGAACATGTACGCAATTTTGCGTCAATTTCATCCTAGTTTTGTCACTTAAAAAAAAAAAATATTAAATAAAAAAAAAATTATAAATTAAAAAAAAAATAATAATAATAATAATAATAAAAAAAACGTGATTTTTTTAAAACGTCCGGATTTTCATCAATTTTGAATTAGAAACTTTGCAATGCATAGAAAATTCAAAACAAGAAATCTTTTTTTAATAAGGTAGTTCTTTTCTGTGATCATAATCCACACAAAGGTTTTTGATGAGAAACCAAAAATCTAAAAATTCTTCTGCTATCCTAAAGTGTGAAAAAATATTTTTTCACAATTTTTCTAGCAATAAGCATTATGTGAGCAACTCAATGGGGATATTCCAGGTTATAGAGCCATATATGGAAAAGCAAGACAAATATTTTTATTGTAACGACTTTACAAGAGGAAATTGTTTTTTAGAGAAGTCAAAGCGTATTGCGCTTAAGGTTTCAATGCGTTTAAACCAGTATACCGGGAGAAATTTGTTTGTAGATAAGTCACAGCGTATAACGCGCGATCCCCGCCTGCCGGCTACCTCGCCGCCCCTCCGGGGCCGGCGAGGACCTTTCACCGTTGGCTTCCATGCGTATAAGTCACCGTATTGGGTGCCCACCCAAGCATAGTCCAGTGTTTGTAATATAACCAAAAGCTAAACAAAAATCAAACTTACCCTCATAGCCGGGTCCTTGAAATTCTGACAATGGTTAACAGTCATATGCTCAAATCGATAACCCTTGAACTCTTTGTCCTTCGGGTATTGATACCAGCATATGACTTCCAATAGTCAGAAATTTTTGTAGTTCCTTGCAAAATTCAGCTCTGAATTACCTCAGCCAAAACTTTCTGGTTCCTATTTTTCACCTCAACCATAAAACATTTATCCGTCCCTCGTTCAAGTCCTCCAAACACCCATTTACCCTCCAATTTCTTACTCCTGTTATACTTTCTTTTGCCAAATTTTTGTCCTATCTTTCTACATTTCCACTCCTACCTATCACCAGCATCCTTTCTCAATGTTAAAATCATATCATTCTCACATGAAAGACATTTCACCTTCTTCCCAATCAAGCTACTACATGTTAGCAAAAAAAAAAAAAAAAACATTTTCTAACGTTCAATAACACTATCCACTGCTATATCAAATCAACTAAGGGGAAATGAGCAACCAAAAGGGGAAAAAAATTCTAAATTCCAATCTGCAATTTCAAAAATCAAATTTAATCCAAATTTTTTTTCGAAATTTTAAAAATTTAAATAAAGTGACAAATTTAAAAAATTGTAACTTACAATCTGCTTTCCAAACTTATCCTAAAAATTTTGAAAATTAATTAAACAAGTCGATTTTATAAATCAAGAGCAAAATTCATATGCACCCAACAATTTCAAAGACTGTCTAAATTTTAATTCCGTTCTACATTAAAAATAAAAGTGGAAAAGCGTATTTTCTTCCTTAACCAATCATGAGACCCGTTTATTATCGTCAGGAGAAAATATCTAGGGTTGCCTTAAAACTAAGAAAAACGCGAAAACGAGAAGGTTACCACAATTGGCAATACATCGCTCGAAAGTTGTAACGTATCGGATACTACATACCATCCATAATTTTCTTTAAATAAATAATTTCTTATATTTTCGCAGGAGATTGTGACGTTATGTAAAACAGATTGCATCTTCTGCCCTTTGCGTAAAAAAAAATAAAATAATAAAAAAAGATTACATTTCCTGTCCTATTCCATTTCAGGGAATGAAAGCAAAAAATAAAAAACATTTTGACTGGGATTGTTAATTCTTTTTCGTAAAATCGGAATTGCTAAAGATGGATTGAAGATTTCAACGGATTTGAAATCTGCGGAAAACTTTACACCAGATTAATAACTTACACCACAGGCACGGGCTAGCCACTCAGTGGCTAGTATAACATAAAAGTAACATTATTATAAGAGAAATCTTATTTTTAACCAGTTCTTTTTTAAATGGTTTACAGAAGGCTAAGTAAATGAAAATAAATTAATTAAATACAATATTCTTATTGATTCTAGAAATAGATATCTGTAAAATGAACTTTACCAGCAATTCTCTTCTTAAATTTTCCAATTCAGAAGCAGTAGATGATGGAATGCAATTACTTCTGTTTCTATTATTTCGAATTTCATCCAATTGTCGGTTAAGCTCTTCAACTTTGTTAACAGCAAGATTTAGTTCCTTCTCCTTTTCACTAAACAATGCTCTAATTGAGTCCAGCTCAGTACCTGCACACCAAAGTATAAATTAAGCAATTAAAAAGTAATTTGTGAAAACAGATCAACTAGCAAATAGAATTTGTTGCATACTTTTTAAACAGTGAACTTAATGTTTACAAGAAATGTATCAAACAACAAAAATATCTTTTGATTAGGGCATGGATATTAATTTATAAGGAATCAGTCATCAGTTTATGTTAAAAAGGTCCACTTGAAAACAAATGGAAGGTGAATTTGAAAAAAAGGGAAGAGTTTTATAAATAATTGAGTAAATTAAACATATAAGGATCTGATATTTTTGCAACTTGGGGATATATGTGTCTGAAATCTTTTGGCATAAAAGAAACTTTATTTTCAAGAAAAAGGTAAACATGGTTTTGATTCTTCTTTCAAATTTAAAAGGTGAGACAATATGGCAATGGATTAATAGCACACAATTAAAAGGTAAAGTAGTAATTATTTTATTATCTAATTAATTTTTTCTTTTAATTAAAATTGCAGCTGTAATTTTCAATCAAATGTCAAACAGAAGTGCAAAAACTTGTTTTATAAAAAGGTTGTCCTCCCCAATAATGGACAAAACTTTTGGTCTTGTGACTCTGCTTTTTGGAGGTACCACTCTGTATGATTAATTACAATAACTAACACCACAAATACATAAACTGTCTATTTTTATAATAAACATATTTATCGTATATCTGACATTTATAAAAATAAATTCTATTAAGAGTTCCGAATTTACGTACGAAAATATTCACAAATTATTTTATTAAGTACTATATGCAAACTTTGTTAAAACAGCAGGGGGTTTTTCCAATGGAATTGTGTGTTCAATGTTTAAATTATTAAAGTAAAAACCAATTATCTAACCTAATTTTTATTAGCTATTTAATAGAAAATGATACCTTATTCATAAGTAACTTTTTCCTATCAGAGATTATTGATTGAATTTGTCTCATGAAAAGAATAATACATAAGTTTATGTTAGATATAGATACTACTTGGTGCATTGTTCTAGTCATACAGACTTTGAAACGCTATTTTTGATAAGTATATAATGGAAATGTATGTTCCGAGTTTAACCAAACGGAAAAAGCCAAAGTTGTTTTTGTATTAATTTCAAATACTCTGAATTGCTCTAAGCATACCATTGAATGAGAACAGCTCCAAATAATACACTCTCATTCTTCTTGCAGTGCTTGCTGTGACAGAGATATCAGTGGTGCAACTTTCTGATATCACACAGGGATTGATTGACAGGGATATGCCTCCAACAAAAGGGCCGACTCTTAAAGGCCAGTCGCTGACAGCTAGCAAATGGTGATTGATGTCAGTGGTCAGTTAAAAGTGGGGACAAAATCTTCCTGTCAGTAACTTATCTTGTTGTCAAACATGTACAGCAGCTGTACCAAGCTGCTCTGTGGAGGAAAAATCTCACAGTACAACTGTTGTACTGCCTGTAGTTTAAAGATTAATCAAATGAAGTCATATTTCTTATAAGAATGTTATATATTGCTTGGTCTATATGCAACCAGAAACGAAGTACAGCTACAATTGTTGTATTGACTTCTTCACTGTCTAAATAAGAATCAATGCACATATTTACTGCTAGTAACAATACCTTATTATGATTTAGCATTTGTCTTGATGCCATTAAAGAAAAATAATGGCATAACTAGATTATATTACAACATTTAAGCACACATTTTATAATCAAATACAATACAAAATATTAAAAAAAAAAAAAAAATTAAGACAAAATAAGGAAAACTAAATACCTAAAACTTGATGATTTTATGTTACTTCGATTCCTTTAAAAATAACCTTCATAAAACATCTTTAATTATAAACTATCTTTAGCAAAGTTGTAAATTTAAAAACATGTTAAATCAAGCTTAAATTACAAGATATTGATTATTCCAGAACTTAAAAAAAACCTGAAAAGGCTTGAAAATGATATATGAATCTAATCACCCATATACTGTACGCAAAACAAATCTCACCAAGATTCTCACTGTTTGTTTTTTGCTGTTCAACCTGGCCTCTCAGTGCTCTCAGCTTCCGAAGTTTCAATTCTTGTATTTCAATTTTATCACGTAAATTTTCTATGCAAGCAGTATCCAGTTGATGTTCTGCCAAGTTGTGATGACGAGCTTCTTGCTGTTTTAGGAATTTTAGCCTTTGTTCCTTAGCAACAAGAAGTTGCTGCTGTGCTTCTATTTGATGTTGCTGCCGAGCAGCCATCTGCCTTAGTTCTGCAAGAGTCATTGCTGCTTCTTCAGGTAACTAGAAATTTAAAAAAATAAATTAGATATCCAATCATTTTGTTTATGCATTGAATGAAATAATAATTGCCAAATGATGATTTGTTAAATATGCATTTCACATGTGATTTATTTGATAAGTGCACAATATTATTTTCGTTGAAAACCAAACAGTTAAGCTATTTCATCTTCAGAATCAACATTGCCAACTTGAAAAAATAATTTGTCAAGAGTAAATCAGTTTCAAACTGTCTCCAATGAAAACATTGATTTACTGAAACAATTTACTCAACAAATTCATACTACCAATATATTATCTATTTTTGAATTTTCTATAATTCACCGAAATCGTGCAGAGGACAAGGAATAAAAAAACTAAGGATTGCTATTTTTGACATATTTTCATAACTTCAGAAAATTCAAAAAAGTGGCAAGGTTATGCAGCAATAGAGCAATCAGTAAGTTGCCCTTTTGAAGATGAGTGTGCGAGGTAAGTTGTCAGATGATGATAGTGTTTGTTAGTCAGAGGATGTCAGGAGGTTAATAAATCTAACTGTTGAAAGGCAATAGAATGAACACATCAAGACATTGTTAATCATCAGATAATTATAGTTGTTCACTAGCTTCTTCAAATTGCAAAACCAAATATTTTACTTAGACCACCACGATAAAAAAGGCGAGAGGCTTGACCCCCTCCCTTTTTGCATTAAGTATGGTATGGTTAGTTTTTATATTGAGCAAGACAGGCATCATTAAGTGATGGTCATACACACAAAGAAAGTTAATGACACAGAAGACAACAGGTATGAATAGTACCCGACAGTTTAGAAGTATGGAGTTAATAAAATCAAGATTAGGCTGTAGTCTAAAAGATTTTTTTCTGTCAAGTCATGAGAATATTAGGCCTTTTAAATAAGTGTATGTCATAGTTTTACTCTATTTAAAAACGATGATGCACTGTGTAAGCATAGAAAATTTTATAGTATTTTTGTTCTACTAAAACATTTGTGATTGGTTATGAATTATGATGGAAGCCACTATGGAATATTTTTGTAATATATCCATGATTCTAATGAGATTCCATAGTACCTAAGCATCAATGAACTTGAAATTGAGATCTTTTTTAACTTTGGGATGCTATAAATTTTAAATGTCAAAGTACTATCTCTAGATGTCCCAATAAATAGAACACCAATACCAATTCATTTTTCAGTCAAAAGTCAAAATCTGTCACTAATTTTATGTTTACCAAGTGTTGTGTTCCAATGAATGTCATTCACCTGAAAAGTTAATTTATATAAATATAGGATTTTCAGTTATCTTTCTCCAGTGAACATCTTTAAGTGTTCAGCAATCAAATACATATAATAATCAAGAACTATTTGTTATAGTGTAAGAAATGTTGGTAAACAAGGTTGTACTTGTTTTCAATTGGGTCTTATTAACAAGCAGTTCTTAGACAAGTGTTTTCACATAATTTCAAGACGTTCTCTTTACATTACAGCCTGTGAAATACAAATGCATAATGCAAAATAAATGACTGCTTGATTTCATGCTTACAGAGAGCTCACAGTTATTTATAGAAAAAAATTAAATGGCATAATTAGAGAAAATTACTAAATACAAATAAAGACGAACCATCTCTTTCTAACTGTTGTTTCGCAAAATTTGTTATGAAAATTTTTGTTCTGCACTCACAATTGAATGCAAAGGTAGATGACATTTATTGCGATCCTCAATGACAAAAACAATAACATTACATTTTTTATTGACACGTAAAGGTCATGCATTCCATAGCAGTTATTTAAATAAAATATAAAACTTACAAGAACCATAGTAATGGTTATTATTTCTGGATTGTTAAGCCATGTGAGAATTCAGAACGAGTGTCACAATTAGTGACTAAAAGGTAGATATGACATTTCTAGGAAAAAAACTAAACTACAGAAAAGAAAAGTAGAACTATCAGACTCTTCACCTCTCGTTACATGTTTTACTACACTGCGGCCATCATAAATAGAAAACTAAAATAAAAAAAAGAAACGTGATACTAGAAATATTTTCTCTCCCCCCCCCAGCAAATGTTTTGAACTAATTTTGGATTCAACTCTCTTAAAAAGACAGAAGATTGATTTATGGACGAAAGCAAATTAAATTTTTTAATAAAATCGAAATTGTGATTTTTGTTTAAAGTTTTACAACGAGTAGAAAATTTTAAGTTGTCATTTGTCACATTAGTCAACAGAGAAGTTTCTCTGTTGTGATTCTGAGTTGAATTAGACAGAATCAAACAAATAAAAAGACAAAATGAGTCTTGCTTAAAAATATTTCCCGCTTAAATGTATAATTATTGAAAACGCTAGGTCTCTTCGATTTCAAAAGCAGCTCTTGACGACGGTTCGGGATCAATTACCTAAGTGTGAGATCCGAGAACAACACCACGTAATTTTGAACTGCGGTCAGATGACGAGACAACACCTGAGCTGGCACCCTACTCTCTCCTTTTTCCGCCGACCAACCGGTATAGTGGTTAAGGTGTTAGCCTCTAGATCGGAAGGTTCCTGGTTCGAATCCGGGTCCGGATGTTTGTAAACGTATGGTGTAGAGGCGGCTGGTGCACCTTAAATCTGTCGTGGCCGAAAGTCCTCACGTTGGGTTGGCGTGGAAGTTTGGAGAGTGGGGTGCCAGCTCAGGTGTTGCTTCGTCATCTGACCGTGGTTCAAAATTACGAGGTGTTGTCCTCGAATCTTTCCCTTGAGGGACTGATTCCGGACCGTCGTCAATAGCCCGTTGTGTTGCTCTAGTACGACGTTAACTAAAATTACCATTACCATTACCTCTCCTTTTTCCTGGAAAAATCACGTGTTGAAAAGCACATCAATTAAATCCAACCAAAGACGTGTGTGTGTGTGGGCGGGGGGGCACATTGGCCGGTTTGAAAAGTAACGGATCAGCAACCGGAGTATCACGAGTTTGAATCGAACAAAACACCGTCGTGTATAAAGGTAATGGTAATTTTAAGTTAACGTTATATTAGAGCAACACAATGGGCTACTATCGATGGTTACGGATCAGCCCTCAAGGGAAAGATCCGATAGGACAACACCTCGTAATTTTGAACCACGTTCAATTAGAATTAAATTGTCCCACACGGAAATGAAATTACACAAAATGTAGTTAATTACTGGTTTATTTGTTGAAAAATATACAAACTTCTCTAAAACAACTCACCCCACGTAATCTTCATGTTCAAATTTACATAGGTTTCTTACGAGGTTTCTTAATGGCAAACTTGTTAATGTCCTCATATGAAAGTGTTTTTGTTGTATTTGCCTCAATATAAAGTAATTAAAATGAGTTTAACCGTATTTCAGAAATACTAGTTCGCAGATAGTTCTTAACTCTTCTAAAGCTGGAAAAACTGCGTTCTCCCGCGCAATTTGTAGCAGGTATGCACAAACTTATCCTTACAGCAATGTACAAATTGGGGTAAACATCTTGTAAGGAATTACACCTCAGAAATTTCCAAATTCCTTCCAACGATTTGTCAGATGGGTGATAATTAGCCACAGCACAGTGGTTTTTAAAGTGGATGCATTCTTCAGTGAAATCCGAATCCAAATAATTTGTGTAGATGTGATAAAGGTTGGCGGCTTTTTTCCTCAGTTTCTCTTCCATAACTGTAGTGTTTATCACACAACTGAATTAAGAAATAGAATCCGTCTTGAAACTCGTCATAGGCCATTTTTCTTTTCTTGAATTCACAAACAAAAGAGTCTATAGTTGGTAAAAACGTGTTTATTTTAAGGTCATCCCTGCCAGTAAAGTTAACTTCTCCACTTCGGTCTTCGTCAGGCCAAGCTGTTCTTTTTGACTGTCTTTTTCATAAGATGTAGTTTTGGTTATATCTATGGCCAATTCCTCAAAGTAATCAAAGTTGTTTCTCTCTTCCGTAAAATATTCTTCAAGAGAGCCATACAAATCTCCGACCAATAAAACATCCACAGTTCTACTTTGCATGGCTTTGCTAACTTTATGGATTCTGTGAAGTACGGTGCTCCAGAAACACACCATAAACGCAGTTTCAAAACGTTCTAATCTTCGAAGTATTCCTCGGGATTCACATCTAGTCGTTGCTTTTTCTGTTGTGTCATTTGAAATTCTTGTCAGAGCAATGTACACTTCTTCCCAAGAATCTCGTAAACTTTGGCACGCGTCATCTCTAGCTGACCATCGAGAAGGACACACTTTTTTAATTGTCTTTTTATTCTGATAAGATTCTTCCATAACGCTTGTTAGGTATTCCCATCGATTTGTAGAGAACGTAAAAAATACATATATTTCTTGGAGCAACATGAAAAATGTGCACGCTTCTTCACAAGATTCTGCAGCAGATGATCCAACAAGAATTAGGGAGTGTATCGCACACGGGATGAATAAACCTAAATGAGTTTTTTTCTTTATTTTTGCTTGCGGACCATTGTAAACGCCGGCCATATTGGAAGCGTTATCGTAAGATTGGCCTCTGCAGTCATCAATGTTTATTTGCAGATTTTCTAGCTCATTCATAACACACTCAAACATTCCTTCTGAACTATGACCAGCTGATGGAATGAAGGTAAGATAATCTTTCACAGGGCACACCGTCACTTGAAACATATCTAACAGCAAGGTCTAACTGGTGTACATGTGACTAGAGTGCCTATATAATAAGAGTGTCGACAAGGGACCAAATTTGGCCCAATGCGCATGCGCGGCAGCCATTTTTCTACCAGAATCGTCTCAAAGAAGGTTGGTGGGCGAATTAATAAATCATTTCAAGGAGAACAAAAAGCATATGATTGTTATAATATGTATACATTCGGTATAAATGAATCATATAAACGCTCAATTACATGCGTAATGGATGAGATGGATTGCACAACGCGCTAACTTAGATTGCGGGAAACACCCTGTTGTTCAAAAAAAGCTATTTACTTAAAAAGTCTTCAAATTTATGCTGACAAAACACTAAAATAATAATAAATAAACATTCTAGAACACGAAACGGAACATGAATAAGCTATGTTTTCTTTTTAAATTAATATACACACGTTTTTCTCGAACACACAAAAAGTTCCCATGTTAAGTCTACGGGAGCTAGGAAAAGACCACTTCGGGCGGTAGAAAAGGTCTCTAAGCCAATCAGAAAGGGTTTCCCGTATGTCGCCACTCTTATTATATAGGCACTCTACATGTGACATGTATGGGGTCGAGTCTATGATGAGAAAAGGTATTTAGATTGTTTCAACTCTTCACAAATTACTTGCCTAACATTTCGAGCCATTAACTCAATTACCTCATCGCATGTCTAGGAAGAAAGATGATTTGTATTGCCATCACCACAATTACCGTATTTTTCAATGTGTGTTGCTAAGAATGGATCGAATTCGGATATCAGCTTTAAAGTCATAAGAAAATTTCCATTCCTCTTAGAACCAAATATCTCGTTGTATATCCCTCTTAAAGCGAGGCCTCTTGATGTCAGTGCCTTGACAGCCGCTACAGCTCTAGTTAAAACGTTTCTCCAATAGTGTGTTTCCTTTTCTAGTTGTAAAGTTAGCATACTGTCAACACGGTTAAGCGAAATTGCTCTTGTTTTTAGAGTAATAATAGCAGATTTGTGTATTGAGATATTTTCATGGTGCCATGCACGACTTTCTCCATTTTTCCAGTCATTGAAACCATCTTTGTCGTCAAATTGTGATCGTTCTCTTTAGTGTTAAATACTAAACAAGGGCCACAAAAAACTGATCCCTTACTTTTAGAGAAAATCTTCCATTTCCTTTCATGAACTTCTCCATTTTTTAATCTCCGTTCAAAGAGAGATTTAGTCAAATATCTTTTTTGATCTTTGTACGCTCTTAAGCTATTAGTGAAATCTAATCCTATGTTTTGGTCAAAGCCATTTTTTGCTATTACATCTCTAGTAGCATCAAAATATTTAAGATCCACACAACTGGATCCTTATTTAAAGAGTTTGCTAATGTTGGCTCTTTATTTTCTGTTAAAGATTGACTTTTAACATCAAATCTATCAGGTACAATCTCGTTGTGAGAACTTACTTGTATTTCAGTAGGTTCTGATAACAACATGGCTGTTTTGGAACAACTCGTTCCAGAGGAAGCATTGCCATCCCCAACAGAACCATCACAAACAGCACGAGCACTTTCAGGTTCCCCTTTATCTTCTTTATCAATCTTTTCTTCCACTGGCAAACTATTAGTTAAAAAAAAAATCTAGTTTGTTTCAGAACACGTTCTTGTTCTTGAAGTTTCAGTTTTGTTCGTTTTTTGTATTCAGCGCCACTGAGTCTCTTCCTACCGTCACTCATAGTAGCTAGTACATAGGCTGTTCGAACATTTTTTAGACGATTTTGGTTAGCGGTAATAAAAAATCGTTTGCTGCAAAAGAAATAATTGCAGTTGTACTATGTTTTTAGAAGTCAAAATTATCGTCTGCGGCTTGAGAGGTTTGTTTTTATTCAAAATGGCGTTTTTAACAAAGCAGTGGTTCGAAGGATATATTTATGCTCTTTCCGAAGAGAAATATTCATATTCCGTTACCCAAAAACGATGTGAGAGTCATGGTTTTGTGATATCTAAAGCGTCGTTAGGTAATACCGTCAACAAGAAAGGGAAAAAAACGTCAAATTGAAGCCTCAAGTGGGACAAATTTCCAAGGAAGAAACGGACATCTTCGACTATTGCAAAGGTACGTTGTTTAATGTTAAAAGAAAATCGCCCTAGTCAAAGGACAATTGAAAAATCATTAAAATGCTCGGTGTATACTGTAAACAAAATGATAAACGTTGATTTAAATCTTAAGAAAGCGAAAAAATGCAATGTGCATCGTATTTTTCCAAAGCATATCGCTGAACGCAGGACACGCTGCCGAATTCTATATGAGAAACACTTATCCAAAGAAAAATGGAAAATAACTGTCACAATAGATGAATCATGGGTGTATTTAAATGATTGCAGCAAAAAAAGAGCCATTTATTATCATAAAAGGGGAGAAACAAATTCTAGTACATGGTTCACAGAATCGAAAGAAAGATTTTCTAAGGGATTCATGATTGCAGCTGGTTTTTCATATAATGGCAAGTTAGAAATAAAGAGAGTGGGAAAAAATTTCAAGATTAACTCCAAATACTATCAGGAATATATTTAACGCCAATTTTTCTGAATGAAATACCATCGCTTTACCCACAGTGCCATCAATCTGTGGAACTCCATCAAGACAAAGCTAGCAGTCACACATCAAAATCCACTGTAAATTTCCTAAAAGAAATGGAACAAAAAACCGGTATCAAGGCCATACCCTTCACTGATATCCCTACTAAATCTCAAGGTGTATGACCTATGGATTTTTGTGCTTTCGGACTTTTAAAATCTGCATTATTCAAACGTCGTCCCACAACCCTTACATGACTCTGGAAAGCTGTTCAGGCGGAATGGGATAGAATACCTCTTTTGACACTTCAAAAGGCATTATTATCCTGGAAATTACGGTGTCGAAAGATAGTTCAGAATAAGGGCTATCAAATAGAACATTTAAAACACAAGAATTTTATGTTATTTAGTTTTGAGAATACAGTATACATTGTCTAAAAAATGTGTGAACAGCCTCTGTAGCCTACTTGTTAAAAACTGTACGTTGTGTATTGTAATACTCTAAACTATAAGAGTATTCGCAAAATCGTAACAAACAACACGAACACGCTTCGTTCAACACAATCCCGTTGTACACACCGATAGACATGAATGACAGCGTCAGACTCAGACAGACTAGACTGACACTACACTACTGACAGCGAAGCCACGGGGCCTTCCACCAACAGTGTTGCCAGATCGGCTACAGTGTTGTTAGATCTAATCGCTGCGCTTGTGCCAGTGTTGTCAAACCAAATTAGATTGCACTACAAGAAAGTTATAATACAAGATTTCGTGTTGTGAATTTGTATTATGTTATAGTTTTTTTTAGAATGTAGGCTATGTAGAAGGACTAAAACATATTTTTAAGTAACATGTATTCTTAAATTCGTACGGATAACATTATTAACGTATAAATACTTCATTTTAACTTTTGAATAAATTGCCAAACTGCCGCCCCTGAAAAATTTGCCGCTCTAGGCTGCAGCCTACTTAGCCTATTTAGAAATACGTCCCTGGCCACGACAGATTCAAGGTGCACTAGCCGCCTCTACACCATTCGCTTACAAACATCCATGCTCGGACCCGGATTTGAACCAGGAACCTTCCGTAATCATATTTGGAGAATGTGCTTGACTCCAGAGAGTAGCTCTATGAATGATGAACGTAATAAATGCTGGCGTAGTTCGGATTTACAAGGAGGCAGAATCGTACCATCAATTGTAATATATCTTTCTCTTGTTCAATTTTGTATGTCTCTTTTCATAAATGTGGCTACTCGGGCGTTATTGACAGCATTGATTCTTTTACAACTGTCCATCCTACAAACAAATTCTTATTTCCCAAATAGTTCTTCTATATTACAATCTGGTAACTTTGCGATATCGCTGAAAGTATGCGTACATGACTCTGAATTTATCATTAAGGAATATGGTTTAGTTTTTCCTTTCTTAAAGAAGGAATGATTAAAATCACAACTGTAAGAGCATTGAAGCCTGGTAAAGCACTGCATATATCTTTTCCTAAGGTTTGATATAATTTACTCAGATTTAGGCAAAAAAAAAAAAATGGTCTGTTTCTTGTAACCCAACCGACCCTGAAATTACTATACAAAAATTCCGACCCTAAAATATTACATTAAACATTCCATTAGAACTCCGACATTAAAAATTATTTTAATTTTTAAAAACACTTTTGTTAAAACGATTAACATTATATGTCATAAACTCTTTAAGGGTGAATAAGCAGTTAAATCTGAAGAAATTTTATAAATACCCAATTTGAGTATATACCGCCGCATACCCGCAAAAATAAATATACTCAGGTATTTTACGTCACTGATCACACCTCTGATCAATTTTAAATCTAACATTAATACTCAGATAATATTTCCTTTTGCGTATTTGTTAAAAATATTTAGCAAAGAAAAACCTTTTTCCTACTTGCCTACCCTAATATTTGCATGCACGCATGTTTATAGTATAAATTCATGCAAAATCACATTTTATACGCGATTAACAACACCAAATGACAATGAAAAAGGAGCACATAAAATATACTCAGAGACCGCTATTTTGAATGTCCGCCATTTTGTTATAAATAGAATATAAAATATTGTATATATTATTAAAAATAGCAAAGTACATGCACAAAAGAACAATTACTCGCAATTACTTGAATAAGCAGTCATTTAGCATCATCATATAACATTTAAAAGGAGCACAAAAAAATTTCCGAAGCCGCCATTTTGAATGTACCCCATATCCAAAATTAAATTTTCATATATGTAGTATATATGCGCCCCAAGTTGTATGCTTCTATCATTAAAGTCACAATTCTTACAATTTTCTTCACATATCAGCCGTACTATATTGTATTCTAGGCCTATAAACAGTACTCTAAAAATGTATTGATGTTAAATTTAAAAAATTACTCATAGTTAATATTTAGTGTTCCCACATTTTGAGAAACTCCTTTATCATATATGCTATTTGCGTCGAAATGAGCTGTGTAGGTACTTGGCACACTCGTATTAGGCATTTGTTCCCTTTGAAGTTGCAATACGCCTATACTGTCAAGAACGCCATCCGAGCCCGTTGACACTCAGCATCGAATATGCGATCTGCATTTAGATCTTCTTGGATTCTCCATCTTTCGATCTTTCTTCTGGTTGACGTGAACTATAATTCATCTGTTGTTTATTATGCATATAATTGAATTATAAAGAGCGAGAAGCGTATTATTATTTAAAAAGAGCAGCGACGAACAAATGACAACTCAAACGTCTAGCTCGCATACAGGCCAGATGTAGACTAAATTAGGCGAGCGGCGCGACGCCTTAAGCCCCGTCCACACCGGAGAAACCGAGCTAAACATGGATGATTAATTAACTCCGGAGACAAGCTTGATTGATTGTTCGTTTAGTGTAAACGGTGAATTGAACAGTTTGAGCACGAGTAAAATTATATGCTTCTTGTCGGTACATCAAAGGAAAGCAAGTGTTTGTGCTCGCTCAATTTGGTTCCCTTGCTCGACGTACAATCAATCAACGAGGCCATCGTTAAGAAACAGGTCGGGGATAGGAACATAGAAATATTTATTTTTCTTCGGATTTTAAAGAGATACTATTATTTAAGTAGTCTATTTGTAAGCATTGTGTGTTTTGCTATACATCATTGACGATTAAAACTTTGTTGTGAAAATGTAATATGCCCATAAAAATGTCAAAATTGATGTGTCCATCCATGTGTATTTAGACGAATAGTGGTCTTGGGGAAATTTGCCCGTCTAAATCTCTACTATTATAAAATGAAGTGTCCGACCTCCACTACGCAATGTCTTGACGAATATATGGCACTTACAATAATGAAATTATGCACACGGGTAGTCCGAAGTTTTTGTAATTTTTGTGTGCAGCCCGAATTTTAAAATTCAATCTGGAACATTTTTTAATTAATTTATTGGAATTTAATTATTATTGTTTTCTTTGGAATGGCAACTGCATAAAGAGTTGGCAGATTCTAAATTTATTTTTTCCGCTTCCGTTTTAATTTTGCGGAGGAACAATTTGTCAGCAGACTAAAAAAACCAATAAAGTTTTAACTTTAGTTATGTAGTTCTTAAAGATAGAATAAAATTTTCAACGGATTTGAGATCTGCGGAAAATTTCACATTAGATCGATGCCTAAAAATACTATTTTCTATAAATAAATCATTTTTAAATTGAATCTTTTACGTTTTTCTACTACATACGCCACTTTCTGCGAAGAATGACTTTCGTATAATATACACAGTTCAGTCACATTAATGTGCCCACCTGTCAAAAGCCAGAATAACCACCTTTGGCAGAGCGGACCGCTGCGAGACGTGCAGGAAGAGAGTCAATTAGGTTTCTGAAGGTGTTCACTGGGATGTTGAGCCATGCCGACTCCACTGCCGTGGCCAGCTAAGCTAGATTACGCGGTTGAGGATCCATGGCGCGAACAACCCGATGGAGGTGGTCTCACAGATTCTCGATTGGGTTTAAATCGGGTGAGTTTGCTGGCCAAGGGAGTACGGTAAACTCATCCTGGTGCGCTTCGAACCACGCATTATGCTGCTGGTAGACGCCATCATTCTGAGAAAAAATAATTCGCATGTAGGGGTTGGACATGGTCAGCAAGGACAGATGCGTACTTGTGCTGATCCATCGTGCCTTCTACGATGATGAGTGCACCCAGTGAATGCCAGGAAAACACTCCCCAAACCATAATGCTCCCTCCTCCAGCCTGGATCCTTCCGGCAATTGTTGCAGGGTGTTTTCTTTCAGACGTTTCACGCCGTATACGCCAACGTCCATCTGTCCGATGGAGCATAAAACGTGATTCATGAAAAGGCCACCTGTCGCCACTCTGTGGACGTCCAGTTGCGGTACTGGCGTGCAAATTCCAGCCTTCGTCGCCGATGAACAGCAGTCAGCATAGGTACATTAACCAGGAGTCTGCTGCGGAGGCCCATGCGCAGCAACGTTCGCTGAACCGTCGTTGAGGATACACTCTTGGTAGCCCCTTGGTTCATCTGGGCGGTCAGTTGCACGTCTATTCACCCGAACGCATCTCCGTAGCCTTCGCTCGCCTCTGTCATCTTAGCCCGTGCTAGCTATATGTTTATGAAGTAAAGAGCACTGTGAATTTTATTGTTAAAGGATTCTAGAGTTAAGAAATCATGGTTACCAGCAACTACAGGACTTAGTGTGGCATCATCATCAAAGGTTAGATAGTTGTGATTGTTTATGAAAATGACTAAAAAATATACGTACATTTTTAAACATACCTGAAATGATGGTAACTAGAAGTATAAAGTTTGGAATTATTGGATTGCACAGTTTCATTAATGTTGCATAATCAAAACCCCATCCGGCAAACCACCTGCACAGTGGCGACACTCGTAGCGACGCCAGCGCCACGGAGCGCAGGTGCATAAGAGAGCAGAGTAGTGAAGAGCGAGGTCGCCAACAGCGAAGCTCTCATCGATGTTTCCGTTTTAATGTGTCTTGTAGTTAGGCTTAAGAGCCTAAAGTTGTATGCTAAACCTGAGAATATATAGTTATTGTTAGAACCTGACTTGTTCTTGTCTTCATACATCAACACCCTAGACAACCCGAACCAGAACAGGGGCCGGTTCTGAACTTAGAGAAATGGAATGAACAGCTCTTGGACTAACAGCAACGAAACGAAATTCTACAGCCAAACCAAAGCTAGAGGTCAATTACCCCGCCTCAACGATCGAGTCCAGTGCAACTGTGAAGCAACTAAAAGCGCAGGCCAATTCCCCCGCCTCAACTAACGTGTCCAGTCAACAGTCAAGCAGACAACAACGCAGAGAAAACGGAAGCAAGAGGCCAATTTCCCCGCCTCAACGAAAGTGTCCAGTGCAGCTCACCGACGTGCAAAACGGAAGCAATACGCCAAACTCCCCGCCTCAACGAAAGTGTCCAGTGCAGCTTACCGACGTGCAAAACATAAGTAATACGCCAAACTCCTCGCCTCAACGAAAGTGTCCAGTCCAGCTCACCGACGTGCCAAAACGGAAGCAGTAGGACAAACTCCCCGCCTAAACGAAAGTGTCCAGTGCAACTCACCGACGTGCCAAAACGGAAGCAAAACGGCCAATCTCCCCGCCACAACGAAAGTGACCAGTGCAACGGTCAAATCGACGACGGTGCCAAAACAGAAGCCAAACAAGAATCTAAGGTAGGACCAAACCTTTATTTTAAGCATGTATAAAAATACGAAGAAAGAAGACCTCATAAAGGTTGTTCAAGGAATTGTACCGGAAGGTGCCACTATAATCAAACTAAAAGAAATCTCTCTATATTAAAAAAATGTTACCGCCGCCGCCGAAGAATTGAAAACTGTGTTGTTTAGCTCGATTCTTAGCCGGTTTCCCGAGAAAGTACTGATCGGAAAAAAATGAAATTAACATGCTTTGTTCTTCATCGTATTCCCTGGATAATTAAGATTTTTTTCCGATGCGGCTATTAGTTTAGGTTTTATTAAGTGTTAAAGTTGAAGAAGCGAAATTTCTTCCGCGAGTGAGCAAAACACATTCAAATTTTCAGTCTTCAGTCGTGAGTTTTTTTTAAGAGTACCTCTCAACGTAAATTTTTGCAGCTCGTCGAGTTTTTTTTGAAATTTAAATTTGGTTCTTGATAATATTTTTTTGAAATTCAGGAAAAATCGGGACATTTTTGTTACTTTTTTTTAAAACTGCCGTATCTATATCTAATTACTATTAATTTTTAATTTTTAAAATATCGCAGTATACCTCAGAATATACTCTTTCTTACAGTACTATTATTTTTGAAATCGGTTAATAATTAAATTGGATGCGATCAAAAGTTCGTCATACAAAATTCGGAATCTTTGGATATTTTCGCTACTTATTGTTAAAACCGTTTTGTCTACGGCAAAAGCCATTATTTTTTAAATTTGAAAACATCACTGAATACATTACATTACACTCTTTCTTATGGTACAGTTATTTTTCAAATTGGTTAATAAATAAAATCGTTGCAATTAAAAGTTGGTCATACAATTTTCGGAACTTTCAGATCGTAACTTCCGATACAAAACTAAAATGATCATATCTGTATAGTATTACTGTTAGTTTTTAATTTTAAAAATATTGCAGTATACCTCAGAATATACTCTTTCTTACGGTACAATTATTTTTTAAATTGGTTCATAAATAAATTCGATGCAATCAAAAGTTGGTGTCACAAATTTCGTATTTTTCAGTTCGCATAGCTGCTTCCGAAAGCAGTAGTGGGTTGCACTTTCGACTATCGGGTTTGCCAGATATCAAATTTATCGTAGCAACAATTGCCATAAAAACGATTTCTTTTTATTTGGCGAGGAAAAAGGCTCGCTTTTTTCCCTCTGTTCTCAAGACAGTTTACCGACAAAGTACAGATCGTAAAGTTTGGATATTAACAATGTTTACTTAAAATTGTACAGGGAACAAGATGCAGAAGATTTTTTACTGATGCCGCTATTAGTTTAGGGTACATTAAGTGTTAAAGCAAAAAAAAAGTTAAATCACTTGCGAAAGAAGTATTGGTTTGAGAAAGCAAACTAAACGGATTGCGTAGCAATCCCCGGGGTCGGCGAGCGTAAGCGAGACGCAGCGAAGCCCTCGCTGTGACGTCATGAACCGGAAAGTGAAATCAGCATAATACGAATTATTCAGATAGTTTCACTCTGTGAAAGTAATGTTGGTTTGCGAAGCAAACCAAATGGGATTGCGCAGCAATCCCCGGGGGTTGGCGAGCGTAAGCGAGCAGGGGGCGGAGCCCCCTAGTTATTGAAAAAAATGATACGTTCAAACAAGACCCAGAATTTATAAAAGATTTAATGAGTTCAATCGTAGAAGAAAGAAAGGCTAAAGAAGCAGAAATCGAGAAACTTAAGTTAACACAAATACTCGAAAACCGAGAAACTCAAGTTAGCAGAAACCGAGAAACTCAAGTTAGCAGAAACCGAGAAACTCAAGTTAGCAGAAATCGAGAAACTTAAGTTAACACAAATACTCGAAAACCGAGAAACTTAAGTTAGCACAAATTGAACGAGAACTCGAATTAGCTAGTATAAGAAATAATGCAGGAGCAAACCAATCTCCTATCGGAAACGATACTAGAATGAACGACACATCACCGCCGAACATAGAAAGTTATATAAAAAGTGTTAAAACGCTAAGTATGCCAGTCCCAACAAAGGCATCACGTTGGGTTGGCGTGGAAGTTAGGAGAGTGGGGTGCCAGCTCAGGTGTTGCTTCGTCATCTGACCGTGGTTCAAAATTACGAGGTATTGTCCTCGGATCTTTCCCTCAAGGGACTGATCCCGGACCGTCGTCAATAGCCCGTTGTGTTGCTCTAGTACGACGTTAACTAAAATTACCATTACCATTACCCAACTAAGGCAGAAAATTACAATATATTTTCCCATTCGCTCGAACGTGCCTTTGAAACAAAAAACGTGCCACAAGAATATAAATCCGAAATATTAATTAACATTCTTCAAGAAAAAGCTGCCAATATCCTCCTATATGTTCCAGAAAATAAACTCAAAAACTACGAACAGGTCAAAGCTACCGTACTAAAAGAATTCCAACCAACGCCACAAGAATGTCTCGTTAATTTCCGTAGATGTCAAAGATTTCCTAATGAAACACATACTCAATTTGCAGCAAGATTAACTAGAGCTTTCGAATATTATTGCAAACTTCGAGATGTCAATGACTTTAAATCTGTATGTGAACTAATGGTTTCGGACAAACTTTTTGTACTTTAACAGTTTCGAAGACAAAACAACCCTACGCGAGGATTTTACAACCGAAACTCACCTAGACCAGATAATCCGAGATTTAATCAAAACAAACCCGTATGTGAAATTGAAATCCACAAAAGCACAGCTGACAACGAATCTATAAAAAAGCAAAACGAGAAATCGCTGCGGAAAGAACAAAACAGTAGACTAAACAAATCCCTCGACGCCGGCGATATGTTTTTATGTAATATCGAGCTTGGTGCGTCTTTACAGGAAGTTGATACTTCGCACATCTGCGATTTGAATTTGCGGGATGAGCTAACACAAAAAATCAAAGATCAACAACGTCAAACGACAACGACATCAAGCAAATACACCTCTTTTGATGGTAATGGTAATTTTAGTTAACGTCGTACTAGAGCAACACAACGGGCTATTGACGACGGTCCGGGATCAGTCCCTTGAGGGAAAGATCCGAGGACAACACCTCGTAATTTTGAACCACGGTCAGATGACGAACACCCCTTTTGAACTTTTGACGGGAATTAAAATGAAAAACAAGGATGACGTTAAAATTAAGGAGGCACTTCAAGATGAATACATACAGATATCGCTACAAAATGTCCAACAACTACGTGAGGAAGCTAAGGCTAACATTTGAAAGTGCAGCAACAAAGTAAACAACAATACGACAAGCGACGAAAACCAGCACAAACATATGGTGTAGGCGACAAAGTTGCTATCAAGCGAACCCAATTTGGAGTCGGACTATAGCTTCGACCACGGTTCTTCGGACCATACCAAGTGGTGAAAGTTAGACCTAATGACAGGTATGATGTGGAAAAAGTGGGAATCCATGAAGGTCCACGTGTTACTTCAACCAGTGCAGATTTTATGAAACCTTGGGAGAAGACTAGTTTTTTTCCCCCTCTTTCTCTCAATTCATGTGAAGATTTCCTGAATGAACAATTTCAGAAAGCGTTTTGTGTCTGCAAGATAGATTTTGTAAATATTTGTTTTCCCTTTTCCTGTCTTTTTCTTTTGATTATTTTTTCAGATCCTCAATTCACAGCAAAGGTCGGCGGACCAACCAGTCAGGATGGACGAGTGTTGCATAATCAAAACCCCATCCGCCAAACCACCTGCACAGTGGCGACACTCGTAGCGACGCCAGCGCCACGGAGCGCAGGTGCATAAGAGAGCAGAGTAGTGAAGAGCGAAGTCGCCAACAGCGAAGCTCTCATCGATGTTTCCGTTCCAATGTGTCTTGTAGTTAGGCTTAAGAGCCTAAAGTTGTATGCTAAACCTGAGAATATATAGTTATTGTTAGAACCTGACTTGTTCTTGTCTTCATACATCAACACCCTAGACAACCCGAACCAGAACATTAATATGTAATTCCCCCAAATCAATTTTTAAAAAATCCTCTTTTGGATTATATGCTTGGTAAAACTACATACAAAAGTCTAGAAAACAAATGCAATGCCACTAAAAATGGTATTCAGAATAAAATACTATTGAATCATAAAAACTATCATATTATGAAATTTGACATTTCTAATTAAAGCACTGGAAACACATTTCTATTTCATATGATACTTTATTTCACTATTACAAGTCGAAGTGACTAGAACAATACTCGTACAAATATTTTTAAATTTTGTCAAGTACAGAATATATATTTGCAAAGAATAAAGCATAATATAGAAGCAAATTCTTAAATTTCAAAATAAAAAAATTATGCCAATACTATATTAGAAGTTATTCGTTATTAAAAATGCATATATAACATTTACCACTCCGAATAATAAGCGAAATCTAAAGCAAAATCACAACATAAGATTAAATTTCGAATTCCTCATCTGACAATGAGATATCAAAGAAACCAACATCCAGATTTTTAATTTTAGATGGTGAGTGAACACTACATGGGCTTGTTGAATTATCATCTTCGACACAAACGGTTTTGTGTATTTCAGTAACATTTTTACATGGTTTTGTTTCAATTTTAGGTTTCATAATTTTATAGTTCTTTGGAAGAACAGGTTTAATTTTCTTATGAATCTTCATAAGTTTTTTACTTTTAGCTGCTCCATAGATAGCAGTTTCTGAACCTTTTTTATTTGTTTCGTCTTTCATTTCAATATTTGACAGGTTATTAGAAGTTTCCTTGGGAGTGAGGTAATTTAAAATACATTTATCTTCTTCATAAATACCACTTTTAGAACTGCCAAAGTTTACATCAGATAGTTCAGAGTTAGAAGTGTAGCAGTTGTTTAAGGGTCCATTGCATTTTACATTAAGTTTAGAATTGCTCTTTTGATATTCAAATTCCACTTTATCTGCATTGTTGAATTTATTGCTATTTGGTAATAATCCAGTATTTCCTTCCAAACTTATATTTTTGCTGTCACCTGAAGTTAATTTTGAATCGAGACTTTTTGGAAGCTCTGTGATGATATCAGAATTGACTTTGTCACTCACAAATTTAGGTTCCATAATTTTATTATTCTTTGGAAGAACTGGCTTCATTTTCTTATGAATCTTCATAAGCTTTTTACTTTTATCTGTTCCATAGATAGCAGTTTCTGAATCTTTTTTATTTGTCTTCTCTTTCATTTCAGTATTTGATAGGTTATTAGAAGTGAGACTGAGGTCAGTTGAAATAAGTTTATCTTTTTTACTAATACCACTTTTAGAACTGCTTGAGTTTACATCTGATAGTTCAGAGCTAGAACTGCAGCAGATGTTTAAGGGTCCATTGCATTTTACAATAAGTTCAGGATTGCTTTCCTGATATTCGAATTCCATTTCATTTGTATTGTTAACTTTATTACTGTTTGATAACATAGTAGTATTTCCTTCAAGACTTATATTTTTGTCATTTGATGATACTTTTGTATTTGGACTATTTGAAAGCTCTGTGATATCAGAATTCTCAGTAACACGATTTTCATGATATTGTTTTATTTTTTTCAAAGATCCTTGAGTTTCTTTTTTAATAGCTTTAAACGATTGTTTACTGCAGTTGAAAGAAGGTTTTAGTTTTTTGTTTTGCCCATTAGCATTGCTACCAAGAGATATTTCCGGTCTTTCCTTTATTTTATTCATATTAACACCGTTGATCCAATGTTTATTAGGCGGAAATGAAATTTCTTTTCGTTTCTTGCCATTAAGTACTGTCTTTGAAGATTTATTTATTTCAAACTTCTTGATTTCTTTTGTTACTGAAGGTTTATCATTATTAGTTTCCTTATTTCCTATATCTTTAATAATTTCATATTTATAGACAACCCAATCAATAGATTTATCTATATTATCCATGTTTTTTGAATTAGAAATTTCCGAAAAGACTGAAGACATGTTTGGGGTTGAAGTTTTGCATTTGAAATTCTTTTCTTCTGTGCTTGAATTTCTATCCAATTCATGTTCCACAATTTTTAAGTTCTTCACATTTTGCTCTACTTTGTTATTATTATCACAAATGTCAAGATTCTTGTAATAACTGGAATTCCCTTTGCCATCATTCAACATGTCGTCTTTCTTATTTGTATCAATGTTAGTTTTAATTTTATTCATTAAAAATTCAATTTTACCCCCTGAAACATTTGAATTTTCACTTCGTTTTATGATTTTTGTGCAATTTTCAAATGATTGGATCTTATTTTTACTAATATTGTTGCAGTATCTTCCTGTAATTTTTAACTCATCTTTATCTTTAGAATCTTTAATTTCAGGTAACAAATTCATGTTACTTTGTTTCTTCCCAGCACATAATACATTATGATTTTTAGTACCTGCTTTCAAACCAGCAACACCCATACTTTTTTTGCTTGTTACAGCATTAACAGAAGTCTTTACACCTGAAAGCACTGTTCTGGATTCTTCATGCAGATTCTTTTCTTTCTCAAGCAGAGTAAAATTATCAGGCACATCTATCAAAATAAAATATAAATGAATACATATAAAAGAGAAACCTAAAAATATTTTCAATAACTGCAAACATATTATAAGTTAAAATTAAGTTTGAACTTTCAAGACTGTAAACTTATAAACAGCAAGCATAAATTGCTACAAATTTTAATAAACTGAACTACATCATGGGAAACCAACCCAATGAAGGATTTACGGTAAAAAAAAAATTTCCAACAACCTGAAAGATGATAAAAAGATAATTTTTTATGTGATGCAAAAAGCAGAAACTTTGAGCTATAAAATGCACAAACAAGTGCTGCTCTTAAATTTTTTTTTAATGTTTAAGAGGCAGTTCATGTGTTGTAATTTTTAAATGATATGAGGTTAGAAATACTTTGCACATCAAGTTCGACTGAATTTAAAGCTCTTGCAGTTTTAATATCCTAAAACCATATTTCATGCTTTTACTAGTTGTATTTCTGAGGAATATGCATAGGCATACTGATAATTATAGAACTCCTCAATCTGACATAGATCCTTAAACATTTGAGTTAAATTTTCACTTCGCTTTAAGATTTTGTGCAATTTTCAAATGACTCGATCTTATTTTTACTAATACTGTTGCAGTATCTTCCCATATTTTAGAACATACCTGATAATATTTGTTACCACACATAATAATCACATGACATAACTTCACATTAAAAAAAAATCCAGGATTCAAAAATAACCTTAGTTTACATTTTATAAAATACTTAATAAAACTTTCTTAAGTAAGATAATACAAAAATTTGTGTAACACTTTGCACTCTAAAACAAATGGAAATATGTGTGCCATTTAAACCATTCTAGCTTTTAAACATTCCAATCTCACAGCAGAGCTTTATAACAAAAAATAATGTGATTAATTTCTTTGATCTTAATCAAAGAAAGCTAATATTCTCTATTTGATAAAGATTTTAAATGGAGGTAGAAATCAGTATAAGCTGTTGCAAATTAATTTAACAAAATTATATGATAAATATGCACTTTAAAGAGTACTTAGGGTAAAAAAAAAACTTAGCACACATTTCATAAAAATATTCAATAGGAATTGCTTTTAAAACTGAATCACAAAATGCAAAATATTTCCAATATTACATATACAAAAATTCAATTATAATTTTACTACCTTACAATTTATATAATAATTCAAGGTCCAAGCTGTTAAACAAAATTGTCCTGAATATCTTTCAATAAACTTAACAAACAAAAGTAAATTTTCTGAAGCTATAGAACTGGCTATAGCAGGCCTCGAAATAGATTTTTTAATACAGGCGCACAAGGTGCACCAAAGTTTTAAAATTAGGTGCACATTTAAGTAATGTAATATAAGAGCATTGATATAACGTTAACTACTTTATTAGTTTAGATAGGTTAGTAGTAGATAGTAAATAAAAATATTTAAACATCTACATTCTCCCTTCTCTGGTGCACGGCTGTCTCGACAGTCGCTTCAACAGAGCTAGCTAGAAAATGTTTCGATCATCAGAAAGTTCTGGTGGCATGGCTCAAGCAAACCTTCATCCTGTATAAACCCATTATGGAATAGCAATTTTGTTTCCACATAGTGTGTATTTAGGAATTTTAATTACGAGATTAGAGTCAAAGAGGTCGATACTAATAGTTTGTTAAAGCATCAAAATAACATAAACGTTCCCTCCACTTTTTAACGTTAGGTGCAAGGCATGCACCTAGCTGGAAAAAAATTAGGTGCAAAATTTTATTTTCATGTGCACAGTGCACACGTGTATTTCGAGCCCTGGGCTATAGCAAGAACAGTCAAAATAATGTATTTTCACATCTCTTAAACAAATAAAATAAAAATAATAGAATTCAAAAATAGAATTACTTTGTTGAAAAAATACAATAATTAATCTTTCTTCATTTGATAGTTATTTCCGTTAACTTTTTAAAATTTAGTTATCACACGTGAAGTTTGGTAGAAATTATTTTTCTATAAACGACTATTTATAAAACAGTTATTATAGATATCTATACCAGTATCAAATGATAGAAGAGAATCCATATCGTCAACTTCATCCAGTAAAATATCAGTTATGTCTCGGGAATCCTCCTCAGGTTCTAAAATATGAATAAAATTAGATTCAAACTTTAAACACTGCATAGGTGTAAAATTGAATATATCTAAATAGATAGCTTACCATTATCTTTCGCAAATGGCCACTTTCCTTTATATAAAAATGCAAAACTATAGTTTTGCAGACGATCCTAAAAAATATTCAACCAAACTAGATCATGTAACTTCAAATACATTTTAAAATACAAAAACACATCATTATTAAACATTTACAAGCAACAATACATATTTTTTTCTAAACAAATACAAGGGCAACTAATTACACTATTAAGCAAATAGAATAAATTTATCAAGTATTATAAAAACTGCCCAAAAAAATTTTTATCAATCAAAATTATTCAAATTATTATTCTGAATAACAAGTATAGAAATCCCAAAATATATTCCTTATAATTGATGTAACAAATATTTTTAAAACTAAATGCAGCCAATTTAGAATAGTAAATACATTTTAGATATAGTCGAGAGAGTGGCTGATTTGGTTCAAAAGACGAGATTTACAAAATCACTATCCACTGCGTGGCCAGCATGGCATTTACAGCCGTGAAATGAATAATGAAAATGTTTTCCTGATTAAAAAAATATTATTAGGAAATAAATTGAAAATTCTAAAAACAAAACTTGGCATCATGCAAAACTTTACATTTAGAAGTGCTCTAAAAAAATCACGTCTGATGACAATTGTACGTTTGTTGCTCATTCACAATAGAAATTTCGCTCTTTCAACTTTGACACTAAAAAAACTCTAAACTCATAGCTGCATTGGAAAGAAAATCTTATTTGTCTTGTTTCTTGTACAATTTTGAACAAGCCATGTTAATTTTGTAACTTAAATATCCGTACTTTCTTGGAAAACCGTCAAACAATCGAGCGAAGAAAACAAGTTTTCAATCCTGCGGCGGAAGTTGTCAATTAAGAAGAAAAATGTGAAAAAAAAAAGAAGACAATTTTGTTACTCTAACTACTGATAGTAAAAAACTACTGATTTTAAACTACTGATAGTAAAAAAAAAAAAAAAGGTAATCATCAATTTTGGATATAATTTAGATTTTCTTTCTCACAGAACTTGTGATTTTTTTTTTGTAGCAAAGTGGGTTTCTCATCTCAATGGTAACTATCAGGCTACTTGCACAAATATCGATTTGGTTGTGAGATAAAATATTGTATGATAAATTTTTTTGGTGGCACAAAGAGTATCAGAGCTTGCAACCTCCTTTCACAATCTCCATTTTGCTAATGTTCACTGCCATTACAACAGATGGCTGTTGTGGTTTATTTTGTTTGAGAAACAAAACAAATAAAAAGTTTTGACTGGTGATAGGGCTTTTTTTATTCTCTAGTCTAAGTTTCTATCTTTACGATCATTGAAGATAAAGTGACAATTTCAAGAACTAAAGCTACGGTTTCCTAAGAAAGCAGTGCTGTTATCGCCGTGATACGTCATGATGCAGAGGGCATAAGGCGACCGTCTTAATGGAGACTAGAGGTGTTAACTTAGATGGACAGAATATGGCGTAGACAGAATGGACAATCTAGACCTAGCATTATTAGTATATAATGTGGTGTCAAAGCGCAAAACACTGGTTTCATTCAGAACGACGCTAAATTGGCACACTTGCACCATTTGAGCTTGTACTAGTCGGTACGAGACTAGTACTAGTGGAAATTCAAACGCAAAAGTAAATTACACAATTATGTAAAAAAAAAAAAAAAAATCAAGTACTTTCCATCAAGTTCCGTAATTTTCGAGGGTCCCAAGTTGGAAGAAAAAAAAATTCAAGGACTGTGGAAGCTCTGGAATAAAAGCTTCCAAGATTAAAACTGGAGAATAAGAAAATAAGAACTCGACAACCACCTGAGTATATGGCAGGAAATACATCTAAGGAAAATACTGTATGGAAATTTAATAAAAATGGACAGTTTAATTTTAAACACTAAAAGATAAAACAAGAATTTGTATATTATAATATAGCACTTTCATCAAGAGAACAAAAAAAAAAAAAAATTTTTTTTTGAGAGTATTGTTTAATTGAGAGTATATTTCAAAACATATAGAAGCTTTAAAATGAAAATGATGTTATTTTGGACTTTTGATATAAAATGATTACTGACACAGCTTTTTTTGCATAAATATTTTTAATTAAAATCCTCTACCTTAAATGCCATTTTAACAGCAATTTCAGCTTTTTCTTCTGCTTTCCTTATGGCAGAAGAATATTTCTTTTGATGCTTTAATAAATGCTAAAATATTAGAAATTAATTTAGTAAGAATTAGTTATAAAAAAATACAATGCATCTTACAAATAAAAACACACGAAATAAACAAAACATGTACTATTCAACTATGAAATAATATATGGAACATAAAATATACAGAAAAGATAACTTGTTTAATGAGTTCCAAGAACAGATAAAAGTTTGGAACATACAACATTAAACAGACAACTTTAAAATAGTCACATTAATGTTGAAGAATCTAAGATTTCCCAAATAGAGTAATGTAGATTACAAACACAAGTGCAATTTTAGATTTTAGTAACTATGATGGGAGTTGTATCTTCAGTAAATGCACTCACATGATCATACAATTTAAATTCCACTAAATAAATAAAGCAAATAGCCAAAGTTATTTAAAGGAATATACAATAAACACATTTACATTATGTTTAAAATTCACACAATTCCAATTTAATGTGCAGAAACAGCAGGTTTTGTTCTGTGGTTGAATTAACAAAAATGTTGTTTTGTTAATAGAACTGAATTGTATGATTCATGTAAAAAATATTACCATCATTATGCATCTTAATGTCAGTTTGTATTTTTAATGTTATATCATATTCAAATATGATGATCTGAATGAGAAAATATTAAAATAATACACTTAATGAGAAATATTTACTTTAGAGCAAAAGTAAATTAGCAATTTTTATTTAGAGAAAAATGAGTAATCTTTTGACAAAATAATTGTCAAATTACTACCACTATTAACTTGACTAGCTATTTATTGCTTAGTTCATTTCAGCACAGTGAAACTTCGATTAACCATTACTCTTTCAACTGTCAGTCCATTATTTCGGAACTTTGCCGCTCAGAAAGCATGAGCCACGAAGAAACAAGAGAAAATGAGACTACTTTAAAATTTGAATGTGTTACATGTATAGCATAAGTTTGAAGCTGACATAATCAGGTAACAATATATACATAATTATGTACTATAATGTACTTACTGTAAATTATATATTGATTGTTTCTGTCAAATAAAATACATGTATGTAGGAATACAAGTCCACAGTTGTTGTCTACTAGTCTGGAAAGAGCTTAGTATAAGAGCAACGAGACTGGTAGGAGTCAGTTGCATTGTTGTAGGAATGCGAAGCAAGACTGGCAGGCGCCAGTCACATTCCGGTATTCAGTTATGGGAGAATTATAATAGAACAGAAGAGTTGACAATTGCGAGTTTTGGGAGAGAGATGTTTTTTGAGCGTGTTCCAGAGATATTGGTTTAGAGAGACTAATTGTATAATTTTGTGTAAAAGTGTTCATCTTCATTTAAAAAATCGTTTGTTATCAAATCGAGAGTTCCGTTATTGCAGTATAAGTGCAGAGTTACTCACTACATGTATGTAGTGTATTCCCAGTTCCGTAAACATGCATTTTTTCATATGCAATGAATGGGTTTAGGTTATTGTTTAAGGTTTTTCTGCTATCTGTCTATTCAATTAATCGTCATGGTCATGACCGTTAATCGAAGTTTCACTGTATATGAACAAATAAGCTGCAGTTTAAAGGTTAACAATTACAGACATATCTTTTATTATTTTAAGGAATATTTTTATTACTGGAAACATATTGTGATGCAACCACTTCCAATTTAATTTAAGGAACTTCTCAAATGAGATCAGTCAATTTATTCCAAAATGAGATTAAAATATCAATTATTATCAGCAATGTAAGTAGAAAATTTGAAGTTAGAATCGAATGTGCACAAAAGCTCGATATAAAATATTCATAATTAAATATTTCCAATTCACTTTTATACAGTTTGTGAGGCAATTTTAAGATAATGAAATAAAATATATCCCAAGTTAACACAATAGTTAGAACAATCAGAAAATGAAGAAGCACAATTACCGAATAACAAATAGATGACACATAAACAAAATAGTTTCACTTACCTTATTTCTATGTGGAGGTATCAAATATGGACAGATGCTCTTTGATGATATCCAAGCACGAGTAACTTGCTCATCAAGGAAAGTGACATTATACTAAAATGTAAAATTGCAAATAAAACAAAGTCATAATTAAACGTAAAAAATTAATTCAAGATTCAAATAATGATACAATAAAAACTTTTATGTTAAAAGAAATGGAGGATACAATAAGTACTAAATAATTCTTTGTGTCTGTATGCATGCTAGTACCCTTCTATGAAATATTTATTAAAACATAAGCCTGACATAACTTTTGACTGCCACTGTTATTATTGATATTGAATACAAATTTAAATATTTTATGATAATCAGGGAAGAGAATATGTTAGCATCTAAAACTAATTTTGATAGTTATATTTGTAATACACACACAAATATCAGCGTAAGATTTTATATTTAGATCAGGGGATGACAAAAATAAAAAAATTTAGGAGCCAGGACCCTAAAATACATATACTAATATTTTTTCTAATGCTGAGTATATCACAGAACTTATAATACATGCACAGTAAATAATATGCTATTTATAGTAACTGAGGCAATTAAAAATACATTTTTGCTATCTACATTATACATTTTACTCCATTTTTGACCTTTTATGGCCATGAACATGTCTTGTTGCTTTAGAACTGAAATACCACTTGTCCACAACCTTTCTGGAGGATCAAAATCTTTCACTGATGGTCCATTCATATTGCACATGGATCGAAGGATTAAGCTACGATCGTTTTTTTCGCAAAATGCGAAAGAAATGGTAACCACTTTCGCAAAACTGCGAATAAAAAATCTTTATGGGCATATGTTCCAAAAACAGAAGGATTTCAGGGTAGAAAATCGCTTTTCTATCAGAAGATGGGTTCTTAATCATTTGAGCAAGAATAATAAACGCTGAGAAAGCAATTGTTCTTAACTGTTATTAAATGAAACAATTCCGATTGAAATATTCCGATCCTTTGTTTTATAGCTTTGGTGCTTTTCTGACAATTCTAATAGGGACATTTTATTGCAAATGCTTAGTGTCTATGTGTAACTTTGTCGTCTATGGATGTCGTCTATGTCGCACGATGGAAAAGTTTCTTGTAACAAAACACAAACCTGATAAAATAAATACCGTTAATGATTGGACCTCGAAAAAAAAAAATTGGGCTTGCCATCTAAGCAGCTTGTGAAGAAATGGTGTTCACTGTATGGATTTCTTGAGGTAATATGGGAAGGAAAGTCACCTCTTTTTAAATGCAAGTTTTGCATACCAGCCAAGAAAAAAAAAACAAGCTGGCAAATGATAAAGATAAGCCAATTTTTATTTTTCGATTCTTACGTTAACATTTTATCAGTTATTTAGTTGGAAAAATAACGGAACGCACAGTTAAAAGGATTCTTAAGGATTCGCTGTCAACACTGTGTAGACTTGTTTACTAGGTTTTTTTTTAAATGCTAACTTCCTTGCTTCATTTCAAAACATTGTTATGGAATGATATGAAAAGATAATGAGAGGAAATGTGAACAGGGATTTTAAAATGGGTCACCAATGGTCAGCTGCGGGTAAAAAGGCTAATAGGTTATTGGGGTATCTTAAAAAGATTGTAATTTCAAGGGGTAATGATGGTCGCCCATGGGGTGCTCCTTCACAACAGGACATCGCTTCCAGCCTTGTAGTGGCCTATGATTAGCAATCAAGTGCCCGCCGTAATTAAAAATATATATATATATTGCACATCAGATTACATAAACTTTCCTCTCACACTGAGGACCTAAATTTATTTTTAGTCAAATTCATCAAACTGAAGCCCAGCTCACAGCTTACTGTATAAACTGGAAGCATGTGTGTGTGTGTGATTAGATACTGCTACTTCTAGATCTTTCAATTGTTTTTCTTACCCAAGTACATACTTTGAATTCATACCATTCATTGTAAAGAGATATTGCAGACAATTTTCATTAATCTTTAAGGACGATGAAACTTGTGTTTTATAATATTATGTCAGTTCTACTACCTCATTCACACCCTAACTTATTACAGAATCCCCTGTTGGCCAGCCGAATGTATCAAAAAAATTTATGGCTTGTTAGAATCCTGATTCAAAAATTGTTCTCCCAGGTATGTGACACAGTGTTGCTTAACCCATGCAATTGTACACATTGATAAATTCCATCAAGAGATGTATTTTTGACAAATCCACATCTTCATTTTTTAAGGCTTACTTTTCAACAATTCAAGTGATGCAATTGTGTTTTAAACCTGCAATTGAACAATACTTAGAAAAATTTCTTCTCTTTGGAAGAGCAGAGGCTCTTTATAGTTCCAAAGTAGTCCAATAGAAAATGAAGCATATATAAATAAATTTGAAGTCCAACAGTTGCTTGTGCAAACCTTTAACAATAGCATTGTCTTCTTCAGCAGCTAACATATATATTTTAGTTTCCGAATGATTTTCTACTAAGCTTGCCGTAGCTTGTGATTATAATAGTAGATTTTGCTTAAAAAAAAAAAAAAAAAAAAAAAATCCATGAAAAATAAACGCTTTTCACAGAAACAGAAAATCTAGGTGCCAGACCAAATTTTTTAGGCACCATGGCGACTGGGATTTGTTATGCCCTGATTTAGATTAAATTATTTTTTAAATCCACCTCTTTGTGTGCTGGAAGAGATTCTACTGTTCACAAGTATGTTTCTTGGATGGGAAATTTACGACAAAAGTGATTGATGAAAGCTATTATGAAGCAAATGATGGAAAAGTATTTTCTATGCATACACTCTTAATTTTGTTAGGAAATCAAAAGCACAAAATTAAACACAACTTAACAGATTAAAATAAAAAGTATACTTCGGTTTTAAAAGAGAGAGAGAGAGAGAGAGAGAGAGAGAGAGAGAGAGAGAGAGATTTAAACAAAAAATCCGAAAAACTTATAAGCAAACAAAAATTACAACTTACAAAAACATTATTCCTCTCAACCCAATAATATTCTTCAACATCAGGATCTTCATCAACCATGGCTGGCCACCTATTATAGAAAAATATAGCTGTGAGTTGAAAGTGGAACACTTTAATAGAACTCCAAGAACTGAAATCACTGCAGAAGTAAGCTAAAAGCTGTCCACATGATTTTGTACACATAAAAAATAGATCCTGATAGTAATTTTTGGTTAAATTTTTGTGCATAACATATGAGTGCCATTTTTGCCTTATTAGCTTTAAATAACTAACATTATATTCATGACAATTCAAATTTGAATCTTAGTCGCTGATTAGCTTGCAAATGACACAATTTTCAAACTTCTTTATAATTTAGCAACTACAGTACAAATTCGGGCGTCAAAAATCCAGAATTGTCCAAAATATGGATGTTTTGCTAATCACAGTTTTTCCCTTCTCACTTTTTGCTCTTGTCGCCTCTTCACCCTTCTGACAATTTTTAAAGAAGAATGTTCAACATGAGAACCAAATTGATAAATAACTTTTGTTGCATTGTAATAAAGAGTTTTTTTGTTTTCATTTTTGAAAAAATTATTCAAATTTATACATATGCTATTTTAATATTGCAAACATGTTCTGGAGGTAAATGCAGCGTGCACTGATTCGAGTGGATAGAGGTTAGATTATGTTTTTTTTTGTTTGACCTAGGTCTGGATATTGGACTAATAATAAACCATCAAGCAGAAATCTAGGCAATGTCTTTTGAATAAAATTTTATTTAGGTAACTCGTTATTTTGATTTCTATTCATGCAATTCTGAGATGATATAGCACTATTTAATTTTGGAAATTTTTAAAATCTACAATAACAAGATAAATTAACGAAAATCGACTTAAAAAACATTATATCTGACGAATAAATATTAAATATGAATGCATTTAGAATGTACGAAATCCAGTTTAATGTAGTACCATATAGTTATTTAAATTCATTCAGATTTTAAGTAGTTAAAATTTTGTGTAACTGCTCATCTGTTAAAAAAGGAACCCTTCATTTTTCTCTAATATTATAAAAGGAAGTGTCTGTCTGTTTTCTGCACGCAAAGTCCTGACGAATCTATGGCACTTACAGCAATGAGATTTGGCACACAAGTAGTCCAATTTTTGGATCGCGGGGAATTTTAAAATTCTATCTAGAACAGTTGAAAATGAATTCAAAGAAATCTAATTATAATTGAATGCAACAGCATAAAAGATCACAAATTCTAAATTTATTATTTTTTTGTTTCCGTTTTCATTTTGGGCGGAGGAATAATTTTTCTAGCAGAGGATAAAAAACTAATAAAACTTTTAACTGGAGTTATTTAGTTCTTTTTTCTACCTCCTAGACCGTTAAAAACAAAGAGTAAAAATTTCAACGGATTTGAAATCTGCTGAAAATTTCACATTAGATCCATACCAAAAAATACAATTTTTTTTAAATAAATAAAATTTTTAAATTCAATTTTTTTTTGCAAGAGATTGTGAAGTGAGAGATAACGATGCCAATGGCTTTTATTAAACTGATAAATTAAGCAAAATAATTTAAAAGAAAATTTACCATGGATAACCATCTAATTTGGCCCATACTATAGAGCCTGGGGAATATTCCAGGTAATCCTCATCACTATTCTCTTCAGGATCATCACAATTTCCTTTAGCCCCATTATCTATATCGGAGTAAAATGTTTTACTCTTCAAAATAATGCATTCCATTAAACTATAAATTATTAAACAATGACTAACACGAGTGATAAAATTTTCTTCATCTCATAAAACACTGTAATTTTAACAAGAAATTGTTTATTTTTCTAACGTCAAAATAAACTCACTTTTTGTAGGAAAGAAACTATTCAATTATTCTGCATTTTTACGTTTGATTAAAGATCAATGAACACCCTGTTACAAATAAATTAAAGAACTGTTTTAATATTTCTAGGTTTGATATACAAAATTTAGCAGTTCAGAGTACTTTTCTTTAGGTTATATAATTTCTTGTAAATTATTATGTATATTTACAACTGAGAACAGAAGGGGAGTTCAAAAAAAAAACATTCAGATATGCTAAAAATTAAGTAGATAAAGCAGAACTTGTTACGAGATCGTGATGGTACAGCAGTTAACTTTCAAAAATTAGACCACCGTAATTGACAAAACCATTAGGTATAGCCAACTTGAAATTTTTATAAATGCATCAAAAACACAACATTAATTGCATTTTTTAAATGTAATATTTGGGTCTATTAGTCAGAGATAATATGTGTGAATCATAATTTAATTTGGACAGTTGAAAGATTAGCACAAAAGGTGCAGCAGCAAAAAACTTCAAAAACTTTTAGATTGTATTCAATAAAATGCTGATATGTATATTCATAGGTAAAATTTTTAGATTTCTGATTATTTTTTAGTTCAACTATAACCCAAAATATTTTCCCCTTAGGTGTTATGATGGCCAGAGCAGATGAAAAACTTCGTAAAGAAATTATTCCTAGAATTAAAATTCTGTAGATCTTATTATCAAACAGAGTTGTACATTTTATAACGTTTGAATTACTTCATCAAGAAAACTCAATATCTTGCACACAATGAACTAAAAATTAATTAAACATTAGTCTTTCTGGAACCTTAACTTTTTGATGACTGTCATTTCTGTAGCATAATTAATTCACCTGCAAACAATCTAAGTGCATAATATTAAGAATTATTTTACAATTAATAACAGATGTTATCTCATAATTTCGGACACAGATACAAGTAAATAGTTTTCTTACCAAGAGTATTCATGGAGCAACACCAGTTTTCTGCAACTTCATGTGATTCACTATAATTATAACTTATTCTCCACTTTTTGCACTTAGTACACTCAATCCATATACCAAAATTATTATTGGAATAATGATTAATCCACATTAAATGTCTATCTCGAGTGGTTTCCTTCAGTTCCTTCATACCTTTAGCCATTTTAAATTCTTTGTTGAACTGATGGGGAAAAATATTCCTACATGAATACTTATGACCACAGTAAATAATAATAATAAAAAAAAACATTTATATCATTTGGATAAATATATTTATTTTCGTTGTAAGTTCTAAATAAGGTTTACTGCCAATTCTACGAACACAAGATAGTTTAATTTTTTTAATCAAACACTGAAAATAAGTATGATTTTATTACAATAAAGATAATACACTAAAACTAAACATATTTAAATTATTTTTTAAATATATTTGTGTTTCTTGGATAATACAATTGAATCAAAGCAAATTTTTGAAATTTTAATAAAAAATTATTTACAAATTTAATAAAAGTAGTTATTTTAAGTTTTTGTTATCTGAATATGAAATAAAATGTAAATTGTACTTCGAATATTAGTCAAAATAATTAGGGGAATGCTATACAATTTTTAAAAATCTCTACCATTATCAGGAAGTGTTTGTATGTTTATGTCTAGGCAGTGCCCTGACGAATCTACGGCACTTACAATAATGGGAACTGACATACAGGTAGTCAGAATTTGTTTGCAATTTTTGTTTTTACTTTGAATGGCAACACCATAAAGATATGGCAAACTCTAAATTTATTTTTTCCGTGTTTCCGTTTCATTTTGTGAGGAATGTTTTTTCAGCAGACGAAAAAAATAAATAAAGTTTAACTAGAGATGTAGTTATTTTTTGCTATCTCCTAGATAGTTGAAGATAGAGTAAAAACGTCAACGGATTTGAAATTTTCGGAAAATTTCACACTGGATCGATACCTAAAACTATGATTTTCTTTAATATATAAATAATTTTTAAATTGTAACTTCATTTTTTCCCATACGAATTTGATCTCTAGTGTTCCGAGAAATCAGATTCCATTTGACAATGAAGAGGCCAACACCACGGGTAACGCCGTGATGACTGTTATCCAATAGGCTTCGGAAACCAAATAAGTTGCAATCACCGGGAGTCAGCAAGCAGTAGTCACACCTGACCACACGAAGAGAACTGTCACGGACAACGCCGTGCTGGCCACGGAGTGGCTAGTAACATATATAACAGAAACTTGAAGAGAACTATTATGAGAAAAGACAACTCAAACTTTCTATCTCGGGCACACCGATTTCAGTTATATTCATTAAATGTTTAGAAATGTTAATTGACTAGGATGTAATTCTGCTTTTTCTAATGTATCCTCATTCATATTTAATCGGAACTTGTTTCTAGTTTTATTAACTACACTAAAATTTTTTTTCACACTCAGCATCGCTGTGTGGAATAGTTAGAATAGCCAACATAACCTTTGACAGCTCTTTAAACTTCCAAGTTCCATCCAGGTTCTTCATTCTTCCAATTGAACACCACTGAGTGTCAATTCTTACATTTTTTTTCACATATTCCAAGCTTTCTAATTGTAGAGACAAAACTATGATTCTAATAAATCTATTGATTTATCCAAATCTACTTCTCCAAACACTAATTCAATGATGGATGGAAATCTTCTTAAAAAAAATTCACATATGAAAAGGATGCTTCTTGAAATTTCGAAACATCTGCAACTTTAGCATGCATAAAAATGTCATATTTAATGGGAAGTTTGTGTTGGATATAATCACATACTTTACTGCCCTACATGAGAATAGAAGGGTTTTTTTTAAACCTTTAATGCAAGTTCTTGTAATATTTTAGTAGTTGCAGATCCTACCACCAAATCCTCACCACATTTTTGATTACTTGTTTTATTATACTCAACTTGAAAAACAGAATATGGTGATAAAATTACTGAAGCCTTCACAAATTTGGACGAAATATTCTTGAACAAATCAGAAATCTGCAATACATGAATTAATGGATTCCTAGAATGTAATAATGTATTTGGCGCATTAAATAAAGGTAGAATGGAACACAAAAACAAACACAATGCTTTATTCTGATCTGACGACAAGAACATAAATCTTAGATATGTGTGTGTGTAAAGTATTGCATTCTATAGCAATCTCCTTACATTGAGACTATTGTGAATCTCTATTTTTACGCTTTGTTTTCTGAGAAATTTCTCGATTAGTTGACCCCTCAGCTGCCTTTTTTATTTAGAGTATCCACAGTTTTCTTATTATCTTCAACAGCACTTAGTACTTTGGGAATTCTGTAGCTTTCAATTGAGCCATTAATTTAAACATTGTTCAAATCTATTTCTTCCTTGAAAAATGCCAACAGAGGATTCCATTGACCAATGGCTCTTGACAGCCACCGAGAACATACATGTTTTAAGATTTTCCTTGTTTCTGTGTTGTGTAATTCTAGAAATCTTAATTTTTTTTTCCCCTTTTGCAGCTTTTTTCTAGACGGTAAAATATATCTATGAGGCACTCATTGATAACAAATGGTAAACTGGTAGCATTTTTTCAGCAGCTATATTTATTAAATGGCAAAGGCAGCCCATAACATATGGCGAGGATAGCAGGGTCCCGCCGTTAAATTGTGTTTATTTAGTCCTCTAATTCAGGTATCTATCTTTGCGACCTTGAAGAGCGGGACCCTGATAGCTTCGCCAAAGCGCGTATTACGCGCCTCATGTGAACGGGACGTTTAACAGAGATCAGAGGTGTCACCTTAGACGGACAGGATACGGTGGAGAATGGGCAATACAGACCGCTGTCGTGGTTTATTTTATTCCAGAAACAAAACAAATTGCATTTTTTATTCTCTAGTCCAAGTTTCTAACTTCGGGATCGTGAAGAGAGAGTGAAAATTTCAACGGATTTCAAATCAGCGTAAAATGTTAGGTCAGATCGATACCAAAACAGATTTATTATTAAATGATTTTCTATTTGATTATTTAATAATTAATTATTTATTTAAAGAAAATCACATTTAAGGTATCGATCTGGTGTAAAATTTCCCGCAGATTTCAAATCCGTTGAAATTTTCAATCTATCTATAACGATCCTGATTTTACAAAAACGAACTAAACAATGCCAATACAAAATTTTTGTTTGTTCTGCTTACCTCCGCTCGAATCGTTTGGCGCAGGAAATGAAATGTTGCCGCTGCAGGTGAAAAAACGTTCCCCAACTGACGGCTGTCATGGTTTATTTTATTCCAGAAACAAATCAAAGTGGCTTTTTTATTCTATAATTGAAGTTTCTAACTTCGGGATCGTTCAGCGAACAGGTGGTGTTGACAATGGTCACACTTGACCCCACGAAAAGAACTGTCACGGGCAACGCCGTGCTGGTCACGCAGGCTAGTATTTAATAATTACGTGAGTATCGAACCTCAGACGGTCTGTGGATTCAAGGTAAATGAATTCGTTTCGGTCGATTTGATGTTAGGATTAAGCTGTAGCAGGGTGTCAACAAAATCCTCGCAAAAAAATTACCTGATATTTCCATGATAGTCTCGCAAAAATTTCCCTCACTTTACAATTCCTTTAAGAAATGTCGTGATCCCTAATTGGTATCGATATACGGTATCCACACGACAATATGTTTAAATATTTAGGGTCATGTGGGGTAAAAATATCATTTTCCACAAATATTTTGTATTTTTTCTATTGAGATATTTTAATCGTTACTGTAAAGGTTGGAACCCTTAATGGAACTCTCACGATAGAAATTGAAAAAACTAGATAAAAAATACTTTGATTATGAACTTTTTACAACTGACCCTACATTATCCTACTATGCATCAAAATCAAATAAAAATTGATACAGCTTCAGTCTACGTTTATAGCGATGGCAACGGTCTTGACGTTCCCCCTTCTTTTGGCGCATTTCTAGTAGCGAGTTATGGCAGGTTAAAGCAACCCATCTATTACGTTTATTGTGGTTTTCATGACAACCTCGGCAAACGGAATCTAAAAATTTTCATTTTGATTATTCTAGAAAGTGTTACCAAAATCTGTTAAACTGGCGTTTGATTTAATTGGTTCATTTGAAAAAATTCTTTTCTTGGCGACTTTAGAAGTGCGCCAAGGCCGTTACCACCGCTATAAACGTAGACTGAAAAAAAGACAGCCGAAAAAAAGTGTTTTTTAGTGTTCAAAACTTACGACGCAAGTGTACGAACTTTATTCGAATTACGATTTCGGCAAATACGATTGATTCGACTCTCAAAAGTATTCGTAATCAAGCATCTCAAAAAATTACAAACGATAACAGTTGCACAATTAAAAAATCAAAAATTAAAAAAATCTCCCGATTTTTGTGAAATTTTTCCTGAATTAAAAAGTTTTCTGAGAATTCCCTGTTCTGTTACCACCCTGTGTACGATATACACCAAGTGGCATTTTAATATTTTAATTACATTTTCAAAAAACGGCCAAAAATTCGTTATTTTTCCTTAGGTTTATTGAATAATTTTAAGCCCCACGGTCAAAAACCACACTCTTTAAGAACACTTGAAGAAGATTATTTTTGTTTTCTGTCTCGGAAGATTAGAACGAATGATTCAGAACAGTTGCTATTATTCTTTTCTAGCCACTATGTGGCTAGCCCGTGCAAGTTGTTTTTGTGAGGTTATTGGTTTGCTTCGGAAATCAAATGGGAGTTCGTAGCCTATTGGATAACAGCAATCACGGAAATGAAATAAGTAACTCCAGTTAGAAGCTTTTGTTTATTATCGTCTGCTGGAACATCATTCCTCCGCGCAAAATGAAAACGGAAAAAATAAATTTAGAATTCGTTATCTTCTATGCTGTTGCATTCAATAATGATTAAATTTATATTAAATTCATTAAAAAATGTTTTAGGTTAAATTTTAAAATTCGCTTTGAACCAAAAATTGCAAAAAATTCGGACTACATGTGTGCCAAATCCTATTACTGGAAGTGCCATAGACTCGTCAGGAGTTTGCGGGCAGACCACAAACAGACGAAAACTTCCTTTTATAATATTAGAGACCAGCAGGCCACACTGTCTGTTGCCCGTGACCAAAATGATAAAAATTAACTATACCAAATAGTTTTGTTCCAAAAAAATCTTTACAAGTCAAAACCAAAATAAACAGTAACAAACAAAAAATTACATAGATAATAAATTTTAAAATTCGGGTTGCGCACAAAATTCAGACAACCTGAGGTATTAATATGTTGTAAAAATTTCCATAGTTTCAAATCCTTTGAAATTTTTACTCTATCTTTAATGATCGAAAAGATAGAAACTTGGACAAAAGAATAAAAAAGAAATAAACGCCAGTCAAAATTTTTTGTTTCGTTTCATTAGAATCGTTTGTGCTCTGGAAATGACAGGAAAAGAAAAAATTTAGAATGTGATCTTTTCCCACTGTTTCCATTATAATGATAACAAATAAATGCTAATTAATTAATTAAGAAATGTTCTAGATTAAATTTTAAAATTAGGGCTTCGAGGCTTATTCAGTCACTTTTAGGACTACCTGTGTTTCAAATTTCATTAATGTTAGTGGTATAGATGCGCCTGGACACCCCCATATGACAGATAGATAAAGACAGAGACCTCCTTTTAAAATAGTAAAGTAGAGAGATACCCGTTGGTGAAAAAAGTATACTTTTAAATAGAAAAGTTTTTGTTACCTGACTTTTGTTTTTATTTTTCTTTCAATAAAATGATAAATAAGTGGAATAAATCAACGGTTGCTATTTGTAATTTCCAGAAACGTAATTTGTTGAAACACTCTTTTAAATATAAATGAAATTAAAGTGAAACTTCGATTAACCGTCAGGGTCGGGACCGTGACGGTTAATCGAATAGACGGATAACAGAAAAACCTTAAACAACAACTCACCCCCACCTATTGCATATGAACGAATGATAAAAAATGCACGTTTACGGAATGAAAATACACTGTACATGGTTTTTTTCAACAGAAACACAAACAATATGCAATTTACATCAAGTAGAGTAATTGTTACGTGAACTTACGTTCTAAGACATCCGTACATTCTCAAATTTTAAAAATAGTCTGTTATTTTCTATTGTTTTTTCGAGGCTTGTGTTATCTGAGCGGCAATATTCCGTAATAACGAACTGACGGTTAATCGAAGTTTCACTGTACTGACAAAGTTTTTTTTTCTAGACACTTAAATTCGGTAATTATTTTACGTTCAACTTCAATTACCTCATGGAAATTTTTCTACATGATCGAAGTCGATCTAACCAAAATGACGTTTAACCAATTTTTCAACAGAAAACAGGATTAGACAGTTTCGTTTTTAAATATTGAAAAAAAGTTAGCAATCTTAAACAAGTTTCAACAGTGTGTTACAAAGAACATAAGAAATTCATAGAAAAGAAGATGCTAGAACATTTGATAGCAGTTCTATATTAGCGAAAATAATTTTAAATCTTTATCGTTCTTTTTTCCGAAATTATTAAAGTCGACTATTTATTTAAATTTTACAACAAATAAAATTCAAATATTTATAACAGTAGTAACAATTAAATAAATTTAAGTGGTCTTCATTTTCATTTGGACCAATGAATTTTATATATTAATTCTCAGAAAAAGGAACTATAGAAAATACAATTTAAGAGGGAAAATTACTTACAGAAGAGAAAACACTATAATCTGATAATTTTGCTTAAAAGCAAATTGATATAGTACAGAAGATAATTAATTTACTGAGATACGAGGAAGTTTTTCACGAATGTTCTACGTTCCTCCTAACAAAATTTCAAGATTGTTGGGTGCTTTGAGGTTTATGGCTACGACAGTTGTCGATTGTTAGGGTTTTTGAATTTGTTTATTGGCTGTCAGAAAAAAGAGAGAGAGAGAGTGGAGTTGTCGTGACATAGAATTTGTTAGTAGAGATCGGTTAATCCGTTTGTTGTGGATTTGGTTCCGAATGCTCGGGTCATCAGATTGCAGAAGTTATCCGTATTTATCCGTAATATAGTTTTAAGGATTATAAAAGTTTTTTCGTTCTTTGTTGTTTTTTGTGCAAACAAATAAAATATGGTCATAACAAAATAATTTTATCGTTTGCCTCTAATAAAAATGAGATAAATGTTTAAATTCTGTCCGCTAAACTTGTCGTTTGCGATTTTTCTTTCTTCCTGGAAATTTTGATGTGATCAAAAATATTTATAAATGTGGTGCTATTAAAAAAATTTTCAGTGTATGGTTTTCAATCACTGGTCAAACGTTTTGAGAACGAAACTAATGAAATTACTAAAGAAACTAATGACTTTTAAGATTTTCCTTCAGAAAAATTCAATTTCATGTCAAACCAATCGTATAAAATATTTTTTTTTTTCTAAGCACCTTTGTGAATAAAATGTTTTCAATTTCTATTTGAATGGTAAATTAGTTTTTTAGTTCCAAAAATAAATATTTTTCAATGTGAAAGAACTATATTTTGGAGGGTACTCGGTTTTATCCGACCTGGTCGGATAAAACCGGGCATATATGCCCGGTTTATCCCGGTGCTTCAGGGATCAGTTTTGGGACCAATTTTATTTATAATTTTCATAGATGATACAGGTCAGGGGATCAAGAATAGAATCAGTATATTTGCAGATGACTTAAAAATATGGGGGACAGTGGATACCAAGTTACAGATAGAAAATTTGCAAGGAGATTTTGATAAGATATCCGAATGGGCTGTAAAATGGGGTATGTCATTTAATGTAGGGAAATGTCAAGTTCTGCATATGGGTTACAGGAACAGTGGAGCCGAGCACTGTCTGCAGGGAGTAAAGGTAAAGGAGGGAGAAACAGTCAAGGATCTTGGGGTGATAATTCACAGGGATTTTAAAATGGGTCACCAATGTTCAGCTGCGGGTAAAAAGGCTAATAGGTTATTGGGGTATATTAAAAAGACTGTAACTTCAAGGGATAAGAATATAATCTTGCCGTTATATAAGGGTTTAGTAAGACCACATCTAGAATATGCTGTACAATTCTGGGCTCCATATATGAGAAAGGACATAGAATCAATTGAAAGGGTTCAGCACAGAGCTACAAAAATAATAAAGGGGCTAGCAAATTTCGACTATAATGAACGTTTAAGTAAGCTAAACATGTATACACTGGAAAGAAGAAGAAGGAGGGGGGATTTGATTCAGCTTTTCAAGTTTGTAAAACAAGGGGACACAGAGGGCTTAAATTTCAATAGGGATAACAGAACAAGGGGCCATGGGTATAAATTGAATAAGACACATTTTAATCGGGATTTAAGGAAAAACTACTACTTTAATAGGGTAATAGACAGTTGGAACGCGTTGCCAGAAAATATAGTTAATTCAAAGGGAGTGTACGAATTTAAGACACAATTGGATAGTCAGTGGGAATTGGAGAATTCATAAACAAAGGACCAGCCTTGTTGGGCTTGAGCCTGTAGCTGGTCGTCAATATTTGTATTTGTATATAGGAATAATTAAAAAACTTTATTGTTTTACTGCTGAAATATTTATTTATAACAATAATTTAGTACCATGGCCTTCCTACACTGATGAATCAATCAAATGAATCACTGATGAATCATTTAAAAATCACGGAACATAAGAAATTTTGAATTTAATGTGTTTGAAATGTATAGTAAATTAAATCTGATGAATCTGCTTTGATATTGAACTTCTTTTTCTTCCGTGTTTTGACAGTTTTTTGCATAGGGGCTTTAAACAGTTTCTACTTTAAGTTTTTCTTTCCTGGTTTTTCATGTTCCCCAAACTCCAATTCCTACCCGGTCCTGTCCGACTGCAAAGGGCCCGGTTTTATCCGACTACACCAAAAATCAGAAAAGAAGGCTTAGCATATTTCAAACATGATGCAAAACATGGTTTAATAATTTAAAATAATAGCTGAAAGAGGTGTTATTTACCTACGCCACAAGTAACATTCCTTGTTGACACTTTGTTCCTAAGGTTCATACTTGTGATGAACTACGACTTGAAAGGTCTGTTAACTAGATCTACAGGTTGCTTCGTTATTGCGTGTTTTGGTCGTGAAGACCCTCGCATTTTTCGAATGATATGACTACTCTTTTTTGTATAGATCCACAAGATCAGGACTCATTTCCGATAACGAGTGTTTCATGAAATATGAATCAACAGTAGTGCGTTCCAGCATGTATTGCGCAACTGTCCAACCGCGAAATTAGCCACTACGTGGCTAGCCCGGCGTTGTCCGTGCCCTTGGTGTTGGTTTGCGAAGCAAATGTGATGTAAGGTATTAATCTGGTGCAAAATTTTCCGCAGATTTCAAATCCGTTGAAGATATATTCAATTAAAAAATTATTTATTTAAAGAAAATCATATTTTGAGGCATCAATCTAAAGTGAAATTTTCCGCAGATTTCAAATCCGTTGAAATTTTCAATCTATCTTTAGCAATTCCGATTTTACGAAAAAAAACTTAACAATCCCAATCAATATGCTTTTATTTCTTTCTCTCATTCGCGAAAATGGAATGGGACAGGAAATGTAATCTGTTTCTTTTTTTTTTAACGCAAAGGGCAGAAGATGCAATCTTTAATTTTTTTTTTTGGAAAGAGAAAGTTCACGTGACGTAACCATCTCTTGCGAAAATATAAAAGAAGATCACGTGGATAGAAAAGTCAAGATTGGGGAGATTCTTATTCGGAAGAAACGCGTTGAAAAACCGATGGAGAATAAAACTATTAAATTCATTTAAAAATCTTTCAGATTGAATTTTAAAATTCGCCGCGACCCAAAAATTGCAAAAATTTTGGACTACCCGTGTGCCAGATCTCATTGCTGTAAGTGCCATAGAATCGTCAGGATTTTGCGGCAAGAAACAGCCAGACGAACAAACACTTCCTTTTATAATAGTAGTGAAGACAACAGTGATGAACACAGAAACAACCCGATTTCTAACATGGAATGCAGTTTTAATACAGTAAAAAATAAATTTATGAGGCACAGTATGAAATTTAGTTGGATTGGGTTGGTTGAATTAAGGTCGTACTAAGGCACACAACGGGCTATTGGCGACGGTTCGGCGATCTATTACAATGGGAAAGATTCGAGGACACTTCGTAATTTTGAACCAAGGTCAGATGACGATGAAATTTGGTTTCTTGATTCTAGCAATATTTTAACTTCAGAAGTACTATATTGATTCCAGATAAAGAGTTTTCTTTCCCTCTTACACACAACACATTGTAGTTCATAACTTAATACCTTCTGAGAAAAAGGGCAGCCTTAATCCACGAAAGTTGACCCCCATTGACCAAACTAAGCTTTCAATAAGTCCAGCTAGTTAATTTGTAATATAGAATACGATTGGACAACTCGGGAGCACTACATAAAATGTATCAAGGATGTGAAGGAATAATTCTATATAAAAATTAATTTATCTAAGACTGCAAAAAATACAATTTTTATTGTGCAATTAATTAACACTTGTGGTGATTGAGATTACAGAATAGTCCCAATGTAGTTCATGCATATAGTAAGAGGCGATTAAAATACGTAACCAGTGCATGGAGGTATATCCGGACTAACCGATCTTTAAGGATTATAAATATAGAAGCCTGGTCCTACTGGTACGACCATCTCACGGGTGTAAGAATCATAGCGATTGCGCATGCGTATGGAGTTGGGAAATTTTTAACTCCATGTTTGGTTCTGGGGAAAGGTATGCCAAATTTGGCAATTTATCGCTTACAATACGAGGATTTTTTGAGTTTGCTGTCCAGATGTTAAAGTAATAAGTACGGCCAGTTTAGAATCCTATTTTTATAGTTTAGTATAAGTAAGGCTTATTTACGACCAGTAAATAAGTATTAAATACTATCTATTCTATACTATTTTTCTACGAAAAGTTAATTTGTGTAAGTTCATTATTTAAAAGTTTATTTAAATGTCAAACACACACATTATGAGTTTCTGAAAAATAAATTATTTTATAACTTGTAATTGTGCTCTACATCCAATACTACATTATGAGCACTCGTCACATGTTCCCTCAGCTTTGTTCGTGTTCAAAATGTTTGTTCACACGATACTGCAGGGCAGTTTATGTTAAATTTTCTTTTGTTGCTGACATTAGTCACAATGTGCACCTTTTTTATATGACGTAATAAATTCTGTCGATACTGGAAAGTTTTGTCACAAGAATCGCATTTATACTGTTCATCCATTCTAGAATGTCAACGACAGCGGACATTTGCTTGGTTTGGCGCGGGGTGAAAATATTCTCGTCTTCGCCAAACAAACCACTCGTAAAGAAAGGGTTGCAACAGAAGTTCGGACCGGAATAAATTGACGCATGCGCAATTGCTATGATTCTTACACCCGTGAGATGGTCGTCTACTGGTTGGGGAATAGGAGTAGGTCTTTCGACAGTACCACCTTTTGAAAAACTCTATTTGTTATAGCCTCTCATAAGCGTTTCAAATGCCGATCGAAAGGATTTTAGCATTTGCAAAAATAAATATTGAATAAATATAGCCCAAAGTCTGAACTGGGCTGTCGAGTCAATGAAGACGAATAACAGAAATTTTTTATTTTATTTTATTCTTGCTCTCGTGAAGGGCTTGGTTCATTGACTTACAGGACATGTTCCAGACTGAGCTTACAGGCAGTATTTTCAATCTCTATAAAGTTACTTATCACAAGCAAAAGAACTTCAGCAACTTCTTTTGATATTTTTATCAACATCAGAACCACTCTTCAATTATTCTCAATGCACTGAAAACATCTATACTATTATAAAAGGAAGTGTTTTTCTGTCTGTTTGTTTCTTGCCCGCGAAGTCCTGACGAATCTATGTCACTTACAGTAATGGGATTTGGCACACAGGTAGTGCGAATTTTTTGCAATTTTAGGGTCGAGGCGAATTTTAAAATTCAATCTAGAACATTTTACAATAAATTTAATATATTTTTTTCACCATTCTTCCGCGGGAATTCCAAGGAATGAAGAAACAACAAAATTGAGACTTTTCGCACTCACGTGACACCTTGACGTCAGCCTTTTGAACCATGTCATATTTTTAATTTCCGACTTTCGGGGAAAGAACACATTCGAATGACCTTCGTTTGTTTCGAGATTCATTCATTTTGATTTCCTGCGAAACGGATTCCAGTAAAGTAAAAGATTACTTAAGTTATCACTGGCGTTCTTAAGTGCTTTTTTTCTATCTCAGCGATCATTAAAGGTAGAATAAAAGTATTAACGGATTTGAAAATTGCTGAAATTTTACAACAGATAAATACCTTATTCGTTTGATTTTCTTTTAATATCTCTATATTAAAAAAAAAGTTAACGCCGTCGCCGCCGGACTGAAAACAGTGTTGTTTAGCTCGATTCTTAGACGGTTTCCCTAGAAAGTTCGGATCAGAAAAATCTGAAATTAACATTGTTTGTTCTTCACCGTGTTCCCTGGAAAACTGCAAAGATTTTTTTTCGATGCGATTATTAGTTTAGGGTTTTTTAAGTGTCAAAGTTGAAAAAGCGAAAGTTCTTCCGCTAGTGAGCAAAACACATACAAATTTTCAGTCTTAAGCCGTGAATTTTTTTAAAGAGTACCTGTCAACGTAAATTTTGGCAGCTCGTCGAGTTTTTTTTTAGAAATTTCAATTTGGTTCCTGATAGTATTTGTTTGAAATTCGGGACAGTTTCGTTACTGTATTTTAAAACTGTCATATCTATATCTTATTACTATTAGTTTTTAATTTTTTAAATATCGCAGTATACCTCAAAATATACTCTTTCTTACGGTATAATTATTTTTGAAATTGGTTAATAAATAAATTCGATGCGATCAAAAGTAAGTGATACAAAATTCGGAATATTTGGATATTTTCGCTACTCTTTTTGTTAAAACTATCATATCTACAGCTTAATTCTATTATTTTTTAAATTTGAGAACATCAATGAATACATTACATTACACTCTTTCTTATGGTACAAATATTTTTTTAATTGGTTAATAAATAAAGTCGATGCAATTAAAAGTTGGTCATACAATTTTCGTAACTTTCAGATCGTAATTTCCGAAACAAAACTAAAACTGTCATATCTATATCGTATTACTATTAGTTTTTAATTTTGAAAATATCGCAATATACCTCGGAATGTACTCTTTCTTACGGTACAATTATTTTTAAAATTGGTTCATAAATAAATTCGATGCAATCAAAAGTTGGTCACACAAATTTCGTATTTTTTAGTTCGCATAGCAAGTTCCGCACGCAGTTGGGTGTATTTTTGATTATCGGGTTTGCCAGTTATCAAATTTATCGTAGCAACAATTGCCATAAAAACGATTTCTTTTTATTTCGCGAGGAAAATGGCTCGCTTTTTTCACTCTGTTCTCAGACGGTTTACGGAGAAAGTACGAAGTACAGCAGATAGTAAAGTTAGGAGATTAACACAGTTTATTTAAAATTGTACAGAGAACAAGATGCAGAAGGTTTTTTTACTGATGCGGCTATTAGTTTAGGGTGCATTAAGTGTTAAAGAAAAAAAAAGTGAAATAACTTGGGAAAGAAGTATTGGTTTGCGAAGCAAACCAAACGAGACTACCTAGCAATCCCCGGGGGTTGACGAGCATAAGCGAACAGGGGGCGAAGTCCTCGCTGTGACGTCATGGACCGGAAAGTCAAATCAGGATTATACAAATTATTAAGATTTTTCGCTGTTCAGTAGATTTACTCTGCGAAAGGAATGTTGGTTTGCAAAGCAAACCAAATGGGATCTGTGAAAGGAGTGTTGGTTTACGATGCAAACCAAATACGATTGCGTAGCAATCCCCTTGGGTTGGCGAGCGTAAGCGAGCTGGGGGCGGAGTCCCCTAGTATTATAAAAGATTGCAACAGCCAGTTGTAACTTATTAGAATATACTACAGAGGCTGTTCGCACATTTTTTAGACGATTTTGGTTAGCGGTAATAAAAAAATCGTTTGCTGCAAAAGAAATAATCGCAGTTGTACTATGTTTTCAAAAGTCAAAATTATCGTCTGCGGCTTGAGATGTTTGTTTTTATTCAAAATGGCGTTTTTAACGAAGCAGTGGTTCGAAGTCTATATTTATGCTCTTTCCGAAGAGGAATATTCATATTCCGTTATCCAAAAACAATGTGAGAGTCATGGTTTTGTGATATCTAAAGCGTCGATAGGTAATATGGACAACAAGAGAGGAAAGAAACGTCAAATTGGAGCCTCAAGTGGGACAAAAATTCCAAACAAGTATCCAAGGAAGAAACGGACATCTTCGACAATTGCAAAGGTCGTTGTTTAATGCTTAAAAAAAAAAAAAAAACACCTAGTCAATGGACAGTTGCAAATACATTAAAATGCTCGTTGTCCACTGTAAACAAAATGATAAACGTTGATTTAAATCTTAAGAAAGCGAAAAAACGCAATGTGCATCGTGTTTCTCCACAGCATATCGTTGAACGCAAGACACGCTGACAAATTCTATATGAGGAACACTTATCCAAAGAAAAATGGAAAAAAATTGTCACAATAGATGAATCATGGGTATATTTAAGTGATTGCAGCAAAAAAAGAGTCATTTATTATCATAAAAGGGGAGAAAAAAATTTAAGTACATGGTTCATAGAATCGAAAGAAAGTTTTTCTAAGGGATTCATGATTGTTGCTGGTTTTCCATATAATGGCAAGTTAAAAATAAAGAGAGCGGAAAAAAATGTCAAGATTAACTCAAAATACTATCAGGAACATATTTAATAGCCAATTTGTCTGAATGAAATACCATCGTTTTACCCACAGTGCCATCAATCTATGGAACTCCATCAAGACAAAGCTAGCAGTCACACATCAAAATCCACTGTAAATTTCCTAAAAGAAATGGAACAAAAAACTGGTATCAAGGCCATACCCTTCACTGATATCCCTACTAAATCTCAAGGTGTATGACCTTTGGATTTTTGTGCTTTCGGACATTTAAAATATGCATTATCCAAACGTCGTCACACAGCCCTTACAGGACTCTGGAAAGCTGTTCAGGCGGAATGGGATAGAATACCTCTTCTGACACTTCAAAAGGCATTATTATCCTGGAAATTACGGTGTCGAAAGATAGTTCAGAATAAGGGCTATCAAATAGAACATTTAAAACACAAGAATTTTATGTAATTTAGTTTTGTGAATACAATATACATTGTCTAAATAATGTGTGAACAGCCTCTGTATATACTGGAAACAGTTATGTAAACACACATGACATAAATCTAAGTACCAGGATGAGTAATGTATAAACATCCAGAGTTGAAAAGCCTCATGTGAAGGTGGCCTAACAGCACTCATAATATAAACACTTAAAGGAAGTATGCAACAGTTTGATTCCGAATTATATACTGAAGGAGTGACTAATTTTATTAGCTAAAAAAAACACAAATGGGAAGTGAAGTTTTCTGAGGCATTTGTAAGTTAGCTTATTCTTGTGGTGTGCAATAGATGAAAGAGTAGAAATATACATTTAAACACGACCATTGAAATGTCAGCAGGAAGAAAGATACAATATTACTGAAAACTAAGTGAAAATTCATTTATTATTGCTGTTCTTTTAATTTATTATTGCCTCTATTCTACTTCTGAGACTATAGTTTAGGTCTGTCACTTACACTTACTGATAAATTTGTTAACATGATGTAATTTACTCAAAAACTATGTAGGATGTTAACTTGTGTTTTAAAGTTAAACAAATGTTTTATCTTTTGCTTTTATTTTTAAATTCATTTTTAAAATGTATTACCGTGTAACAAACTATGATTTTTAGTAAGTAAATATTGATTTACCATGTCACAAATTCTGATTGTTTACTTAAAATAAATATTGGTTTACATGTCATGTCACAAACTCAATTTTTTATTTTACAAATTTTTTATCATTATTATAAAAACAGTGTACAGGGCCTACAGAAATTTAAAAAAAAAAAAAAAAAAAAATCTGATTTAAATAAAATTTAAAAAAATCCAATTAATTGATTAAAAAAAATTATGATTTTTTTACACCCTGTTTGTTGTACCTGAATATATCTTCAGAATAGACTGCAAAATTGCCTTTGTAATTGTACGAGGATCCACATATGAACAGCTGATAGAATTTTCTACAGAATGAAAAAGGAAAATTTCATAACATTAGATTTACATTTAATATACTGTGTTCATTTCAGACAAAGTTCAAAACTACCATTTTACTGAAATTAAATATTTAATAAAGAACATCTTGACTACATTACAATTTTTCAAAATGAATAGTATTTCCCAACACAGAAAACTGAAATTTATACATGCATTGCAGGCCATTGAAAATGCAGCACCATGAAGGAAGCATCCAATAGTCTTGAAATTTGTATAATGTGTAGATTATTGAAGGATATACAAATAATTAGCACTGAAATGCATATGCCAATCATGTGTGACAGTAATGATCCTTGTAAGCAGTATATAAGAGAGAATAGAGCTGGTTTTAGGTATATTGGTCCATTTCAATCTTAAAGTTAAACCCATTGCTGAATACTTACAGCAGCTCTTCCAAACTCTCTCTAAAAATACCTCAGGTGTCAAACTAAGCACTACAGTCATTATCACCATATCATGCAACTGCTAATAGCTCACACAAAAAAAAAATTACAAGCTATTCTACATAAACAGTTTAACACCTTTAAACATAGGTCTGAGCAACAATGTGTAATGTTTCATTTGGACCCTGAGGTCTGACTTCAAATCCGATAATACTTCCCCCCATCAAATAGTGTCTGTTTTCTGATCAATAACTAGGGTAAAGGACACAATAGGACCTCTAATTATATCACTACTTTTCAAGTAAATTCTATCCTCAAAACTTAAATTTTTGTTAAATGTTTGAATTTAACCTCCTCCTATAAACTGTTCAAACTCTTCTGTGCATGCAAGCAACAGTGTAGGTGAGAGTTCCCAAGCTAAAATTGATCACCAAAACCTAAGCACTCTCGGTCACGGTTACATCCTGCCTATTTTGCAACTGAGTGGGACCTAATAGTTTTGCACTAACAATGCCCTTAGGTCTATATATTCAGGTAAAATATCTCCACTCTTATGTAATATTCTTATTCACTCATTTTCTCATGTGGAAATAAGCTGCTGTGCAGCAGGTGCCCCAAAAGTAATGTCCTATTCTGGTTTTAGGTGTTTAAATTGCTAGCTTATTATTAACAACATCTTTTTTGCTGTTTCCGTGTATAGGAACCTAATTATAGCTTGTTCAAAAATATGAGTCATTCAAGCATATTCCTGACTTTTAATGAGGAAGAATAATGGATTATTGAGACTGCAGATTATCCATCCTAGAAATCTTCTGGATACTGGTGTTTTGCAAGAGGAAAACTAGAAAAACTCCAAGTCAAACTGACGAGGCAATGAATATGAAACCGGAAATTTTTAACCACCTGACTCGCCTGTTAAATAGAATCACCATTCAGCATTTCTTAAGACTTAGCCATAGTGTAGAGCCGTCTTGTGTAAAATTCCTAAAATAAGTGATCCAATGGATATGTACTTTCACCACAGTTGTTGTTTTCATAGAAATATTAATAAAATGCTGTAGTGTAGAGCAATCTTGAATAAAATTCCTAAAATAAGTGATCCAATGGATATGTACTTTCACCACAGTTGTTGTTTTCATATAAATATTAATAAAATGCTTTAGTGTAGAGCAATCTTGTATAAAATTCCTAAAATAAGTGATCCAATGAATATTTACTTTCACCACAGTTGCTTTCATAAAAATATTCGTATAAAAAATTTGTAGATGACTTTAAAGAAAGCTATTTCAGGCATCAATACAAGAGATATAAAACCTCAAGTCAACATGTAAATGCTGTCTCATATTCAATGATTCAAGCCAGCTGTGCTTCCTCTTGAATAGGACCCTGACAACAATGTATACAATATTATGTGATGTCATCTGAATGCAAAAATTATATAACTCGAAAAATAATGTATATTTTGAATTACACTTACAGATCTTACAGAATGCAATGCAACAACTTTTTGGCCACTTAAGTTCTATCCATCAGCTAATGAAAAAAGTAGGTACATATAAAACAAGCATTGGCCTGGAAACTGTTTATTCCTTTACCTCAAACACTAAAAAATTGAGTTACCTGGTTCTTGCATTCAAGTGACGATATATCCTAGAAATTTAAATGTTGAACTCATACAAAGAATGGTTAAACTGTTTAAACTCAAACAAAGAAAGATTAAACTGTTTGAATAAATTGTGTCAATATGCACTCGGGATTTACAACAGACAATATTTATACGTAAACCTTTAGGAACTTACATTAAGCACTTTCACAAATGTTAACTTCATGACTTCAAACATTGCATTATTTTGGATAGTTAACAGGACAGTGTTGGTCTTCTTTAGTTTATTTTTTGCACAAATATTTTGTAATCATTTCGAAACTACAAAGCATAAACACTTGAAGGATCAGACAAACACTCAAGAGTTTGTCTTTTTTTTGTGGATCATTGAGTGAGAATAAATATTTGCAAAATGGTGTTACCACAAAACGTTTCACACTGGTTAGATTTATTCCATACATGTTCTTAATTTCGATGCTGTGAAGTTTGAACCTCAAAGTGCAGAAACAATTTGCACAAATTTTATGTTCGTTGTTCAACTCAGAGTCAATATAACTTAATGGATGCATTTTTATGCAAGATTCTTGGTTCCAGTGACCACGTAAAGGATTCATCAGGTTCGATTTCCGTAGAAAACAAACCTGAACAGCATAATCGAGCACCATAGTACACGATTTCAGCACAAATTATAATTTAATTATCATAAAAGTTTTCCCCAAAAGTACTCTTTGGAATTCCCAATTAATACGCAACAATATTGCTTCGAACTCGTGTTTTGTGACAGAAAGGATAGCGTTACAATTACATCATAATAAACACAACTTAGATGATCAATTCGCTTTGTTTTGATCGTCGCGGTTTTCGAAAAAGACGTTATGCACATGAACATGCTCCATTGTACTAATACCAACGCACTACAATGCAACCCTGTAATAATGTTATAGGCCCATACCAAGAAAACAGATTTTGATACGTATTAACTTAAAAAACACAAAAGAAGAAATAAGATAAACAGAAGAGAGAAAAGAAAGCCATTAACCATAGGTAACGACCAATTAACTTAGCATCCGTAGGGTTGCGAGTTCAAACCCAACCAAAGACCGTCTTGTACAAAGAGGCTGGGGCATGCTGTGTCAGTTCAGACGTGAACTCATCATCTGACTGTGGTCCAAAATTACGTGTTTTTGTTCTCTGCTCTTTCCCTTTGCTTCTGTAGCCGACCAACCGGTATAGTGGTTAAGGTGTTAGACTCTATACTCTGTTTCACCTTAACTTGTCAGTAGAGTAAAGGCTACGTTGACCGCATCACAGCCGTTGTCGTAGAAACTAGGGTTACAGTGTCAGAAGAAGTCAGCTATAAGCGAGGAAATTCGCCCTTTTTGGCAAGGAGAGATAAAATGCACGTGGAAATTCTATACGTTTCACAGATCTTTAATTTCTAATGGCTCTTGCATTACATTTGTTAATTAAACAAAAAGCTACTCTATGTTAATATAAATGCGTTTTGATTTTTCTAAATGAGTATTATTTTTAGTTATTTAAAAATATATATATTTAAAATTTTTTTACAATAAATGTTGTTTAAAAAAACAGTCTATTTAAAGATGTGATGAACCATAAAATTCATTTTTTGAATTTACTTACCTGAAAGCTAAACACCTTGATTAATACTTCTTTTTTCAATTTTAATAATTTTATTAAAGGAAATTAATCCAATTTAATTACTCCTTTGGTCTTACATTTGGTTGGACAAGGTAGGGGAGAGTGCGTCGTCTGCTAAAATATGTGTTTTTCTTAACAGCAAAATATAGTCTCCAAATTAAATCAAATTTATTCTGATATTAAAGAAAGTAAATAACAAATAAAAATACATATAACATAGAGGATATAAAATACATTCACAATAAATAAATAGAATATAAAAAATACAAATATAGTGAATACACATACAATAATAAAAAAAATGAAACCATTTTAAAAATTAGAGTTAAAAGAAATAAACCTTATATGTGTGAAACATATTCTGAAACTCGCGGAACGGTGTCGGGTTGATTAGTAGTAAATTATTAATTTTATGAATAATTTAAAATAGTTTACAAGAAAGTGTACAGAAGAAACCAATCTCTTTCATGAATAGTAGTTACAATGAGAAAACTATATTTACGTTTTACTTATTCATCACATGCATTTATACATCATCAATATATGTAAAACATAGCAAACATCATAACAAATCTATTTACATTATAATATACTTATTCATCACATGAATTTACACATCATCATCACTTAACATTTCCGAATCGCTATCAGACTCACTATTAAAAGAAATTACCAAGTTCTTACTTTCCCAAATATCATCCACAAGTCCATCTACTTCCCACATGTATTTCTCTTTTTCAGTAACATGGTTTATGCAGTTTTTCCAATTTTGTACAGAGACCTTTTCAATCCCTTGGATGACTAAATCCTTCACATCGTTCAGTTTAAAAGTCTTGTTTTCCCTGGCAACGTGTCCTTTTACTTGACTCCATATCATTTCAATGGGATTAAGCTCACAGTGATACGGGGGAAGTCTCAAAACCTTATGTCCAAATTTTTCGGCAATTTCTTCAACTCTGTATTTATCAAACATATGTTTGATTTCGCTAACTTTTTTCAACAGTTCAATCTTGATCATGTCCTGGTTCCACGTAATGTTTTTCAACGATAGCCATTCTTGAATTGCACTTTTTTTCCAAGATGTCGTCGGAATTTTTTCTTTCTTCACCGAGTGATAGGGGGCATTGTCCATCACTACAAAGCTGTTTCGTTTCAATTTAGGCATGATATCTTCAAACCACTTCTCAAAATGGTTACCATCCATTTCTTCGTGGTAGTCACCGGATTTTTTTCCTACAAAAATGTCAGCCGCATCAGGTACAAATCCTTCATCACTTCCGATATGGGTAATGATGAGTCTTCTTCCTTTTCCTTTTGGTGCAGCCAAGCCTGTTGTCAAACTTGAAGAGGAAGCTTCATTGGTGCTTTTGATGTTTTTGTCTTGCCATACTCGACTTTGTGAGTGTCCTTCATTCACCCATGTTTCATCTAAATAATAGATTGAAGCATTTTCATTCTTCAGTTCTCTAATTTTTCGTAAATAATTTCTTCGCCATAAAATTATGTCGTGTCTTTCTAAAAGCATAGCCTGCCTTTTTCGCTTTTCAAAGGAAAATCCCAAATCTTTCAGTATCCTGTACAGTGTACTTCGGCTAATGTTTGTCGAAAAAATATCCTTATCGTTGTTAATTTCATTTAGAACTTTGTCCAATGTAGGAATTTCATTTCGACGAAAACAATCATGAATTTTTCGTCGGATGCACGATAAAGTAAAGTTGTCATATTTCATCATTCTTGTTCTGTTTCCAACGGCATAAGGTCGTTTTTTTCCTGGAGTACTCAAAGGACTTGTCGTCTTCTTTTCTTTTTTCAAACGAAAAACAGTTCTTTTGGAAACACCAGTTAGTTGAGACACCTTTCCGACGATTTGGTTAATGGAATCACTATGGTTTTCTTCTCGAAGTCTAGAATAAACATTCAATATGTTCCTGCGAGCTCCACTACCAATTGATTTTCCTTGCTTTGATGGCGTATACAGCTTGGATGGTGACGTTCCTTTTTCAGCCATGTTCAGAGTATCAAACACACTCCAATAAAATAGCACAAGAGAGATATGAACGTAAATACACACGCTAGCAAAGACGCAGAGCGAAATGGCGCAGACTTGGCCGGAAAGCGTATTTAGCTCGCCAGAAATGTTACCATGGAAACCGGTTTAGAATTCCGTTTCGGATATATTCATTCGCTTCGGTCAAAAAAAAATGCTTTTTACAAATAAATAACCGATTATAAAGGTTCAAAAATCACTCCTTCATTGTAGGACAATTTTTACACGTTTATATGCATTTTCTTTATTTTAAATTCCAAATCAAGTTGGAATTATTTTTCATGCGGATGAACATCATTTCTGCCTTTCCCAATACTGACAAGTTAAGGTGAAACAGAGTATAGATCGGAAGGTTCCTGGTTCGAATCCGGGTTCGGGCATGGATATTGTTGTTGTTGTTGTTTCTTATGTTGTTCAGACCGGAGGAGTGCCAGGCCCGTCGAAGACTGAAAGAGGCGAGGGGGTGTAAGCCTATGGTGTAGAGGCGGCTGGTGCACCTTAAATCTGTCGTGGCCGAAAGTCCTCACTTTGGGTTGGCGTGAAAGTTTGGAGAGTGGGGTGCCAGCTCAGGTGTTGCTTCGTCATCTAACCGTGGTTCAAAATTACGAGGTGTTGTCCTCGGATCTTTGCCTTAAGGGACTGATCCCGGACCGTCGTCAATAGCCCGTTGTGTTGCTCTAGTACGACGTTAACTAAAATTACCAAATTACCGCTTCTGTACGATGTAAATTCGCCGACCAACCGGTATAGTGGTTAAGGTGTTAGCCTATAGATCTGAAGGTTCCTGGTTCGAATCCGGGTCCGGGCATGGATGTTTGTAAACGTATGGTGTAGAGGCGGCTGGTGCACCTTAAATCTGTCGTGGCCGAAAGTCCTCACGTTGGGTTGGCGTGGAAGTTTGGAGAGTGGGGTGCCAGCTCAGGTGTTGCTTCGTCATCTGACCGTGGTTCAAAATTACGAGGTGTTGTCCTCGGATCTTTCCCTTAAGGGACTGATCCCGGACCGTCGTCAATAGCCCGTTGTGTTGCTCTAGTACGACGTTAACTAAAAATTACCAAATTACCAAATTACGATGTAAATTCAACACTAGCTCTTGAGTGCCGCTACGAAAAAATAGTCTTGAGTAGTTCAGATATTCGCTATTGGTATTCCCCAGAATGAGAACTGTCCAAAGCAATGGCTTGTAGTTTACCGCTAGCTTGCCAACCTTAAAATGTCAAAACCATTGAACTTTTTTTTCAAAATTCTATTTGCACCCGGTTGGGGTTGTTGAATTAACATCACACTGGAGCAACATGGAAGGCTATTAGCAAAGTAATACGTTGTGTTGTTCCAGTGCGACGTTAATTTACTACCTATCTAACTACCTAGTCTTATTACTTTCGTAGAGCTGATGATTGCTTATTGAAAAATAACGTCAGCACACCGATCGGATTCTGCCGGCATTCGTGAGAAAAATAGCTCACCAACTTAGAAAATATAATTTGAAGCATTGAATAACTTTAATGAAGTGCTTAGAGCTATATTGTTACTTTATCTTCAGAAAATAAAATTATTTTTTTAGCACTATAACGGCCTACTGCATACTGTTGACATTGGCAGTCTAAGCAATGAGTACTGGTTTTATACAGTGCAATTCGGAACTCATGGGACAAACTTTAAGGGTATTTGATCACACTGAAATAATCATGTTTGTATAGCAATGTATGGACGCAAATAGGCACAGACACAAGAATTGTATAGGAAATTAAACAAAATTTTTATTTGCATCATTACTTTACAATTGCTTAGTTACTCGTACAATGATTTTTTACAATAACTGCCACCAACATTATTGCAAACTCAGTAGCTTGGCAAGCTTGAGAAACCCGACTTTCAACTGCCGGGTTCCAGCAAAAGAAAAATGTTCAAGAGCGCCAAAACACCAGTGCACTCCAGCGGCGAGGCCATACAGACAGACAACGTAAAGTAATACACGTTAAGGAAAGTTTTACTAACCCAGAAAATAGAAATAGACACAGGCAATTAGCTCAGGCTTTTTGCATAGCATATTTTCGCTAAATTAGTTTTATTTGACATATTTTTAACAATTCAATGTTTTGAAACATACTGTTCCTTAAGAACACAAATGACCGTGAATACTTAAGGATGGAATGGATGAAATGAATGTGAATACTTAAGAATTGAATTAGGTACTTACACTTATTTTTTAGATAAAAGGTATGGAGAGGCAAGGATAAAATGCAGGGCACAGAATGAAGACCAAAACTCCAGTTCACAACTTATGATTTAATTATATCCTTTTTTATTGGTCTAAAAATATAGAATTTGGTCGAACAAATTCCAGCGTCTGACTCCTTTCAGCGTCTTAGAAAGAGTGGCCCCGTAGCGTCATTCCTCGGAAGCGGGTGGAACACGTTTCTGTTCGGAGACAAAGCGCTCATTCTGTTTGGGTTCTTGTTGAACGCCAGTTCGCAATTTTTTGTATGTGACTTTCTCTTATGTGTGACATACTGAGAGATTAATGTCTTCCTAAAGGACTTTTCGAAGTTAATTAACTCTCTCCAGAAAATCTTACAGGCATAAAATCTTCATATCCGTATTTATCTCAACGCGTGATAATCAATTGGAGACTTGAGTCCATCTTTTCCTTTGGTCGGGGACTGAGAACGGATTACAAATATACTGATAGAACAATTTTTCCAGGAAGAACCCTCTTCATCCCCAAAAACTTCACAATTGATTTTCTGTTTCAAAAGTCTTCTATCTCGTTTACGCTGGCCTGAAATTTTAATACAAAAATTAAAAAATAATAATAATAATTACTTTAAAATTTTAGCCGACAGTTCTTTTGGAACATAAAATTTTATTATAGAACTTGAAAATTTTTTTCTTCTGAAACTTCTTAAACGGAATTTACCGTGATGACCGAAACAAACCAAACTGAAAAACTGATTCCACAAGGAGAGATGATTTCGATTTCTTTGCTTTCTACAGCATGTTAAAAACTAACATTTTATGTAATAATGTAATACAGTGAAACTTCGATTAACCGTCACTCTTTTAACTGTCCGTTTCTGTTAACCGTCAGTCTAGAACGTACATACTATACTGTGCTAGTAAAAAATCTTCCTCGCTTTAATGCTGAGAGGCTGCAATGTAAATTAACTTAATGTAAATTGTATATTGTTTGTTTCTGTAAAATAAAATACACGTATGTGCACCCGTCAAAAAAGAGACCGACTCATCCGATCTCAATTGCACAGTTTACATCACAGAACAAAACGGATGATAGCAATCGATAGGGGTGAATGCTTTCAACAAATACCTATATTTAAAATTTGTCTGAGGGGGCGTCTTCATATTAAATTGGGTGCTTGCTCCGATATTTTCAATAAGAAACCCCAATCTTTTATCACAAATTTGGATTCTACACACAATTACAGGCGGATTTGATAAAAAAAATAATGAAAAACGGCGTAAAATTGACCGAGAAAATCCATAAAAACCATTGAGGGAGCATGTAAATGTTCGTTCAGTCACATTATAAATATTAATAAAGACGTGTAGTGGCCGTCGCAGTCAATGACCTGTTGCAGGCGCCTTGGTATGGAGTCCATTAAGATGGCGACAAAGTCAGAATCCATTCTGATTGAATCCCAGGATCTGTTGACAGAAATTTCTGTTTTCATTTTGTGAACAATCCCCAATAACGATAATAATCATCGAATTTTGCAAACAGTCTCATTGCGCTACTAATTATGCACGTGATGAGCTGAAATTTGGAATTCCTATGTTTCAGTAACTGTTGAATCGCATGGAGACAAAATTTTCCCAGGTTTCTATTCATAATTTCTATGAATATTAATTTCATAATTAATAAAAAATAGTAAAATTTAGTTTGATAGTTAAAATTTTTATAGATTGTGTTTGGGTTTTTGGTTAGCAAAGGATGGAAAAACCATTTAAAAGGAAAATTATTGTTTTTAGCAAATATAACAAAAAACGTGAAACACCAATTTAACATTAAGAGATCTAATTTTCAAACACTTACAAATTGGTGTAACATCCAACAAATGTGATGAACTTTTTTAATTTCTGCCTGAAATTGTGTTTAGAATTCAAATTTGTGATAAAAGATGGGGGCTCGTATTGAGAATATCGGAGCAAGCACCCAATTTAATATGCAGACGACCCCTTAGACAAATTTTAAATATTGATACGTATTTGCAGAAAACATTCATTCCTATCGATTGCTACCTTCCTTTTCGTTCTGCGATGTAAATTGTGCAATTGGGATCGGGTGAGTCGTTTTTTTTTTTGACGGGTGTACAGTGTATTTCCAGCTTGTAAACGTGCATTTTTTATCATTTGCTCATATGCAATTTGTGAGGGTGGGTTGTTGTTTAAGGTTTTTCTTTCATCCGTCTGTTCGATTAACCATGACGGTCCAGGTCCTAACCATGACGGTTAATCGAAGTTTCACTGTAGATGAAAACCAAGCAGGAGTTTGTTCAAACACAAAATATAGTAAGTAATATAGTAAGTAACACAAAATAAGTATTTAATAGATCTTAGAAAGTAACGAAAGTTTAAAGACTATGAAAATTTATTAATTATTATATATATTAATTATTATATATTAAGACATTTATTAATTATTTACACTTTTATTATAGAACTTAAAAATATTTTTACAACTCAAACTAAACGCATATATTGAACGATTTATAGTTTTTAAAACAGCAGAAAAAGTTACAAGAACTCTATAAAATCACAATATACTTTTTGTGATATTGGCACATTATTAACTTTTATTCACTTCTTGGAAAATAACCAGCGCTAGGCACTCAAGAATTGAAACTTAAAATATCAAAATCGTTTAATGAGTTTCGTGGCAACTGAGAAAGAATCTTGGAAACAACGCAACTTTCTGTTTCGTCCGCAATCCCACAGGTGACAGGGTCATGTCCAGTGAGCATTGCACAAAGAATGCGACATTGGTCAGGAATAACAACGAGGGAGCTACTTAATTAAAGACGGTTCACACCGAGGTCTTTTGGTCAGACGAGCACAAATAATGGCTCTTAGTCGCGCCACAATGACTGCCTTCTTGTGCCTTTGTGAATTAATTCCACTCGTAGAAAGTTGAAAAATGCTAGCGTAGTTTTAATACCGAAAATAGTGTGTATGGTCTGTTCCCTTTTACAACATACCATTAAGGTACACGCGAAGCTTACACAGGTTCAACTTGTTTCCTTAATCAGCATGATTTTTTTTTATGAAAAAGGGAATGAATGGCTGGGATTTGTTTTTTCTGCAATGCTATTTCAAACAAATAAATCAGTAAAACAAAAGGACTAACCACAGAGAAGTAGTATACTTCTCTGTGGTACTAACAAACTGAACAATAATGAATTATAACCTGCAAAATTGCACGCAGTGAAAATTGCAAAGAATTTTTTCGAACCAACAAATGTTTAACGTTGAGGTTGGCGAGCGGAGGAGAGCAGGGAGCGGAGCCCCCTGGTATACTAAAATCAGACAAGACTGGTAAAAGTCAATGCTATAAAACTAGTATATAGAAAGTGCTTTTTTAAAATTTCCAAATATTTAATAATCTTAATTAATATTTTCTTTTACAGAAATAGTGAATTGAGAGACGACATATTCATTTACTTTAAGATCTATCGTTATTAATGCTTAATTTTTGGCTTTTATTTCGCAAATATTAGCTTTTGAGATTCTGTATTGAATAAAACTAGGGCACTTGTTTGAAAATAACTCAGCCTCATTTAAAAGAAGTAAGTATAAATTGACTCGTTTTGTAATTTTTAGCTTTAATGTTGTTGGCTTCCACTTAGTAATTTAACTTGGTCTCTATCAAGATAGTATTGTCCCAGTTTGAATTATTGCTAAACTATTCATGAAAAGAATTTTTTTTTATAAGTTTCAGTAAGAAATAATAAAATGAAATAGTTACGCCTCTTGAAATGTGCATCGATATAAGAGATTTTCTAAACTATTCATGGAAAATAATTTGTTTTCCTTCAAGTATTAGTTGTCTGTTTTATCGTGCCTCGATTTAAGCTCATTCGGCTACGTGGTAGGGGAAAGTCGGGTAAAATGACATACTTAAGCTTTGGCGATTTTTCCTGACTTTAATATTCGTTACAGGAGGGTTATCATTTCGGCAAAATTTTCTTACAACTCTTTAGTTTGAAGTGATATTTTAAAAAATTGTTATTTCTCAAGTTTAAGACTCAAAAATTTCATTTCAGAAAAAGAAGTTATTTTCGTCATCTTACCCGATTATGCGGGTAAGATGACGAACGGGGTCGGGTGAGATGACGAACTGGGACAACATTTCAATTTTAATTTTACATTCAATTTTAATAATTAAGCATTATATACTATCAAACAACTTTTTAAAACTGTTGAGATCACATCTTGAACATAACAAGTTCCACATAACACGAAACAAACATAATCAAAAAAACCAAACATCATTAATCGAAATTTTAGATTAAAATTTTAGAAAATGAAATCAATTACAAAATTCGCATCGCCATGAGCGATGTGTAGCTTGGACTGTCCCAATCAGTACAGGCGAAATGGACCCTGAGCTTGCACATAAAACATTGGAACCACAGTTCCGTTTTTCCTAGTTTGCCACAAATGATGCATTCTTTATTATCGAGGTCCTCTGAGTCCAGAACGTCATCAATGTCAACGTAAGAAACTTCGGTTCAGTTACAGTCTGCGTTTATGAGTGGTGGCTACGGCCTTGGGGATTTTTTTGGCGAATTTCTAAAGTTGCCAAGGAAAGAATTATTTAAAAAATATTTTTCTTTCAAAATTTTTTTATTTTTACAACGGAAAAAAAAACCTTGAAAACACATCTGAGAACGTTTTAAAAAGTGTATTTTTAAAGAATAAAAAAATAATAAGTTTAAACACATTTCTGAACCAGCAGAAAAACTAAACTGCGAATGTTGGGTAAGACTATAACCTGAAACTTATCAATTACACTAAATACAGTGGGCATGATCAAAGAAAAAGAGTTATAAAATAAAATAAAAAACAAGAAATAATACAACCTGATACGTCAAAACTGTTCTAGGGAAAAAAAAATAATAAAAAAAAAAATTCTTAAATGTTTTGTGAAAAGTATTACAGTAAAAAAAAATTCTACAACTGTAGGAATACAAATAAATGAACCGCAGAAAAAAAATTTAAAAGGAACAATGCAATCAAAGGATGTTTTAAAATCAAAATAACCATTGGAAGCAAAGAAAAAATTTCAAGCGAACCAATGAAATCAAAAGATTTTTTAACGGATTTTGGAAGAACTTTCTGGAATATTCAAATTGAAAATTACCGTTTGCCGAGGTTGCCATGAAAATCACAATAAGCGTAAAGACAGATGGGTTGCCTTAATCTATCGTAACACGCTACTAGAAGTTCGCCAAAAAATCGCCAAGGCCGTTGCCATTGCTCATAAATGTAGAGTGTAGCTGTACCGAAACTTCAAATGAAGGAGTTGAGTCTTCAGAACTAGAAGATCGCTATTTTCTTTTTTGTTGGATTTTTAGCAGGTTTGTTGTGTTTATATATATATATATATATATATATATATATATATATATATATATATAGTCTTGTTAACTTCAGCCTTCTTCAACTGTCGCTGTTTTCGTTCATCTTCTTTTTAGTATTTCTCCTTTTTTTAATGAGAAGCGCATTTTTCACTGGAGTGCCAGTCAGGTACATGGAGAGAAATTTCTTTCTAGGTCTCAACGTTTTCCCCTGCATGGTAAGAAGCGGTGGAAGATTTGAAGTCACACATGGTTTAGGTTGGGATCGGACAAGAGACGAGCTCCTCCAGGTATAGGCAGAGGATCGATCTCATCAGGATTGTTATTAGACGGAGGGATTTCAGTTTCAACTTTCTCATGAGGTCAGTCGTGAGGGAAGGAGCGAAATCTTCTTCGGTGAAAGTAAAGCTGTTGAATGGCTCAAATCCTGTGGCTGTGAATCTCTTAATAGCCGTCCTTGCATTGGTAACCTGGATTGTTAACTCCAGTGACATACCTGATAGAGATTGTGTGGCCTTTCAACCATAAAGTCATTACAGCTCACATTTTAGGCGGTTTTCAACGAACCATAGAACGCTACATCAAGAAGCTGTAGCTTATGACTCGTGTGTGGAGGCAACCACACCATCCAGTTCGTCATATTACCCTCTATCCAATTCGTCGTCTTACATGACACCGCCATCTTTATTTCGATAAAAGATTAAATATACACAGCTCATCAGAAAAAATTTAAATGATACATCATTAAGCAAGTTTTGATTAGCACATTACGAATATCACATGTTTAAATAAAAGGTACAGCTACACTCTACGTTTATGAGCGGTGGCAACGACCTTGGCGATATTTTTGGCGCATTCCTAGTAGCGAGTTATAGTAGATTAAGGCAGCCCATCTGTTTTTACGGCTGAAAGAAAAAGAGTTTTGAAGTAATTTTTTCCTTAGCAACTTTAAAAGTACGCACCAAAAAAAAAAAAAAAAAAAAAAAATCCTCCAAGGCCGTTGCCACCGCTTATAAACGTAGACTGTAGATGTACCAAATAAAAAAAATACTTACTCCGTGAATATTATCCATTACCAAGCAGCAACCAAAAATTACATCGAAACCACTCAAAAACACATTTCCCCGTACTATGAATCACAAAATGACGGGGTACAGCTACACTCTACGTTTATGAATGATGGCAACGGCTTGGCGATTTTTTTTGGCGCACTTCTAGTAGCGAGTTAGGATAAATTAAGACAATCCATCTATCGTTATGGTTGTTGTGGTTTTCATGGCAACCTCGGCAAACGGAAACTTTCAATTTTCATTTCGAATATTCCAGAAAGTTCTTCCAAAATCTGTTAAAGTCGTTGGAAATTTTTTCTTTCCTCCCATTGGTTATTTTGATTTTAAAATATTCTTTGATTGCATTGGTCCTTTTAAATCTTTTTCTGTGATACCATTGGTCCATTTATTTGTACTTCGACAGTTGTGGAATTTTTATTTTATTATAGCAGTTTTCACGAAAGGATTAAGTTTTAAGTTTTTAAGAGTTTTGTTTTTTTGCCATTTTTGTTTTGATTATTTTTTACGCAAGAGTTCTGACGTTATCAGGTTGTATTATTTCTTGCTTTTTTTCTTTTATAAATCTTTTTTCTTTTCAACATGCCCACTGTATTTAGTGTAATTGATAAGTTTCAGGGGAAAATATATTCTTACCCAACATTCGAAGTTTAGTTCTGCTGGAACACAATTGTGTTTTGTTAATTACTTACTCTTTGTGAAATTTAAAAAATATATACTTTTCAAAACGTTTTCAAATTTGTTTTCAAGTTTTAATTTTCCGTTATGAAAAGAAAAATGTTTTTGAAAGAAAAATATTTTTGAAATAATTCTTTCGTTGGCAACTTTAGATGTACGCCAAAAAAAAATCGCCAAAGCCGTTGCCGCTACTCATTAACGTAGAGTGTAGCTGTTCCAATGACGGGATAGAATATTTTGGAGTGACACGGGTAGCTGGTCGCTAGAGGTCTGTGTTGATGAATCAGAGACCGGGACTGTCAGCGATAGGGGCTGTCATCTATTCGTGAAAAACCCAGTTCGTTATCTTACCTTTATCGTCATTGTTGAGATATAATTATTCAAGTTAGTTAATCTGGAGTGGCAACACTAGACTAATTGTTTACCTTCTGAAGCATGTGCTTACTGCTTGTCTAGTTGCCTGTGATGTATTTATTAAATATTTAAATAAACCTATTTAGCCGAGAAAAACTCTGCGTTATCTCTGTACTAAAATTCTACAGGTCATGTGCCCAGATTATCGTTTGGTGGCTAAATGAAATAGAAGTAAAAAGTTCCAGGCAACGCTAAAAACAACTAAAAATGGCTAACGTATCGGAAGACTTGAGCAGTATTGATAAACTGAAAAACAAAAGTGATTTTCCAGTGTGGAAGTTTCAAGTGACTATACTTTTTAAATCCCATTCTTTATTTGACATTGTAAGCGGAACGGAATCAAAAGAAGGCTTAGCTGATACGGCATTTCGTTCGTGGGTGAAAAGAGATGCGCAAGCACAAAGAATTATTGTGACAAGTATCGATAAAAAGGTGATGATGCATATTTTAAATTGCGGAAACAGTTGCGAGATGTACAAAAAACTTTGTTCAATATATGAACGGGATTCTGAGCAGCAAAAGTGTAATCTGTTGCAAGAATTCTTCAACTACAATATGGATTCTGAATCGGATCTTGCCACCCATATCAGTAAGTTAGAAAACATTGCATTCCGTTTAAAAACACTTGACAAGAACATAGATGGCGAAATGATTGTATCGAAGATTCTATCAACTCTTCCAGAAAAGTATAAACCAGGCCTAAAAATATATTTTTTAATACAGGTGCACAAGGTGCACCTAAGTTTTTAAATTAGGTGCACAGGTGCGCCTAGCGGGAAAAAATTAGGTGCACAATTTTATTTTCATGTGCACAGTGCACCTGTGCACCCGGGTATTTCGAGCCCTGGTATAAACACTTCCGAAGTGCATGGGATTCCACAAACAAAGAAGACAAGACCTTAGAAAACCTAACAGCTCGGTTATTAAATGAAGAAAACTCAAGTAAAATTCCAGAAGTGCAAGAGAGTGTTGCATTTAAAGTCCATGAAAAAAAATGCTTCAAATGCAACAGCGGAGATCACCTTGCCAGATCCTGTCCTAAAATTAAGATACAAGAAAAATATGGTAAAGAAAGAAAATGTTTTAAATGTAACAGTTCTTCGCATTTTGCCAAAGATTGCAGGAACCAGAGAAATCAACCCCATTGCAGCATTTGTAGAAAAACTAATCATATTGAAAAAGACTGTTTTTTTAGAAATAATGCCAATGGAAGAAAACAAGTTTCCTTTCTTGCTCCTAATGGAAGTTCTACAAACAAATGGGTTGTGGACTCGGGATCTTCAAGTCACATGGTTAATTCTGAAACACTATTGGAAGATCCATTAAAAATCTCGACTGAAATCGGTCTTGCCAAGAATTCAGAAGTGATGGAAGCGAAAAGTGTTGGAAGTATCAAAGCAGAGGGTTGCATATTAAATCAAGTGTTATATGTTCCTGAACTGTCTAAAAATTTACTGTCTGTAAATGCTATTACTAAAAACAAAGGAGAAGTGAAATTTGTTGAAGATAGAGTTGAAATTTCCAAACAAGGTGAAATTGTGTTGAAAGGGTATAAAAATGAAATAGGACTCTATGAAATTGATCTGAATAAACAAAATGAAGCATTGTTGACAGCGAGTAAAAATTATGCAGACACATGGCATCGTAAACTTGGACATTTGTGTGAAAAGAACATGAAACTTCTTTTGAAGCATTCAAAAGGCATGAAGCTGTCAGAAAAAGAAATAAAAGGTATGTCTAATTCTTGTGAAGTATGCCTAAAAGCTAAACAAGTCAGACTTCCTTTTAAATCTGAAAGAACTAGAGCTACAAGACCATTGCAAATAATACATACAGATATATGTGGGCCTATAGAAGTTGAAACATGGGACAGAAATATATATTTTTTGACTTGCTTAGATGATTATACACATTTTGTTATGGTATTTTTGATTAAAAACAAATATGAAGCTCTCAATGTCCTAAAAGAGTATACAGAAGAAGCTGAAGCAAAATGGTCACTTCGTGTAGCTAAAATACGTTGTGATAATGGAGGCGAATATACTTCAAATGAAATGAGAAATTGGTGCAAGTCAAAGGGTATCAAGTTAGATTACACAACTCCACATACACCACAATTAAATGGAAAAGCTGAACGCTTGAATCGAACCTTGCTTGAGAAAACTCGGGCATTGATTTTTGATTCTGGCCTTAAGAAATTAATGTGGGGTGAAGCATTAAGAACTGCATCATATCTAATAAACCGCAGTCCAACAGAAGCTACTGAGGTAACACCTGCTGAAATGTGGTACCAAAATAAGCCTGTATTGTCCAGATTGCAAATATTTGGAAGTGTGGCTTAAGCAAAGAAACTTGGTCACCTAAAAAAGTTGGACTGTAGAAGTAACAAACTTATTTTTGTTGGATATACTCACAATGGCTATCGGCTGTGGGATGAAGAGAAAAGAAGAATAGAAATTTCAAGAGATGTGTTATTTCTTGTTCCAAGAACTGAAGAAAGAAATATTTTGTCTCTTCCAATTGATGTAGAAGAAAGTATGGAAGATTCCGAAGAATTGGTTCAGACAGATGAAGAAAATGAAGAGGAACTTGGACGAGGCAAAAGAATAAAGAAACCACCCACTCATCTCACTGATTATGTCTTACTTACATATGAAGAAGCAGTAAATGGCCCTGATAAAGAAAATTGGAAGAAAGCTATAGAAAATGAAAAGAAATCTCTAGAAAAAAATGAAACTTGGAAAATTGTGGATAGAAGTAGTGCTGGAAATAAAAAGATTCTAAGTAATAGATGGCTATTTAAAATTAAAGATGATGACACGTACAAAGCAAGATTAGTGGTCAGAGGATGTGAACAAAATTATGGAATAGATTATGAAGAGACTTTTAGTCCTGTTGTGAACATAACATCCCTGCGAATTTTATTTGGATTGGCAGCAAATAGAGGATATCATATTATGCAATTTGACATCAAGACAGTATTTCTGTATGGAAAACTGGATGAGGAAATATTCATGAAAATGCCAGTGGGTTACAGTGATCAGTCTAAAATATGTAAGTTACAAAAATCATTATATGGTTTGAAACAAGCTCCTTTAAGGTGGAATAAAAAGCTAACTGACTTTTTGAAAAGTAAAAATTTTCGTCAAATTAAATCTGAACAATGTATTTTTGTGGGAACTGACACAATATTGGCTTTTTATGTAGACGATGGAATTCTAATTGGGCCAGATAGATCCAAACTAGTTGAATACTTGGAAATCCTTCAAAAAGAGTTTGAAATGACATCATATGATAAACCAGATTCATTTTTGGGAATTAGTATAGAATTAAATTCTGAAGCACTGAAAATTCACCAGGAAGCGTATGCGGGCCAAGTGCTACAAAAATATAAAATGCAAGATGCAAAACCAATGAACACACCCATATTGAAGACTTCAGCTGATGATACTGAAAAACATGAAGAAATTGCTTTCCCTTTTCGAGAAGCTTTGGGAAGTCTTTTATATTTATCGTGGAGAACTAGACCAGATTTGGCTTTTGCAGTGAATTCTAACAGTCGTCTTGTTGAAAATCCATCTAATGAAGATGTTGTGAATCTAAAGAGAACTCTAAGATATCTAAAGGGAAGCATAAATTCAGGAATAAGCTACTCAAAAGAGAGCAGTGATAAAGAACTTATTGCATATTGTGACTCTGACTATGCTGGAGATAGTGAAACACGTAAAAGTACTATATCTATTTTTGTGGTGGACCAATAAGTTGGTGTTCTAGAAGACAGTCCATTGTAGCTACCTCAAGCACAGAGGCTGAATATATATCAGCAGCAGAATGTTGTAGAGAACTTGTGTATCTTAAAAGTTTAATTGAAGAACTCACGAATGAAAAAATTTCTGTTACTTTAAATATTGATAACCAAAGTGCTATAAGTTTAATTAAAAATGGGGTATTTAATAAACGTAGTAAACACATAGATGTTAGGTACCATTTCATAAAAGAAAAGGTAGATGAAGGTTTAATTAACATAAAGTATTGTCCTACTGACATACAAATTGCAGATATTTTCACTAAAGCTTTGGGATCTATTAAATTTCAGAAATTTAAATCTGAATTAGTAATATAACTTGATTACTGAAGTATAATAATTTAGTATTTCTAAATGTGTAAAATTGTGATTAATTTTGTAGTCTTTGCTATGTTGTATTTTATGTTTATGTAAACTTTGATAATTAAGGGAGTGTGTTGAGATATAATTATTCAAGTTAGTTAATCTGGAGTGGCAACACTAGACTACTTGTTTACCTTCTGAAGCATGTGCTTACTGCTTGTCTAGTTGCCTGTGATGTATTTATTAAATATTTAAATAAACCTATTTAGCCGAGTAAAACTCTGCGTTATCTCTGTACTAAAATTCTACAGTCATCTTACCCGATTTTCCCTTACTTTTTTTTAAACATGTCGCTATGAATTTTCGGTTTGTAAGAACAGAGGAATTCTGCCTGTATTCGCTTTCTTTGAAATGTTTCAGTTCTTTCAAGCAGTTATTTTAACCTTCTGCTCACTATGGGAAATCTTTCCGAGGTATTCACTAACATCACGAGGTTAGGGGGTTGAGATTCATCAACTTACATCAACTTTACATAAACAACTTTAAATAAACTACATCCAAAGAAGCTCTTAAGATCATTCCTACTGCTCGGAGTCACGAAAAATGCAGACAACAGTGTTAATAAAGGTCACACCTCCTCTAGGAGTTACACCTATCGAAAAGAACAGTTGTGTAAATTCAGACTTGGTTATGCGAAGAATGGGATGTTCCCAACTAGCACAAGAGATGGCTTTTCTTTCTCAATAAAGAAAGCAATTGTCTGATACATGTGGTAGCAGAAGTATACCAAATATTGCCAAAATCCTATCTTTCATGACACGTGCTGAAAACGCATCACAACGTCGCAAAACACCACCTACGACACCGCAAATACATCGTATATGTTTCTGTCTTAACCCTCCAAGTGATTTCGACAAGATATCTCGTCAATTAAGATATGAACTATTTTGCTAATGACGAAATAGCTTATCATCAGGATGCTGCCAAGTATTTCATGATCACGAGATCAAGATGTGGTCAGTAATTTCCATCCAGATCTCGTTAGTTTTGATAATGACGAGATATCTCGTCGAGATAACCACCAGGAGAGTTAAGGCTACACTTTTGTGATAGCAGCACTTACCACAGCTTCTCCATGTTCACTAACTTTTTGTGCTCGAGTAGGGAACAGTGGTGAAATTGTTAACCAATTGAGCTGTTTATTTAGTGAACAATCGAACTGTTTGTCTCATTCGTGACTGTAAACACCGCAAACACGGCAGGGAGAAAATGTAATATGCTATTATGAAATCTTAGTGTCTTATTTGGAACCTATGTGATACCAATCGATTGTTATCAACACATCTTAAATACGAGGGTATGATACTTGAGTTTAAGCCAGAGGACAAGGACCGTCTTGAAAATTCACAATTTACTTTGAATAGATAGATCAGCTCCTCTCACGGCACAGAACCAGTACCCCTAGTAGACGAAATTATTCTAACTGCCTGATGAAGATATTATTTACGAGACCCAGTGTATTTTAGTATAATTGAATTTTAAAAAGATAGGTAACTGAATTAACTTCACACTGGAGCAACACAAAGGGCTATGGCGAACCATATAGTAATTTTGAACCACGCTGCCTGAAAGCGTGATCGAGGGATTACTACTTTGTAAGTCATTCATCTGTCGTAGTTATTCTTCGCACTTCAGTGTTTTTAAACCACACTGGATAATCATTTTAACCGATCAATAATTTTTCCCATGTTAGGATTCGTGTTTTTTCCCAGAATCGCTGTAGTTACAGTAGAAATAGCATGAAACTGCACTCGCATATTCCGTCTATTTCATTAGAGGGTCGATGTCTGTGAACAGAGCATAACATTATTTCGCTTTATCAAGGCTTCTATTACAGGAACACCTAAGACCATGCTTAAAGAAAGATTGAATTTAAAGATGGATTACTTTCGTTCCACGGGCCAATTTCTGAACGTAGAGGAACAGCTTGTTTTACAGACGTCCCTACCAACTCTGCAGCAAGAAAATAAGTTTTCATCTGTCTCCTTCTACGGAAAAATTTACGGCACCCATAATGATTATTACATTGCCCAAGGAAAAGGAGAGGACTTCATTAGGAACAAGATGTTCTTTTACAGGTATGCCCCTCTATGAAATTAGATGTTATTGACTTTTTGCAAAGGTTCTATTGGTAACTGATAATTACATGTAACAGATAACTATATCTATTTGTAACTGATAACTATATGTAACAGATAACTATATATCTATTTGTAACTAATAACTATTTCTATTTGTAACTAATAATTATTTCTATTTGTAACTAATAACTATTTCTATTTGTAACTAATAATTATTTATATTTGTAACTAATAACTATTTCTTTTTGTAACTAATAACTATTTCTATTTGTAACTAATAACTATTTCTATTTGTAACTAATAAATATTTCTATTTGTAACTAATACAGATATTTTTAGACTCTAAGGGCTATAGTGCGTAGTGCGCGCTGGAGTTATTTGGGAAACTTCAAACAGATAATAATTATTATTTGAAAAAACTAATCTCAATTTAATAAATTTTGGTTTTTAAACTATTTTTACTGCATGTATATAATAATTTAAGATAAAGAAGAAAAAAAAATACTAAAGTTTTAGAATGCTACTTTGTAAAACACAATTCATTACTTGATTTAAAAAGTGAATTTTTACTAATTGAACTGGCATTTCACAAGTTTACACCAATGGTGAATTTTCTATTGATCGTATTTCTCATGTTTCTATATCAATAGTTTGGATATGAACTCATGGCGGTACCTGTTTCCACCTTCTGAACAAGATGTCAGATGTTTCCATTTGATACGAACCTTGTTCAAAGGAGATCCAACGAAGAAGCACCGTTATCACGATTTAAATGAAGGCGATGACACCCAAAAGGTGAAAACGTTGTAGATGTTCCTTAGTTATACATTAGCTTTACATTCGTAGTGTTTACACTCAATTACATTTTGTTTTTAAATAATTGCTAATAAAAAAAATGAAAATTTTATTATTTAAAATGAATTTTTACCCCAGTCACACAGTGGAGCAGCATGTAACAAACACACGACATGCGCATACGCATTCCGTACAGAATACATCTTGGTATTTCAGCCAATTTTATGACTTAGGACTGATGTTGGACTAATGATTGACATACCGTAATGTTTTCCACACAAGATATAAGTGTTATAAACATGCTGGTGTGTACATACAGGGCCAAATATAGAAAAATATCCAGAGCCTCGGTACACTGATAACTGATTGATTTAGAATAGAACACCATGAAGGAATCATCCGAATGAAATGAAATTTGCAGCAAATGTCAATTATAGGCAAAGTAGTAAAGTTTCAGAGCCACCACGCATGCGTGGTGTGAGCAACACACTCTGAACTGATGCTAAAAGCGTATAAATAGAGGGCTGTAGCGGGACGTTGAAAATTGTGCATGATTATTTTTTAGTGGCGAACGTTTAGTGAGACCTAAGTATGCCTCCACGACGAAATAGGGTGACATTTCAACAAATTAACGGAGTTTGAACGGGACAGAATCATCGGCCTTCGTGAAGGAGGATTTTCCTATCGCACAATAGCAGCTCGTGTGCAGCGGAAGAGTTTCACAGTGATGCGAGTTTGGAAGCAGTGGACCGATGTGCACCGGACAACTCGAAAAACTGGGAGTGGATGACGGAAGGTGACGTCAGCGCGCGATGATAGACACCTGGTCCATATGGCGGTGAATGACCGTACAGCTTCCTCCAGGCAGTTGGCAGCACTTTGGTCTACTGCTACAGGTGCACTAATGTCGGCTTTGTCAATTCGCCGACGTATGCTGCACCGTGGACTGCGTGCAAGGATTCCTTTATACAGGATCCCCCTCACGTCCCCCTGCGTCTGCAATGGGCTCATGTTCACAGAGCCTAACGGGCTGATTGGCAAAAAGTTTTTTTTTCTGACGAATCTCGCTTTAATTTGTGGAACCATGGCGGCCGCATTGGTGTTAGACCCTATGCCGGTGAACGCTGCCTTCCAGAATGCGTTATCGAACTCATAGAGGCCGAACACCCGGAGTTATGGTCTGGGGTGCGATTTCGTATCGTGGACGATCTCAGCTGCTACGAATTGAGGGTAATCTGAATAGCAACAGGTACGTCCGTACGTTCACGAGCCCAAAGTTGTTCCCTTCCTTCAAGGCATCCCTGGAGCTATCTTTCAACAGGATAATGCACGCCCACATGTTGCAAGGAATGTTCGAGACTTCTTTTCAGCCCAACACATGCAACTTCTTACTTGGCCTACTTATTCGCCGGATATGTCGCTAATTGAGCACGTGTGGGATTTGGTTGGTCGGAGTCTCGCTCGTGATCCGCGTCCTACAGCTTCAAAAGACGAACTTTGGGTGCGCATACAAACAATATGGAATTATCTTCCACAAGCAGACATTCAACATCTGTTTCACTCCATGCTACGTCGTATAGCAGCACTTATTGCAGCGCGTAGTGGCTTCACCAAATACTGATTTCGGACACTTAATATTGTTTTTTTGCTTTGAAAATTTATTCATTTATTTGTACTAATACAAACCGTTTGTGTATTAAATTTCATTTAATTCTGATGATTCCTGCATGGTGTTTTTTATTTTTTTTACAAACAGCAGTATAGATTAGAATAAGGCAACTCGTTCATGAAACAAACATAAATTTTATATAGAAGTATTTACATCTTACGAAAAGAAAATACATACGTAGCTTATTTTACGGAATAACAATAACTATGCAGCAGCGCATCCGAAGCTTGCGATACAAAATGATAGAATGAAAGTTCTGGCGCACACTGTATTTTATACTGCGTTTTTCTGCTGAGCAGCTAGAATGTTCTGAATAAGTATTCACCACATGACAATAATGTGAGTAATGAAATGCATGTACCATATATCTCTGCTCAGATGGCAAAATGTTATAAGTCACTTTTTTAATTTTTCGTGACAGCAATTTTATGATTCAAGATTCCACATATGGTTCTGTGGTTTTTGACTTATTACAATTTTTCCACCTTTGTTTTCTCATAAACTGAAAGAAAAAGACTTACGACATTTTGCCACCTTCTAAACATTAAAAAAAAAAAGGATTCCAGGATGGGACTTACTCAATTTTTTGGGAAAAGTGACTTATAACATTTTGCCATCTGAGCACAGATATAATATAATGATAATATAATGCATTGAATGTCCGATGATATGAATGTCCCGAAAACAAATTCATATACATCGAAGCACCTGGACGTTTACTTAGAACCTCCCTAATATACCTCCATATTTTCTAACCTGTAAGCTCTTTTAATCAGTAGTTGTCAAATACGGAATAATTTTACCTCTTCATTTCATTAAAAAAAAATTTAATTTCACTGATTTAATTTTTATTTAACGAATCACGTGTTTCCGATTATTATACTAGATGTAATGCAATCGGGTATCCATGTTGAAGAGAAGCAGTAATGGGGGACCATTTGGGAAAAGTTCGAAATGATTTTCCTTTCACGATAAATGCAATCTAGTTCGGAATTCTGATTTTTTCCAGGCGGAGATTAAAGAAGAGAGCAGGCTGAGCGCCCTAGTGAAGCTGATGGACTTCGAAACAGCGATCGGCCCCAAGAATGCCCTAATGATCAGTCCGAAAGGGATCATTAACAAGAATCCTTATTTTCAAGGTAATGCCCTTCCACTGTAATCGCCGTTGCTTTACGACACAATCCTTGGATTTACTTTGGCTGTTGTACATCGAGTAATCACTTAGTAACGCCAGTTTAGAAATTGTGGCTGGAAGTTCTCATTTAAATGTTTCATCTCTCTTGATTGCGTCGGAGGAAAATGTGTCGAAGTTAGTTTTAAGGACGCGAGTTGTGAACCGGGAGACAGAATTAAATATCTGTTGGATAGGGCTTGTGATGTTATGGTATAATTCATGCATTTGGTTTTAAACTTAAGATGAACGCTTTTTAACCCTACAATAAAAAAACTTCATTCAAAAATAGTAATTACACAAATACAAACACAAATATTGACGACCAGCTACAGGCTCAAGCCTAACAAGGCTGGTCCTTTGTTTATGAGTTCAACAATTCCCACTGACTATCCAATTGTATCTTAAATTCGTACACTCCCTTTGAATTAACTATATTTTCTGGCAACGCGTTCCAACTGTATATTACCCTATTAAAGCAGTAGTTTTTCCTTAAATCCCGATTAAAATGTGTCTTATTCAATTTATACCCATGGCCCCTTGTTCTGTTATCCCTATTGAAATTTAAGGCCTTTGTGTCCCCTTGTTTTACTAACTTGAAAAACTGAATCAAATCCCCCCTCCTTCTTCTTCTTTTTTCCAGTGTATACATGTTTAGCTTACTTAAACGTTCATTATAGTCGAGATTTGATATCCCCTTTATTATTTTTGTAGCTCTGTGCTGAACCCTTTCAATTAATTCTATATCCTTTCTCATATATGGAGCCCAGAATTGTACAGCATATTCTAGATGTGGTCTTACTAAGCCCTTATATAACGGCAAGATTATATTCTTATTTCTTGAAGTTACAGTCTTTTTAATATACCCCAATAATCTATTAGCCTTTTTACCCGCAGCTGAACATTGGTGACCATTTTAAAATACCTGTGAATTATCACCCCAAGATCCTTGACTGTTTCTCCCTCCTTTACCTTTACTCCCTGCAGACAGTACTTGGCTCCACTGTTCCTGTAACCCATATGCAGAACTTGACAGTTCCCTACATTAAATGACATGCCCCATTTTACAGCCCATTCGGATATCTTATCAAAATTCCCTTGTAAATGCTCTATCTGTAACTTGGTATCCACTGTCCCCCCTATTTTTATTTGACAGAGCTTTACTGTGCTTTATATCCTTAACTATGTGTGACTGATATAAAATACTAGCCACTGCGTTGACAGTTCTTTTCGAGGGGTCAGGCGAGGCCGTACACAAAAGAACAGTCGCTCTCCAGGCCTGAATGTTGGATTCGTAACGTCACAGTCGACAGCCTCTCCGTAGCTTTGTTGTTGATGTAGCAAACGCTCATTCAAAATAATCCCAATACTTTCGGCAGGTGCTTTTTACTGAATGAGTTTTTTTGTATTGAAGATCAATTAATATAAATATCGATTAAAAATAGCACATGCAAAACAATAGAAACAATAGCAAAACAATATTTCATAGCAAAATATTTGAATTAATTTCAATGAGAAAAGATCAGTCGAAAGCATGCGTTTTGGTTTACATTTTAGACTATCCAGTGTTTAGGGAAGAAACTGTTCCAGAAACAGACAAGTTAGAGAAAAACTGAACATTATTAAATTTTTATATAGTTATCTTAATAGTGAAGTTTACATAGTTAAATTTTAATGTTAGAATAGCTTTCCACATCACCTTAGAGATACTGTTTCAGGATGTACTACCCTTTTTTAAAAATGTTATGAGAAGGCGGGTTCCCCAATAGGTCTATTTCCTTCAATGACAAGAGGATTAATATCATAAAGTTGATAATTTTCGTTTCAAACTCTTTTCACTCCAAACTCGTCATTCTTAATTTTAGTATAATTATTGAAAAATATATTTGCTGAAATAGAAATACACTGCTTTAGAATTAAGACAAAATTATTTTTACAGTCGCATGCGACTTGAAGAATAAAATTTAACACCAGGTATTTTTCAAACACCAGGTACTGTAATAGCTGCTTTTGATTGTTGGCTTTCAAAAATTTTTTTTTTTCAAATTCCTTATGAATTAATTTGTTGAAAATTTGATATGTCTACACTAATATTTCTAGTGTGTATTTAGGGGGCCATTTCAAGCCTCCTCGATCTAGAAGGGACACATATTTACAAGCAGTGTCAATTTCACATTCTAAGTATTTTGCAGCAATAATTTTTGATCTACAAAGATCACATCCTATTTTCTGGCCAACTTTCTTAGTAACATATCCTGAAACAAATATAAATGCTGGCATTTATTCTGCTGATATTTTCACATTTCCACATCAGTAGTTATGTCAAAAACATCATATATTTCTTCATCTATTTCGAATTCTTCTGATGTTTCTGAAGTTGTCTCAAAGACTTCTAAAGATTTTATGTCAAATTTCCCTTTTTTTCCGAATGCAAATTTATCCAATTTAAAATTTTAAGCTTATTTTCTGATTCGAATATTTGTAGGGATGTTTTGTCATAAATTTGCTAGTCATAAATTTGTTTCAGGAATGTTAAACTCATCATGTATACTCCTAATTGGATCACAAAAGGAATTTTTCAATCTCTTACCTTCCTCAGAATTTTTCACATTCACTATGTTTCACCATTTTAAAAATTGATCTATGAATTCCTTAGTTCCCATGGTATCTTTGACATCTTCTCCAGATCCATGAGCTAAAGCAACAATATTGCTTTCATGATACATATTTAGGGCCAGTAAAACATTTTGTTTTTCAAAAGTAGTAGGACATAAAACTTTCTGGGATAACTTTGATGCAATCTTAATCAAATTTGATTTTTCGTGTTCATAAATATCTTTGAGGTCTTGGAATTTAGCTGAAGAGATTTTAGATGCATTATCAGGTGAAGGAAAATACAAAATTTGTCCTGGTGTTTTTTCATTAAACCAATTATTTCTCACAAATTTAATGAACTGTATCAAATAAAAAGAATAATTTACTATCGGGTTGTACCGGATTTGATATGTAGTTTACCAGGTTCCCATCACACATCTTGGTGAACATATTTCTACTGATTCTATTGTTGTCTGAAATTAAACATAAAACATTGTATCTGCAGTCATATAACAGTTTTAGGCCCTTAAGTGTTTGACAATAAAGATCATCAGCTGTTTGATTCTTCATGGGATCTAAAGCAACAATTTCTTTATACTTTGAAAATAAAGATGTGATAATGAATGCTTGTATAGTATTAGCTTATTTATTGACATTTTTTGCTTTTCCTAGCAGTTTTCCTCCTTTATAATTTAAAATTTGATTTACATAAATTTCATCTATAAGAAGGAGATAAGTTTTTCAAGGGGATATAACATTTCACTCTTTTTGAAGGAACATAGCATGATTATTGTTGGAAACACTACTTTGGCCCTTTAAAGAATTAGTTTTTTAATCTATACAGATTGAAAGGTAAAATTAAAATTTTAGAATTTCGTATAAAACTGTAAGCTGCAGGATAGCAAAAATAAAATTTTGCTGCAAGAAGAAGAAACTCTGTTAAATACTTGTGTTTCGATAATAATGTTAATTTTAGTTGTTCAATTATTACACTGAAGTATAAAATTTCATCACTGTCTTCTTGCTGAAAAAAATGCATCATTAATCAAATTTATGGAATTTTCTATTTTCTCGTTTGGTTTGACGTCATTAGGTTGGAATCCAGCTAACCAACTCAACAAACAATCAAATTTTGTCCATCGTTCACATTTATTATTTTTTCCCAGTATAAACTGGTACGATTTGCGCTTTAACAGCACAGAATCATGCCAAATATCGGCAGGTAAATCCTTGTACACTTTCATGGAAACAATAATACTAGGACTCTGGTTAATGCCAAGCCTGTAACATAAGACGAAATTATATGTTCTAATGTTTAGCCATTCAACACCAAGTTTCTTAGCATATGTTTCATGAAAAGTTTCAAAATAATTAATGGTGTCATTCGTGCACCATTCTTTGAACTTTTGTTCATCTCTCATTTACAAGGCAGTTTTACCGCTCGGATGGAGATTTTCTGCTGGTAGATTGCTCATCAGAAAGGTAAGAAGGTTTGATTGGGAAAAATTGATGGATATGCATCAGTGGTTAACTTCGAGTATTTTCCACTGTACTACCAACTCGCTACCGTCATCTCTAACAGCACGATCTTTCGTAATAATAAATTGTGACGTAAAATGTCTTATGCATACAACAGCTGTCGAACTTGGAACAAATTCGATCTATTAATGCTTTTAATCCAGTGGCTTTTCCTGGCTGCATCCTTCGGAAAAGTGAACGACGATATATATGTGTCTGTATTAATGTAATTAGAATTGCAACCAGGTACACAGACCTTTCTTCCTTTGCCCATCTTAGTTAAAAGGTGTGAAAACCTATAAAAACATTTCCAATCAGATCTATGCTACAAACAGCAACCAAATAGAATCACAACAAATGAACAATCCTTCGTGTTTAGCATGAAACAAAAACGAATGCTATTTTTAGACTCTAATGCTCAGTCATGCATAAATGAGACAAAAATATGACTATGAAATAAACCGTTCATGAATAGATTCTAAAATTAAAACATAAAAAAAAAAAAAGGAACGAAAAAAAACCTCACCTCCCGATTTTAGTCAGGTTAAAGGATTTACTAGTCACCCACGGAAAAATGGAATAAACCCGTCAAAAGAAACCGGACTAATCTGATCAAGCCCGTGACCAAATTTCTGAAAATACATTTGATATATATTTTACATGAGTAATACATCCTTTTGATAATACTGATAAAAATCCTTTTGAAAATAATGATTAAATATCCTTTTGATAGTACATTTAAGACATGGGCCGGTAGAATCTGCAGGATTTTCCATTACTATTTTGCATGAGCTTTAATTTTAGTATAGTTTTCCTCTTTTTGCAAGGCTAATAATTTCCCCAGTTATGAACTATAATGTCAGGTGCTGTCCTGCTTTTCCCACCAGCCTCACGTACACAAAGTTGATTTAACGGAGTCACAATCATTTTTGACCCTATCTAAATTACACTAATATTTAAATAGTAAACGATTAATTCCATTAATTATGTACAGCAAAAAGACAGAAACTATAAAACTAACAATAAACTGACAATATAATACAAATGTACACAGTCCTAGAGTCTTCTGATTGTTAGTTGGTGATAATATCATAGTTTTTCCATTAGAAATTTCATAACATTCATAATTTTTATTTGGGCCTGATTGTTGTTGATTATGTTGGTGGCCCAAGCTTGGTAGCGTGTTATTGCTGGTTTCTTGAGGTGATTGCTACATGTGAGTAGACACTCAAAAATGTAATGACCTGGAGTGTCAACCTCCCGACAGATGCATTGGTCGCTGTTCTTTATTTTGAACCTGAACAGGTAGCCGGGGAATGGGCCATGCCTAGTGTAGAATGCTGTTAGGTTTGCTCCACAGGGATGTCTCTCTTTGTTAACTTTAGGTAAGAACTTGTGAACTCGACGGCTTGTTTCCCCACTATCCCAGCTTTCCTTCCAGGCTCTTAAAATGAGATCCTTTAACTGAGATTTTAGGTGGCTTTTTGAGTGCTTCAGATGGGGATCCAGCGGGTGGCCGCTGTATCGAGTGATCAGGATAAGTGTAGTAGTTGCTTTGACTCAGAGAGAGAATAGTACAGGAGTGATAATAGAGCAAGTAGAGTGAAGTAGAGCACTGACTGAACGCTAACGTAATAGTCAATTTCCAACTTACTTACCCATAGAAAGGAGAAAAACGTAGTTCAACGTCAAAATATTCAATGATCATTTTGGATAATCATGTTCGCCTCACCAGGCCCATAATAAAATAGAAGAAGAGAACTCAAATTGAAATATGTTGTCCTACAACAATGGCCGACCAACCGGTATAGTGGTTAAGGTGTTAGCCTCTAGATCGGAAGGTTCCCGGTTCGAATCCGGGTCCGGGCATGGATGTTTGTAAACGTATGGTGTAGAGGCGGCTGGTGCACCTTAAATCTGTCGTGGCCGAAAGTCCTCACGTTGGGTTGGCGTGGAAGTTTGGAGAGTGGGGTGCCAGCTCAGGTGTTGCTTCGTCACCTGACCGTGGTTCAAAATTACGAGGTGTTGTCCTCGGATCTTTCCCTTAAGGGACTGATCCCGGACCGTCGTCAATAGCCCGTTGTGTTGCTCTAGTACGACGTTAACTAAAATTACCATTACCATTACCACTACAACAATGTTTTCACCTTTCACTTTTGCTTTCATGACCTCCCAGTCTACGTGGAAAGCCGGGAGAAGCACGAGTACGTAAAATAGATAAGTTGATTAATAACGTTAATGTAATTGAATTGACGTTGTACTGGAGCTACACATCGGGCTATTGGCGGAAAGGCACAGGATCAATATCGAAGGAAAAGATCCGGGGGCAACACTTCGTAATTTTGAATCATTCTTAGATGACGAGTTCAATGCCTGAGCTGGCTCCTCATTTTAAATTTCCACACCACTCCACATGAGGACATTTGAGACCACGGTAGGTTTAAAATGTATCAGGTAGGTAGGTACGTATTTTAATTGAGGTCGCACTGGAACAACACAACGGGCTATTGGCGACGGTCCGGGATCTATCTCCAAAAGGAAAGATCTCGTATTTTTTAACCATTTTCAGATGTCGAGGTCACACCTAAACTGGAACTGTTCAAATTTCCACATGATTCCAACGTGAGAACATTTGAGGCCAAAACCGATTTAACGAGCACCAATCACCTTTATACAAGACGGTCTTTGGTTGCTCTTTGCTCGCAACCTTCGATGGCTTATCCGCGACTTTACCTATAATACGATATATCGTCTATTTTGTCCTACATTATACTATTTTCAACCCTTAAAATCTAAATGAGAATCCAACAACGTTCAGTCATAACAGATTTGTGCAACACTACTAAAATATAGCGTATAGAAAACTTTAGTACAAAGAGCTGTAATAACTACTTCGAAGATCTGTATTTTGAACTTTTAAGAACACTGATGTAAGGAAAACTATCGAAAAGAAGAATAAACATCAAACTCCCAACACACATATAGACCAATTACGTGATGTCATTAAGGTAACGTGAACAGAATTCCCCTGTTGCTATTTTATAAAGTAGAAGTTAATTCCTGGACGTTTCGATTCGCGGCTTGAACCAAGCGAGATCAGAAACATTAATTATTATTTACTATCACATACTTTGTTACGTTACGCCAAGATGATTTTTATTTGAAAAGTGTGTGTGTGTGTTTTATTGGAATTCTTATTAATGTTATTGTATATTTGGCAGTGCTTTTGTTCTAAAGAATATGAATGGTTTTAATGGTTTTCCTTGATTTAGATTTCAAAGAAAACTAAAAGAAAATTTCAAAGCAAAATAATGAGAAAATATGTTGAAAGAGAAAATACTATAACAGATTCTAAACATTTCGGTAAACTGGCTCTTCAGCAAACGTGCTGTTCGAATCATAAGTGATCTTTAAACTTAGTTGGTTTGATTATTCAGAATGTGGATTATTACTTTTCAGGTCTTCCCAAGGACGTCGCTTTGGAGCTAGGATCATATTTACACTATCGTCTTCCTGATGCTGACGTGAGTTTTGCACCAACAACTTTAATATGCCCTCCAGGTGGAGATAGAGCGCTACAGTTTCTGGAACCTATAAATCGGGATTTACCTCCAGGTACTTATTTCGTGTTCTTTGCGTTGCAGAGCGAATTTGTTGAACGTCATTGAAACTCTCACTTGCAATGTCATTAAAGTTTAATGTGAGGTTACCACGTCACTGTATTTTCTTTGCATGAAATGTATAGGTAGTAGTAGAACTTTTTTCATAAAAACTGAAATGGCACATAAATGCAATTACAGTAGTTTCTTACCATTCCTGTTTCCACCCTTGTAAAGCTATCTAGGGTTTTACTGTTAAGCCACAACGACCACATTTCTTTAAAAGTGAATTTAAAATTTTCTCTGTGTTGATCTATCACAATTTAATCTTAAACTGTACGAGCATTGTTTTGATAATTTTTGTTTCGTCGCACTCATTAGCTCGCTAGATTTGTAACCACTTCGATAGACTAACTCCTTGTACCGAATATTTCCAACTGATTCGGATTTTTAATATAAAGGTAACCACAAAAAACTTTACCATTAATAAAAATTGTAGAATCTTTCACCTGTTTTGAAAGAATATTGTTAGACAAATTTCTTTAAGGGAACGTTTTTACAATTGAGTAGTTGGATATCGTCATACTAATTAGCATATCTTGTAACTCCCATACGGTAAACTTTTCAGCAAAGGGAAAAAACTATTTTATAATTATAAAAACCTATAATAAACCCATATTTTGAAAATAGTTTGCATATTAAAAAAAACCTAATGAATATGTATATAGCGTTAATCAAAATATTTCTTTCAATACATATATTTAAGGGAGTTGAGAGGTTTTCACTTGAAGAATTTTGGAGATACGCGTTTTTCTTTAAGCATTACATACACTTTATTAAATACATTTGAAACCTAGGATTTTTAATTTGATAAAAAAATCTGTCTTAATATTTTTAATCAAAGTTTTATTACTATATAATGGCAACTTTAAAAAAATGAAATGTTATTAAATGATTGATATTCTTCACATCTTTCTCAAGCGTTTCTTTTAAGATTTTGCAGATCATCAAATTTTCTTTTGTTGAGGTTCGTTATAAAGTGGGGGGAAATCTTGACAGTCCATGGGAAGAGTCGGATTGTTTTTTCAAACTTAAATGTCAGCCCATTCGTCCGAAAAGTTGAGTTTGTACTGAATGCTATATTCAGGAAGGTAGCGAAAGGCTCTCACATCTACTAATCGTGGAGCTCCTACACCTTTCCAGGGTCTAATACCGTTGTAAAATAATCTCTTCCAAAATTTCTGAAATAATCATGATGTAGATATTCTACTGCTATTGGTAATTTTTTTGCCTTCTTGCACACTACAATGTTTTTCTGACACACATTTGTTTTTCTGTTTTTAATTTATGTTCAATCAAGGCTGCCTCCATCTGTGTGTGCCATTTTTCCAAATATTTTTGTTAAAAAATATTTTTTTTTGCTATTGCAATGTGAAGAAGGGCATTTGACAGAATTGAATTACGATTTTGATAGCAGCATCCATAATTGCAAAGAACAATTTTTTTCTACTGATTCTTGCAAGGGAAGTTGGAACAGCACAAAATTCGGAATTATACTAGCAAAATCATTTGCCTCCAACCCTTCCTCAGTTTCGTTCCATAGAAAGCAGAAACCACCCTTACTTTTTAGGTTATAAATTGTGAAATTGTGGACTGATAAATTCATCTTTACTGTATTTGGTATGAGCAATGTTTTAGCGTATTCTGCTCAAAAGTAGAAAACACTATTTTGTCGTCATTTTGTGTAGTCTGGGTTAGGCTCCTCCCTGATGACGCCCTGGCCACTGGCCACCAACATTTTCACATATATATATATGTACATACACACAGTCCAGTCATATTAATGTGACCACCACCTACTTTCGACGCCAACGTGAAATAACCAATCACAAAAGGCAGGTGGCAGCACATTGCAGAGAAGTGTATATAAAGGATGTCCTAGGGCATCGGAAAACATTTCAATCGTTGGTGTAATGCAGAAACTTGGCGATTTATCCGACGTCCAAAAGGACATGATTATTGGCTTTCGGGCCAAAGGTGGAAGCATTTCGGAAACGGCTAATTTTGTGAACTGTTCGCGTGCCGCCGTGTTAAAAGTATACCGTGCTTGGCAAAATAGCGCTATCCAAAATCAGCAGCGTGGCACACGTGGTGCATGACGGGCTATATAGATGACAGAGGCGAACGAAGGCTACGGAGATGCGTTCGGGCGAATGGACGTGCAATTGTTGAGCAACTGACCAGCCAGATGAACCAAGGGGCTACCAAGAGTGTATTATAAACAACGGTTCAGCGAACGTTGCTGCGCATGTGCCTCCGCAGCAGACGCATGGTTAATGCCCTTATGCTGACTGCTGTTCATCGGCGACAAAGGCTGAATTTGCTCGCTAAATCGCAACTGGACGTCCACAGAGTGGCGACAGGTGACTTTTTCCGATGAATCACGTTTTATGCTCCATCGGACAGATGGACGTTGGCGTATATGGCGTGAAACGTCTGAAAGCAAACACCCTGCAACAATTGCCATGGATCTTCAGCCGCGTAATCTAGCGCAGCTGGCCACAACACTGTAGTCGGCATGGCTCAACATCCCAGTGAACACCTTCAGAAACCTAATTGACTCTCTTCCTGCACGTCTCGCAGCGGTCCGCTTTGCCAAAGGTGGTAATTCTGGCTTTTGACAGGTGGTCACATTAATGTGACTGGACTGTATATATATGAAAATGTTGGTGGCCAATGGCCTAATTAAATTAAATATAGTTATATAAATTAAATATTACAATAATAGTATATATAAATGAAAATGTCGGTGGACAGGGTGTTATCAGGGAGGAACCTGACCCAGACAATGTCAATAATTTTGTCTTGATGTGAGATCCGGAATAAACGAAGCACTATACTACTCGGAGATTTTGTGACGTTCGGAGGGTTATAACGATGGTTACGGTTATAATCTCCACTTCCCGGTTGTGACATTATTCTAGGAGAGTTATGTGTGTGTATCTTAGTTAATGCTCCAAGTTTTTTCGACGAGATATCTCGTCCAAGATGTGATCAATTTTGCAAATGACGGATATTGTCGAGACAAAACTACGCCATTACTCCAAGAGGAATAAAGGTCCAAGTAGAAAAACAAATTATTCCTTGCCCAGAGCTGGTGGAAATTTGGAACAAGTTTTTGCTTCAGATGCTGGCTACTACAGGGTGAGTCTTGACGAGAAAATAAACCAAAAGAGGGTTAATCAAGAATAAGTAAAAAAATTCCTAATTTTGATCACGTACTTGTTAGCGTAAGACTATCTCTCTTTTTGTGATAGGATGCTGGACCCTTCAGAGCGACGCCCTTCAAGAAGTGATAACAATACGAAATCTGTGGTGGCCAGGATACAGATTTTATCACCTTCCCGAAACTGGGGAATACAGAGCCATCTACGTAGGATCTGGAGAAAGAAACGACGATTTGCCTTTTATGATTTGAGAAACATAGGTTCCCGTGTTTTACATATCTGAGTTCATGCTCTAAATAGAAGTCCATTCTCGACCGTATAACACTTGAGATGATAGGATAGTAGGAGAAAAAATACAACCTACCCGCGATCAAATTAGTGCGAATGTTTTGTATCGAAAGTATAAGGAGCATAAAAGTAGTAACTTGATATCCTGCTTTGCTAAAAGACATAATAAAAAAAGTATACGTGGAAGAAGTGTTTCCGAAAATATCTTTTGATTCTTCTGAAGCAAAATCGAACAAATGTAACATTTTTAATGTATGCAAAAATCTAATTATTTCTACTTCTAAAGAAGCAAATTTATTGCTGTAACCTAAGCGAATTTTTACTAAATAAAGTCTCGTGCTTCTTATAGCATATTATGCTTTGCAGAAAATAGTAATTTTTGAAAATCTAAATTAAATTTTCAATTACAAGATAATATTTTCTTAATACTTTTTCAAAATGTCTAAAGGTTTTCAGATCAGTTTAACACTGAGACCTACTGGCACATAATTTAACATGAAATTTTTCTTTTTAAACACATTAAAAAATTATGCTACATTGTATGAATTTATGCTAGAATGTATGAATTTATGCTCTCTATAAAAGCTCATTATATTGAATGATAATTCTACACAAATTCTAAGGCTTTATTATTCATAGATTAAAAAAAACTGTGTGTGTAACCTTACAGTATGGATTTTTAACCGTACATGCACTGTAAATCTTCTTGTGATTTCCCATTAAATCTCAATGTTGAAACCATTTCTTACGAAGTTGCGCTTCAACTTTCACTTACGATTGCCACACCAAGCGACTGTAGATAACGAAAAAAAGAAACATTAATTTATTGTAGACTAACTTTACACACACTACTAGACTTCACCTAAAAAACTTTCCTGCTTCAGACTCACCTCAAACAAATCTCACCTTTTTTCTCATCAGTTTCGTTGCGCAAAAGAAAAGCTTTTTAAGCTTAGTCCCGCTTCAAGTGCTTACGTTCCTTTCTCTTCCAATTAGGGTGACAGCTGTAGACGTTTGTTGCTGATTTTATACTAAACGTTCCACATAAAATTTTACATCTATGGTTTTAAGGGAACGATGAGGGCTGTAAAAAATTGCGTTGACCTAGAATTTTTAGACAGTATAAGCTGTGCAGATTTCAGAATTCAGCATTCGAGTTTGCTGCTTCAAATTGTTTATTTATGTATTGCGAGAGATATATACTTGCCTTTTTGACGTTTATACTTCCTAATTAATTTGATTGTTCTGTTTTATACTCATTTGATATTTATATTTATTTGATCGTATAAATAGTATAATTTTAACTACCAAAGGAAAATAAGTGGTTCTTAACGCTTAGGGAATTATGATTAATAATATTAGTTACCACTCCAGGGTCGCGGAAGCTCGGTTGAAAGAGTTGCAGATTAATAACCGAGCGAGTTCAAATTCAACCAAAGACAGTCGTTTACATGGGGGCTGCTGTACATTACGTCTATTGTGATCTCAAATGTCCTCACTTTGGTGTTGGAGTGGCCAGCTCAGGTTTGACTCGTCATCTGACATTGGTTCAAAATTACGTGATGGTGTCCTCGGATATTTTCCTTCGGGATTGATCCTGGACCATTGCCAATAGCCCATTATATTTCTCCAGGGCGGCTTTAACTAAATACCTAACCTAACCATTACTACTCCATACTTTACAGCAATGAGAAAACTTTGAAAATACTTGAAACATTTCCTCTAAAGTATTAATTCTTTGTTGTTGTAAAAGAAAGGTTGAATTAGATAATAACTCTGGCGTTCATTAAGAATAATCAAACATGATGTAGTAAGTGAACATTTAAAAAAAAGTACTAATCCAGTTTTGTTTCATACATTTATTTTAAGCTTCATACAATAAGGAAGACATCAATGAAAAGCTCATTTTAGAATAAATACAACAAGAATAAATTTTATAACACCGTACTCTCTCTTAGTACATACTATACAAAGTGTCAACATCACATCAAAGTTAATATCACATTTAGCAAATGAAGCGAGAATGGAATGCAATATTTCTTAAAAAGGGTTGTAGCAACTTAATTTTTACAATAAAATTGCTTCCATATTGGCAGGAGATATGGTATCTGATTCTATGAGAGGCACAGTTCTTAAATTTGCTTATAGATGCGCGGCAGCATTAAGTTTTGTTGAGTGCGTGTGCGAGCGCACGAGATTCGTATTTCTCGATCCTGCAATTTTTTCAAGTTAAATTTCTATATGATAAAGCTTTAAAACAGTTTTTTTACGAATGCTCATCGTACACAATCCGATTAGTATTTCTTTAAGAAAGAGCCTTTCGGAAATACTTAATTTATGAGAGAGATTTCAATGTAAACAAACTAGTCAAACGAAAGACGAAAAGTTTATTTCTGATACCCACATAAAATCCTATGGTGTCGTCGCCCCAAAACTGTAGCGTGAAAACAGTACGAATCGTATACAAGGAGAAAACAACCAACAGGTAAGAAATTTAAGTTCTTATTATTCCAAGAACATTCAGAATATGTACAGAATTTGTATCATCACATTAACATCTTTACTACAGTGCATCAAAGTATGCATCGACAGTCCAGCGCGGGGAACAAGCCTCACCAACTGCCTTCTCTCTCTCTCTTCTTCTCTAACCGTCGTCTCCAACTTCCTCTGCCGCAGTCTAAAAATAACGATCATAGTCGAAAAACAATCAGAGATCATCTGACGAACACCACCTGCAGAGGAATGCTCTATTTCACCTGCTCATCTGAAGTCGCTGTAAAGCACGTGGCGAAAGAACAGCAGCTGACGCCTCAATAAAAAATCGAAATACATTCGGCATACCAATGACACAATGGATAGCCCTGCAAGTGACCCTTCCTAAAGGTCAAGCACAACGGAATTTCTTACAAAGTCACAAACCCTAAATTCCAACCAACTTGACTTGCAGGATGTTTATTTTGATTACCTCAAAATGTTTATCACCGTTTTGGAGGCTTTGGCTTATTGGCACTGACCAATCAACTATCTGATTCGGAATTCATTTTTTGGAATTTGTATCGGCGAATTGCTGCATTTTTATTCGAAAAACAAGTCATGACATCACTTACAAATAAATGCAGGCAACACGTCCTACCACAAAAACAATGCGACCATATACATTTAGTTTGACAGAAATGTATCCCATGTGTATTCAAACTTTAAAAAATAAAATGTAACGTAGCTTCACACATTGAAAGATAAGTTAATTTGCAGTAGAATATTAAAAGAAATATAGTGAGGCGTAAATACGGTCAATTAAATTATAGAACCAGCTTTAAATTTTAAATTTTATCAAATTTCCTTCCAATATGAAAGTAATCCTAAAAGTAAAATTGTGCTTTTTACTCCAAGAAATATGACGTTTCTTTCTGTTGATATGCAAAATTATTATGAATCACACCTGCAGAACATACTACAAGCAATATACGCTTAAGAAATATACATGCTTTGCATATACATTTATATTGCACATCGAGATGGAATACATTTACATACACTCAATATACAATGAAAGCTCGGGAGGTGAAAGATTTTCTTTTATTCAATACATTTTTTTTTTTTTTTATTTATTTTAGCGATTTTGAAGAGAATAGGGATATCACTTAACCTAAGTTTTATCCACGTACTTCAGTCACTATTTCTAAAATATTTTACATAGAAAAAGTGCGGATGTGTACACAAGGAAGAAGGCAAAAATCGCTAAAGGAATAATACTATAAGTGGTCTATTGTTCTAAGGAGATAGGTTTTCTTCATTTTATTTCCAAATAAACCAAGAAATGGGGTAAAAGAGCACTCACCTTTACTCGATATTTTCATTATTATTCTATGCCTTACGAATAATTTTGTTTTGTAATACTACAATACATCGTCATCTAACAAGGAAAATACACTTTAAATCAAAAATTTCAAGACATGATTTTTTTAGCTTTTCTAAACTACGTAGAATGTGGAGATCATTAGACTGGTGAAACACTCACTAAAATGTATTTTTTTTTTTGCATGCAAATTAAATTTCTTCTTGAGTAGCAGTGTGTGGGTAGAATACTCTCACCATAATTTCTCAGAACTGTATTTTTTGACTTGGTGTGTTTTACTTTGCAGTCGACAATATTTTAAATATTAAATTGACACGTATAAATTAAATGTTCCATGATCAAACTAAATTTTTGCCTGCCCATTGGCACCCCGTGGTCGCTCACGCCGTCTTTTGTTCGCACTCTGTGGCATTTTACCCTCATCGCTTGCCTTGACCACATCTATCGCCAAACTCTCAATGAGTGACCTAATCGATTAAAATTGCGTGGATTAGAGAGCTGGTGATGACATAAATAGAACTATTTAGAGACAGCCTTGTCCCCTTTGTGTTGTCGATAAAAGTCGACAAAGCGTTTACACCGTTGATCCAAATGGGGCCACCAAAAGAGGTAAAACGTCTTCCTCGCAAAAATAAGGCAGAAAAATATCAGCAAATCCGGTGTAAACGAGGCTTTAGTTCTCACATGTGGTTTTAGTCAAATAGTAAGTCAATTGCTTATTCAGTAAAGCCGCGTTTACACCTGAGTTGCAAATATTTTTCTACCCCTATTTGTGACGAAGTCGGTTTGCTTCCCCTTTTCGACCCACTCCAGTGTAAACTCTTTGTCGACTTTTATCGGCAACGCAAAGGGGTGAGCACTCTTATCACCCCTTTGTAGAAAAGAGTGAGCACTATTCATCAAGATGTGTCGAGTGTGGAGGATGTTTGCGCCTGCAGTTGCAGCCTGCATAATTTTGTCGAAACAACGGGCACCCCGGAGGTACTGGGTGAGACCATCGTTAAAAGCGAGAGGCAAGCGATGAGGGCAAAATGTCACAGATACCGAGCAAAAGACGGCGAGAGCGACCATGGGGGGCTGCAGGAGGGAGCGGTGATTGTCTGCAATACCGAAAGGAGACGAAATAGAGGAGCAATTTCATTCCAAATTTCGTCTCGGAGAAATGTCCTCCCAAAAAATTGTAGTCCTTTGATTTTTACCGACAAACATGGTGGAAAACAAAATTGGAGTTGCAAACTCATCAAATCGCCACAACGACACGATATCTTGACGATACAGTTAGTGCCGTTTCTCGGAATATATTCGATGTTTGTAGGGGGTCGTGTTTGCAACTGAGAGACAGTTTAGGATCTAGTAAAACTCACCAAACTTGTACAAAAAATATTAGTGGCACAAGACGAATCGATTCCAGAATGCAGGAATTGTTCATAGAATACCAATTTAATCAAGTTGATGAATTAGCCTTGATGAATTATATACCCATAGCTCAGCATACCATCCACCCACCTGTATTATCGACAAAATTCCATCAAACAACAATGACTATTATCTGCTTGTACTAACACAAATCATCCACTGTCTTTTTGAAACTGGACAGCACGAGTGAGGATCACTGATGTATTCGGTGTTAACAAAACATATTACCGTATAGCTCAAAGACAAAAACAGAGATGTGTATAGATGACAGTCGATTCTATTCACAGTGAATCAAGGTCGAGTTGGATTGATGGATAATCGAAGAGTTATAGAGTTATTGAAACCTAAAGTAACTCTCCAGTTTTTTGAGTATGGTATCAGTAGGTGGAGACTTGATTTGTCATTCTGGGGTGGTCATTTTTTGCTGAACGGCGTTTTATGATGAGAACGATTCTCAGAGTAAATACGTAAGTCAGATGGAAAACAAAGATTTTACTTCCACTAACTACCTAAATACTGTCGCATGACACAGATCGGGGTTGCCTTAAAGGTAGTTTATCACCGTTGACTTTTAATCGTTGACCAATCACACATCAGTTGGGAATTTTTATTGGCGAATATCGTATTCGAAATACAAACCAAGTTTCGACACGTTCGGATCATTTTCCGCCGCAGAAACACTACCGTCAATTGCATTTAGTTTGACAAATAAAAAGCCTCTCCTTGTGGAGGAGGTACTTTTGTTTGTGTATACATGAATATCTATCGGTGATCGTACTAACCTATTCGTAATTACAAATGAATAACATTCGGTTGCATGGTGCAGGAAGAATTCTGATACTTTTTTATAGTATCGTAGGCTTCCACAATCGAAAAATATTTCTTTCTTATGGATGATAAGGCTTGTTCACACAGAGCACATTTTATTACAGGGATTCGAGTATGTAAAAAGCATATATGTACAGTAAAACCACGTAACGATATCAAAGCGACATGAGTATAAGACATGACGTCTTATTTTAGCGATTCCCTCGCATTTAGGAGAAAAAAGTAAGTTCTGCTCACGCAAATATAAATTTAAATAACTGTTTATTTTTACGTTCCTGGTTACTCTTTTTTTTTGTTTTTCATAACAAAGTTTCACTTACTCAGCAGTTCCCCTTTCGTGGAGATAACTAAACCTTTTCGAATCCGTCTGATATAAATGAAAAAATCATCTAATTTTGTTGAGCTGTATATTTTGAAACACATTGGACCCAATAAAATTTTTAAAGCATAATTGCAATATATATTCAATGTAACGCGATTAAAAAAGAGAAAATAAAAAATTGTATTATAATACATATTATATGCATGCACTTAGATTTAAAAAAAATAATGTCCAAGGATGGTTTCTGCATTTCCTAAAACACAGTCGAATTGTATAATTTATTTAATATTGAATATTGCGTAGTAGGCATGAGCGAATTCTTGAATTTACTAAGTAGACCATACACATACCAAAGTTCGTCGAACCACAGACTTAAAAACAGCTTTGACCAGCATAGACATTCCTTCTAATGCTCAAATTTGACAAAGAACTTTTATACTATATGAAGTAATACAGAAAATAAATCATATTAGATAGGTATATTTAAAACTTTTGTGTCAATTGTGTCATTAAACAGCAGGAACTAAATGCAATTGAGATTCATAAAATATTGAAAAATAACGAAGTTATCAAATGATTCTGATTTCCTGAGTTAATGTATATTTTTCAAATATATTACTGATATCGGATCATTAAAATTCACTAAAATTGCATCTACTATTAAAAAAAGAAAACATTTGTCTCCATGTTGAAAATTTTGAAGACAGTTAAAAAATAATATTTATCAGTAAATGAATACATGAACCTTTTACTTTCACTACTACTTCAGTATGTATTGTATGAAGCAGCATATTTTTAATAAAGGTTCCATTAAAATGTAATTATTTCAACTGCCATAAAAATTTTCACTTACATAGATGTTTCTAATAAAATTTATGACAGCACATGGAAATCACACACGGTATAGCTTTCACATATCCTTACTCATACATCATATAACTATTTCGATATGATATCGTGCATATTATCATATTTTGCAAATCACCTTGAATGTGAATTTTGAAATCCAAGGAAGATGGGTGTAAGACACGATCTTTATGACCATACTCTCACCACATAATTGCAAACTTTCACAAACATTAAAAACATCTAGTGTTGTTTTATTATATGCTTAGAGTTGTGCTTCCCGGTTACTAGTCACTTCATCGCTGTATTGCTTATGAAATAAACCCTATCAAAGTGATTGGAGGAACAGACACACTTCAATTCAAAGATGATTACTGACTCTTGAATTGGCACTTCATAAATTAGCACAACTATACGAAGAGAGAAGTTAACTTATTATCAGTCTCTTCAGAATTACCTCTCCTTGAATTTCTTTCAAAGGCGTTTGGGAAATATTCACAATTCCGCCACTGCTGTCTCATCAAGAGATCTTGTCAACATGGGAATTTCAATAAAGGTTGCACACATAGTGTCAGCCGTGTGCGTCACATTATTCGGCGTGACTCCTAAACGGACATGTGAAGCACAGCTCAACATGCTGTTGTGTCTTACCTGAGGCTTGTGCAGGGCTCCGCGCAATTGAGGAAACACCGACTCCAGAATTTTTAAAGAAGCTATGCGGAATTCTGCGCTTCTGTACCCGTATATAAATGGATCGGTGGCAGCGCTCGAGATCGTCAACAATCCTAAGTAGAATATTGCATTTTCGTGCAGTGAATCCGTGAAGGCCACGATTTGAAACGGCATCCACAGAAGACAGAAGAGTCCCACCGTACCTGCCAAAGTCCTGCCGTATTTCGGACCCGACAGAGGATGCTGCCTGAAAGACAGTTCGGCCGAAAATATAGCTCTCGCGTGAGACCTGGCCACGATGTACACGTAGCCGTAACTTCCGACCACCAGGAGGGTGCATGGCACGAACAACACCGAGAACAAGAAGAGACGCGAAGGCCAGAGGATCACTGCCGTGAACGAACAGTTCTGCGTGGTGGATGCACCTCTGGCGGAAAACCAGTACAGCAGGGGGAACGACGACATCAGGAGGGAGTAGATCCAGAACAGAGCGATGTACCGCACGACAGAGCCGTGGGTGATGATGTTGTTGTACCGCAGAGGCGATGCCAGGGATGTACAGCGATCGACAGCGACGGCCGTCATGCTGAGTAGAGCCACAGAGCACAGCAGGATGAAGAGGCAGTAGGGAAGGAGACACAACATGATGCACCTCACATGGGATCGTGTGAATTCGAAATACAGTCCGGGAGGTAGGAGCAGACCTATACCGAAGTCAGCGGACGCAAGCGAGGCAACGAAATAGTTGCTGGGGTTCCGCAACCGCTTGAATCGGTAGACCGCTATCAGCAGCAGAGCGTTGCTGCAGATGATGGTGATGGACAGCAGGAAGACGATCGAGACGGCGAGCGTAAGCTGTCCTGGCGAAGTCCAGGGGTCAGAGGGAGACCCCACCCATTCCATAACTTCTGGGCTCGTGGGTGTTGTGGGGGCTTGGCCCCCTGGATCTGAGAAGAGATTCAGATCTGGTTCTTTTATTGATATTGTGATGTTCACACGTGGAACCATGGCTACGTTTTCTTCAGAAGTGAATCCTGGAAAAGAAAAGCAGGTTGTTACGCATTTTGCAACGACTTTAAAAAAAATATTTCGCAGGATTTCACCAATCTGGAAAAAGTCTCGGCTCTTATGAAAGAACACACAGCATCTACTTGAGAAATATAACTCAGTTTAAAGACGTTATTTTTAAATCATCATACAAAATGCAAACAACTCTCCAAGTGGTTGCGAGGACATATCTCGTCCATCAAGATCTGGCCAGTTTTCTTCTAATCATGAGATATCTCGTCCATCAAGATCTGGCCAGTTTTCTTCTAAATATGAGATATCTCGTCCATCAAGATCTGGTCAGTTTTTCTAATGACGAATACCTTGTCGAGACAACCTGGAGTGTTAAGTCTAAACAAACCAATGAAATCAAATCAGGAGAAACATACTAAACGTTTCAATAAAGGTATGAAGGAATTCTACAAATTCCAAATCGAAAAGTAAATTACGAGCTAGATTTTCAATCGTCCTCTTGTGACTCTCCAACTAAATGTGCTTTTCCGAGTTGAATTACTTGCTTCGAGAGGATATAATAAATAATAATGTTTTTAATAATGTTAATAATTAGTTTACTCCCTTCCCCACCTTAATTAAAAGATGAATCTTTTTTAAAACGTTTTAACTTTGAGGTTGCTCGCAACAGGAAAAAAAAATCCATACAAAATTTCTATACCTACTGATTTATTTGTACTATTACTTTCTTTCTACAACAAATTTAGAGCTATCAACAATCTCATTCTTGGCGCATAAGTAAAATAGTGAAATATTTAAATATGGTATAACAAATGTATAACAATTCTAGGGATTATACCCCAAATTTGCTCTCACTCGCTGACCCCTGAAGATAACTACTCAATTTTCATTTATTTGTTGTGCTAATCATGCTCTCTGTGATCTATTTGTCAGTTATTTCACTGAATAAAAAGTATCTATGAAACAATGTTAAAATCTAGTTGTCGGTACGTCCTTGAGCTTGGCATTAGTTTTTCGTTCCTAATGCAGAAAAAGGCAATAGCCTACCTTCATTCTGGTATTCTGCCTAGTCAACGGGAAGAAAAGCACATGTTTACTAAAATTGAGAGTGCATTACCTGTAGAGAATTGTCAAACTAATACCAAGCTAAAGACCATAATGTCAACTAGAATTTAACCAAAAGAAACGTTATCATAAACATATATGATTCCAATTTTCACTTGTAAACTTTTGAATTTATGACGGATGATCTGGCTATGTATCTAATAGGCGATGGTATCGTGTTATTGATAATCAATCGTGCAATCATCGAATTTATTAAAACATCATAACAATTCAGTTATTTCAGAAGTATGTGCCTAGATTGAAGTTTTGTGCAATTTTAAAAACGTCCTTTACATCCTGCAGCAATTTTGCTCTCACACCAAATGTATATACGTTTGGCATTTACTATTAACTTTATGTTCTGTTTATCCACCTTCTACATTCTTCTAAGAATTCAAAAATTAATTTATTTCTAACTTATTTATTTGACATGAATGTAATATTTGATACAATTTGACTGTCATGTTGATTTAAATTCGATGGGAAAGTTAATTTTCCGTCGGCTGATTTGATTTACGAGCGGAATCGCATGCTACATGAGTCGTTGCCAAACAACAAATGAGACTTTTATTTCGAGTCTTACTGAGAGAAAAAAAGCTTCAACTTTCGTGGTGAATAGTTTCATTGCAAAGTCAAATAAAGTTAGCATGTATTGAAGCAAATTGATATTGAAGAATGGATTCTTTTCCCCTAAGCTTTATCACGATTCTTTTCTACAGAGCTGTATTGTGATTATTTTCTACAAAGCTGTATCGTGATTCTTTTCCCCAAAGCTTGATCGTAGTGTAATGAGATACAAAATAATTTATTTTAATAAACAAATGTTCTTGGATTCGGTAGAAAACAAAAAGTATTATGACACTTCTTGGAAACGCAATTGAAACAATGTTAAGATTCAAATAGAATTTTCTTAAACGAATTTAAGTACGCACTTTTGAACTCTTTATAAACTGAATAAGTCAATAACAGATATTTCGTACCGTATGCGTACAGCTGCAAAAATAGCATAATTTAGAAAGCATCTTTTAAACCGTATTCCCATAACGAATGCTATTTCTTAATCAACCACAACCTTAAAAAGAAAGCGACAGTTAGTCTCTTGACATTTCTTTCACTTTCATGTTCAGAGGTAAGTGATCTTTCCTTCTTACCAATGTCTGTATCAGCAGTCATATTATATTTATTTGCTGTGTTATGTGAGAAAAATATCCCGGATTGCCTTAGTTTTGGAGTGACAAGTCTCAATTTCAAAGTAATATCCAACATGTCTAACAAGAGGGGACAAGGAAAATTGCTTTCCAAGGAGAGAATCCTCCAGACTCGACGTTGGTTAAAATCGAATCATCTTACCCATTTTACTCCTCGAGAACTCATTTAATTACTTTCTTTCAGGAGGATGTCCTCATTTTTTGAATATTTACGGTGAATGTACCAAAAACCTGGATGAATGAATTATGACCTAATTTTCGCTTGAAACGAATCAGAGCGTTGGTTCTCTGTTACAGGAAGATTAAAGGAGTGAAATATTTACATTCCGACCTGGGGCTAGTCATTATGTATTTCGCGGCAGAAGCAGAGGCACGGATTTATTTCCGTAATTATCTCTTCCGAATTTCGCGGAGTGAATAGCTTAATCTTCCGAAAAAGCAAGACAGATATCGTGTTTCGTTTCGTTAGCTATCTTTAGAGCTAGGCGTTTCTGATTTCATTTCAAACGAATCAGCTTCAAATTAATCGTCTGAATGTAAACTGAGCCCGACTGAAACAGCAGAGTGGTAGAAGGCAGGTAATTCGTACCAGTCTTATCGCTGTGAACTAAGGAAACAAAGACTGGTAATATAAAACGGAGTTTTAGTTCGTGGTTAAAATCCCCTTTTCTCTGTTAATTTCGACGGTTGATTCGATGGTTAACCCTCCAAGTGGTTTCGACGAGATACCTTGTCCATCAAGAAAAGACACCAATTATATATATATATATGAAATGATACCTAAAAATAACCCCCTAATACAATTCTCACCAGAGACCAGTCCCTTGATCACCCCACTTCCCTTTCAGTCCTTCGTCTTGTTTGTCCAATAGGTCATATATCTTGCCATCCCCTTTCACCTTTGACCTCAGGACCTCCCAGTCTGACTGACCACCCAAGACCGTTTTCCCTCTCAAATCGCCTGTGAGAAAATTACCTCTTCGCTTAACTCCCGACCTCTACCAATGAAATTTCTTGCTAGATTCCGTGTCCAATAGTCTTTCTTTTAATTCTCATCCCTCTGGCAAATTCATTGTGTACTATACACTTTTTCCATGAGCCCCTTAGAATAGGAAGCAACAGAACCGTTCAAGTCTCCATTCCCTTAACAGAACCGTTCAAGTCTCCGTCCCCTTAACAGAACCGTTCAAGTCTCCGTCCCCTTAACAGAACCGTTCAAGTCTCCGTCCCTTTAACAGAACCGTTCAAGTCTCCATCCCCTTAACAGAACCGTTCAAGTCTCCGTCCCTTTAACAGAACCGTTCAAGTCTCCGTCCCCTTAACAGAACCGTTCAAGTCTCCGTCCCCTTAACAGAACCGTTCAAGTCTCCGTCCCCTTAACAGAACCGTTCAAGTCTCCGTCCCCTTAACAGAACCGTTCAAGTCTCCGTCCCTTTAACAGAACCGTTCAAGTCTCCATCCCCTTAACAGAACCGTTCAAGTCTCCGTCCCCTTAACAGAACCGTTCAAGTCTCCATCCCCTTAACAGAACCGTTCAAGTCTCCGTCCCCTTAACAGAACCGTTCAAGTCTCCGTCCCTTTAACAGAACCGTTCAAGTCTCCGTCCCCTTAACAGAACCGTTCAAGTCTCCGTCCCTTTAACAGAACCGTTCAAGTCTCCGTCCCCTTAACAGAACCGTTCAAGTCTCCGTCCCCTTAACAGAACCGTTCAAGTCTCCGTCCCTTTAACAGAACCGTTCAAGTCTCCATCCCCTTAACAGAACCGTTCAAGTCTCCGTCCCCTTAACAGAACCGTTCAAGTCTCCGTCCCCTCAACAACCTCCACGCCTGATAATATTACTAGGATGTTATTGGAATAATAAAGATTTTGTTAGAGAATTTATGGAACCAGCACTACACTCCCCTCCAATGGATCATCCTCATCCGGATGCCTAGACCAAGGACAGACCATAGACGCTAAACCTTCAATGGACATTTTTGTTATTTGAAGCAACAGTGTGCTTTCGACGTCATTTTTCAAATTATGTAAATATTATAATTGCGATCGTCCAATTGTTTCGCGTGTGAGTCTTTCATTAAATATTATTGAAATTTAGACAATTTTGTTTTCTAAACTCCAAACCCCAAATATATCCAATGGATGAACATTTTATACGTTGTCTTAATATACCTAGAATACACCTACTTGCTGATGACGTGGAAGGAATGCCACGAAGTGTGTTTCGTAAAATTCAAAATGTCTAGCAAAGTTTCATTCAGGTTTCCAGATTTTCTTTTCTATACTAATTTTTTTCTATCTTCCAGATTTCCCATTTCCACAGACTGCTGAAGAATTTCAACAGAATGGTGAGAGCACTTCCATGGAGCTCTAATAGTATCATGCATATGTGACCATAAAGACGACTTTTATGATCATACTAATAATAGCAAATTAAGCATTTTTATTCCTTCAACTATTTACAGTAACGACAACTGAACCAGGTCTTAAATGAGCCCTTATATTGTATAAGTAAACTTTATATATATACGGAATTTACGTTTCTTAAACTTTAGCAGATTCATTGTTTATTGAACTATTTGAGAATTTATTTATTTACTACTTAATATTTAGCAGAAAAGTTCGCATTCAACTGTTTTAAGTTAGGACAAATATCCCTTTAGTGTCTTAGGTGTGTTGTGTTAAAACAGTAGCAGATGTAAAATTTTCTAGAGAGTAAGAGATAAGCTACCTCATGGAATCCCGATAAAATGTCAGAGGATATGGGAATGAACGAAGATTACTATACCCGTACTCTTTAAAATTTACTCGCGCATTATCTTTTCAAGGAGCTTATTATGCATTTACCAATCTGCAATATAGTCACACGAGTTCTGCGGTTCTGCTTCCAGTTCACACGACGTAATGAAACCTGGAAATATTTGAATAAAATAATCTATCAGTGACGAAAATGTATCAGCTCGTTCTTGATTAGTAGTGATTAATAAGTGCAGTGAACTGGTACCCCATAATTTCGCCAATTTGTTCTCAGTCAAATTGAACTTTTCGATTCCTAGACAATTCATATTAAGAATTTCACAGAAATTGACCTAGAATATTCTAACATGGATTAATGCTGGTCCGATCTACTCGAGTGTTCCATAAATTATGTGATATTTCCTGACACCATTTCATGTTGTTTCGACAGCTCTTTTTATACCAAACTAGGGGGCCCGCCCCCTGCTCGCAAACGCTCGCCAACCCCCGGAGGATTTCTTCGCAATCCTCATTGGTTCGCTGCGCGAACCTATGCTCGCTTCGCTCGCATCAAAGAAGACACGTGTCCTAGCAGAAGGGATTGTTTACAAAATATGATATTCCAAAAAAAATATTTTTCAAATCTAAATTTTTTTGCTATTTTTCAGAAAATATATATACAGTACCGATAGAATCGGAATTCAAATGAAAACTTTGAGAAAATTTTGACTCGTAATGTGAGGGTTGATTTGGAAATTGAATACGCAGCATGTTGTTTGAGTGTATATTTACCCCTGCACTCGAGCCACCCACGCATTTTCATTGAGTTTGCTGTCGAAAGTTGTTGTGCAAGCGTGTCTCGTTGAACTATAAATGTTAGCCCTGAAAAGGACCTTTTTTTTTAAATAGCCCCGAAAAGATCCTCCTCTTTTTTTTTATTTCTATTATTAACTGCAACAGCTCAACTAAATTTTTTTTTTCCAATATAATTTCATCCGATAACGCTATAAATTCAATTCAAGCGCGAGGTTTCGTGAAAAACAAATAATCGTACAATGCTGCCAAAACGCAATAACAAATAACGTCTTTTTTGCGTGCCACGTAAGAGAATTATATATACTTACTTTCTCTCTCGGATTAAGAATGAGCAGGTTTGAGGATCGAATTTTTGGGCTGAAATTTCTTTGTATCACAATATTGTCTATATTTTTGATCAGTATAACTCGTTTATTTCAACATATTTTACAATTTAGTCCTTGTTTGACTTATGTACAGAAAATGAACTGTAGTTCTTCAGAAAAATTATCATTCACTTAAGATATAGTGATGTAAGAAAAAAAAATCATCAATGCAGTTTTCAAGGCTTTAAATATCGTGAGTTCCAACACGTTTAATTTCGTAAAAATATACTTTGTGCCAAAAAACCCCATTAAAACACTTTGAAATCAATGTTTAATTGGAATGAAACTTAGCACGTGTAATGTTTATAAACAGATTAGAAAATTATCACAATATCAAATTTAGATGACTCTTTATTATAGTAGAATTACGACAGGAAGGTCATAAATGAGTTGCAAAGTTATTAGTTAATAAGTTGCAAATTCCACTTAGGCTGTAAATCATGCCGATATACAACGTGGTATGATCTAAAAAAACTCTTATACTGTCCTGTGATCAGTTATGGCAAGTATTCTACAGCTGCTGCTTTCGAAGCATTATATTCAGGAGATGGTGCAATTGACGGCCTTTTGTATCCCAGACATGCTCAATGGGAGACCGATCTGGGGACCTCACTGGCCAAGGAAAGGTTTCAACGACACGGAGGTACTCCTACTCCTGAAAGAAGTGAGCCGTGTTATCGTGCTGGTAAATATCCCCTTGGATAAGCGTTACAATAAAGGGTGTAGATAAACACATGAAACTCTAGTCAAGTTGGGTAGTAAAATTGCAAAACTTCAAAATATGACCGATAAAGTTTAAAATCCAGTGAAAACATCATTAATGGCTATTTTGGTGGTGCAGAATGTTCGCCATCATCAAAGAAGAAGTAAGCTATAAGAGGGACCACAAATTTAAATATGTTATTTTAGAAAATCGTTGCCATAATTCACTTTTTAAACTACGCCTTTGCGGGCCTTGTCAAAAGGTTGGAAAGCACTAGTGCCATTCACTAGTATGTTCGATAACGCAAAAATAGATAAGGCTGCATTGATGCTCAACTCGAGAACAGATCTAGGAGATTGGACCACTTTCACTTGTTTGGAATCAAACTGGTGAGAAAATTCCCAACAGTGTTGATTAGTTGATTTCTTTATTTTCCACACAACGTATGAGTTCTTGCGATCGGGATTTCAAAGCTCGTATGACTTGATCAACATAGCCCGCACCACATGTACAGGATATGAGATATATTCTCCACTTCTTGAGGTTTCGGGATGTAATATTTAAAAAACTGGAAATAAAATTTTTTTTTTACGGGCAACTTTAAAGTCAAATTGTTTGAACGTTTGTGTTTTTTTAAAACTTAAATCTATAGATATAAAGCAAAATAACTTAAATCTATAGATAGAAAGCAAAATAACTTAAATCTATAGATAGAAAACAAAATAACTTAAATCTATAGATAGAAAGCAAAATAACTTAAATCTATAGATATCAAAATCTATATAAAGCGAAGTTGGCTTCTATATGTTTGTTCTCTTTGAAAATCTCCTCCGTTTGAAAAATCTACCCCGAATTTGGTACACATATTCTTCAGAATCCTACGGGTATCGTAGAATATATTTCTAGTAGGCCTCGTCTATTTGCCCTAGGTGTGCAAAGTGATCTAAAACAATTATAAATCCCTATAGGAATACACTGAGTATGAAGCAATTGCGACATACAACTCAGTTTATTTTACTAGTATTGATGGAAAGACAACTTTTTCGCAGTAAAATTGTTTACCAGTATTGCCCGCAAAGAATAATTAAAAAAAAGTTATATTTGAATAATTTAAATTAAACTCCAATATTTATGTTGAACTAATGTTTTCTTTCTTTCCAGAGTAGAAATAGTTTATGAATATTTCATTGTGATATAATATATTCATAACATTTAATTTATATTTTGTAATGACACGTAACGTAAAGACCAAGCGAAAACTAATTGATCATAAAAGCATAATTTTTCTTCTCAGTATCTGGCAATGCCTGCATCAATGTTTTATTTCATAAATTTGATTTGGTACAGCTACACTTTACGTTTATGAGCGGTGGCAACGGCATTGGCAATTTTTTTTGGGCACTTCTAGTAGCCAGTTACGGCAGATTAAGGCAATCCATCTGCTTAACGGTTATTGTGGTTTTCATAGCAACCTAGGCAAACGGTAACTTTTAATTTTCATTTTGAATATTCTAGAAAATAATAGAAAATATTATTCTAGAATTTTGAATATTCTTCCAAAATCCGTTAAAGTCGTTTGATTTCATTGGTTCGTTTGAAATGTTTTCTTTGCTTCCATTGGGTATTATGATTTTAAAATATCCTTTGATTGCATTGGTTCTTTAAATTTTTTTCTTTGATACCTTTGGTTCATTTATTGTTATTTATATACTTGTGTAATATTTATTTTATTATAATTTTTATCACGGCAGAGTTCTGACATATATTGTTTTTCGCCATTTGTGGAATATTCTTGATTAATATTTTTTTCCCCTCGGAACAGTTCTGATGTATCAGGTTGTATTATTTCTTAATTTTTTTCTTTAAAAAATCCTTTTCTTTTTCAACATGCCCACTGTATTTAGTGTAATTAATGTTTCGGGATTTTTTCTTACCCAACATTTGTGTGCAGTTTACTTTTTCTGGTGGTTCACAATTGTGTTTTGAAATGTGTTTAAACTTATTACTTTTTGTGAAAGTTGAAAAAAAAATATACTATTTTAAAACATTCTCAAATTTGTTTTCAAGCTTTCATTTTCCGTTGTAAGAAGAAAAACATTTTTGAAATAATTCTTTCTTTGGCGACTTTAGAAATGCGCAACCCCCCCCCCCCCCACAAAAAAAAAAAAAAAAAAATAAGCAAGGCCGTTGCCACCACTCATAAACGTAGACTGTAGCTGTACCTTTGATTTAGAATTCTGTACACCGAAAACAGCGAAATGTTGCGGTTATATTTGAGCATTTCTTTTTGTGAGGGTGCAGTTGCAGTATGCGTTTATAGCGGTGACAACGGCATTGTCGATTTTTTTGGCGCACTTCTAGTAGCGAGTTATAATAGGTTAAGGCAACCCATTTGTATTTAAGTTTATTGCGGTTTTCATGGCAACCTCGGCCAAATGGAAAGTTTAAAATTTCACTTGGATTATTCTAGAATGTTCTTTCAAAATCCGTTAAAATCGTTTCATTTCATCGGTTCGTTTGAAATTTTTTCTTTGATTCCATAGGTTATTTTAATTTTAAAATATCCTTTGATTGCATTGGTCCTTTAAAATTTTTTTTTTGTTTTCATTGGTTCATTTAATGGTTTCTCGCCAGTTTTGAATTTTCTTTTATTATAATTGTTTTCACGGAACAGATCTGACGTATCATATATTATTTTTTGCATTCTGTTGAAACTAATTCCTTTCTTTTGAAAAAAAATTCAGTTTAAACTTATTTTTTTTGCGGAAGTTTTACAAAATATATTTTTCAAAACGTTCAGAAATGTGTTTTGGAGCATTCATTTTCCGTTGTAAAAATAACTTTCTTTTGTAAAAAAAAATTCAGTTTAAGCTTATTACTTTTTGTGAAAGTTTTCAAAAAATATATTTTTCAAAACGTTCTTAAATGTGTTTCGAAGCTTTCATTTTCCGTTGTAGAAAGAAAAGTATTTGTGAAAGAAAAGATTTTTGAAACAATTCTCTTTCCTTGGCAGAATTAGAAGTGCGCCAAAAATGCAGCCAAGACCGTTGCCACCGCTATAAACGTAGACTGCAGTTGTACCTTTGTAAGTACTATTATAAGTTTTTTTGTAAATACTATGTTTTTTTCGCATTACATCAATTATAGTTTTGTACCATAAAAGTTTACTTGAAAATATAAATATAATCTAAGATAATATAGGCAATTAGTTGCACACAGAAATTAATACAAATAGAGTTTTCTCTTATTCATTTCTGCAAGGCACAGATGGAGGACTATTATGAATGAGCCTACTTACTTCTTAGAAATAAATTAATAACTAATTATTTGGTTAGGTAGATCTTACTAGTCTTAATATTGAACAGTGAGTCAGGTAATTGTTGTTATTTTCCAAAATCTAACAATTATTATGGTTCGCAAATTGATTAATCTCACGGGAGAATATTGTTTCCCTTCAAACGAGATTATACTCAGAATTTATATGCAATTAATTTATAAGAATACTTAGAATTCGCTTCATTCAATTTAAATAACATTTAAAATTCTTAAAACTATCAATTCTCATAAGCACGAATACATGTTTACTCGGAGTTTACATGCCATTTCTCGGAATTTCATTTTGTGTTGCATTTATTCGCTTTCAAACTGTAATTAAATCTATCGCATTTAAAAAAATAAAAGTGATTTTTTGAACAAAAAATAACACAAGTTTGTATTGTTCGCTTATGTTTTGATTGATGTAAAGAAATAAAATACCTGTTTATTTTTTTACCTTAAATAATCATCCGTGACGATAAAAATATTTCTATATACGATAGAAAAAAAAAGGATTAACAAATAAAAATTTTTAAAACAAAATTTTATGATTATTTTGAACTAACCAAGGGAATTACGAGATACTTTCTAAAATATCATTCACAATGCAAACTCATAATGCATTGTAAACAGAAACAATATTCTGGCATTTATGTTTAGCTCTGGATGTAACGCACAAAACTTAATGTGATACAGTTAAAAAAATCACGTCTTCAGGGTTTAAGTAGAGCTATTTCAAATCAATTATTCAGAATATGATCTATTTAAAGTAATGACAATAATGTATATAGTTTTACGGATAAACTCATATAACAGATTTCTGAAATAGAAAAACTAGTAAATGTATCGTCATTATGTAACCCTTAGTTGTTCTTTAAAGACTTATCAACACGATATAAACATTTTTAACCTTATCAGAACAGAAACCGTCGGATTAATCAAAACTTGTAATCAAACTTCCTCAAGTGTCTTGTTAAACCATGAGAATGAACATCTGATTGCCACAACGCAATCACAGACACCGTGTGGTATAAATATACTGCGCTTAAGCGACGACACACATATTTCAAAGCTGTATTGATTGCTCTGAAGTTTGCTGTTCCAAGATGTTGAAAGCCATTGTTATCCTGTCGCTGGTAGCTCTTGCTGCATTCTCTGTGATTAATGCAGAAAAGGTTGATGTGGACGACGCAGATGTGCAGGCTGCAGCTAAGGAGGCCGCTAGAGCCTTGTCAAAGAAATTCTCTGAGAAGCACCACCACATTCTGCTGAAGGTTCAAAAGGCTAGGAAACTGGTAACGGCAAAATTTACTTATTAACTCCTTAGGTTTCAATATTTGATGTTTAAAGGACACGAAAGAAGATATTTGGTACCTTGTACCTGATTTTATCCTATTTAAATCACAGAACAATTTCATGGAAGAGAGTTAAGTTTTAATCATGGTATTACCACTACCGTAACCTTTGGATTTAGTGAGAATACAAATTTTTGTCTGGTAGGAATTGTAACCTCACGCTGCCCAATGATTCAAGCGTGTTTTTAAAAAAAAAGAAACTATGTAAAATTAAAATATCAATTTAAAATGAATGCGTTAGTGTTTCAATATTTGTTCAAAAATATATCGTGGTTCAAATATGAGAAATTCATACAATAATTGAGGAGGACCTCCTCAGAAAGGTGGAGGCCACATCAGTTAGATAATTGCTATTTCCCCAAGTCTTACAATACGATTTAAACATTGGTAAAAACGCTTTAGTACAGATAGTCTTCGATTGCAATATGTAAGGGGTTGACAAAATTATGAGGATTGATGGAATGAAACTAAATAATCTTTGAGGTTCATAATATCTTTTTGCATGGTACAATAGACGTACAGTCTGACGTCTGAAACAATTTCAACTTATTTTATAATTCTAAGTTCTCTATTAAAAAGAGTCCATTCTTTAAATTTCATGAAAAATTTTGCAGGTTAGTCAAACGTTTTACAAATCTTCTAGCATAATTTTAAAACATTTGGCATGAGTGTCAAATCAATTAAAATGTAATTAACTAAACAAAAATAATTTATTAATAAGGATTCGTACTCAAATCTCGTAACACATTTCAGCTTAGTTATGATATTAAATAGAATAATTTATGTATCCATTAATTCTTATCACGTGAAGAAGTAAAACTTTGAACGACGTTTAAATATATCAATCCAGTTACCATGCAAGAATAGAATTCCCTTTCGATTTTGACGTGCTTTCGAATATCCTAGCTCTATCTCCTAGGTTTGCAATATAATTTGAATTAATGAAAGCTGATCTCAACGATTTATAATGACATTAACAGCATTAAACATAAAGAGCACATTCCTCGGTTACTCTGAAATATTTATCGAATTTCCATGCTACTAATGAATGATCCGGATCTACTAATGGATATGCCATCCATGATCATATCAGTTTCCATAGAATTATAGAGAACTTAATTTAGTCCTAGTGACAAGACATTTAAATAAACATAACCATTCAGTCCTAATTCAGGATGTTTTAAATTACTTTGGTGGTTTGAGGCCACGACTGGCTTTGAAGAAAGCATCATATACCTACGTGAGAGGTACTCGGAATTGAATTTACCGAAAATTACTATAAACACTGCTTATTGAGTAATAGGTGTTGACTGTTACGGACACAAGTTAGGATGCTTCCTAAGATTTCGGATAAATTTGCCTGATACTCTTCTAATTAAGATTTTCAAGTAAAATGCAATTTATTTTCAAATATCTCGAATTACAGAATTGTTTAATGTGCATCCATAGTTAGATGTAAGAAAATTGAATCAGTTATTTCAGATAAGACAACAATAAAAAAGCTGTATTATTAACTTTCGTAAACGCGAAAATTGTTCCTGACATTAAATACTTTATTCTTAATTTCATTGAGATCTTGTGTGTATTATTCTACTATGCGACCTACAGATTTGTCCACGAAACTACAATGCAGATTTTAAAGCAGATACGTGTTTTCCAAACGGTTAGATTCTTGATCAGTGGAATAATTCGTACGATTCTTTCTGTGGAGAAGGCTTTCTAACAACGAAGTGTGAAGCCATGATAGGAATAGAAACAGTGTGTGCAATCACAGGACTTCAGTCAGTTGCTGGAAGTGTTAAGCATTGCATTGGTAATTCAACTAACCCATTCATTGTCAATGGTTCAGCATCGACCATTTATCAAAGTAGGGAAAGGTGGGGCACAGTGCTACACATTTTTTATTTTCAGCTGTGGCATCAAGATATGCATCTATATGAAGCAAACAAAGTCCTTAAAATGATCTTTGATCTCTTACATACATCTTACATATCATTAAAATTAAAAAGAGCCAAATTTCTTTCCGTTATAAAATGTTTTTAGTAGTGATGTACATTATAACATTGTGCCCCACAATCGGGGTACAGTGTTACACACTGTGGGATACAGTGTTACGTTATAGTAGCAACAGTAAATATAAAGAATGGGCATTCATTTAAATCAATTTAAACTAAAATATACAGATTCTAATGATTACTTAAGCAGGCTTAAAATAAAGACCACTTTTGATTAGTTTACGTATAGTTGAATAGCTTTAAATGTGAGGAAAGCATTAGCAATGATTGTAGCCTACAGTTACAAAGTAGATGATAAAATAAGATTAAAGAAATTGTAAACTTATTTTAGATTTTGATAGGAAATGAAATCCACAGGGAAAAGCAGCATTTCTGTATCTCATTGTCCCTCCTGATGGAATTGGGAGAGGCAAAATGGCAATGATTTTTGATTTTTCAAATGAATAAGCTTCATTTGTACAGTGAAAATTTATAAGATGGAAAGCTTCTTTTGACAACAAATTTTCGTACAACACTTCAAAATAAACATTGTTCTGAATCACAACTTCCCCAATAAAGTGAATTTTATGTTCTTTAAGGTGCACTTCTTCAACTATAACGAAATCACCATTGTTAATTGTTGTCTTCTGCAGCAATGTCTGAATGTAATTCTGAAAAAGAGATGTTTATCACTATCAGCATAAGATGGTAAATCTTCATCTTCTGTTGATGATATCTCGGTAGGATTTAGCCTCATGTTCACTTTGGCTCGCTTCTTGAGAATGCAGTTTTTTTAAGGTTTAGTGCTTCATTCCTCTTCAATATTTCCTCTGTAATAAAATTTTTAACTGGCGTATCAGTCAAGATCTAACATTTCACTCGTACAGTTTTTCGGAGAGGGGCGTTAGGGAAAGACCTTACTTCTTTAGGAGACATAATTTTGTTCGTTTGTGAATGTTTCGAATGAACTAACAAAAGAAAACTGCTAATTATGTAAAGAAAGATTTAAACATCACCTAAAATATATGCAAACCTATATGGAGGAAAAGCTTTAGAGAAAATTAACCAATTTATTTATGTTATCATTTATATTTATAATTAAAAATCTTAAAATGAAAAATACAGAGCTATAAGAGTAATACAGTTTATATTGTGAAACATATGCTTGTTTGTAATGTGTTAATTGGACAAATTATATATGTAACAGTGTGCCTCATTGCATTCTGTAACACTGTACTCCATCTGACATAGCTTGTAACAAATTTTTTTATGACTACATAATTTGAATTTAGATAGTCCATTTGAACTCAACAGAACCTAAACACAATTAGCTTTACTACTAAAATATTATTCATTATAAAATTAGCACCACTCGCGAATAAAGATAATTTGTTAACAAACACAAAATTTTACTTTTAACATACAAAAATACAGATTTGCTTACAGAAATGTAGCAAGTAATGCAAATTCTTCCAAAACACATGGACTTCTGGAAAATAAGATGGCTAACAAGACTAAACAAATTGGAGCTAATTTTCCAACCACTTTAAAATGAAGTTAACTGTAACACTGTACCCCATATAAGACTGTGCCCCAACTTCTGCTACGTTCTAATGGTTGCGAGAGCTAACTGGTATTTAACGTCAGCAGATTTGTTTTTGAAAGAGCGCGTGTTCATGATCACGTCTACGAGTTACCAGTTTAGCAAGACTTGTGAAAGAGAGAACGACTCTCTACGAAAAAATACTGCATGATGGAGATAAGCTTCATTGCTACACATTCTATTATATTTTAAGCTAATTTTTGTAGTGATAGTTATGTTTACTACATCAAATATAGAAAAAATATCGCCACCGCTGAATAAAATGTTCTAAATTCACATTCCTCTATTAGGTAAAAATTTGTAATAAATAAAGCTAGAATGAAGCCAAAAAATATTTATTTTCAGTTGGGGGTGTACACTGCTATATGATCATATTATATTTTCAGTATCACAAGTGCTTGTTCATTTAGATGAGTATTTAACACACATTTTGTTTTGTCTGATAGATGAATCTAACACTTTTTTACTTTTCAATATTTTCGGGGCAGTATTCCAATACATACCAACTTGATATCATCCTTGGCCTCACCACCTGTTTGAAATCCGAAGTTGAGTTCGATCAAGCTGATGATTGCGAATTGAAGCAGAGCATCGTAAGTTAAATTTGTTTTTTAAATTTTAGTGCCATAAAAAAAAAGATCTATCATCCTACATCCTTGATAACGATTAACAATCCAAAATTCCAACTAGGGAAAGTTGACCCCTGATTCCTTTCAGTTTCATATGGCTTATTACCAAGTATTGGATAATGATGTTTCTGAAGCGCATTGAGTACCTTTAGCACAAACTCTTTTCATCTACACATGCTTCTTATTGAAGCTAGCATCCATTCCAGATAATATGTGCAGTGCTCACTTTTTTGACTTTGATAAGGACTGCCATCACGTTTTGGCAGTGTTTGGTAGGTAGTTGAATCTAGATGCCACTAGAGAAACACAAAGGGCTGTTGGTGATGGGCCGGAATCTAACCCGAAGGGAAAGATCCGAGGTATATCAGTATGGAACCACGGGCTGATGATGAGGTCAACACCTGAGCTAACTCCCCAGTTCAAAATTTCCACACCACGCCAACTTGAGAAATTTGAATCACAGTTGAATAATAAGGTGAAAATCTTACTTAAAATATTGATGTGAGATGTAAATCTAATGGAAATTTAAATAAGTGTCATTAACTCTTATAAAAAATATTAAGACAGCTATAAATTTTATTGAAATTTAAATCGAATTAAATTTGAAAGATGAGTTGAAGAAAAAGGCTCAGAAAGTGTAATGTTTTCATAAATTACTTAATGGGTAATTTAAACATTTAATATCTGAGAAAAAGCAGCCGTCGATGCCCTATTTCAACAGTTAATAAAAATCCACTACATTTAGTTGCTAATAGAAAATGTAAGGATACAAGTGATAACAAAATTGTTAAGATTGGCTGTTAATTATAACTGATATCATCAATAAGTAATAACACATAACACTGTTATCGTAAAACGAGTTTTGCTTGTCTACTATAAAATATTTGACTGCTTAGAAAAAGTTAAACTTTAGTGGGATGTTTTCTGTAACTGAAAGCATGTTTTATTTTGCAGAGCACCTACAAAAAATGCACTGTGGGTGTAACCAAGGATGGAGAAAAATTCCAACTCAGGACATCTGGATGCATTCTTGGAACAAAGAACGATCTGTAAAGATTTCTCTCATCAGTTCATTTTATAAATACAATACTCGCTGCAAAAATGTGAAGTTTGTCGTACCATTTTTAGTTTGTGTAAGTGCTTTTATAAACTAATAAAAAACATAACCGTGATCAAACTTTTTTTGCGTTTCTTAATAGATTTATTAAATGTAGTCTATATACATTATTTTCTAAACTGTGTACAAACATTTTAAACAGATATCGTACCATAAATTAAAATCGTTGTGTTGCTCCATTGCGACGCGTTAATTAAACTACGAACTTGTCTACCATAAATTCAAAAAGAATGTTTGATAAACAAGCAAGTGATATGTAGATAAATGGAAGAATACTACAACACGTATACATGGAAGAATACTACAACCGTATTCGCCATTTGAATTTGAACGCTGTAGAAAACAGTTAAACGTATATTATTAGATCATACTGAAAGAAATAAACTTATTACAAGCGCAATATGATGTTCCAGCAGTACTATGTATTTAAATAATTGTATTCGATAAATTTCAGAGACATTAGCAGTGGAGAATGTTTTATGTTTTGATAATTTTCCCATTCCTCGCTATTCTAACTTGCAAGGAGAACAACAGAAATTTGTATTTTCTCAAGCCTTTCAGTTGAAAATAATAGTAACTATTATCAAATATTAATTCTACACGTTGTGTTTACATTTCATACATATTTTATATCTTCCTTACGGAGATTCTCAAATGTTATATAGGTTTCCAATGGCAGCGTGAGCTGATGACATTGATTGGAGTTTGTTCCCTATTAAGAATTAAAGCTTTTGAACTTTGGAGGAAAGAATAAATAGTCACCAGTCTTGCATAGCAAACTCGTGGCCCATTTAGATATTTAATCATTTGAAATAATTCTTTCTTAATAGAAGAAATTTTTAAATCACTGCACTGATCTTTAATATTCTGTATGCTTTCTTTCTGTAAACAGAAGATTCCAGTATCCCCTTTTAATCTGTAATCTCAAAGCTTTATTTCAAGATTTGTCAGTTCAGAACCTCAAAGTGATGAAAAGTATTTTCTTATAGACATAAAGAATTTTTGTGATAAATTAGACTTTAGTATTCAATTCAGCATAGTCATAGCAAAGCATTCACATAAAAGTAAATGGCGGCAAGTGATGTAACATAAAATCTGTGTGTGAGAGCAAAAGTTCGATAACATGTTTGAACTCAGCACACACAGATACATAGTCGGTTGAATTCTATGGTACAACAGCCATATTTGGCCAAACTGGGGTAGATGGTAAATGGGGTAGATATTTTGAATTTACGTCGCACTGTAGCAAAACAATTTCAAGTAAATGGACATATGCACTAGGAACACTTTATTGACACAGAAGAGAAAATGCATCCAGGGATAAATCACTGGTTGGTTGTTTTAGACAGAATGACTGAACGATGTTTTAATTTGACAGACAATGTGTGTAGTAGTGGCCAAGAACAGAGGGACACTGTGCACCTAGTGCCCGGTGCACACATCAGGTTTTTCAACGTGCGGCGCCGCTGACGCAACGCAAATGCGGTCTGAGATACATTAGATCCAATGGAGTAGTGCACACATGCCTCCCGCGCAGCTGCAGCGACGCACGTCCAGCTTGCCTGCAATTTGCATCGCAGTTCCCCACGGAGCCGCACACGCTTCTCCGGTCTGAAGTTACTTGTTTTCACAAACAAATGGAATATAAATAACAATTAATAAATGGTTGTATTCAGTAACGTCTATTTTATTTCAAAATATAATTTTTTTACACCAAGCAAGCAAAATAAACACGTTTTCTTCGATAGAATATTTATCGCAAATGGTGCGAAATGAGTATTTGCGTCATTTCACGGTTATGTGTGCATACTTGGGCTTGGATGCCGCAGAGGCGCCGCACGTTGAAAAATCGGATGTGTGCACCGGGTCTAAATTAGACACGCACATTTATTTACAATATAATTTTAAGTATGCAATAACACACCGCACCGTCCGGTACAAAAACACGTCTTAATTTCGAAAGTCTACAAAAAATCTGCCTTATTCGTGTTCTTTTTCAGAACAGCATCCAACATTTCGAATTCTTGATCGTATCAGAACACAGGTACTGTCATACATCGATGCTCGTCTACTAGAACAGTAGCAACCAGAACACAAGAACAACTGTTCTTTTCTGTGTATGTAACACCTGTCGGGAGATCGTTACAGTTTTGTTTTTATGGTGCAAACCATATTTGAAATGCCTTGCCAAATACAAGATACATAATTTCAAGTAATAGACACACACAAAGAATATTTTGCTGACACAGGAGAGAAATACACCCAGGAAAGAATCGAACCTGTGCAACCTACAACTTGCATGTTGCTAGCGCAGTGGGTGAACCAACTAAAACAAGGATACAGATCCCACGAATATTGGGGTGTTGCAAAAGTTCGTCCCGTTTCTGGCGCTAGCTGGCATTACGTCGCAAAAGCGAAGTGTTACGTACTTCACACGTGCAAAGGTTTGATGTTATTTGAAAAATGGAATTTCAGAGAGCATTTTTGCAAAAATTTTGGTTGTTTTTTAAACATAGTTAAACTTTAAAAATGACAAAAAAAAAGGAGCATTTTCGACATATTATGCTTTTTTATTCCGAAAAGCACGAATGCTTCGCAGACCTAAAAGAAAATATGTATTGTGTATGGTGAGTGTGCCGTAAAGCTACGGTTACCTAAGAAAGCGGAGCCGTTATCCAGCAGCCGTAATGTATCCGTGGATGACGTCACTAAAACTTTGTTTATACAAACAGATGGCGTTGGTTTCCTATAGAGAGTTGTTTGTGAACGTAACGACAATTGGCGGTGCCGCCAGTTGCATGACGATCGTCATAGCGGTCTCAAACAGTTGGAGAATATTTTTCACTTGTTGCGGCAACATATCATTTCCTACGCACACACGATTCGAAATAAACAAAAAATTTTGACTTGCATTGTTTAATTCGTTTTTGTAAATTCAAAATCGTTAAGGATAGATTGGAAATTTCAAGGGATTTGAAATCTGAGGAAAATTTTGCACCAGATCGATACATTTAATGTGATTTTCTTTAAATAAATAATTAATTGTTTAATAAATAATTAAATAATCAAATGGTAAATAACTGAATAGTAAATATGTTTCTGGTATAAATCTGGGGTAGAATTTTACTCTGATTTGAAAACCGTTGAAATTTTCACCTATCTTCAACGATCCCGAAGTTAGAAACTTGGACTAGAGAATAAGAAAGCCACTTTGTTTTGTTTTTCGAATAAAATAAACCACGACAGCCGTCTGTATTGCCCATTCTCCACCGTATTCTGTCCTTCTAAATGGACACCTCTAGTCTCTGTTAAGACGGCCGCCTAGTTTTGCCTGCGGCTTCACGACGTATTACGGCAGCTAGATAACGGCTCCGTTTTCTTAGGCCCCGTTCACATTAGGCGTTTCAACGCGCGTATGACGAGGCTAGCAAAGTCCCGCCTTTAAATTATGTTTATTTATTCCTCTAATTCATGTATCTATCTTTCCGACCTTGAAGAGCGGGACCCTGATAGCCTCGCCAAACGATTGTTTTAGGCGCCTCATGTGAACGGGCCCTTAAGAAACAGTAGCTTAAGGCTACTTGCACACACATCGATCCCCCCCCCACCGGTCTGCTATAAAATAACATACCATAAATTCTTCTGGTGGCACTAAGAGTATGGGAGCTTGCACACAGTGCGATCTACTCACAACACGTCAGTATATCCGTTTTTATGTCGTCGATTACCACTAGAGCAGACGACAGCCGTTGTTTATTTTATTTGAGAAACAAAACAAAAAGACTTTTTTACTCTCTAGTTCAAGTATCTAACTTTCGCGATCGTTAAAGATAGAGTAAAAATTTCAATGCAATGGATTTGAAATCTGCAGAAAATTTTACACCAAATCGATGCCTTAAATGTAATTTTCTTTAAATAAATAATTTTTCAACTGTAACTTTTTTATTTTCGCAATACGAATTTAGCCGCATTTGATGAAGATATTGATTACGAGCATAAAATAGCTATTTATCACGATTTATAGAAAATATATTTAAACAAATAGCAACTAAAAACAGGACGAATATTTAATCGTATTAGATTTTTTTTGAAGAGTTTACTACAAAACGGATAGTAGGTAATTTTATTATATAATTTTTATATAATTATATAATTTATATTCTGTAACTTTTTTATTATATAATTTTTCAACTATAACTTTTTTATTTTCGCAATACGAATTTAGCCGCATTTGATGAAGATATTGATTACGAGCATAAAATAGCTATTTATCACGATTTATAGAAAATATATTTAAATAAATAGCAACTAAAAACAGGACGAATATTTAATCGTATTAGATTTTTTTGAAGAGTTTACTACAAAACGGATAGTAGGTAATTTTATTTCTGAGATACCGCATACAGACAACGGTCCGTTTAAGTTTGCATGCGCGGCAAATGTCTTCAAAATAAAGTTAAACTTAAACATTCAATTCGAAGTTATTTTTTTAATATCTTTAACATGATATGTGAAAGATAAGTTTCAATTTTCATTCAAATTTCACATCCTCATGTTGCATTAATCTCGATATGGCTTTTGAAATTGAATTTATTAGCTTGATTTACTGAACTTAATTTACTGCGAGATTATTTTCGTAGAATTTATATTTGAATCTTAAAGTTAGTGTTATTGCTATTTTTTTCGAAATTTTTATATTACTAAGGGGTTTCGCCCCCTGCTCGTTTACGCTCGCCAACCACCGGGGATTGCTACGCAAATCTCAAACCAACACTTATTTTGCAGAGTCAATCTCTTGCGTCGACTAAACTATCTTAACAATTCGTATAATCCTGATTTGACTTTCGGGGAAATGATGTCACAGCGAAGGCTTCGTACCCTGCTCGCTAACGCTCGCCAACCCCCGGTGATTGCTACCCAATCACATTTGGATTGTTTCGCAAACCAAGACTTCTTTCGCAAGTGATTTCCTCTTTTTTTAATTTTACACTTAATGTACCCTGAAATAATATGCACATCAGTAACAAACCTACTCCATCTTTTTTCCTGTACAATTTTGAACAAACCATGTTACTCTCGTAATTTTGTGACCTCTACTTTCTCGGAAAACCGTCCCACACCAACACTCATATCGATGCAGAGTCCTCCTGTGACGGCGAAACCTAAGCCTTCTGTCTCGAGCTTCTTCCTTCAGCGAGCTGGCCTTGGTTTCATCGAAAGTGTTTCCTTATTGTCATTAAACTATATTTTCAACATTCAGTTTTGTAAACAAAATTTTAAATCCTTACTTATTCAAATTTCTGTGTTTGGCAGGTCATTTAAAAAGTCATGATTTCCATGCCATCAATGCTATATTACAATACGAAAAAATTCTGAATTATTTTCTCTCTTTAATTGTTAAATCCAATTCGAAAAAATGAATAGCAAAGAACCTGCGTTATCAGATCTTCCCGATTTAAGGAACTGTATTTCGTTTCGAATAATTTTTCATTTTCTAAATTCTATTTTAGGTAATTTACATAATTTTTAAATCTACCTTTTCAAACAATGAATGATTTTTTGATAACTTAAACTAATATAATTTTTTTGACCGATTCGTGTTGTTTTCCTATTATATTTGCAAACACTATTGCAGTTCTGACCTGAAATATGAAAATTTTCTGTGTTTGCTCTAAACCTTATCTTAATTTTCTTCAAGTAAGTAGGGGGTATTAATTACCAACTTTCCTACCAACAAAATACGTAGATGACAGCACATATCAGTCAATTTAACTGCAATTAGACTATCCAAAATGAAAACTAATTCTCCAACCTTCTGTCTTTCAGGGGATTTGTAGCACAAATTTAACCATGAATGGTATAACGACTGGGGAATATTTCAACAAACATTTGACTGAAACCAACGATAGAACGTGAGAATTATGTAAAAACTAAAAACAATCTAAGAATGACCGAAAAACAGTTTATGTCAAAAACCGGAAGTTAGCAAAGAGAATTTCTGTCTATAATAATATAAAAATTTTCATAAAAATAGTAATAACACTAATTTCGAGATTCAAATATAAATTATACGAAAATAAACTCACAGTAAATTAAGTTCAGTAAAACAGGCCAATAAGTTCATTTTCAAATGCCCTATCGAGTTCAATTTAAAATGAGGATGTGAAAATTGAATAAATTTAAACTTATCTTTCACATTTCAAGGTAAAGACATTAAAAAAAAAACTTCAAATTGAAAATGTAATTTAGCTTTATTTTAAAGACATTTGCCACGCATGAAAAGTTAAACGGTCCGTTGTCGGTATATGTTATTTCAGAAATAAAATTACATACCCTTAGTTGTAAACTCTTCAAAACAACAACTCATTCAAAACATAAATATTCATACAATAGTTGCTATTTATATGAAGCAGTAAATTAAGGCAACTAAGTACTCCATTCAAGTTATATCTTTTTTACAAAACGAGATAAATAGCCCTTTTTGTGATCGTAATCAATATCTTCGTCAAATGCGGCTAAATTCGTATTGCGAAAATATAGAAGTTACAATTGAAAAATTATATACACTCTATAACAAAAAAAATCGACGCACCAAGAAGGAGTTGTCCGATGGAGACAAATATTGGTGGATAGGAAAATTATGTACAGAATAGAAAATGATTAAAATTTCAGAACAATTGAATGATTTATTTCAGAGTTACAGTAACGAGCTCAATAAGGTGTTGACCCGCCTCTAGCCTGAATGCAAGCTGCCACACGGCGTGGCATAGACCGATAAAGCTCCCGGATGGTCTCCTGCGGTATTTTTTTTTGCCAAATTTGCTCCAATTGTCGGAATACGTCATCAACATTCCCTACCGGATGCAGTTGCCTTCCCATCATATCCCAGACATGCTCGATGGGAGAGAGATCTGGTGATCTAGCTGGCCAAGGAAGTGTTTGACAAGCTTGAAGACAGTTCATAGCAACACGTGCCGTATGTGGTCTGGCATTGTCTTGCTGAAAAATAAGCCCAGGGTACTGCGAAAGGAACGGTAGCAAAACAGGTCTCAAAATGTCGTCAACGTACCGCTGTGCAGTAAGTGTACACTGCAAAAATTATCCGTTGTTTTTACGGACTTTTCCCGTATATTTGACGGTTTAAAGCTGTTTTGTTGACAAAACGGTTTTTTACCGTTTTTCACTCTAGCCATATACGGTTTAAAACCGTCAGTTCAAATTCGAGTTCTCGTCATTACGGTATTGCTTTGCGTACGATAACTTTCCCTTTTCTGAAATCATTTTAAGATTATTTTCTACACTTGCTCTTATTTTTCAGCAATTATTTTATGGTTTTGAACATCATGTAAATAAAAGTGCGATTCGACTTTTATTTAAGCTTTTCGTTATTCATCAGTTGGCAACCAGGTCGTATGTTGTTTGGCCGCCATTTTTGATCGACGAGTGCTCAAATAGTTTCAACTCTAATTATCAGGTGAGCTTTTACTTACTTTTCATGCTCCTTTTGTTAAATTTTAGAAATTAGATTCTTACCGTAATGTCTGTGTTTAAATGTGAACTCTGTAATTTCAAAACAAAATTAATCAAACCCTATGTTGTCCTCTGGAGTTTGCATCGAAATGTTCACGGAGTAACATTCCCTTATGGTGCTCAATCTTGCCATCTCTGTTTTAAAAACTACAAGTTGTCCTAAAAGTTTCCGTACTCCAACTTTAAAAATAATTATTGCCCGTGTGTTTTTTTTAATTATTGAATTTTATCGGCTCTTTAATTTTTATCGTTTCATTTTCTTTGCACTCAAGTTGTTCGATAATAAAGTTCCACGTCATTTTGTTCTTCATTGCAAGATGAATTTCACGCATTCAGAGAATTGCGCTGTTTTAAACTTATTTTGAATGCAAATAATTTTAGCGACATAAATATCCAAGTGATGCAATACCGAGTAAATATGGATCATTTTGAAATTAAATAGAAATTTGACAGTCAAAACTTTTTGAAAAATAAAATTAAAGTTTTAGAATTTATTTTATGTATTTATGTCATGTTAGGGCAATGAAGTTGTGCAACTGAAACAGGTCAAGACAATATTTTAAGCAAATTAAAGCCAATTTTTTATTTCCTTAAAACGTGGAGGTGACGAGATGTTTCAGGTTCATCTAACACAATGTAAATAGTCTTCAGGTATTTAATCAAAAATGTACTATTCATGAGTATTCATTGTCAGTTGTTTTAAAATGGCCATAACCTCATCTTGAACTGTTGCTTCACATTCTTCATAGGAAACAAATTTGTTTTTAGTGTCATGTCATCTCGACATGAAGCGGATCTGGTAAGAAGCTTCAAAACATTCAATGACATTTGCCACATAATAGCAAACACTCTTTCTACCAAATACTTTGACGATTACATATTCATTAAATGCATTTGAGTCGGGTAGCAAAGATTCAGACAATGAGTAGAATGACAGAACATTAAGTTTTTCACTATTTTCAATTTATCTATGTAATGTGATTTGGTCATGTGAATCTCTGAAATGCACATGTTGTATCTCCCAAAATCAACATGTATCAGTATCTCATCTGTTCCAAGGTTATCTTTAGGTTGAAAATTGACCTGTATTGATGGGACTATGTTGCAAACATGCTTCATGAAGTAACGAAGCATATCATTAAATTTATTAACTAGCGCTTTGACTTCTATTTCAACTTTTGATTTAACCACTTTCTTAGCTGACTTTTTTTTATTTATTTCACTGTAAACTTCTTTCCTCTTCCATTGCTCAACACATGTAATCATTTGTCTCAACGTGTTTGTTAATGCACTTCTTTCCAGACATTCTTCTTCACTTTTTACTACATCCTGACAGCAGAGATTTAACCATCTAATCTAAATCATTGTAATTAAGAACTTTGAGGCTTTTTAATTTTTCAAAAGTTAACAAAACATTTTCATGCTTTTCACATGCACATGTTTCTTACATCAGGTTGCAATACCCAACAGCTCCATCTGGGTTAACTACTCCACTCTGTTTGGTGAAATATTAATTTTTTTTTTCCTTCAAACAAAATTTTCTTGTCTTTTCAACCTATTTTTTTTTGCTGAGCCCTCTTTTATGTCGTAAAGTTCTGGATCATTTTTAATTCTATTTCTTTTTTGCTAAGACTCCTTCCAGACTTTCCTAAATTTGATTATATCAGATTTCTTAGACATGGTACCAACTAGGCCAGATTGACATGATACCAACTGGTACTATGTCAGAAACAACAAAGAGAATTTCAGTCATGAGGATGCTTAAATTATCTCCCAACTCAATGGCATATTTTTAAGGAAAAATTAAAAGATTTTATCAGCGTACATAATCAGACCCAAAGTTACAAGTGTTCAAACATTGTAAATCAAATAAAGCTGTTAGGCTTTATTCTACAGGTTCAAATCAGAACCAATTGGCAAGTTAAATCGGTACTGGTTAGAGAAAAAACAATTGGACTGCTTATTTGTTTACCCAAGATTGTTCTTACTTTAATAAATAACCATTTATAATCACTATTTTACCATATCATTGTACAAATTCCTGATAAGAAATATTTGCTCACCTCCATGGAGGTGAAATTTCAATGGTTGGACCACATTTATGCCTAACCTAAAACAATCCCAGCCATGTGCTTTGATTTCCAGATTGTTTTGTAAATTTTCGAACTATATGTTGTTGAAAAAAGTTCAGCAATAAATGAAAATATATTAAGTTAAAAAATGCCATGGCAGTGACATTGTTAAAAGAACTCAAGAATTTTCTGAGTGCAAATATAAGAAACAGACAAAATCATACTTGCTATTGAGTCAAAGATAACTTACAGTAAAGATGGCTCATTAGAGCTTCTTTTAATTACACTTTCAGACATGTACTGCCTTCTAGTAGACTTTTTTAAAGGTTATTTACTTTTTATGCAGAGCTGACAAAAATAGTAGGGACAAAATAATTTACTGATTTTTCAACATTAAATTTAATGAAAAATATAATAATTTCTGGTGCAATGAAATGAAAACTGTTAACAATGAAATTATTAATATTAAATAAAGGAATTTTTATACTTTTTAAGTTTCAACTATATTTCTTAACCTAGAAACAGGGTTAAGAACAGCCACGGAGGTGATATTTTCCATGTTTAATTCACTTTTTTAAGTATAAATATGCAAATATTTATTCACTTGAAGATATCTGATGAAAATATACCTCAATTAAGATCTATTACTATTGTATAAAAATCAATTGACACATAAAATTCATTAAAAAAAATAATACATGTGACTCAAATTTCCACTTAATTTCAGGATGACCCAGATACAGTATATCAACTTAATCAACAATTTTTTGGAATATTAGAAGTGCATGAACAAGACTCTTGGTTCCAACAAGACGTTGTAACCTGCCATACAAGTTATGACACCACGGGCATGCTTCAAGATTTTTTTGGCGATCGACTCATCTCAAGAAACTATTGGCCACCTCGTTCCGTCATCTACACATTCCTGACTTTTTTTTTCTGTGGGGATATTTAAAGAACAAAGTTTATGAAGATAATCGCCAAACAATAGGTGATCTGAAAAGTGCCATTACTCAAAAGATACAAGAAGTCATTCCCAGCATTTTGAAAGGTGTTTCTAAAAATATGTGTAAACTACTTCAGCTTTGCATCCCAGGAAAATTGCAGAAATTTTAAACATTTACTATAAATGTAAGTCCAAATTTTTTTCGTTTATAAGTGCTTTTCACCATTAACATAAAAATATTTGTTTTAAAGTTTGTTGATTTTGTATAGTAAATTCACGAATCGTCAGTGCAGAAACTTTTAGGACACCCTGTACAATTCATGTTTTTCAAGATCATAAATTTGTCAAAGAAATGTGAAGAATTGAAGGCACAATTGTAAATTGCAGTTTAAGTACATGCAAGAACATTACTTTAACTGATTTGTCGCAGTTAATTTCTCACATGACATTTATTTAAAAAAAGGGTTGGGCGCTATAGTGTTTGATTGTATTTTTTAAATTAGCTTTAACCCTTAACTGCTGTGTTACAAACCGTCTCGTAACTAGTGTGGAGGGGTCTCTCAGACCTCGCTCACTAAAGTGTGTATAAAGTTAATTAATATATATTAATGAAAGATTCTTTAGATAATTATTATTTATACATTTTAAATTTAGATAATTCAATTCTTAACATGAATATATTTTATATTACTATACAAGTAAAGTAGATTTCGTGTCTCTTCAGGCTCAGCTTTCGGAACTAATTTTGCAGGACATTTCAACCCTGGAAACTAAAACTATGTTGTGGTTTGGTGTTCTAATGGCACGATTAGGTTCCCCTCCCAGCATCCCATTTGAAGTTTTTTTTCCGTAGAAATATTCTTGTGAAGACGCACTTGAAATGTCTTCATCTGCATAAATTTCCGAATCCGTTTCATGTTTGCTTTCAATAGTATCCGAAATTTCACTGTCCCAGTACTCTATTTCCGACCAATTATCAACAATATCCTGAACTTCTTTTTGTGCTAGATACAGAGGTAGTTTCTTAGTAAAGTTTGTTACCATTTTAGACTCAGCTGAAATTCCATACTCAAACAGACTATTTCATTCAGCAAGAACACTAACGCAAATGCTGTGAAGGGTCTAAGAGACCGTGGGGGAAATGCAAATAGTGTGAAATACGAAATAGTTGGGACATCCAAACCAGTGTTGGAATGTGGCTTCTCTTGGACGTAGTAGGAAGGTACTGAATAGGACATTGACCAATATTCACTTTGAGAGGTGGAAACGACCTGTCACTCGGGGTCTGTGAGACCCATGACGGCAGTTAAAGGTTAAATAAACTTGTTAAACTTTGAATAAAGCAAAATCACTAAGAATTTTTCTCTGTCCTATTTGTATTTTACAGGTGTTTTCTAAGGATGAATCCTGATAAAGAAATCCATGAATCAAAAAGTTTTGACCTTGTAAAATAAACTTATGGACTTTGAATGGTGTTGAACATTTCATTGAATAGATATGAAAATATTAGGTATCTTGATTCTGTTAATTGCATCAAAGTTATTCTATTGTAATCGTGGTTGGATTTTTAAAAATTACAATCAATGAACCCTGATTATATTTGTATTTCTGTTTATTGTATATTTTTGCCTGATCATTTTGTATTACTTAAATTATATGCAACAAACAAATGTACCTCACAAAACATTATGTAATTATCGTGTTCAGCACAGTGTATAATGTAACCATATTTAAAGGTGTTTTGCTATTTAATAAAAGTTATCAAGGTTTCTTAAATGAAAAGCTCCAGAGTTCTATATTTTGAAAATTTATCACTGTTGACATTATAAGAAGACAACAATATTTATTTTTTCATTTATACAGACTTTTTTTCTACATGCTTATATAGTTTGTTACTTAATAAGTATCCTCAACATGCATATTGAAAAATGATTTACTTTAATTTTTATTATTCTGTATAATTGAATAATATTCTAGCATAATTTAGTTAGATTATTTAATTTAAATGTTTGAACATTATTGAAATAACAAAAGTAATAAATATTATACAGTGAAACCTGTATAACCATTCTGTAGGGACCTAAATAAAATATTGTTATAGACAGTATCGTTACACACAGATTTCACTGTATATTGACAGTATTATGAATAAAAGGTACTGTGTACTGCACAGTATTTTTCTTTAATTTATTTGCTCTGCAATAGTTCTATACTATTTTAAAAGATGACTTTATCATTTTATCCACACTTCAAAACTAAATTTCAGAGAAAACCCATTATTTTGTGCGCAAAACTGTTTCAACTGTATAGCTGATATTTACATTTTTACACAATTTGTAAACCTTATAGTATTTAGTGTAATTGCATTATTTTGTGGTAAAACCATATTCACTGCATAATTGCAGCATATTTTTTATGGTAACTGGTTGTAACTTCAATTCCATATGGTTTTGTAAACAGTTATAAACTAAAAACTACAGTAAACTTGTTCTTGACTAGTTAAAAATAGTTCTGATTGCGAAATTATACTGTATTTTTTATGGTAACTGGTTGTAACTTTCACCGATTAAATACTTTTATGTAAACAAGTGAAAACTGAAACATACAGAGAAAACTAGATCTCATGGTAAAAAACAGTTGCGACTACAAATTTACTTCATAACTTTTACGGAAAAAATGTGATATATGGCAAAATACCGTTGTGAATACGGTTTTACTTAGTAACTTTTACGGGGGAAACTTGGTCTTATATGGGGAAAACCGTCGAGAATACGGTTTTACTTCGTAACTTTTACGGGGGAAACTTGGTCTTATATGGGGAAAACCGTCGAGAATACGGTTTTACTTCGTAACTTTTACGGGAAAAACTGGATCTCTTATGGGAAAAAACCGTTGTGAATACGGTTTTAATTCGTAACTTTTACGGGAAAAACTTGTTCTTGTATGGGAAAAAACCGTTATTTCTACGGATTAACTTCGTAATTTTTACGGTTAAGCACAACCAACCCAGCTGCCAGTTTAAAACCGTAAATTTTACGGGATTTTTTTTACAGTGTACCTCTAATGACGACCAAAGGGGTCCGGCTATCAAGTGAAATGGCACCCCAGACCATAACTCCTTGTTGAGGGCCCGTATGGCGTGAAATAGTGAAAGCAGGATCGGCACGCTGCCCTGGGCGTCTCCAGAAACGTCTTCGATGATCGTCAGGACACAGTTGGAAGCGGAATTCGTCGCTAAAGACTATACGTCCCCAGTCAGCATCATTCCAGCCTGGTCGAGCCAAGCACCACCGTAATCTGGCTCGACAGTGTGCAGGCGTGAGTGGCAGGTGGCGTAACGGTCGGTACGAGCGTAGATCTCGCTCTCTCAGCCGTCTGTGAATGGTCATGGTGGACACTCGTGTGTGGGTCGCACGACTGATGGTTGAAAGAGATGAATCAGGCGCTGTGACAGCTGATCTGACAATCACTCTGTCATCGCGATCTGTTGTGGCCCTACGTCGACCGCTACCATCATGACGCTGAAATCTGCTATTGTCCACCCACTCTTGCCAGCATCTTCTAATCGCCGCATCGGTTCGACTCACATGAGGAGCGATTCTCCGTTTTGCCCAACCTGCCTCTTTCAATCCAATGATACGACCTCTTTCAAACTCTGAAAATTGCTCGTAATGAGCTCGAATCCTGCGGCGAGGCATTTTTTCAGTCGTTAAAAGGTATCCTAAATCGCAATGCAGCAGAAAATTTTAACAACAGTTCAAGAACAACTCCTTATATACATCTGCTGGATGCGCAGTTCCGATGCGCTGGAGATCGCACTATTCATTCATAGGACACCAAATTTTAATCAATCATTTGCATATTTGGTCAAAACATTTTTGCATACGAAATTTCAAAGCAATCGGACGATTCCTTTTTGGTGCGTCGATTTTTTTGTTATAGAGTGTATTTATAGAAAATCACATTTAAGTAATCGTTATGGTGAACATATTTTCCGCAGATTTCAACTCCGTTGAAAGTTTCACTCTATCTATAACGATCGCGAAGATAGAAACTTGGACTGGAGAATAAAAAAGCCCCTTTTTTTCTGGAATAAAATAAACCACGACAGTCGTCTGCTGTGTGCAAGCAACGCATGTTAAAATTTCGTTACGCTAGTTTATCGAACGACAGGAAATTGATGTGTTTGCAAGTAGCCTAAGTTGACATCTCTGATCTCTGTTAAGACGGCCGCCTCATCATGACGTATCACTGACGCTAGATAACAGCCTCCGCGTTCTTAGGAAACCATAGCTAAAGTAGTTCAGAAAGTTTCGTCACCTGGATCAGTTCTTTAGGAAGAAACCATAGAACTTCTATGAGCGTGGAATTATGAAGATACGAGGTGGATAAAGGTCATGGAACAGAACGGCACATACTGCATACAATAAATGTAATTTTTAGTAAATAAAATAGTTTTCTTGAATTTTTGTAAAAAAAACCCAAACAAACCGGGACGAATTTTTCCAGTAACCCAATACATAGAAAACAGACCTAACTTATTCTATGACAAAATTTACATTGAACTATTACAATATTTATACCTTTGTCATTAGGAGAGGACCCCGCTTGAAGTGTAAAATTACAAAAGGAACTCAGTTTGGACCTCCGTGTATTGGCGCCCCTGTTAGCACAGAAAACAGTCGATTTCTGCTGATAACTTCTGTGTATATAAAGCTACGGAAAAGCTTGTTAGACATTGAAGGACATGTGGGGACACAAGAGTCGAATATCAAAGCAGATGCGTTTTAATCGTGAAGTGGTATTTCGCAGCAGTAGCTAACTGATGGAAACAGACTATCTCAAGGGCATAAAATGAAGTTGTTAATTTACTGAATGACAATGAGGCTCATATGGGTGTATCAGATCAAGTTCAAGTGAGCAGTGGCATGCGAGTGAACGTTATGACGTCTGGTAATGGACATTAAGTTGAAATTCTATATTGTCCAAAATGACTTGCCTTCTAGTACGTAGAAGTTGAATCGAATTTCTATGTATTCTCAGTCAATTGTGTGCCCTCCAATTTGAATAATTATTTCATTAACTTAGATAATGGTGCAGAAGGGAAAGTATACTGTAATGCGAAAATTCAAAGTGATATCCTTATTCTTATTAATGAATCCTTATTCTGGGCGAGCATGTGACAGTGGGAATTACTCATCACAATAAGAGGCTTTTTCTGTCAAGTTAAACGCAGGTGGCGCTAGTGTTTCTGAAGAGGAACGACGTGGTTCTTGAACGTATTCCAGATGGGACGTCATTTCGCTTGTTTCTCGAAATGGATTCCAATAAAACTCCAAAGAATGAATTTCAAATTGCAATATGATAGTTGATTGATAAATGTCAATTAGATTGAAAGGTTAATACAGTTTTTAAATTTCCCCCTCAATAATTGTTTCAAAAGAATCATATACCCAGTTCATTTTATTCCAGCTATACTATAGATTCGAGTTTCTTCAAACTATAACTGGTAATAGGTCTTTTCTATCCTAGTATAACAACCAAAGACCCGTCGTGTACACGGAGGCTGGAGCACGTTAAATATGTCATGACTTAAATGTCCTCACATTGGCATGGTGTGGAAGTTTGGAGAGTGGGGTGCCAGCTCAGATGTTGACCTTACCATCTGACCATGGTTCAAAATTACGTGACCTTTTTCCTCAGACCTTTCACTATGGGAATGATCCAGGACCTTTGCCAATAGACCGTTGTGTTGCTCCAGTACGACGTAAAAAAATAATTTATCCGAGTATAACAGTTTTCCTTCTGAAAATTTATTTGTTCATCGATTGACAGATTGAGTTTTCGTGAAACCACCGATACATCAGCCTCTTTAAATGCACAATCTGCAATAGCAAGAATAGAGCATTTAATTCTAATTTCTAAAACAGGAGTTTCTGATTCTTGATATTTGGGTTTATGTATGCGTCTATCCATTTAGATGAGATATCATAAAATGTAACACTGAACAAGTCTCCTCAAGTTATGTACTGGCTTGAGTTGGAGTTGTATGAAAAGATTTGTATGGAAGTCCTGATCTAGTGCTGGATCTTTTTAAACTTCTTCGAACTTACAGACCTGGTCTAGCCGTTTAGCTACGCCTTAAGGAATAAGTAACATCAAGATATCAGAGACTTGGCTTCTGAGAAATACAGGTGTATCTTCTTTCCTAAATTGAGGATTTTTTTTTTTAAATTTATATAGGGTGTCCCATAATTCACGCAAAATTTGAATTTTGAACAATTTGTTCGATAAAGTGTAGTTAACGAAAAAATAAAGACAGCGTGGCAGCTGACAGTTCAGGCTTACTAAAAATGGAGCGCTACACGAAAGAACAACGCGTTTTCATTGTTGAGCAATATTTTAAAAATAATGAAAGGGTATGGCAGCTATAGTTTGCGATTTTCGAATAAAATATGCGACACAATAATCCAATTTTTTGTGCCTAAATTGCAAGATATGGATGTGGACGACATGTGGTTTCAACATGACGGTGCCACTTGCCATACAGCCCGAGAAACAATTCAATTACTGCATGAGTCATTTCCTGGTCGTGTAATGTCCTGTTGTGTTGATCAGAATTGGCCGCCCTGATCATGCGATTTAACGCCGTTGGACTTTTTTCTTTGAGGTTTTTTAAAGTCTAAGGTTTCTGCCAACAAACCCACGACCACCCACGCCTTGAAGGAGTAAATTGAGCGCTGTATCAACGAAATTCAGCCACAATTATACATAACGGTCATGGAAAATTCCAACAAAAGTGAGCAAAAGCCTTGGAGTCCATTTACCCGATATGCTATTCCATACATAACCCTATATTGTATACTTTATGAATCAATAAAATATTTACAATTTTTAAATATACACCTGGGTTTTCTATCAAAATTACTTCTTTTTCGATTAATTTTGGATGACCCTATAGTTTGCAGACCATTAAATCATTATTTGTGATTGCGAACTGATTTATGATCCGTTCCTTACTGGGTAATGGTAATGGTAATTTTAGTTAACGTCGTACTAAATCAACACAGCGTTCAATTGACGACGGTCCAGGATCAGTCCCTTAAGGGAAAGATCTGAGGACAACACCTCGTAATTTTGAACCACTGTCAGATGGCTAAGCAACAACTGAGCTGGCACCCCACTCTCCAAACTTCCACACCAACCCAACTTGAGGACTTTCGGCCACGACAGATTTAAGGTGCACCAGCCGCCTCTACACCATACGCTTACAAACATCCATGCCCGGACCCGGATTCGAACCAGGAACCTTCCGATCTAGAGTTCCTTACTGGGATACAGGTTTGAATGTATGCGTATTACTAGAGCCCAGTAACCCTCCACCCCAAATTAATACATCCAATTTGGCCTCATCCTAATCTGCTAAGTTTGACAGGTCTATTGCATCCGAAGAAACTCTATTCAAAGAGGTTAATAGTTAACTACAACACAAGCTAGGTTAGGTTTTGTGTTCCACACGGGAGTAACACAACGGACAATTGGCGACGGTCAGGGATCAAAACCTGAAGAGAAAGATCCGTGGACAACACCTGGTAAGTTTGAACTACAGTCAGATGACAAGGCAACACTTGAGATGGCACCCCATTCTCCTAAAACACAGAATCGAGTGTATAATACATAATCGAGTAATAATAATCGAGTGTATACAGTGTTTCAGTGAACCGTTTCAGAACTTCTAAGAGGGGTAGGGTACATCCTGACAACTCGAAATCATATAGCAATGTGGGGTCGGAAATGCTTTCCTGAAGCGGTGTTGTACACAGAAGCACCGTAAAGAAAAGAGACCGTAAGTGAGAAATCGTTTTAATAATACATGAAAAGAAGCAAAAGGTACATGGATTAAAGTAAGTGTTCGAAGTTTCTTCCACGGGCTACAATGCACGCCTCATATCTCCGACGCATGGACATCCGAACATTCTGGAATACTCCAGGCATATCTCGAATTTCTCCGGCAGCTACTGCAATTCTTGCAACCAGCTCCTCAACATTGTCAACAGGGGTGTCATAAACTAGCGATTTCAGATGACCCCAGAAATAAAAATCAAGACATGATAGGTCGGGTGACCGAGCAGGTCAACGCACGGGACCACCACGTCCGATCCACTGCTGACCAAATGTGACATCCAGGTAATTACGAACATCTCCGCTATAATGGGCAGGGGCTCCATCGTGTTGGAACCACATTGTCTGTTGCGTCGATGCAGCAATCTGTTCATCTCTCAAAAGTTGTGGCAATACTTGCTGCAGAAAGAGCAAGTAGTTAGGTCCGGTTAGACGAGACGGTAACAGGTAAGGTCCGATGAGGTGATCTCCCATAATACCGGCCCATACATTGACCGAAAATCGAATCTGTGCTGCACGACGTCGTATTGCATGAGGGTTCTCGACCGCCCAGATATGGTCGTTATGCGTGTTGAAAATTCCTTCCCTTGTGAAGGATGCCTCATCGGAAAACAACACTTCATCAGGAAAAAGGGGGATTTGTAGCACATTTTCCAAGGTACCACTGTGCGAAAGCAATACGAGGTGCATAATCCTCCGGTTGCTGTGTCTGGACACGCTGCACGTGAAACGGATGCATGTCTTCTTCTCGGAGAATCCTCCAGACGCTGCAATGGGAAACCCCGACTGCGTTTGCTACACTTCGTGTACTCGTTCTTGGATTCCCCTGTACATGCTGCAGCACATTCTGTTCGACGTCTGCAGTCCGTGCTGTTCTTACCCTGTCCCTGTCAGCTCTTTCTAATGAACCTGTCTCAGCTAACCTCTGGTGCAGTCTTGCAAAGAAATTATGACTGGGGATACGCCTCGTCGGATATCGTTCCACGTACAAACGCTGTGCGGCTGGCCCACTACAATTTGCAGCCCCGTACGCCAAATGCATATCGGCTAACTCTGCGATCGTGTAATCATCCATCCTACTAACTTGGCGTTCTTGTGCGAAATGAAGATTCCCTACACGAAAGCTCGGGATTTTCGCACAACGCCATCTACCGCGTCAGGAAAGCATTTCTGACTGCCCATTGGTATATGATTTTGGTTCGTCAGGATGTACCCTACCCCTCTTAGAAGTTCTGAAACGGTTCACTGAAACACCCTGTATACAGAATCGATGTAGGTCCAAACGCCGCATAAGAGACTGGCATTTACGCGTCGACGTTGAGAAACACCAAATAGCTAACCCAACATAGGACACATGCGGCAATTGAACTCATAACAAAGTACTCCAGATCGCTTGTATCCCAAACGAATGCTGAAGCACACAACCGTTGCTTCTTTATATGCATGAAGTACAGAAATCTACAATCCATTTGTGGGAAGTCACTTAGAAATGGATTCCAGATATAATGACATGAAACGTATGAATCTGCTATTACGAACCACAAGTACGTACATTTAAGAGAGTGACATTTCCAATATTGGTGAAACGGGAGACGGAGGATTATTAAAAAAATTGAATTTGTCTTTCTCTATTAGCAATTCGACACCATAATAAAAAAGTTTATCGGTAACAGAATCGCGAAAATGTTTATGGAGTTCGCATCATAAAGTATATTTTTTACATAAAAAATATAATTATTTCGAAGGGATTAGTTTTTCTTATAAATGAGTGTCCCAGGAACATGTCCCTTGATGAAAAATAATTAAAACAAAATATTCAAGAGAATCAAAAGAATTTATGATTTAATCAATGAAAAATGCTCGAAATTAAAGGTAATATAACATTTTAAAGTGTGGGCAAACCACTATAATTTTATAACTTCTTAGAAATTTGAAAATTATCTTATCCTTAAGTTGACTCAAGGCCTTCAAATGTTTCTTCTATTTATAGAACACATTATAACCGATTAGATAAAAACTTTTTAGTTTAATTGCTCTAATCGTACACAGCATCAAACTCATGCAAATATCAAAGGTTTCTTTATGTAAGGATGTGAATACAAAATATGCTGGGAATCGACAGCTGCTTGACAAGATTTCTTATACCAGAATAGATATAAATTTCATGAAATCTTAGAATAATATTCTACAATCTGTTGTGACTTGCTAGATCGCTGTCAGCAGAAAAATCCTTTTCAAGATGCTGAAGGCTATTTTATTTCTGTCGCTCGTAGCCCTTACTACATGTCAGCTCATTGGATGATACGAAGACGCTGATGTTGATGATGAAGAAGTGGTGTCAGCTGCCAACCATGCTGCACAAACTTTGTCCAAGGAGTTATCCTTTCCCTACCACCACAGACTTGTCAAGGTTGTCAATGCCAGGACCCATTGAAGCTGGTTATCTTTCAGGATTGCGTTAAAGCTTTGATGAATACTAGTAGCAATGATTTATAAATACTTTAAAGGGATGGTACTGCTTTAATTTTAAAATCCAAAAACCAAATTAAACTTTGAACAATTCCTGAAAAGTAGGGGAATTTTTCAAGGATTCATACTGAACTGTGAGTAAATCTAATGAGTTTAGCTGAAATGGATTTTATATAGAACTTCTAGTTCACTTTCTATTCTGCATAAAATAGTTTCGATGACAATTTTTAGAAGTAGTATAAGAACAGTAAAATACATTGTTCTTAGTTAGTTAATTGTTCTTGTTTCAAATTTTTAAAATTATTTCAAGTGACAAATAGAACATTTCAAAACCCATTGTCTTAAGATGTTACCGTAAGCATATAACCAGACATTGGTTCATTTGTATCAACATATCTGCACGCTAAAACTAAGACTAAAACGTAGAACGAATCTGTTGTTAGGACTTTGAGAACTATTTCAAAGCTTCGTTTTTAATAAGTTAATCCACATTTTCTTCTGTTTCACAAATGTTTTGTTTTCAGAGTATGGACTGGAAAGGACCTGATTGTATGTTTGCGTATACCACTTCGGCAAAGCATACTAAAGCATCAAATGTTTTAAATATATTTATATAATTTTCTCAAGTACTTAAATTTTAAGCTTTTAAAAGGATAGATAAAGTATTATTATCATTAGTGTGTTGCTCAGTTTCTAAAGTATAATTTTTAAGTTAAGATTATGAAAAGCTTTTATTTTAATTTACAAATTCTGAGAATGAAGCAAATCGTATTAGTCCAGAAATTCATAAATTCATGTATCATTTTATTTACTATTCATATACTCCATTAAAGTATCTAAACACGTTAAAAATGTCATTTTGACCAAAAATTCCAAGAAAGGTTTATGATCTTATTTGATAGAGTATTTACTTGACTTTTCAAAATATATTCGATTTTTTTCTCTATTCGAACTAAGTTAATTCGTTGCAGAGATATTAAGATTGTAACCAAGATGAGAAAACCGGAAGTATGTATGGAAATCACCGGAAGTGGCCGTTCAAACACCAAAACTGTCAAAATTTAAATTTAAAATGTACTTTTCTGCAAATATAACTTTAGAAGGTTTTCTCAAATGTTTAAATGGTTTCTCTTTTCGAAATATTGTTTACATTTTTAAAGAGAAGTGAAGAACCAAATTGTTTACACAAACAGTAAAGAGAGCAAACGATAAACTTCAAACTGTTTTTACTCTAAATTAATATTTATGCATTATTTCCTCGCTTCAAATGTTATAACACAAAAAGTTATTGATGGATTCTCGTAAAACGTTGAGAACTTGTTCTTTATAATGTCGTCTAGTGAATGAAGTAGAATAATTATACCGAGTTGAAAAGTTTTTAAATTATGGCCATTATTTAAGAAATAGGACTGTAAAACTATCAAAAATCTTGTATTCATTTTTCGATGGCATTGTAAATTTTTTGTTTATTTAAATATCCTTTTGATTCTAGTTTCATTCCCTAGAAAAATGCATGCAGTTTATTTTGTTAGCATCATTTTTCAAATGGGTTGAATAGATTGTCATGTAGCACATTTGAAGTTCTTGACAAATTTCTTTAGAATTTCATTCATAATTATCATTTTTACAAAATCATTAATATATATTTTAAATATGTATAGCCCAATGCTATTGTTTAATAACATTAAACATAAAAATAACATTAAAATGTTTCTATACCACATTTAAAAAAAAAAAGGGGGGGGGGAGGAGGTCTACAACGTATTCGTATACCTTAAATACAGCGTTTTAGAAGACTATATCTTAAAGCATAAAATTGTTAAGCGTGGATCTAATAATCCTTTTAGATTTTTATATTACTCTCTAAATTTATCACTATATCATGTTTATTCGTTCGGTGTTTATAGAATAATAGCGCATTTTTAATGTTTAATAATAATTCTTTTACAATATTGAATCTCTATTTATCATCCTAAAATTCCTAAAACGAAGAGATAAAAAATGAACAATACGATGACAGCTTTACTGACTCTTATCTTTTAAATTATTTTTCAATAGAAAGCTGTTAAAGTATAAACAACAGAAAGCTGCAGATAGCATAAATCGTGATTTATTTACCTTGATACTGGTAATTAATATATTTAAAAAAAGTCATATAATCTCATTTAGCAAAAAATTACAGCGACAAACAAACCCAATCTAATATATCATATTTTATTCAATGGCGAAATGTAATAGAATGTACAGTCGCGGAAAAAAGAAACGAACCACTTCCTTTAGTTAGAGTACTATTTATAGTAACGAAAATTTAAATATATTATACAATATAGAATAACATCTTCTACAAATTCAAATCCAAAACAGTTGCATAAGGGGGTGTCTTCATATCAAAATTTGCACAAACAACAAATTTCTAATGAAAACACCAAGTTTTGATGCCATAATCAACATCGATATATTAGTCTAAATATGAAATTTCATGACTTTACTACCTTTACATCCCGAGATATAAAATTTTAAAGTCTATGCAAATTTCCGGGGTCATCTCGAAATAGAAAGTCGCTACTTGTAGATCGAGATTAATTGTAGTTATCGCTACCCAAATTTCAAATTTGAACACTATTTCAAACATAATTTTCAGTGATCCGAGAATTCTTACATTTATTAAGCAAGTGCAAACGATTTGAAAATTACATTAATATACTATTAACTATGACAGTTCAAACGATCCAAAAAATTATTATCATTGGCTTGTCGTCAGACATTTATTAAACTTTTCGTTGCCCCTAAAATCGCAATAATGAGGAATATTAAATGTAGAGCTAAAACTAATGATTGGAATGAGCTGAAATTGTGCATTGCCATATTAGAAGTTCTTGTGAATCGATTACCTTCAAAATATAATACGGTTTCAATTCATAATTTTTTCAAACATTAATTCAATAGTTATTATTGCATACTAAAAACTATTTTTAAAATAAACTATTAAGTGGATTTTGTTTCGGTTGTTTAACAGTTACATGATACAAAATATCTGCGCTATAGATATTGTTTTGGAAGATATCCATAAAATTCTAAGAAACTGATTTAACATTATGAGTTCCAATCTTTCTGTGCTCACAACTTTGAAACGGTTTTACTTAATGATATAAAATTTGGTATCTGAAGTTAAATTTTGATATAGATTCAAAATTGTGTGTCGAAATAGAGTGTTCCTATTGGAAATTATTAAATTCTCAATTTATTATAATGACGGCCCCTTATGCAAATTTTATAAACTTGAATTTTTAAAAGACGTTAGTTTCTTTCAGGCGTCATCTTTGAAGTTTCTCTACTGCTAAAATTTATCGAATGGAGAGGAGTGGTTCGGTAATTTTTCCGCGACTGTACATTGAAAATCACATTGTTTATACAGAATCAGAAAACTTTATTGTCTGAATGCTTAAATGATGGAAGGATGAAACAACAAATTTTACCATTCACAAATATTCAATAACGTGAATAAAACACGAAATGTGCGATTTTACTTAACTTTATGAGTAAAACGACTATTTAATAATTTATGGCAATGATAATGTTAAGAGTTTGATATAATGTGTTTAACCAACGTCTTTTATAGTATACTAGCTACTACGTGGCCAGCACGGCGTTGCCCGTGACAATTCCACAAGTTCGAAAACGCGCGCGCGCGCGCGCGCGTTGGTTCAAGAGAGAAAAAAAACTAATAAATCTCTCTAACTTATAAATCTTCGTTGCTTGGCAAAACAAATGGGAATTTATAGCCTATTGGATAACAGCCATAACGGCGTTGTCCGTGGTGTTGGCTTGCTTCTCAAACCAATACCACAGGTAACACTCATTGTGAAATGCGGCCAAATTTGAATTGTGAGGAGATCCAATCGGCGTGACGTCACAATCTCTTGCAAAAATAATAAATATTTAATTGAAGCATTATTTATTAAAAGAAAATCAAATGTATAAGGTATGTATCTATCTGGTGTAAATCGAATTCGTTAAAATTTTTACTCTATCTCCAACGATCTAGGAGGTAGAAAAAAGAACTACATAGCTAAAGTTAAAACTTTATTTGTTTTTTTTTTAGTCTGCTGAAAAATACTTCTAGCTTACAAAAAATAAAACGGAAGCGGAAAAAATAAATTTAGAATCCGTGATCTTTTTTGCTGTTGCCATTCCAAAGAAAACAATAATAATTAAATTTCCATTTAATTCATTTAAAAATGTTCTAGATTGAATTTTAAAATTCAGTGCGACCCAAAAATTGCAAAAAATTCGGACAACCTGTGTGCCAAATCCCATTTCTATAAGTGCCAGAGATTCGTCTGGACAGTCCACGTATACAGACAAACAAACACTTGCTTTTATAATACTTTTATAATAGTGAGGAATTTTTATAACAGCTTTGAATGTCATAGAATGGATAATACTGTTATGGCATCGAAAGATACAATAATAAAAAGAAGTGTCAATGTAGTTATATTTGTGGTAACATTCTCCTAATTTTTATAAAGACCAAACCATAATATCCTAATTCCTCAGTAAATTACGCTACTTGATAGACAAAACATCACACATTCAAAGGCTTTTTGTGAATTTTAAATCAACGTATAAGCCAAATACATGGGATACTTCATTAACTCACTAGTACAGGATCTCTATTTTGGGTTATAGAATTTAGCACAATAAGTATCAGCTTTGTACTTATTAAGTCACCAAAAATTTTCAAATCCGTTTTGTATTTATTTATTTACAAATTCAACTTTATATATTATTAATTTTCAAATTCAACTTTTTATATTATTAATTTACAAATTCAACTTTTTATATTATTAATTTACAAATTCAACTTTTTATATTATTAATTTACGAATTCAACTTTTTATATTATTAATTTACAAATTCAACTTTGTGTATTTATTAAGTCATCAAAAATTTTAAAATCAACTTTGTATAATAAACATTATTTAAGTCAAACTTGATCTTAACAAATTATAAGCTGTTTATATGCACATGAGCAGATTCATTCTTCTTACGAATGTACGATTTTTATTTTACAAAAAAAAAATACATGTTTTAAAAGTTTATACTTTTTATTCTATACTTTTCTTTTACCTTTAAGGCATTCGAATCTTTTTTGTTAACGTTGTTGATTCTATTGATATCAGGCAGCAACAAAAAATAATTCGAAGAAAATTACTAACATATTTTGAATGCTATTAATATTTAGAACCTTTGAAACCCTTATACAACATAAAGTTTATTTGAATGTCGGTTTTAATTTTAGATTTTGTATTTACAAAACTAAGGTTGTTTCTTATCCTCCAAAATGGTCTGACGAAGTGAGACCAGGTCCAAGAATCCGTTGACACAGAGAAAGTCGATCACAAGAAGAGGACATGAGTATATATCCTCCTTAGAGAGGTCCATGCAATCCAGGATGTGCGCAGCAGAAGCCTGGTGTGTGTGGCACTTTGAGCATGAAGCATAGAGTTTCTTGCCCTCAAAAAATGAAAGACATTTCAAGTGACTGCTGGAAAGACTGGTCTGGGACTGTTTCTCTCACAAAAGGGCTAGAAACAACCCCGGCTTACCACCCATATACCAATGGTGGGAGGGAGGTACTAACCATTCCTCTTTGTTTTGGGATTTTTTCCGAGAAAAAAGTTCCAAATAGGTGAGTTCAGAAGAGGAGGGGGTTGGATAACTGCAGCCCTCCTTTGCAGGGTTGTCAGCTACTTCATTACCGAAAGGATCCACGTGAGATGGAATCCACTGGATGTGGATGTCATGAAGCAGTGATATGAACCTCAACTTTTGCAGGATAGAGATGCTTACTTTGTCCCCTATGAAGGTCCAATTACTAAGGCGTTGAATCGAGCTGCGGCTGTCACTCAAGATTCAGAGAGCGCCAAAGTTGTTTTCACTTAGGATAGCCTGAAGTCCTATATCGATTGCAATCAGTTCGCTTCTGAAAACTGAACAGAAGTCCGGGTTTCGTTGACAAAGAGTTATCTTCTGCTAGGGAGTTTCGATGTAGATGCCACTATCTGCCAGTTCACCAATTTTGCTACAGTCAGTAAAAATCTTAATGTCACTCTTAGGTATTTTATTTATGATTTCTAAGCCAAATTGTCCTAAGATGATCTGTCACAAAATATTTCTTATCGACAGGAGTGGAGAGGTTATAGTGAAAGTGAACCTTGGGGAGCACTTCCGCTGGATTCATGCTACCATGAAGAGAATATGACTCCACATAATCACTAATTAATTGTTTAGACAAAACGACTAAAAGGACTGTTTTTCTTTAGTCTTTGGTGGTTGGTCCAGTTATTTAAGTATATTGAAGTTTTGTTGTATTGGTTGTAGCTGAAGAGTTTGTTGTAGCACTTCACAAGATTAGCTTGCTTTCTAATTTGAAGGGGTTGCAAATCAGCTTCAAAAAGGACTATTTCCGAAGGGCAGCTGCGCTTTAGCCCAGTTATGATGCGAGTAGCGCTTAACTGAACATTCTCTAATTTCTTGAGATTAGAATCGGAGGCACAGCAATAAATTGGGAAAAGGTACTCAAGAATAGGTCTGATGAGTGCCAGATAAGAAGTTCTAAGGGTAGTTGCATCAGCACAACAGTACTTTCCCGCGATATATTTCAGAATGTTTAGTCTTTTCTAGCCTTCAAGGCAATATGTTCTACATGTTTGTTGCTTGTAAATTCAGGGTCTAAGATATATCCCAAATATATGGGGTGTTTCACGTTGGTAAGTTCCTGATGGTCCAACACCAGTTTTGGTTGGTAATTGTATTGGTGTTTGTTGGTGGTGAAAAAGGTGGCAATCGATTTAGTAGGGTTACAATACTATTGAATACGTTAATACGAATATAAAATATTAGAAATGACTACACTGTTTTTATTTACTGAAATAATCTGAAGTATTGTGCAATAACATTTAACAGGTTGTTGCTGGAATAAACTACAAATTGGAAGCGATAATTGGTCTCACCAACTGCAAGAAGAACGAAGTCGAATATGATTAAATTGAAGACTGCCATCTTCTAGATGGTATCTTAAGTTGACAATGTCTTATGTTACATTAGAGATTGATAAAATTATTTACATTTAAAAGAGTTAAATACTTATCAATCTACGTTCACCCTGGAGGATTAAGTTCTTCGGAATTGAAATCTCATGTTATTTAAATGAATTTGGATTATAGTTTATTGTTTAAAATCAGCTAGAATGAAAATTTTCGATGAAAATCAGCGAATTTTCATTCCGGTTCTATACAGAGAATATGTGATAAATTTCGTGGTAAATTACATTAGAATTACACACCTTTTAGATTTTAATACATAGTAAAACCAAAGTAAAGAAGATGGTAATAGTTAAAAATTTTATTGTGTGTGGTATAACGTACCTTTCAACAGCTTTTGAGATTCAGTACGTGTCTTTGCCCTTTTAATATAGAAGGAAGTTTCTTCCTAAAAGTTTAAAGTTTCGACTGAAAAAAAGAACCTCGAAACAGTGTTCATAGTTTTCATGCTACTCTATTTTGCGCATGCTTAGAATGGAATACGTAAGTTCTAGATTTACTCTAGGTTTATGATCTAAAAGTCTGTTAAGCATTTTAATTTTATAGAAATTTATCAAAAACACGACAGCCTATTAAATCTGAATAAATGTTTTTGAGATTTGTGACCTTTAAAAACTTGCACTAGACATTAATTGATGTGCTACGTTTCTAATGCATTTCGACCATATTATCACATTAAGTGCAAATTTGTTTTTACTCCTACAACAAATATAATTTCTTTTTTCAGAGTACCTACAAGAAATGCCAAGTTATTGTTTACCAAAATTTGAACGGTGAACGCAGGCTTGTCTGCTCTGGATGCGTCCTAATTTCAAAGAAAGATTTTTAAAGAATTGTTCCTTCATTTGATCCAGGTTTCTACAAGGATAGTTCGAAAATATTGAATTCCATCATGTAACAACTTGACAATCTTACTAAAAATTCAAATTGATAATTGCGGTCGGTCTTCCAATAAAATGAATGATTCTTAGACATCAGATTGTAAAATAAACACTATATGTAATAAACTATGTTTATGATATTTATGCATCTATTCGAAGAAAATGTTTCCTCAGAGAGATAATAGTTGAGACACAATAATTTTCCATCCTGCACTTTTCCAGTACACAACACGAAATCAACATGGCAAGAAAAATATTGAGAAGGGGAGAGAGAGAAGGAAAAAGAGTTATTTATAGAGAGAGATATATGATTTATAAAACGGAACACAGAAAAGAAAAAACCTTTTAATCTAAGTACTCAAACTTTTGAAAACATCAGAGTTATTGATTTTGCATTCTTCCTTATTCTAAACATTTTCTTTTGCCTTATTTTTTTTAATAATTCCATTGATATGAAAACTTAGAGTACTTTGCAAGATTGTATGGTTTGTGTTTCTCAAAGTAACTCCAAAAAAAAACATGAACTTAAATAACATTACTTAATTTTATGGCATCGGTATAGTAAAGTTCTTCAACATCAGTTATAAATTAAGTTTCTCAATAGATGTCACAAGTTTTAACCGTTTCGTGTTTCTTTTTTTTATGCTAATGTTTTGCCTTGTGTATACAGACTGTAAAATTAGTCATTTGATAAAGAATAATCAAGAAGTAATTTGCCTGAGGAAAGAGAGAAAGAATAGTAACTTACTGAATTATCACACTATAAGAGGTTGAATCTACTCATATGGAACAGTTTTTTAGCAAAAAATATTCATTCCTTATATTACCATCATCAAATTTCACAGCATTACCATTACAACTATTAAATAGATCGATATAATAGCGTATTACAACAAAAGTTTTAGTAAAATTTAATTAATGTAATTTATGATGAATTGTAATTCAGATAAAATTTGTACGTTATGAATTGTACACGTGTTATACTTAAAATTCATTCAAACGCTATCGTACTTAACTGTAGTTTTACAATAACATTTAATCCCTTCATTAGTTTAGAAAACAACCTTCTATTGAAAATTTATATACAGTTTAAAAGATTTATTTAATGTAAGTCACAATATCCAAGTATTAATTTGATATCGATAGTTTAAAACTAATTTATTGATTCTATCACGGTTTTATTTACACTATGATTTTGAATCAATTGCAGGTGCTTTATTACACTCACATGTTCTAATTTACTTAGCAGTAGTTCAGGCCTCGAAATAGATTTTTTAATACAGGTGCACCTAAGTTTTTAAATTAGGTGCACAGGTTACATTTTAGGTGCACATTTAAAAAAAAAACCCCGTAATATAAGAGTATTAATGTAATATAAACTATTTTATTAGTTGGGTATTTTTATATAGGTTAGTAGTAGATAGTAAATAAAAATATTTAAGCATCTACATTCTCCCTTCTCTGGGGCACGGCTGTCGCGATAGTCGCTTCAACAGAGCCAAATGGAAAATGGTTCGATCATCGGAAAGTTCTGGTGGCAGAGGTACAAATAAATCTTCCTCCTGTATAAACCCGTTACGGCCCAGCGATTTTGTTTTCGCTTAGTGTGTATTTAGGAATTTTAATTACGTTCCTTTAGAGCGAGAGAGGTCTATACTAATATATTGTTCAAACTTCAAACTAACATAAAACACGTCCCCCGACAGTTTTTTTTTAAATCTTTAGATGCAATGCGTGCTACTAGAGCGAAAAATTAGGTGCAAAATTTTATTTTCATGTGCACAGTGCACCTGTGCACCCGGGTATTTAGAGCCCTGCAGTAGCTTAAACTAATTTTCTATTTTAATGCACATTGGTTAATTCTATTTGATTTTAGAAATTAAAAGTAAACAAAATTAATTAACCAGTAGTCAAGATAGTTCAGAGTTCATTATAGATAATTACAGTTCATTTTTTGTTATTAAGTATATAGTGACGATACCACGACACTGACAATCTGTCCATTTTAGACTGTTTTTTTTTATCCAAATGCCTTTTCCAAATGTAGGTACAGACTTAGATTTGATGCTTTATATTATGCCCAAATACGAATGCAATTCGTAACCGCAACAACCTAAAATAAACTAGGACTTAAAAATAACATAATTGCAAGAATTCGAACTTCAAAAGTATAGTTTTCGAAGTATTTATTATGTAGATTGATGAGTTTGTCCTGGTGCCGACTATATATTGAGTATTCGTAGTGAAGAGATGCTGGGTTTGTTGAGCAGAGTACGTACACATTGGGACCTCTGGATATTTCATATATAATGCAAACGCGGCCGAGTAAGTTATACTGTTCTGGTGTCCTGGTATTGTTACTGCATGATGAGAAAGGAGGTTGGAAAATAAATGACTATTCTCTCTTGACACCAGTATTGATTTACTAGGTTAGAAAAAGATTGATACAAGAGAACATACAAAAGTTTTCGAAATAAAATATTTAATGCTTTTAAGGATCTGATATAATATCTTAGAGGTGGTTGGCAACAAAAGTATCTGTTAACCAAGGATCAAAGAATTGGATATGCGAAGTGTTTTCACGTCTGAGAAGTCAAGTGATTGGCTAAGTGAAGATCCAATTAAAGTCGATAGCTCTAGTTTTTGATTATACAAGGTATAAAATAAGTCTAAAAGTGCTATATCAATAGAAATTGAAGGGATTTTAGTAATCTTTCTTGAACCATTAATCACAGAAAAACATTTTCACCAAGTAGAAGAGAAAAATGGAAGAACAAAAAAGAGATTTTGGATGAGGAAACACGCGTAAAATAGTTAACAAGTAATACAATATACGAGCAATATTTAGAAAAGGTTTTACGAAGAAGATGAGGACGACTTAATATGAGCACTGCAAAAGAATATCCTGAAGATATTTTACAGCTTTGCTAGGTGCACATAGATTAAGTGCACTAGTGTATGTTTTAATAAAAACATCCATATACTAAAATGTAGAGAAGGATGTATATTCTGCATTATATTACAGAAATTTCTCAATCGTTTTAAAGCATTATTTCTATATTCATAGTAGCCTAACAATCCATTACAAATTAAATAGGTTTTGCAATGGAATAATATTGTAATATTTTTGTAACATATTTTATTTTAATTGTAAATTCAAGATTAATTTCATTAACCCTCCATAAAATAAAACGTAAACGTACATCTTCTCTATGACAAAACGGCTTAGAGATAGATTTTAGGGAAAGAACGAAAATTGTTTACGAAAAGTGACTATAAATGCATATTTAATACCGACTAAAATAATTTTTCCCATCGAATCCTTGAGAGGGCTATGTTTTATTCTGAAATTTGTTTTCTGTAAAGTAGTTTCTGTTAACGAATACTCAATAACTTGACTTATCTCTCAGGAAACTGACGCTGAAAAAAGGACCCTATCACTTTTACATTTTTCGATTCTTTAACAGAACTATAGGTCGCTAAGCAGAAATGTCTGCATATTAAACAGAAAATAACTTTCGCCAGTGAATATAAACTAATTGTTTGAAGTAGAGAGGCATTTTATGAAGAAGAATAAGTACTAGAGTTCGAATATCCATGGAAGACTTATTCGAGTGAAATAAAGATATATATTACAAATGCAAAATTTTATATTACTTCAGTCATAAATGAATTTAAAATTATTGTTCCTTTATCAGTGGAGTCGTAATTTAATTAACTACTATTTCGTTTAAATTAATTCTAGAGTGATTGATTCCAGTAAATAACACAAAAAATTATATTCTTCCAAATGAAAGTTTTATGAAAGGACTGACAAGATAATTAATTACAAATGAATAATAATTATGCTTCATTTATTTTCTGAAAAATTCCTTACAAAAGAGATTTTAATTAATGCAAAATATAAGAATTGAGGATTATTGAAAATAATTGAAGCGTTGACGTTGAAAAAGAAAAAGAAGCGCCGCAAACTAAATTTTACAGGACAAGCAAGTTGATGGTTTTACCAATCTCTTTAGAGCCAAGAGTGATCAAGTTTCCTTTAGTGACAAACTGTGAGATTTTTCGGAACTAGACTTCCTGAGTAACGAACTTACCTACTTTTTAGTGTTACTAGCATTGGAACATAGAATCATTTCATTTTTAAAATTTTTGGCCCTTACATCCTTTTTAATATTAACGTCTCAATTGTATTTCAAATCAAAATTAGAAATATTTCCGTTTATGTGAGGCTTTTTCTAAAAAGCCAAATGAATGAAGATGGCACTGTTTTTTTTAGAACGTATTTCCTGCTCGTATTCTGGAACTATATCACGACTACAGTTCATGGTCAATTAGATAATATAAATTAAGTTTTAACCAAATATTTATAATCATTCTAAACATAAAAATACTTAAATTTGTGGTTACAAAATAGTCTTCTCTTAAAAAGAAAAAAAAATCAAAATCTTGATTTTTTAAACTTACATAATAGTTATATATCAACCAAAAATTGGTTATGTTTATTTTACTCTTAATGAATCGATCCAAGTAGATCATATCGCACCCCTGCAAGAAAAGTGACACAACTCAAAATTGCAGAATTTGAGAAACATCAACTTAAAGGTTGCTATAAAACTTATTTGAAATAGTAAAAGCTTCTTTTAAATTTTAGGTAAATATTTATGGTGGTAACTTCTATTATATTCCATAGAATAGTAATATAACATCTCATACAGATTTTTTCAATGACATAACATCAAAATTTTTATTTTTGACTTGTGTCACTTTTCTTGCCAGAGTGCGATATGGTCGTTCCAGCTCTGTGGCTTATGTATCTCGTTGGCTAGGACTACATTTTAAGCTAACTAGTTACGAAACTTATTAAGCGAGAACATTGGATAAACCTAAGTAAAATCCGTATTTTGGTGATCTATTTGTTTACACTAAAATCTCAGTCATAAATAATAGTGCGTGACTCAAAGGCCACAGGTTATGAGTCATTTTAAATGTGAAGTGGTGGTACATTAATAACCGCTGTAGTCGGCATAATTTTGAGTGCAAGCATACAAACGTGCATGCATTGTGTCGTACAGGTGCCGAAAGTCATTTTGTTGGATGGAGTTCCATGCCTGTTGCACTTGGTCAGTCAAATCAGTGGATGCTGCTGGATTTGTCGTCCAATAAAGTCCCATGCGTGCTCGATGGGAGAAAGCTCTGGTGATCTCGCAGGCTAAGACAGCATGTCGACACTCTGTATTGCACGTTGGGTGACAGCAGCGGTATGAGGTCGAGCGTTATTCTGTTGGAAAACACTCCTTTGAATACTGCTCATGAATGGCAGCACAACCGGTTCAATCACAAGTCTGACGTACAAATTTGCTGACAAGGTGCTTGGGATAACGACGAGGGTGCTCATGCTGTCATAGGAAATTGCTCCCCAGACTATAACTTATGGTGTAGGTCCAGTGTGTCTACGCCTCAGACAGCTTGGTTCCAAGCGCTCCCTTTGCCTCCTTCTAACCAACTTACGGCCATCACTGGTACCAAGACTGAAACGACTCTCATCTGAGAACACAACAGATCTCCACTCCGCCTTCCAATGAGCTCTAGCTTGACACCAATGAAGGCGCAGATGAGTTATTCCACGTGAAATGAGCAAAAGTCATGAAAAATCTATGGCCGTATGGTAACGGATTTTCATGAAATTTAGTACAGGGGTTAAGTGTATGCATAAATAACGATATCCAACAAATTTAGATTCAAAAATTAAATACTTTCGAAGTTTGAGGCATTTTAAGGACTTACAATTTTGAAGAGAAATTGTGAGATCGCTTAATGTTTCATGTTTGAAGTTCTGTTTCTCAAAAATTACTTAACGTAGACAAACATGTTCTACATCTTTATAATCTGCACAAAATTGTCTTTTTTTTTTCACTTTGGCAACAACAATTTTGAACATCATATCTAATCTAAAATTTAGTTGCAAAAAATGGAAAATTGTCATTTTTGACAGAATTAAAAACATTTCTATGAGCTAAAGAAATTATACGACACACTTTAAATTCATGCCAGTTACAGTGCTAAGTATGATAATATTTCTGATAGAGTTTAGAAATCGCATTTTAATTCTTTCATCTTTAAAATAGCTAACGAAAATAGCAAAATAACAATTTTCTACTGTAAATAGGTATAAGAAATCAAATGAAGGACAGTACTGATAAAACCGACATTTCACAGGAATACACTTTAATGTTTATTACTTGTAAAAAAAAAATTCGGGATAGTAATCTGAGTCCTAAAGTAACAATAATAAAATCAAAAACACAACATTTGCTTCCCAATCTATGTATATTACGAGAACTTCAATGATAACAGAGAAATTAAATACAAATAATGAAACCCTAAATCAACAAAGAACTACCAAATCATTTTTAACTTAAAAAGTGAATTATAAAAGCAGAAAAAATAAGAGTCAAAACATGTTTAAAATTTTCAACTTTGAAACATAGATATATTATGACTTTTAACTAATTACCTCTACAAGTTCACTGTACGGTGAAACTCCCATGTTGAATTTTGCATCTATAATTGAAACGTGATTTTATTGTGCTGCCGAATTATTTTTAAATTATTTACTTCTTTTGCTGATGATTGTGATAAACATGAAACACGAATTTATGACGTACAATTGGGAATAAGAATGTAGCAATGGTAGTTACGCGTTCCCGTAATGGATACGGTCACTGATGGAACACTTCTGGATTGCCATCGAACATTCGCCGGTATTCGAAAGCTTTTGGTTTAGAAAACCAAGCACATTTATAATCATAATTCATTTAATAGTGTTTATTTATTCGGTTATCTGTCCTTGAATATAATAGCATTTCAATGTCGGAAATGGATGTTTTATTGGCGTGTTCCCGCCTTTTTTGATTCATCACGCGATTAAATAAAACAATAATTTCCATCTAGGTAAAAATGTTCCTGGGACGAAAATAAACAAATTACAATGATGGAAATTTCAGGACAGATAATATTCATCTTGACACATAAAACCTGAAAATTTTTGAGGTTTTCGGAGTTTTCCTTCACAATAAAGTTTGTATTTAAAAAAAAAAAAAAAAAAAAAAAAAAAAAAACGCTGTTTTCAATTATTTTACTTTTTTATTATTTTTTTCTTAACTGAAGAATAGAAACACAATCACTAAATTAAACCAAACTTTTAGGTAGAAAAAGTGCTTTGTTAAGAATAATTTTTGATACTGTATTTCCTCATTTTTAGAGGTACTAGAGCAATTTGAAATTTGTATCAAATAGGCAAAATCTCAATTTACGCTGTTCCCTGAGAATGAGCAGTGAAGGATATAAAACTATGTTCTGACATTTCCTAAAAAATCTTTTACTGAAGAATGTAATAATATAAAAATTAATAATTTGTGTCAACAATGTATTGAAATTTAGGGTCTCAAACAGGCTTCTATTAGTGCTAAAAAAATCTAAATTTGGGACCTTGAACTTTAAAATACAATAAAAAATAAAATATACATCTTGGACATCTAGTATTTGTCAGTTCCTCCTGACGAAATGTGAAAAACTTAAAAATTAATTTCATTAAAATTGGTGATGTGTCAGCCACAGCCGATTTGCTCATTTTGCGTGGAATGACCCAGATGGCAGTGATTTGGAGTTAGTGGCATGAACGCTACAGGGCGTCTGACTCGGAGCTGTCCCTCAAGTAATCGATTTGTTACAGTTCGCTGTGGCACTCTGGTGCCACCAACAGAAGCTCGAATTTCTGTTGCAGATGCAGTACTATGCGCCACAGACATGCGGCGAATACGGCGGTCTTCCCTCTCAGTAGTGGCCCATGTGCGGCCGGTCTTCTTGAGGCATTACCTTTCTTTCCGTGACTATTGCTGCCAAGAAACATGCACAGTGGATACATCCCTGCCAAGTCTTTCTGCAATATCACGAAAAGAAAATCCACCTTCTCGTAGCACTATTACACGGTCTGTTCAAACTCAGTAAGCTGCTGATACTGCCTTCTTCGTCCACTTAAAAGCCTTCTCGACTCAAATCTAACTCACAACGCCCAATCCAGACGATAAACAACTCTCACGAAGTTTACATCGCGTATTTAAAGTAAACGTGATTTGCATGTTAATAGCCGCGCTGCTAGCGCCACTTTTATTCGTCTAGCGCGATATTTGAATAGGCATCATCTTTAAGATGTGCAAACACGAAAGTCATCGACAGCATTTGCATATTGATAAATGGTAACAATATATACAATGTAAAATCAACCGCTACGGGATTTTGCTGCTCGATTTAAATGTGCTTCATTTGAGCTGCAGAGCTAAATAAAATTACTAAAACCACACGAAAGAAACCATAGCTCAAATGAAGTTCTTCAGCAGTCAGAATTACAGAAGGCGACGAGAAATTTGGAAGTAGAATTCAATGTACAAAAGAAAATATGAGTGAACGTATATCAAGAGCGAATGAACTAGCGTAACTTAGTGTCTGCCAAAAAGTACTTCATGGTAGAGTTGGGTTACACTGGTATTTATACTACCCAATTAAGTTTAGTTTTGGAGTCGTAGCTACGCTCGCTACAACTTCAATTTGCGAACCTTAAAAAATACCCAACAGACATTGGTATATGGGATGTAATTGAAGTGGACGTTCAGAAACTAACTGTAGTGATGTGATTGAGGCGTGCACTTTTTCCATGTACTTTATTCGAAGTAATAGTATGCAAGACCAGTTAGATAAATTAAACGCCTTTTTATATTTTTTAATTAATTGTGTTTCAGTCGGAAGTATGAAATGTGCATACCGATCTCTGTTGACATTATTAATTGAATACATTCATGCAATATGTCTTATGCCACTGCCATTAATAGATATGAACAATTGAGAAACTACAATACGGAATTGTGGCGAGGGCAAACATTTAAAACGGAAATCACCATTAGCTAGGAACTGACATTAATTTTTCACGAGCGAAAGATCAACTATAAATTACGACCAAATTAGACAAATACAGTTTACTAGTGTTTCCTCCAAATTCATTAATTCAATTCTTCTTTTGAAATTTCCGTTCAAGCGACTGAGGAAATTTTAATTAGAAATTATTATAAATGAGAGAATTCATGTTTGAGAGTATTTTATTACAACTAAATTAATACACGAAAGAGAAAGTATGTGTGAAATCGAGCAATGGTTTAAAAAAGTAGTATGTAACGAAAAAGTAATTTATTTTTAGTATCATTATAGTTCCAATTTCACAATAATTATCTCCATAGTACTTCAAGTAAGAAGGGATGTAACGTCTTTGTCTAGTTTCTCTTATCAGCTCGAAACTGCCGCAAGTGTCGAAGGCTTTATCTTTATCTAAATAAGGTTGAACACGATTAGAATGGGAATCGACATCTGCTTGAAACCGTTACTCCAGCAAAAATGTATAAAAGTGCCATGTAATCTGCATGAAACACTACACTCTTAAAGTTTCGCCAGTTCGTTGCAATACCAGAGTTCACCAGTCCAAGATGTTGAAGACCATACTTTTCCTTTCCTTGGCAGCTCTTGCCACCTGTGCATTCCTCGGTGGATTTGAAGACGCTGATATTGAGAGTGAAGGAGTGGTGGCAGCTGCCAACCATGCCGCACAGTCTTTGTCCAAACAGTTCTCTTCCTCTTACCACCACAAGCTCGTCAAGGTCATCAAGGCCAGGAGCCAGGTATGCAGCTTATTTATATTTATTCGTCTGAGTTGGTTAGTATTAATAGTTTGGAAATTAAAATTTGTCTTCCATATAAGAGAACGAGCAGATGGTACAGCTTCAGTATACGTTTATAGAAGTCTTGGCGTTTTTTGTGTGTGAAGAGTTACTACTTCTATTAGAGATGAGTTATGGCAGGTTTAGGCAACACATCTGTATTACGGTTGTTGAAGGTTTTTAAGGCAACCTCGACAAGCAGAAAGTTTAAATTTTCATTTTGAATGTTCCAGAAAGTTCTTTCAAAATCCGTTAAACTGGCGTTTGATTTCATTGGTTCATTTAAAATAATTAGTTCCTTGGCGATTTTAAAAGTGTGCCAAGGTCGTTGCCACAGCTATAAACGCAGACTGAAGCTGTACCGAGCATATGAAAATCCGTTAGCTGGTATTGATGGACGAGGTATCTCGTCAGTAGAAGAAAATTCAACATTTTTCTCGTCATAAAAAAAGTCATTTTCTTGATGACGATATATCTTGTCATTAGCAAAATTGATTTGATCTTGATGGACGAGATATCTCGTTGAAATCACTTGGAGGGTTAACAAAAAAAATTTAGTTGTGAGACTATGAGTGGGCGTTTTCTACCAATCTAAATGTAGGCCACTTGTATGTTTTTAGAATACGATTTAAACACTCCACCAATAAAATTCCAAACAATGAATTCCGAATCGGAGTATATGATAGTTAACGGATCAATGCTAGTAATATTAAGCACCAAACGTTGACGAAATGGCCATAAGCTACATTATAAGTTAACTCCGATATGAATGACGCCATAGCATTTGGACAACAAAAGTAAAATCGTCTCAGACCGTCAGGTTTCTTCGTTTTACACTAAAAATCAGTTTCATACTTAAATAAACCTTTTTTTTTTCATATTTGTACTGCAAAGTGGATTCTTTCAAGATACGGATATAGAGTTCTTGGAACATTATAAACTTCCCTTGGAATAAAGAAAGGATTAATAACTTTTCGAATTCAAATGCAGAATTTTTATTTTAAAATTAAATGCTTTACATTTTTATTCTATCTTTTATATTTTATGGATTAAAATGCCATAACAGTTTAAACGAATAAATTTTATTTCACGAATGTGACTTATGTAGTACATGTTTACTCTTATGTCAGATCGTTGAATTTACACTTCTGAGACCAACAAAAATGTTGGATATTAAGTACAGAGTGATTTAGAAATTTAAATCATATTTAAGAGGCTTTGAATAATTTACCGTCATTACTTATCGCAGTTGTTTCCACCTTCTAAAAGATGCAGTAATTATAGTGGTTTTGAGCGCAGTTGATTGAAGCGCTGTATAGAGTTTGATTCTCGCAACCCCGTAGTTGAACGGGGACTTGCCCTGGAGTTTCCTAACGCAAGTATTCACGCAAATACAGACCGCTTTCTCCAAGATCTACTGAGGTATTTGGCCCTACTATGCTTCGAAAACGATCAGATCAGTTCTAATAGTTTACCGGGAGTAACCAACCTGATGATGCTAATTGGATTCGGTTGAAGTCAAATTGAGGATATTGATCAGGTAGTATTTATAGGCACTTTGGCCGTTCCTATTCAAACGGTTAAATCCCAATAGACTGGGTACTGTGTGCTGATGTTACTTGACTACTAGTGTTTGCAGGCTCTTTACAAATAAAATTAACGGTGTCGTTGATGATTATGAAATATAAAAGGTAAGAAACACACTATAAGCGTGAATATAGGACATGGGTGTTAGATTAACAGAATAATGGACATAAAATTCATTTTCTTGAGAAAAACGGCTCTTGTGGAATAACGTGTTGAAGGGTTGGCTGATTGTTTTGGAGTTATATGGTGAAGGATCATATTTGTGGCCAAGGTACGCTGAACACAAGACCATATCAAGTAAAAAATATCACGAATGGATAAAAGGGATTACAGAACAGGGTAGTCTGATGAAAGAAGAAAAAGATCGCTTGGGTATACCGCGCGATAGCGTGACTCCCGTGTTTACTAAATACAGTATAAACCCCACGGAAGCTGAACAGATCACTTGTGTACATCGGGTTCGTGAAGCCGGTACATACCTACAGGAGATGTGCCCCGAAGGCAAGGTATTGAAGAGAAACAATAAGTACACAATAGACAAAAAGGAATTTTATTTGATACTTTCTGCACAAGTTAGTCTGTCGTTGTCCTAAATTTCCGCACGTTGGCGTGGCGTGGTTGGAGAGTGGGGTTACTTCTCAGGTGTTGACCTCGTCATCTGGCCTTAAAATAAAGAGGGACTTTCCTCGGTAAGTATTTTAGTTAACGTCTTACTGGAGCAACACGACGGGCAATTAACGACTATCAAACACGACGGGAAAGATTCGAGGACGGGACCACGTATTTTGAACCAAGGTCAGATGGCAAGGTCACACCTGAGTTGGCAGCCCACTCTCCAAACTTCCACAACAAGCCAAAGTGAGGACATTTGAGTCCACGACAGATTTAACATGTACCAGCCTCTTTTATACATCATCTTTGTTTGCATTAGAACTCGTAACCTTCCGGTTGTTAATCCGCTAATCTTCCAACCAGATTACCGTGGCTGGGGGTCCTCGGATCTTTCCTTTTGGAGTCGGTCCCAGATTGTCGCCAGTAGCATGTTACATTGCTCCTAAGCAACGAAAATTAACTAACAACCTTTTTACCGAGAAAGTTTGCCAATTACGTTATTCACGATTCACTTTTGTGTAAGATATCTGTATGTAAACAGTAATTAATCCATTTCTAATCAAGTAAATGTTTATCAATTTTAAACTTTCAATGCATGAAAGTATGTAACACAAATTTCAATCCACATAATTTAGCTAAACAAGGCGCACATAATTTACATAGTAATTTCTCCAAGTCAATATACTACATCAAATTTTGGAACACTTTTTATTTAATCTTTTAAGAAATTAGCTAATATTACCTAAGATAGAATACTTAATGGTATTTTTTAACAGGGGGCTATTCACAAATTATTTATAATTTAGTTGCATTAGTATGAATTGAAAAGGACTTGCATGTTGATTGAATGATACAAAAAGAGGGTATTTTCTTAAATTTACAAACTACAATTTTTACTAACCGAACTTTAGATATTTTTATAGCGATATTATATATTCATTAAATTAAATTAACATAAAACCCACTACAGCAGTAACTTAATTTTGTTTTTCTGTCCCACAAGCCCACTAAACATACTTTCACCATTTTATTTATTTTAAATGATACAATTTCACTAATCACGACCAATTAGGAACGTTTTAGATAATTAACTGATGTGACAATAAGAAAAATGAGGCTTATTAAAATGCAATCAATGTCAATCTAAATAAATAAGATAATTTCAGAAATACTTTTTCGCAAGCTGAGTTTTTTAGACTTTTTTTAACTTAAAAATATTTTTTACGATACATATATTTTATTTTAGATATTAAATTTAAGTAGGATTTTTACAAACAAATTTTATAATTCTCGTACTTTAACAGAAATGGAAAAAAAAAGCTGAAGTTTCTGAAATGTATTATTTCTTAGGTTGTTGCTGGAACAAACTACAAATTGGATGTGATTGTTGGTCTTACCAACTGCAAGAAGGCCGAAGTCGAATATGAACAGATCGAGGACTGTGATCTTCAAGATGGCATCGTGAGTAAACCTGCTATTCTTATTCCCACGTCCCAATACTTTTTATCTTGAAGACGTGCATCATGCACAATCTGGAATTCTTTTATCACATGTGTAGCAAGAATGTGTTTTTGAATTTACGCTTGCAATGACATATTATCACGGATAGAATTATGGTATCTTTAAATGAAGTTAAGCAAATTGCTTCCTAATTAGTTTTATTTAGAATCTTTTCTTAGGAATTGTTTTGAAGTAAATTTTGTGTGCACTACAGTGTACCTATGAAGACAATGTCAACTAAAATAATGCAGAAAAGCTGGGCCAACAGGGAGACATACCCAAAGCAATATCTAGCGTAAGAATAGAAAAAGTTTGTTTTAATACCCATGCTGCATTTAATCCTCTGAGGGTTAAGAAAGCATAATTCCATCATGCAGTCGGAATTTCTTTTTAATGTCTTCTAATCAGTTTGAGACTTTTTGATCTATAGAAACCCTTAAAAGATTGTTTCAACGAACTGGTGTGTCTATTTTGTTTTTATGCGTGTTGGTGTTTAAAAGCAATGCTACAATACTCGAAAATCTCGTGATTGTTCAGAGGGTTTCATAATAGCTACTTCCCAGTTCAAACCAATGCAATTAGAATACGGATTTTCCCTCTTTAGAATTTGCACTTTTAGAATTTTGACAGTTTTCGTCTGTTGAAACGATGTTTTCAGAAGCTTATTATTTAATACTACTCGTGTTTTTTTTATAAATTTGAATTATAAATGATTAGTTTCAAAACTCCTGACAGGAGTTGAAACAAAACAAATTATAATTTAACCCTCTGCGATTTACAATATTTTAAAGAAGTGTAGCATTGCTTAAAACCTAAATCACTCTTAAATAAATAACAAAGTCTATTGGTTGAAGAAATCCATGGATTCTTTCAACGTTTAGAAAAATGATCTTCGTCTCTTTTCCTTTAAATAGAATCTTTTGAAAAGACGCTCTTTGCATTAGAATGAAATTATTTTGAAAGTTTCTATCAGTTCTTTCTTTATAATAGAATCCTTTGGAAATTTCTCTACTGCTCCTTTTATTATAATAGATCCTTTAGAAAATTATGTTATTCCTATTATTATAATAGAATTCTTCGTGGAAAGATTACGTTGGTTTGTTCTTAGAATAGAACCATTTTTAACGTTATATTTATGCTTACTTAAAATAGAATTCTTCGTGGAAAGATTACGTTGGTTTGTTCTTAGAATGGAACCCTTTGTTAACGTTATCTTCATACTTCCTTAAAATAGAATCCCTTTAAAATATTATAGTAGTCTTCTCCATAAAATGCAATACTTTGAAAACATTCTATGGTCAACAATAACAGAACTGGTTGAAGGTTAGGCATTTAAAACTGCAGATTGCAAAGTGAAATTATACGTGTGAGTCCTTCAGATGGTTTAAAGAGTATAAAATAGATTATCCAAATCTCTAACAATGTCAAAATCGATATGTTTGAAAATTTTGGGTGAGGTATTTGGAATTTTTATTGCAAATTCCTACATTTCATGCTGTTCGTCGTATTATTTCTAAAATATGTTATGCTTTTATTTTACAGAGTGCCTACAAGAAGTGCCAAGTCGTTGTGTACCGAAGCTTGAGCGGAAATCACAAGCTTGTCAGCTCTGGCTGTAGCCTGGCCTCCAAGAAAGATCTGTAAATAATTCTTTACGCTTTTGCCTCCTAGACATTTTTCAAGAACATCAAGGAAAATGTTGCGGTAAACTGATAGTAAATGACAAAAGCTTGAAATATATTATAGTCAATATTTGTCTGTTCAATATATATCAATATATATCTGGAATGATCCAATAAAAAGAACTTCAGATCGTTCATTTCACTTTTCATTTTCCAAAACAAATAATACTGAATAAAATGACATTTTGAATGTTCATTCATTACGGTTTTATCATTATCATCAGGCATTTATTCGGTTGTGCATGAACTTAATGCATGTGATTTACATGAATGCATTTTGACATTGTGTCAATAATACGCATGTGGTGTGCTTAAACTGTTTAAGTTAATAAGTGAAAAGTATACAAGTTATTTATTTCGTCTACATTTACAACAGCCTAATAAAACAGTTTTACATGAAAAAAATACGAACCCATAATGTGGCTGATTTATTAACTGGCTACTATAAGAAATTCAGACTTTTTTTAAAGGAAACATGCTACTTTCAATAATAGTTAAGTGATTAAAAAAGATGCCATATGTGAACTCAAATTGAATAACGGTGTTTGATAATTAAATAGATAATCACTTTTAACGATCATGAAATTTACGTTATACTACAAACTGATTTTTAAGAACATAAACATATACAATCACGAAATTATCCATACCTGAATTCGTATACGTACTCATACCTTTTACTCTGTTAAAAAATGTCTGATTGTAATCTTTCACTAGCGTTGCTATTAAAATAGTAGAATTGACTGGAATTTTTAAATCATCTCTTCCGTGATCGAATGTTTTGGGAAAGTACAAAATTCGTCATGTGCGTTCGCTCGAAAAGTCACAACAATATTCCAGGAAATAAACACAACATGTATTTGAACTTTATTCTTTTTTGCTCAGTTGTGTTTACTCTACAGCGTCATCGAAAGATTTTGATTTCCATAAGTGACGGTGTTGATATTATTGATCGGTGATTTTACAATGACATTACTTTGATTTGAATGCGTTCAGAGGAATTTGATGCTATCAAATAGCCGACATTCCATTGTGATTTTACCAAAGGAGGTACTCAGATACATACCACCCTTAGAAACAAACCATGAATATATTTTAATATGTTTCTTCATTAAACCTCCTGGTGGTTGTTTCGACGAAGGCAACTTTTTTGTTGGAGTAAAAATGAGAAAAATTGTATTTATCATTCCCTAAAGTTGTATTTGTGGAAATAAAGTTGAATTTTTTTTGATACACTAAAATCAAAAATAAATTATTCGTCAAAAATTCAAAATTCAATAGATATTGACAAATTTAGTCGTGTACAACAAGATTATAATACATCATTAAATACAGAAGAACGTTGAATGACCGATCCTTGGCCAATAATTTCCTTAACATTGAAAAACTGCTCCAGCCGCAGTCGTATAATGTGCTATATCGGATAGCAGAAGCGCAAAATCTTTTCGCTCAATATTCAGAGATTTTAAAACGTCATTTACAAGGCGAACAATATAGTGATGATCGATACTCACCTCACAAACTTTACAGTCGATTATGCAAGTTTCCTCAGGATTATCAAGAGTGACAGCCAATGTGTTAAGGTATTTCTTACGATTTATTTCACTTTCGTCTGTCAGGTATTGACTTCGTCATCTTACCCTGGTTCAAAATAACGCGAGAGACATTTGTTCTCGGATCTTTAACTTCAGGATTGATCCCAGGTAGCCACCAGTAAGTTGAAAAATCTATTTCTTTTAAAGTTTGAAAAGTATTGCGACCTTTTAAATAAAAATTGAGAAAGTGTAAAAAAATGATTTATTAAGTATTTAGATTTAAATAGCATTTAATACAAAGGGCTCACTCACAGAGGCCAAGAGGAAATAAACGCTGTTTCTAGGGTGTCCTCTCATCGCTCAGTGTAGCAAGAAGAGACGAAAAGAAGCCATATTAGTGTCAAAAAGGTATTTGCTGTATGCACGTACACACACACAACTCAATGCTCTTCTACAGCGACTACTGCAATATTTACTTTTGCGGAGATGTTGTTTTTCAGTTGAGAATACTTTGGTGACTAGACTACCATTACGGGAAAAGAAAGAAACGTTTGTTGAATTGTTCACTGTTTTCAGAATTACGAAACTGAACTAAACATAAACTGTTGCAAATAAAGATTTAAAAAATTTAATGCTCGTGATTTAATGAGGTTGACGCAGAGCTCATTTTTTTAGATGATGATGGAATAAAAAAAAAATTGTTCGTCTCTTCGCTTCTCCTATCCACCATCTACTGATGCGAAGTGAAGAGAGCTCGCCTAGTTGCTCCTTTGGCTTATCTCGCTTCTCGTTTAATAACCCGTAAGTTTCTCGTGCGGAAAAAATTAAATTCTTCTTCTAGCACCAGTGGGCTTGAAATTTGATCATTAATTCTATTTTGCAACAAACATTCATCTGCTTTGTTATGAAAACATAAAAAATGAAGTTAATTGAACAAAATTATGTTCTTATTTAAATGCACGAATTCTACAATATTATAATGGAAACATTGGGAGTTATAATAATGAATAAGAAGATACAGAAATAATGAATTAGAAGAACCAAGTTATACATCTTCGTAATGTGTTCTTAACATCATACAAATTGGACGATTCGACAAGCATCGTTGCATTTTGTCCATGCTGTCATGGTAAAAAAAGAAACAAAAAACACCTGGCAAATAGATTTTTCATGCCAAATTAACAGCATTGTGAGGATTTTCTCATACTATACAAGACGCAACTAGCTCCAGTGGATGAATGCAAACGTAAAAAGAAATATTCGCTTTGGAACTACGTAAAACAGCTCTTTAGAATTTAGTTTCGTATTACACGTCAGTACGTACATGTTTCGTATACGCAACTAGCTCCAGTAGATGAATACAAACGTAGAAAGAAATACTCGCTTTGGAACTACGTAAAACAGTGCTTTAGAATTTAGTTTCGTACTACAATTTTAGGTTTTCGGATACGTGTTTTACAAAATATCTATACTTATTGAACTGTATAATAGAATAAGCATTCATTTTACTTGTATGCAAAAGTCTTGTATTTTAGAACCAAGTACAATAGTTTGTAACTATGTGTTCCTTTTAAGATGCGTATGCATTTGCGAGCCGAACAGTTCACGAGCCGCTCGTGAACCGTTCGTTGAAATAATTTTCATAACGAACTTCCAGCGAACCACCAGGCGGTCACTTGTCAGTCATCTATTATGATGATGGAGCCTGGCGGTTCATGAGCAGAAAGAAAAGCAACGAACTACTCACGACGACGTCCCAATCTGAACCGAGAACGAACTTGTGTTCGTCGAAAAATCTACAGTAGGCGGATCGCCACTAGCTGTTTACGAGCCGTTCGTTTGGAACCCCAAACCCCGTCCCAATCATGAGAACTAGAGGCTCGCTAAAGGTTCGTCTCGCAAATGTATACTCGCCTTTAGGAATTTTCAGGCGCTCTGTTTGAGTGGGATGGATGTTCATAGTGGTACCGAATCCCCTTTATCTTGGTTTAACTAGCTTTCACGGTACAAAACTTGATAAAACAAACCTCTATTGATTGAGAAGTATTTTTGGTATAGTGTAGATACTAAAGTTAATTGCCGCTCTTTTATGTGAAAGCTGAAAACAATCTTTAGTTTGTTTTACAATAGCTACATTCTCACAGTTCTTATCTCTACAATGGTAATAACGCCAAGCCTTAAAGCATTAAGCAGAATATCTCAGCTTAATTTGCTTTGCAAACTGAAATTTGTAAGAACAAACTATAACACTATTTCTGTTCTACGACCTATACGGGAGTAAGTGTAAAACATGTTTTGAGTAATTGGTAAGTTTTAATTAACGTCGTACTAAAAATATGTATTTAAAAAGTGTTTTTCGTTTTATTCAATTTAATTTTTCCCCATCGCATAGAGATTACTCATGGTACTTTTTTAATTTGCTTTGCTAAGAACGTAAGACAGAATCTAAACATATTCAATAAACCAAATGCATAAAAAAAGAAATCTTTATTTGTATGTTGAATATTTATTTCTCATTTCAGCCCATTTATACGTTTTTCGCCATTTTAAAGAAAAATTGACATTTTCCGCACTTCAAATCTGTCCGTCTGTATTTCCGTGCCTTAATACCTCCAAATGGCTGGATATGTTTACGTGAAATTTCGTACTCATATTAACTCAGCGCATGAGTTTCTTATCGCCAGTCTGCTTTCATGTTTCATGGATGTCTGAGTTTTTATTCATAAAATGTTATATATAAAAATAAAAATGGAGTGTTTGTACAATGAACATTTTTATCCTATTTCGAGTTATTTGCTTATTATCACTAGTTATTTTGAATGCAAACTCATTGGTTTCAGACTTTGGTGTTTCTGTGAATGTGTGCCCACACTATATATACCACTGGATATATTTTCATGAAAATCTGCATACTTTATACATTTAAAGTAACTTTGAGATTGAAATTCATTCCGTCAATACATTTTTCCTTTTTATGTCTATATTTATGTTTGCGTACTTTGATAACTTTAATAACTACACACATATGCATGTCTTATTAAAGAATTTGCATTCTATGATATGTATTATTTAATGTTATATAAACAGTCAAATATTATCTCCATAATATCCATATAAAATTTATTTTAAATCAAAAGCCTTATACCAAGATTATATAGTTTCAATAATGTTTTCATTAACTCGGAAAAATTCTGACGTGGTGAAGAAAAACGTTTTTTATTTTCAAATTCTGCATTCAAAATTACATTGAAATCCTTATAAAGATTAAAACAACTTTTTCAATGTAGATCTGTGGTATTATTAATTTATTTAATGCTACTCTGTCTTCAATTTTGGGTGCAAGCTTCATGCTAAAATGATTTAATACCTTTACTCTACTTGAATTAACTTTAAGAAACTGAGATGTAAACAACATCCTAGACAAACACAGTGAAAGTTTTTAATGATCAGGAACTCTTAAAATGCTTATAATTGATGTTTAGTAGAAAATTACTTGTCAAATATGAAACAAATATTTTCTTATATAGATTTGTATTGTACGTTTTTAATTCAAGGTCGAAATTCGTTTTGTCTGAAATATTGCGAAACAATTCTTTAGGCAACCGCGGAAATTTTAATAGCATTAGTTTTCATTAGACTTGTGAAAACGTAATTAAAAATCTAATATTAAGATGAATTCATTGATTTAATTATCAAAAATACAGTTGATATCTTTAAAAACTAATTAATGCTTGGATGAGTGAAAAATATATTCGAGACTTTTTTTAGGCTAAATGTAGATGGAGTTAGTAGTTTTGTGGTGGTATTTTCCTGTGGGTAATTCCGTATTATGTTCCCACAAATAAAATAATTTTCTTTAGGCAGTTTTTGTTTACTCTCTGTCTGCATGTGAAAATCCTTCCCATACAAATATTGCAAATAATTTCTTTGAAATGAGTTCCGAAACGAATATTCTACATGATAATTTAAACACGTAGCTGAAATATTTGCAAAGTTAGGGAGCTTCAGCGTCAACAAACAACTCGCAAAATCTTGTTACATAAAACGCTAGGTTCTCCTGTGTTTTCTTGGCTAGTAATTTTTTGACTGGTTGAGTGACGTCACGAGTAGGCGGAGTTAAAAATTGTTTTGATTGGTTGTGTGATGTCATGAGTGAAACGAGACACGAAATATCAAAATCATTATAATCGAAATTGCCATGGAATTAACAATAAGTATAAGAAGCTTGCCGAACGCAGCTCATTGTTTTACCAGTTTTGATCAAAAATTAAGTTTTCCAATAATATTGTTTTACCAGTATATATTGTACAAAAAACAACACCATACGAAAGCAAGGCAAGTTGACAGATAGTGGTGGATAAAGGTTTACACATAGCCAAAGATCAACAAAAGTTGACATAGTGGTGAAAAAAGGTTTATACATAGCCAGTGATGAAGCACCTTCAGGTTAAAAAAATATGTAAATGGTTGACCAAAATAAACAAAATTTGTTATGCACTCATCGTATGACAAGCCATTTATCATAGTCTTACATAAAATGCAAGATTCTGCTGTGTTTTCCGTGGCTATTAAAGTTTTGATTGGTTACGAGTACTTCACGAGTAGGAGGAGTTACAAATTATTTTGATTGGTTCTGCGATGTCACGAGTGAAACGAGATACGAATTATCAAAAAAATCACTACATTCAAAATCGGCATGGAAGTAACATTGAGTATAAAACGATTCAAAAATTAAGTTTTCCAATAATATTGTTTTACCAGTATATATTCCTCAAAAAACAACACCATGCGAAAGCATATTAAGTTGATAGATAGTGGTAGGAAAAATTTATATATATAGCCAATGATTATCAAAAGTGGACAAATGGTGGTTAAAAAAGGTTTATACACAGCCGTCAATATATAAATGAAGTTTGATCCAAATAAATAAATTTTGTTATGCACCCGTCATATGACGAACCATTTATCCTAGTTTACAATACTTGTTAACACAACATAGATTTTTTTTAATTTTGGAAAAATAAAGCTTAGATATATTTTTAACTCTAATGTTATTTTCCGACTCTTTAAGTTTATATTATTTTCCTACTACTGCAACAATTTTCAATACAAAATATTGTTTTCCTTCCACTAACGTGCAATTTCAAATTCAATCGAAACAGCACTAATTTTCAATCTATATATATAATTCACTTACGTGGCACGCAAAAAAGACGTTATTTGCAATCGTGTATTGGCAACTTTGTACGATTGTTTGTTTACCACGAAGCCTCGCGCCTCAATTGAATTTAATGCGTTATCGGATAAAATTTTATTGACAAAAAATGAATATTAGGCCCGGTGCACACATACAGTTTTTCAACGTGCGGCGCCGCTGCGGCACCAACTATGCACACATAACCGTGAAATGAAGCAAGTACTAATTTCGCGCCATTTGCGATAAATATTCTATCGAAGAAAACGTGTTTATTTCGCTTACTTGGTGTGCAAAAAAGTATATTTTGAAACAAAATAGACGTTACTGGATTCAACCATTTATTAATTATTATTTATATTCCATTTATTTATGAAAACAAGGTACTTCAGAATGGAGACGCGTGTGCGGCGAGCTGGGGAACTGCGGTACAAATTGCACGCAAGTTGGAAGTGCGTAGCCGCAACGGCGCCAGAGGCATGTGTGCAAATACTCCATTGGATCTAATGTATCTCAGACCACACTTGCGTTGTGGCAGAGGCGCCGCACGTTGAAAAACCAATTGATGAGCGATAGCGAGCAGGGCGCTGAGCCCCCTAGTTCAGATATATTGTTTCTGAACGGAACATTTTTTTATAATACCATATTGATAGACTGGAAGTAAACTTTTCGTCTTCTTCTTATTTTTGTAATCTATTCATATGTAAAATGTATATTGAAAAGGTCCTTTTCCAAAAACGATAAATCAATTTTTTATTCAAAATGATTAATTTTCACTTTTGATTATTATTTCATTTCACATGTCACTATTTGAAATGTGTAACCCGAGTTGTATGTTTGGTTATAATTACATGAATATCACATATTTTGTCATCGGTATCTTAGAACATACTGAAGAAATTTAAAATTGTAAATGTAATATATTGTATGGATGAATGTGTATCATGTATGCGTGTTTGCTTCTCAATTAAATTATGGGAATTTTAAAAATATTGGAAACGGAGTAACTAAAATTAGGTTTTGGGGACTAAAATGAGTTTTCATTTTCTAAAAAAGATCATAAATTATTCTGATCAGAAACACTCTGGTAATTCTGCTGGTGTAAAATATGCAGCAAGACGAGGTGTTTTTTCTTTTTCTATAAACAAAGGGTATATATTAACCCAGGCTTTAATTGAAAAGGGTTTTAATTAAATTATACTTAGATGTAATTTTAGAAGACGTTGAAAAGTGACAGAGATTAATAAAATAGCATACTTACATAAGTTGAGATGTATTAAACATTACGTCTCACTGATATTATGCCCAAAACGAAATTAACTCTCATTTTGTTGATGTTGTGTTCTTTGATTTATAACGTAATTATGCGTATATAGAGGAAACGTTTCTGGAGTAAATTTGTTTGACATACACTTAAAAATGTCCACACTCTTCATTTTTTGTTATTAAATGAAAAATTATATCCCTATGCAATTGAAAGAACAGTGTTCGAGTTATGTTCATGTCAAATTAAATTAGTTTGAATGGCAACACGAAGAAAACCTTTTTATAGAATCCAAAGTAGTGGAAGTTTTAATTAAAAAAAGAAATCAAATTAAAAATTATATACAAAAGGTAAGCACACACACACTTCATTCAATTTCCATACTAATATTTGGTTTGTAAGCATGTATATGTTAACTTAATTTAAAAGGTCAATATATTTTAATTTATCGACATTGAAGAAGAATTTATTTGATACTAGCAAAATACCCGATCTTACTCGGTTTGAATTGGTTTACTCTATACTGAAGAGATGATCAAAATATATAATGACTTACGTTTTTCGTAGAATAAAATAATATTTTTACAATTATAATTTCTAGCACCTACTTTTGGCACAAATCCTAAACATGGTACCACAGCAAGAAAAGTGACACAAGTCAAAAACTAAAATTTTGTTGTTATGTCTTTGAAAAATATGTATGAGATGCCCCAGCGTGTTATATTACTATTCTATAGAATATAATAGAAGTTACCACCATAAATACTTATCTAAAATTTTTAAAGAAGCTTATACTATTTCAATATAAACTTTATAGTATCCCTTAAGTTGACGTTTCTCAAACTCTGCAATTTTGAGTTGTGTCACTTTTCTTGCCCAGGTGCGATATGCATATCCATTCATGTAATACATTTCACATACATCGCACTCTTTCTGTTTGACAAAGCTACAAAATGACGAAAGGTGACATTAAGGTAATTACTACAACAGACGATTTTGAGGGAAATTTGGAATTCCCTTCCTTGATTTCTTTTTATGTTCAACTAAATTAACAAAAACGACGATTCACGACGAGTGATCTCGCTTTCATAGTCAACAAAACAATAATCTAGCTCGGATTTTAATAACGGCATTATTTTTTTAGTAATGGCATAATTACACTTAAAATTTGCTTTATTCTGACTTACCTGTTTGTTTGAAGTCAAATACTTTGTGGTAGTGTTGCGTGTGATGAAAACGAAACGCAATTTATTAAAATAATAAATATTTAAAACAGAAAAAAAGCCAACAGCGAAATAAAACAAATAAAGGATGTTGGGAAAAAGTTCTAAAGATATTAATTTGTGATAATTTTTTATCTCTTTATCTCGCAGTTGCCACAACTTACAACTAAAAAGTGCACAAAATTTAGAAATGAAACTAATTCAGAGCGAAAGAAACACGAGTTTCCGTTTTAGATCCGTTCTTTGAAAAATATCGTCTGTTCCAACATACAATACAATTTTTCCAAAACTATCAAATTATGGTTGATTTAAGTATACTTACTCAGGTGTTTTAGCATGAAACTCATCTAAATATAACAATAAAGAAATGTTTAATATTGTATTTACTAAACTAATAGCTAATGAGTAAAATAAAACACATTGCAATAAAATATCTAGAATGAAATTCATGTGATGCCTGCACAAACATACAAACACAAAAACGAACATAGAACAGAAAGACGAATAGACAGACTTTCGCAACCACTTTCACTCACTAAATGAAGATAAGTACTCACTGTATGCAAATTTCCATGAAAATATGTTAAACCGTGTGGACGTGTATAGTGCACATACATACATACCGACAGACAGACACCAAACGCGCAAGAGGCGGATTTGACATCAAAAGGGTCCAAAACGGACAGAAAACTTGAAATAGGTAAAAAATATTCAATGTAAAAACAAACACTGCATTCTTATGTATATAGACTTGCAAAATACCCGACCTTACTCGGTTTGAATTGGTTTACTCCAGATTCAAGAGATGATCAAAATTTATAATGACTTACGTTTTTCATAGAATAAAATAATATTTGAAAACCTTTCGCCATCTTTATAATTTCTACCACTTATTTTAGACACAAATCCTACACATGCATATCCATTCCTGGAATGCATTTCACTTACATCGCACCCTTGCTGTGTGACAAAGCTACAAAATGACGAAAGGGGACACTAAAGTTACTACTACAAAATACGATTTTGAGGGAAATTTTGAATTCCCTTTTCTAAGTTCTTTACATGTTCAACTCAATTGATAAAAATGACGATTTACGGCGAGTACTCTCGCACTCATAGTCAACAAAACAATATTTTTTACGCGTGGCACTCTTGCATCCGGCATGCGAAATTGTGGATTTTCGCAATCTTCTCCAATCATTATGACAAAGAATTTTTTAATGTTTGAAAAGTTCTAGTTCGGTTTTTTTAAACATTATTATTCTTTCAATAACCGCATTATTCTTTCAATAACGGCATTATTCTTTCAATAACTTCATTATTCTTTCAATAATGGCATAATTACACATAAAGTTGCTTTATTCTGACTTCACTGCCACTTTAAGTCGAATACTTTGTGGTGGTGTTGCGTGTGATGTAAAAGAAGTACAATTTATTAAATTAATAAATATTTAAAACAGAAAAGAGAAAACAGCGAAATAAAACAAACTAAATGGAGTCGGGAAAAAGTTGTTCTAAAGATATTAATTTGCGATTTCTTTATATCTCTTAATCTCGCAGTTGCTACAACTTGCAACTAAAAAGTGCACAAAATTTAGAAATGAAATTAATTCAGAGCGAAAGAAACACGAGTTTCCGTTTTATTCCCGTTCGTTGAAATATATCGCCTGTCCCAAATATTCGGAAATCGTTTACATTGCGCAAAGAACAAAAACAGAAAACTCGAAATAAATAAAGTATCAGAGCTAAAATTCCATTAAAAAAAAAAGATTGATTTTTTAGCAGTACTGGCAAAGCAAATAAAAGTAATCGTAATACTCAATTTGCATTCCAATTTTTTCAAAACTACTAAGTTATGGTCGATTTAAGTGTTCTTACTCAGGTGTTTCAACATGAAACTCATTTAAATATACAATAAAGAAATGTTTAATATTGCATTCACTAAACTAATAGATAATGTGTAAAATAAAACACATTGCAATCAAATATCTGGTATGAAATTCATGTGATGATGATGATGATGTCGTGTCTACGACGAGTCTTGTTCAAATGCTGCCATGAGCAGTCATCACAGCTCTAGCAATCTCCACTATATTATCCTCGTACAGGTTCGGTTCCGAGAAAAGGACCCCGACTTTAAATAGATCCGCAATTATTGCTGGACAATCGAAAATGTTAGCTGGTGTTAACTCCATATCTGGGCAGTTATTACACTTTCTGTAAGATCTATTACCTTCGCTGTCAATATTCATTTCTCTGTAATGACCTGTTCTTAACCTGGCTATGGTTTTTGTAATTAGTCTATCCTCATTGATATTACAAAGCTGATGCTTAATTGGGATCGAAGGTTCTCTCAATTTGAAGGTAGCTGGGGCATTTGCGTCCAGCAGGGTGACATTCACACTGTCCTCATTGTTTAGATTTCTAGCCTCTTTTGCTAGTTGGTCTGCAGACTCGTTGCCTGATATATTAACGTGTGCAGGCAACCACTGGAGTGTGCAGATCTTTCCCAAATGTTGAATTTCTCTTAGGTGGGAGCATATTCTGCTGATGATCGAGGAGTCTCTTTTTAGTATTGCTTGTAGGGCAGCTCTTGAGTCCCAGAAAATAACTACACCCACAGCCTGCTCAGAAGCAGGAAGGGTTTTATACAGGTCAAGTGCCTCTGCAATAGCTAGAAGTTCGCAAGTGAAGTTTGACGCAATAGCTCCTGTCCCAATTTTTCGTTGATGAACTGTATCACTTGGAGCAGTCAGGAAAACCCCGGAACCTCCATTAGTGATAGTTTCATCAGAAGAGCCGTCAGTGTAAGCGTGGACGACATTTTTCCTTGGATACTGCTCAACAGTTCTGAGTCCTTTTGCTTTAATGACATCGGCCAACTCTTTTTTATTGCATTGCTCCAGAAGGTTTAATATAATTTTGGTATTCGTTAGAAGTTCGGAGGGAACAATAGGCTCTTGAAGGATAAGAAATTTGTAATATTCGAGGCCAAGAGTTTCCCTAATTTCTTTGTCAAATTGAACAGGAGATGACCTTTTCAGTCGTGTGTGGCTGTTAAAATTTTGAAAGGTACTCCTAGAAATATGTTCAGGTACACGACTTCTTGCCTTGTTTGTGAATTTTATCACATTAAGACGCAAGGCTCTCAAGACCACATTGCTTGATTATTTTTAAGTTAGTAGAAGAAACTGCACCAACAACGATTTTTGCAGCTCTTGCTTGGACGCTTTCCAAACTTTCACGGACGGTTTTGGAACCATGGGTCCAAATAGGCGAAGCGTATTCCATGATAGGCCTGATTAGGGAGGTGTACGTTGTTCTTAGTGTCATGGGAGACGTTCCCCAGATTGTACTGCAGAGAATTTTAATGATCTTTAATTTCTTCAATGCTCTATCAGCACACGTTATGACATGCTCTGTGAATCTTAATTCAGCATCCAGGGTAATTCCTAAGTATTTCGGGTTTGATGTTTTAATTATACGTTTTCCCTCAATATATAATTCTGGTTCTATCAGATTTCTACGTTTCCTGTCTGTTGAAAAAAGACAAACAGTAGTCTTTTCAGCATTGATTTTTAATTTTAAGTTCTGCGTCCACCTTACGATTCTATCCAGAGAATTCTGAAACACAATTTCAGTTTTATGAAAATCTCTGCTGGAGTGCCAGATTGCGATGTCATCAGCATAGCAGGCAACTTTGGCATCTTTTTCAAGGTTAGGTTGTATGTCATTTACGTATAGTAAGAAAATGAGAGGGCTTAGTACAGAGCCCTGGGGAACTCCGACATAGATCTTCCTACTTGTGGACAAACATCCATTGTAGCGTACTCTGATTTTTCTGTCCCTCAGGAAATCGTTTATCCAAATAAGCGCTTTTCCTCCAATACCATACTGATGTGCAAGTACTATGAGTTTCTGTCTCCAAACACTATCAAATGCAGAGGACATATCGAGAAAAATAGCAATGGTCTTCTTTGGTAGCCTTTCTTGAAAGCCATCTATTACAGATTGGCAGAAATAGAAAAGTTAGTCGGTGGAGTGTTATCTTCTGTAGGCTGTCTGATAAAAGTTTATAGTTCTGTTGACCAGTAAAATTTGCATAATTCTAGAGTGTATACTTCGTTCCCTCACCTTGCAGAGAATGCTGGTGAAGGCAATCGGTCTGTAGTTCTTACACTGAGTAGCCAATTTATTTGGTTTAAGGATAGGCACGAGGATAGCGGTTTTCCATGCCTTTGGTAGCTTCCCTGAATTCCAAGATTTATTGAGGATAGTCAACAAGCATTTTCTTGCACTTTCGCCAAAATGTTTTACTATTTCACCGAAAATGAGATCATTCCCTGGGGATTTATTTCCTTTAATGGTTTTTGTTGCGAAATTTAGTTCTTCTATTGTAATGTCCTTTAGAAATAGGTCATTATGAATTTTCCCTCTTGCCTCTATGAGCAATTTTTTGGCGGAACTTTTTGTTTTCTATCATCTTTCAGATACTGAATTTTACTAGCATTAGAGAAATACTCTGTTAGTTCATTGGCCGCCTTATCATTGGTATCTACCATTGTTCCTCCTGCTGCAAGGATGTTTGAGGAAAGAGCAGCGACAGGAGTAAAGGAATTGTTCAGTGATTTAGTTATTTTCCAGAATTTGGCATCTGTATGTGGATAGAGAGTTTTACAAAATCCTGTGATGCCTGCACAAATACACAAACACAAAATCGAACATAGAACAAAAAGACGGACAGACAGACTTCGCAACCAATTTCACTCACTAAATGAAGATAGTATTCATTGTATGCAAATTTCCATGAAAACATATTAAACTGTGTGAACGTGTATAGGGCACATACATACATATAGAAAGACAGATAGATGGACAGACAGACACCAAACGCGCAAGAGGCGGATTTGGCATCAGAAGGGTCCAAAATGGATAGAAAACCACTTGAAATGTGTAAAAAATATTCAATGTGCAAACAATCACTCCATTTTTATTTATATAGATTTGCAAAACTGTTAAGTGGTGAAAGGAGTTCTCTAAAATATTATACATTAGTGACATTTTGGTATGCATGCTGTTGTTGCAATACAGACGAGTTAAAATTACAATAGTGTAGTTAACTTTTTTGAAAAAAAAAAAAAAAAAAGGCTTTAACTGCATTCAGTTGGCAGCTGAATGAAGACTTGACTTACTTCACGTTTTCTGTTAACCGATTGACTTACGTAGATCTGATTTCTGTGTCTAACTAACTATCTTTAGTTAAATTTGTTTACATTATATCTCGTTTCTGTGTCTGTCTTTTTTTTAAAAGTGACTTTCTAACACCACTGTATTTTAACCCGTTCATATGTTGATTCGTTTGAATCAAAAGTTTGATTAAAGAAAGAAAAATAGCTATGTCATGAATACATCCAATAATTTACATAAACAAAGGAATTTTTACAAGACCAAATTTCTTTTAAAATACAATATTCAACTTCCATTAACCAGAAACTTCGATTTAAGATTTTGCGAACAAATCTTAATTCCAAACATTGTTTGGAAGCATGTGAAAAAAAAAGTAATTTTAATGGTAAGTCAAAAGTTTTTTTATGTCAAAGGATATACTACGATTACTATAAAACTCTCTCAGAGATTTAAAACAAATATTCCTTACAAAAGAATTTGATGTTTAAAATTATTAATGGTAGCAATTAACGAAATCACGAATCATTATTTAAAAACTACACAAATTCTGAGATTTTGTTCACAAGAGAAAGGCTTTTCTTTTTATACTTTGAGTTCCAAACATAGGATTCGAATTACTATTTTCTCTTTTCATCTGAACCAGATTAAATACTTGTGAAGTTAAACATTAAAAAATAATCAGTCTTCAGACATTCAGAAAATAGCTGTTATGTTTCTTATCTTTATCTCAACAATAAATCAATGAAACTATTCTAGTCCTACAAGTGGTTTTGACGGGATATCTCGCTCATCATGATCTAGCCAATTTTGTTAATGATCAGAAATCTCGCTATCTCCAGCTCGTACTACCTGCTTTGTTCTAATGACGAGATATCTCGTCCATCAAGATTTGGTAAGTTTTGACCAAATCTGACGAATGACGCGAAACTAATAACGAAATATCTCGTCAAGACACACTAGGAGAGTTAAACTGTAATTTGAAAATTATCAAAATATCCCCCAAATTTTTTTTTATGTATAATACACAGTCCAGTCACTTTAATGTGCCCACCACCTACTTTCGACGTCAACGTGAAATAACCAATACCAAAAGGCAGGTGTCAGCACATTGACGTGGAGTGTATATAAAGGATGTCCTAGGGCATCGGAAAGCATTTCAATCGTTGGCGTAATGCAGAAACGTAGCGATTTATCCGACGTCCAAAAGGGCATGTGATTATTGGCTTTCGGGCCAAGGGTGGAAGCATTTCCGAAACGGCTAATTTTGTGAACTGTTCGCGTGCCGCCGTGGTAAAAGTATACCGTGCATGGCAAAATGGCACTATCCAAAATCAGCGGCGTGGCACATGTGGTGCACCACGGGCTATTGATGACAGAGGCGAACGAAGGCTACGGAGATGCGTTAAAGAATAGCCGTGCAACTGTTGAGCAACTGACCGCCCAGATGAACTTACTATACAAGGGGCTACCAAGAGTGTATCATCAACAACGGTTCAGCGAACGTTGCTGCGCATGGGCCTCCGCAGCAGAAGCCTGGTTAATGCACCTATGCTGACTGCTGTTCATCGGCGACGAAGGCTGGAATTTGCACGCCAGTACCGCAACTGGACGTCCACAGAGTGGGAACAGGTTGCTTTTTCCGATGAATCACGTTTTATGCTCCATCGGACAGTTGGACGTTGGCGTATACGGCGTGAAACGTCTGAAAGCAAACACCCTGCAACAATTGTCGGAAGGATCCAGGTTGGAGGAGGGAGGTAATCTAGCGCAGCTGGCCACGGCACTGGAGTCGGCATGGCTTAACATCCCAGTGAACACCTTCAGAAACCTAATTGACTCTCTTCATGCATGTCTCGCAGCGGTCCGTTCTGCCAAAGGTGGTTATTCTGGCTTTTGACAGGTGGTCACATTAATGTGACTGGACTGTGTATATATTTCGCAACATATAAATCAGAAGATATCAGAACTTGTCAGTTGTTTTATAGTGACGCGCGATATATCTCGTCCATCAAGTATTTGGTATTTTAAAGTAGAATACGTCTTACCTTTCGAAACCGGGGACGCTTAATTCCTTGAGTGTCATAAAAAGTTTAAGTGTAAAAAATTGAATAGCTTAGAAAATAAAAATGATATATCAATGAACAATATCGCATTCAAAAGAACTTAAAACAAAAATTAATGTTATAAATGCTTATTGATCTTAAGCTGATGTCATCGGCTGATGCAATTGCAGCGCTTAGTTGAGTCACGAAAATGTGCACTGCTATTCGCATTAATTTAGTCTAGCAACGGCCTCCTTTGTGTGAGCACCACATTTGATGTGTCATTTGTTTCGTCCGTGTACGTTGTATAAACACTAATATAATAAAAATTAAATATATAATACTTGTTTAGATATCGGACTTCAGAGTGCAGAAATTTTGCAAAAATTTCAAAATGTCCAAATATATGCATAATAAACACACACAAAAACTATAGAAACGCCAACAGGAACAAAGATTGAGAGATGGTGAATCTAAGAAGATCCGAACATAAATGCTGAGTGTCAACGGCCTCGGAGGAAGTTCTTGAAAATATAGCAATCGCACCTTTAATGAGAACAAATGCCTTATACGAGTGCGCCAAGTATCTACACCGCTCAGTTGGACGCAAATTGCAATCTGATGGCATAAACGTTTTATGATCGAGAATGAAAGTTCAACTCATGAAGATCGGTAATGAGCCACAGCCTTCAACAACAACAGCGGTTGCACCAATTGTGATATATGTGCGGAGAGATTAACATTTCATGAGTGAAATTAAAACTGTCTAGTACTAATTTATTTCGTTCTCATTCACCATATGGCCTTACTGATATGCTCTACGCCTTAAACCTAACGGTAGTGTCAAGACACAGCCTAATTCGTTTTTGTACACTCATTGCCATAAAAATTTGCGCACCGAGAAATAAGTGTGGGATCGTAACTAAACTTGGCATGAAGGTACATGTCGGTCAGATATGCAAATTATTAGAAATGCAGCGTGATTGCGCATTGCGTAATGCCACTAGAGGGCGTTGAAATTCATTCTCCTTGGAGTATAAAACAGGTCAGCAGAGCTTGTTTGAGTGTACTTAATCTTTTGCAAAGGAAACACTGAGGTAGACATTACGCCACCATCGAAGACAATATGAGTAGCTGTCAGAGTTCGAGAGGGGAAGAATCATCGGGATGATGGAAGCTGGGTGGCCAGCTCGGCGAGTAGCTCGTCAAGTAGGCCGTTCTGATTTTACTGTGAGGAGGTGTAGGGACCAGTGGACAGAAGAGACGTCATTTACACGGCGACCAGGCTAAGGATGCCCTCGACAGACCAGTCGTCGAGAAGACCGCCACATCATACGAAACCCAAGCGTAGAGCCAACTGCCTCATTGGCCGCTATCCAGACACAGGCAGCACCTTCACTACGGGCCCCTGTGTCTTCCCAAACCATCGCAAGGCACCTGGCTGAAGGACATCTGGTATCGCGGGGCCCATTACGTGTGCTGCCAATGACACCCACCGACGCCTCCGTTTAGAGTAGTGTGGCGCATGACGGCATTGGACTGCAACGGAATGGAACTAGGTCGTCTTCAGTGACGAATCTAGATTCAATTTGAGCAGTGATGACAATCGTGTTCGTGTGTGGAGGCCCCGTGGTGAACGCCTCAATCCTGCCTTCGCTTTACAGCGACATACCACTCCCACAGATGGTGTGATGGTATGAGGTGCCATTGCTTACGATACACGGTCACCCCTAATATTGATCCATGGTACAATGACTGCCCAGTGGTATGTACATGACATCCTTCAGCCACATGTGATGCCACTTATGGCAGGGCTCCCAGAAGTCACTTTTCAACAAGACAATGCTCGGCCACACACAGCAAGGATGTCACAAGACTGCCTCCGTCACATTACCACCCTTCCCTGGCCTGCTTGATCCCCAGATTTGTCACCAATTGAGCATATCTGGGATCATTTGGGACGGCAAGTTGGACACCTTACGAGCTTGGTCGAACTAGAGGAGCGTGCAACTGTGGAACGAGATGTCTCAGGACATCATACGGAACTTGTATGCCACAATGCCAACTCGTATCGCATCGTGCATTCGCGCTAGAGGGGGTCCAACAGAGTACTAAAACTTACGTTCATTTGTTCTTTTTCTGCAATAAATGATCCTTTTTCTTTGATTTTCTAATCATTTACTTATATCAAAGTTGTACTTACATGTGTAAAATTTCGTTTCATTTTGACGACTTTTTCTTGGTGAATTTTTATGGCAATGAGTGTAAAATTAACGTCACACTGGAGCAACACAACGGGCTATTACTTGTCCATCAGGATCTGGTTAGTTTTGCTAAGGTGTTGAGTTACCGAGGCAACCACCAGGCGAATGAAGCACGACTTTATTTGATGCTTCAATGTCATTTAAAGTACTAAATTACTAAAACATTGAACACTAGGAGACTTCAACTTTGATTCAGCAAAAGTTGAACTGCAAAGTTTAATATTTAAGCCAACTCCGCTAAAATTGATTTATTATACTTTTTGGAAACTACGGATACCTTTGTGAGACTACTAATTATGAGTTAACCCTCGGTGAATCACTGATTGAACATCCCATTAATCTCTTTAAATTTATCTTTCCCGATTCTCTGGAGATTTAAAATAATTTCAGCTCCTCTTGTTTCATTTTTTCTTGCGGGCTCGAATTCATATTCTTAATAAGAATTTGAGAGCATTTTATCCTAAATAACTCTTGTATATTGCAGAAGGGAGAATTTATTCCAAAAATATAACTCCGGCACTAGAAAAAAAAAATTACGGTTGGAGGTATATCGAGAATGATTGTCCTGAAAAAGCATAGGACCCGTACATGCTTCCATTATAGATATGACATCAAAAGGGATGAAACACGTCGGTACTGCAGATAGTTTGAGAGTATTTTGAAAGTTATTATAGAAAAGATGTGCAAATGGTGTGAATTATCGAGCTCTAAATATTATAAAATACCACTTCTAAAACCCTATACCCATTCCTAAATTCTTTAAATTTATTATACCGGGTGAAATCAAATATAGCTTCAATGCCATAAATCGACAAATTTTACAGTATATTTGAAAAAGCTTCAGCTGTCTGATTTTGTAGAAACGAAATATATTGGATAGATTTGAGTGCTACTATATTTGTTTCCAGATTCGGGATTAAAAATTAAATAAGTTTGCTGGAGTTTAAACCCACCTTAGCAGTTTTCTAATCTTAAAGTGTTTTAGATAACCCCTAACTTAAAATTTTATGCTATACTGTCTTATTTTTTTAAAATCTCTAATTCGTTCAAGGACAGATTTTAATAAACGTTATAGTAAAGTCAAGAAATTTCAAGAATTTTCTAAATTTGTGTGAAGAAAAAAAGAAATGTATTTATATATTACGTTCAGTAAGCATAGTTAAATTGTGTTTTTACAGTTTTTAAACTGTAGCTTTTTTTTAAACTCTCTCTCTCTCTCTCTCTCTCTCTATATATATATATATATATATGTACATGTTTTATATTAATTACAGAAACGTTTGAAATTTACGAGAAACTACAACTTAATATATGTAATAGCTTTAATTTCATTCAATTAAAAACCTTCTTATGAAATCAAATGCCTAAATTTAAAATTTGTTATTTAATTTAAAGCATTATTATTTATCTGAAAATAATTTAGCTTATAATGAAGATTTTTCTAAGATGTCATTATTTAGAGCGTATAGAAAAATAGAGTTTATGCTACATAAAATAAAAATAGTAATATGCTGGAAATGTTATTTTATTAGTAATTGTGAAAAGTATTTGCGAATCAGGTAGTTTTCGAAGCACTCATATAGGTTATCAAGTAAAAATGTTATTTGAATTCCATGATACATTTTAGAGTTTGCAGTTTTACATATTGAGGCAGTACTAATTCTCCTAAGTTATGTGCAATTTCACCTGTGTGCCATTTCATCTATGTTGTGCGCCATTTTCACTCAAGTTGTATGCCATTTTACCTGTTGTGCGCCATTTTCATCTAAGTTTTGTGCCATTTTCTTTCTTTTAGTGTGATGTAGGGATGCTTGGTTTTCTTTGCTTCTAAATACTTTTTTCAAAATGACAGCACAATTTTAAATGCCAGATAGTTTGCAGATATTCTCCATTAAGCTTTAATTTCATACAGATGGAAATAAATAACGAGCTGAACTTTTTACTTTCAGTTTATTGGTTTTAAGAACCCTTTTTGCTGGAATAATGAAGCGCAAAGACATGGAGCCTTGGAGAAAGTTCATAAGTGTAACGATATACTCTAGCTTTTCTTCTTATATTTTTCAAAATAAAGTGCAATTGATGGGAAACAATTCAAATAATTCTGGAGTATCGTGCGTGTTCTTAAATGAGGGTAGAATATTACAAATGAGACAAAATTATTTTTTCATTCGAAGCTAGTTCTTATTCGTCGTATCCCTGAAACACTGTTTTTTGAAAATGATTAAGTTAATGAAGCATTTTATATTGAGAAACGTCTTACCATGTTAAACATAAAAAGTTCTTGGTTTTTGTAGAGTATCAAAGTTTAAAAGAACATAATATGACTTCTGTTCTAATCATAAGCTAACATATATTGCAAAAAATGCATAAATTTTGTAAAATGTCATTTATTGATCCATTTGTGGATCTTTGTGAAAAAACCGTTAGTGAGAAGCATTGATATTGTAATAGAGATTTACTTCATATGGTATCATTTTATAAAATAGTTCTTATTACTAAGGTTATGAAATTAGTAAAGTTATTCAAACTTAAATAAAAACTACTTTGCTGCTCTATTCTTAAGGAAACGTTTGACTCGTAAATTAACAATTTTCTCTTAAATAGTTTTTATTCAACTTCATAGTAAGGATACGTGTAAGTAGTTTGCTATCCATGAATTTTGATGCACGCTTGGAATCGCTATTTAGCTATTCATGGGGATCACCTACTACCTAATAGCCAGTTAATTTTAGCATAGTGTCTGGAACATAATGTTTCCAAAATATATTATTGTATCATCAGGTGTGTATACAAAATTAATGGTAAGACAATCTAGTTCTACTATATAGATTTAAGAATCTATATATATAATTCTCTTACGTGGCACGCAAAAAAGACGTTATTTGTAATCGCGTTTTGGCAACACTGTACGATTGTTTGTTTATCGCGAAGTCTCGCGCATCGATTGAATTTATAGCGTTATCGGATGAAATTTTATTGAAAAAAAAAAGGAAATTTTAATGAGCTGTTGCAAAAGAAAGCGGAGGATCTTTTCAGGGCCATTTAAAAAACGGTCCTTTTCAGGGCCAACAATTATAGTTCAACAAGACGCTTGCACTACAACTTTCGACAACAAACTCAATGAAAAAGTGTGGGTCGTTTGAGTGCTGGGAAAATGTACACACAAACAACATGCTGGGAATTCAATTTCCAAAGCAACGCTCACATTTCGAGTCAAAATTTGCACAAAGTTTTCATTTGAATTCTGATTTTAGAGATACTGTATATATTTTTTCTGTAATACAGCAAATTTAGATTTGCAAAGCATTTTTTTGGTAACATATTTTGTAAACAATCCCTTCTGCTAGGACACATGTCTTCATTGAGGCGAGCGAAGCGAGCATAGTTTCGCGCAGCGAACCAATGAGGATTGCAAAGCAATCCTCCGGGGGTTGGCGAGCGTTAGCGACCAGGGGGCAGGCCCCCTAGTAGAAAATAATTCTCCAATTGTCAGAGATATTCTTTAAATTAGGTATAATCAATGTAGTCACATGTTTTTCCTTTAAATATTTCTTATATTTTCAAAATGATACTCTATTACGACTTAACGACTTAAACAAGTATCAATCTGATTCATTACTGTCAGATTGTGTCATTTGAACAGATATGACTGCATAGAAATCCCCGAAGCTATATAACACACCATTTAATTCGTCATTCATTTATAGATCGAGTTCTCATTTATTAACTTACAAATATTGATTTGTCGTTATTGCATTCCTGACTGAAACCCTGTGACCTTGCCCTTAAATTTGCTGATTGTTCCGTGTTATCAAGCTGTGCTTATCGTTTTTCACATACTTTGATGTCTTCTTTGATTTTACTTCCATAAAGCAACGCGCATTCGCTATTCACCTTAATTCTGATCGGTTACATTATGTAAATGAATCTTATGTTTGTAATATTTAACTACAATGTCTACTTAGTTTAAGTGTTTAATGAATATGATAGTAAACAATTTTCAGATAACTGTAAGAAGTTGAATTTACCTCGCACTGAAGCGTAACAACGAGCTATAGACGACAGTCCGGGATTAATTACAAAGTGAAAGATTCAAAGATAATGTATTTAAATTTTAAACCACGGTCAGATGAAAGGAATTTTCAGAAAACAAATAGAAATAAACCTATTTGTGATACTTGATTTAAATTTAACTCTTATATTTGAACCACTGCTGAAGACTTCAAGTTTGAAATAGTAATACATATGCTTTTTTACTGAACTGTGGCATTCGGCACTAATACTGTATTCTACAGATTCGTCCTTTATCAGCTTACCATTATACATCATATAAAGCTGCCGGAAGTCATTCAAAATACCATGGAAAGACACACCAGCTTGCTTCAACGTTGCTCCCATATAGCGCGATCATAATCATTCAGGCACTTCATGTTAGTACTATATCCGATAGCTAGGAAACCAGAGAAATTCGTAGTCCAATATGCTGAAGTTTGTCCTACTGCTATCTTTCTAGGTTCTTGTCACCTGTGAAATACTTGGTGAATTTAATCCAGCTGATGTGAATTGTGAAGTTGTGATTACTGCAGCTAACCACACTGCCAAGACGTTGTCAATACGATTTTAATCGCCATTCCAATACAAGCTCGGGAATAAACCTTGCGTGCAAGTCATGGAAGTAGGTGCAAGTCATGGAAGTAGGAAAGATAATGGAAGTGCCTTTACTTTGAACTGTTGAAGCCAAAACCATAACCGCGCCTCCATCTTGGTGCTTTAAAACATTATGCTCGCGCATGTTAATCAACGTGGTTATACCGTTTTTGAACTTCCATAGTTTTTTATTGACGATTTTAACCAAATAATTAGCACCATTTCCTTGGTTTTGATTTGAATATGACTTCTTGTGTCGCCTACGGGAGTACAAACCGAAAGACAAAGAAGATCCGTGGAATATCGTTTTATAGGTAAGTTTAATTTGATGTATCTTTAGGCTGATAGCTTTTTGACCTGTAACTTCTAAGTGTCCAAGCAGAATAGTATTCAAAATTAGACGTATTTATAAACATTTAAAGAATTATTTTGAAAAGTTGACTGATTTAAATCAGTCCTCAATTTATCAAGCATGTTTATTTTTATAATCAAAGTAAGTAATTGTAAAGAAATTTGATTTAGTGGGGTTTTATATTGAATTAGTTTATGTGTATAAATTTTTGTTTTAATAGTCAAGATAAACAGTAAAACCTGTAATACAGTTGGGATTTGGAAAAAATATGATTAGACAGGTTTATCATTAGACAGGATCAATATACACAGGTTTCAATGTATCTATCAATTTATTGTACCAAACTAAAATAATTTTCATTTCAGGTTTCATAAAAACCCATAACGTAGAGATGCATGGATAAGCAGTGCAGAATCATAACGCGGTGCATATTAAGAAGTAAAATACCACAAGAAAATAAATATTTAGAATAGATGATTGGGCCAAAAGTGTGTGTATTTCAATGTATGCAAGAAATCAATAAAATGAATTTCAATGCCTTATTGTGGAAACCAATTTGGATACAATTTATAAAAACTAGATTGAGGGATACAAATTATCACTAGACTATTAGGCACAAGAGGACAGAAGCTATGTGTGGGATCAGCTAATATAAATTAAAACATTACTGAGAAATGGTATTTGTAGAGTATCTATGATTTTACTAATCATTTTTACCAATTACCATTTTTACAAAATTATTTAAAAGCTGTTTTAAAACATTTTGCATGCTAATGATAAACAAAAACAAAAAAAAAAATAGCATTGATAGTTTTTTGTTTCTTTATTGTAATTATATTATAACATATTCAATCACAAAATTTAAAAGCAAACGGGAAAAAGGTAGTAAATTCTTTTTATATATCATACTTAAACTATTATTTAAAAAACAAAATGTTGCCAAAATTAGAAAAATTTCTTTTATTTAGCATCGTTCAGTAGCAAAATGAATGAACACATCTTAATATGAAACAAATGCGCCTTATAAAGTTTTTAACAGCGCATGCGCGGCAGCCATCTTGGTGCCTTAAAACCATGGAAATATCGGCTTCAGTTAAACCGTTAGCGAAACATTGTTATGGCACTTCCTTATCTTTCCCACTTCCATGGTGCAAGTACGCTAAAAATGTATCAATGTTGGAATTGAATATGACTATGCGACTTAATTTAAATTTCTAAACTCGAGTTAGATTTCATAAAATATACAAACACGACCTGACACAAATTTCTAATCTCACTTGGAGTAAATTATTGGTGCAGTTTTCAATTTCACTTTTAGGTACCTAGTTAAAACCATTTACTTTAACCACCAGTAAACAAAAATCTTGTGCAATATTAAGAAAACGTTTGTTGCATTTTTTACCATATATTTCATACTTTTATAACGTTTAATGTTTTTATATTTTCCATTTATCTGAAAACTTTTATTAAATTATTTATCCAAATTCTTTGATAGATGTAATTTATAAATATTTCATCAGCACACAGATAATTTTGTGTCACCTGCTTTGTTTTAAAACTAATTATTTTAAAACGTCTCTAAAATCTTTTAGGTGACAAAAAAGGAATTAACAGAACCATTTATGTCACATTTATAAGATTTATTGTATTTGGAAAGAAAAATATTTCAAACGTGAAATAATCGTTCATACCCCAAATTAAAAAATATGAAAAGAAAATATAATAACTAATCTTTCAAATTATGTGGGAAAGAAGAGAGTAAATCTAAAAATAAAAAATAAAAATGAAATACCTTTTTTATATTTCCAATCTTACTCTATTATGGTTATAAATTTGTTGGCTGTCAAATACTAAAAGCCAGAATAGAGAATTAATCACAGTATGAAAAAAGTTATGTGCTATTGTTGATTAATTGTATCGTCACACAAACAAGTATGGATTGAACAATTAAATCTGGTTTTATAATATGACTGGAGGGAGAGACTTTGAAAAATTATTGATGGACTTCTCATTCTTATCTATTAAAACTAATGAATCATCTGCAGAAAGGTTCATCATCTGCTGATAGATGAATAATCATTTTTCGATATACAGATTTCTACAACCAATTCCTATTTTGATACAATCGTTCGTTTTTATTGTGTATGGAATTAAAAATACTTTCAGAAATAAGCATAAAACTGAACTCATCAGTTTACCTGTATTGCGTTCAAGTATTAGCAGTTGATGACCCACCACCCTCAACCATTCATGTATTTATTAAAAACATTTAACTCCTAAAATTATTCTTAGGAAGTGAAGCTATCTTGTATGAGCAACGGACTATCAACAGGAGGGTTGCGAATTCGAATCCAGCCCCAAACCATAGTGTACAAAGGAGGCTGGTGCACGTTAAGTCTGCTGTGGCCTCGAACGTAGTCACGTTGGCGTGGTGTGGAAGTTTGGAGAGTAGGGTGCCAACTTAGGTGTTGACTAGTCATCTGACTGTGGTCCAAAATTGTGTGGCATTGTCCACGGATTTTTTCCTTCGAGGATTGATCCCGGACAGTCATCAATAGCCTGTTGAGTTGCTTCAATACGACGTTAATTAAGAATACCTACCTACTCTTAGGAAGAAAATGGTAAAAGAACACTCAACCCTTCTGGTGGTTGTCACACACACACACACACGCACGCACGCACGCGCACACACACACACATATACAGGGTGGTCCCGAATTCATGGTACAAACTTTAATGGTAGGTACAGGACATTGTAACAATGATTTATTGTATAGGAATGTATAGTCGCAAGTGCCGCGGTGAGGCGTAAACAGGGGAAATAAAAGGAAAGAGAAATGGAGTGATCGGTTGGTATCATTGCCGGTAGAGGGCAGTAGATGTCTAGCCGCTGTTGAACATGATGCATCGCAGTAGGGAAAAGCGCCATTCACAATTGTGCTGCCGTAGACGATGGGTGACTTTACGTATGCAGAAAAAGCAGACATGCATTACATGTACGGCCGTGCAAATGGTAACGGCAGAGCTGCGTTACGAATGTATCGCGCGGAGTATCCTGATCGACGAATGCCGGATCATAGAATTTTTCAACGGTTACATCGTCAACTTTGTGAAACAGGTGCGTTCGACGTCAACAGACATGGCGCTGGTCGAGTAAGAGCTGTACGCACTCCAAGGCTGGAAGAAAGCATCTTGAACATTGTGGCTGATAGACCCGAGTCAAGCACAAGAACTGTTGCGCGTGACGTAGGTGTGAGTCATCAGACTGTATGCAGAGTGTTAAACGAAAATCGCTTACACCCCCTTCCATTTTCAGAAAGTACAAGCATTGAATCCGGCAGATTATACTCGCCGCGTGAACTTCTGCCTGTGGGTGATGCAGCAATGTGCGTTGCAGCCGGATTTCGTAGATTATGTGCTATTTACAGATGAAGCGACATTTTCACGCGAGGGTGTCTTTAATGCGCACAATTCCCATGTGTGGGCAACCGATAATCCACATGCAACGCGTCGACATGCGTTTCAACAACGTTTCAGTATTAATGTGTGGGCTGGTATTGTGAACGACTTTTTGATTGGCCCATACTTACTACCCACGCGGCTCACTGGCGGAAGCTATCTTATTTTTCTGAAAGAAGTGTTACCACAACTGCTGCATGATGTTCCGATCGCCATTCGTAACCGCATGTGGTTTCAGCACGATGGGGCGCCAGCACACTTCAGCATTGATGTACGGAATTACCTGAATGCCACGTTTGGTACTCGATGGATTGGGCGTGGTGGACCAGTCCCTTGGCCACCCCGATCTCCCGATTTATCGAGCCTCGATTACTTTTTATGGGGACATCTAAAGCATCTTGTTTATGAGACTCCAGTTGACTCAGATGAGGATCTCGTCGCTCGCTTATCTGTAGCTGCTGCAGGTGTGCGTGAAATACCAGGCATCTTTGAACGTGTACGCCAATCGCTCCACCGACGCTGTCAAGCATGTATCGATACTGGTGGACGCAATTTTGAACAATTACTGTAAACATGACACTTGTCAACAACGCTTTCAATAAAATCTTTGTTTTTCCTTTCGGCCGTTATTTCCCCTGTTTTCGCCTCACCGCGTCACTTGCGACTATACATTCCTATACAATAAATCATTGTTACAATGTCCTGTACCTACCATTAAAGTTTGTACCATGAATTCGGGACCACCCTGTATATAATTTCAAGAACACAAGAATTTCCAAAAAAAAAATTTTCGACAAAAGTCTTAAAAAATGATAAAGAAATGAAGAAATGTTGGTGGATCAGGGCGTCATCAGGGAGGAGCCTGACCCAAACAACATAAAATGGTGTTTTCTACATATGAGCAGCATTAGGCTGAAAAAATTGCTCATACACTCCCCCAAACACCACCAAAAAGCAAGTAAAACAAAAAAAAATACCAAAACAGAGCATGAACAAAACGAAATGAAACCCGAAGCCGCAGCCGGGAGATCAACAACAACAAGCCTAAAAATTACCATCAAATGCCATCAATTACGCAATCTAACTTATATGCTAACACCATACTTCCGATGCAACGCGTCCATAAAAAAGTTATGTTACTGTTATTTTGTATATTTTATGTTATTATATATATATATATAATAGGGATGTAATTGAGTGCAACAATATATTCAATAATAATTCAATAACAGTATATAGTAGTATATATACCATAAACCAATATATTCAATTCATTCATAAGGAATACAATAATTTTGTATTCCTTATTGCATTAAGGTTTCGTGGCACTGCAAAAGTGTCTATATCCATTTTCGGTTGAAAATGAGATGAACGGTGTTTCAACAGCTGTACATCTCAACGCTTATACTGGTAAATTGTTGAAGAGGGGGTATTATTATTAGTTGGTAAAAATAATTCAAAAAAGTTTTATATCTATTACCACTTAATTTATTTTCAACAGTTTTTCCGTAAATACTGGAAAATTACTAAGAGTGGATATGGACCCTATCGCAGTGGCACGCCTTATATATCAAAGTGACAATAATTTAAATAATTTCAAAGTTATTCTGTAGTATTCTTAAGTATTTCCTGGTTCAAATGTATTCTTTTTTAAACATGAAATTAGAATATATCTGTCGATGACATTTAATTCATGTTTGAAATTAATTAAAAAATTTATTGTTATCAGGTTGTTGCTGGAATGAATTACGACCTGACAATAATTATTGGACTCGTCAATTGCTAAAATATTGAAGTTCCATACGAACATGCTAAAGACTGCGACCTTCAAGATTGCGTGGTAGGTGAAGGAAAGGTAATTCCCAAGCACGATGGGAAAACTCAATGCAATTTGAATTGAAAATATTAATTACATTTCTTTAAAGGTGCCTAAGAATACAAACAGAAATTGATTCAATGTTAAAAATCTGTAGGTTTTTTTAAATTAACTCTTTCTTCAAGAATTCTTATGAAGACCCCCGTAATTTATTTTTAAAAGTAAAGCTTCCATCTTCTTCACATACGTACATTAAAAATTCATATTCTCGTATCTATCTTATACACATTTCTTGAAGTTGACATTACATAAGGAACTGCATGGGTCTTTAACTGCTGAATTTTCAAATACGATTTGAACAAGTTTAAATTTTGATGTCTGTAGTTCAGTATTTCTATTTAGAAATATACCATTCATTTCCCTATATCGGAATTCGATTCTTGAAATTAATCATATTAAAGCACGTTTAAAATAGAAACATTAAAAATTTACGTTCCATAGGTACTTTATGTTGGAATTAGAGAATTCAATATTTTCTTTGAGTTTGAGATTTGACATTTTAAGGAAAAAACAATTGTGACGGAAGACTTTTTAGAGTGATTTTATGTATCAATCTGATTGACAGTTCTGAAAAAAGTTTCTTTGGTACCGTACACACTGATTTATTTAGAGATTATTTCTTATTTTATTTATTTTAACCAAAACTACAGTGTGGAACAAGTCAAATTTAAAAAATTTGAAGCTTATAAGAAAATATTTCTCAAATTCTTCAGTGTGGAGCACTTCAAATTTCATTTTTAGCTTATTCTGCCTCTAGTTCTGTTTACAGCTAAATCTTTGACTGGTAAATATTTCTAACCCAAACTGCATAAAATTGTTTCTGTGTTATGAAAAAATTTGATTGCACCAATTTACAAAGATATTAACGAGTTCCTTTTTCTCAGGCTGTTAGAATAAGCCCAATTGCATTGTTGCGGCTTTTGGTGTTAACTCTAATGGGCGTTGACCGATCAATATCATTAACCTAATCCGGTATTACTTCTGGTCAAGCTATGCTGTCGATGTAGACTTGATGACAGTGCTAATAAACTCAGCTCTGTAAAAATGTTATTCAATTCTAAGTAACAAATACGTCTGTTATCGAAGTTTCAAATTATGAACATAAAAATGCACACACTGCTACATTTATGTGGAATAAATTATGCACAGTCACGGAAAAAAACCGAAACACCTCCTTTATTTTGAGCACTATTCATACTAGAGAAAATACAAAAGTATTATTTAATAGGCAATAACGTCCTCCACTAATTCCAATCCAAAAAAGTGCGTAAAGAGACGTCTTCATATAAAATTTTGCAAAAACGACGAAATTGCTAGTGGAAACACCATGTTATGATGCCATAACCAGATTCTACATCGTTAAATTGGTTTAAATATGAAAGTTCACGACTTTACTACCTTTATATCCCGAGATATTCAATCCTAAAATTCGTGTCAGTTTTAGAGATCATCTCCACATAAAACATTGCTATTCATAGAACGAGATTAATTGTAGATATCATTACCCAAATTTCAAATTTGAACACTATTTAAAACGTGGGTTTAGCGATCCGAGAATTTTTATATTTATTACGCAAGTGTAAGCAATTTGAGCGTTACATATTATACTCTACAAATGCAAAGGACCCGAGAATCATTATACTATTTTTGTCGGATGCTTTTTAAACATTTGGTTGCCCTCTAAAATCGCAAAATGAGGAAAGTTTAATGTAGCTCAAAATGTAATCAATCATCGGAATGAGCTGAAATTTCGCATGGACATACTATAAGTCCTTCTAAATCGATTCTCATAAAAATATCATAAGGTTCCTATTCATAATTTTTTCAGACATTAATTTATTAATTACTTGCAGAAATATCTGGCTCTGCTCGGGTTGAATTAATAATATGTTGATTAAAAAGTCATCACAATTATTTTTCATGAACAAATATTAGTATTATTTAAATGTACGGAAAAAAATGTTCTATCCATTTTTACATTTTCCAACCCTTCTTTAATTTACTTTGGACGCAAATATGAATACATGTTGTATCCATCCATATAATCTATTTCATATTCGTTGCACTTCTGCTGAAAGTTTTATTTTCTAAAGTGACTACTACAGAAGTTGATTTTGAGTTTTCCAGTGACTGCGAATATTTCCGGGCATTAATTTTAGTTCAAATGGCGAATTTTGGCGGATAGTCTTGCACTTAGTTTTCCTATGAATGTTTTACTTGTGCCATTACTGCACCTAGCATGCGATATTTTCGAATTTCATCATCAATGTGAGAGGATGGTAAGTTAAATTGTTACTGCATTCGTGACTTATTTAGTTTGAAGCAGACGCAATTTTTCTTGAAAATTCCATTCAGCAAATAGAATAACGGAACTTCTTTTAAACATATAAAGCAAAGTTGAGGCGTTTGTCTGTTCTCTATAGAAATCTACACCGTTTGAACGATCCACACATTTGGTACACTTATATTTTAGAACCATGTGGATATAATATGCTACATATTAACCCGCGTTCTATTTGTCCCCAAGGGGACTAAAAGTTTACGGCGTTCGTGACTAATTTAGTTTGAAGCAAACGTACTTTTTCCTGAAAATTTCAATCAGTGGCATGTGGAATAACGGAGTTTGTGATAGAAATAATTATCAGGTAGACAAATCAAACTAAATCTGTTACAATATTTTAATAAACAGAAGGTTGAAGGTCAACGAATGATTCATATGACAACATAACAGCAATATACAGAGTAAGCAACTTCGACTTTCTGTCACTTAAGACAAAAAATTTCAATATTTCAAAATTACTAACTGTAATATTATTTCAATATCAACAAAGTCGTGTTTAAAAATCCCTTTTCTCCAACACACTTGCAGTTTTAAATCGAACCCTTATGGTACTTTTTTAATTCAGAAATTCGGTTCTTAAATGCAAAGCAAGTATCTATTTGGAATGATAGATGTAGTTACTTGACTGTGGAGTACAGCTTTCAATAACACCCAATGAAACACGAAAAACAAATGAAATTTAATTGATTTTAATCGTCTTTCAATGAAAAGCGATATCAAAATTTTGAAATATATTTGAACTACACCGCATGACTACCCGTTTTAAATTAACGTAACCCACTGTAATTTACTTATTATTTAAAAATAAGAAATCACGCACTTTAGAATTATTTTAATTTATATATTTCATTTATTTTTTTGATACAGCAATCTACACATTTTTTTTTGTGTTAAACCGAGATTTAAAGTAAATTGGTTGAAATATACATATACCACAAAGGAATTACCCATGTATAGTGATATTTTGCAGGAAATAAATACATTATTAAAATCTAACTTCTGAATAATATATCTGCAATAGGTAATATACCGGAACACATAATGCCAACAGAAACAAAATTCCGATCCTTGAAAGAAATGCAGAATTCTGAAAAAAAATGTTTTAACTTGAAAATTATTTTTTTCCTGAATGTATTCTGAAATAGAACAATTTGGCAAAGGACTTGAACAACATTGATAACGTTAATAATTATTTATTAGCAAAAAGAATACTTATTTATAATAATTGGGAATCCTCAAATATGACCTTAACGTCTAGCTGTAAACTAAAATACCCAAACACAGAATTCTAAATCAAATTAAAAAATTAAACATTAAATTCTGACTTTTCCAGATACCGAGTAGCAAAATTACGCTTTTATGATCAATGAGTTCTTTTGGGCTCTCGTGTTTCATTGCAATTGCAAAATGTAAGTTACGTAAAATTGCATGTATTAAATATTCTCTTTCATCATGAATCAAATATTTAAAAATTATTTACATTCTCGGAAGTAATAAAAAGTCAGTTCAATTATAAATTTTAAAATTTAATTGTTTAAAAAAATTGTTTTTCTATCAACACTGGTAAAGCAATCTGAGCTGCGTTCAGCAATCGTTTAATACTCAAATGTTTGAGTTTATCGTTTAGGCTTTTCGTGTTCCATTTCAAAATTTAAGTAAATGCAAATTTAAATGTTCTAAATAGTCTTTCTTCATCAATCAAATATTTATAAATATTATTTTCATCATGGGAAGAAGTAAAAAGTCAGTTCAAACATGAATATTATAGTTTAATTTGTTTAAAGAAAATTGTTTTTTGATCAACACTGGTAAAACAATCTTAGCTGCGTACAGCAATCGGTTTATACTCAATATTATTTCTATCGCGATTTCAAATTGCTTTTAGCTTAGGCCATAGGTCAATTAGGCCTCTTAGGAGTCGAATTTTTCAAAATCCTTTCTTAATGCACCCCTACGGTATAAGAAGAATCACCCAGCAAAATTTCAGCTTTTTTGGACGTGTAGCTTTTGAGATAAAGTGATGAGTAAGTGAGTGGTATTTGAGTTATATATATATATATATATGGTTTTGTGTGGTGGTTAGGTGGTTTTAGTTTTGGGTTGTTTAACAGTAACATGGTACAAAATATCATCGCTATAGAAATATTATTTGGAAAGGTATGCATAAAAGTCTAAGAAACTGTCTTACAATCAGGTGTTTCAATCTTTCTGTCTACAACTTCGAAAAGGTAAGACCTAATGACATGAAATTTGGTATCTGAAGTTAAATTTTGATATAGATTTGAAATCTTGTATCGAAATATAGGTTTCTATTGAAAATTATGAAGTTGGTGCTCAATTTAATATGAAGAAGGCACCTTATGCACATTTTATGAATTGTTATTTTTAGATGACGTTACTTCCTGTTAAAACGCCATCTTTGCATTTTCTCTGCTGTTACAATTGTCCGAATGAAGTGGTTCGTTTTCCCCCTTAAAGGTACATGTATACCCGTTAAAAAAAAACTACCCGACTCTCCCGATTGCAATTGCACAATTTACATAGCAGAACAAAACGGAAGGTAGCAATCGAATAGGGATGAATGTTTTCTACAAATATCAATACTTAAAATTTGTCAATACCTTAAATTTGTAAGGGTTTGTACCTTAAATTTGTAAGGGCCGTCTTCATTTTAAATTGGGAGCTTGCTCCGATAATTTCAATACGAACGCCCATCTTTTATCACAAGTTTGGATTCTACACACAATTTCAGGCGGATTTGCTGGAAATATAATATTAAACGGCGTAAAATTGACCGAAAAAATCATTAAAAGCCACAGAGGGAGCGTATAAATGTTCGGAGTTCAATCACATGAATATTAATAAATACGTGTAGTAGCCGTCGCAGTCAATGACCCGTTGCAGACGCCTTGGTATGGAGTATATTAAGATGGTGACAAAGTCAGAATCCATTCTGATTGAATCCTAGGATCTGTCGGCAGAAATTTTTCTCTCCACTTTGAGAAGAATCCCCAATAACGATAGTAATCATCGAATTTTGCAAACAGTCTCACTGCGCTACTAATTATGCACGTGACGAGCTGTAATTTGAAATTCCGATGTTTCAGTAACAGTTGAATCGCTTGAAGTTTAAATTTGCCCATGTTTCTATTCATAATTTTTATGAATATTAATTTCATAGTTGATAAAAAATATAAACTTACTTTGATAGTTAAAATGTTAATAGATTGTGTTTGGGTTTTTGGGAAGCAAAGGATGAAAAAACAATTTCTAAGAAAAATGAATGTTTTTAGCTATTACAAACAAAAACGTGAAACACCAATTTAACATTAGGAGTTCTAATTTTCAAACACCTTACAAATCGATGAAAAATCCAATAAAATTGATGAATTTTTTTTTATTTCCGCCTGAAATTGTGTGTAGAATCCAAATTTGTGATAAAAGATGTGGGTTCCTATTGAAGTTATCGGAGCAAGCACCCAATTTAATATGAAAACGGCCTCTTAAACAAATTTTTAATATTGATATGTGTAGAAAACATTAATTCCTATCGATTGCTACCTTCCGTTTTGTACTGCGATGTAAATTGTGCATTTGCGATCGGGTGTGTCGTTTGTTTTTTGACGGGTGTGCATCCTTTATTACATACTCTTGTATTCGTAAGTAAAATATAGTATTTTGTATGTAAAATAAAAGGTTTTTATAGCTATATTCAATACAATTAATACTGAGGAAATTTTAAATTTTTGTTAACGAATTCGTCTATTTTTCGAAATTTGAAATTATATACTTTATTAATTGTGGATTAGAAAATATGCAGTAAACTCTCGATTATCCGCGGAATTAAGTGGCGTGGTAACCGCGGATAGTTTGCAAAATGAGTAAAAGGGACACAAATCAACACGAAAATGTTTTTGAACAATTTTTATTTACAGCGAGAGCGAGAGTAGTGTGAATATACATGAAATTATGTATTAATGAACAGTAGATTTCTGAATTTAAAAGTATGTTTTTTTACTTACTCACAAAACAAAACAGTTAATTTTTTTTTGTGTTAAAACACTTAATTTTTATTTTAGATTGAAGTACTTCAACAACATTTTGTCAGAAAGTTACCTCGGATAAGTCGCAAAATGGTTAATTTGTCAGCGGGTAACCTGGAGTTTACTGTACTTGAAAAGTTTTAGACAAATATGAGGGATTATAAAGTTTGACATTTTTTATTAAGAACTTGGGGTACGACACTGTATTCAAAACAGCTGCAATTGGCTTCTGAATACATCTCTTTTCAGAAAATCCGTCCGAAAGTTTTAACATTACAAAAGAAAAATTTTAATGATATATTAGTCTAATGCTATAAAAATGTTTTAAATAGCAGGTCTTTTATTTTAAATTCTTGAACTCTGGGTGCTATAATAACAAATGCTGAATGAAGGAACTTTCGAACACACAAAAGCAACATGAAAATTTTCTCTTTTGAGTTTGTCAACAATAAAAAAAAATAGTATCTGAATTAAAACATATTATTTTGTGAAACGTGAGGATGTTTCGCTTTATACTTTCCATTACAGCGCCGTTTATGAGCGGTCTTTGCTCTCCGCCCATGCATTGTGTGATGAAAATTGCTTGTTTACATATATATATATATATATATATATATATATATATATATATATATATATATATTTTTTTTTTTTCCTAATGGCGGGCACATTTGACCGAAGTCATTGGCCACTACAAGGCCGAAAGTGATGACCACTTGTGAAGGAAGCACCCAGTGGGAGGACCATCATTGCTCCTAACAATTACTTCGTAATTTTGCACCATGTTCAGATGACGAAGCAACACCTGATCTGGTATACGCTTACAAATATCCATGCCCGAACCCGGATATATATATATATATATATATATATATATATATATATATATATATATATATATATATATATATATATATATATATCAGAGCTCGAAATACCCGGGTGCACAGGTGCACTGTGCACCTGAAAATAAAATTGTGCTCCGAATTTTTTCCCTCCAGGTGCTTGCAGTGCACCTATCGTTAAAAAAAAGCGGGGAAATATATTTTATGTTATTTTGATGTCTGAACAAAATATTAGTATCGACCTCTCTCGCTCTAAAGGAACGTAATTAAAATTCTGAAATGCACACTATGCGAAAACTTTTATCCAGAAAATGCTGTTGCAATGAAAGAAAAATACAAGAAGAAGGATGGACACTAAACCTTTTATGGGTAAAGATCTGCCGAAAACGTAGACGTTTCTGATTGCCCACCAATGTATGATGATGAGTGAATACTTGTAAGTAATAATTTCGCAGATAAAAACAATGTTTAAATATTTTTCTTTACTATCTTACGTAAGTTAAAATTATTTTAGAAAACACAAAAAATTGTTATTTTACAGCAATGTATGGTTTGTTACAATTACAACGTTTCGCTACAACAAAGTGAATTTATCTATTACGTATATGAACTTGTTTATATTTATTGAATTGTAGTTATAATTTATGATATGACAGTTAAATTACAAATTTATAATTTGTTAAAACTATATAGTTTTATTTACAGATATGTTGGTGAGCTGTTATTCAGTTAAACAGCATCCAATCACCAAATATCTAAGTAACAAATAAATCTAAAGCAAAAAAAAAAAAAAAATGCCTCATTCTGCAAAAAAAAAAAAAAAAAAAAAATTGTTTTTACGTACAAAAAAAAATTTAATAAAACATGAAACATTCAAAATATTTTATGCTTTGATAATATTAACTAACCAAATGTTTTGCTTTGAGAATATCACAAATAGGGGAGATATTTTCAGTGTATACAAATGAACCAGACGGAATAGGTAGTAAAATCTAGGAAGATTTTATTTTCACCCAAATGCTCCCGGATGATACTTAAAGAATTTACTTTAAAATGCAGATAATCGCCATTTTGGCAGTGCTTGACATTTAATCTAATTGGTGTTAACTAATCCAACTTTTTCTCCAATTTGGTAGGTATTAAATTAACGTCACAACTGGCTATTGAAGACTTTTTTAATTCGAAATTTACACATTGGCACTTTTACTAGCATAGTACTGAAATTATATTTGAAAAACAAACCAATTGATGTCACGTTCAGAATGCATGCAAGAAACACACGTATAGCCGCAAAAATCCCAAATGCCACATGAATTGAGCTTGGCAAAGTCTCTCTACAATGCTCTACATCTTGCCATAACTCTCTAAAAATGAATGAAAAGCAACAAAAAGTATTAACATAAAATGATTCCACGCAACCATTCCCTGTCATCTTAAAAAATAATCATCTCACATATCTTTTATACAATATTTATTCAATTTTATCTCTGAGGATTTAACATCTTATTCCACTGACGGAACGACAGTAAAAAGACCTGATCAATAATTTCTAGGATTTTCAACGTTAGCTCAAAGTTTTTTATTTCGTACTACAGACCCGAACAAGCTTCCTTATATATATTCTATTCCCATTAATTTTTCATTACGTTTTGTTTGAGCAAGCCAGATGCGTTCTAGATAGAATTATTTATTGCTTCTATTTTCGGTTGCTTTTGACGGAAACACAGCTACATTTGTTTCTGAATGTGAACAATGCACTCAATGGAATGATTTACGCGAATTAAATTTTTTCAATCCTAAAAAGATGGTCTTACTCAAGTATGAGCTTAGCACTTTTGTGAAATATTTATAATGTAGGCAGTTTTTTTTATGAACAACAAGTTTAGGTTGTAATTATTTTTGCTTTTTTACAATTAATTTATCATTTTCAGCCCTCTGTTAAAACTGCAATAACAGAATTTCTCTGTATTTCTCGGTAGTATGAATTTCTATTGCCGCCGCATTGGAGCAACTCAACGGGCTATAGGTGACCTGCATTTATTGGTAATCTGAATTAAAGATATATGTAATTGCTTTTAATGTTGGTAATGGTTGTTAATTTACGACGTACTGGGGCAACACAATGGGTTATTGGAGACGGTTCGGGATCAATCCTAACTGGAAAGATTCGAGGAGAACACCCCGTACATCTTAACATGGGTCAGATGACGTTGTCAACAACCTGAGCTGACACCCCACTCTCCAAACTTCAAATGCACGCCGGTCTTTGACTGGACCTAGCTTCGAACCCGAAACCCTCCGATTGCTAATCCGTTACTCTTCCAACCGGGCAATAATGGCCCACTTTTGATGATGAACTGTACTAAAAAACAGAGTCTCTTGGGTTGATTGAAATTCATATAGAATGTACATGAAAGGAGCATTACACGTCTTTATTAATATTTATAATGTGATTGAACTCCGAACATTTACATGCTCCCTCAATGGTTTTTATGGATTTTCTCGGTCAATTTTACGCCGTTTTTTATTTTTGTGTCATCAAATCCGCCTGAAATTGTGTGTAGAATCCAAATTTGTGATAAAAGATGGGGGTTCGTATTGAAAATATCGGAGAAAGCACCCAATTTAATATGAAGATCCGAGGCCCTTTAGACAAATTTTAAATATTGGTATTTGTAGAAAACATTCACCCCTATCGATTGCTACCTTCTGTGATGTAAATTGCGATCGGGTGAGTCGTTTTTTTAGACGAGTGTACATATATTTTATACATGAAGAATGTAGCTTAATCAAAAACGAAACAAACTATAACGCATCTTTTGACAATGTAGCAAAATAATGAATGTAGAAGGCCAAATAATTCTGTTGATTAACAATGCAAAATTCTAGTATAGGTTCCTAATTCTCTTCTCGAATGATCCCCATATCACATAGAATAAAAATAGCTAACAAACAAAACGCCTGACAGTACGAAAGCTATTCTTGTTATGGTTGACATTTAAAGATTTTTTAAGGGAATGACATATCCAAACATCCATGCGAATTCTCATCCTAAGATTCAAACTCTTGCATGCAGCGGATTTTTGTCTTGCAGCCTGAAGGAATTTCAACCTAAAACAGCTTTTCACGATCGTCTGCCAAGGACACAATATTTCAGATTTATTCCTTCAAGAAATCCAAATATTCTTTTCCCCCTTTAGACACATCAAGCGCGTTCCATTTCGACAAAAGAATGCGGCAGTCTCTTCGGAATGTTCCCGGTGGAATACATTTATCTCCACCATTCATATATTCCGAAAACTGCAGCTCCTTCATTCCTAGTTTCAGCGCCCGGTCGTCTGGTTTCGGAAGGCTAGTTGTTCTGTTCGGAGAGAGAAATTTCTGGTTGGGTTGTGTGCTTTAAAACGCGATTTAATAAAAAGTTATCCCCAGAAATGTCCTTCTTAATTAGTCGTTATTGTTTTGAAGGAAGGTGACGAAGATAGAAAATCCAAAATGGCGGTGTGTAAAATGTGATGTAATAAAAAAATTCTGGTTTCAGAAAAGGCCTTCGTAATGAGTCGTTATTCATTTGATTGAAGGTGGTGGCGATAGAAAATACAACATGGCGTACCAGTTGTCTGGTTTCCGAAGATAGGTTCTGTTCCGATACTAGGTTCTGTTCGCGTTGCTTTCAAACGCGATTTAATAACAAGTTCTCGTCTCAGAAAAGGCCTTCATAATGAGTCGTTATTGTTTTGAAGGAAGGTGACGCAGATAGAAAATACAAAATAGCGATGTGTAAAGTGCGATCTAATAAAAAATTATGATCTCATAAAAGTCATTCGTAATGAGTCGTTATTATTTTGATTAAAGTGGTGGCGATAGAAAATACAACATGGCGTACCAGTCGTCTGGTTTCCGAAGATAAGTTCTGTTCCGACACTAAGTTCTATTCACGTTGCTTTCAAACGCGATTTAAGAAAAAGTTCTCGTCTCAGAAAAGGCCTTCGTAATGAGTCATTATTCATTTGATTGAAGGTGGTGGCGATAGAAAATACAACATGGCGTACCAGTTGTCTGGTTTCCGAAGATAAGTTCTGTTCCGATACTAGGTTCTGTTCGCGTTGCTTTCAAACGCGATTTAATAACAAGTTCTCGTCTCAGAAAAGGCCTTCATAATGAGTCGTTATTGTTTTGAAGGAAGGTGACGCAGATAGAAAATACAAAATAGCGATGTGTAAAGTGCGATCTAATAAAAAATTATGATCTCATAAAAGTCATTCGTAATGAGTCGTTATTATTTTGATTAAAGTGGTGGCGATAGAAAATACAACATGGCGTACCAGTCGTCTGGTTTCCGAAGATAAGTTCTGTTCCGACACTAAGTTCTATTCACGTTGCTTTCAAACGCGATTTAAGAAAAAGTTCTCGTCTCAGAAAAAGCCTTCGTAATGAGTCGTTATTCTTTTGATTGAAGGTGGTGGCGATAGAAAATACAACATGGCGTACCAGTTGTCTGGTTTCCGAAGATAAGTTCTGTTCCGATACTAGGTTCTGTTCGCGTTGCTTTCAAACGCGATTTAATAACAAGTTCTCGTCTCAGAAAAGGCCTTCATAATGAGTCGTTATTGTTTTGAAGGAAGGTGACGCAGATAGAAAATACAAAATAGCGATGTGTAAAGTGCGATCTAATAAAAAATTATGATCTCAGAAAAGTCATTCGTAATGAGTCGTTATTCTTTTGATTAAAGTGGTGGCGATAGAAAATACAACATGGCGTACCAGTCGTCTGGTTTCCGAAGATAAGCTCTGTTCCGACACTAAATTCTGTTCCGACACTAAATTCTGTTCCGACACTAAATTCTGTTCCGACACTAAGTTCTATTCACGTTGCTTTCAAACGCGATTTAAGAAAAAGTTCTCGTCTCAGAAAAGGCCTTCGTAATGGGCCGTTATTCTTTTGATTGAAGGTGGTGGAGATAGAATATACAACATGGCGGTATGTGATACCAGTCGTCTGGTTTCCGAAGATGAGTTCTGTTCCGACACTAAGTTCTGTTCGCGTTGCTTTCAAACGCGATTGAATAAAAAGTTCTCGTCTCAGAAAAGGCCTTCGTAATGAGTCGTTATTGTTTTGAAGGAATGTGGCGGAGATAGAAAATCCAAGAAGGCTGAGCGTAATTGTTCCCAAAATAGCGTTTTCATTATAAAGCAAATGGCATCGGTGGCGGAGTATCCGTTTAATGTCGAAAATTCATTCAATCGTAACTATTTCGAAGTTCGGCTCCGGATGTGATGCTCATAAAATCTTAATTTACGTTCTCGTGAAGTTGCACCTGAGACTGTGTCTTCGAAGTTTAAGTAAAGTTTCCGCATTAGAATTTATTCTAAGATTGATATTTTTTAAATGTTTTGAGCTACAAACTCTCCAAGGAACGATTCGTAAAAAATAATATATCACAGTTTATCTGAAGTTTTGTAGTACCGGTTAAATTGTTGTATTTGTTGTGTAAATCACTGTGACTTTCGATGTTTATGATTCTTTTTGATTTGGGTTTCTCGTCGTGGAAACGGAAAATTGCCGGTAAAAGCTTTTATTGCTTAAAAATCTTTCACTTACAAATCTGTGCTCAGATGGAAAAATGTTACAAGTCACTTTTTTAATTTTTCGTGACAGCAATTTTAAAATTCGAGATTCAACATGTGGTTATGTGGTTTTTAATTTATTACAATTTTTCACCTTTGTTTTCTCATAAACTGAAAGAAAAAAGACTTGCGACATTTTGCCACCTTCTAAACATTAACAAATCAGACTCCAGGATAAGACTTACTCAATTTTTTGGGAAAAGTGAATTATAACATTTTGCCATCTGAGCACAGAAATGTTTATTATTAAAAACACAACGGGGCTATAGTAATAATTAGGATCCGGATTCTTAGTGTTTTACCTATTATAATTTATGCACTCTATTTAAAATCTGTAAACGTATTTTTGGGATTTGGAATGCCCTGATTAAAATATAAAACTCTCTAGCACCTAAAAGTACTTAATTTGGGGTTTACGACCGTTAAAAACCTGAATAGGGTTTAGTACATAAAAACAATCTCAAATGACTTTTGAAACATAAAATATTTTTTGAGACTTTTCGATTTTATGCAAGATGAAGTGACATTAAGATACAGCTTCATTCGAACATCCAAATCTGCAGTTCCATGAATGTATTGCATATAAAAACTACAGAACATGGAATTATACATTAAGACAAAGCTTTAAAAACATTTTAAAAGTCTAAAAAAAACTGTTTTTATCTTTTTAATACTTGGTTTATTTTTCAATAACTCCTGGAAACAGGAAGACTGGAGCTAAAGTCATGTGTTTCGCTATTACGAATGAGGGCGTCATATAAGCAAATGGAGAAATTTGTTCTAGATTGTAATCCTTATTGTTTACTCAGCATCCAATCGAAAAACAATAAAAAGACGAATCTCAAGAATAGGTACGCCCAAACCGTATTTTGTTTGGAATATTCACAAAAATGTCATTCTTAGGTGTTTGAAGGAGCTTGAAAATGTTTAAATATTTAGTTTGTTTCTGTATAAAATAGATGGGTCGAGTTTACTTTCTCCCCCCAAAAGCATTTCTAAATATTATATGAGTCGTTATTTTTGAAAGTGTATAAGTCCATTTTTCATACATCGAGATATTTAAGGATTTGCGTTTAAATTACATTTTAAAATATTGGCAAACGTTACTCAATTCGGATAATGTTTTAACGTTATAAACCTGTCAAATTTTATCATGCAATAATAATTATTAATATTGTTAAAGAAAATAAACTCATTTGTTTTCAAAGTGGACATACCACTTTCAAAAATAACGACTCGTATCTAAATGCTCTCATTGCAAAACCTGAGTTTTTTCAGCGAAATCGCAATTGTAATACATGCTTTGCATTGTGAATGATGTTTAACAAAATTAGATGGTCGGAAAACTTGTCTTTGACCTATTGTTGAGAATGCCATATGGCGTACTTTTCAAATGTTAACTAGCACTTTAAGACAGCAAGTTAAAAAAAATTCCTTTCATTTTCAGATCTATGTGACGAATAGATGTTTTTTTTTTTTGCCACTCTTTGGTTATATAGTGCTTTTTAGGAAGGTTAATTATGTGTGACGCGTAAAGACATTGAGCTTCAATCCAAACAAATAATTTACTAATGGGTACTACTGTTGTTAAGCAACACTATATAAGATAAGTTTTTCATATGGGGTAGATAATTCTTTAAATGTCATTGTAAAAAAATTCTATCAACTTATCGAATAATCGAAAGTGATACCGTTGTTAAGAACTATAATTTCCTAAAAATTTTAGAAACTTATAAAAATCTAAATCATAAGTTTGTAAACCTAATTTAAAATTTTTACCCCTAAAAACGGGACTTAGTAATAACTATAAAAATAAAAATAAAAAAATGTATAAGATATGTCTTAATTTTCAATATCGCCAGACTTTAATTTTACCATTGATTTTTAGAAAGATGAGCCTGGTAAGATGCGGATTAATCAATAGGAGAGCATTCTATTTCCATTATATAAATTTCAAGACCCTAAAATGCATGCACAATATATTTACAAACATACATGCTATCAGAATAGTCATAATTTATTTACGGTGATTGCATTATTCAGAGGTCGTAAAGCAATATTAGCACGTTCCAAGCGAACTGTTATATTTTATGTGATCCCTAAATAGAGTAGATACCGCCAGCATCATTCATTGGTGGTACAAAAGTCGAAATACACAAATTGAATATACGAATTCTCTACAAGAGAACTTCGTAAAGAGAAACTTAGTTTACTTTCGCAGCGATTCAGACCGACACAAAAGCTTTATAGTATATTATACATTTAATATACTAGGGGGCTCCACCCCCTGCTCGCAAACATTCGCCAGCCCCCGATGATTGCTACGCCCAATCATACACTCTATAACAAAAAAAAATCGACGCACCAAGCAGGAATCATCCGATTGCTTTGAAATTTCGTATGCAAATGATTAAAATTTGGTGTCCAATGAATGAATAGTGCGATCTCCAGCGCATCGAAACTGCGCATCCAGCAGAAGTTGTTCTTGAACTGTTGATAAAAATTTCTGCTGCATTGCGATTTAGGATACTTTTCAACGACTGAAAAAATGCCTCGCCGCAGGATTCGAGCTCATTACGAGCAACTTTCAGAGTTTGAAAAAGGTCGTATCATTGGATTGAAAGAGGCAGGTTGGGCAAATCGGAGAATCGTTCCTCATGTGAGTCGAAGCGATGCGGCGATTAAAAGATGCTGGCAAGAGTGGGTGGACAATGGCAGATTTCAGCGTCATGATGGTAGCGGTCGACGTAGGGCCACAACAGATCACAAGGACAGAGTGACTGTCAGATCAGCTGTCACAGCACCTGATTCATCGCTATCAACCATCAGTCGTGCGACCCACACACGAGTGTCCACCATGACCATTCACAGACGGCTGAGAGAGCGAAATCTACCCTCGTACCGACCGTTACGCGACCTGCCACTCACGCCTACACACTGTCGAGCCAGATTACAGTGGTGCTTGGCTCGATCAGGCTGGAATGATGCTGACTGGAGACGTATAGTCTTTAGCGACGAATCTCGCTTCCAACTGTGTTCTGACGATCATCGAAGACAAGCCAGGGCAGCGTGCCGATCCTGCTTTCACTATTGCTCGTCACACGGGCCCTCAACAAAGAGTTATGGTCTGGGGTGCCATTTCCCTTGATAGCCGGACCCTTTGGTCGTCATTAGAGGTACACTTACAGCACAGGGAATGTTGATGACGTAGTCCGACAATTGCAACAAATTTGGCAAGAAATATCGCAGAAGACCATCCGGGAGCTTTATCGGTCTATGCCACGCCGTGTGGCAGCTTGCATCCAGGCTAGAGGCGGGTCAACACCTTATTGAGCTCGTTACTGTAACTCTGAAATAAATCATTCAATTGTTCTGAAATTTTAATCATTTTCTATTCTGCACATAATTTTCCTATCCACCAATTTTTGTCTCCATCGGACAACTCCTTCTTGGTGCGTCGACTTTTTTGTTATAGAGTGTATTTAGTTCGTTTTGCGAACTATACTTTTAAACAATGAGGGGAAGGGGATTGCTTCACAATCCATCCCCATATGGATCGCTGCTGGTTTGATCCCGGACCTCTAGTACGACGTTAATTGAAGGTTCCCTTCCTTTCCGATATTTCTCGCATGCGCCCGAGTATTGAAAAATTGCCTACTTTTTCTGCGAGATCCGTATAGAAACCGACCCCCTTACTTTAGCTTTAGAAAACGTTCCAAAAATTCTCGGTTCATACACGGAAATATAGTGTATATAAAAACAAAATGTTTTTAAAAATGTCAAGAACAAAACATCTCATTTCCACATAAAAAAAAAGAAAATATTTTAGCATAATATATTGTTAAAATTTAGAGGAAATCTCATCATAATTTTAATGTTTTAGCTGATCCGTGTTGTTTGTTGTAATAGTGCTTTTTAATTTTTTCATATTCGACTGTAGCTATGGAAACGGCGACCGAATTGGCCGGTTCTTCTGTAAACATTGCAAACTTTCTAGCCCGTACTCTCAAATTTTATGAATGAATTAATTAAAAAATAGAACTGGTGTTCATCGTCTGCGAGTGCTCCAAATTAATTAGCCCGTTGAACCGCAAGACTCACTATCACGTGACGCTATCTACCAATCGCAAAGCGAATAAACCTGAAAAAGACCGATAATTTTTTTTTTATAATAGATAGATAGATAAATTTAGGTTAGAAGATGTTTTTGTAATAATATTTATAAAAATAGCTGAACATATATATATATATAAATCGATTTCTCAAGCGGAAATTATTATCATGTTGCTTGTACAGATATAGATCGATTGATGCAATAATTTAGTATTGATCAAGATGTTTTGAAGCGAAGACTGCTTTTTGTTCATTTGGATTTGAGTTTCAAAGTAGTCACGATTCATGTTGTCTTCGTAGTAGCAACTTTGTAGCAACACCTTATATTTTATTCATGTAAGGTCTGCAATACATATAAAACAGTTCGAGTTTGTCAGGATTATGATTAAAGCCTTAAAATACAAAATGCCACTACAGGCAGGAGAGATCTTAAGTGATTGCTTTGCTGCTTAGAATTCATGTGGGGTTCACCAAATTCTGATGCTTCTATTGTGTATGGAACGGGAGCTTTTCAGAAAACAGAGAGTATGGTCTGGTGAAAATCACTGGATTCTAGGGTTAGAAAATACAGCCAGAGGAACTCAACTACATTTCGCCGGTGAAATAAATAAGTTTAGTATTATAAAACAAGCTAAAGTGAAGTTATTCAAAACGTTGAGTGGACATCAGACGAAGGCTGTTGGGGAATCTGGTTAGCAACTACTGATGAGTCAAATTCCAACCGATATCCCAAAATACTTTCAAACATATTATCTATTGATGACAGGCTACTATCATTAGAACGCACACACACACATTTAAACAAAATCGTAATAAATTAAACTGAATCCTCTCCGCTTTGCTACCCTTATACAATTATGAAGGCCGATCATCTAAGAGACTGAAAAGTTATAGCGTCGACAAAAGTGTGAAACCACTAAGTCAAAAAAATAATATTTAAGTATACTATTTAGTTGAAAAAACTAAAAATTTACTAAACAGATGCCGATGATTTTGTTGCGCATGTTTTTGGAACAACCAGAAATCATCACGTTATTTCAACTTACATGGTTTCCACACTTTCGCCAACGATATGCTATGGCTGAAATACCTTTATCTATCAAATGAGAGGCAAGCTCATACCTCAACTTAGCAAGACCCGAAATGGATAATCTTCCCTTCTTGTGGCACCGGGAAAAATATTTTATAAAACGTGTCGTCAAAATCATTGATAAAGAGCTCTATTACCCCTCCTTTTCAAGAAAAGTTATACATTCAGCAACGGTAGAAGTTGTCAACAACATAAGATGTCGTGAAAGAAAAACTATACTGGTGTGAAAAATTATCTTTGCATGCATAGAATCACGAATTTTTGAGAAACTGTGAACTATAATTTTATGAATTTGTCTGGAATAAGACATAATATCACAACACATAAATACAAAGGAAATAGTGAAGAGGTAAAAATTAAGAAAACTGCATGACTGCTGAAAACTGCATGAAAACTGTAGCATGAAACCATAAAAATGATAATAATATGTGACAAGGAGAGTTCAGAAAAAAATGAATAACTCAGAAAAACATCCAGGCTTTTTAATTTAATATGGAATGTGATCGTCTCTGACTTGTACGTACATATCAAAACGTGATTTCACGCTGGTTATAATGTTGTTTAACCACAGTGTGGAGAATTAAGTTCCACTCCTCCACTAATGAGGTCTTCAGGGCATTTATATCTCTAGGAGGAGGATGTCTCTGTGCAACTGCTTTCCCAAGGTAGTCCCATAAGTTCTCAATCGGGCTCAGATCAGGAGATTTTGCTGGACACGATATTCGTTCAACGACTTCATTTTTAAGGAATTCGTCAAAGAGGTTTGCTCGATGTGGAAGATCATTATCGTTCATAAATAAAAAATTAGATCCATATGCACCTCTGAAAAGTCTTACATAACGTTCTAAGACCATATCCCGATATCGCTGGACAATCACAGATCCTCTGTTGAAAACATGTAGGGGTGTACATCCATAGATAATTATTCCTCCCCACACAATCACACCTGCATTACCAAAACAGTCACATTCCATAATGTTCGATTCAGATTTAAACTTTCCTGACTCCCTCCAGATGTAAAAACATTTAGTTAAACTAAACTTCGACTCGTCAGTAAAGAGAACACGTTCTTTGGTGTTGACTCCAGTACTGATGTTGTTTGCATCAATTAAAGCGATCCCTCTGCTGTTGTGAAGAAAGTGAAACACATACCCTTGGCTTTCCGGTGTAAAGGCCATTTTCATTAAACCATCTGTATGTAGTTGGCCGTGATATAACAGTTTCCGTGGCGGCTGCAAGCTATGAACTTAACTGCCGAGCAGTAGATTTCCTGTTACGAAGGGCAGTTATTGCCATATATCGATCTTGAGAAGCAGTTGTTATACATAGTATATGACCTTGTACAGGCATCCTTACAACAGTTCCAGAGTTCTGAAATTTTTTCAATAGCGCCGAGCCTGTCAGTCTTGAAATATTCACACATCTCGTTGCTTCCAAGTTTGTCTGCCCTGAATCTAAACGGCCGATAATGCGCCACTTCACAGATTCTTCCAAATGATACTTCGGAGCCATAACAAACCGTTTCGAGTCCTTATACACTGAAATCCAACGCTGTATTGCAGAAATTTACTCAGATATTCACTTTGCGCAAAGAGCCTTGATTTGCATATCAGAAACCGTTTGAACACTTTTGGTAGGATAATTCTAATTGGGCTTGTCTTTCACACATCCCTCACAAAAATGGATTGCATAGATTGGGTATTTCATGGAATATAATTATTTTTGAATATGTAAAAATACTTTTGGAAGACTGTTTAAATAAAATCTATCACAATGATGGGAAATGGCAAGTAATAGAATAAAAATCTTGTAATAGTATAACACGCGCAGCTTTGACGAAAATTCAGTCGACTTTGAGTCAGTACATTTTTTAGTAGGGGAAGGTGGGACAAAATGTTACACGGGTTACACGGTAGCAAAATTCAATTTGTTTACAGTCTTGTTAGGTATCTAGCTTTCTAGAAGTCCATGTGTTTTGGAAGAATTTATATCATCAGTTATATTTCTGTAAGCAAATCTCAATTTTTGCATGGTAAAAGTAAAATTTAGTGTGTGTAATTAAATTATCTTTATTCATGAGTGGGGCCTATTTTATGATGAATGATATTTCAGTATTAAAGCCAATTGTGTTTAGGTTCTGTTGAGTTAAAATGGATAATCTAAATTAACATTATGTAGCCGTAAAATATTTTTGTATCAAGCTAATTCAGATGGGGTACAGTGCTACAGAATGCAATGGAGCACACTGTTACATACATAATTTGTTCAATTAACACATTACAAAAAAAAAAAAGAATATGTTTTACAATGTAAATTTTACTACTCTTGTAGCTCTGCATTTTGCATTTCAAGATTTTTAATCATAAATACGAATGACAGCATCAATAAATTAGTTCATTTTTCCTAAAGCTTTTCCTCCATATAGGTTTGCATATCTTTTAATGCGATGCTTAGAATCTAGCTTTACATGATAAGTAGTTTTCTTTTGTCAATTCATTCGAAACATTCACAAGCTAACAAAATTGTGCCTCCTTAAGAAGTAAGGTCTTTTCTTAAAGCTCCACCCCGAAAAACTGCACAAAATAGATGATGGAGGAAATGTTAGATTTTGACTGATACGCTAGTTAAAAATATGATTACCGAAAAAATATTAAAGAGGAAAAAAGCACTAAACCCTAAAAAGAACTAAATTCCTATGAAGCGAGCCAAAGGGAACCTGATGCATAAGTCTACCGAGATATCATCAACAGAAAGACGAAGATTCACCATCTTATGCTGATAGTGATAACATCTCTTTTCATAATTGCAATAAGACATTGCTGCAGACGACACCCATTAACAATAACGATACGTTATAGTTGGAGAAGGACACCTTAAAGAACATAAAAATTCACTCTATTGGGGAAGTTGTGACTCAGAACAATGTTGATTTTCAAGTGTTGAACGTCAAAAGAATTTTTCCATCCTATAAATTTTCACGAACAAATGAAGCTTATTCATTTGAAAAATCAAAAATCTTTGCCAAACTTCCTCAACCAATTCCATCAGTATGTACAGTGAGAAAAGCAGAAAATGCTGATTTTTCCCGTGGATTCAACTTTTTATCAAAATCTAAATAAGTCTTTAATCGTATTTTATCATCTACTTTGTAACTCAAGGCTACATCCCTCACTTCCTCACATTTATACATAAACTAATGTTCAGTTATACAGAAACTAATCAAAAGTGGTATTTATTTTAAGCCTGCATAAGTAATCATTAGAATCTGTATATTTCAGTTTAAAAGAATTTTAATAAATGCCCATTTTTTATATTTACTGTTGCTACTATAACGTAACACTGTATCCCACAGTGGGTAACACTGTACCCTGACAGTGGGGCACAGTGTTACAGAGTACATCACTATCAAAAACATTAAAAACTGGAAATAAATGTTACTTTTTTAAATTTTAATGATATGTAAGATGTATGTAAGAGATCAAAGATAACTTTAAAAGCTTTGTTTGCTTCATATAGATGCATATCTTGATGCCACAGCTGAAAATAAAAAAACATGTAACACTGTGCCTCACCTTTCCCTACTTGTGAAAAGTCGTCAGGACTTGCATACAGGGTGCATTATGAAAGTAATGCGCATTTTCTAGGACAAATAGATTTATTGATCCAATTGATACAAATGGTTAAAATTCTTCAAAATAGTCCCCTTGTGTATCAATACACCTGCGGAGACGATTCTGCCAAGCCTGGAAGGCACACTGGAACTCCTCGACTGGAATGCCTCTCAGGAACCTTGTAACATGATGTTGGATGTCCTCCACCGAATCCCAGTGCTTTCCCTTCAGTTCTCTGTTCAGTCGGGGGAACAAAAAAAGTCACACGGAGCCAAGTCAGGGCTGTAAGGAGGCTGGGGCACCAAGGGGGTCTTGCCCTGGATTGGGAATTTGGTGACGACGAAGGCCGTGTGGCTGGGGCATCGTCGTGTTGGAGCTTGAAGACGTCTTTGATGTCAGGCCTGACTCGCGCGACCTGTCGTAACAGTCTCTTGAGCACCTCCAGGTAAAAAGCTGCGTTGACAAATTGTCCTTCAGGTACAAACTCAAATTGGACGATTCCTCGGATGTCAACGAAGTCAATCAGCATTGTTTTGATGCGAGACTTGCTCATGCGCGCTTTTTTGGGTTTGGGAGAAGATTGTGTGTGTCTCCTTAAAGGCCTCTTGGACCATTTGATAAGTTTCCGTTGCATTCTTCCCAAGCCGCACGCAAAACTTTATCGCGTACCGCTGTTCCAGCGAACACTCCATCGTGCCGTGACACAATCGAAAAAAAAGACTTTACGCGAATACACGTCCTACCGCTGTTACTGCTCGGAGCGAACTGAGACCGGACGCGTTTGGAAGGGCAGATCCCCCACCACATTTTTCGACCAATTCGAGCGCGCTGCGATGGATATCGCGTCACAATAAAATCATGCGCATTACTTTCATAATGCACCATGTATGCAGTAACCAACGAATCATGTGCTGCGGTTTATCCTTCGCCAAGTTTGGTCGATTTATTTACGAAATGCAGCACGAAAAAGCATGAATGGCGATCGAATGGTTTTATATAAGCCAACTCGGTTATCACTGCTATCACTTACTGCACCGAACGATAAACTTATATCTAGAATCCACGCTACTCCAATCTTCGAAGCGATTTGTTTACGTTCCAACCTGCCACCTTATTTAAATAGTCTCATCAAAAACTACGCAGCTGGGCTAAAATGAGCTTTGGAACTCTATGAGGCTGACCTCTGTGAAGACATGATAAGTCATTTTCTGCAAGTACTTTAAACCTCTTGTAAGTCGTCTCAATGCAATATCTCATAATTAGCAAAACTGGCCGAATCTTGCTGGACGAGGTATCTCGTTATTAGCAAAACATTTAGCAGATATTGATCGCATTTTCATAAAAAAAATCAGCCAAATCTTGATGGACAAGATTTTTCTTCGAAACCACTAGGAGGATTGCAACATGATATTTAAAATGAGTTTTTCTTTCTTCATGGTTATTGCATAACGTTAACCACGGCTAACTGTTAAGTATGGAATAAGACGGAAAACTTTTGTCTAGATACTCTAACAAAAAGCAATAACTTTATATAACTTTATCAGAACTTTAAAAGAACGTTATGTTCTGCTCACCTACTACAGCAGAATTATGAAATTATTAAAGCATCAAAAATCTAAAGTAAAATACTTTGATTACTTTAAAATACTTGCTCCTGCTTGCCAATGTGTTCTTACAATAAAGTTTTGCAAAAAATAATAATCATAACATAGTGAACAATGAGCTTGTTCACAGTATAAATGTATTTTGAATAAACGATTCGACTTTAAAAAGGGGGCTTCGGATAAGGTAATAGTAAGCCATTTTTTAAATTTTCAGGCTAAAAATGTTCAGTTTTTCAATTTCATCAAAATTATAATGGTTCATCCACTATTCAAGAGGTCATGTAATTTTAAACTTTCAAGCCCTTACGCACTCATTCAAACAATCAGAAATTCTTTCCATTCTCTTATTTTGTTTTCACTATCGAACGTATTTTTGTGGCTTAGCACTATGTTGCCCAGAGCCCTTCAATTACTTTAAATATTTTAAACAAAAGTTGTTTTTGATTAGCTAGAGAGATGTCAAAACAAAATAAAAACATTCTTATGAAAATTTGCAGATTAATATACATTACATCCTTTTCGATCGAAAATATATAACAAAATAAACATTGAGTGGAGTTTTGAATTAAGGATTCTTTTTACAATTAACATAAAAACGCAGTTCTACTTATTTGCGAAGGCTTTTAAGGCATTGAATCCTTCCGACAACTTTATGTACACTGAAGTATTTTTTAATGAAAAAGAGAATAATACCACTTTTATTTGAACGAGAGTTGTAAAACAATTTCGAAAAATTCTAATTATACGGTTTAAGGGTGATATCAAGGTATATCAGTAAAACTCTTCCATAACGTATTTTGCGTACATTAAAAATAATTAGTAATATTGCGACTGGCATCTCATATTCACATTCAGAACGGTCTATATTATAAATTCAAAACATCAGTTTCATCTGCTGTTGCTGGAAAAAATACTTATTGCCGAAAATTTGATTTCAGTTTTATAAACGTAAAAGAAATATTTTTAAATGTATAAAGTATACAAAACTGCTGATATATAACTGTTAATAGTACAGGAATTGTTTTTCTAGAAGACATATTTTCAGAAACGAATTCTGATACACAAATATAATAAGAATCGAATTCCGAAAGTCCTTGAGTTACGAATCTTAATTAAAAAATATGTATATTTGATGATAAATAAGATGAGTTCTTTATAAAGAAATAGATACCCTTTCTGGTATAACTTAATAATAAACGGAACTAGAGTAAATAAGAGTACTTGAGCCTAAGTAACTATAAGGTGTATTTAATCAAACACTTTTCTATTTAAAATACGAGTAAGAAAAAATTAAGACTGAAATCTCTGGTTGAACAAAGATAATATCCGCGAGATGTGTTTGCTCTTTTATACGGATATGCGATGTATTTAACTAATCTCATGTCATCTATTCGCTTAAAAAATTAACACAAATTTGCTTAGTTTTTTTATTGCGTCAAAATTTTTAGTTCGGTAAAACTTCAGATTTTTATATACAGGGTGTGTTTTAAAAATATCTGGCCAAATTGTAAAGGTTTTAGGGGTCTCTAAATAAACATTGTTTGCCAATGAATGTATGCCGGTTATCTTACTTAGTTTCGCTACACGAATCACGAATCGTTACACGAATTGTTGTTGAAAATTTGAACGGGTAATGACGCCTTACGCCACAGAAACGATATAATATACTTTACGCCTTCTACCACCAAAACGGGGCATTTCCGGACACACATTCCTCTAAAAAAATGTTTTTTTGGGGGCCCTTCTACCACTTTTCAGAGTTAGCAAGACATTTTAGAAACACACCCTGTATATTGGTTTCATTATCCCTTCTGATTTTCGCCTTAAAAGTCATTCTTAACTTTTGGATACCATATAACTATAAATATAGATTTAATTATGTTATTAATATTTTTTATCGATATAATTAAGGAGAAAAATTAAATTATTACAGAATACAAGAAGGAAACCTATTGAGAAATGAAGAAATATGTACATTTTTATATTAAGTTTATTTTCTAAACACCAGACAGCTAAAGAGAAAACTCTCTGCCCCAAAAATTTATTTGCAAGAGTTACAAAACATGGCATTATTCCTAAATCTTCTGAAAGCGATGTAATTCAAGACACAGTTTTAATGTGCGTTTATTCGTAGCCAAAACCGGATGCAATTGATTTCCTTTTTCAGATATCTTACCGTTGTTCCTATAAACCGTCTATATAGTCTTAACGCTGCAGAAGACTATTTCATTTGAACTAAAGGAGAAAACTAGAACTGTAGGTAAAGCTTGGAGATTAGCCAGAAGTTTCTACAGTTAAACTGAGTTCTTTATTTGCTCTTAACGTGAGTTATAGATGAGCTATTTAGAAGGATGGACTTCAAAAGCTGAGAATTACAGGATGCATCATTTATGTTCGTCAGGAATTGAATCGGGAGAACAGTTTCAACTGTATATACTCCTCTAAACACAGCTCTGAAAGTTTTATGCTTCAAGAAAGAAAGTGCTTCAAAATAGTCAACTGATACAAAATACGATTCTTATAGATATGAATCTCACATTGACTCGTGAAAGTTTCACTGTGTTCTTGTATTCCTCATCCTGTAAGACAATACGAATATAAAGATTAATTTAAACTTGATTAACTATCTATGTAACTAAAGAGATTACTCTTGAGAATTATTAAAGATTATCGTCTGCTGGAAAATCATTTCTATGAAAACGGTAACGAAAAAAATAAATTTAGAATATGCAATCTTCTATGATGTTGCATTCAATAGTAATTAAATTTCATTAAATTCATTTAAAAATGTTCTTGATTGAATTTTAAAATTCGCCTCGACCTGTGCGCCAAATCCCATTGCTGTAAGTGCCATGTATTCGTCAGGACTTTGCGTGCAGAAAACAAACAAACACTTCTTTTAATAATAGTAGAGATACTGATCAGAGAAAAATGCTCTAATCCTTTGTCTCATACCTATTGCCAGAACGAAATTTTATTAATTAATTTTTGTAAGTTGATAGGTTGGGTTGGATGTTATGGTACAATTGCTGACAAGAGATGAATTTAACATTGGTTAGCAATCTATCTAACTTAAGATATATCTTCTGAGATTAATTAAAGATAACGATTAGAACAAATAACATTAATTCTTTTATCTCATATCCATTTTCGCGCCGAAAATGTATTCATTTTAGGTTGACAGGTTGGATTTGGTTTTATGACTTAACACATTCGCTGCCAAAGCTGATATAGTGCTGATAGTTATTGCCCCACCGTAGAAATGGGGTTTCCCCAGAAGCCAATAACAGAATAGATTGGCGAAATCTCTGCTAACAAATTTGCAATTTCATCAAATGTTAGAGGCTTGTTAGATTGCATTTTTCTTTTTTGGGACGTGAAGACCCTGTAGAACTATAGTCTCTGCCCCTCATATTACGATTTTTTTAAACCTAACATTTAATGCCAATTGAAGCGGAGAATAAATGTTGAGGCGCAGCTCTTCCCGCGCGAACGCGTGACTGGCTGCAGAGACAACACACCACGCGCTGGCGCGTGACTGACTGTTTAGCATTAATGCCACATCATACAAAAGAAGGTTTTACTGTCAATGAAGATAAAATATCCAGGTTCGAATCAAACCTATACCATTTACAAATCGCAGGTTACTAATGCAGTGAACGAACCCACTAAACCATCTTAGGGTTTAAATACAATAAACATAACATATTCATATATAGAAACAGTAAAACCATCCAAACTATGATGACTGAATGCTAAGGATACAAAAATTCTTCAGCACAGTCGTTTTTCAAGAAGCTTCCATGCATGCTCTTAACTTTTTTTAAACGAATAGATGATGTTTATAAATATTTCTCAACTTTATAAAAGTACGTGAGATATAGATTTTAAGTCTGTTTGAAACAAACCACATTAACTAAGCTTACAGGATACTTCTTCATAGAATTTTCTTACGCTTTTACTGCCACAAACTTTGAATCAACTCTTGCTAAATTACTTAAATGTTAATTGAATTTGATAGTAATCGAAACCTCAGCTCCAGAAAACATTATCGTAGTATTTAAATCCCTATTATTGCATCACCTGAACATTTTCACACCTTTATAGACAACCAGAGACTCCATTACGATGAAAGTGAAGAGTGATAAAATTTAGCACGATGAAAGTGAAGAGTGATAAAATTTAGCAAAGAACTTACCTCTTACACACTGACTTATTTATTCATAACTGCTTGAACTCGAAGTGCTTTTACTTCCCCTTCCTCTCATCGTATGGAATTTGACCACCCAAGAAAGCACGAATTGTAACAATAAAAGCGCTGAAATTTCCTTACAAGATTTACATCCTTAATTCCCGCAGGAGCGCTTCGTGGCTAAAAGAGATTTCAAATTATACTTGAGCAGCCACTCTCAAACGGAAAACAAGTTGAAATGCTTCCCCAGGGTGTTTTAAGTTTGCTAATGGAGAGTAATTTGTATTCGCAAAGCTACTTATCGGTCCATGAGCCTTAATGGGATTGAATTCCCCGAGAAAATTTAAGGAATCTCAAATCGTTAATTAAAATTTCCACCTTTATGCTTTCTAATTATTTAGAGTTGGTGCGAAATGGAACGGTTACTTATGGTGATACGGTAAGCAAATGGGGAGTTTCCCGTTTTGGATACTTTCAACGGGATGAAACTAAACGCTCGCGACCGTCCATGGACCACTTACTATCACTGGCCTCAGTCGAGTCTCGAAAACTGCTTTTAAATTCATTGGTATACTGTATTTCTATTTTCTTTATTATGAACATACGTAAAACCATGCAGCTATCGAAAATATTAATGGTTATATGAAAAGAATCAAAAGTTCTAGGCCCAGGTGCAGAGTTATATTCAGTGTTCTGCGACACAACTCCAAGCAATTGCAATTGTTCTGCAGCCGTTTTGTCCGAATTCTGAAAACTACAGTAAAATCAAAACCAGACGAAAAACACAGTTATCGGATAAATATGTTTTACATATTTAAAATAAAATATCAAAATTAACTAACTTACTTCATTTAAAACCAAGGCATACTCTCAGAATTTGTAATTCTGCTAATAACTTTTGAAGTTAGATATTTTGTAATTGACATAGAACATGTGTTATTTATAAAGTGTTTGTGGTAATTTGGGGCGGTGTAGGGAGGTTGTTCCTTAGCTAGAGAAGAAAAAAGACGTGGCAAGGAGCCCGCTTTCCACTGCAGAACATCGTAACTTATGATTAAAAAAAATAACCGGCCAAAATTTTGATAAAATTATGGATTTTTTTTTTCTGCAAAGACTTTGCACTGCGACGTGTATCGCAGTTGTAAGTACTTTCTGCTCCCGGGGTTCTAGGATAGAAATAAAATAATTTAACCTTCTAAGAGTCATGAGATTTCAGAGTTGTGTACTATTCTTTTGCTTTTACCTCACAACACACACAATGACTTAATTATCACATGGATTGATTAAGAGAATCGTATTTAGAGGTACAGTTGGTGAAATTCAAAATTGCTTAGATGTCATACAGATAAATATATATTCAGAAAGAATATATGCGTGTGCTACCCTCAAGGGATTAAAGTGGTATACTTAAAAAATTGTGGAGGCCTCGGTAACCCGGTCAGTAGAGTCGAGGATTATCAACCGGAGTGTTGTGTATTCAAACTTGATCCAAGCAAAGACAGTCGTGCACGTTAAATCTGTCGTAGCCTCACGTGCTGTTCATGTCAAATAGACATTCTAATGAATTTAGATGATGGATGGTTTTGCTATTGAAAACTTGTCATTTGCCCTAACCCTTAAAACAGTCTTTTTTTTTTTTTAATTTTAGCGTTCACATCCCATTATAGCTAAACGTAAACACGTAAATACATTTAGGCAGTTGTATCAGTGATCCATGACATCTCTTCTCACGTGGACTTCAGTGGAAACGCATTGGCAGATAGCTTGGCAAACGAGGGTATTAGAGTCATTGGAATTAACTACTTCTCTTACTTATTACAAAGGTTTCGAAAAAGAAACTTCAGAACAATATCTCATGGAAAATTTCTCCCACCTATAAAAACCAGGTATTTCTAAACCCGATATCTATACCAGAAAAAACATCCTGGGTTGCCCTTGGATAATCCGTTACCCGGTTCAAAGGGTAACGGATTATCAATCCAACTAACACAGTCGTCTATTAAGGGGGCTGGTGAAAGTTAAATCTATTGTGAACTCAAAGGTCTTCACACGTTGGCGTGGTTTAGAGAGTGGGGTTCCAGCTCATGTGTAGCCTCGTCATCTGACCGTGGTTTAAAATTACGTGGTGTTGTCCTCGGATATTTCCGTTGGGGATTGATCCCGGACCATCGTCAATTGCCCATTGTATTGCTAGAGAACGACGTTAGTTAAAATAAATACCTACATATCCGGGTTTCCCTAAAATTCGAGGGTGATAGAGGTCAGAAGACTGACAACTCAAGACTGTCCTGATGTGACATTGAAGATCAATTTTATTGGATCCCGATTTTGAGGTTTTCTCGATCTGTTTGAAATGGAAAACGGAGCAAACCTCTCATGGTCTCCTCGTTGTTTGGCTATACAGGGAAGTATCTGTATTTTAACCCTCTTGCTGGTTTATCTTATTGTCCAAAGCTACCTTGTAGTGGCCAGCCCCTGATGAAAAAACCTGTTCTAAATGGTCACCAGTACTGGACAATGAGAAAATTCTTTCTCCTACTTGGATCTTAATTCCCTTGGAGTTTTATGGCCGTTTTGTCTTGAAGATGTATCTCGTCAATAACAAAATTGACCAAGTCTTCATGGACGATATACGTCTTCGTAAGAACTTCGAGGTTTTATCCTATTCTCGGACTTATGAAATGAAGGAGCATGAGTTCACATAGCCTTGTTTAAGCTTGATTGTACCAAGCGGGATACGAATCATTAAAAAAAAGTAAAAAGCAGCTATTCTTTTTGCACCAAAGTTGCACTCGAATAATTTGAATTTAAACCAACTGCATTTTAATAATTAAAAGCATCAATTTCACAAACGAAAATTGAAAAAACTGTCACTAACGTTTCTGAATAAAAGTAGATAAAAATCTTTTATTAACAGAAATATTTCTTCTCCAGAAGCGTGAATTTTATTGTCTTCTACAGCTTCCGAAAGTACGAAAAATTTCCAAACATGACTCTTTATTTCTCCTAAGATAAAAGAATTATGAAACATAAGATAATTCTTATTTAATTTTTTTCTTCTTGCAAAAGTGCAGCTGCATTGTTCATTATTACTACTCTTGAGATGTTTATTTCCCTGTTTTATTATACACTGTTGTTTGTAAAAAATGCAACACCATGAAGGAATCATCCGAATGAAATGAAATTTACAGCAAATGTCAATTATAGGATGTTATGCAAAATAGTAAAGTTTCAGAGCCACCACGCATGCGTGGTGTGAGCAGCGCCCTCTGAGCTGATGCTAAAAGCGTATAAATAGAGAGCTGTAGCGGGACGTTGAAAATAGTGCATGGTTATGTTTTAGTGGCGAACGTTTAGTGAGACCTAAGTATGACTCCACAACGAAATAGGGTGAAATTTCAACAACGTACGGAGTTTGAACGGGGGAGACACATCGGCTTCCGTGAAGGAGGATTTTCCTATAGCGCAATAGCAGCTCGTGTGCTTCCGAACAGTTCCCACAGTGATGCGAGTTTGGAAACAGTGGACCGACGAGCACCGGACAACTCGAAAAACTGGGAGTGGACGACGGAAGGTGATATCAGCGCGCGATTATAGACAACTGGTCCATATGGCGGTGAATGACCGTACATCTTCCTCCAACACATGCAACTTCTTCCTTGGCCTGCTTATTCGCTGGATATGTCGCCTATTGAGCATGTGTGGGATTTGGTTGGTCGGCGTCTCGTTCGTGATCCGCGTCCTTAGCTTCAAAAGACGAACTTTGGGTGCGCATACAAACAATATAGAATTATCTTCCACAAGCAGACATTTAACATCTGTTTAACTCCATGCTACGCAGCCCACCTTTCACTCAATAGCAGCACTTATTGCAGCGCGTGGTGGCCACACCAAATACTGATTTCGGACACATAATAATATTTTTTTGCTTTGAAAATGTATTCATTTATTTGTACTAATACAAGCCGTTTGTGTATTAAATTTCTTTTAATTCTGATGACTCCTTCAGGGTGTTGCATTTTTTACAAACAGCAGTATAGAAATAGCAAAACAAATGTTCTAAAATAGAGATATTGACTGCGGTGTTAGTATAGATTTGCTTTAAAATGCTCAATTTTGCTACATGAGGACTGAAGTGCTGACAGTAAGATGCTACTGTCATTTCAAATCCTACTTACATTTTCAGTGCTGTCATATCTCATCAGCTAGCAGACTCGGTTTATACCTCCACCGATCTCAACCAAATTTGATGGAGCCAAGTCTCTCGGAGCCAAAATAATCTCGACAGCAAAGAATTTATTTGTTCTTGACTTTGTATCTCGGAACATAGGTTATTAGACAGTAAACATCCGCGGATTTCTTGTCAAAAGGCAATGGCTTCTTCGAGAGTCGCAACATGTTCTCAAATCGAGATATTCTCTGCGATGTTAATATAGATTTGTTTTAAAATGCTCAATTTTGCTACACGAGCACTAATCGGTTTGGGACCACAACGGCTTAAAATGTTCCGGCATCTTATTTAATGTACATTGCTAATATACAGTTTATTTAATGCCAGGTAAGTAGTTGAATTTCTTGCACTGGATCAATACAACCAGTTATTGGTGACGATCCAGGATCACTCCCGAAAGGAAAGATACGAGGACAACATCTCGTGATTTTTAACCTCGGTCAGATGACGAAGTCAATACCTGAGCTCCCCCCCCCAATCTCCTAACCACACCACGTTTGCACGAGTACATTTGAGGTCATGGCAGATTTAAATTACACCAGGCTCCACATACACGATAGTCTTTGGTTGGATCAAGTCTCGAACTAGGTTGCAAATCCACGAATCTACCAACATGGTAAATGCTGCCTAGTTAAATGGAGATTTAAAAAGTGATCAAAACAATTTCTTTTTCACAGAAAAATGTAACAATCATTAACAAGTGAAAGAAAAACAATTTTCTGCACCGCCATTTTCACCCTTTCAAAACATGAAATTTTCATAATCCATACAAATATCTATACCCAAAGTAGGATTCAACCCAGAACCAATTGCCAAAAGGATCAAAATGCTAACTACTTGGAGTCACTAAAGGCTGCTACACACTAGGGATGCGACATCGATAGCAAAACAACGATGTTTTGAAACATCGATGTTCAAAATTAAAACATCGATGTTAATAATACATCGACCCAAAAACATCGATGTTTTTAAAATTCAGTGTATTTAAACTTTTTCCCCCATTTCTTAAAACTGGTGTATCAACTTGTGATGCTACATCGACAGCAAAACATCGATGTTTTGAAACTTTGATGTTCAAAATTAAAACATCGATGTCGATAATACATCGCCCCTAAACCATCGATGTTTTTAAAATTCAGTGTATTTATACTTTTTATCCCCATTTCTTAAAACTGGTTTAGCAACTATTGATGCGACATCGACAGCAAAGCATCGATGTTCAAAATTAAAACATCGATGTTGATAATACATCGCCCCCAAACCATCGATGATTTTAAAATTCAGTGTATTTAAACTCGTTTCCCCATTTCTTAACACTGGTTTAGCAACTTGTGATGCGACATCGGCTCCAATACATCGATGTTTTTTTCTAAAACATCAATGTTTAGAAAACATTGACATCGATGTCACGTCCCTACTTTTTAGACCCTTCATCCTTGGTCACTTTGGTCTAAAAGTGTGTTTAATTTGCTGATTATGAAAATTATGCTACTTGGTTATTTTTTAAATTTTTATAACGGTACTTTGTTCATTTAAAAATAAAACATCGACAACGTAAAAACATCGACACGTATAAACATCGATGTTACAAAAACATCGACCCCAATACATCGATGTTAAATACATCGATGTTTTTTTAAAAAACATCGATGTTTTGAAAACATCGACATCGATGTCGCATCCCTACTACACATTAGGCAAGTAATTTAGGAGTAGCGAGTGATTTAGTAGCTTTATTAAACTAAAAAGCGGCAAGTGGGGGAATGGTTGTTCACACATGGTTTAGTTGGTGTTCGAGTGTCGACTACTGAAGATGATGCGGAGAGCGAAGCTGAATCGCGATGAAAAAGATGATATGAAATAGAGTACATAGATGGATGTATCACGTATACATATTTACGTCCGAAGTAAATAGAAGCGATGAAAAAGTTAAAACGGTATTAAAAATTATTTTCCGTACGCTCAAATGTTCCACATAAGTAGTAACAAAAAGCATTCTTTTACGAAAGAGAAGAGATAGTTCATATCATTGTTCAATCCAAATTTAATTCAACTCGAGCAACTCCGGGTAGTTAATTCTGCTAGTTTAAAAATAAATACAAAATAATTTCCTAATGTTTAAAATTTTTTGTTTGATTTCTTTCTCTTGAAACTCCGGTATTCCAATCGCTTTTTCTAACTCATCGATTGCAACTGTCTTGGATGCTTTATTTTTGTACATTAGGGGGGGACTTCACATTCCATAAGCATTACTGTTCCACATAAGCAGTAACAAATTTGACCGTAGTATCATCACTCCAACGAATCATGTTGCCGATAAAAATTTTATTTTAAGAGAAAAAAAAAACTTTTAACATTTAAAAAGAACAGATTTATTGACTAAAGAAAAAGATTGAATTTAAATGACAGCGAAGAAAACGATCCGCTAGACAGACGATCAACAAACTGGCGCCAAAATTTAAAACTCATATGTGTGTGTGTGTGTGTGTACTATGCATATTTTAACAAAAAGCTCCCTCGCTCAATAAAAACGAATAACTAATGAACTCTATTAAACAAATGTGTTCACACCTGTCTAGTAGCACGATAGTGGGGTGGGGGCACTACTCGACCGCCTACTATCCATTTGACTGGATCGAGTCCACTAAATCGTTTTACTAAACTACTTGACTAAATAGTTTTGTCCCAACACGTTTAGTTACTAAATCACTCGCTACTACTAAATTATTGGCCTAGTGTGTAGCAGCCTAAATGGATAGTAGGCGGTTGAGTAGTGCCTCCCACCCTACTCTACTAACCTTTAGCGTGCTATTAGAGCTATTAGACAGGTGTGAACACATATGCTTAGTAGAGTTCATTAGTTATTCGTTTTCATTTCGCGAGGTCTCTTTCTAGTGTGTGTTTTTGGTTAAAATATGTCTATTACATGTGAGTTTTAAATTTTGTCAACGGTTTGTTGATCGTCTGCCTCGCGGATCGTTTTCAACGCTGTATAATTTAAATTCGTTTTTTTTCTTTAGTCAATAAATCTGTTCTGTTTAAATGTTTAACGCTTTTTATTCTCTTAAAATAACATTTTTATCGGCATCATGATTCGTTGGAGTGATGATACTACGGTCAAATTTGTTACTGCTTATGTGGAACAAGAGTGTTTATGGAATGTGAAGTCTCTCTTCCCTGCACAAAAACAAAACATCCAAAGCAGTTGCAATCGATGAGTTAGAAAAAGCGATGGGAATACCGGAGTTTCACGAGAAGGAAATCAAACAAAAAATTTAAAACATTAAAAAAGTGTTTCGTATTTTTTTAAACTAGCAAAATTAATTAACCGGTGTTGCTGGGGTTTAATTAATTAAATGTTGATTGAAAAGTGATATAACTAATAACTTCTCTTTCGTAAAAAAAATGCTAGCTTCATTTAAGTGTACGGAAATTTTTTTTAATACCGTTTAACTTTTTCATTGCTTCTATTTACTTTGGACGCAAATATGTATATATGATGTATCCATCTATATACTCTATTTCAAATCATCTTTTTCAACTTGATTCAGCTTCGCTCTCCGCATCATCTTTAGCAGTCGACACTCGAACACCCACTAAACCGTGTGTGAACAATCACTCCCCACTTGTAGTTTTCTAGTTTGGTAGAGCTACTAAACCACTCGCTACTTAACTAAATTACTGACCTAGTGTAGCAGCCTTACTGGCTGTAAGACGAGATGAGTGAGGTATATTTTTCTCCACATAGTCGCGATGTTGACATCTTCATCATCACTACAGAATCCAAAATGTTATAAAAACAAAAGCTACAGCAATAAAGATGTTTTTAATTTTATTTTAACTTATCGATTCGTTAATAAAATTTAACATAAGAATAAAAAAACTATACTTAAATTGTGCGCAACTAAAAAATGATGGGAAATCTGTACTTCGCGATGAGACAAACAATTATATCACCACGAATACCCTGATAAAAGACAACATCTGTCACCTCGAATCAACTGAATGTCTACTTTTTGAGGACTTGAATTATAGAAACTATTCTTATTAGCCCCTGAGAAATTTCTACATGGAGACACAAATCCAGTTTATCACTCTTAAAAATATTCATTTTGATTAGAGCAAGGTGGACGCCAATTGCCCCTTTCATAGACAAAGACTATTTACTTAATAAGTGACTTGAATGTGGCTTTATCAATTTACATTCATTCGTTTTTACAGTGTTCCGACAAAAGTCACCGGACACCTGGAGTAAAAACAAAACAGCATTTATGGGGGGTCTGACTGTAAATTTAAAATTTCAATTTCAGAGTCCACATCCACACGGTTAACTACAGAGCTAACTACTAGTGAGTACAGAATGAAATTTAAAAAAAAATGTTCTATAGAAAGGTGCAAATATTTTATATCAAAATCCCTCTCTAAACACTGAAGTAGCAGTTACGTTATTATCCCTTAATATCCATATTTATAATGTTAAATACGTACCATCACGAGCACAAATTCTGGGGACAACCATTTTGGTTAGTCAATAATTTTTTGAAGGGGTGACAGCACTGTTCAGTTCCCTAGAACTTATATATTTAGTATAATAAAATTAACGATACTTGAGTGGAATTTTTTAAGTTTTGATATCGTCTGAAGTTGAAAATTTATATTTATAGTCAGACCACAAATAAATGCTGTTTTGTATCGACTCCAGCAGTCCGGTGACTTTTTCAGTACAGTGTTTTTTACAGTCCACAAAATAAGTCTGAATGCTTCCAGAAATATTTAGTTGCTTAAAACTTCTATAGCAACAAAAGGATTCGTGTAATAGCAAACTTCTATTAACCCCTTGGGTACAGATTTATTTGAAAAAGCAGTTCAGATTATCGTTTGCACATTAGTTACGGTTATATTTTCGTATTATCGTCTGTACACTAATTACTGTTATATTTTCGTATTATCGTTTGCACACTAGTTACTGTTATATTTTCGTATAATTTCGTTTGATAAGAATAGCAACAGTTTGAGAGAGATCGCACAGCTTCTGATCTCCGCGTTCATTCCAAAAATAATATATGATCAGTCGTGTAAATATATCTATGGAGTCAGATTAATTAAAGTGTGTTTTTGTTGAGAACGATTGAATAATTTGATTCAAGGAAGGTCTCGTTACACCAATCACTTTTGCCATGAACAAGAATGTACATGTTTTATTTTGTCCTTGTTTTAATGACGAAAAAGCCTCGTCTTCCGTAACTTGGGCAAAACAAGTGCATGTCGAGTTTTCAAATATACCCAAGAAATTAAAAAGACCCTTTTCCACTGAAATGCATTTAAAACTTTTTCTCTGGAGTGAAAAGTTCATTTTCCGCACTTAATGAAATGAATACGTGGGAGTAATAACTATAAACAACAATAAATGTCTCGGGATCTCATCGTTTCGAATATTTTAAGTAGTTAAGGTGGAAAAGAAATAAAGTGAAGCTAGAACGAAATTTTGTTTCTTTTCTAAACACAAGCGCAGAAATTCGAACTAACTATTTAGTCCCGCTGTTGAACCTTTTGAATTACTCTTCAATGGTACCGGGTTAATGTGTTTCTGTAGCGTATGTTATTACCGGAGTCGGTTTTTTGTCGTCTAAATCTTACTTGTCAGAGGAAAAGTTATTTTTACCATATCACTAGTCTGTTCATTTGTTACATTTCATTTTTTGTTTCCTCGAAAACTACTGTGGACTTTCCATTACACAGATAAAACTATTCTTTATTTTGAATTATTTTGGCATTTTGCTTTGTATTGCATACTATTTTACATTTTTATATTATTTTGATCTGCCATTTCTAATATTTATTATGATTTTGCTTTTTCAAGAACAATATGTCTCTAATAATTCTTTTTAAAAAATAAGACATGCTTAAAAATTATTTTTAAACATTAAATTTTGAAAATAATTTTAAATGTTTCTTTTTTGCATTTTTTATTATAATAAGGAAGGATAAAATAAGGAAGAAAATGAGAAACATAGAATCTAAAGAAGTAAGTGAAATGAATATGTTCTACCCATTTCTACGATTGGTTAAAACAAATGCCTCGCTCACAAATCAAGTCATTTCATTTTTATAACAAAAAATATTTTTCTTTCACTTATTCTCTTCGAGATTATTGCTTTTTCTCTACAGTTGCATAAAATATATTGAATGGAAAGTAGATATGGGACAGCAAATATACCCTGTTAAAATAATGCGTAACGATACATTTCTTTACGTAATCGCTTGGATATTTTATGTATAAAAACATAAGATGTTTTCAAAATTCTCTATTTTGGTCGATATGTTTTTCCATTCCATCCTGCTTCTTATGCAATACAGAATACAAAAAGGCTCTTCAGGGAAAATGTATTTTTTAATCGGAAAATAGGTTTTATTTAGATATCTGTTCAGATAATGCCGGAAATAAGATCTGTATCTATTCCCTCTCTCAGCCTTTAATAGCGCCTCCTTTCGCTTTCATACAAAATCAACAGCAATACAACTTTTAACCCACGACTTAGACGAGATGTCTTGTCCATCAAGATCTGATTAATTTGATCTTAAATAAGAACTAGGGGGCCTGCCCCCTGCTCGCTAACGCTCGCCAACCCCCGGAAGATTGCTTCGCAATCCTCATTGGTTCGCTGCGCGAACCTATGCTCGCTTCGCTCGCCTCAATGAAGACATGTGTCCTAGCAGAAGGGATTGTTTATAAAATATGTTACCACAAAAAGGTTTTTCAAATCTAAATTTGCTGTATTACAGAAAAAATATATACACACAGTATCTCTAAAATCAGAATTCAAATGAAAACCTTGTGCAAATTTTGACTCGAAATGTGAGCGTTGCTTTGGAAATTGAATACCCAGCATGTTGTTTGTGTGTACATTTTCCCAGCACTCAAACGACCCACACTTTTTCATTGAGTTTGCAGCCGAAAGTTGTTGTGCAAGCGTCTTGTTGAACTATAATTGTTGGGCCCTGAAAAGGACCGTTTTTTAAATGGCCCTGAAAAGATCCTCCGCTTTCTTTGATTTCTATTATAAACTGACTGCAACAGCTCATTAAAATTTCCTTTTTTTTTTTTCAATAAAATTTCATCCGATAACGCTATAAATTCAATCGATGCGCGAGACTTCGCGATAAACAAACAATCGTACAGCGTTGCCAAAACGCGAGTACAAATAACGCCTTTTTTGCGTGCCACGTAAAAGAATTATATATATAGATAGCTACTGATGAGATTTTGCTAATCATCATGATTTTGCTGATTTTTCATGATGGCAAAATCACGATCTGGTCATTTCTTCTAATGGCGAGATATGTCATCCATCAAGATTCGGATAGGTTTTTACTGGTGACGAAATAGCTTGTCTTAAACACGAAGAGATTCTGATCAATGGTTGGTTGGATTTTATCAAAAAACCAAAAAATGTCAAATAATAAACAACAGTAGCAACATAAAATATCAAGTAATAGATACACACACGAAGAAATTTATAGTGACACAGAAGAAATAACTACACCCATATAGGAATCGAACTGTGCAGCCTACAACTCGCAGGTTGTTAGCGAAGTGGGCACACCCACTCAATCAAAGGGAGTCGGGTACAGTTACACTCTACGTTTATGAGCGGTGGCAACTACCTTGGCGATTTTTTTGGCTCACTTCTAGTAATGAGTTACGGTAGATAAAAGCAACCCATCTGACTTTACGGTTATTGTGGTTTTCATGACAACCTCGGCAAAACGGTAACTTTCAATTTTCATTTTGAATATACTAGAAAGTTTTTCTAAACTCCGTTAAAATCGTTTGATTTCATTAGTTCGCTTGACATTTTTTCTTTGCTTCCATTGGTTATTTTGATTTTAAAATATCCTTTGATTACATTGGTCCTTTAAAATTTATTTCTTAGATACCATTGGTTCATTTATTGGTATTTCTACAGTTGTGGAAATTTTATTTTATTATATTTTTTCACGGCGGAGTTCTGAAATGTATTGTTTTTACAGCATTTGTGGAATATTCTTGTTTAATAATTTTTTTCTCAGAACAGTTCTGATGCATCAGGTTGTATTATTTCTAGCTTTTTTCTTTTAAAATATTTTCCCTTTTCAACATACCTACTGTATTTAGTGTAATTGATGTTTCAGGGTTTTCTTATCCAACATTTTCAGTTTAGTTTTTCTGCTGGTTCACAATTGTGTTTTGAAATGTGTTTAAGCTTATTACTTTTTGTGAAAGTTAAAAAAAAAAAAATTCTTCTTAAAACGTTTTTAAGTGTGTTTTCAAGCTTTCTTTTTCCGTTGTCAAAAGAAAAATATTTTTGAAATAAGGAAGATTTTTTTTGAAATAATTATTTCCTTGGCAACTTTAGAAGCGAGACAAAAAAATTCGCCAAAGCCGTTGTCACCGCTCATAAACGTAGACTGTAGCTGAGCCGAAGTCGGTTTTTTGAACTAGTGGTGTTTTGAGGGCTAGGATGTAAGAGATGTCGCTCCTTGTCAGGGTGGGTGAGAATTGACTATTTTCAGGACGAGTGTAACCACACATTTTATTCATTCGAACGCAAACGGCTGTGGTGGAATCGTATTTATTTCTAACGCCAGGAAATTTTTATTACTTGTGTACCCTTGGAAATGCTGTCGACTTCTACATGTCTCATGAGAAAAATTTCCAGTGAAAGCAAACAAACCAGACGGAAAATGAGAACTTTGCTTTCGCTACTTAAATACACTTTCGTGATGTATCGTGGGTTACCTTAAAATTATGTTTATTACCGTTTTGGCTGTGGTTGTGTTTAATCTAAATGGTGTTGACCATTTAACTATTGGAAATCAATTCAGAAACGTTCTCTGATATTTTGTTTGGTGAAGTGCAGAAAATCTTGTTCGGAAAGCAATTGGAAAAAAATAAAACTTAGATGCAATACCAATATAAAAACACCTAAACGATAAGGTTCAGACTATAGTTATATTCATAGCTAGTTTTGAATTACATCGAATAGGGGAAGGTGGGGCACAGTGCTACTCGTTTTTCATTTTCAACTATGGCATCAAGCTATGCATCTATATGAAGCAAACAAAGCCCTTAAAATGATCTTAGCTCTCTTACGTACATTTAACACATCATTAAAATTAAAAAGATTAACATTTATTTCCAGAATTTAATGTTTTTGATAGTGATGTACATTGTAAAACTGTACCCCGCTGTCGGGATGTTATATGTTGCGTTACGTGTTATACTGGATGGATGTTATGTGTTACGTTAAAGTAGTGACAGTAAATATAAGAAAATAGGCTTTTATTAAAATTCATTTTAATTGAAATACACAGATATTTAATTCCTTAAACATGTTTAAAATAAAATACCGCTTTTGATTAATTTACGTATAATTGAACAGTTTTAAATGTGAGGAAAGCATTACCAATGATTGTAGCATACAGTTACAAAGTAGATGATAAAAAAAGATTGAAGAAACTGTAGACTTATTTTAGATTTTGATATGAAGTCCACAGGGAAAATCAGCATCTCAGCTTTTATCATTGCCCATCCTGATGGAATTGGATGACGAAGTTTGGAAATGATTTTTGATTTTCAATTGAATAAACTTCATTTGTTCGTGAAAATTTATAAGGTGTAAAAATTCTTTTGACGTATAACACTTCAAAATCAACATTGTTCCGATTCTCAATTCCCCACTAGAGTGAATGTCCTTCTTCAACAATAACGTAATTCCCATTGTTAATTTTGCTGTCTGCCGCAATGTCTGATTGCTATTCCAAAAAAGAGATGGTGAATATTCATCTTCTGTTGATGATATCTCAGTAGCTTATTCCTCAGTTTCACTTTGGCTCGCTTGGGAATTTCGTTTTGGTTAGGGTTTAGTGCTTTTTTCCTTTTCTATATTTCCTCTGTAATCATATTTTTAACCGACGTATCAGTCATCCAACATTTCCCCCGTCATATTTTTTGTGCAGTTTTTCGGGGTGGAACTTTAGGGAAAGACCTTACTTCTTAAGAAGGCTTAATTTTGTTAGTTTGTGAATGTTTCGAATGAATTGACAAAAGAAAACTACTATGGTAACTCATGTAAAGGTAGATTGTAAGCATCGCATTAAAAGATATGCACACCTATATGGAGGAAAAGCTTTAGGAAGAATTAACTAATTTATTTATGCTATCATTCATATTTGTAACTAAAAATCTTAAAATGCAAAATGCAGAGTTATTTGAGCAATAAAATTTACATTGTGAAACATATTTTTTTTTGTAATGTGTTAGTTGGACAAATTATGTATGTAACAGTGTGCCCCATTATATTCTGTAGCACTGTACCCCATCTGACATAGATTGTAACACAAAAAAATTTATAACTACATAATGTTAATTTAGATATAATCCATTTAACTCAACAGAACCTAAACCCAATTAGCTTTACTACTAAAATATTATTCATTGTAAAATAAGCCCCACTCATGAATAAAGAGAATTTAATTAAAAACACAAAATTTTACTTTTAACATGCAAAAATAGAGATTTGCTTACAGAAATGCAACGAATGAGGCACATTCTTCCAAAATATATGGATTTCTGGTAAACAAGATTGTAAACAAATTAGAGCTAATTTTGCTACCACGTTAAATGAAATTCACTATAACACTGTGCCCCACCTTCCCCTATATTTAGAATACTTTTGAGCTTGAGAGTGAATTTTTTTAAACGCCTTGAGGATATCATCTAAATCGTTTGTATCAAATGCAAACAAAATAAATAATTGGACGGCTAAATATTAAGCCTAGTTAAGTGTGAGGGAATTTTTAGTGCAATCAAATAAACCAAATGGAAGACGTGGATTTTTCTCCCACACGGATACTTTAGAATGTAGTTTATTGCTGTATGTTTAATCTAATTTTTGCTGACCAATTAACTATCTTTTAAAAATACAGTATTCATTTATTGGAATTTCTGTTTTTCAACTTACTGAAATCGTTTTCGGAACACCAGAAAAGTGACGCTATATTCTGATTACATTATGAATGGGAACCTTATTATATTTTGATGACTATCGACTCAGAAGGACTTCTTATATGACCATGCAAAAATTTCAGCTAATTCCGATAGTTCTTTTTTTGCGTCACATTAAATTTTCCATTCGTCCATTAAAATCTGACTATTTTTTTTAATGACCAGATATATAATCATCAAAACGATTTTTTTTACGATGACGAGATAAATATATGTTGAGGTTTCTTCTAATGACGATATATCTCGTCCATAAAGATCTGGTCAGTTTTCTTCTAATGATAAAATACCTCGTCAATCCAACCCCCATGAGAGTTGATTTTCATTTTTATTTGTGTATACTTTTAGCCTGAAAGATTTGTGTCTTTAATGGCCTGTTGTGTTGGAAAAAATGAACAGATACAAAATTGAAGTTTTATTGACACAAAATAACCACTACCAGTGTAGTTACATGAATCGAACCTATACCGTCTACTGGTCATAGGTTGCAATCTCAGTGAGCAAGACACTTTAAATAGCTGGAGAAATAGACTACAAGAAATTTTCAAATATGATGTGTCTTTTGAAACAAAACGATGAGACATCATGCATCACTAAGAAAAACCAGCGATATTGCAAGTATACAACCGTCATATACACAAACAGTTTCAAATGTCATCCGAAAGCTCTATCAAATGACGCTTTTTGGAATGCGATAGAATCTTTTCTAAAGAATCGAAGAACTTTTATTCCCAAAAAAGTAGCCATCTATTTCACCCCTCCCACTTTAAGAAGTGGAATAACTTTTTTCATTCATTACTGTATGCACTGCGTCGGAAACAGGAAGAAAACGATTGCGATGAAAATCGCTCTCCGACTATATCGATCCACATATGCTTGAGGTGACCTTCTGTCGAACTAATAAGCGTATTATTTCGTTTTGGGAAAGAAACTAAAAATGTCAGATAGAACACTCGAATCCTTAGCAACGTTTGAAAAGTTCCATATAAAAGAATTCTTTTTTGGTAAAATTGTCGATAATAGTTTGAAAACAAGAAATTTATAACTTAATTTTCATACGAATGAGTTCTATCGTTTGGATATATTCATAGATGCTTTTTAATGTTACTGACCTTACAGGAAAATATCAAGGAATTTAAAAATATAGAGTTTAGTAACTCATTTAATCGCGTTATTCAGACAAAAGGAGGAGCTATTTTCTTGTGTTAAATCAAGGTATCTGATTATGAAAGGCATTTATGTCTAACTAAATGTGCCGGTAATATTTCTTCGTAAATGCGTAATGTATTTCCTGTACATATTCTGAACATGACGGCTGGATTTTAGAATACCATTTCAGCACTTTAGCAAACAAAATTCCAAATTAAAAAAAAGTTGATTGGTCAACACTAAATATATTAAACTCTAAACGGTGCCAAAAAGCGTAAAACTACATATTTTAAGGTAACCCCAATATGAATCATGCAACAGCATTTGGACAGCAAAAGTAAAATCTAACCAGACCAACTGTTTTTTAGTGTTCACATAGAAAATATATTTTTTATAACATTCAACAAATTTTTTAAAAGTACGCTGGCACATAAACAGAGCAAACGTAAAAGGAAGCTCTTTTTCATTTTTATCTCCTTAATTTCCTAGTTTGTACGATATAACGGCAAATAATTAAATTTAAACTATTCCCAAATAATCAAAGTACGTTTTTGAAGTCTGGCAGTTTCGTGTGGTACAAAACACTTTATCGAAGTTGCATAACAAATAAAACACATCCTTTTCCCTTCTAACCATATTTTGATTAGGAATATCAATATTTTCGTCTGAAAACTAAAGAGGTCAATAAAAAGTTGGAATTAAGAGTTCTAGAATATTCTCAAACACACTAAACAACATAGATTCCACGAATACGGAATTATTTATTTCTAGGAAAAGCAAATTATGTGTGTTTGCATCTTTTTACTTAATAGCTAGCGTAACTTAAAGATGGATGTAAAAGTGTTGAAAAATAAACAGTTTTTTCTTTTTTATTGCTCTGGATGGAATTCTTAGAAAAACGCATCCCGTAATAAGTGACGTCCTTAGCATTTGCAAGGTTTTAATTACTAAAGAGACCAGAAGGAAGTGGGAGTTTTTACCTAAAGGGAAATTCGTCATGGAACAAAAATGCAAAAAACGCCTTATGCTCTAGATGCTAAAAGTTTTATTTCTTATGAGAAAACTGAATAAATTCTTGAATTTACATTTACCATCTATGGAGAGGGGTTTTTTAGCGTAATAAAAACCAAACGGAAAAAGAAGCTTTTCTTCCGATATCCAAATAAATGCTCTCGCATAATACATACAGATGCTACCTTAAAACGTAGTTTATCGCCGTTTGTTGCTTAATCAAATTGGTGTTGACCAATGAAATAACATGCATCAATTTGGAATGAAGGTTTTGGAATTTGTATAGGATAAATGCTGAAATGCATTCGATAACCAAACCAAACACCTCCGCCGCAGAAATACTACATATTTAGCTTGTCAGAAAATGCCTCTCATTCAGAAACCATAAATTTTTGAGTAACTTTTGTAAAGGTAGCAGCTTGAAATCTGTAATGATTAAAAGCAAAATACATCTTTTGTTTTAATGCGTAAAATAAATGATTTTGAAATTAAGTTGAGCTTAATATACTTGGCATTTGGAAGCAAGTTATTTTAATTTTCTTCAATGCAACATAGGGGTATTAAACTTTGTTACCGTCAGTAATTTAAACCTTACCTTGTTATATCAGTGTTCCAATCTTCTAATCTATGTCAATATAATATTTTAAAACAGTTACATCTTAAATATGATAACTTTTATATTACTAGGGGGCTCCGCCCCCTGCTCGCTTACGCTCGCCATCCCCCGGGGATTGCTGCGCAATCCCATTTGGTTTGCTTCGCAAACCAACACTCTTGTCACAGATACCATTTGGTTAGCTTCGCAAACCAACATTACTTTCACAGAGTGAAACTATCTGAATAATTCGTATTATGCTGACTTCACTTTCCGGTTCATGACGTCACAGCGAGGGCTTCGCTGCGTCTCGCTTACGCTCGCCGACCCCGGGGATTGCTACGCAATCCGTTTGGTTTGCTTTCTCAAACCAATACTTCTTTCGCAAGTGATTTCTGTACTTTGTCGGTAAACTGTCTTGAGAACAGAGGGAAAAAAGCGAGCCTTTTTCCTCGCCAAATAAAAAGAAATCGTTTTTATGGCAATTGTTGCTACGATAAATTTGATATCTGGCAAACCCGATAGTCAAAAGTGCAACCCACTACTGCTTGCGGAAGCAGCTATGCGAACTGAAAAATACGAAATTTGTGTCATCAACTTTTGATTGCATCGAATTTATTTATGAACCAATTTTAAAAATAATTGTACCGTAAGAAAGAGTACATTCTGAGGTATACTGCAATATTTTAAAAATTAAAAACTAACAGTAATACTATACAGATATGACCATTTTAGTTTTGTATCGAAAGTTACGATCTGAAAGTTCCGAAAATTGTATGACCAACTTTTAATTGCATCGATTTTATTTATTAACCAATTTGAAAAATAATTGTACCATAAGAAAGAGTGTAATGTAATGTATTCAGTGATGTTTTCAAATTTAAAAAATAATGGTTTTTGCCGTAGACAAAACGGTTTTAACAATAAGTAGCGAAAATATCCAAAGATTCCGAATTTTGTATGACGAACGTTTGATCGCATCCAATTTAATTATTAACCTATTTCAAAAATAATAGTACCGTAAGAAAGAGTATATTCTGAGGTATACTGCGATATTTAAAAAATTAAAAACTAATAGTAATTAGATATAGATACGGCAGTTTTAAAAAAATGAACAAAAATGTCCCGATTTTACATGAATTTCAAAAAAATATTATCAAGAACGAAATTGAAATTTCAAAAAAAACTCGACGAGCTGCAAAAATTTACGTTGAGAGGTAATTAAAAAAAAAACTCACGACTGAAGACTGAAAATTTGAATGTGTTTTGCTCACTCGCGGAAGAAATTTCACTTCTTCAACTTTAATACTTAATAAAACCTAAACTAATAGCCGCATCGGGAAAAAATCTTAATAATTATCCAGGGAATACGATGAAGAACAAAGCATGTTAATTTCATTTTTTTCCGATCAGTACTTTCTCGGGAAACCGTCTAAAAATCGAGCTAAACAACACAGTTTTCAATCCTGCTGCTGCGGCGGCGGTAACATTTTTTTAATATAGAGAGATAATTACATAGGGCATTCCATAAAAACTGAGAGTGAATTTTTTACGCAGTGGCAACACCGCGAAACTAAAAAATAAAAGTGCAATCGATTTTTTCAAACTGTTAACTGTACAATTATAAATATTCTAAACGAAGCAGACAATTTTATTTTCCTAGTTTCGTGCTTGTTTAAAGAACAGTTTTTATTTGCCCTACAGAAATGGAGGTGAGTGATTCATAGTTAAAAAACGAAATGCGTTCTGCCATAAAATTTTACTATCGGTTGGCCAAAACAGCTTCAAAACAGTTAAGTTAATGGAAGAAGCTTACAAAGACAAATGTTTCGGTGAGTCTACGATTTTTAGATGGTATGGTGATTAAAAAAAAAAAAGGACGTTTGTCTGCAGAACTTGCTTCTGAGCCTGGCCGACCAGACAGTGCTGTGAATGATCGAAATGTTAACACTGTGTGGGCAATGTATCTTGCAAGAAAATCGGCGAATGACATGTGAGGAGATAGCGGCATCAACTAACATTTCGAAAACGTCGATATTTCGCATTCTACGCAGCAATTTACAGCTTCACCATGTTTGTTCCAAATGGGTCTCTCATCACCTTACTAAAAAACAAATGCAAACAAGAATTCACCAATGTTGTGAGTGGAAACAGATGCTTCAAAATGATCCGAATTTCCTAAAGACTGTATTAACAGGTGATGAAACTTGGATACATCATTTTGATCCCCTTACCAAGTCCGCAACAAGTGTATGAAAACACAATGATTATACGCCCGAAACAAATCCGACAAACCAAATCTGCTGGAAAGGTCATGATGATTATTTTCTTTGATCATAAAGGTGTAATCTGTCAACATGCTGTGCCTCAAAAACAACTGTGAATGGTGAATATTATAATTCAGTTTTGAAAATTTTGCGACAGCACATATCGAGAAAGCGACATGAACTGGTAAGGAATTGGACATTACATCACGATAATGTCGCTACTTCTGTTCAGCAATATCTTAGTAAATGTAATATTAAAATCATGCCACATCCCCCTTACAGTCCAGATCTAGCACCATGCGATTTCTGGCTGTTTCCGATGTTGAAGGAGAAGCTCCGAGGTAGAGAATTTAATACAGATTATGAATTTATTTCAGCAGTGCAGGGTTCTTTGAAGCATCTTCCAGAAAAAGGCTTCTCTACTTGTTTTGAAAAATGGGTTGAACGATGAAACCGTTGCATATAATCTGAGGGAAAGTATTTTGAAAAAAAATTGTGTATTTTTTTTTCTGTAAACATATTTCTTGATTTTTTATGATTTTACTTTCAGTTTTTATGGAACGCCCTTCGTAGATTCATATAACTGGTAACAGTTTTCTCTAAACGTATTTAGACATACTGGCTTATCTTAAGAAACATTTTGCAAATTCTACGTACCATAAGATACAGTTTGTGTGTATATTTAAAAGATATATTTTATTTACAAAGAATTTAAAGTATTTCGAAAGTTGACCGTAAAATTCTTTTTTCCCTTCTAATGCATTATCATAAAAAAAAATTATTCGTGGCAAATGTTCCATCAAGATGAGAATACACACAAATGAGCTTATGAGTTGTTACCCGTAAATGATATCTGATTATAATGAGAATATACAAAAATTTAACAATCACAGGTAAAATAACGCTCATTTATTTGTCATCTATCAATTATTTAAATTGAGCTAATTAAGATACTAAGGAATAAACCTGAAAACGAACAAAACGGAATATATCGCTTAATTTACTTGTACGAACCTTGACATCCTATAATAATTACCCTGCTATTTCCACTAACTCTTACAAGCCAGCCGATTAGATGTTCATTAGTGTACAATTTTTCCCAGTCTAGATCATTTCTCCGAATGAATCAAGTCATAATTATAAATTTAGGAAGCAGCGATGGGTAGCTATTCAAGGAACTATTCAGTCGACTTGTCTCAATCGAGGAAAGTATTAACTACTTCGGAAAATGGTAGAATCGTGTATTTATTATTGCGAGAATAACGGTAATCTAGAGAAGAATTCACTTCTTCAGGGATGGTAGGAATTCTGGCATGACACCGCCATTGAAATGATTAACGCTACACATATTCTAGATATATTAAGGCTAAGTTATAAATATTATTTGATATTCTGATATAGAGAGGCTCTAAATAGGACATATGGCGTCCACTAAAGCTCCTCGTAGTTGTCTCGACTAGTTATGATCTCGAGGTATCTCTATAGAATTAACCAGATCGCGAAGGACGAGATATCTCGCCATTAAAAAGAAAAACTATCATATCTTTATATTGCCATCATCTAAAAATCAGCAATATCGCGCTGACGACACATCTCATCATTTTCGAAATTGGTTAAATCTTTATTGACAAGATATCTCGTCAAAACCACTTGGAGTCTTAAAAAGCCAAAAAGTATTAGGGTAGATTGTTCCAAATATCGCGCCTGTGCTTAATATCGCCTAATCGTGTTTGCAAGCTACTATGCGCGACATCTGTGGGTTTATGTAGTTGCCTTGATGGTCTAGGGTTTTGCCACACGTAGCGCCACCGGCAAGTTTCCTATCAGTTATATCAAAAACCGCATTGCATCTGAAGTATCTGAGGCTGTGATCAATGTATTTTTTTTTGTCTCCAATCAATTCAGTGAGCATCCAGGTAAGTGTTTCTAAATCATAATTTCGTTTATATGAAAAGAAGGTACATTAAATACTAAAGGTACATACGTAGGCTTTACTAGCAACTCGTTTTTAATAGTAGCTCTTAATTTCTGTTGGTGGAAGGTAATAGGAACAGGGGTAGGCGATATTAGGAACCCAATCTTGAAAATTCTCTTGGGAAACGTTTTGAAGTTTTACAAGTTAACTTAAATTGACAAAAGTATAGAAGGTATATGATCTCTGGAAACCAAAAGAGAATAGTTCCTAGTCATATATTCATTTAGTTTTCAACTTGATTTCCCAACCCAGGAGACTGAGATATAGAGAAATAGTTAGGGTAGGCTATATTTGGAACACCTACTCTACACTTTGTTATGGTCACTAACATAAGGTGGTATTTAACCATAAATTTTGACGTAGAGTGCCTTTCTACAAACCGTGGGGTAATAATTTCGAGCATAGAAAAAATATCCAACCCCTTCTGTTAAATAAATGAAGACCTATAGAGATAGCGTATATGCAGTTGGATAGAAAAAGAAATTTTGATTCCACAACGTGTCATAACGACATGTCGCATTAACAATATGTCACACGCCGCCGCAAACGAGGAAATATTAATTTAAACCGAGGCAGTCGTCGACTTAACCTTTTGACTACGGCTATACAATACCCTACAATAATGGACCAAGCAGCACGATGTGATGGTATTAGGGAGAATACTTGCTTTAATGGGGGATGGTCCCCCACATGCTGCAGTTACACTAGCAACCTTTCTGGACATACTTTCAACATGGTTTTGATACACAGCTATGGGTATTTGTTTCCATTCCTGCTGTAAGAATCTCGCCAGCTCAGCTGTAGATTTAGGACGTAGTTCCCTGGTCCGTAAGAGTCGCTCTAACTCGTGCCACAAATGTTCTATGGAGTTTAGGTCGGGACTCTGAGCTGGCCAGGGGAGACGTTTTACATCCATATCTTGATACCACTGCTTGACCAAGGTTGCAACATGATATGAAGCGTTGACACCACCACCGAATTTGACAGTTGGAACGATGCACTCGGGTAACAGACGTTCGCCTGGTATTTGCCAAACCCAGGCACGCTTATCCTACTGTAAGAACGTGTAGCGCGGTCGTTCCATAAAACAGTTTTCCAGTGGTTCACAGTCCAGTTGCGCCATTACAAACACCAAGCGAGTCTGACGGCTTTGTTGGATGGGGTGATGTTTGATTTGTGTGCGGCAGCATACATATTGAGGGCGTGCAGTTCTTTCAGCAAAGTGTTGGGGTGCACCGTAACCCCTGTTGCCTGATGTTGATGATTTGGAGTGGTTTCTTGCGGATCTTACTAAGTTCACGCGTCAGGACACACTGATTCAGATTCGATCAGATTACGGGGACGACCAACGTGTGCAGTTCGTGTCCCAACTCTCGTAGTCTTCCACTTCTTCACTACATCACCAACATCTGACCGTGACTGTGATAATTCTACCGCAATTTCGCGAATAGACTTGCCACTTGGGACAATCAAATATAACACCTTAGTCACTAGGTTCCTTTCGTTTCGACATATTGTCCCAATTTCACTCAGAACCAACGATGTTACCACATGGCGTATCGTATTTAACCTTAAAAGGTCACGTGCGAGCACTGGATTTGCATAAAATCCGACATGGATTCGGATTTCATGCAAATTCGCTGCCGTCCTGTCCATTATTGCAGGGTAGTGTAGGTATAACCGATGCGATTATTTCTTTGCGCGATTTTTACAACTTTAAAGGTACAACTGCTGTACTGGCCGTAATCTTAATTTTTTTGTGGAGTGATCAAGGTACAACTGCTGTACCGGCCATAGACTAAAGTCTATGCAGCAACGACTGACATGACATTTGGGCGGAGTGAGTCAGAGCAGCTGGATGAAATGATCGAGTATATCAAGTGCGCCAAGTGCGAAGCATACTATAATTGCGCTGGCGACATATTTAGCAGGACATACTACAAGATTAAATCACCGAGCGGTTGATTCCACAGGAAATCGACACATAAGATAACAGCGCAAGTAATAAACGTCCCGTAGAACTTTGTTATTCTCATATCATCACCCTAAGCATGACGTGGATTATAAATTTAATCTATTGAGTGTCATGATATGTCGCCCAATAAATGACGTTTGTTTTTACAAACTAGTTTTATTTCTTACATCATCCTCTTATAGTTCTACGTAAAGATATGCAGCATAGTGAAACTATGCATCAGTCAATGATTTTCGAAACAATTTCTTTTTCTATAGCGCTTGCTCTTCAGGGTTGCAACTGTTTTCCATCTAACAGTTGTAAATTGGTTTTACTGTAGTGCTTCAAATGCTCGATCATTGAATTCTTCAGCTTTCGTAGTGACAGGGAACGAACTGACGGTTACTAGTGAAAGAGCACCCACCTACCCCACATACACAGTATGGGTTGGCCAATATTACTCCTAATTAAAACAATCACTAACATCCATGTGCTTACAAACTGAGATCCATACCCTGGGAGGGGCGGTGACAGACAAACGTTATGACCACTATAGCAGTTAGCCGACGCTTATGCTGTAGTGAAAGTAGTTTAAAAGCTAGTCAATCTCGCTTTAATGTAATAACCTCTTTCATAGTAAACCAATGCTTTTTTTTAGGTGTAGATAATGTGCACAATATGTTATACTTTAAAAGATTTTGCATTACTTATACACATTCCATAGAAAAACTGAATTTCTCGTACTAAAATCCAATTCAAATTCATTCTTCAAAAAAACCAATGATATATTTCCTATAGTTTAGATTTCAAATAGAGCTAATAGCGAAATAAGATTGGCTTTAATTTATGCTTAAGGGCTTTAATTTTCTTCTACAACTATAATTTTTTTTAAAGTAAAATTAATTTAATAACTTTTATGAATCCACAGCACAAGTTTTAAATTGGAAATATTAATTAACTGGATTTTAATGTAGATGTTAAATCTAAATAGACATAATGCGCTCTTTACCAGCCTGTAACTCTCTTACCCATGAATTGAATAGGCTGCTATTTTATGAATTTAAATTATTTCATTCACACTTAATGTGTATTTAGTCATTTATGTTAACATGCATTTATGTAAGCATGACTGCCATAGAAATAGATAAATAAGACTTTATACCAAGAAAAAAAAGGGAACGGTTAGTTTGGATTTCGTAGATAAAGCAAAAGTTTTCACGCGCGCTCGATGGAGGATTATCACATTGCAATGACCATTCAAAGTAATATTATCGTGTTTCCTCACTCTTTAGATTGACACTCAAAATAGTATAAAATAGAGTAATTATTACAATGTTTAAATTTCTTATTAAGAAGTGACGATGAAGCAGATACTTTGACGGAGAAATTTCATTCTCCCACTATATGAAGAGCATTGTACTTAATAAATGGCATCCGAAAAATGATGCAGCTAGCACAAAGGGCTTGACAAAGACAGTATGAAAGAGATCATCACAGAAGATAAAATGCACCGCAGGAAGAACTTGCAACCGGAACAATATAGAAAACAAGATTAAAAGTATGCATTAACTATGTTTTTGTGCATGCAAAATTGTGGATAGGAAAAAATAATTAGTAAATTTTGTTTCATTGTACCCCGTCTTCCCCTATACAGTACCGATGGAATCTGAATTCAAATGAAAACTTTGAGAAAATTTTGTCTCGAAATGTGAGGGCTGATTTGGAAATTGAATACCCAGCATGTTGTTTGAGTGTATATTTACCCCTGCACTCGAGCCACCCACGCATTTTCATTGAGTTTGCTGTCGAAAGTTGTTGTGCAAGCGTCTCGTTGAACTATAATTGTTGGCCCTGAAAATGACCTTTTTTTTTAAAATGGCCCTGGAAAGATCCTCCGCTTTCTTTGATTTCTATTATTAACTGCAACAGCTCAATAAAAATTCTTTTTTTTTCCAATAAAATTTCATCCGATAACGCTATAAATCCAATTCAAGCGCGAGGCTCCGTGAAAAACAAATAATCGTACAGTGTTGCTAAAACGCGATAACAAATAACGTCTTTTTTGCGTGCCACGTAAGAGAATTATATATATATATATAGATAATAGCCCGAATTTGAAAAAGGCAGTATACGGGAAACGCACCTCGAACAAAGTGATATGTACTGATTGCTTCAACGAAAATTTAAGAAGTAAAACAAAATTAAAGACCAAATTAGTAGGATAAAAATTTAGAATTTCAACAGTTATCCATCATATCTGCTAACTCATATGATAGGACCCAGTTGGAAGAGTAACGGATTAGCAAGCAGATGGGGGCTAGTTCGAAATTAGGACGTCGTGTAAAAGAGAGCTGATGCATGTTAAATATGTTCTGGCCTCAAATGGCCTCAAGTTGGTGGGCTATGCTATTTGGAGAGTAGGGTGCCAGAACAGGTGTGAGCGAGTCATCTGACCCTGGTACTAAATTACGGTGTTAGTTTCGATCTTTCCCCTCGGAATTGATCCCGGACCGTCGTCAATAACCCGTTGGGTTTCTGCAGTGTAACGTTAATTAACTACCTACTTACCTAAAATGATATTTAGTTTGATCGAAGATGTCTACCAGAACGTGAGGCTTCACTGGCCTCTTACCCTTCTAGTTAAAAGACAACTTCCCGTCTTTCAAGTAGTAAAAACCTTTACAAGTCTTAAAAAAAATGCCTGGAATATTTAAAACCTTACTGAAAAGTCTTAAAATACCTGGAACATTTATGCCTTGTTCATTTCACGGAGGCGGGATCCTAGATTGACATTTAAAAGAACATTTCTCAGAGTAACGGAAATTTAATTTTCGTATGCACATTGATGTGAAACAATTAAAATTAATGATTAATTTAAGATTTCAACAAAAATGAATTTAAAAAGCATACTTTTAAATGAAATTATTCTGTAATCAAATAAATCTTTTCTGTCATGAAATATTCACATACCCCGAAGATTGGTATTAAAATACTAAAGACTCGTAGCAAAATTTGTAAATGCGAATTCAAAATTAATAATAAAACTAAGTGACTATTTAAATTTATAATCATGAGCATACTACATGAAAGCCTATGATTTAATAAACGAATCTATTTTTACGAACTCTTTTTAATTAGTCGCTTTCTTTGTTTTGCTTCTTCTTCCATGAAGAATTTATTGTCATTCAACATGGACAAGCGTATCATGAAAATCTTGGAAATGAATAGGTTCTTCCTGAAAGGGTGACAGTTGTTACAGTTTATTGCCAGGGTAAAATCTTTGAAAGCAAGAAATGAATGCAGCGTCGTGATGGTAATATTTCGGAAATTAAAATACAACTTCATTACTTTGAGCAGCATTTTGACTCCTTTTTTCCCGTCAAGAAAGGCGTAATAATTGTTTTGTAATGAAGTCAGGAGCGGAGGCTCAAATCATTTTCTGTTTATCTCCGGCAACTTTTCATTTTTATCTCTGAACCAAAAGGGAGACAATTTTCGGCGAAGCGCAACATAACGTCGCCCTTTATTAATGCTGTAGAAGTTTTATTATCGCTAAAAATTTTTATCTTCACACCTGTGCCGCTTGCCAGAGGTTCGAGTTGGAGCAAAAGTATTCATCAAAAGGAGCAGCAAACATAGTTTTGGAAACCGGTGCGGGAAGATATTTATTTTTCATTTATTTCGTCTATTAAACGCTTATTCTGTGTCCATTAAAAAGTATAAAAGGTCGCTGACTGCGAAACGCGAAAAGTTAGTGTTCGCTATTTAGAATATAAACACGAGAGTGTTTTCATAATCTGTAGTTTATATTAAACATAAAACGAAAATTGGGTTTTTTCTAGATGTCATAACTTTTACATTCTCCAACACATATTTATCATGGAAATGCTTAGTGTATGTAATACTTCTTACTATGAAATGGCTAATTCAAACAGTATCAATTTACAGAATAAATGTATAGCCAATTGCATCTGCATACGGAGTAACTATGCGGTCCAGATCCTCATCTTTAGAGCGGTGAGCATTCAGGGTTTCCCCCGGAAGCACACAGCGGTCACTTCGTCCCCCTGAAGAGATGTCTTCCAAAACAAGTGCATTGCCACTACCAAATTAGTTCCTTTTGGACAAATTGAGAGGGATGATATCGTATCCCACGCTAACTCCAGATGAAAATGCATCGAGTTGCACACTGTTAAGAAAATCTAGACTCATCCGTAAATTGTGTGATCCTCCGTTTACCTTAACTCCAGTTGACACGCATTCGTGCCCAATTTAAAGGTACCCTCCTGTAACAGAAAGCAAGGTGCGCGCATAGTATTGGTAGTTAAGCGCAGAGCCTACCCGTTCACGCATCCTTCCGAGTAACTTAAGTGATGATACCAGGCCTTCCTGTTGCTTCAGCAAGAATAGATCGCCGCTTGTTAGCTGGGATAGTGGTCTTGTTCCTATGAGTAGCACGTAGCTGTGGTCGAAGGTTCAAGACCCTCGGGGAAAGAACTCGCCCGAAGGCTTAGAGTTTAGGTCTCAATTCCCGGGGAGAAGTGGTCGAAGGTTGTCGTCGCTCTCAGTCTATTCATGGTTCCTCCCGGAAGCACACAGAGTTCGCTTCGTCCACCTAAAGAGATGTCTCCCGAAACGAGCGCAATGCCACTACCAAACCTGTCCCTTTGGTAGACATGAGAGATATGATGTGCGTCACAAACTCAATCCAGATGAAAATGCGTCGAGTCTCACTCCAAAACACGTGTATTATATCACTAAGTCCCATGATAAGACACAGACAAATGTTTCATACGATGTCTGTGAGAGACATAACATCAATGGTTACTTCAGCTTATGGTTACTTCGTATTATCAATGGTTGCAGCTAATCACATGTATTTTACAAAGTTATCCCCTTTGTTTTTATTTTTTAGTTTATGGAAACCAGAGCATATTGCTAGTCTTGAGGTGGAATTAAACAACATTATGTAAAGTGTTAATAAATAAAAATTACAGTCAGAATCGGTTATATGGTCAGCTCAGCGGTCCAGAAAAATCAGATCCTATAAGCGGGGTGACCATATATGCGGAACAATACTACACTATTTACTTATGGCAGGATTATAATCATCTATCAGAATATAGTGCTCATAAACAAATAATTAAACTTTTAAGAACATTTTAAAAATTAATTCGCGAAGTTAATCCGGGGTATCGAATTTGCTTTGGCGAAAACAGCTTTTGAAAGATTGGAATGATACAATATTTTCCTTTACTATTTTGGTCTCAATTTCATTGTACTTTTCAAACAGGGAGAGATAACTTCAACCAATAAACACACAGTTGTCCACCTGTTGTCCTTGGGGAAGGAAGATAATTCAGGGGGGGGGGTAACGCCGACGATGATTCAACGCAAAAGAGAAATAAGGGGTGCGGGTCGCACGGACTTTTTTTCTTCTCGTCATTCCCTGTGTTGCTCCCCTCCTCAAAAAATGTTACAACAATTATTTTTCAAAAAAAAAAAAAAAAAACACGATAACCTCATTGAAAAGATTAAAAAAACCGACCATATAGCTGATAACCTGGAAAATAAAATGACTATATAAGTGGTGCGCTTTAACACATGTTCCCTATTACGATAGACGGGGCTTTAGAAAACTGACCATATAAGCGGGGTGAACTTATAAGAGGGTGACCATATAGCCGGTTCTGACTGTATATTTAAAATGACACGATAGAAGGGCTCAACGTAGCCTGTGTCTAAAAGAAAATTATTAAAATGGTTTTGGAGAGAAGTTCCAAGCAGTGCAGCTGACCCAAATATATTCATCTTCACGAAATAAAAAAATTAAATGTTTGGATTTTTTTTTCTAATGGCGGGCACATTTTGACCGAAGTCATTGACCACTGCAAGGCCGGAAGTGATGGCCACTTTTGAATGAGCACCCAGTGGGAGGGCCATCATTGCCCCTAACAATTACATCGTAATTTTGAACCATGTTCAGATGACGAAGCAACACCTAAGCTGGTATACGCTTACAAACATCCATGCCCGAACCCGAACCGGGGACCTTCCGATCTAGAGGCTAACACCTTAACCACTATACCGGTTGGTCGGCAAATGTTTGGATAAATGCCCGTATATGAATCCCCAACTACTATTTCAGCAACAAATTTAATAGCGAATTATTAAAAAATATTTTTTTAATATGCCGATCAAAAGTATTGGGTTGGAAAATAACATCGTTCGGTTTTTCTGTGGAGCAGAATATCTTCTATCCCCAATTTCTATTGCACAGCGCAAATGCGCAACTAACTAGCTCCTGTGATAGGTGACGCCAATAGCATGTAATTTGCATATGTACGCCAGGTAACTTAGATTATTGTGCGAGCTGCGTGCGTGTAAACATGGAAGAAAGGAACGTTCATTTCCACCACATTTTTCTGTTTTATTTAGAAAATGATAAAAAGATGCAGAAGTGCATAAAAAGATTTGCAATGTGTATGGGGACGATGCATTAACAGAAGGTCAAAGGTTATTCACCAAGTTCCGTTCCGGTGATTTTGAACTCAGCGACATGCCCCGCTCCTGTCGCCCAACGGAATTGACCCAGCCGTAATAAAGGCAACCGTCGGTAAAATTTCATGCCTAACTGTACGGAAGATTTTACGGAACTCAATATATTCCACACAAGTGTAGAGGACTATTTTCACCCTTTGGGATACGTTTCTCGTCTGTTTGCTTGCCACATGAGTTGTCCGAACACAATATAACTGTTCGCATTTCCATCTACTAACACGCTCCTTAAACGCCAGAAAAAATATCCATTTTTGAAGCAGCTGGTTACGGGTGATGAAGAGTGGATTGTCTTTGACAACGTCGTTTGTAAAAGATCATGCGGAAAGAGTAGCGAGCCACCACAATCAACCTCAAATACGGGATTCCACCAGAGGAAAATTATGCTCTCAGTGTGGTGGGATTATACGAGATCATTTAATATGAGCTCTTGCCGTAAAGCAAGATAATCAACTGAGACGTATACTGATTTCAGTTAAGAAAGTTGGATCAAGCCATACGTTCAAAGCGTCCAGAACTAGCAAATCGTAAAGGAGTAGTCTTTCTCCATGATAGAACTAGACCCCATATTTCATTAAGGACACGACAAGAATTGTAAAGACTTGGCTGGGACGTTTTGCTTCACTCTGCCTATTCTCCAGACCTTACGCCCTCGGATTATCCCCTATTCCGACCGCTGCAGAATTCCTTAAACGGTATAAAAGTTGGCTAACGATGAGACTGCAAAAAGCATATGAATCAGATTTTTGACAGTAAAACCCATGTGTTTTATGAACGTGGCATTCTAATGTTGGTAGAGAGATGGCAAGATGTCATAGAAAAGAATGGTAATACATAATTGATAAGTAAGTACTTTCTGTTTTGGAGAAATTTTATTTTATACAACTAAAAAAAAAGAAACGGATTTATTTGCCAACTCAATAATTTATAAGAGCATGTCAAACTAAAAATAGCAAACAGAATCTCCCTGTATCACAAATGAAACATATTTAGGTGTCATATACAAAATGAAACATTAAGCATTATGCTTCATAACAAAATAATAGAACCATGTCGGTAAAACAAGGCTGTACGTATAATTTGTATCCCCGTGAAATACGAGTATATTCTCGATCCTTCATGGATTACAGATGCTTGAAGGACATTATAGACTCTCTATGACCTATTATTAAACTTCCGTCAACAAATCAATACGGTAGAAGGAGCTATGTATAATACTCAGTAGGAATAGTAGCTTCAATTGGTGGAAACTATTGAATGTTTGGGATTTGGATGAATATATCACCCGACCAATTCAAAATTATTTTACACTAAAAATCCTTGTTTATGAGTTATACAAATTTCAAACATACTAGTTGCAGCACAAAAAATTAATAAAAATACAATCACAAGAATACCAAATTAACACTTGACTGTCACCGTTTGTAAAAACACTCAGCATCCACAGCTGAAAATTTTGAAAATCTTAAGAAATACTTGCACGCATTCGTTGCGTAAATTTTCATTACAGTACAGTATGAATTCAACATTCACCTTTTAATGAAATAGATGTAGGATATGGACAAAGTCGCTGTCGTTAGATCTCAGAAGTGTAAGTCACGTGGTGTTGGGAATCGACTGGGGTGGATCGACTATCGCGCTTGTCTAATTAATCCTTTACAGGAATCGCGCTTTCTGCCAATACCGCATGATATTCAAACCGAGAGATCTTCCATGGGCCTGCATGTTCCCCGGATCTGACACCCAATTTATTCAAATCACTATAAGTAATATGTGCAATAAATTTAATTTATTTCTGATGATTCCTTTATAGTGTTGCAATTTTCACAAACAGTAGTGTAGTTCATTGCCGTTTCGGTGGCATTTGAAGTTTAATCTAATAAGCTTTGATCAATTTACGATCCTTTACAGATAAGAAATTTATTTTTGGAATTTCTGTTGGCAACGTGCAAAGTCGTGTTTGAAAAAAAAAAGCCAAGTGATGCCACGTTCAGAATGCTTTACAGGAAACACGATCGCCGCACAAATATTACATCCACCTAAATTTAACTCAACAGAAAATGCCTTGCATATATTTTATAACCGACTGGCGTGTACTTAAATAAGTGCTGAATAAACAATGAATAGTCCCAAATGGAAGGATTCGAGGACATCTTATAATTTTGAACTACGGTCAGACGACGAGGTCAACAACTAAACTGACTCCTCTCCTCCAAACCATACCAATGTGAGGGCATTTGTGACCACGAGTAATTTAACGTGCCTTACGTAACACGACTGTCTTTGGGAAGACTGAGATTCGAAATCACAATTGGTTGGTAATACGTCACTCTTCCAAATGGGTTACCGCGGTTACCATTCTCTAGCAGGAAATTCTGTTATGTGAGGAGAAAACAGACACATTTCAAGACTATCCCTCTCAGACAAAGACGCGATACTTGAATCAACGAGATATTTTCGTTAGTGCACCCCAACGTTTTCAGCACTAACAACTCATTCAATCGGTTGCTTAAGGATAATAATAGAAAATATTGTCTAGAACGCTACGATCCAGCTATCCGAATTCTAAAGGGGAAACTGTAAAGGAACCTAGTTTGATTTAAGCCCAGATTTGAAGAGTGGTTAAGGTGTTAGCCTCTAGATCGGAATGTTCCTGGTTTGAATCCGAGTCCGGGCATGGATGTTTGTAAGCTTATGGTGTAGAGGCGGCTGGTGGACCAAATCTGTCGTGGCCGAAAGTCCTCACGTTGGGTTGGTGTGGAAGTTTGGAGAGTGGGGTGCCAGCTCAGGTGTTGCTTCGTCATCTGACCGTGGTTCAAAATTACGAAGTATTGTCCTCGGATCTTTCCCTTAAGGGACTAATCCCGGACCGTCGTCAATAGCCCGTTGTGTTGCTCTAGTACGACGTTAACTGAAATTACCTACCCTTCAATTTGCAAATTGAATTCGTTGTCGATGAGGAAAGACGCGCATTAGCGCGCTATAATCCCCTTAATGTTTCTATCAAATATTTACTGACGCGTTTCTCTAATTCCATAAAACTTCGTCCTATTTTGAATGTGTATGCGACAGTCGGTTTTCATTCAAGTTTTATGCGGTATAAACTAACAGTAAAAACCCACGATCGATCTTCCCCCATGTAGTTTTTTTACGGTTCACCCAAAAGGCATCAAATAACCGATCATTAAGCGACGGCCTTGACTGAGGATCATTACGTATCTAGGAGAGATCTTTCTTTTCTGGGAAGCTAAGTTTAGAAATGCTGTTATCAGAAGTCAGAAGGGGTGTTTCTTGGACGTTCGATGGGGGAATAACTATCCGAGTTCTTTTTATGTTTGGGAAAGGTTTACGAGATTGTAGATGGTCTATTTGCAGATACTTGATCAATCGACAAGATTCGACTAACTCTCACTTCTATCCTCCGGGTTTTAAAATGCGTGGTTTTCTATTGACAAGTGGACAAAGCTGGTGAGTTTTTTCTATTTGAGTGCACGTTTTATGCGATATAAACAGTAAAACCTCCGATCAATCTTCCGCGATGTAGTTAGTTCTTTACGGTTCATCCTAAAGGCATCACATAACAGATCATTCAGCGATGGTCTTGACTGGGGATCATTAAGAATCCCGGAGATAATTTTTTATTGGGAAGCCAAGTTTAGAGATGCTGTTATAGGAAATAAGATGGGGTGAGAGTTTCTTGTACCCTTTGTGGGAATAACTACTCGAATTCTTTTTATGTTTGGGAGAGGTTTACGAGATGGTAGATGATCCATTTGCAAGATGCTTGATCAGTCAGCTACATTCAACTAACTCTCACTTGTTCTATCTTCTTGGTTTTAAAATGCGCGGTTTTCCACTCACAAGTGAACAAACCTAAAAAACAGATTTTTCTATTTGAACTAAATTTTGTGATGTGCAACAAAGACAGTTTCGTTTGAACGCATGGGCATCCTGTAGAGCCTCAGGACCCAATGATTTTAGGAACCCACAGACAATTTATATCGAGGTGATCAACACTTTTGATACAAGTTAAAACAATTCTAACCCCCTTCAAAGAGAGCAGTCTGAAACAATGGAGATGGGAAAGATCCAATAAAAACACCTCGTAATTTAGTACCGCGGTGACATAATGAGAACAACACCTGAGCTGCACCCCATTCGCCAAACTTCCACGCCACACTAACATGAGGACATTTGACGAGGTCACGCCAGATTTAACACTCACCAACCCCCACGTACACGATGGTGTTTGGTTATATCTAGTTGAAACTTGTAACCTTCCGGTTGTTAAGTCGTAGATCTTACAATTGGGCTACGGGCCGTGCTAGCCTGGTTGGAAGAGCATCGGATTAGCAACCAGAGGGTTGCGAGTTCGAATCCAAGCAAAGACCGTGGTATACAAAGGGGGTTGGTGCACGTTAAATCCATCTTGGCCTCAAATTTCATGATGTTGGCGTGGTGTGGAAGTTTGGAGATTGGGGTTCCAACTCGGGTTTTACCTCCTCATCTGACTGTGGTTCAAAATTACGTAGTTTTGTCCTCAGATCTTTTCTCTCGGGATTGATCCCGGATCGTCTCCAATAGTCGCTGTGTTGCTCCAGTGTGACGTTAATTAAAATACCTACTTACCCAGCCAACTGGGATGCCACTTCCACGTTTCAAGACGCAAAATGGCGGCAGTTTGTGAAGGACATCCCGTGGGTAAACAGTTGTTACTCCTTACAGGGACAATCTCCATCATCCATGTGTTTACAAACCGGGTTTCGAACCCAGACTTAGTGGGTGTTAGTTGAACGTTATGACTGCTCTACCAGTTACGTGGGTAATATCTCTCTACACTGTTAAAATACTCTTAAAAATCTTATCAGACAATACCAATTCTCGCCATTTAGAATTACACCTAATTCTGTTTATGCACGAACGTTTTTTTACACGAATTTGATTTAACACGAATTTAAAATAAATATTTCATTCTCTTTTTACGCGAGTCATTTTTATTTAACACGCGCGGGTGAAGCTAATTTTTAAGAATTTTTTTAACTTGAATTCTAGGATTTTTTTATTTTTTTATTTGTGTTATATAATAGTATCAGTTTTATATTACACGCACGAATGAGGAACGCGCTGGGAAGTTTCAACGTGAATTGAAGTTGTTTACATCCTCTTACAGAGAATTATATAACGGCCTAACTAAACAAGGACACGACGATTAATTACGGAATTGGCTCGTAAATCTGGTAAAACATCAGCACCAGAGGAGACTCGTGCTGATTTTTCTCTAGAGATCACAGAAATTCATTAATGCAGGAAGAAGACGATGTCCATAACATTTTTGGTGATAGCATTGTGGTATTTAAGTCGTACGCAATCGTATGTCCCGTTTATTGTCAGAAATTGATAATGAATAAAACTTTGTTATGACAACAAAATTCATTCCAAATGCAAATTTGTTTTAAAATTTGTATTACGCTTTATTACATGTATATTTTGTTGGAATAAAATTATAAGCTTTATACGAATATCTTCATGTTTTTAAAATTATTTTTACTGATTTTTTAGATCCGAACCCCAAAAACTATTTTCTTCCATGGATACGTCTTTTTTTATACGAATTTTCTTACACGTATTCTTTAGGAACGTATCTATCGTGTAAAAACTAAATTTGGTGTACTTAACAGTAAATAAATTTTAGATTCTTGCATCCAGATATATGTGTTTAAACAATTCCAACCAAAATTATGTTAAAAGTACAACTTGCTGAGATTTTCCAAACCATTCAATTTTCCCGATTTCGCTAGAATTGTATTTCATTCTTCTAGTTTATCTACACACAAAACGCATTCAGAATTTACGAAACAGAGTATACAATTTTTATGTTCAATTCATCCCATGCTGTTTCTCATAAATAGGAAACTAAGGTCAGATATTATATTTCGGTAACATTCTGGCTTCTATGTAGCGTGAGAACCAAATCTACTTTCGTTACATGGAATGTAGTGGGTAGAATAAAATAATGCGATGTATACTTTGAAAGATTTCCTTTCTTTCACAAAAACACAATCGATTTCGGTTCGAGAATTCCAATTTATCCGTTGCATAGTCTCAATATGAAAAAAGATTAAAGTCTTTGAGCATCAAAAAATGTAAGAGATGCACAATGTTTGATTAGCCGTGAAATGCTCTAGCTCTCGAAGTTAAAGCATAACGTCAAAATCTAATGCGCAATTTGGATTCTAAACAAAGAAACACGACGATTTCTTAAGAACAATTACGAAGAATCAGAAGATTTAAGAAACGCAACAGAAATGTAAATGTTGTTTCTGATAGGAGGCAATAAATGAAGGTCTTTGGATAACAATGTGGTAAGTCACGGAATGAGAATTCCGTAGTAAAAAAACAGAAAAAACAATATATTCGAGTGGACAAAAAGGACTTTTTGTTGCTTGAATGAGTGTTTAGTACATTTAAAAAGTATGAGGTAGCATAAGCTCTTGAATTGCGGATAACCGCATTCAGAATTTGCAAAGCAGAGCGTACAATTTTATGTTCAATTCATTCCATTGCAAGTTTGGAATCTTTTTTACACTTGAAAATTGCTCTCCTAAGAAATTTGAAAAGTGGCTTATTATATTGCCCGAAAACATTGAATTGTAAATTTGATTTAGATTTTTATTAAAATTTAACTACCAAGTGGGGGTTTGAGGACATATCTCCTCCACCAAGATCTGACCATTTGCACTTAACAGGGTACCTCGTCAAGACAAAACTGCACCATTACTCCAGGGGAATAAAGCATGGAATTAAATTATCCCGTGCCCAGAAGTGGTGACATTTTGGAACAGGTTCTTATATCCGAGGTTTGTCAGTGTATAGCATATGAAAGTGATATGTAAGAATTTTTTGAGTCATGCAGATATATACTCAATTATTCCTCATGTTGTGACAAGCGTAATAACGAGCAATGTTTAGCGCATTTTTTTCTCAAGAGATGTTAAAAGGATTGTTTCCTTTCTTCGATTTCTAAGTAAATACTTGTTATTTATGCGTCGTCTTATCAAAACTGCTTCTAGTAAGTAAATATTATAAAATTGATTTTAAATGGCACTATTAATCGCTATTAATATTAAAGAGGAATTACCTCAAAGAAGACTCGATTTTACTATTCCACTGTTTTTTAGTGCAACATGCGACCAGGTAATTGGTAATTTTAGTTAACGTCGTACTAGAGCAACAAAATGGGCTATTGACGACGGTCCGGGATCAGTCCCTTAAGGGAAAGATCCGAGGACAACACCTCGTAATTTTGAACCACGGTCAGATGACGAACCTACAGTTTGAAGTAGATTACAAATCATCGTGAACTTTCACTTCCAGACTATACCCGGGCCCACTGTACAAAGAGTCAAAACGTAACCACTCCACCGCTAGACAATCTTCCAAATCAGACCAAAAAAATTTTTTTGCGAAATATTTTGAAATTTTTAGCATTTTAAAATTATTTACGAGCATGAAATAATTAGCTTCTACAGCTACAAACATTCTGCAGTGCTACCGTTGACGTTATTCCAAAAATAGAATTAGATTCGTCAATGAAACTATGATACAGCTCAGCCTTTTAATGGCACTTATGAAAATTTCACAATTAACATAATGAAAGTCATTAGTAAGGAGAATTTTGTGAGGGTCCTGAAACTCTGTTCTGATGATGTTATATTTAGAAGGTAAGTATCGAAATCCTTTTTGTATTTTTTATTCACAGCACTAGCTTTTTACGAGGAATTCTAACGATCCAACCCACGCAGAATTTGAACGTATCATTAGTCAGGGTGTGGGATCCGAATTTGTGCGGTTATAAGGAATATAAAATAAGCTTTGGGGCAACATATGTTTCCTACGACCTCCTTCATATAAGCGTGTCTGCCTAAAACAAATTTCATTAAAATGGAATTAAGGTAATCAAATATCCGATTTTTTCGTATGCATGATGGAAGATGCTCTTAAACTGCATAAAACTGTTACAACTGGTATTTTGAGTATCGGTATGATGATAAGGTGATACACTTTTGTTTAATTTAATTCTGCGTTCTTAACCTTTTTCTGTGCGTGTTAAGTACCCTTCCCATGTTTCAGTTACCTCAAGTAGCTATTTTTAACCGGTGTGCCATAAATAATAGCAATGGTGTGCCTTACGAATAGTGCAAGGGCTTAAACTATGTAATGATTATTTCATTTCAACGGTTTAGTGTAGAGTTTTTGAAAATTGTGTTCACAAATAACTTCAAGTAATACACGTATAAATAGTTTTGAGTATTTTGTTTGTGTTTTATGGTGCAAGGGCAATATTTGGTCCAAGATACGCGAAATAGTATTCTGAGACTGGAGTTGAAAATGTTGACACGTATAAGTCAATGAATATGAAATTAATGCAGATCTACTCCGTTACTGACTGTTATCTCTACACTATTTCCTTTTTAGTATTTTAAGTCCCAGAGAATCTTTATTACCTAACTTGGGGTTTTCTCTACGTTCTTTCCGTGCCTAAAACAATTGAAAATAGGACTCGTCAGACCAAAAACATATCTAGATGCTTCAGCAGATGTATATCGTTTTATATATGCTCTGGTAGAGGCAACCCATGACGCATAGGTGGAGTTGCATCGTATTTTGCATACCATGTCGCATGTACCAGTTGTTCAGGCACTTCAGTTATTTTGTCCCTTAAGCTGCTGGTTGGTTTCTTCCTTTCCCATGGATCGCTGGAAGTTCGTAGTGAAAATAATTTCAACGAACGGTTCACGAGCGTCTCATGAACGGTTCGGTTCGCAAATGTATACACGCACCTTTACGTAGCATTGGAATCTATATATATAATTCTCTTACGTGGCACGCAAAAAAGACGTTATTTGTAATCGCGTTTTGGCAACATTGTATGATTGTTTGTTTATCACGAAGCCTCGCGCTTCCTTTGAATTTATAGCGTTATCGGTTGAAATTTTATTGAAAAAATAATTTTAGTCGAGCTGTTGCAGTTAATAATAGAAATCAAAGAAAGCGGAGGATCTTTTCAGGGCCATTTAAAAAAAAGGTCCTTTTCAGTGCCAACAATTATAGTTCAACAAGACGCTTGCACTACAACTTTCGACAAAAAACTAAAAAAGGCGTGGGTGGCTCGAGTGCAGGGGTAAATGTACACACAAACAACACGCTGGGTATTCAATTTCCAAATCAGCGCTCACATTTCGAGCCAAATTTGCTCAAAGTAATCATTTGAATTCTGATTCCATAGGTACTGTATATATATTTTCTGAAAAACAGCAAAAAAATTTAGATTTGAAATATATTTTTTTTGGAATATATATATCATATTTTGTAAACATTCTCTTATGCTAGGACACATGTCTTCATTGATGCGAGTGAAGCGAGCATATGTTCGCGCAGCGAACCAATGAGGATTGTGACGCAATCCTCCGGGGGTTGGCGAGCGTTAGCGAGCAGGGGCCGGGCCCCCTAGTGTCTTTTAATATTTTAGCTGTGAGGTTCAGTGGAGTTGGCAGATTTATGCAGTTTGTATTAACTCTTTATTTTAAATTTCTTGTTAATTATTGTATTTTAAAAACAAATTTAAATCCAAATGCTGAATCTGAGAGAAAATTATTTTACTAGTTTATGAATTGATATAAATTGACATTACGTGGAAAATGATAACGAACCTGATTGTCGATGAAACACACAAAATGTGATGCGAGTCGAGATTTCAGATCTATGATAATGTAGCATTAGTAAATGTCTCCTTTATTTCTTTTATACTGGAGTGAACAGTTTTAAGATGCTTGTCACGATTACAGGATGATGTTTTAATCAAGGTTTGGGGATTTTGTTTCATTGTATTGTTCTCTTTTTTCGTTTGGTAAGAACAACAATTTATCCGATTTCTTTCCATTTTCGGTGAAGTTACTTAGATGCTTTTAGAAGCATACATTTCGCCGCATTCTCTCATGATCTAAGTATCCATTTTCATGCATATATTGAATAAATATGTTGCTTACTTGTCTCATTGCTTCCTTTTGTCTATCCACATTTTAAATATCCCAGTGTTTGATCGTGTGTGCATTATGAATATGGTTACTGTGTGTTTTATGTAGACAATCATTTAATTTACGAATAATTTTAAAATAAAACGTTTATAACTGAATTTTTTTTTTATATTGTTTACTCAATGATATTATTTATGGAATATGACCTTCGACCACCTCTAAAAATATGGCATCTTTTGACTACATTTTCTATTACACTTGAGCATATTTCCACAGTTCTGTTCTTGGAGAATATTTTGTTTGAGCTGTTGAATGGTCGTGAGCTTATTAACATACACTCTTTCCTTAAAAGGCGCGTTCTCACGAATCAAGTTTAATTGACCGATTATAGTTGATCAATAAAAGTTGAATATGACTTGAATCAGTTTTTGTTCTCACATTTCAATAGATACTGATCAACAGTTCAATAAGCAAAAATATAGAAGTTACAGTCGAAAAATTATTTTTTTATAGAAAATCACATTTCAGGTATCGAACTGGTGTAAAATTTTCCCCAGATTTTAAATCCGTTCAAATTTCTACTCCAACTTTAACGGCCGACCAACCGGTATAGTGGTTAAGGTGTTAGCCTCTGGATCGGAAGGTTCCTGGTTCGAATCCGGGTCCGGGCATGGATGTTTGTAAACGTATGGTGTAGAGGCGGCTGGTGCACCTTAAATCTGTCGTGGCCGAAAGTCCTCACGTTGGGTTGGCGTGGAAGTTTGGAGAGTGGGGTGCCAGCTCAGGTGTTGCTTCGTCATCTGACCGTGGTTCAAAATTACGAGGTGTTGTCCTCGAATCTTTCCCTTGAGGGACTGATTCCGGACCGTCGTCAATAGCCCGTTGTGTTGCTCTAGTACGACGTTAACTAAAATTACCATTACCATTACCATTACCAACTTTAACGATCGCGAAGATACAAACTTAACCTAGAGAATCAAAAAAACACTTTTGTGTTTTGTTTCTCGAATAAAATAAACCACGTCAGATCGTTTGCTTGGAAATAACTCGAAAGCATATGGCAGATGACTCATCACTTGAACGATAAAATTTGAATGGGTCAAATTTTTCTTCATCCTCTAAAAAGTTGATCAACTCTATTGAAACAAAAGTTCTCACTATAGTTTTCATTCAGCTTTTGTTGATCAACGATAATCGGTCAATTAAACTTGATTCGTGAGAACGCGCCTTAAGTAGCCCCATAAAAAATCCGTCGTGATCAAATCAGGAGAGAGATGGGCCTAATCGACATCACCAGATATTTTGACATCATTCGATCCAACAAACGTGTTCTTTAGAATTCGTAGAGTTGCACGAGCCATTTAATATGTTGTTACATATTGTAGAAACCGTATCAATAGATTTGAAACAGAAAGAAAATTTTCAATATTGCACATCATCGTTTATAATTGATAGTAAGCGCATTTTGATTAGCCTCCTCGATAAAAGGATTCCAATAATGCCTCTTCGAATTGCATCCCGAAGAGTCGACTCTACCATAGAGGAAATATGGCCCTTATCTGCATAGAATTATGTGACCAAAAGTGGAGTGAGCTATAGTAACATTTTTATGTTCCTAGCTAGGTAGGTAATTAACATCATACTGTGCAACAGAACGGGCTTTTGGCGAAGAACCGAGATCAATCCCGAAGAGAAATATCCAAGGACAACGCCTCGTAATTTTGAACTATGGTCAGATGACTGTGTCAACACATAAGCTAGCAGACACTCTCCAAACTTCCCACAACATAAGGATATTTGAGACTACTACATACTTAAAGAGTACCAGCTCCTGTGTACACGATGGTATTTAGCTGGACATAGTTTCTAACTGGCAACCCTCTGGTTCCTAATTCGTTGCTTTTCCAACTAGGCCCTTTATCTGCATAGAATCATGTGACCAAAACTGGTAGTAAAGTTATCTTTAAACTATTTTCGGTCTTTCAGGAGGAAACGAGCATTCGACATCTGATTGGTCCAATGGAAAGAAGATTCATTCTTTCATAATATGATTGGTTCACGTGGTATAGTAGTGGAGTTTATCTATTTCATCCTTTTTCTTGTCACTCTAGATTACCCACTCTTACCTAGAAGTGCTCATTACCACCTTTTCCAAAAGTTGTTAGATCGCCAAATGAGGCGAAAAGATGCCAAATCGGCATGCCAAGTCCACTTTTACCACATTACAATCACGTGACTACTATTCGGCATTTTAGTCCAACTTTTAGTGTTCATGAACTAACCGTGAATTTTCAGATACCCAAATAACGGCCAATCTGTTTGTTATTGTGTTACTTCGTCGCTCATGATTAAATGTTCATAAATTCAAAATTTGCATTATTCAAAGGTAGATTTTTTGCACTCCTTTAATAATAATTCTTCCTGGTCATTTCCTTGCATTTTTTTGTGTTACTTCAATTTTATAAGGATGAAAATCCAAATCTTCATATTAATTAAGTAAAAAACTAACTATTAATGAAACTTATGTAAATTAAAAACTGTAACTGTCAAAAAACACTGTTCTAATGGGAATATGCACATCCAAATAATTTGGTCTAAATAAATACAAAATGCCCCAAAACTTAAAGCGAAAGTAAGCCAGTCAATATTTTGCTTTGGAATATGTGAATTAAAGGAAAAAAAACTGACTTGGAGTTTGGAAATCATGCCAGACTTACGTATATGCAACATAAAAATTATTTTTAGAATAGCACGATGTTTATTTACCGAAACGTTTAAATACAAGACGAAAGTATACATACTTCTTTTGCTCTGATTTCATTTGATCCAAACAGCTAGGTTTTTTTCTGCATAGTTAAAATTTTGTATACATTTACATGTTTGGATAACATACATCATTCAGGTTGTTTATAGAGAGAACGGGAGACTCCAAAAATTAATCTATAGTTGTACAAACACAATAGCAGATTTTTCTAACTTTCTGATGCATCTCCTTGTCAAACTAACATCATAAAAAAGTTACCGAGTTATAACCTTTTACTTTTAGTAGCGAAGTTATCGCATCGTGCACAGCTGGTTCTAGTTCAACGATTCAATCTTGTACTGAAATCTGTCACAAAGCCTGGCATGCAACTTGTTTTCTTGTCAGACATACTTGTGTTCCAATAACCCACACTGGTGACTGGTACTGTTCGAGCGTAACAATAGCAATTCCCACATTAGATTAAAAAGTAATCATGCATACTTCGATTTAAGGGACTTAAAACTGAGTACTTAAACTGTTTTTGTTACTGTAAATTACTTTGACTGATGTTTATACATCTGGTTTGGTTTGTTCGATCTACAATCATTTATTGCTACACAAAGGCTAATTATACTGCAACCTATTACTTAATGTTACACACTGGTTAATTAATACCACCAACAATAGAAATATAATGTACTAACCACTGCGGGGCTAGCACGACGATGGCCGTGAGAGTTCTTTGCTTCCACAGGACGAACTCCACAGGCAACGCAGTGATGGCATCGAAGTGGCTATTACCAACAACGTAAATTAAAACACGCTATAATAGGAAAACTTGGCATGGTTCCAAAGGAATTAGGACTATAAACGCTTTTGTATGCAGCGGTCAAAAATCGAAAAATCCACTCTTCAATGGCGTCATATTCCGGAGAGAAGAACGAAAATTGAATTTAAAAATGTGCTAGATTATATTTAAAATTCGAGGGCCGCTACACAAAAAGCGCAAAAAATTAGGACTACCTGTGTGCCACATTTCATTATTATAAGTGCCATAGATTCGTAAGGGCGATGGATACAGAGACACAGACAAACACTTCCTTTTACAATAGTAGAGATTTGGCGGAAAAAAAAATTAGCTTTATTGTACTACATTTTGTGTTACACTAATACCTCACACTGCAATTAATGTTAAAAAACTCATAAAAAAACTTGTACGAAGATCAAGGCGTTATTTCTTTACTCTGATTTCAACGGCAACGTCGTTAAAACGTATATAGTCGTACAACGTCGTATAGTCGTAAAAACTTCAAACAGGGAATGACGCCTAACTCCATAGAAACGATACTGTCGACTGACCGACTGTTTACAGTGCCCTCTACCACCTAAACATGGCATTCTGCGCACACATTCTATAGTAAAAATGTTTATTTGGAACCACTCAACCAACTCTTACAATTTAAGCAGATGTTTTCGAGATAACCTACGGAGACACAGCAAATAAATTCATCAGTGTATAAGCTCATAAAATAAAAGTTATAGCAAACTTATATCGGTACAAAAATAAAATCCATACACGCCTCATATCACTTCAATTGCTCGAAAACCTTCGAGTTTCGGTAATTTAAAAAAAAACTCTCTAAAAGGCAAAAATATCATCCCCCCGCTAACGATTATCGTAGAAGAGTGGAGAATTACGTTGAAAAAAATTATGTGAAAAAATCTAAACACCATTAGATTTTATGTTGAGAAAAGGTATCTAAATAAGCTTTTAGTTGAGCCCAAAATGATGACACGTAGAATTGGTTCGAGGATTGAACACAATGGTTATTGACTCGAGAAGAAAGCAGCAACAAACTAAGAGGAAAACAAATTCGATCACTCTAATTCGGGAAAATTGATGCTAATTAACATCACTCACATTAGCTCTGAATAAAATTTCTATTTAAAAAAAAAGAAAGGATTTAGAGTACAACTTTTTTATAAAGTTAAACCGAAAACAACCTTTGAAATGTTTTGTCACGCTTTGTCTTGAATAACAAACAGGGTGACAAGATTTTAATGACTTGATTTAAATCAACGATTAAAATCATGATTTAAATCAATAATTTTTTTTTAAGTCATTGATTTAAACCACACAACCAATCTTACATTTTTTTATAGCTAAGTAAATTCACCCTATGAAAATCACAGAACTCGTCAAATGCTTTGAACATTCTGCACTCATGGTGATTTCAGCACTAATGACTACACCCAGTACTGATCAGCTTTTGAAAAAATGTTTGAAACTGGACACTTGCAAATAATCTGAGGTGTCTACGGAGTAAGTAATCTGTTGAGTGTTGAGACAGGGATTCTGCCAAACAGTAAAGTAAAAAACACGTTGACATCTATTTGAAAGTTTTGTCAATGTTCATGCATAATTTTATAATACGTTACGAACAATAAAGCGTTCATTCGTGGGAGAAGCATGGGAAAATATTGTACATTAATGTTATACTTAAAAAGTATTTAGCTATTTATATTGTCCATGACGTAGGGCTACTTCTAAATGTCAAGACAGTCAAAGAAAAACCCCACTAGTAGGCCTAAACTACTTGTTACCCCTTTAATTGATTGTGGCTAATGGCTTAGCTATAGTGATTTTTCAACTACTTTTTTTTAATTGAGACATAAATAAAAAAATAACACAATAAATGTGATTAGTAAATTAGTAACTAAAATACAACTGAGCTTTCTATTTGAAAGGATGAAAGCTTAAGCACTATGAACATCTTTCATTTTGCAAATGCACCCTGAAGCAGTCACCTGACATTTTAAGAGTAGTGACCCATAATAAAATTTGTTAACATGATGATGTAATTTACTAAGAAAAACTGTGTAGGATGTCAACTTGTGTTTTAAAGTTTAACAAATGCTTTACATTTCGCTTTTATTTTGAAAATTAATTTTCTAAATGTATTACCATGTAACAAGCTATGATTTTTAGTAAAATAAATATTGATTTACTATGTCACAAACTCTGATTATTTACTTAAAATAATTATTGGTTTATATGTCATGTCAAAAACTCAATTTTTAATCAACAAATTTATTTATAATTATTAAATAAAAACAGGCCTACAGAAATTTAAGTAAAAAAATGTAATTTAAATAAAAATATCCAGTTACTTGCTTATTTAAAAAAATTTATGATTTTTTTTACACGTTTATTGCAAATATCTTCAACTAAACTGAGTTTCTTTGTAATTGTGTATAATAATGAGGAGAAACATTAAATAAACAATGATAAATTTATCACGAAATGGAAAGAAATCTATCCTCATAAAAGCTCACGATTAAATGCATTATACTATTGTGTATCGAACTTATCGATTAGAACCACCAGTGTCCATTGTAATATATATAGGGATAGAATTTCTACTAATCTTTTCTCAAATGGGGCCAAGCAATGGTCAAAAGGAAGCGTTCGATCAGAAAAAATAGGAGGGATTTTCCGTAGCTTACTATCCAGGTGCTTTCAAGTAGAAAAAAAGAGCCATACAGTCGAAAGCAATTTTTTTGTGTGCTTGGAAAAGTAAGGCTTAAAGCTGGTACAATCCCTATTGACTTTTACTAAGTCGACGAAAAACATTTTTTGGGAAACTTTTCTACCGTAAAATAGCTTAGAAGCAAAGTAACCCATAAATGCTTAATATATGCAGATTAAATATCAGGTGGATAACTACTCAAAAGGAGTTTAGTTTTTTACTCCACATACTTTTACGTGTCCCATAAAATAATCTTACAGGAACAGTGGAAGAAAGAACTATATATTTCAGTGAGTTGAGTCAGGAATTTAGCTCAGAGGTACAATAAAAATACAGATAGAATAAGAATGGATTTTCCATGTGTTTAAAATAATATTGCGCATAAAAAATGAAACAAAATACTCATTAATAATGTTTCTGAAAAATATGGGTTCGATGTAATCTGTAAATTGTGAAAGGTAAATTCACATAACCTCTGAGAGTAAATACCCATGCATATCTTCATATTCCATGCATATATATTCAGCAACTTAGTCAGTCTTCTCTGCATGATTCCTAACCATTTTTGACTTTCTTGACCAATAGAATATTTCTACATAATACAGAGGCTGTTCACACATTTTTTTAGACAATGTATATTGTATTCACAAAACTAAATTACATAAAATTCTTGTGTTTTAAATGTTCTATTTGATAGCCCTTATTCTGAACTATCGACACCGTAATTTCCAGGATAATAATGCCTTTTGAAGTGTCAGAAGAGGTATTCTATCCCATTCCTCCTGAACAGCTTTCCGACGTTTGGATAATGCAGATTTTAAAAGTCCGAAAGCACAAAAATCCATAGGTGATACATCGGGAGATTTAGTAGGGATAACAGTGAAGGGTATGGCCTTGATACCGGTTTTTTGTTTCATTTCTTTTAGGAAATTTACAGTGGATTTTGATGTGTGACGGCTAGCTTTGTCTTGATGGAGTTCCACAGATTGATGGCACTGTGTAAAGCGATGGTATTTCACTGTGTGTGATTGTAAAGCGATGGTATTTCATTCAGAAAAATTGGCGATAAAATATGTTCCTTATAGTATTTGGAATAAATCTTGACATTTTTTTCCACTCTCGTTATTTTTAACTTGCCACTATATGAAAAACCAGCAACAATCTTGAATCCCTTAGAAAAACTTTCTTTCGATTCTGTGAACCATGTACTTAAATTTTTTTCTCCCTTTTTATGATAATAAATGGCTTTCTTTTTGCTGCAATCATTTAAATACACCCATAATTCATCTATTGTGACAATTTTTTCCCATTTTTTTTTGATAAGTGTTTCTTATATAGAATTCGGTAGCGTGTCCTGCGTTCATGGTGAAAGACCTATGGAGAAAGACGATGCACATTTCGTTTTTTCGTTTTCTTAAGATTTAAATCAACGTTTATCATTTTGTTTACAGTGGACACTGAGCATTTTCATGATTTTGCAACTGCCCTTTGACTAGGGGAATTTTCCTTTAACATTAAACAACGTACCTTTGCAATAGTCGAAGATGTCCGTTTCTTCCTTGGATACTAGTTAGGAATTTTTGTCCCACTTGAGGCTCCAATTTGACGTTTTTTCCCTTTCTTGTTGACGATATTACCTATCAACGCTTTAGATATCACAAAACCATGACTCTCACATCGTTTTTGGATAACGGAATATGAATATTTCTCTTCGGAAAGAACATAAATATAGCCTTCGAACCACTGCTTCGTTAAAAACGCCATTTTTAATAAAAACAAATCTCTCAAGCCGCAGATGATAATTTTGACTTTTAAAAACATAGTACAACTACAATTATTTCTTTTGCAGCAAGCGATTTTTTATTACCGATAACCAAATTCGTCTAAAAAATGTGCGAACAGCCTCTGTATAACCTAATAGAATATAACCATTCTTTGTGTTGCAGGATGAAATAATTATTATCATAAACTTATCAGGCCAGCTCTATAAAATCAAATTTCAGGATGAGATTCAACATTTGTTCATAGACAAGAAATGAAAATTATAGACATCTTTAAAAGGACAACAGAATGATTGCCCATTCTCGCTTCTAAACATTAACGCAGCTCTCGTTTTTCTAAGATAATGGTAATTTTAGTTAACGCCGTACTAGAGCAACACAACAGGCTATTGACAACGGTCCAGGATCAGTCTCTTAAGGGAAAGATCCGAGGACAACACCTCGTAATTTTGAACCACGGTCAGATGACGAAGCAATATATGAGCTGGCAGCCCACTCACCAAACATCCACACCAACCCAACGTGAGGACTTTCGGCCACGACAGATTTAAGGTGTACCACTCGCTTCTACACCATACGATTAAGAAAATCCATGCCCATACCCGGATTCGAACCAGGAACCTTCCGATCTAGAGGCTAACACCTAACCACTATACCGGTTGGTCGGTGCTTTTCTACGGAACAGAAAAGAGACGCTTGCACTTTCGAACGGGGCACCAGAAGAGTGAACAAACATGCATTCTTGAAAACAGCTGTTAAACAGTTCCTCGTTGCGATTGTGGAAGGGAGAAGAAAATTAGGTGTATTGTGGCATTATAACACAGCCCATTCGAACACCGAAGTTAAGCAACTTCAGTCTTGACCAGTAATTGCGAGTGCATTGGGAATGATGTGTGAACACCAGCACTCGAATACTGGTATGCACTGTGGATGTGCCTATACCCCTATACTTTTTATTAAATAATTCCGTTTAAGAAATCTCCTTTCTGCGATTTTTTCATTTTTCGATGAGATTAGCTGTTTCGCAGCGGGTGATACGTTCAGTACAGTTCAATACATTACCACATTTCTCAGATAACTCTTGAAACCCAGACGATTAAGGTAGCACTACGTTGAAAAGTCGATTTTTGACGAAATTTTCATGCATCCCTTTATTTGATATTAGACATTTTTCTTTACAAAACTGTAATTTTTTTTACTCGTCTGTATAGTGATTAGAAGGGGAAATATAGTGAATAGATCTGGACAGCTGTAATATAATAGATTTATAATAATTGGTTGCCATTTTTTTTGTTTTATAATATGTTTTTATAAGTTGTTTTACCTTAAAAAAGAAAAACAAGACATAAATTCAACATTAAAAAAAAAAGGACTCTGAACGAACCTTTTCATCCTAAGCCAAAACGGGAAGACAAAATTAACTATCCCTATTTTAAAAGCTTCTGTTACAAACAGCTTTTTCTTAGTTTTGAATTATCATTTGCTTGCTTAAAACCATTTCTAAACAATCTAACTTTCAGTCTTCGCAAACCTTTATTTAGTTTCCAATCCAATTAAATTGCTATTTACAAATTTGAAATGAACTTCGTGCATAAAAAACTAGAAACATTCAACCAATCTTTCCTAATATAAGTTTTGGCACAAGAAAAAGATAGAACTGAAAAGGCTAAATTTAGATCTGTCTTTAAAGCTGCAACGAGATAACTTGTAACGATATTTCATTCGTGTCATGCCAGAAAAGGGGTAACTTTTAAATGTCAAATAGTCTTATGACATGCCACAAGCTGGCATTTGCAGGCTCATGTAACATTTTTGACGGATTGTGACCTTTAGAGACGAAAGATCTGCTGAAATTCTGTTCACGCTCTTGAAATGTAGTTAATTCTGTGTCGAGAAAACGTCAGATTTCCTATGATGATCATTGGGCATTTCCTTTTAGTATTTCTTTGTAAAAGTTAGATAGCTATATACTTAAAGTTTTAGTCCTTGAATAGGTGTAACAAATCGTGACATTATAGATATATCAAATCCTAACAGTTTTTCCAAACAGTTTTGTTGGATGAAGTTTGAAAAAATGATGCATTTAAGTCTTGTGAAATTGAATATAAGAATCGCACTATGTATCTACTACAAAAGTATGTTGTAAACATCATACATCTCATCGTCTTACAAGTGAAACACAGCAAGTTAAAATTTTCAAAATATGAGTTACTAAGCTTTTCTAGACCAGATTATCGTGATCTTTAGACTGTCGAATTTTTTCCATTGAGACATTTTGTCGTGCCTTCGTCTTTAAAATCAGAACAGTACTGAAGCCATGCATGAAAATTCGAGCATTACAAAAAAGCGTTATAACTGTTTTGTCTTATGATTTCGGAACTAGAAGATAAACATAGCGTCGCGTAAACAAAGGATGACCCTCGGACCGAGTGCGCAGGTGCACTGAGCACGTAGAGAGGGTAGCAATATGTCGAAAATCTATTGTGCTGGGCGAGCTTTGGGCCAATGTTATTTTAGATTGTATGGGGAGTGTGGTCTGCGAAAATGGTGTAATTTCAAAGCTACCAAACTACTCTACAGTTATAAGCCTTTAATTAATAAAATTATCCTTTAATCTCAGTATAAAACTACACGCTAATTGTTCAAACTGTAAATTAGTTGTTGAATATTCACAATAAATAATATTTCAATCTTTCTGTCTCTGCTTTATACATTCCACAGTCCAACATCAACCCAAAGATTCAAGCCAAAACTACTATTTTTTTCCTCGATACTACCTATCAATTTTTTCTTTGCATGAAGGTTAGATTTCTTCTTGAGAAACCTGTTTAGAGGAGTTCAATATAGTACTCTTTTCTTTTTATCATTTTTACAAAAGAAATCTGGTTATCGAAAACTTTTTCATGCATATTACACTCACTGCCAAAAGTTAAGCACAAAAGGTAAAATGCGACAAAAACCGACAAGTACATCTTTTCTAGAAACGAAATGCGGCAAGAGAGTTGCATATAGGTTTATGCATGAAACAAAACAATTAATTAAATACCAAAATGAAAACAATATTGAATTTTCAAAATTTATTATAAGATGAAGTCATATTGGAGTCATTAACAAAATGATGTTTAAATCCAAAACAAATAAACAAAACCGACATTAATAGGGTATCTGACCACCCCTAATCCTCATACAAAGTTTACAGCGTGTGACCATGCTTTCCATGAGGTGATTCAACCACCCCAGAGTCAAGTAATCGACATGCCTCCTGTAGAGCAGTTTGAAAATTTGTAAGAGTAGCTGGGGGTGGGAAACGTGTAGACACAACACGGCCGAGGGCATCCCAAAGATTTTCACTGGGATTAAGGTCGGGTGAGTACGCCGGCCAAACCATAAGCGTAATACCCTCACTCTCCAGGTAGTCGTCGACGATGCCAACGTCTACCTCTGCAGCAAATTGCTACCTCTCAAATTCAGATTGGCTACTGGAAATTAACATTTTCCTCTCTGTGCTTAACTTTTGGCAGTGAGTGTACTTTTTTTATTGATTATTCCTTCAAAAATTGCTAACTACCGTCCTAATAATATGACACAGTTTAATAATAGTAACTGTTATAATTTGAACGAGTGAAACAGGTTTACGAAAGGTTTTTTAAAATTATATTCCTTATTGATGACTATTTTCTCATGAATTAGCTACCATCTTACACAGTTTGACGAATTGTAAATTTTAACTCAAGTATACCAAAATTAATTAATTAGAGCTCAAAGAGGTCAATGGCATTGCAGTTCAGTAGTATTTAAAACAGTACATGGAATATAATTCATATACTATACTTTGAAAATGATTGTAGTGCTATTATCTTTCTCTGCTCTTATAAGTATAAAAAAGAGATCCTCAGACAAAGAAGGACATCATATTCCACGCACACTAGACTACAAATCGAGTAATTATATCTCTACAGATACATGAAACAAAAATTTACGAAGTTACCCGATTTTTGTCCTCGATGATCGGTTTTGTAGCTTCCTGTTTCTAGTTGATTTGCCGTCGTTCTTTTCCTTCCAGTTCTGTTGTTTTCTAGTAAATTCCTATAATCCATTTTAAAACTTATTAGTAATTGTTAAAGAGATCAAAAGAAGTTCCGTAGACGGCTAGGGGAGCTTTGACGCCACTAAAAGCTATGCCACAAGACCTGACGACAATTTATGCACTCCACATTTGTTTGCTTCTTTTCAATTCTTTGCTTTTTAAGCAATTCTGCAATTCAAATCAATTTCTCAATGCCCGATACTTTTTGTGTTGCGAGATTTCATTAAAAAAAAACTAGTTAAACTTCATCATCATGGATAATATTTATCGTTTCCTTCAATCTGTGAAACAGCAACATTGCTTAATTACTGTTCTAATTTTTACTTCAGTCTGGCTGCTGTGAGAAGGCAGTTTGATCACGTGGTTTTAAACGAGTCTATTAAGTTGAGTTAGGGGTCTGGTAAAAACGTAAACAAATCCCTTCCTCAATTGGCGGTTTTAGTGCTGATTCTAGCACATAGTTTATGGTTCGATTCCCAAAGTTAGTATATATATATATATATATATATATATATATATATATATATATATATATATATATATATATATATATATACAGGGTGGTCCCGAATTCATGGTACAAACTTTAATGGTAGGTACAGGACATTGTAACAATGATTTATTGTATAGGAATGTATAGTCGCAAGTGACGCGGTGAGGCGAAAACAGGGGAAATAACGGCCGAAAGGAAAAACAAAGATTTTATTGAAAGCGTTGTTGACAAGTGTCATGTTTACAGTAATTGTTCAAAATTGCGTCCACCAGTATCGATACATGCTTGACAGCGTCGGTGGAGCGATTGGCGTACACGTTCAAAGATGCCTGGTATTTCACGCACACCTGCAGCAGCTACAGATAAGCGAGCGACGAGATCCTCATCTGAGTCAACTGGAGTCTCATAAACAAGATGCTTTAGATGTCCCCATAAAAAGTAATCGAGGCTCGATAAATCGGGAGATCGGGGTGGCCAAGGGACTGGTCCACCACGCCCAATCCATCGAGTACCAAACGTGGCATTCAGGTAATTCCTACTGCGATGCATCATGTTCAACAGCGGCTAGACATCTACTGCCCTCTACCGGCAATGATACCAACCGATCACTCCATTTCTCTTTCCTTTTATTTCCCCTGTTTACGCCTCACCGCGTCACTTGCGACTATACATTACTATACAATAAATCATTGTTACAATGTCCTGTACCTACCATTAAAGTTTGTACCATGAATTCGGGACCACCCTGTATATATATATATATATATATATATATATATATATATATATATATATATATATATATATATATATATATATATATATATATATATATATATATATATATATATATATATATATATATATATATATATATATATATATATGTATATATATGTATATATATATATATATGTATATATATGTATATATATATATATATATATATATATATATGTATATATATATATGTATATATATATATATATATATATATATATATGTATATATATGTATGTATATATATATATAAATATAAATATATATATATATATATATATATATATATATATATATATATATATTACCGCTAGAGCTCAGAAGCCGTTAATGTGCACATTACATAGCTAATCTGCAGATTATCTGATTTTCTCCGTTAACGTGCGGAATCAAGAGTTTTCCCCATTCAACCTAGGTAATGTGCACGTTAACGGCTTCCGTATCGTTGAAGTTCAAAAGTTTGTTTCCCTACACCTTCCCCCTCTCCCTCCACTTTTAGTTTTAGTTTAGTTTCGCCAGCGTCATGGTTGTTTTATCGTCGCTGGTTGTTTTTATTTCTCATAATTTGCGTCGGCTGCCAGTGCGTAGCTAATTCATTAGACAGTTATAGGTTCTGTTATTCAATATTTAATATTTATCTGTAAACTGCAAACTATGCATCGTAATGAATGTATTTTAAATTATTCCTTAACTGTAATTGTAATGTAGAATTAAAATGCAGGTAGTTAATTAAACTCTTACTGGAGCATCACAAAGAGCTATTGGCGATGGTCCTGTATCAATTCCGAGGGGAAAGATCCGAGGATAACACCACGTAATTTGAACAACGGTCAGATGACGAAGTCACACCTGATTAGGCATCCCACTTTTCAAACTTCCACGCCACCCCCACCGTGATGACATTCGAGGTCACAACAGATTTAATAAGCACTACCCCCATTTGTACGCGACGGTCTTTGGTTGGATTCGAACTCGCAACCCTCCGGTTGCTAATCCGTTACTCTTCCTATCGATTTACCGCTGCTCCTTAAAATGCAGAGATATCGTTTGTTTACCGAGTTGCCTGTTCGCTTATATATTGTGTGGTCCGTCTAAAATATTTGAATTAAATACGTACTAAATAAACAACTGTACAAATACTGTTATTTTTGTCAGAAGAAAAGACTGATAAAAATATGCAAAACAGCTGATCCTTATCCGAATAAATTATCTTCGATATTATGGAATTGAGTTTTGATTTGTGCACGTATTTGATTTCATGACAAACCTGTCATTTCCTAATCAACAAGATGTGCATACGTTAAAGATATATCTCATATCACACGCTGTCCCACATCGAACTGTTCAAACAAATCTCAACATTTCGTTATTGAAAGAGCGGATCTTGACTCGTGTGTGTGAAGTATAAGACAAAAATACAGCACTGTTAAAAACCTCATGATATATAGATGACTGCTTCCATTTATCTTCAAGATGTAATGTCACCCGCAAATACATTTTCTACCGTTCCTTTTCGAATGTGACAAGTGATTTATTTATAAAGTCATACCGAATGCTGTAGAAATTTGTGTTAAGGGCATTTTTGTTTATATTTTTTTTGAATCCAATCCAATTAAATATTTCATACATCGTATTTAGTTTCTTAGAACTTTTTGGCAGCAGAAAAGTTTCTGAAGTATGCATATACAATTTCTTGTGCAGTGAAAGGTTTAGCGAAAATGGGTTTTAGAACATATATATATATACTCTCTTTAAGATCTTAACTGTTCCTATATTTGAAGGTGTAATTTTATGAACATTTCACTCATTTTCTATATTGTACATTCCACACCGGGAGAAATTTTTAATAACGTTTTAGAAGAGAAACACGTAGATATTTAAGATACTTTGATGAAAGATTATAGTACTGTACAATTTCAAAGTAAATTTCTTTAAATAAAAAGAAGTAAATCATGAAACGTCTATTTGCTGATTTGATTGCAAGTTTTTTGGTAGGTGTGTAGTTGAATTTACGTCACACTGGAGCAATGCTAGTCCTAGTTCAATCCCGAAAAAAACTATCCAAGGACAGCACCTCGTAATTTTGAGACGACGAGGTCAAGAATTCAGCAGGAACCCCATCCAAACTTCCACACCACGTCAACGTAAGAACATTTGAGGCCATTACAGATTAAAAACTTTTATAAGTAGCTGTCTTGATTTTTGATACGTCTATCTGTGTTACAGGCTGTAGAAACTAAAATAGTTACTTGGTTACTTACTTTAACCCTCAATCAAACCGAACTAGTAAATATAAAAAATTTTGAATTTTGCTTTGAAATTTACATTACGTTAACACATGAATGGGCTTTAAAAACGTATATATTTCGATCTTCCTTCTCTAAAAGTTTTTTGTTTCAAACATTTTGTTTCATGAGAGGAAACTAGTCTACTTCATTTCATTAAAAAATAGCTAATTCTATAAAGTCATTAATTCAAAACAATAAAATAATATTGTTAAGGTTTGGAGATTGCATAAAGGATTGTTCAACTCATTTATATGATATAAATGCTTATGCGTTCAATTTTACCCTGAGTGGCAACAATAAAGAAGGGTCGACGGAGGCATGTGTAGATATTTTAGCTGTGGAGATTTTACTCTTTGGCATAAAAGTAAAATTCGAGCTGTAACAAAGAATTCCTAAATCCGGACATCCATTACTAAAAGTTTTTCGTCAATCCAGTTAGCCGTCTTGCTAACAAAGATTTAAAAGCTTTATCCGGTAGGTATTTACAGTGATGTCTCAAATCAATTAAATTCGCCCTGTAATTAAAGTGTATATAACATATTAATTCTTATAAGAATTACTGTATAAGAACTTGTGCCGAAAAGAAAGTCAACATGAAGGCAAACGAAAGCTTAAAAAAGGTTTATCGCCAACAACTTGACTGGAGTTTCAGTAAAGGAACGGAATTTCGAAATTTCTTTTAGTTATCTCTCTCTTTCTCTCTCTCTCTCTCTCTCTGAAGTTCCCATTTTCGACAAACAGAACGAACTTAAATGAATCCCCGACTTCTTGCTTAAAAAGAGATTAGTTCTCTGGGCCTTTCTTCAGTTTGTATTAAGAAGGCGCATTAGATGTAACCGTGCCTTTGTAAACACGTTGCTCAAATAAGACGGCTCTTCATTTGCCTTGCAATCATAAAGAAAGCGCGGCTCATCCTTCGAAATAATTGGAATTTGCTTCGACTATCATGCGGCACCGAAAGATTTTGAACGAAAACAGATTTTTTAGTGAAAAACATATTAGGTGGACTTGGCCTTTCTATGTTCAATTTTAAAACTTCAGACCTTTAATTTAAAACAAAAAAGGTAAGTTTAGTATGAAATCTTAAAAAGGTCTTCAACATAAGAATACTAATCGCAATCAAGGAGAAAAATATTTTTTTTCTTACAAACTAGGAGGCTCTATCCCCTGCTCGCTATCGTTCGTCAACCCCCGATGATTTGGACGTAATCATATTTAGTTCGCTTTGCGAACTATACTTTTCAACAATGATGGGGAGGGATTGCTTCACAATCCATCCCCATATGGATTGCTGCTGGATTGATCCCGGACCTCTAGCACGACTTTAATTGAAGGTTCCCTTCCCATTACGATATTTACCGCATGCGCCCGAGTAACGGAAAATTACCTACCTTTTTTGCGAGATTAGCGGATCTGTATGTAAACCGACCACAGTTCTTTAGTTTTAGAAAACGTTCCAAAAATTCTCGGCTCATACACGGAAATATAGTGTAAACAAAAACAAAATGTTTTTTAAAATGTCAAGAACAAAATATCTCATTTCCACATAAATAAGGAAATATTTTCGCATAACATATTGTTAAAATTCAGAGGAAATGTCATCATAATTTTAAATGTTTTAGCTGATCCGTGTTGTTTGTTGTAATAGTTCTTCTTAATATTTTCATATTCGACTGTTGCTATGGGATCGGCGACCGAATTTGCCGGTTCTTCTGAAAACATCGCAAACTTTCTAGCGCGTGTTCTCAAATTTTATGATTGAATTAATTAAGAAATATAACTGGAGTTTATCGTCTGCGCGCACTCCAAATTAATTACTCCGTTGAACCGCAAAACTCGCTATCACGTGACTCGCTATCTACCAATCACAAAGCGAATAAACCTGAAAAAGATCGAAAAATTTTCTTTTATAATGGAAAGAAAGAAAAAAGTTTTGAGATTCACTTAACAAAGGAAATAAATATAAAGTTGTAATGAACTAGTGGTCCCCAGGCAATGTTATACATAAACTCTAGTTTCACCAGAAAAATCTAACTCGAGAACTAGTTAAAAGTAATTTGTATAAATCTGTTTTGTTGTATATAAACAAGGTATTCCATAAACTATATCAGAAATTCATGTTCCATTTACTTTTTTTTTATAACAGTTTCACAAAATATATGTTTTTAGTTCACATGTGTTACATTTTTTTATACAGTTCCTAACGATGCTTAAGTATTCTTTATCAGTAAATCAGTAAGCCCTCCAATTCAAGCTTATAGTAATTAAACATTTCATTAACGTGGTTCATAGAAATATACATTTAAATTCCATTAAAATATCCGAAAACAACATTAAACAATATTCTTTACAATTCAAATGAAAGCATTTAAGTTATTTATTTAATATTTCTACTTCAGTTTAGCATTGTAATTAAGAATGCATTACAATCCAAATGCTGCTTTTCATATTTTATATCATTATAAATCTTAGTCGACTTTTATAAATATTTTTTCAACATAGCTCTTAATCTTTATTCAATTGTATTAATTTCAATTTTAGGAGGAATTCGAAAAGTTATCTTCTTTTGAAACATTTTTTACAATGTTATCTTGATATTATATGCAACTCACATTTTTTTAAATAATTTCGGATTAATACTTCAGATTAATATGACAAAACTGTTCCTTTTATAATTGAAAATACATATAGTTCACTTGTCTTACTTTTTTTGTACCGTTCCCTAGCGATTCTTTAGTTTCTTTATCAGTAGACTCTTCAATCCAGGCTTATAATAATTAAATAATTCATTAACGTGGCTCATTGGAATATCCATTTAAATTCCATTAAAATATTCTTAAACAACATTAAAATATTCTTAAACAACATTAAAATATTCTTAAACAACATTAAAATATTCTTAAACAACATTAAAATATTCTTAAACAACATTAAAATATTCTTAAACAACATTAAAATATTCTTAAACAACATTAAAATATTCTTAAACAACATTAAACAATATTCTTTACTATTCATATGAAAGCATTTAATTTATTGCTTTAAAACTGCTACTTCTAGTATTTAACATTGCAATTAAGAATGCATTACAATCCAAATGTTACTTCATGTTTTCTATCATTCTAAATCTTAGTTAACTTTCATATACATTTTTTCAACATAGCTCTTAATCTTTACTGAATTGTATTAATTTTAGTTTAAGGAGGAATTTGAAAAGTTAGCTTCTAATGAAACATTTTTTACAACTTTTTCTCCATATTCCTACTTGCATTATTTTAAATTATTTCGGAATAATACCTCAGATTGATTTGTCAAAACTGCAATTTTTTCTAATTGAAAATACTCTCGATTCAAGCGATTTGACAAAAATGCAAATTCTTTCGAATTGAAATTCAAGTAATCCGGGACTATTATACTTTCCCAAAAAAAAGTGCCATTACACATTTTTTTTTTCGATTGACAAATGGTTGCTGTTAAACTCGTGCTAACCATAGAAATTAAGCCTAGGAAGGTATTATACAAATCATAAATTGGAATTTCCCTAATTTCAAATTCAGTAATAAAAGATTTTGAATCTTTTGGCTCACCAGTAAGATTATATTCCTGAATAAATTTTTTTTTGAGAAAGTGATGTATGATGTGTATATTAAAACTAAGAAAAACATTCTTCATATAGATTTAAGACAAATTAAATCCACTGACCTAACTTATTCCGAAGACTTCATGCGATTTGTATCCAAACTTGATGCGCCCTTGGGAAAAAAAATACCCAGCACACCCAATGACACCGCTTCGACATTCACAAAATGTAAAATCACGAAAATAATCATCGGTGAGTATTTCCTATTGCCTCGAACAGCCGCCTGGCTCGCGTCCAACCCAAAACAAAACCCACGGATGCCGATCGAGATATATTTGTTCCGACACAGAAATGTCATCCATGGCTTTCTGACACAAAACACGCGTCTTTGATGGAACTCCCCCGAGGAATTCCGGTGCCAGACGGTGGAAGCCACAGCTGTCTTCCTAACTCACATTCGTGTTTTGATTATACTCGCCAGGTTGCTCGGTTATGAGCATTATGTCCGCTTAATGCCATTTCGAAACGGTCGGTGTTTGTTGAGTCAAGCTCTTAACAGCACACACCTGTAGAACTAAAAAATGAGTAGTCGGAATCTCGCTCTCACGTTTCATAGATTTCCAACAACTAACCCACATTCTCTGGGAGTTTTATGGACATCCTTGAATGGTTAATTGAAATAAAAACTTGTGCTAACCATATATCCAACCGTCCGAAAGTATTTAAATCGTTCAGTTAGAAAAGGAAATACATCAGTTCCTTGATTAGCTGAGCTTCGATTAATCGAGTATCAATGTTATTCGAGCCGAATTATATACTGAATTTATTTAAAAGCTTTTTCTCTAAGGTTAACTCGAGTGTTCTTGTCCGAGTTTGTGAAGAACGAGTTCAGAGTTGATAAATGACAGTTGATTGGGGGCGTGATTACATTATGACGATTGATGTGGTAATTATAGTTTTTTAAAAGAGTTTTGTATTTTTTAGATACATGCCGTCAAAATACTACCTGTCGTTTACTATCGAAAAATTGGAAGTCAACACTGTTTTGCATACTAAATAATTATTAAGATAATATAAACACAACATGTTCCAGCCATTTACCCAAAATGTTCATATTTGTCAAGAAATTTCACCGTATTTTTAATTGATAACTTTTATGATCCATTAAGACTGTCGTAGCTCAATGATTTTGCCCGCTGCTCTAGAAATATGTGAATTGCAGACGGTACAGGTTCAGTTCCTGTAACGCACCTTGGACATTCTGTGTCAGAAAAACTTTCTCTGTGTTTAACCATTACGTGACTTTCTTGTGTTTGACTCAGCATGGCTTTTTTTGGCATGGCCGTTGTGCCATTGAATAATGCCAACAAAACATAACATCTCTTTCGAAACATGCGTGTATCAAATTAATTGACATGCATAACATAATATTGCTTAAGGTATCCGGAAAGGCAGGTCTTTATTTTTTATATGTGATATAGAAACTTTTTAATGGTATTTTTATGTTTAGTGCTATTAAAAAATAGCACTGGGCTATAAATATTTAAATTATGTATTACTAATTTTGTAAAACTGGTAAATATGTATGAAAATTTAAGGAAATTTGTGAAAAACTTCAAATGTGCTACAGAAAAATCTATTCAATCAATTTGAAAAATATTGCTTCCAAAATAAACTACATGCAATTGTCTAGTGAATGAACTACAATCAAAACGATATTTATCAAAACAAAAATTCGACAATCGATTGAAAAATAAATGCAAGATTTTTGATAATTTTACAATCAGATTTCTTAAATAAAGAGCCATAATTTAAAAACTCTTCAACTCACCATAATTATTATAGTTCATTCACTAGAAAACATTATGAAGAACAAGTTCTCTAAGTTTTACGAGAATCCATCAATAACTTTTTTGTGTTATAGCATTTGAAGTGAAGAAATAATGCAAAAATATTAATTTAGAGTAAAAGCAGTTTGAAGTGAATCGCTTGCACTCTCCTTGCTTTTACTGTTCGCGTAAACAATTTTTTTCTTCACTTCTCTTTAAAATTTTTTACACTATTTACAAAAGAAAACCCATTTAAATACTTAAAAAACCTTTCTAAAATTATATTTGCAAAAAAAAAGTAAGTTTTAAATTTAAATTTTGAAGGTTTTTGATCTTTTAATGTCCATTTACGATGGTTTCCAAACCTACTTTCGGTTTTCCCGCCTTGATTAAAATCGTAATATCTCTTCAACTAATTAACTTAGAGAAAAAATCAAATATTCTTTGGAAAGTCAAATAAATACTCTATCAAATAAAATCAAAAACTGCTTTTTGAATATTTGGTCAAAAACGACGTTTTCAACTTGTTCGGATACCTTAAATTATTAGCGTTAAGTTGAAACCTTAAATTCAGATTTTAAGTTTCAAATTAATGTTCAGCAACCAAACAAAGTAGACAATCATGTGCAGTAAGAATCGTAACAAATGTGACGTCATTTAAAAATTCGAATAAAATGCTTTTCTCATAAAACAAAGAATGCCACGTCAAGATCAATACAACAAATAGTTTTTCGGTATATGTGCTGCATTAACTCTTCCTTTCGAATCTGGTATATGGTATTCCCAAAAGACGCGGCCAATGACAGTTTGGTATTATTTGAAAATACTCGGTAAAAAGGAGACATAAATCAAAGCAACTCACACATTGTCCCATGCTCTCTATTTTTCATTCTCTGTTGATGAAACGAGTCTGTCATTGAAAAGAGTCAAGAAGATTGATTAGTTCGAACTAGACCGATTTTAGCTGTATTATGTTCAAAATTTATCGATATTGATTTTCTCCTGACTCTTCTATTCCATGAAAGAATCTTGTCTGCGTGTAGTAAATTAATAACAGAACAATTTCTAATTGTTCACTTATTGTCTTTTTCTCGAACGAAATTCTTCATTCACTCCACACTCTAATACATAGATTAACTGAATTCCAATAAATCGAGTGCACGTGGTACCCAAGACAAATTTGAACCCAATTTTGTTTTACTTGAATACGTCTTTATAATTGGAATAGTATTGGGCAAAGTTCAAGCGTTTCAAAAAATGTTACACGTTAATGTATTGTCTTATGATTGCAGAAAGATAAGAAACATCCAGAAGAAAGTATAGCGTCATGTAGACAAATATATACGTACCCGACATAACCTTCGGACCGAAGGTCCACTATGTACAAGGAGAGGATTCCCCCTAATGTGTCAAAATTCTACGGTTCTGGGAGAGCTTAGGGACAGTTTTGAGCTTTTGATTGCGTGGAGTGAAGACTTGGTTAGTGGTGTTATTCGAAATCTCTCAAACTACGTTACAATCACAAGCTCTTTAATTTTGCACTTTAACCTATCAAACAGAAAAACACTGTCGAATATTCACAATAAACAAACCCTTTAAACCTTCAGTTGCTTCATTCCTTCCGCAACGCAATGTCAGGCCCAAGTATTCACATCAAAATAATTTATGTCCTCAAAATGTTTTAAGTCCTCAACAACCTACCTATGTTTTTTTTTGTAAGTTTCGAATAAAGTCTCCAGAGTGAGCGCATACACTTTGTCCAAAGATACCAGAATATACTATTTAATAGAATGAGCGTTAAGGCCCTTTATGAGGAGAGTTCGAAAAGGTATGTAACACGTCCAGATATATTGTAGAATTATATCAAGAAAATACAAACTACGACACGATGATTAGCTAATTCTTAATTCTAGCTTCACGAATCTTTCGGAAGAGTAGCAGTAGCCTGTATTACAGTCAACTGTGTTTCGTAAAAGTTGGTTTGTGTTGCGTGTTACGTCCTCGTTATCTGACTTTCTGGATAATGAGGGCGAGGGGGCATCTACCAACATTACCTAGGATAACAAAGATTCTACTGTGTGTTTCTTCACTGAATATAACGTTTGAATTTAAAGAACAAGGCCACACATCTGGTTTTTCAATGTGCGGCGCCGCTTCTGCAACGCAAGTGCGGTCTGAGATACATTAGATCCAATGGAGTTGTTGCGGCGACTCACGTCCAACTTTCGTGCAATTTGTACCGCAGTTCTCCACGGCGCCGCAGCTCGCCGCACATGCTTCTCCGGTCTGAAGTGTCTTGTTTTCATAAATAAATGGAATATAAATAATAATTAATAAATGATTGTATCCAGAGACGTCTTTTTTGTTTCAAATTATACTTTTTTGACACCAAATAAGCGAAAAAACACGTTTTCTTCGATAGAATATTTATCGCAAATGGCGCGAAATGAGTATCTGCTTCATTTCACGGTTATGTGTGCATAGTTGGGCTTCGGTGCCGCAGCGGCGCCGCACGTTGAAAAACCGGGTGTATGCACCGGGCCTTAATGTTTGGTTTCTGAGGGAAACGAATGTTTCCTTAGCAGTGTGTCAACTGTGTTTTAATATGAGCAGCAAATTTAATTAAAATCTCGAAGCATATACAGAAACTTATGCTTTTAAAGTATTAATACGCGTTTGTTGCGAGTGCTAACAGGTAAATATGTACTATCTCTCCCTCCCCTTGGTGTTGTAAAAGCCTTCATACTTCTAAAAGATTGTTTAGAGGCATTAAGGCTGTTACTACAATGATAAGAAGCAACGTGCTCTGAGCGCTTTACCGTCCTATTCCAATGGAATTTCATTAATTTAAAAGTTCGAATGTTGAATTTGTAACCACTTTCGAGAGATAGAACCTTTAAGGGTCCGGCACCTCCATAGGTACTCATATTACATTCACAAATTTTGGGGACATCTCATTTATACATAAATTACTGTATTAATCTGAAATTTAATAATTGAATATTTTTTTAGACTTTAACGCGGATTTTTTAATTTTTTTAATCTACAGAGAGAGCTATAGATTTTCTTAAATAACAAAAAAAAATGAAATATTTTAGATAAAATATATTTTTTTAAAGTATGCATTTTATATCTTATTCCTTGTGTTAAAGTGTTTAAAAGTGCTTCATAAACAATCATAAAAAGTTTCAAGAATGTATCTCAAGTAGTTTTTGAGTAATGTGCCCCCAAAACATGAACAAAGTATGTTCTGAAAATTAAGGCTTTAAACTTCGTAAGGACGCACGTTGCGGTAATAGCGCATCTACTTTTAAAAATATTTAAATATACTTCCAATTAACGGATTTGTACAAATGAGGTATCGTTATACAAAGGACATTTCAAGTTTTCATAGTGGTAATGATGGCAGCCCATAGGATGCTCTTTCATAAATGACTATCGCTTACGCAGCCTTGACCATATGTGTTAGTATAACGTCCCTCTCCGCATGCTGCATTGGAGAAAAAAAATTTCATAAGCAGTAAAAATCTCAAAAATGATTTTTTCGAATTTTTAGATGCCGGACCCTTTTAATCGAATTATAGATCAACAAATGCTACAACATAAGAAATGATAATTGCCCTTATTTTAATTATGGCGCGCGCGGGGTTATTACACAGGGTGTTTCGAAAATATCTCGCCAAATTGATAAGAGTGGTAGAAGGAACCAAAATAAACATTTTTGTCAAAGAATGTGCGTCCAGATGCGGGGTTAGATGGTATAGAGCCCTGTTTATTAAAGTAAGGGATGTTTATGTCAACCAATCTCCTCTGTAATGTAAAGCGTCGTTTCCATTCCGATTTTCAGCGGCATGCATCGATACACGAATTTCGAGCTTGACAAAGTTAAAAGGTTCCTTCTTCTTGACTAGCACGGCAGTATTGTCGCATAATCTGTAACTGTATTTGTATGAATGTATGGAATTGTAATGAGTCAAAAATGCTTTAAAATATATACTATCGAAATGGACTGGGCACTTAAAGCCAGCAAAGATAGAATCGAACTGTAGATATTTTCTAAATGCAAAATCAACTCAGACTTATCCCGAGCACATCATCTGTCACGGCTGTTCCTCCTAATAAAGTTTGTTATCCATCCTGCGCTAGTTCTTTATGATCTCGAGTGTCACGGGCTAATAGACTGAGTGTAATATTTCCATCTATGACAAGTATGATAAGCAAGTGACAACAGAATATACTATTGGTTTGTATTACTGAACCAATTTACTAAACTTCTTAATATTAATCATGCAAATAATATGCTAGGATAACAGATGTTGACACTATAGCTTAAGATGGAGACTTATGTAATTGTTGAAATACATAAATTAGAGAGAATCATTTCAAAAAGTAAAATTGTTTGTATTCTTTTAGATTCCTAGATGGTAAAAAAAGGTTAGTTGATAATTGAATTTACGCAGCACTAGAGCAACACAGAGCGTAAAAAAGTCACATGATCTCCACCTTTTTCTTTTACACTTTAAAATAAGAATAAAGTCATGTGCTTCTGAAGATGTTCAAAATAAATTTTGGTTTTCCTATGGGATTTTAAGGGTCAAACGTAATGTTGTCGACTCTTTAGAAATAATAGAACTTTATTTGAATAACTTATGGCTATCATTTTTCTCTTGTGTTAGTATTTTGTATTTTTCTAAGTAATTTGAAACAGAAAAAAGGCATAAGCTTCCTAGACCATTAATATATTTGAAGCTTATGAGGTACCGTTAACGAGGAGACGTCTTTTAAACGCTCTATTTTCAGTAAAATCAGTGAAAGTTTCAAAGCTCTGTAAAAAAAAAATATGTTTTGGTGAATTCTTTTCAACTGTGGAACTTTATACATTATAAAGAATTTATTACAAAGAATAGAATTTGAAAGGAAATCTTTTAAACTTAATTCTTCTAAACTTCTTTAAGGAACTTCAAATACATTGAAGGCTTCTACCATTTAAACTTCGACGTTTATAAACAAAATATGAGAATAAATGTTGCCAAAATATTATTTTTACAGTCATTCATTCGTTCATTAGTTTTTGACGAGATATCTCGTTCATCAAGATCTGATTAATTTTGCTTTTTTCGAGATATCTCGTCATCAAAATAGACGAATTTTTGATGATGACGACAGCAAGACCTACTCCGTTTTTTCCAATGACGAGATATCTCGTCCATCAAGATCTGGTAAATGTTTTTTTGTATGACACACTGCCTCGTCGTGACAACCACCAGGGGGGTTAAATAAAATACAAAATAAGACAGATTTGAAATTTTTAAATTTTTAACTAAATTTTTTTCTTACTTCAATTTTGCAATTTTTCTCTCATATCCTGAAAATATTCACATAACTTATTCTTTCCACAATTAAAGTGACTTCAAATCAAAAGTAAGTCAATGTTAATCTTCCGTCGAAGAAATGTTTCATTCATTTTCCTTATTCTTTACGGAACAGAATATAATCTAGGAGCAATCTTGGTTAGCTGCAGAAAAAAAAAGAACGTAAATGATCAGGTTTAAAAAACAACACGCATACAGCATCAGCAATTGTTCTTTCGACAGCCGTAATCACAAGAATCTAGTTATCGTGAAAAGTCTGGATTTCTTTCTGCTGCAAAAAAAACTGTCACCCAACTCGTCTAATAAAAGCGAAATAATGCCGGAATAAAAATACTGCACCACACATCACCGAAGCAAACGGCAGTTTCCTTAAATAAAAAGCAGCAAAAACGGAACAATCCCCAAACCTAACTCGGTATCATGTTAGACATGCAACAAGAGATGCAACAGAAAAAATCACAAAAGAAACTTGAACGTCATTTTCTTTTTATTGCCAGTTTGTTGTGTCCGTTTATGTTTCAATCAAAGGACTGGCGCCATGGATGCTCTTCCCAAGAGGCTGAGTTCCAGCGACATTGTAAATGCCCTTTGGATTGGACGAGACAGAAACCTAACAACTAAATTTTTCAGACATTTTTTCCCATTACGAACTGAATTTCCTTTGGTTATGTTTGCTTCCATCCTTAGTATTTATCCCTATCTGAAATTCAAGTCAGCGTCTTTTTCAGATGGAATACCTATGGAATTTAGATCCATTGCAATTCTTACGTTTACGTATTTTTATTTTTATTCGTAAGCATTGGATACAAAACTGAGATGAGCAATACTATGAATCATAATTATATTCTTTTGTGTTTCGTACAATGTATCATTTGCTTTTAAAGCAATTAGTTATTCTTTCTTAAGATGCGTATACATTTGCGAGCCGAACCGTTCGCGAACCGTTCGTTGAAATTATTTTCACTACGAACTTCCAGCGATCCATGGGAAAGGAAGAAACCAACCGCGAACCTCCAGGCGGTCATTTGTCAGCCACCGGTGATGATGATGGAGCCTGGAGGTTCGCGAGCAAAAAGAAAAGCAACGAACTACTCACGACGCCGTCCCAATCTGAACCGAGAACGCCTTTGTGTTCGTCAAAAAACCTCGAACCGTTCGCTAGCCGCTCGTGAACCGTTCGATGAAATTATTTTCACGACGAACTTCCAGTTATCCATGGGAAAGGAAGAAACCAACCGCGAACCTCCAGGCGGTCATTTGTCAGCCACCGGTGGTGATGATGGAGCCTGGAGGTTCGCGAGCAGAAATAAAAGCAACGAACTACTCACGACGCCGTCCCAATCTGAACATAGAACGCCTTTGTGTTCGTCGAAAAACCTACAGGAAGCGGATCGTCACGAGCCTTTCGTTTGACTCCCAAAACCCCGTCCCAATCATGAGAACTAGAGGCTCGTGAACGGTTCGACTCGCAAATGTATACGCTACTTTATACAACTCGTTATTTTTAATCCTCCGATTGGTTTCGATGTAATATCTCGTCCATCTAGATCTGAATATCTTTGAGAATGACGAATTGAGGCGTTACGGATCCAAAGGGCGAACTCAACATTGGGCGAAAAAATTTTCCCCATGTCAGAGTGACCGAGCGATGTCTAATTTGATTGAATGTTGTGTAGTAGTGGCCAAGAACAGATGGACACTGCACACCTAGATTGGATAGTGCACACCTAGATTGGATAGTGACATTTATTTACAATATAATATAAAGTTTCAAATATACACGTCGCACAGTCCGGTGCAAAAACACATCTCACTGCTCTGAAGTGTACGACAAATCTGTCTTTATTCGTGTTCTTTTCAGAATACACCCAATATTTCATGTTTTTGATCGTATCAGAACACAGGCACTGTCATCCATTGATGCTCGTCCAATAGAACAAGTAGCAACTGGAACACAAGAACAGCTGTTCTTGTAACCTATCTGTGTTCGTAACCAACGTTGTAAAAGACAGGGAATCGTGACACCCCATATTTTGGTTTGTCAGACGTTCGTGAATAATGATATTAACTTTTTTGTTGAGATCGCCCTTTCTAACCCTATAACAATAGTTCTGAGAGTAGCTCTACTATGTTCTAAGAGCGGTAGGAGCCGCGGTAGCTCAGTCAGTAGAGCGTCGGGCTCGCATTAGAAGGGTTGTGGGTTCTGTCCTCGGTGGAGCCTGAAATTCTGATGATTGCGAGATCGGCGCTTCGACCTGGCTAAAGACCGCAGTGTTCACTAATGGTGACTGGGGCACGTTAAATAGGTCGTGGTCACAAAGTCCCCCATGTTCCCATACCAAATCAATACCTCTGGGGGTGCCTGATCAGGGGGTTATCGGCCTCTGATTGGGATCTAAATTACGATATGTGTGAGTGAATGGATGTATGAAAGGGACCTTCCTGTAAAACGGATGTGTCATGTATGTCGAGCTAAGTCGGACTTCCTCCCAATGGGGCTCAATAACATGGAAGGCGCACCCCTCTCGCCTCTTGCCGTCTTCGACGGGCCTGGCACTCCTCCGGTCTGCCAGTGTAGGCATAAGAAACAACAAACAAACAAGAGCGGTAGAGCTCCGCGTTTAAATGTGTTTTCGTAGAAATCAGCATTTGTTGAGTTAGCTCTTCGTATCCGCAACGTCTCAGTTGTAGTCAAAATGTTGCCAAATTTTATGATGAGAAGATGCAGACCTAGTCAGTTTTCTTCTAATGACCAGATATATCGCCCATCATGAATGTTTCGAATGACGTCAAGACAACACCAGGAGGATTTAAATCAAATGATGAGCTACGAAGGCCGCGGTTGGAAGAGTAATGGATTAGCAAAAGGAGGGCTGCGAGTTCGAATCCAATCAATGACTGTCGTTCATGTGTTGACTGGTGCACGTTACATCTGCCATGGCCTCGTGGTGTGGAAGTTCAGATAGTTGGTACCAGCTCAAATGTTAACCTCGTCATCTGACCGTGACCCAGAATGATGAGATGTCCTAAGATCTTTCCCTTATGGATAGATCCCGGACCGTCGTCAATAACCCGTTGTGTTTGTTTCTCCAGTGGTCGTTAATTAGCTACTTAACTACCATTTTCTCCAATGAATGACTTCATTTGAGACTGACGCATTTAGATTTTTTTAAAATATTTCGTTGCAATTTTTTTATTGTCATCCATAAGACAAAAGGTTGAGCATTTCTCATTTTGCCCGCCAAGAGATACACGAGTTTACTGCCCATTTGGTAGGAAAGCTTGTCTCAGCGATATCACATAAAAAAAAAACTTCTCACAATCTTTTAAATGATCGGTCTTCATAATTGCGTTGGAGTCGCATAGCGGATAGGATGCCAAGTCCTTTATTCCGATTTTGCTTGAGCCTGCAATCAAAAATTTGCTCAATTTCTTCTCTCGGGATATCTATTGGAATTGGACTCATCAGCAGTTGTTCAAAAGATTTTCCAACAACTTTTGTCTAATGTTAACTCTACTCTGAAATTGGAAGCCTTGAATAGCTGAATTTTAAACTTATTGTTAAGTTACAGGTTTCGTATCCCAGAGCATGTCACTGCCTTCTTTTGCCCGTCAGTTGGAACATTCATTTCTAGTAATTTCACAAGTTGAGTATTTTTTAATGAAATAATTTTTTAAATACTAAACTTGTGCTGTTCTTTAAACATTTCCTCTATTTCTTATATCCGATATATAATAAAGGACGATTCGTTGCTTCTTTTTTGTATCTTTATATATATATCCTTTGTTAGCAGCTTACGATTACCGATAAAAAAAATACTAATACCCATTCGTATGAATCTAGACAACTGTTGTAAGAGCCAAAAGTATAATTAACTCAATTTTCAGATGTCATTTTTGTAGATTGAGACGAGATATCAGACAACTCCAGCGAAGTACAAGGTAACCCCACTTGTAATTTCAACGGATAGCTCAGAATATCGATGTATCGATGCATCAAGTATCGATGCATCAAGTATCGATGCATGATGTTTAAAATCCGAGTGGGCCGACCAACCGGTCTGGTGGTTAAGATGTTAGCCTCTAGATCGAAAGGTTCCTACTTCGAATCCAGGTCTGTTCATGGATTTTTGTAAGCGTATGGTGTTGAGGGGGTTAGTACACCTTAAATCTATCGAGGCCGAAAGACCTCACGTTGGGTTAGTGTGGAAGTTTGGTGAGTGGGTGCCAGCTAAGTGTTGCCTCGTCATCTGACTGTGGTTCGAAATTACGTGGTGTTGTCCTCGGATCATTCCCTTAGGATATCGATCCCGGACCGTCGTCAATAGCCAGTTGTGTTACTCTTGTTCGACGTTAATTAAAGTTTTCCAAAAATTAACAAAAATCCTAGTTGGGGAATGACGTCTTACTCCCCATAAATGATGTAATCTACTGACGTAACAGCGCCCTCTGCCATCTAAACACGGCATTTCCGGACGCACTTTCTTTGACAAAATTTTTTATTTTGGGCCCTTCTAACGCCTTTTACAATTTGGCCAGATATTTTCGAAACACCCTATATACACATATTCTCTGTATAAATATATTATGAAGAAAGCGAAACTGTAAGTGAAGACAAATGATGTTAGATGCGAATACCGGCCTCGATATTTATTCTTATGTGAGATTTAATGAGAGAGAGGGAGAGAGCAGTCCAGTCTCACTTAGACAATGCTTCCGATTCCATGACAGTCGTAATCGGAAGTGTGGACTGAATGCACTCATACGTCAAAGCAGCAGGCGGCAGAAATCATTTCCAATTCGTATCCCTTAATGAGGGGATTGTGAAACTCAAGAGGAGAGGAAATCACATTTCCGGAATCTCATGAATTTCCGGGACGATTGCGACGAAACGACGTTTTTGTATCTTATTGAACCTGGGGGTAGAATTGGAAGTTTAGGTTTAGACTGGATTCGTTAAATTATAAAAGAAACATCAATGGATATATATATATATATATATATATATATATATATATATATATATATATATATATATATATAGAGAGAGAGAGAGAGAGAGAGAGAGAGAGAGGGAGAGAGAGAGAGAGAGGGGGAGATGTAGATATAGATATAACATATAACACACAAAATAACCTAAAAACAAAGAACCAAACATCCGGGGTGCAATAAACCAGAAATATTAACTCGAAACTACCCATGGAAGCGCGTTGAAGCTGCAGACATAGCATGGTAAGCAATATAATTTCAAGAACACAGGAATTTACAAAAAAATTACAACAAAAGTCTTAAAAATGATAAAAAATGAAGAAATGTTGGTGGACCAGAGCGTCATTAGGGAGGAGCCTGACCCAGACAACATAATATTCTGCATATGAGTAGTATTAGGCTGAAAAAATTGGTGTCGTTGATCTCCCGGCTGCTGCTGCGGGTTTGATTTCGTTTTGTACCTGCTCTGTTTTGGTGTGATGTTTTGTTTTTGTTGTTGCTTGGGGGAGTGTATGAGCAATGTTTTCAGCATAATGCTGCTCATATGTAGAAAACACCATTTTATGTTTTGTCTGGGTCAGGCTCCTCCCTTAGGAAAACGGAAGAATATGCGACTGTATAGTTGTCTATAATGTTTGAAAACAAATATCTTTGTTTCCAAATAAAAGTAGTCGGTGAAAGAATAATTATTTTAGTTACTTTTAAAGTAGTATTTTAGTTGTTCAGCTATTTTTAATCACAACTAAACTTAACACTCTTTTAATCGCAACTAAAACTTCTGAAAAATGTTTTAGTTTTGTTTTAAACAGTTTCTAATGTTATTCTGTTGAATTCAGAATATATATGTTATGTACAAAAATGGTTTTAACGATGGTTATCCCCTTGAATTTAATGTTTTTCAATAAATAAATACAGAGAATCAAATCAATCAGATAGGATAGGTAACAAAATAGGAAAAACATTAACTTCCTGGAATGTTAATGTACATGTTTAAGATATTCATTTGCATAAGTTAAATATAAAGATACACACATTTTTTGTTTTCTTTATAAGTTTGGTTTCAGTTTTCTGCGAATGGAATTTATCTTTAGTACATTGATAATTGATTTTTAACAAGAAATGGATACCTGCATCACATCAAGACCATATTTGCAATTTTTAAAGAACTCCCTCGTAGAGGAAATATACATTGTTGTTGTTGTTGTTTCAAATGCCTACACTGGCATACCAGAGGAATGCCAGGGCCGTCGAAGACGCCAAGAGGCGAAGGGATGCTCCTTTCATGTTATTGAGCCCCATTGGGAAGAAGTCCGACTTTGCTCAACATACATGGCACATCCGTTTTACAGGAAGGCCCCTTTCATACATCCATTCACTCACACATGTCGTAATTTAGATCCCAATCAGAGGCCGATAACCCCCTGATCAGGTACCCCCAGAGGTATTGATTTGGTATGGGAACATGGGGGACTTTGTGACCACGACCTATTTAACGTGACCCAGTCACCATTAGTGAGCACGACGAAAATATACATTCATAACTTAGCTTCTCTTCGACTAGTAAATGTCCTATGAACTTTCGTTTCTGAGAGAATTATAAAAAACTAGGGGGCCAGCCTCCTGCTCAGTAACGCACCCCAAACCCCGGATTGCTTTGTAATCCTCATTGGTTAACTGCGCGAAACTATGTTCGCTTCGCTCGCATCAATGAAGACATGTGTTCTAGCAGAAGGGATTGTTTACAAAATATGATATTCCAAAAAAATATTTTTCAATTATAAATTTGTTGAAAACAGAATATATATACAGAACCTCTGGAATCAGTATTCAAATGAAAACTTTGAGCAAATTTTGACTAGAAAAGTGAGTGTTGTTTTGGAAATTGAATACCCAGCATGTTGTTTGTGTGTACATGTCCCCAGCACTCGAACCACCCATACACTTTTGCATTGCGTTTATTGTCGAAAGTTGTAGTGCAAGCGTCTTGTTGAATTATAAATGTAGGACCTGAAAAGGACCGTTTTTTAAATGGCCCTGAAACGATCATCTGCTTTCTTTGATTTCTATTATAAACTGCAACAGCTCGACTATAAATAATTTTTTTTCAATAAAATTTCATCTGATAACGCTATAAATTCAATTGAGGAGCGAGTCTTCGTGGTAAACAAACAATCGTACAATGTTACCAAAACGAGATAACAAATAGCGTCTTTTTTGCATGCCACGTAATAGAATTATATATATAGATTATGATCTGTATTATTGTAAAAATGGAAGGACACTTACAAAATACATTATTCGAATACTTAATAGAAGTATAATCGATGGCTTTTTGTCTTGAAATATTTGTTGGAGAAACTGATTTTTTCTGGGAACAGCACTCCAAGTGATTTCGACGAGATATCTCGTCCGTCATGATTTGACTAAATTTTCAAGTGTGTTAAGTGTATTTTATTAAATTTCATTAGTGTATTTTATTAAATGTCATAAGTATGTTTTCTTAAATGTTATAAGTGAACTTTATTAGAATGTTATAAGTGTATTTTATTAAATTAGGGGGTCCGCACCCTGCTCGCTAACGCTTGCCAACCTCCGGAGGATTGCTTTGCAATCCTCATTGGTTTGCTGCGCGAACCTTGCTCGCTTCGCTCGCATCAATGAAAACATTGTTACAAAATATATTCCAAAAAAATATTTTCATATATAAATTTGTTCTACTACATAAAATTTATGCAGTACCTCTGGAATATACCTCTGGTTATACCTCTGGAATCAGAACTCGAACAATTCGGAATTCAAATGAAAATGCCCAGAACTTTGAGCAAATTTTGACTCGAAATGTGAGCGCTGCATTGGAAATCGAATACCCAGCATATTGTTTATAAGCTGCAACAAATCGATTAATATTCATTTTTTTTTCAATAAAATTTTATCCGATAACGCTATAAATTCAACTGAGGCGCGAAGCTTCGTGGTAAACAAATAATCTTACAGTATTGCCAAAACGCGATAACAAATAACGTCTTTTTTTGCGTACCACGTAAGATAATTATGTATATATATCTTACACGTTTATTTTAAATTTAAAATTAAAGGAAAATATCGAGTGTTTTGAAAAAGTAGCATTATATTTAGACGTGATCACTATAGCGATTCAATCAGAAACATTAAAAAAAATTTGGCTTACCGTAGTTCAACTGATCTAATTTATCTTAGCGAATACTCTTTTGTAACAGTTCGTCTCTTCAAAAATGTTACTTTTTCACATGTTTTTGGATTCAGAAAATAAAGTGATAAGTAGAGATGTTACATTTTTTATGTGTACATATTTTTTAGTTTTAGCTTTCACCTTTTGTAATATAATATCACGGTGAGAATAATCATTTTGAATTTTACAATAGGAGTAATTATTTTAATTCATATATTTTCCTTTGAACTTCTCTCTTCATGCCCCATTACGAATTCACTGAAAAAAAAACTAACTATTAGAAAAATACCTTGCTCACGAAAACAATATTTTACAGTGTCAGTAATCATAAAACCAAATGTTTATGAAAACGAGAGCAATATCTGATTAGTTTTCTTTTGATAACGAGATATCTCGTCCATCAGGATCTAGGTCAGCTTTGCTAATGATCGACATTATCGCCAGGAGGGATGAAATGAAAGATAATTAATAATTTAAATCGTTTTTATAACTCCACTGTTTATCGAAATTAAATAGCGTAAGTAGTGGTAACCTTGTTCATTTATTCTTGGTATCTTGGTAGATTAAATTTTTCATTAGGATTTTAAAAAATAAATTTAAAAAAATATGTGTTTTATGAATTCCAGAGGGGAATTCAAGCTCATTTGACCGTATATTGCTTTAATGAAGCATTCATGGTAAATGTTGCAGAAAATTGCTTGACGCAATTCTTTTACTTTTTTCAAAGTTTTTTCCTTACAAATACTAATTCGGTCTGAAAAACTCCTTGCTGCTACACTAGATGTTAAAAGTAATGCGAATTATGGTTTGTATACTAGTTACTGTTATATTTTCGTTTTATCGTCTGTACACTAGTTACTGTTATATTTCGTATAATTTCGTTTGGTAAGAAAGGGCAACAGTATGAGAGAGATCGCACAACTTTTAATCTCCGCGTTCATTCCAAAAAAGAATATCTGATCAGTCGTGTAAATATATCTATGTATGAAGTCAGATTAAATAAAGCGTATTTTTGTAGAGAACGATTGAATAATTTGATTCAAGGAGAGTCTCAACACTAGAAACATACCTCACTGCCTTTTTTTTATTGATGCTCACCAAATGCTCATTTTATATTAACTTATAATTCTTAGGCACTTGTAACTTTGGCATTGTCTAAAAACAACAAATGCGGGATGCAATTATTAAAATTAGTATAGCATTGATGTAGGAAAGAGAGAAGACCAAGATAGTTATACAGTGAAAGATTCTCGATAAAATATTTATATATTTTTTCTTGTTTGTATAGGAGTTCAGTCTAAATAAATGAAAACAAGTATGTTTTTATCTCCTCACTAATTTTTATATTATGGATATTGTCGGGTTCATGTTGCTTGCAAAATTGCGCTTCACTTCAGAAGATTCGTTTCAGTTTGCCTTTATTTGCTTAATTTTTACACTACACCTTATATTAACACTTCGTTTGTTTGTATAAAATAATTAAATTAAATAAAAAATAAAAAAAAACGGTCCTAAATATAACTGATTATTACTCCCCCACCCCCATTCTATTATTTTACATTAAACATTCACCAAAAAAATATTGTAAACATTTTAATTACAACGTGTATACCAACTTCTAAATAAAGAAAAAAAAATTGGAAATATTTAATGCGGTTCACAAAAACAGTTTCGTAAACAAGCTTTTGTATACTGTTCCAAAGACTGAATTTAAAAAGTAATCTAAATTACAAATAATATGTGCTTATTGTCTTACAACCATAACTCTAAATGTGGAATTAATTAATAACTATTTACCATTTACAAGTTAGTTAATTAAATCTAAATTATATACGTAACTCAATGACTTCAACTCCAAGGGGGCTGGTTTGCCAACCCTTCTCCCAAAGTGAGCGATAAAAGTCACTATAGACCACTCATATATATATATATATATATATATATATATATATATATATATATATATATATATATATATATATATATATATATATATATATATATATATATATACAGGGTGTTTCAGTGAACCGTTTCAGAACTTCTAAGAGGGGTAGGGTACATCCTGATGAACCAAAATCATATACCAATGGGCAGTCAGAAATGCTTTCCTGACGCGGTAGATGGCGTTGTGCGAAAATCCCGAGCTTTCGTGTAGGGAATCTTCATTTCGCACAAGAACGCCAAGTTAGTAGGATGGATGATTACACGATCGCAGAGTTAGCCTATATGCATTTGGCGTACGGGGCTGCAAATTGTAGTGGGCCAGCCGCACAGCGTTTGTACGCGGAACGATATCCGACGAGGCGTATCCCCAGTCATAATTTCTTTGCAAGACTGCACCAGAGGTTAGCTGAGACAGGTTCATTAGAAAGAGCTGACAGGGACAGGGTAAGAACAGCACGGACTGCAGACGTCGAACAGAATGTGCTGCAGCATGTACAGGGGAATCCAAGAACGAGTACACGAAGTGTAGCAAACGCAGTCGGGGTTTCCCATTGCAGCGTCTGGGGGATTCTCCGAGAAGAAGGCATGCATCCGTTTCACGTGTAGCGTGTCCAGACACAGCAACCGGGGGATTATGCACCTCGTATTGCTTTCGCACAGTGGTACCTTGGAAAATGTGCTACAAATCCCCCTTTTTCCTGATGAAGTGTTGTTTTCCGATGAGGCATCCTTCACAAGGGAAGGAATTTTCAACACGCATAACGACCATATCTGGGCGGTCGAGAACCCGCATGCAATACGACGTCGTGCAGCACAGATTCGATTTTCGGTCAATGTATGGGCCGGTATTATGGGAGATCACCTCATCGGACCTAACCTGTTACCGTCTCGTCTAACCGGACCTAACTACTTGCTCTTTCTGCAGCAAGTATTGCCACAACTTTTGAGAGATGAACAGATTTCTGCATCGACGCAACAGACAATGTGGTTCCAACACGATGGAGCCCCTGCCCATTATAGCGGAGATGTTCGTAACTACCTGGATGTCACATTTGGTCAGCAGTGGATCGGACGTGGTGGTCCCGTGCGTTGGCCTGCTCGGTCACCCGACCTATCATGTCTTGATTTTTATTTCTGGGGTCATCTGAAATCGCTAGTTTATGACACCCCTGTTGACAATGTTGAGGAGCTGGTTGCAAGAATTGCAGTAGCTGCCGGAGAAATTCGAGATATGCCTGGAGTATTCCAGAATGTTCGGATGTCCATGCGTCGGAGATATGAGGCGTGCATTGTAGCCCGTGGAAGAAACTTCTAACACTTACTTTAATCCATGTACCTTTTGCTTCTTTTCATGTATTATTAAAACGATTTCTCACTTACGGTCTCTTTTCTTTACGGTGCTTCTGTGTACAACACCGCGTCAGGAAAGCATTTCCGACCCCACATTGCTATATGATTTCGAGTTGTCAGGATGTACCCTACCCCTCTTAGAAGTTCTGAAACGGTTCACTGAAACACCCTGTATATATATATATATATATATATATATATATATATATATATATATATATATATATATATATATATATATATATATATATATATATATATATATATATATATATATATATATATATATATTTATTTATTTATTTATATATATAAATCACTGATAGACCTAGGGAGAGAAGAGACTTGAATTTCAAGTGCAATACGAATGCTCAATTTACATCTCAGTTTCTCCAACACTACCTAGTTGAAGGTGATTCACGCAGGGTTGTGCGGATAAGACACACCTCCTTTTCGCATCACAATAATCCCATTCCTCGTATTAAGACAGATGTTTTTCTTTCACTGTCTCAATTCGAGAATGGGAAAAGAGCAGCTATTTTTCCGTTTCAGCATGACACTTGAATAGAGATGCAAACAGAAAAATGTTAGACAATGTATTCACTAAATTATAGTATATTTTATAAACTGTATGAAATTTTATAAAAGTATATTGTGATACTTGCACAAACGCACGCTATTACAAAAAAAAATATCGACGCACCAAGAAGGGGTTGTCCGATTGCGATAAAAATTAGTGGATGTGAAGAACGTATATAGAAAAAAAAACGATTAAAATTTCAGAACAATTGAATGATTTATTTCAGAGTATGACCGTTACAAAGGGAGGAAGTCAATAATTCGTTGGTCCACCTCTGGCCTGGATGCAAGCTGTCACCCGGCATGGCATTGAATGTAAAAGTTCTAGGATGGTGTCCTACGAAATTTCTTGCCAAATTGTCTCCAACTGTGTTCTTCCTAAATGAACGATAACACAACCGGTTGTAGAATGTCGTCTACGTACCGCTGTGCTGAAAGTGTGTCAGAAATGACTACCAGAGAGATAGCACCCCTGACCATAACGCACTGTTGTGGGCATTTGTGGCGTGACATAGTAAGAACAGAATTCCCACGCTGCCCTGGACATCTCCACACATGTCTGCGCTTGTCGTCAGGACACAGTTGAAAACGGGACTTGTCATTAAAGACTATACGTCCCCAGTCAGCGCCTTTCCAAGTTGATCAAGCCGAAACCACTGCATCTTCTTGGAGCGTCGATTTCTTTTTGTTATCGAGTATATTTTAATGTCCATCCAACTGTACATTAATCATTATGGCACAAGAAGGACGTATTTTGTAAACCACTTTGGGTTACCTTAGTCCACCATGGGGGTTAGGTTATAGCTATACCTCATATGCTAGGTCCAGTCCTTTTATAGGGAGACTGCACATTAATTCCAGACTGACAAATATTCATCCCTTAACTCAGTGGTCCCCAACCCCCGGGCCGCGAACCGGTAGCGGTCCGTGGATCAAATGGCACCGGGCCGCCCAAGGAACATTAAATTATTTTCATTTTTTTACTGTGGTGTATTTCTCTCGGGTTTGTGCGGTTCTTATGTATGAAATGTCCACTCAAATTAGGAGGCGGGAAATCAGAACTTGAAATTTGTTCTGTTACTAGAGCTTTAGTTATGATTTCTGAATTCTGTATGTCTCTATTTTCCAATTTTGACAAATGTGACAACTGTTTTCAAGTTGGCAGAAAAAGTAGCTGCATTTCAAGCCAAACTGAAAATGTGGGGACGGCGCGTGAACAGAGGCATTTTGTACATATTTCAGACGTTAGCAGGGATTTTAGGCAAGACTGAGCCTAAACATTCATTCTCCCAGTTGGTGCACGATCACCTGTCTTTGCTTTTAAAAGAGTTCGAGCGCTACTTCCCAACCACAAAAGACCCACGAAGTGGTAAGGAATGGATTCGCGACCCATTTATCAACAAGTCAGGCGAATCTAGCATGTCTGTGCAAGAAGATCAACAGCTGGAAATTGCAAATGAAGGCGGCCTTAAAACTACTTTCGAGACAAGAACTCTGACGGTGTTCTGGATTAAAGTCATGGCAGAATACCCTGAGATTTCCACCACAGCACTTAAATCCCTATTGCCATTTCCAACAACCTATCTGTGTGAAGTGGGGTTTTCTGCAGTGACAGCAACCAAAACAAAACAACGGAATAAACTGGACACAAGCAACACACTTCGGGTGTCATTGTCTCCTATTACCCCCAGATGAAACCGTGTAGTTGCAAAGAAACAAGCTCAGGGTTCTCATTGATTTAGGGTTCTTGTGAGTTAAAATGTTAAAACACTTTATATTCATTTTTTGGTGTAACTGTATTTTATTTTGAAGGCATGTTTAAATACAATTAAATTAAAATTATTAAATCAAAACAATCTAATATATAAACAATCAACGTCCCCCCCCTCCCCCCAGCGGGCCGCGTTAAAATTACCAAACGTTGATCCTGTCCGCAGCGATAAAAAGGTTGGGGAGCACTGCCTTAACTCATATTCGAACTTGGAATATTAATGTTCACAATATATAGCACTCGGACCGATTGGTCGGTCGCTTGAACAAGCATACAAACAAATAAAATGGGAATAGATTAAAACAGCATAGTGCTGTTCATTTCTTTCATGAAATTACTGTTATTATTTAAAGTGTACAAGATTTCGTGAAAATAAATCCAGCCGTTTGGTCGTAGAGCGGTTACACACATATATACAGACAGACACAAAACGTGGCTACTACCGATTTCAAAATGGGATAAATAACTTGAATGGTATCAAAACATTCAAATAAATATACCATATTTATGTATATATGTATACAGATTATATAGATACTGAAATCTATAAAGTAAACTTTGTTCTAAAAACAGACAAATGAATACTTACTTGAAGCTACTAGTGTCTTAATTATCCTCCACTATTTATTTCTCCAGGTTGACTACACTGGTATAACTCCGAATGTTGTTGGTTTAGTGTCTTAATTAGTCCCACCTATAATTTCTCCAAGTAAGTTAACGCAACTGGTATCTCTCTAAGTGTCGCTGTCTGGCGTCTTAATTCCGATCACCATTGATTTCTCGCAAGTTGACGCCACTGGTATCACTCCGAGTTTCGTGTGTTAGATGTCTTAACTACCTCCACTATAAATTTCTCCATGTTGAAGCCACTGGTAATACTCCAAGTGTTGTGTTCACATCCTCTCCTTTCAAACTATCCCTTTAATATTCAGTACACACAAAAAGAATTCTGCGTGATTCGTATACATCCTTCTTCCCAAAATTTAATCCATTAGCAGGGTCTTTCCCTTTAACTAACGAAACAATCACTAAAGAACCAGCATTTCATAAGAATTCCGAGTAATTTTTATATCCCCAGGGAGAAATTGGCAAAATAATAGCAGGTATTCCTGGTTACTATTTTGACCGGTATCTCCTTGATTCCCGAGAAAACATCCGACACACCAAAATACCATTCATCGCAAAGCGCATAGAATTTATATTTGACTTCCGAAATATTCCTTTCAGCGAAAAATTTTGAGAAAATGTGTGTGACTTTTTGTATCTAAACAAGCACTTTATGGCGATTGTCGGCATCAGAACGCGAAGGAAAAACACTTTTATATTCCAGGCTCTTTTGTGCTCGCCTACCGTGAAAGAAATGTCATTTTCAAAGAAGCGTGTTTTCGTGCGCCTGGACAAATAGGCTAAACTCATCTGTCGCGAAAAAAGTTGAACGCAACGCTCCCAGAAGACTTGAGTGATTCCATTGTAGATTTCAAAACTATTGTGCGCAGCACATCCTCATAGCTTGCTTTAAAATACATAGTACGTCACTATGGGGGAAAAGTGTATTTCACCTCAGTAGGGATTCCAATGCGGCACGATTTTCAATCCGGCCGGATTGGTACTTTGTTAATAAGTCCTTCTAATCAGTATGTATTTTTCCAAAATTGTCTGAGTGAAAATAGGTAAAAAGGATATTATTCCAAATAAATGAACAAAAAGTTTATTTTGGCATTAGAAAATCAACTTTATTAATAATTATCTATAGGTAGGAAATCAATCACCAACGATTATTATAGTAATTACTAGTACTATTAGTACTAAGTATTAAACGATTGATGATGATCAGTCTTAATAATTTACACGCTAAAAACATCAGTTTATTTTATACTTAGTACTTTTCTATTTATCTAAAATTAAATAGTCTAATGTCGTTGAGAAAATGACATAAATTGTACCTAACCTTGTCTCATACTAACATAAATATCTAATCTTATCTCTGGCAGTTTTTGGTCAATGTAACAAAAAAGGGAACTCTTAATTCTTATTAATTGCTTAAATCGAAGTTATATAGTAATGAAAATCACTTTTGAGTTTGAAAAAGCAATCTAAGAAAACAAATTGTATTAACTATGTCATCCCCAACCTACTTCTCAATGAACTGCAAATATAACCAGCGGCCGAGAAGGCCCTCTCAGCTTCGAAATTAGTTGGTTTAACCGTCATTAAGTAGTCGTACATAAGAGACATATATTTTCCTTTGACTCCATTTCATATGAAGTCATTTCTTTCTTCAGTATTTTCTCAAAATCTGTTCCTTTTCTACAGTTTGTCTTTTTGCACTAGTCTTAATTTTCTTGCAGAGTTTCCTTTTCTAATTCCTCTTTATTAAAAAAATATTATTGATAATTTAATTTATTATTTTTGCTAGAATTCTCCAAACTGATGAGTGAAAAATACAAAATTGATTAATTCACAATCGATTGCTTAATAAACGATTTTGCGACGGTAAAGTTGGGTTTGAATAATCGATTATTTAATTTTAAAAAAATTCGGGTTTATAGGATCCGGACCGGATTTGATAGATGTTGCTGGATCCGGTAGGTAGCCAAATGATGCCGAATCCGTCGAACCGGATTGTAATCCCTAGTTGTGAGTAGAATATATAGTCCACTTGGAGCAGAAACTCACTAACTGCCATTTTTCGGAAGTTCGCTTTTTTGACACTGAATACTAGTTTGTATGTTGATGAGATATACGTTGGCATGTTTTAGTCTGTTTGAACCAAAATATGACGCTAACAAATTGCTTACAATTTTTAGTTTTGACCTAGATACTAATACAGGGGATGACAAAAATAAAAAAATTTAGGAGCCAGGACCCTAGCAATATATACACTAATATTTATTCGAACGCTGAGTATATCGCAGAACTCATTACACGCACAATAAATAATATGCTATTTATAGTGTAACTGAGTCAATAAAAAAAAATCACATTTTTTTTCTACATTGGACATTTTGCTCCATTTTTAACCATTTTTTTATGGCCTAAAAAATCAAATTTTTTTTTCATGAAAAATAAACGCCTTTTACAGAAACAGAAAATCTAGGCGCCAGACAAAATTTTTTAGTCTCCATGGTGACCTGGTACACGGGATTTGTCGTGCCCTGTGCTAGTAGTTAGTTTTTTTAACGGCTGTACTGTAAAATTGTGTTTTAATCCGTTAATGAGTTTCTGCCGATTTGTAAAGACGACGATATAAAAAAAATTTCAGAAATTAAATTAAAAGAAATCACATTCAAAACAGGACAGATGTTCTTATGAAAACTATAGTATCGTCGCTTAGAACAGAAACTCATTAACTGACAAGAAAACCAAATTTTACAGTTCAGGCGTTTGAAAACTAATTATTGGTTTTTCATTCGGAAATAATAATCATTAACATTTTGGTTGCGTCATATTTTTGTCTAAGCATATTTGAGATGCTTAATCATCATCAAAACAAGCATTTAGTGTCCGAAAATGCACTTCCGAAAAATTGCAGTTGATAAGTTTCTAATCTAATCCAATGGTACGACTAAAACTCTTCGTAATACATTAATGAAATAAATTATAATGTGCAAATAACTAGTGACTTTATCACATTTATTACCCTTTATTGTCTTCTGTTGTCAATTAATAGAAGATAAATACACGCAAGTAACTCACCAGTTTCACTTATTATTTAAACTTCTTAATAGATTATTTTTTACAAATACGTTTTTATTATCCTTTTGTTTGACATGTATGCAAACAATATTTACACAAAAGACATTTAAGTTCATAAATCATCCAACAAATACAAAATAGTAAATGCTAATAGTTAAATGTGAAAGAATGTTTTAATTGGTTCGTAGTTTGAACAGTCAATCCTAATTAATTTCCAAGACTTATTCATATCTGAAAAATTACGTTCTCAACTAAATTCATGTTTTTCCATTTTAAAATTTTTTGTAAACAATATCATTTGTAAAATTATTGTTCGAAATTTAAATAGTGACTCGGCCTATTTTGATAGTAATTGATCATGATGCACTCAGTTTTCATCAATCTAATGAAAATTGTTACTCATATTTTTTGAATATTATTTACATAATTTAGAATATAATTTCTATATTTTTGGAGTATTATGTCCATATTAAAAATCCTGTAAAATTTCAAAGACGGTTTCGCGTTTGAATTTTTGATAGTAAAATAATAAAAATCTGGTAGCCTAATATGTAGATTATTTAGAAACATGTAAATAAAAGTATGTTAAATTCCTGTGACATTTGGAGGTTCCGAACCTTCTGCGTTTGAATCTCGATTTCCATGATTAAATTTGGATATGAATTAAAAAAAAACAGGTGTTGTTAGATAAAATATTACGATGTTTGGGGGCAATTTGATTCAAAGACAATCCTTTATAAGCATGTATATTAATTTAGAGAGATTTAGTCCCTATCAAAAGAATATTTTATTTTGAAAGAAAACTACATTAATTACGCTTGCACTACAATTTTAAAAAATCGTAAACCTAATTTTGATTGAAGTCATTTGAAAGCCTAATCCAAATGAAAACTTGTTGTATTAGAAACGAATGATATAGGATGCTTTAGTTTTTTTATGATACAAGGTACGAAAAAAAACGTCATATCGAACGATTCTCTGAAGCTCTGTGATAACAGATGCCCCATCTATTCCTATAACGGCTTCTCTCTTATTTGTCATTCAGTTTTATTTTCGCACCGTGCCTCACACTTGTTGTTGAAGCCAAAACAGAACATTCCATGGTCGCAATCATCCATTGCACGACCACGTATACGCAAATACACCTCTCACGATCTCACATAATCGTTAATCCTCCTGGTGACTGTCTCGACGCGAGGTATCTCATCATAAGCTGAACTAACTAGATCCTGATGCACGATATATATCATCAGTCTAAGAAAACTGACTAGATCTTGGCCTCGTCATCATCAAAAAAAAAAAATCGGCAATAACTTGATGACGAGATAGTTTGTCACTAGCAAAATTATCCGAGAGACGACAGTTATTCTAGAGTTAACGAGATATCTTCAATACAATTTGTAGGGATAATCTGCCAATTAGTAAAAACATCTATCGAATTCAGTCACTAAATAGAGAGTGAGTATTGTGATGATCTTAGCCATCACTACAAAATTTAACTTACTTTTCGATAGTATGTATAGCAGATTAACTTATTTTCACCATTAAATAGTTTTCAGTAGACAAAATTGCATGGTCTTTCACACTTGCTAACGATGTCAAGCAATAGAAAATAGTAAAAAATGATTCGCAAATGAAAAAAATTACAATAAACTCTAAAGTATGCCATTAAGGAAAAAGATCCCACGATGCCAAACTATTCAAATGTTATCCGTCAGGAGACCTCGTTTCAACCACAGCAATCATAACCATTCTTTCCCATTGACTACTCATACATAAAGTTCGAAAGCAAATGCTAATGCAGTGGATAAAGTGCGGGAACCGGATCGAATATTCACTAAGAGTGGAGTAAACAATCAAGCAGCTGATTACGAACGTTAGTTATTCAAGAGCAACTGATTAAAGTGAAGCCGCGCGATTCTCAAGTACTGTGTGAAATGCTCCAGGAATCAAACAGAATAATTGGGTTATCGGAATACTAAACTGACGACGAGGGAAACGAGAGTGAAATGATTGGGTATGGGTTCCCAGACTTTCCAATCCAATGACCGTCTTGAAAAATTAAAATTTTTCGCGAACCTCTTGATATTATTAAATTAAAAATTGGACATGAGATCCGATTAAGACGATATAGTGATTCATATTTTTCACTTCTATATTCAGAGTAAAATATTTTGATCTGAATTAAAAAGTATTATAAATGTAAAAATATCACATTAAGGATTATTGATGTCAATTTAATGCTCTGAAACAAAGAAATAAAACTGAAGTAAGATAAATACTTAATATTTCACAAACTCTTACTTATTAATCTATTAAAATAAAAAGGCTTTTAACTTGTTAAATTTTTACATAAACACAGATAACTCGTATACTTTGATCTAAATGTGAACAAAGAAATTGTTCCATAGCAATTAGTTTAGAATGTTTGGTTTAATGTCTGATAATTTCAGTATTAAGTCAATCTCAACTTAAAGTCTATTTCAAATCAATAAATACTGGATTCTTCTACTAATTGTTTTAATATGCTAAAATTTAGATTTTAGAACATAATCGAAAAGGTGAAAATTACAGAATATTTTACTATCTATTGTATCTTTTATTTTTTTTCTTGGACGTTCCTTATTTTGGATAATGATCTACAGCATATTTTTCAAGGCCTTCCAGTGTCTGGAGCCATATTTTGAGAGCCACTGGTTTAGGATAATTATATGGTGTTACACAAATACTATGTGCATTCGCCATAATGTGCGCGTATTCATTATCACGTTCAGGTCACCGATTCAGCAAGACGTGTGAAAAAAATTGAGGTTTGTTTTCTAAAAAAAGTTAAATGCTGAAGATGGGTTATATTGTAAGCAAACAACTGTTGAAAAGTATATTTGTATTTTCTTTCATTGTATTTACAATTTTCTATCTATGGCACAAATAGATTGCAAAGTTTATTATTATCTGCAGCAGTTTTAGAAGACGTGGAGTCATATCTTCAATCATTCAAATATTACATCTTAAACAGCAATGTAATATAAATGTAGAATTCCTCATACAACATATCTTAACTGGCAGAATTAGAACATTCCGCTAGTGGTTTGGTTTGTACCTCTTTTTACCCATTTCAACCCAGTAAAAGTGTTTCTTGTTCAAGATAATATATCAAGGTGTTTAGCACTTTAATTTAGGCTCTGTTGTAGTTTAATAACCTCCACCCCATATAGTTTTAAACACTTCACAAATCTAGATTATTTTCGATAATTTATCGGAAAATATAATGAATAGACGATGGAAGAGATGGCGCTCACAACGAACAGTGTAGCAAAATTTTTAGCCGAGTCATTTCCGATGGAAGCTTAGTTTAATTTAATGAAAGCTAATTAGAAAATTCTTGGAAATATTGACCAAATTCCTGAGCATTGAGTGTCATAGGGATAGACTTCCAGTTTAAGTTGGGGAGACTGTTGAAGAGTATAAAATATCGCCGCACAACCATTTGACGCAATATATGGCATTTCACAATTCAGAGTCGAATTCAAAAGTAAAATAAATACTCTAGTTTTAACAGCAAACTTCAGATGTATAACAAAGATATGTGATCTAATAATATCCATTTCAGTTCATTCTTATTGTCTTTTACGTTATCTTACAAAATGACGGGCTTTTATATCACTCTATACATACATTAGTACAGATTAAATAAATGATTCAGTAGGGTATGTGAAACAAATGTTATAAATTCAATAAAATTGAGATTTATTGAAATATAGGTTGAATACTTATAATTCCATAAGACGATCCAAACGTGCTTTTAAAAGTAAAGTTATAATAGGATTATTTAAGGTACTGGGGAATGCATAACTAAAATAGTTTTATTTAGTCTATAATACAGAGCAAGAAATGAAAATAATTTCTCAGATCGCTTGTACATTGATTGTGATTTTGAAGTAGAACGTGAAAATAATCAAAATGCATGTTAAAAGGAATTATTTTACCCTCAAATATGTAAATTACTGATGGGCTTTAGCACAGATGGAAACAGAACATGAATTTGCATTTGTTATATTTAGAAATTGTTGCGACGCTAATAAAAACTACATTACAGATTTGAGAATGAAATTAGAAAATAACTGACTAGGATTAACAAAGTATCCTACACTACAAAAGAAATCTCTTTTGATATCACCTATATTTCTTAAAAATTATTGACGAAGCAAACTGTCAAATTAACGACGGGATATATGCTTGATGTACACATTTTTCCTTGCGTTTCCCTTGAACACTTTTGCAGCTACTTAATACCCTCTGAGAATGAAAACATACTTTACAACAAACATTTAAGTTCATGAAGATGCAAATTATATTTGATAAATGCCGTTCATTCTCCTCGTGTTTCGTTAAACCTAGGGAGGAAATTTACATTTTAAAAATTCGCTACCGCTGAAGATTTACATTTGTGAGCGATTATGGATTTCCAGTTGATCCAATTTGAAATATTTATCAAAACGGAGATTTATTCAACCTGGAGACTCAGATAGAAATTTACAATCTACCCACATACTAACCATTTCACTGCCGCTTTGAAAGAAGGCTAGGTATTAAATTTAAAAACATAAAATCGATACTTTCAAGACATTTCTTTTCACATTTTTAAAAAGATTTTTAAGATGAAATTCAAGTCGTGTTCCGGCATTTCAACTCGGATACATGGAAGTAGTTTTAGGGAATAAATGGTAAAAGTTCTTTGTCAGCGTCGAATTTTCCCACAGGAAATTACTCGCATTCAAAAGGAGGTGGAATTTCTTTATCGAATCATTTTGAATGGTATTATCTGAATCACTACAGGTCAACTCATTGTTGCTTTACGTCTTCTCGAGTATTCGGAGAATAAAGTTCTCTTCAAAGCAAAATTCGTTTCAAAACTTTTTGTCTTTTACTTTTCAATAAAAATAAAGTGATATGAAATTTTAAAATGTCCATTTCTTTTCTCTTTTTCATACTGTCAATAGATTTTTAAATCTAAGAACACCTGAACAAAACCTTCTTTCTTTTATGTGTTGTTACACTTAAATGAAATTTTTTATGAACCAATTAATGTGTGTGTCTGTACTTCTTAGCTTGGAACCAACATTAACAGGAATACATTTTTCCATAATAATTTTGAATAGTATTATTTGAGTCACTCCAGGTCAAATTACTGTTGCTTTAAATCTTTTCGAGTATTCTGAGAATACAATTCTCTCCAAAACAAAATTCGTTAAAAAAAAATGTTTCTTTACTTTTTGATAAAAATAAAATTATATTAAATTTTAAAATGTTCATCTCTGTGTTCGTGCTGTCAATTGATTTTTTAAATTTAATAACACCTAAACCAAAACTTACTTTTATTACGTGTTGTTACATTTGCATAACATTTTTTATGAAAGTTAATACTTCTTAGTTTGGAACCAACATTACCCGGAAGAAACTACTGTGGGGACTTAAGATATCTGTCCTGCTTATAATTTCATCCCTAGTCTTGCAGATTTCAAAGTATTCTTAATTAAATTTTTGAATTACATACATTTAAAGTGATTAAAACAGCAGTTAGTGTATGAATAGTTAAGAGTGCACGCACAAATTAAATTTCCTGAATGTCAAGTGCACCATCCGTTTATTCTAATTACTACTAAGATAACTTTAAACTTTCTCTTCAACTAAGGGTGAAATTTAATTTTTTTTCAGTACCTATAAAAGGCTGTTTATTAGCTAATCTGAATCAAGTTGTTTTGTTTATTCTAATATAAGTTAAAACAATAGTATGGTAATAGTCTGTGTAGATTTAAAACCAATCTTACAGTTTATTTGTTTTCCTTGCGTTGAATAAACTGTTAATTGTCTTACGTTTGGAATACATTGGCCCAATTTAAAACCACTCGACAAATAGTTCAATTCAAGTCACTTAATTATTTTCAAGATAGGTTACAGTAGTCTCGGTCAAATTAGTCCTTATGTAGCGACAAACCAAACAATATAAGTTCACAATAAGATACCTTAATTGATATTCCTGATAATTTGGTTTTAACAGTAATTTAGTATGCTATTTTTTTTCTTATACCAAAGCAATGATTTCTAGTGTTTTGCAATACATAAAAAAACATCTTACACTTATCATAATTAAAATTATCTACTATATGTTTCATTTTTTCATGTGAACAACTTTGTTATAAAAAAAGACATTCCTTCCTTTTTGTTTGTAACATCAGCCTCAGTAATCCTTTAACCCTTTGAGAGGTTCGCTCTTATATATTCGTTTTGTAACTTGCAGTCTTTTTTTTGCATGATTTCTAACCCCGGGAGCAGATAGTGCTTAAAACTGCTACTTACGTCGCAGAACAAACAAAATCTTTACAGAATAATTTTTCCTTAATTTTATCAAAATTTTGCCCAATTTTTTTTTAAATAATAAGTTACGATATTCTGCAGTGCAAAGCGCGCTCCTTGACACACCTTTTATTCTTTTCTAGCTACGGAACAACCTCCCTACACCGCCCCAAATCACCACAAACACTTTATAAATAAAACATCAACTATGGCAATGACAAAATATTTAACTTCAAAAGTGATCAACATAATTGTAAATTCTGAAAGCATGTCGGTTTTAAATAAAGTATTAATTAATTTTGTTGTTTTATTATAAATATATAAAACATATTATATTTATAGCAGGCCGATAACTGTGTTTTACGACTGATTTTGATTTTACTGCAATTTTCAAAATTCGGACAAAATGCCTGCAGAACAATTGAAATTGCTTGGAGTTGTGTTGCAGAACACTGAATATAACTTTGCACCCCTGAGCCATAATTGATATTCCTGATAATTCAATATGATATTTCTGATTCTTATACTAAAGGAATGATTTCTAATATTTTACAATATATAAAAGGAACATCTTACACTTCACATAACTAAAATTATCTTACACATATGTTTTATTTTCTTCAACCGAGAACAACTTCCTTATAAAACAGAACATTCCTTTCTTGTTGTTTATAACATCAGTCTCGGTAATCCTTTAACCCTCTGAATGGTTCGCTCTTATATATTCATTTTGTAACCTGCAGTCTTCTTTGCATGACTTGTAACCATTTTTGACCTTCTTGGTTCTTATCTTTCCTAGGATTACTTCTTTCAATATACAGCGAAACTTCGATTAATCGTCAGGATAGGTATCGGGACCATGACCGTTAATCGAATATACGGAAAACAAAAAAACTTTGAACAACCTACCCCCAGCCATTGCGTGTGAACGAATGATAATAAAATGCACGTTTACGAACTGGAAATACACTACATACAAGTATTTTATTTTACAGAAACAAACAATATGCAATTTTCCTTAACCTTTTGACTACGGCTATAGATATAACAAGCGCGATTCTTGTAATTTCGAAGGTACAACTGTTGTACCGGCCGTATTCTAAATTCTTTTTTGGCGCGATTCTTATAACTTTCAAGATACAACTGCTGTACCGGCCGTATTCTAAATTCTTTTTTGGCGCGATTCTTATAACTTTCAAGATACAACTGTTGTACCGGCCGTATTCTAAATTCTTTTTTGGCGCGATTCTTATAACTTTCAAGATACAACTGTTGTACCGGCCGTATTCTAAATTCTTTTTTGGCGCGATTCTTATAACTTTCAAGATACAACTGCTGTACCGGCCGTATTCTAAATTCTTTTTTTGGCGCGATAAGGTACAAATGCTGACCCGATGTAGTCTAAAGGTGAATTACACAGTATACAACATATTGTCACAACGCAGTGGCGGATTAAACGGTATGCAGACTAAGCGGCCGCGTATGGCCCCGAAATACCGAAGGAGCCCCGAGGTTTAAAAATGTCTTTCCATTAAGGTTCGAGAAAAGTTGTGACAGTGTGTGTGTCTTTACAATGTGCGTCTTTATGTGTAGTGAAAAGAGTTCCTAATATTAGATGGTCAGCAAAAGCCAGATGCCGTATTAACTATAAAGCTTGCTTTCTCCCATATAAGCGAGGCTTTAACTGGAATTTGTAATTCCGAAGAAACAAATTTACCATATTGGAGGCGACTTCACTTTTGAGGAAATGGACAAATATGAAACCACCCTAATGACAGTTATTTGGAATACTATGTTACAAAGAATAAATGCTACTAGTAAATCACTGCAATCAGAGAAATGCGAGCTATTGAAAGGATCTATCCTGAAGTCATTAGAAAATTTATCAATATTTTCAGATAAGTTGAAAAAGAGGCGGCAACTGATTTATCAGGGCTGTCATTAATGTGAAAATGGACAAACTAGCAGACAACAAATGAGAAAAAAAATTTTTAATGAAAACAAAGGAGTTTGACATGAATTTACAACAAAAGAAAATCTTATAGTCAATTAATTCCTTTTATGTCATATGCGATAGCACCAAGGCAGAATTATCTCAAAGAACTCAGACGTATGAAGTTGTTGTGGAGCCTTTTCGAATATTTGTTATTGGGATTAATCAGTAGAAAAGAAAAGAACACGATAAAAAAGTTGTAGGATATTTAAAAAAAGGATATTGGTGTTTGTACCTTTGAAGACGAATTTGACCATCTTTTAATATTTCTTAACACTAGATATACCGACAATTTGATTATACCTATTTCTACCGACACCAGTCAAAATGACTGGTCGTAGATAAAATGGTTAGTAAAGTTTCCAGTTTTTTTATATTAAAAAAAATTATAAATGACTTCAATTAGGTTATTTGTAACATATTATATTAATTATAAATTCATTCCATTAGTTAAATGAAACATAATAATATTCAAATTCCTAAACATAAATTAGTTTTCATATGTTTCATTAGTTATATATATATATATATATATATATTCCTTTGAAATTTCGTATGCAAAATGTTTTGACAAAATATGCAAATTATTAAAATTTGGTGTCCAATGAAGGAATAGTGCGATCTCCAGCGCATCGGAACTGCGCATCCAGCAGATGTATATAAGGAGTTGTTCTTGAACTGTTGTTAAAAATTTCTGCTGCATTACGATTTAGGATACCTCTCAACGACTGAAAAATACCTCGCCGCAGGATTCGAGCTCATTACGAGCAACTTTCAGAGTTTGAAAGAGGTCGTATCCTTGGATTGAAAGAGGCAGGTTGGGCAAATCGGAGAATCGCTTGTCATGTGAGTCGAAGCGATGCGGCGATTAGAAGATGCTGGCAAGAGTGGATGGACAATGGCAGATTTCAGCGTCATGATGGTAGCGGTCGACGTAGGGCCACAACAGATCACGAGGACAGAGTGACTGTCAGATCAGCTGTCACAGCGCCTGATTCATCGCTATCAACCATCAGTCGTGCGACCCACACACGAGTGTCCACCATGACCATTCACAGACGGCTGAGAGGGCGAAATCTACGCTCGTACTGACCGTTACGCCACCTGCCACTCACGCCTGCACACTGTCGAGCCAGATTACGGTGGTGCTTGGCTCGACCAGGCTGGAATGATGCTGACTGGGGACGTATAGTCTTTAGCGACGAATTCCGCTTCCAACTGTGTCCTGACGATCATCGAAGACGTTTCTGGAGACGCCCAGGGCAGCGTGCCGATCCTGCTTTCACTATTGTACGCCACACGGGCCCTCAACAAGGAGTTATGGTCTGGGGTGCCATTTCCCTTGATAGCCGGACCCCTTTGGTCGTCATTAGATATACACTTACTGCACAGCGGTACGTTGACGACATGCTGATACCTGTTTTGCTACCGTTCCTTTCGCAGTACACTGGGCTTATTTTTCAGCGACAATGCCAGACCACATACGACACGTGTTGCTATCAACTGTCTTCAAGCTTGTCAAACACTTCCTTGGCCAGGCAGATCACCAGATCTCTCTCCCATCGAGCATGTCTGGGATATGATGGGAAGGCGACTGCATCCGGTAGGGAATGTTAATGACGTAGTCCGACAATTGGAGCAAATTTGGCAAGAAATACCGCCGGAGACCATCCGGGAGCTTTATCGGTCTATGCCACGCCGTGTGGCAGCTTGCATCCAGGCTAGAGGCGGGTCAACACCTTATTGAGCTCGTTACTGTAACTCTGAAATAAATCATTAATTATTCTGAAATTTTAATCATTTTCTATTCTGTACATAATTTTCCTATCCACCATCTTTTGTCTCCATCGGACTCCTTCTTGGTGCGTCGATTGTTTTGTTATATATTATAAAAATTGTATATATATATATATATATACAATTTTTATTTCAATTTTGAATCAGTAACCTATACAGTAGTAATAGTATTGATTTTGCTACAATTTTTACATACGCAGATTTTGCTTTGTGTACATTTTCCTCATACATATTTTTTGCATATATTACAAATAGTTGTGGTTTTATCATTATTACAATGTCCTATTGGACACCATTTACGTGTATGAAGGGTGCTACTTGAAGTTGGTATATCAGAAACTAATAATAGAATAATATTTCTCTTTGTATTTCGTTTTCTTACCAAAGAATATAGTTTTTAATATTTCAGTATCCGCAGAAATGTTTTTTTTCAGTATTCTCACCAAAATTTCACAGCCATCGCTCATAAAAATTCAATGAACGACTGAAAATTTATAACGTATTGTCCCACAATCATGAATTTGCCGTTAACATGAATTCTATTATAATCACGCATGCGCATGACATTTTTTTATCGTTCTACAATTACGCAGTATTTACACTTTATTTTAACAGTGTAAAAATCATTCCATCCCATAGATAAATGCACCAGTCATTTTGATAGGTTTGGTATAGGTAACGATAATAATAAAAAACTTTATGATTTTGAATAAAAAAATAACTAACCGCCGATAATTCATGTAATTATCGCTACAAATGTCATGACATCGTTTCAAAATTAAAAATGAAGGTGAAGTAGGAATTTTAAAATACAATTGTAAAATCAGTCAAAATGACTGGTGTGGTAAATCTAGTGTTAAAGAAAACGAGGACATCATAAAAACCACACCAGTCATCTATCGAGCCGCCAAAGAAATGTCTTGCACATTTTCGAATGCTGAATCATTACTGAAATTTTTTTAAACAATTCCCTTATCTAATGCAACAGGAGAAAGGTTGTTTCCTGTTTTAAAGCGTGTAAAAATTATTTAAGGAGTTCTATGGGAGAAGAAAGATTAATAAATATGGCCATTCTGTTTATAGAGCAAGGAATCGTAAATCGAATTGACACTTCCAAAATAATAGACAAATTTGTAAGAAATAAAGCAAGACGGAAATTCATGTAAAAATGTTTTTTTTTTTAATAAATTTATTTAATGGGCTGTAGTATGAAAATTTTGATTACTTTTCTTTTTTGTTTTTAACTTAATGAGAGTTTTCTTGAAATTTTTTTACGAACTTGAGATTGAGGGCTCCGAAAATTTTACCGCTTGGGGCCCCCATTTGACTTGATCTGCCACTGCATGAACGTACGCTATCTAGACGTACATACATATTCAAATTTTAAAATATTCTGTCATTTTCTTTTGTTTCTTTGAGGCTCGTGCTTTCTAAGCGGCAATATGTTACGACTTTTAATATTTAATTAATTAACTTTTAATAACGAACTGACGGTCAACTGAGACCAATGGTTAAAAGAGTGATGCTTGATTGGAGTTTCACTCTGTATATGGTTATATTTATTCATTATGGTGTGTTATGGAGCAATACTAAGCTATTCGGAAATCTTGAGGCGTTCAGAGTTAACTGAATTTGCTTGTGGCATTTATGCAATGTATTTTTCCGTTTTTAAGTATTTTTGAGACGTGAGTATTCATTAGACTACCAAAGAGAAGTAAAAAATATTGACAGCTCAAGCTTTTGTTACAAAATTTAAATTCGTCCGATGTTTATCTTCGTTAGATGCAGTTATTGTAAAATTATAGTAGAGCCTGAATGATGTAGAATTTAAGCATTTGGACAACAAATTATATTACAACCCTTTACAAATTATATTTGGGGAGAATAAAGGTACTTATTGCTTTAAATGAACCGCTTTCTTTTATTAAAAAAATTCCTCTTTCCACGTCTCATTTAGTTCTGATGAACTCACCATTAACACTCGAACTTTCTAAAGCTGTACTTTCTTCGATTCTGTTGTCCAAATGCTTCCTCGTGATACACATCGTGGTTATCTTAAAATGTACTCTATAGCCATTTAGGCAACGTTTGGCGTTTAGCCACATTGGTATTGGTCAATCAGTTATCACATATCAATTCCTAATTTATTCATCGAAATTCTTATTGGCGAAGTGAATTCGAAAAACAAGTCACTTTCAGAATACGTACAGGAAACATGTATCGCCTCTCAAACATTACCGCCACCTATATTTAGCTTAACATAAAATGCAATTGACAAAATACTTCATGACTCATAACTTGACTCTTATAGTAGGTAACTCTTTTGATTTCGTAGTGGAGCGTCGCAGCAGATCTTTATGGCTGTATTCATGCGGTCTGGAGCAGTTCAGCGACGTGTTGGATATATTTGTATACTTTTAGTTTTAATTTTAATTGTATTTCTACTATTATACGTTGTCTTTGATCTTTCGTGTTGAAACGGTTACCTTCTTTTATCGCTCACAATGGTGTTTGGGGAGTGTATGAGCACAATTTATCATTTTGTGTTGCCTGGGTCAGCCTCCTCAATGATGACGACCTTATCCACCAACATCACTCGCTTCATCTTAAAAATTCCTTTCAAATTTCCTTTATTTGAATCACGCACACATACGAGTTGTGCACTTTTATCATTTACTTTATTGCTCTTAAGGATAAGCAAAGCAAGTAAGAAAACAAGAAATGCTGCTTTATATTTTTAAGTAATTTAATTTCATTTAGATCTATAAATGCACACATAGATACAAATATTTGTTGTAAATGAATTAAATGTACAAAATGTGAGTAATGATACTACCATCAATAGATATAAACAATAAAAAAATGTAGAATTCGCACAGTTCAAGCAACACTATTTATTCAGAATTCATAATTTATCGCTAATTCATAATAATTAATGATTTATTAACAATCGCAATTTTAGTAAACACTATATTTTATTACAATATACCTTAACTAGTACGAAATTGTGTTCATGAAAAATACTTCCTTTGTGAAAAACTTTTTTCTTGAAGAAAAAAGACAGTAAAGGTAAGAGACACACGCATGTGACCTTTATATGAATGGGGAAAAAGGAAAACATGGCGTATCATAACACGCTTCTAGCATTAGAGCTCAATTAGACTATCATAATTGTTATGAAAACAAAAAAAGTGCACTTCGACAATTAGCGCGAAATGTAAAACGCTGAAACTTTACACATTCATGCAAGCAGAAAAGAAAACATAATCCGTGAAGTAAAATTAATTAGTTTCTATTTTGTCAGTCTCAGAGCTCAAGCATAGAAAACGTTCTAACACAAGTATTTTTATAAATGAATAATGAAGCAAATGTAGTAAAAGTCAATATTTGGTTTAAATTTTCGTTCTTCATAGGCACCGAACTGAAACAAATACGAAGTTTAACTCTGAAACTTTTGCCCCCGAGCGTCATTTGTTTTGCCATGAAATGAAATGTCTATTATCTATTTTCCGCCTGGTAAAGATCTACTGTGTTTTAAAGAAATATATTTCAAAAAGTTATTATAATTAAAAATTCGGCAAAAAGTATGAATTGTTTTTATTAACAAAATTGTGTCAAACTTAAAAACAGAGGCTAGAATCGCAATAAATTGTTTCGTGGAGAAACATTAAAAGACGGTAATAAAGTTTAACAATTGCTTCTAAAACACTTTGGGACAAATTATAAACTATATTTTTTATTTGATAATTCATTTTATATAACAGTATAATTGTAGTTGCACTTTATTTCAATAAGTGTTTGCTTCGTTTCAAACTATTATAGGTTAATATTAATATACGATAATTTAGTCATTCTAGAATTAACAGGTTAATCAATCTAAGGTATAATAATTATGAGATTAACTTAGGTCCTTGTCAATGATTTATCGTACGCTGAATGTTACTATTTTATAATTCATTTCAACTCCGATCGCGCTAGTTACAAGTGAAAAGGCAAACACTCCCTTTTAAAGAAGCCATGAAAATTTTAAAGATTATATCTATGTTTTAGTTTGGATACATAAAATGGATTTTCTAACATATAGATTAATATGATATGGGAACTTAATCAAACCTAAAGAATGATATGAGATCAATGTCTTATATACAATGTATATTACTTAACAAGTAATAAACATTGACCTCTAAGCCTAACTCCTAAAGGGCTGGCCAGAAATATTTTTATACTAATTTCATTAGCTATACGAATGGTATGCCTAGCGCATATCATTCTATGTATTTTAGTATGTTTAACAACACCTGATTTCCAGAATAGATGGAATCAAAATTAAAACTTCTTCATTTATTTGTGTAGCAAAAATTCTTAAAAGTTTTTTCTCAGAGGTCTTTAGTGCATTTTTGATACTCAAGGTCCAAGCTTCTGGAGTATAGCGAAAAGCATAAATCTAACACTTAGACTTCGTCAATTAGTATTATAATTTGGTTCTACTTATGATCATATCTGATTTCACGTAACCACGCAGGTCAAAGAAGTACAATATTTATCAAAAATTGATTAGTAAAATTTACGACATTCAAGTGAAAATGCTTCAACATTTCCAACGCTATCTATCAACAATAAAATTAATATTGTTTGATTTATAGAATACAGAGCCATCTCAACGACTCAATAACTACTCATCGTGGACCATATAAATTTCAATTTTCAACGATTAATGTGTGTGGGATGTATGGAAACATACTAAAACTGCGATTCGTCCTTAAAATATGTTCTCCAGAATTACTTCCTGGAAATTATAAACTGAATACTTTTCACGTGTTTAAATTCTACTTTAATTGTGCTTACGGTGTTTCTTAATTTAATCGCAAGGGTAACCCTGTGGCATAGATACTGCTGATTCTTAATCCACTTTAAACCGTAGGTTTAAGTATAATTAGCACTCGTGTAGCAACCTATGACCTTTTAAGGCGGCAAACCATAACATTATTTTATTCAATATATAATAATAGAAACCATCGTGACACCTGGTATTTTAAAAAACGAAATGTTTTACACATTAAATAAAAATTTCTAGTTTGTAGTAGATCTCAATTAATATTCAATCAAGAAAGCCAACGGTATTATTTTTTCTCTTTTAAGCATAGGAGTAACAACGGTTTTCTTGTAAATCGCCCTTCACTGGAAACACCTCACATCAAAAAGTCACTCCGAAATCTTTCTTAAAAGGACAAACTTTTATTCAAACACAACTAACATAAACTGTATCTCCTTTATTGTCAATAAATTCTCTACTTGGACATTTAAGACGACATAGATACATTAGAGTAAGAAGTTGAGATTCAAAACATTTTTTCCAATATTTTCAGAAATGTAGAAAAGATTGAGAAGTCACAGAAAACTAATAATTTGAGTTTCGAGTAAAATAAAATCTGCGACAAAGCTTCTGAATTTCTTATACCTAATTAATCTAATTAGCTAACTAAATTAGAATACAAGGCAGAAAGTGCACACCTCAATCACGTCACCATAATTAGATTATGAATGTCCACTTGGATTGCATCCCATTGACTTATTCAATGAAGCGTGATTCGGTATTTTTTACTTCTAAACTTATTTTCAGGTTCTCTCATATTTTTCTTCCAACTCAAATTTTTGTCTTTCAGTTGTCTCATTGTCTCCTGTCATAAGTAGAGATCGGATTTTGCATACTTTGCATACCTTTTTTTAGCCCCTAATGTTGATTGAAATCCGTATTCAGAGTTTTTTAGCAATTTGCAAACAAAAATACTCGAATTTATTTTGCATATTTGGGTTTTTTTGCATGTTTTGTGGACGATTTTTCTCTATTTTCAAACATTTATACGAAAAAAAAAATTTTTTTTCAAAGAACTTGTTTAGTGCGTTGTTTGGAACGAAGATTTTTAGAAGCAAAACGCACATGGGTTGGTTGGCCTGACCTTTTCTTGTTTAGCCATAAATGTCTAGATAAGAATAAGATAATGAAATAGAAATATTGCTTTCATTGCGGCTTCCAGCTCAGCCTACAAAGTCACTCTTCACAAGAAAAATTAGATCGGTTTTAAGTGAAGGCCACTTTGTGCAACGTAAGCTAGATACTTAGTCAAGGTCAGTTACTGCTCAGTTGTGATTTAGCCCTCCCTCTCACCCACATCTTTTTTAAGTAATAAGTTCACCTGTTACTCGGCGTTACGTTCTGTAAAGTCTCTATTTTCCAGTCTTTTTGGAAATTAAATTAACATTTATGGTTACACACGACTATTTACAGAGGAATGAAAGCGAAAGCGTGAAGCAAAACATATTGCTTAGTTTTATAATAATCGAATTGCTACGGAGACATCTTATTCAGACGGAGTCCGCAAGCTATCTGAGCATATTTTTGGTTGCCGGGGCGATGCATCAAGGTCACCCAAGAGACAGGATACCTGTCACATAGGCGCCCGCCATTCCAACCACTCGGGCGCGGTTAGAGAGGTTGTGTCCGAATGTGAGCTGACGGACTCCCAAGAAATATTAGCTTAACAATTTATCCCCCTCATGTGACGTGTTCTTTCTCCTCATTGAAGAATGTTTTAAGTGACAAAAAACGAAGTTTCAAGATTGAAAACCTTGAAAAAACTTTGATTATTCAATGTAATTTCAATTAGTTGGAGAACGCTCAGTGATGTAACTAGGCTAATTTCCGCTCGGGGCAAGGAATCGACAACACCTGATTCTCCACCATAATTCCATAATTCCAATTTTTAAAAATTAAACTCTTAGATGGGTAGACTTAATTTTAAAGGTAAATAGATTAATTTGCAGCAATTTCATTTTTAGTACAAGATAAAATACTAAATTAATTTTAAGATATTTCATTGACAAATAATCAGACTGCAAAACTGACATCTCAACTAAACACTCCAAAAGCTTACAGAGTTCAGTTTTGTTGGCCAGCGCAAAGTATGAAGCCATTTGGGAGACACGAGCCCGTTATCCTATACACAAAGGTGCCACGACGTTACAGCCCCTTCTTTACTCATATCAAACTCATGCATCACTTCACACAGTCTGCATATAGCTCCTTTTATAGTTTTTGGCCTTTGTAGTTAACTAATAAGTTTTTCCTCTTCATTTTTTATTATGCGTAAATACGTATATATAGTAAAAAAAATACTGGGCATTTGAAGTGTTTTCATTTTAACCTGCATTTTCAATTATGCAATATTTGTATATTTTTTTTATTTGTATATTTTTTATTTGTATATTTTTTTATTTGTATATTTGTTGCTTTGTGTATTTTTCACTTATCTTTATCTGCGCTATTAAAATAAGATTGCGAATTAAGAATGAAAGCGTGATTCATTTTCACTTCATTCTCCTCACTACCCTCTTTGTAATAATGAATTTTTTTTTTGTTGCAATTTCGCATATTTTGGAGGTTTTGTGCATATTTTGGGATTTAGTAATACATATCAAGGGTCACATTTTTGCATATCGATCCGAGCTCTAGTCATCAGACTGCTGAAAATTTTCATTCTTCAAGGCGAAAGTTTTTCCATGCAGCTCAGGAATATTATGCAGCGCATAGCTAAAACTAAGCAAATTCAAACTTTGCCGTAAAATTGGTGAATTAAACTCATATTTTGTTTATATCCTTATGTTGCCATTCACCAGTACACAAATAATGTCGATTGCTGTGCTATGTACATTAGTCAAATGCATATATGAATGCGCTGAAACACTCACACAAGTAGGTTATAACTAAATGGTTTAATATGAGTCTACTGTTAGCCAGTATGTGAGTTACTTGACTGAATGTATATGTTTGTAAAAGGAATCAATGCATTCGGGCAATACATTTGGTAATATAGCATTTAGTTCTGAAATTGTCGAAATATTCTTGACTAGGCGGTATTTGGCAATTTATATCCATTTTAATGGCATTCGAAACAAAGGTATTTAATGGAAGGTCAATATGGTATTCCACTTAGATACTCAGTTTTAGATTTATAGGCCGTGATAGAGAAGCATCTGTACACCTTGCAGGAATTTTGCTATTCAAGTGGTCGAGTGTTAAGCACTTTCACTCTTTCCTCAGTACCGGGTAACAAAACGGACCATTGAATACAAATATGCATTCCAACGTCGATTATCGGAACTAATTGGGAGATATATGTGCTCACAAAATCGATTTTTTTTTCGTATAATCGGACAACAGAAGTGTGTGTATTGTCAGAGATTTTCAGTGTAAAAAAGAAAACAAACGGTGGGCGACGATTTTACTTCATCTTTTCAAATGATCGCATGATACATAACGGGTTTACCTTATTAATCCAGTTTATCAACATTCGGTGCTTAATCTTATTTGTGTTAACCAATCAACAGTTACTACCAATTCCGAATTTTTTCTCCAGAATTGTTATTGGCAAAGTGCTGAAATCGTATGAGAAACCCTTAAGAAAACTGACGTCGCGTTCAGATTACGTTCAGGAAACATATAGAACCACAAAAACTCCTCCATCATCTATATTTAATTTCACAGAAAATGTCTCATATGGAAAAAAATATTTTCTGCTTACGAGTATACATATTTGATGCTTTAATGCTGCGTCTATGCGTTTACCTGCGGCTAAATAAAGGATTTACTTTAAAAGGTTTAAATCAAGGGCTTCCGGGCAATATTAAAATGAGCAGCTTTCAAAATTTTTCTACATAACAACTTGAAAATTCCAAAATTATAATCTTTTATCTCACATATTAGCTACTCATTTTAACAATCGGAAAGTTTTTTATCCTCTTGAATATTTATTTCCAATTTTTTCTTCACTGCATAATTTCCATTCTGTGACTTATTACTGTCACCCGAAGTTCATCAATTGAATCACATTGCTTTCATCCTGGATTTTAACAATCTGAGCGTTACGAGATTTCTCTACCAGATTGTTTTGGGAAGACTTAGAAGTGAACACAAAAGATATATGACTTTTGTGAAAGGATTTAAGAAGCTCCAAAACTCCAGTAACTCCTTTCTATATTTTAGAATGTATTGTTGTCTCGGTATGACTACTCTTGGATGAACAGGGAATCGGTCGCTGTGCGATTTATAAAACTCTGCTCTGACGAGCTGTATTACAATTACTAATGGTAATTTGATCATTCTGGTAGCCAACGTCGGCATGCTTTTAATTTCTAAACATAATTTCTAAGGTATACGAATGTCACCGTAACATTTCAATTAGTTTTGGCACATCACGTCTGTCTTTCACGTCGATGGACTGTTATGACAGACATAGCATTCACATTGGATATAAAGATTATACAACTAAAAACCGAAAATAGGAACTTCTCAGTCTCGTGGAGAAATAGAGAACTATTTTCGCCTCCAGCAAAGTGTGAAATAACAATAAAATATTATATTAATACAAATAAAGACAACAAAAATTGTGTATGTCTGAACTTTATTACACAAAATATTCCTAAACGTACAGAGAAAGAATTTCAAATTTCATGGAAAAACCGTTGGAGGATATCCACTGTCAAGATTCGCAAATACTGCTTCCAGGGCTTCTCCATGAGCAGCTAGGACTTATAAGTTTGCATATATGTTCCAATAACCTCTATTATGGAATGCAATTGCCTGTGAGATTTAATGGACTACTTCAGAAGGACTTCTATCAACTGGAAGGTTCTGTATCGAAACTTACACGAAAAAATGCTATCTAAGGCTCTTCGTCTAAGAAACAATACAGAATATGGGGGGGGGCAAAAGTGAACAGACCGTACACTATTTTATGAAGCAAGTTATATTTTAGCTCAAACACAGTTGTTTATCAGATTTAATTTTTTTGAAATGTGTAAACTCCCCATTTTCCCAAACTCCCAAATTTCACTTGTAGAACTATCGCACACAAGAATAATATCCAAATTACAGGAAGCCATCAGATGATGCCGATAGTACGTCACAATGACGAGAGTGTAAAAGAGGCGTATATAAGGAATGGTAGCAAAGAAGTAAAATGTTTCGCAAGCGTTCTGTAAGCCGCTCAGTGCCATAATTGAATAGTAATGGCACAGAGGATGCATGTCGATGATTTTTTACGTGGTAGAATTATTGGCCGCTAGGAATGTGGGCGCACTCAGACAGAAGTTTCAGTGGAACTTGGAATCGCTTAAAGTGCCATCTCTAGGCTTTGACAACGATTCCAAAATGATGGAAATATAAGTAGACTTTACAGTATAGGTCTTCCCCGAGTTACAACGCCGAATAACGACCGGTATTTGGCAGTAATTGCAAGAAGAAGCAGACAGAACAACATCCGACCTTTTTCGTCAGCTATCTTCAGACACGGGTACAACAGTTTCAAGGCAAATCGTTTACAGACGTTTGGGACATGTTAGTTTATTTTGCTCGCAGGCCTGTCAGATGTGTTCCGCTCACGGAACTCACTGTCGCCAGTGCCAATTCTGGAGTTGAGAACATGCAATGTGGACATCGTCACAGTGGGCTTGTGTGATGTTTTCCGACGAGTCCAGGTTTAGCTTGCTTTCTGATTCACGGCGGACGTTCGAATGGAGAACTCCAGTTACCCGCTACCACCAAGACAACATCATTGAACAACACCGTTAAGGTGGTGCGGGATTGCTCGTTTGGGGCGGAATAATACTGGACTCCAGAACAGATCTGCATGTTCAAATCGGAACCATGAGAGGCCAAATTTATCGGGACATCATTCTGGAAAAAACATGTATGTTTGTTTAGGGGTGCCATGGACGCAGAATTTGTGTTTATGAATGACAACGCCCGTCATGACCGTGCAAACACTGTAAACGAATGCCTTGAATCTGAGGATATCACCCGTATGGAATGGCCGGCATTATCACCTGACTTGAATCCGTAAGAGCATGTGTGGGACATGCTTGGCCGACGAGTTGCAGCCCATCAACCACCTCCTATATGTGTACCGGAACTTCGAAGAGCTTTGCTTGCTGAGTGGAGTGATCTTCCCCAATATCAGCTCGATAATTTGATTCTCAGCATGCCTAATCGTTGTACGGACTGTACTTCATTGTCTGGGAGACATGCAATGTATTAACCATCATACCAACCATGTCATGTTAAGTTTTTGTAAGATCGATATTTTTTGCAATTGCTCCAGTGATCAAAAATGGTAGTTTTTATGAATGGTATCATACATCCACCATCTTTTTTGTTCTTTATCTTTTGTTTAATAAATGGGCTTTATGAACATGTCACATTTGTTTTGTTTCGTAATCCTTATTTGCCGGAGCTGGCATTATCCTTAATTTATGGACATGAATGTAAATATGGTCCTTGTGCCATATAACGCCAAAAGAAGCAACCTAAACTGTTTTTGTAAGAAAGATTTAGTCTAGGCCATTCGGGATTTCTAGTCGTGGCGACCTTAAAATCGCTGTCGCAGAAAATCTACAAAGTGCACACACTGTGATTGTGGTAATGGTAATGGTAATTTTAGTTAACGTCGTACTAGAGCAACACAACGGGCTATTGACGACGGTCCGGGATCAGTCCCTTAAGGGAAAGATCCGAGGACAACACCTCGTAATTTTGAACCACGGTCTGATGACGAAGCACACACACACTGAGATAGATAAATCGCTGAATTAGATTAAATTATCTTTTTTACTCTCCTAATTCAAGTTTCTATCTTTGCGATCATTGAAGATAGAGTAAAAATTTCAACGGATTTCAAATCAGCGTAAAATTCAACGCCCGATGTTGCAAAAACAGATTTATTATTTAATTATTTACCATTTGATTATTTAATTATTTATTAAATAATTTGTTATTTCTTATAGAAAATCACATTTAAGGTATCGATCTGGTGTAAAATTTTCCTCAGATTTCAAATCCGTTGAAATTTGCACTCTATCTTCAACGATCACAAAGACAGGGATTTGAATTTGGGGGAATTTTTTTTTTTCTAATGGCGGGCACATTTTGACCGAAGTCATTGGCCACTACAAGGCCGTAAGTGATGGCCATTTGTGAAGGAGCACCCAGTGGGAGGGCCATCATTGCCCCTAACAATTACATCGTAATTTTGAACCATATTCAGATGACGAAGCAACACCTAAGCTGGTATACGCTTACAAACATCCATGCCCGAACCCGGATTCGAACAGGACACCTTAACCACTATACCGGTTGGTCGGCAATTTGGGGGATTAAAAAACATCATTTAATGTATAAGAAAAGCTTACCTTGGAAAACGAGCGACTAAACTATTGCAAGTAGGTTCACATCCATGCCTGTATGTGTGATTCCTTGGGTAGAGCTATAGTCGCGTCGCTGCGAAAATAGGACCGGTTGCAACTGTTTAATCCCTGCGATTGTTTAGTCGCAAGTTTGTGGACTTGTATTCGAAACAATGAGTTTTATTTTTACGACTGAAAAATCATGCGACTAGAAATCGCAAGTGGAGGCCATGAATTAGGTATCTCAAAGGGTGAGAAGAAATTAGTTTTCCATGATATTCAAGACTTTACAAGTGATTTTGGTGTTTAATGTGCAATTTTACAAAACTTTAAATTGAAAAGAGCTTATTAATGTGTGCATATTTTTCACCTTTCCATTTCGGAACAGCTACACTCTACGTTTATGAGCGATAGCAACGGTTTTGGTTTTTTTTTTGGCGCATTTCTGAAGTCGCCAAGGAAATAATTATTTCCTAACTCTTTTTCTGTCTCTTTTTTTTTTCTTTTTACAACACACTTTTTAAGCACATTTCAGAACGTTTTGAAAAGTATATTTTTCAAAAACTTTTACAAAAAGTAGTAAGCTTAGCACATATTAAAACACATTTGTGAACCAGCAGAGAAACTAAGCTACGAATGTTGGGAAAGAATACCCTGAAACTTATCAATTACACTAAATACAGTTGGCATGTTGAAAAAGAGATTTGCAAAAGAAAAAAAAACAAGAAATAATACAACCTGATGACATCAGAATTCTTTCATAAAAAAATAATGAAAACGAAAATGGTCAAAAAAGCAAAACTCTTAATCCTATCGTGAAAACTATTGTAGTAAAAACAAAAATTCCATAACTGTCAAAATACAAATAAATGGACCAATGGTATCACAGAAAACGATTTAAAAGGACCAATGCAATCAAAGGATATTTTAAAAACAAAATAACCAATGGGAGGAAAGAAAAAATTTCAAACGAATCAATGAAATTAAACGACTTTAACGGATTTTGGAAGAACTTTCTAGTATATTCAAAATGAAAATTGAAAGTTTCTGTTTGCCGAGGTTGCCATGACAACCACAACAACAGTAACGAAAGATGGGTTGCCTTAATTTATCGTAACTCGCTACTAGAAGTGCGCCAAAAAAGTCGCCAAGCCGTTGCCATCACTCATAAACGTAGAGTGTAGCTGTACCTCCATTTCTGATCAACATATTTCTTTATTACTCACCACTGTATATTGCGCTTGACGGGAAATAGCGTGGGGGGATTCAGAGTCTGTTCTTAATTTCTTTTGGATATGAAGAATCACTCTAATTACTTTTTGAATGATTGGAGAATCGGTACGATTACTTTAAATAATTGTAGTTAAGCCTTTCGGTTGCATGGAGACCAACGCTTGTAAGAAAAAATTAAAGATGTATTTAAAAAAACCAAAGGCTATACAAAATTTCAAAGAGCAACGGTTTCAGCTCTCTTTTTCCAATTATCTAGAAATCTTCTCAATTCCACACTTATTTTTATCAAATAATCATGGTTACAGTGGTGTCCACGTGCAGATTAATGCATGTTAAAAATTGTATTCACAGTAAAACAGTTTTCGCGTGCATCTTTAAAAATTACAAGCACAAATATTATCGTTTGCTTGATAAAATATAACGTTTACAAATATGCTTGTAGAAGTTGTACGTGCGTAATAAAAATCCAGTTCACGGATTGCTTGCATTCGCTGCAAAACCTACCAAACGAAAGGTTATTTTATGAACTTCTATTTATTCAATTGCTTCCGCACAGAAAAATATCCAATCACAGAAACAAAAAATAATACATTATCCAAAACATACAAGAAAAAGACATACACAAATTGAGTTTGATAACAGATAAGACAAAACACTCCATGAAGAATACTTATTGAATTGGAATCAGTAAAGAAGATATTATCATAAGTATCATATGTGAACACGCTTAAAAAAGAATCCGAGTTAAAAAAAACTATTTGCTTTGGAACTAATGGAAACTATTTCAATCATAGTACGCTTCATAAAGTGACATATAAGTTATCGTTGGCTGTTTTCGAACTAATATACCCCATTTCATTCTGTTCTCATTTTACCAAGTATCCTATTCGAATGCATTTCTTTCAAATTTACCTAAACATACACATACACACAAGATGAATAGGACACCTGCGGCCATAAAATTCAGAGACGTGACTTCGGTTTCAAAACTAACACGAAATCAATAGCGTGCGGAACTTCCAAACTTATTTTTGGGATCATTTGGCAAGTTATTTTATGATCGATTGACGTTCTTAAATCAACACTGAGTGAGAATTTCCGTACTTGAGAAAGGCTTTACCGCACGTGTAGTGTGTCTGTGCACACTCACATATACCACCAATAATTTAAATTTCCAAAAAAGTTTACGTTAAATATGTATGGGTTCAGATTAAATATTTTAAAGTTATCATTTCTATGAGTAGAATTTTTAATGCATGCAAACCATGCGGTTTGCGAAGATTTTACTTCTGCTGTCCAAATGTTCTTCCATGATATATATCGTGGCTACTATAAAATGTAGTTTATCTCCGCTTTCTTGATGTTTGGTGTTTAATATAATAGGTGTTGATCAATAAACTATCAGACATCAATTCGGTATTTATAAATTGTAACCGGTAATAAATTGTAATTGTATTTATTAATTGAAATATCGAATCGTAATTGAAATATCACATTGGTATTCATTTCATTACGAGTTTGTAAAAATGAAAACTTTGCAACGCTCAGTATTCTTTTTCTGCTGCAGGAAAGGTCACACGTGACAGTTTGTTTAAACACATGGAACTCTGTTGACTCAAACGACTTGATATTTTTATCATTCCTGCGGATATCTAAGCATGTTATTCGAATAACATCATAGTAATTATATCTGCCATTTTTAATATTCTGATATGGCATCGACCTGTCTTATCTCCATGTTTTCAGATGCATCATCTATATGTTTCATCATCTCGATGTTTTTAGATGCTTCCTTTAGATGTGTCGCTGTCTCAATGTCTTTAAATGCTTCATTTAGATGTTGCATCTCATCTCAATGTTATTATACACATCTAACATTCTTAAGACTTAATGTTTCAAAAATTCTGCATATTTATTTTCCTTTTCCTATTTTTCTTATGCAGCAGTTGTTTACAAGTGTCATGTATGTTGACCGGGAAAGATACAATAATCGAGTTTCATACTTTATTTACATATATAAGTACAGTATAAAATTTTTAGACATTGAATAAATAGTTTAAAATGTTTAATGCAAATTAAAGGGAGGCTAGGGTAATTGAATTAACGTCACATTGAAGCAACAGAACAGGCTATTTAATGCAAATGAAAGAGGGAACTTAATAATTAATTTGATGCATAAAGGGCTTTTATTTAAAAGGCCATGGAAATAGTCAGAACCAAAATTTCTTAGTACACAAAACAATGAAATACCTTACTAGAGTTTTGAACTATCCTAAACTTTGATAATACATTGAGTCCGGCTTATATACACTAAAAATGTCATTAAAGTAATGTGCATGTGTCAAAAAAAAGACATTCAGAGTGAATCCCCCTTTAAAGATTTAAAAAACTAATTTTGTACAAGTTAAAATAAACTTATCTTCAAGAGTAAAACAAAGTCATAGACATTGAGCAAATATTGGAAATGTAGTACAATATATTCTCAAAATCTACAAAGTTTATAATAAACGTTTTAGAAATATTTCTATAACCTTTTACATTATAAAAACAAGTTCTCTCAGTTATGAATGAACCGTCAGTTTAGAGCGTAGGACTACGACTTGCAGATAGGAGAGTTGACAAGAGCTTGTCGAGTATTGCTTAAAATAGTTTATTTAAACCACTACTATGCATAAAATTTACCATAATTTTATCACTGCAAAACTTTTCTTGATATATTTGGATTAATCTCGTATGAAGCTTTATAGAGATACCACACACAGTCGTGTTGCGCTCGTGATTGCCGAGATAGACTGAGTTAAACGCTGCAGTACACCCAATAATATAGTTAATTTACCCCGTCTACAGAGAGGGGAAAGGGTTGTGGGTTCTGTCCTCAGCGGAGCCTGCAATTCTGATGGTTGCGAGATCGGCGCTTAGACCTGGCTAAAGACCGTCGTGTTCGCTAATGGTGGCTGCGGCACGTTAAATAGGTCGTGGTCACAAAGTCCCCAATGTTACCAAATCAATACCTCTGGGAGTACCTGATCAGAGGGTTATTGGCCTCTGATTGGGATCTAAATTACGATATGTGTGAGTGAATGGATGTGTGAAAGGGACCTTCCTGTAAAACGGATGTGTCATGCATGAAGAAGTCCAACCCTCCGGGGCAATGGCATCCCCAATTGGGCCATATATGGCCCGCACCACAACAACAAGATCAATGAAGAATCAAGAACAATGAAGATCACTTTAATGTTTTTTGGCGTCCTTCCCATAAGTCATAGTGAATCTATGTGGTTCTTAGCCATTAGAAGTCTGTGCAACCCTGCACTTGGGCAACGATCCTTGATTACCCCGAAGTGAAAGAATCGAGGACAACACCTCGTGATTTTCAACGAGGTCAACACCTGAATTAGTACCACTCTTCAAACCAAAAAGTTTAAGGGTAATACTACTTCATATTTAAAAGTTAACTGCTTTAAAAATTCTAAAATTATGAGTTATTATGAGTTGAGTTGTGTTTTCTTTCGTGAAAATTTAAAATATCTCGTTGCATCACATTGAAATAAAAACTGTTAGGTGCAAAATTATTGGATGCAAATTCATAAATCTTATAGATTTTTGTTTTCTTTTTTCACGTGTGTAGGGTATAGTAAATGTTGTGCTCGGAATGGGTTAATTCCATAAAAATAGTAAAGCTCTTGCACACACACACACTGTCTCTATATTTTCACATTAACACTTTTATTTAATAGTGAAGGAATACTTTGCGATAAAAAAAATGGTGCGCTTGTTTTCCGCAGTTCAAAAGCACTAAACTTTGTGCGTTGTTTGGAAGAAAACTTTTTCGCACTCCTAAAGTGGATGCTTCACGCTACATCAACATTATGAGTTTCTTTCGGAGAAGAAAAAAAAATCAACTCCATATATTTCTTTTCTTTTTAACCCAGGCGTTGTTACAAAAGCTTCAATTGTTTGCGGGAAAAGTAATTTTATAGCTTCTCCCTTCAAGTCAGGATTTTTTACTCAATCTGAATTAATTTTACTCACGAGACTGAGCGTAGTTTAAAAGAGCTTTTTAGAAAATTGTTTCCGTTTCCACACAGGCAATATTCTAAATTTGATTACGCTTCTTTGATTTATCTGTCTATGTGCTAGTTTTATGAAAGCAGTTAAAAATCTCTTGACATGCTACTCTGCTATTATGCATGCTATTAAAACAATCACTTTCAGAAATATTTTCTTCTGTTCTTATTTTATCTTTGGCAATAAGTAAAAATATTTTCTTGTGCTATATATTGTAGCAATGCATTCAATAATATGCAAGTCCCTTGAAATGTGTTTACCCCATGGAAGTGCCTTTACTTTGAACTGTTGAAGCCAAAACCATAACCGCGCCGCCATCTTGGTGCTTTAAAAATATTATGCTCGTGCATGTTAATCAACGTGGTATACCATTTTTGAACTTCCATGGCTTTTTATTGACGATTTTAACCAAATAATTAGCACCATTTTCTTGGTTTTGATTTGAATATGACTTCTTGTGTCTCATACGGGAGTACAAACCGAAAGACAAAGAAGATCTGTGGAACATTGTTTCATAGGTAAGTTTAATTTGATGTATCTTTATAGGCTGATAGCTTTTTGACCTGTAACTTCTAAGTGTCCAAGCAGAATTATATTCAAAATTAGACGTATTTATAAACATTTAAAGAATTATTCTGAAAAGTTGACTGATTTATCCAAAGAGATTATTAATTTAATTTATTAATCAACAGAATTGTACGATTTTGATTTTTTAACCTACCAGTTGTAATAAGAGTTAGAAACTACCTTTTAGGAATGTTTAACTTTTATTTAATGAAAAAGTACTATAGTCAAATAAACAGTAGCGGTATTTTTAGTTCATGAGTGAAAATATTACCTCATGTTACATGATTTAGAATGAAGCAGCTTTAGCTAACAGTTATAAAATTCGAATTATAATCATTACTTTTGGTTTTCTAAAACGCATTTTTTTGTTAGTTAAGTTCTTTTGCGTTGTGAAACTAACTACTTGAATGCTATTGGAACCTTGGACTGTGAGCAACTTGTTAATGAGTTTTTTAGAAGAGGAGCAAATACTTAAAACATTGTAACTGTATGAAGTTTTTCAAAGCACGCAGTCCTAGGTTTTACTGTATTTGCATGTATTACAAATTTAGAAAGAATTTATAATAAAAAAGATAATTTCTATGGGTGGATTTGTGTGGACAAACTTAATATATTGAATAATCAGTCTTCAATTTATCAAGCATGTTTATTTTTATAGTCAAAGTAATTAATTGTAAAGAAGTTTGATTTAGTGGGTTTTTAGATTGGATTATTTTATATATATAAATTTTTGTTTTAATAGTCTAAGATAAGCATTAAAACCTGTAATACAATTGGAATTTGGAAAAAATATGGTTAGACAGGTTTATCATTAGACAGGATCAATATACATAAGTTTTAATGCATCTATCAGTTTATTGTATCTAACTAAAATAATTTTCATTTCAGGTTTCCCAAAGACCCAGAGCGTAGAGATGCATGGATAAGCAGTGCATAATCATAAAGCGGTGCATAATAAGAAGTAAAATACCACAAGAAAATAAATATTTACGATGGATGATTTGCCCAAAAGTGTGTAAATTTCAATGTATGTAGGAAATCAATAAAATGAATTTCAACGCCCTATTGTTGAAACCACTTTGGATACAATTTATAAAAACAAGAATGAGGGATACAAATTAGCACTAGACTATTAGGCACTAGAGGGCAGAAGCTATGTGTGGGATCAGCTAATATAAATTAAAACATTAATGAGAAATTGTATTTGTAGAATATCTATAATTTTACTAATCATTGAGTTTTTACCAATTTAAAAGCTGTTTTAAAACATTTTGCATGCTAATGATAAACAAAAAATAACTAGCATTGAACGTTTTCTGTTTATTTATTACAATTATATTATAGCATATTCAATCACAAAAATTTAAAAGTAAACGGGAAAAAGGTAGTAAATTCTTTTTATATATCATACTTAAATTATCTTTTAAAAAACCAAATATTGCCAAAATTATAAAAATTTCATTTATTTAGCATTGCTTTGTGGCAAAATGAATGAACACATCTTAATATGAAAAAAATGCGCCTTGTTAAGTTTTAACAGCGCATGCGCGGCAGCCATCTTAGTGCATTAAAACCATGGAAATATCGGCTTCAGTTAAACCGGTAGCGAAACATTGTTATGGCATTTCCTTATCTTTCCTACTTCCATGGTTTACCCCCACCCCTTTTATTCTGTTTCTACATCAAAATATCCTTTTAGTGTATATAATTTATAACATTTTCATTAATAGTATATATTCCACAGAGAATTCTGACTATATCTAAGATTTAAGTATTAAGTGCGAACTTAAGATACGTTAAAACTGTCGTTTCAGCAGGATTGAAGCAGAACCCCTATTTTAAGGTTTGTGTGTGGTTCTGTTTTCCTTTTTCTTTATTTTGTCACTTTGAACAGAAAACTTCGTTTCAAAATGAATTAGAAAAATAAATAATATTTGGACCACAGAAAAATCTGCTTTCCTTAAGAAACAGCATAATAATCATATACTTTTAATATGTATCTTTTTCAACTGCTAACTCAATGATGCATCTTATTATAAACCATTAGATTATTAGTCTCTTAATATCATTGTTCACATTTAATACACGTGCTATCTTCTTCACCTCTCAATAAAATCTCCGGAGTTTTTTTCCCCAAGGGTTTTAGTTAATAGTAGTATTCAATAACTTATAATTTTGCTTTCGATCTATTATCATTGTTTTGTCAATTTTTTGCTTGCATTTAGCATGATTATGTTTTAAATGCCTCAAAGTCAAAAATCGATTTACTTTTCTGTCTCCTTTTGTTTCTACGTGGAGGTTTATAGACCTCAAAATGCCAAGAATTGATTACCCTTAATCACAAATGTCAAAGCGTTGCATTGATGGATTTGTTCCAGTTTTTTGCGGAGGGTAAAGAACAATTTTCTTTATGTTTAATATCCCATGTACTTGGGAGTGTTTAATCTTAGTCAAGATATATCTGTATGACAAAGTAGTTTTATAACTCTTTGAGAGGTTTTCTTTTATTAAAGAATTCATCTAAATCAATTCTCCAATGTTCAGGAATTCTTTGATGTCTGATTTCCTTCTGTGTAATTCTTTGATGTCTGTAAAATGATTCCTGATTTCAGTTTCTGCAGATTCTCTGTAATGAAGTAGATATGTTTGGAACGTTTTTTTACTGTTTATGAACGTTAGAAATGTAGAATTCAAAAATGTATACAAAGTTTATCGGTGATTATATAAATATTGCATTTTTTTTAAGATACGATTGCTAGGAATTGATCCGTCTCATCTGAAGTGATGTGTTTAAAATTAAATGTAAAGCTGGTATGTGCATCCTTTAATATGCATAGCTTTTAGATGCTCAAATTATCTTTGAATTCTTGATTTAATTTTGTATATAGCGAGCATGTAGTCAATATAAATAGCAGAGGATGGTATTTATTATACATAGAGAGAGAGAGTAAAATTCAGATTATGGTTTGTGTTCTTTCAGCTAAATGTTCTTGCTAAACATTGGATAGTGTTTTTCGTGCCATTTTCAACGTATCAGCTGTTTAATCCTTTAACTGGTCGTCTCGAAGAGGTATCTCGTCCATCAATATCTGACCAACGAGGTACCTCATCAGGAGATAGTGCCGATTTGGATCGTGTTAACATCTGGTCAGCTGTTTTCTGATGGCGACATATGTCATGTATCTAGATCTGGTCAGTTTTCTTTATGACGTGATATCTCGTCGTTATAACCAACAGGAGGGTTAAAAATTAGTACAAGTTAATTTCAAATGTTCCAGGACGTGCTGTATTAACAAATTGGGTTGCATAAATTTTTCACTCCGAACCAATTTTCAGTGTTCCGTTCCGCAATAATCAATCCCGTATACCAACTCTCGTACCAATTGTTCAAAACATTTCCCGATATCTTGGCTTGTAGTGCGTTTGTTTCGTAGGTTCTTTTGCTACTTTCTCAGCATCCTCATGACGGAAATATTGCCCCTTTATCTTTGCGAAGACAAAGATAATAACCGTAAGATGTGAGGTCTTGCAAACAGGAACGTTGTGTGAAAGAACTGCTAAGTCAAATTTCGTCAAATGATTTTTAAAATGCGAACTTTTAAAAATACGAAGCATATCTCTAGGCTAAATTCTTAGTTGTACAACACACAAGGTCTCTTGAATAAAACAATTTTGCTCTAAGAAATACATAATTTCAGTTTCCACATTTATTACTTTATAAGTCTACTTTATACTATTATACTTTAATAAGTCTGATAATAACCGGTTCGACTTGTTGCTAAACTACAACTTTTTTATTTCGAAGAAGGAATGCAAAGTAAAGGTAGGGTTTACTTGCTTTTTAGTTATTGACAGTACGATCAAGTTGCATAGGCACATTATTCATAACGTGAAGTTTTTGATACCAACTACATTTCAACGGCTTCTGTTTCACTTGACCTACCATTTCATGTTGTACGATTCTATTTTCACAGAACAATCGGGATGTCATTGTACAAATAATGAACATAACTTAAATTCGTAGGAAGCACATTAGATTCAAAGAAGGAAACAAGACTAACTTCCTAAGAATCTATTCCATGAATAAAAATTAAAATATTCACATAAATGCTGTTTAGGGTTAACAAAGTGCATACTGCAGTGAAATCTTTTCGGCACTTAAATAAAAATTGGGCTGTAACCAACAACAAAAAAAAATCACCGCTGCCCTGACCAAAATGATGATATCCGTCTCGTTATCAGAGTGCTTCGGTATTCGTAACTTAAATTCGTTGTCAATAGTTGTTCGTTGGTATTGAGTGATTCCTTGGTATTGGTTTCGTGAATAGCTTCGTTATTCCTAACTTAAAAATCTTCGCAGACGCCATTTATTCACAGTTCAGACTTAGAGAGAGAGAATTGTTCGAGAAACAAAAGACCATAACTTCTCGAAACTTCTCCGTATATTAAAATTTAAACGTACATGAAAAGAGTGTTTAGATTTAACAAAGGGCATAATGCTATGAAATCTTTTCGGCACTTAGTTAGCAATTGCGCTGTAACCAACAACAACAACAACAACAAAAAACGCTGCCCTGATGAATACAATGATATCCGTCCCGTTATCGGAATGCTTCGTTATTCGTAACTTAAATTCGTCGGCAACAGTTGTTCGTTGGTATTGAATGATTCCTCGGTATTGGTTCCTTGAATAGCTTCGTTATTCGTAACTTAAAAATCTTCGCAGACGCCATTTATTCACAGGCCAGACTTAGAGAATTGTTAGAGAAACAAAAGACCATAACTTCTCGAAGCTTCCCCGTATATTAAAATTAAAACGTACATAAAAATGCTCTTTAAGATGAACACTAAATACCATAATGCAATGAAATCTCTATGACACTTTGTTAAAAATTGTGCTCTACCCCACACAAAAGACCCTACCAAATATGATGATACCCTTTCTGGTATAGGATCTCTTCCATTGAGACTAATCCCTCAAACTGTGTATTTACTCCGCGCATGGCCGCAACAATCCCTGCTAATGAAATTCATGCTGAACTTCACTCGTTCCATCGCAGCATGAGTGGAAAGGGGAGGGGGGGGCGCAACATCAGTTTGCTCCAACCCGATCCTTGCGATGCTTCGTGGGTCCTATATTGAACTGCAATTTAAGGACCGAGATCGGGGAGCCCCCCTGCAGTTACGCTTATGACTTGCAGGTGGATGAGGTGGTTTTAATATCGGGTGGGTTACATGATGAATAGTCTGTAGAGTAATGCTTGTGTGCAATAAGGAAGGCCTTGGAAGAATTGCAAATTTTAAAAGGGTAGTAGGTGTATTAATCTGAAAATGATACAAATTTATTCGCCTCTTAAGGGTTTATGTAGTGAAATTTCTATTGTATTATTGTGAGACATACTATTCATAAAAAAAGGTTCAAAAGCGTATGTAAGAATATATAATTTCATTGATTCGATAAAAAATTCCATACGTACTCAAATATGAGCCGCATTTGCTAACCACTATTCACCACTAAACCCACAAAATTTTTTATGTGATATCTCGCCCATCAAGATGCGATAAATTTTTCTAATGGCGAGATATCTGGTCATAAAGAATGCCGAATGATGAAGATGTTGCCGTGTTTTGATGATGACGATTCACCACTGAACCCTCCAAGTTTTTTTGATGAGGTATCTCGCCCATCAAGATGCGACACATTTTGCTAATGGTGAGATATCTAGTCATCAAGAATTCCAAATTATAAAGATGTTGCCGTGTTTTGATGATGACGATTCACCACTGAACCCTCCAAGTTTTTTTGATGAGGTATCTCGCCCAACAAGATGCGACACATTTCGCTCATGGCGAGATATCTAGTCATCAAGAATTCCAAATTATAAAGATGTTGCCGTGTTTTGATGATGGCGATTCACCACTGAACCCTTCAAGTTTTTTTGATGAGGTATCTCGCCCATCAAGATGCGACACATTTCGCTCATGGCGAGATATCTAGTCATCAAGAATTCCAAATTATAAAGATGTTGCCGTGTTTTGATGATGACGGTTCACCACTGAACCCTCCAAGTTTTTTTGATGAGGTATCTCGCCCATCAAGATGCGACACATTTCGCTCATGGCGAGATATCTAGTCATCAAGAATTCCAAATTATAAAGATGTTGCCGTGTTTTGATGATGACGGTTCACCACTGAACCCTCCAAGTTTTTTTGATGAGGTATCTCGCCCATCAAGATGCGACACATTTCGCTCATGGCGAGATATATAGTCATCAAAAATTCCAAATTATAAAGATGTTGCCGTGTTTTGATGATGACGGTTCACCACTGAACCCTCCAAGTTTTTTTTGATGAGGTATCTCGCCCATCAAGATGCGACACATTTCGCTCAAGGCGAGATATCTAGTCATCAAGTATTCCAAATTATAAAGATGTTGCCGTGTTTTGATGATGACGATTCACCACTGAACCCTCCAAGTTTTTTTGATGAGGTATCTCGCCCATCAAGATGCGACATATTTCGCTCATGGCGAGATATCTAGTCATCAAGAATTCCAAATTATAAAGATGGTGCCGTGTTTTGATGATGACGGTTCACCACTGAACCCTCCGAGTTTTTTTGATGAGGTATCTCGCCCATCAAGATGCGACCAATTTTGCTAATGGTGAGATATCTGGACATCAAGAAAGCCATATGATGAAGATATTGCTGTGTTTTGATGATGACGGGATCAAGATTAGGTTAGTTTCTTCTAATGACGTTATATCTCGTCCATAGAGATCTCATAGATTTTGCTAGTAACTAGATACATCGTTGAGACCAGAAGTATACCAGAAGGGTTAAAAAATTTGTAGAAGGATTTTTAAATTTTATTGATCTCAAGTATTTTTTTCACTTCTTTTCTGGTTGATTGGGTTAGATTTTATGGTGGAAAGGGTCATATTGGGTCTAGCTGGGCGAAACAACGTAATACAATCGCACAAAAATAAAGGTTTAAATGAAACAGAAGATATAACTCAGAGAGATGAATCTAATCTGCGCTCTTTCGTATGCCTTTTGTTTCCGAAACCCATGGGGCTTTGTAGCCCGGTTGGAAGAGTAGCAGATTAGCAACCGAAGGGCTGTGAGTTTAAAACTCTATCCAACCGAAGATGCTTCATGAATGTGGGGGCGGATGCAAGTTGAATCTGTCTTCAAATGGTATGATGTGGAAATGTGATGTGACCGTGGTTCGAAATTATGAAGTGTTGTCCTCGAATCTTTTCCTTCGGGAATGATCCCGGATCCAAGAACCCGTTGTGCTGCTCCACTGCGACGTTAATTCAACTATCACAACTGACTTCAAACCAAACTAATTCAAATCTGGTATTAAATCAGAAATGACCTCACTTTTTCAGTTGAGTCGTTTTTGCAGTCGATAAGCTTTACATATCTACTTTAAAATATTCTACTTATAGTAACATACAAAGCAATTTCCTGTTACTGTTGAAAATTTTAGCAGGTAATAGTTATACCTTACGGGAGTATAAAACTGTTTTCAGTGTTTACTAAATTTGAATCCTTATTAAACCCTTATTTTTGATTGCTTATAGAAATTGGAAAACTTCCATCGTTAAAATTTCCATCTTGATGAAAAATCACTTAACCATTGCAAACCTTGATAGGCAGAAATAAAATAGAATAAATAAAATAAAATAAATAAAATAGAATAAATAAAATAGAATAAATAAAATAGAATAAATAAAATAGAATAAATAAAATAGAATAAATAAAATACGAATAAATTTATAAGGCTTCTCAAGTGTATAAGTAATTTGTATTCACACTACATATGTTTTTGCTCTAGTTCTAAGGGGAAATAATTTTTATAATAATATTTCTTAATAACATTTTTTAAAGACTATAAATAAATTTAGATAAATCATCAGTTTGTAAATTAAATATTCTAGAGAATCGTTACTCACTGAAATTAAGAAAACAAAAGAATATTTAATATGAATTTGAACGGTAAAAATCGCATCAATTAAGCCCTTAAGCTTTAATTGTTTAAAAGTACTTTATTAGGAGAAAACAGAACTTTCGTTTTAAAAAAAATACTCTTGTTAGTTGTTAAAGTTCTGGGAAACGCGTTCTGTGATTTTAAATTGATCTGCTCAGTGCTACAATCAGTTTTACGTGTAGTTAAATTACTGTTCTACATTCCTTTTTATATATAATCTGTTTCAAAAAATATAACTAAATTAATTAAAGCAGCTTAGAATGGTTTGTTTTTTATTTAAGGACCTTATTTCCTAAACTATTAATTTAATTCTTAAAAACTTTAGTTAGCTTAAAGTCTTCTCATTAGTTACTCGAACCCTTGTGTGCTCTTTCACACTCTTGAAACAATGTTTTTAAGCCACATATAACTAGATGTTTTGTTGTTTTATAAAATTTATCCTCTATGCCCTTTTCTTACTTTCTTTTAATAGAGTATTTTTAGTCTTAATCAATTTAAATTTAATGTCTAAAATGAAATTATAATTTCTGATAGAATGTAGTGGGTGTTCCAAATATCGCTTACTCTAACTATTTCTCAGTATCTCAGCCTGCTGTGTTGGGAAATAAAGTTCAAAACTAAATGAATATATGACTAGGAACTATTCTCCTTTGGTTTCTAGAGATCATATACCTCTTTACTTATGTCGGTTTCAGTTAACTAGTAACTTCAAAAAAACTTCCCAAGAGAATTGTCAAGAGTGGGTTCTTAATATCGCCTATCCCTGTTCCTATCACCACTCACTAGGTGACATTAGGAGCTACTATTCAAAACGAGTTGCTAGTAGAGCATACATACTTACCTTTAGTATTTAACGTACTTTCAAGTCATATAAAAAAATTATAATTTGGAAACATTCACCAGGATATTCCCTGAATTGATTGGAGACAACAAATACGTTAATCACAGCCTCAAATACTTCAGATGCAATAGTGTTGATACAACTGATAGGAAACTTGCTGGTGACGCTACGTGTGGCAAAACCGTCAAGGCAACTACATAAACTCATAGATGTCGCGTATAGTAGCTTGCAAACACGAGTAGGCGATAGTTGGAATACCTACCCTACTAATTTTAAAAATTAATTATTTAATTGTTCCATTTGGCAATTCCTTATATATGTTAGATCATCAGCAATGCTCTTTGCCAGAATACCTACTAATTAAAAAAAAACTACGCTAATTTTGAGTGGCAAATAAATATCCTGCAACTAAATGTAAATTTTCTGTAATCCATTAATATAATAAGGAATATCGAACTATGCAAGCCAGGGAAAGCACTCCAGTGTGCCAACGACCAACCTCCGGTTCCTAAATTAAATTTACATGACACACATATGCTGCCTGAATTGCTTGTGTTAACACCCTTACAGACAATAACAATATGCTGGAACACAGTCCTGTAATTTTGAATTAACAATATTAGTCTAGAAAATCAGTTCTGGTAGTTTGGTTGAGAGTTAAGTAAAGCGCTCTACATTGCGTTATTAGAGATCTTCCCTTCATTCGGCCCAGTTGGTAGAGTCGCGGATTAACTACTGTAGGTTTACGAGAACGAAACTCGATCTAATCAATGATCGCCAAGTACGTGGGAGTTGGTGTAGGTTAAATCAGTCATGACCTCAAATGTCCTCACGTTGTAACATTGTGGAAATTTTGAAAATGGAGTGCCAGCTCAGGTGTGGATCGTGGTTCAAAATGACTACGAGTCAGTTACTAGTAGCCTGTTGTGTTGTCCCAGTACAACGTAAATTCAGTTTCTCTAAAGCTAAATATAGATGTCGCTAGTGTTTTAGGGATAGAACGCGCTTCCTGTGGCATATATTTTCCGTGCAAGGAAATTGGGATTGATCCCGGACCGTCGTCAATAGCCCATTGTGTTGTTCCAGTACGACGTTAATTAAAATACCTACCCACATACCGTGCAAGGAAAACCAAACCAGACTGTAGGTAGGTAGTTAATTAACGTCGTACTGGAGCTATAGAACGGACTGTACGGACTGTTCAATCAAACGGAGAGCGAAGAGCTTCAGCTCCCAAATGCTCTTGTAATGTACACATTAGGTTTACCTTAAAATATAGTTTATCGCTGTTTTGTGATCTTTGGTATTCAATCTATCTAAGGTTGACGAATCAACTATCATGTATCAATTCGGAATTCATTATATCAGATTTTTATTTGCGACATACTGAAATCACATTCGAAAAGCAATCCATGTTATGCCACGTTTGAAATACGCATAGAAAATACATTCCGGAACATGCATTTAGCTAGATAAAAAAAGTTTCACAGTGGTTTTTCGTTTTGGGTAATAGGAAATAAAATCATCTCTCTATCTCTCTCTCGTCTTCCAGTAGATTGTTTGAAAATCCCTCTCAGCGTCGAACTATTAAAAACATTTTTAACAATGATATTGTAAATTCTTGCCTTTCGGAATGAGTAACAACGATACAATATAAATATAAAAAAATAGTCTTGTGCTGCAATGTCTAGTAGCGTTGTGCAAAATAAAAGAACAAACACGGTAATCCTACCATCTTGCGTCTTGCGACGAATTATTTGCACATTTTACCTGCACTAAAAACCGATTCGCTGAACGCAAATTATACATGTATACATCAATACAACGAGCTATTGTCGGCGGTCCGAGATCAATCCCGAAAAGAAAGATCCGAACTCAACACCTCGTTACAATGAATCACGTTCAGATGATGAACACAACACCTGAGCTGACATACCACAAACACAACAAATTTAGCATTCACCAGTCCCATGTACACGATTTGGTAGGATTGAGTGTCGAATTCGTAATTCTTCGGTTGATACTCTTGCAACCAGGCTATCTTGACCCCACAGCTCCCCTGAAACTTGCTCGTTTTCTCTAAAATACTTATCGTATCTTTTTTGACAGCACACGCGGTTACCTCACCTTCTCGTTCTTGGGTTTTACGATGAATTGTTTGCAAACATAAAAACACTCAGACACGCTTCATCCAGCAAAAATAATATTTGTACAAGTTTGTTCAAGGATTCGGCACTGTTCTGGGAAAAAAAATTCGTACAAAACCAACTGAAAAGCTCTTGGCCTCCAATCTTCAAATTCACTTCAATTCTGAGGAAGATTTCGCATGCACGAAGAAAGTCTATTCCGAGCTTTCATTTACATTTATTTCATATTCATCCGTATGTTGAAATGAACGGGAGATTAAATCGCATTTAAATTGCTACTTCCGCAAGGGATTTCCTGGATCGAGAATTCACTTTAGTGGTTTTCCATTATTCATCAGGGGCGAAAAGTAAACTTTTATCTCATAGCTGATTTTATGACTGATTTCGGAAAATGTATTACTCACGACCATTGTGCGCCGAAGTTCGGAATAAAGCTCTTCCCGCATGTGAAATTTAATGAAGAGCTCGGTTTTAAAAATCAATAAGCCCGTATGAGCCTCACAACATCTATCTCGTGGAATATTCGTTTGAGTTATTACTTCTGAATATGGATTAGAAATCTTATTTAGTCTTTGGAAACAGTTGAGGGTGAACTTCCAAAACAAGCTTCTGCAGCTCAAATTCAATTGATGCGAAATTTGAAGACTGCTGTTCTTGACTAAGTAGCATATATGTAAAATTTCGTTATCGAGCCATTCGAGTAATTAATTACACAAAACGTGGTCACGCAATTTGATAAATTAGCAAAACTTGATAGGTTCCATGCACATTAGTTATCCGTGTATTGTAAAATGCTGTATTCATTTAGTATTTTGTATGCTCATAACTTAAATTAACTCCGTTTGGTAAGTGTATTGATCAATTGTTAAACCAAATATTTTGTGTGCTTCGACACTCTAAATTTTGCAAAAAGAAAGCAACAGGTGAAACGAAAATTTCAAAATTTGGAAACGTGAAGAACTTTTTATATGCACTTAGATACGCACAACAGGTTTCAAGGATTATGTAAAAAATTAAATCAATTACAACCAGATCAGTATGGAGCGTTTTGAGAAATATTAGAAGAATGTCGAAAATTCTCTATCGTATAAAAAAAATTATAGTAGACACTATACATATATCCATCGTATGTTTTAAGTTGGCATATATAACTCCATAGAATATGATCGCAATTGAAAAACTATTTTTGTTATCCACAGAATTCGATATCAATTAATTTTTAGCGCTAAAATTTAAAAAATCTACTTTTAGATCAATTTTGGTGATTTTTAAAGTCTGCTGTCTAGTCACGAGTACTTTAACTTTTAATTACGTCAATTTTCAGTCTCTATAAACAATAAGTTAATATATTTAAGCAATGAAATACCTAAATTTTGTTACATACATAGCAAATTTTAAAAACATTTCAGACAAAACACACTGAAAGAAAACTTTTGTTGACTTTTTACTTACGAAAACTTACGTTGATATCGCTGACTTTTCAAACTGAACGATTACAATTGACTAAGAAAATTATTTTCAGTCTATGAAGCTTTCAGAAGTATCGTAAGAGAAAGAATATTAGTTAAATGTTGACGTGATATTAAAATGCTAAAATATCCTCTATACATACTCCATTTATCATCTCTATCAAAACGAGACTTCAAATGCTTAATTGCCTTTGAACTATTCTTAAAAGGTGGGTAGCTTTCTACACTGTCACGAGCTTTTGTTTCGAGCTTTGATGTGAAAATCTGATACTTATCCCTTTCTTAGAAGTTTTCCTCTTCACGAATGTGTCCATCAAAAGCAAGCCAATTTTTAAGCACAACATCGCATTAGCTTAAAATTAGTTTAGGAAGGCTTCAATTCTCAGGCAATTTTACTTATGTATACAAGTATCGTCACACTGATGTACCGCAACGGGCTATTGGCTATGATCCAAGATCAGTCCCAAAGGGAAAATCCGAGGACAACACCTCGTAAATTTGAGCCACGGTCAGATGACGGAGACAACATCTGAGCTGGCATTCCACTCTCTAAAAGTCCACACCGCTCCAAGGGAAAGACATTTGAGTCTACGACAGATCTAACGTGCACAAGCCCCAACATACACGATGGTCTTTGGAAGGATCGTTTCAAACTCGGAAACCTCCGGTCACTAATCCGATATTCTTCTGAAAAGGTCCGTCTAGTTTCGTAGGATTTAGTGTTATGACGGTAAAATTTCTTTTTTGAACAGCTATTATTTTTACAAATTTACCTCTATTCAATTCTGCTATATGATAATCTTCATAGGTAAATTTTACTAAACGTTAAATCGCCTTTCTCAACACTAAAATGACATGCAATAACGTTATACTACTGGATATAAATATTCGCACCTGCACTATCAATATTTTCATTGATGTCATCAAACTGTTAAACAGCGATTGTTAGCAATGCATGTTAGTTTTTCAGTTTTCAGTTTCTGAGCACTTTTCATCAGATCAGCTCGCGTTTTTTCCAAATCCTTAAATTTCTAAGAGAAACTCGCATTGCAAAAACTAAATTGCTTACTAAAGTAATTTTACTTACATAGCAAAGATCAATTTTCATCGTTTCTTCAAATTCTGTTTGCTAGACATGAAAAAGGAGACGAGAACTTTAATTCTCGGACACCATTACCTTGTGTTCCACGATTTAATATAAAATATGATCAACCAAAATGATTATTTACAGAACACATCAAAACGTAACTCCTACCATTAGCATATACGTTTTCAAAATAAATCTTATACTGAATTCGAAAGCTCAAATATCACGATTTCCATCTATTCGATAATAAAATAATAAACAAAAATGCTTACTGAAAATATGTATTAAAATAAATACCTATATCAAGCCAACAATCGATTTACAATATTTTTAGTGTTTTAAAATTGAAGACATTTTTTTAAGTATTTGATATAGAATCTAAATATAAGACACACATTAATGTAATTTTCATAGTATGTTTTTGTAATATTCTAATCATGTGATCCATGATGGGAGATAATTTAAATAAAATAAATATCATTCATTAAATTTGATACAACAGTGATACATTTTAAAATGCGAATAATCTCTATGAGTTCAAATTTTCCCATTTTGGAATTAAATCACTTTATATTAAATGCAATGTTGAATTATGAGTCACATATGTGATGTATGTATATATATCCTGAAAATTACCACCACATGCCATATATATATAGTCATCAGGGAGGAGCCTGACCCAAACAACATAAAATGGTGTTTTCTACATATGAGCAGCATTGGGCTGAAAGCAATTGCTCATACACTCTCCCAAACACCACCAAAAAGCAAGAAAAACAAAAAACAAATACCAAAACAGAGCAGGAACAAAACGAAATCAAACCCGAAGCCGCAGACGAGAGATCAACAACAACAAGCCTAAAAATTACCACCAAATGCCATCAATTACACAATCTAACTATATGCTAACACCATACTTCCAATGCAACAATTCCATAAAAAGCAGAAAAATAAAAATATAAATAATATTAAAATCCACAGCCCCTAATCAAAAAGATATTCATAAATAGTAAAATAAAATTGAAAAGTACCTCCCATGGCTCTGAGGAAATTGCGAAAAATAATTATTCATTGGTTGTGTAGCTGTTGATATTAATAAATCTTTCAAAAATATTATTAAAGAATGAATAAAAGTATTTGTTATTGTTTAATCTCAGTCATTGGTGTTGGCGTTTTGTTGTACGAAGTGGGTAGCGGCATTTGATACGATCTTCTGACTTGGTGTTGGTACTTTAGTGTTTTGTTTTGCATGTTTGCTTTTTAATGGTGTTTGGGGGAGTATATGAGCTATTTATTAGCGTCTTGCTGCTCATGTTCGTAGAAAACACCATTTTGTGTTGTATGTGTCAGATTCCTCTCTGACGACGATCATCCTGATCCACCAACACTTTCATTTTTAACAATTTTCTTTCGGTTTTTATTTTGAATTTCCTCTTGTTTTAAAAATTATATTGCTTACTATGCTATGTCTGCAGTTATCAGCGCGCTTGCATGGCTAGTTTTACCTTTAGTCTAGCTTTATCACAGAAAGAATAGCATCTTTAAGTGAATTCATGTACATTAAATATATATCTGGGATAATATAGTATGTACAAACACGGTGCCAAAAAATCTTATGATATTTATATGGCAAATTTATAATATTTACACGTTGCAAAGAGTAAGTAACTTTTGTTATTCTATGGGAGCAGTGAGCAAGCGAAAACCTTTCTGAGGTAAAATCATTCCTAATCTAACCTATAATACTCGGAAACGTTCGTTTCGTCTTGGGAATTCACCCTATTAGCCATTTGTTGTTCGCCTAAGCCTGTCGGCAATATTTCTGGACTATCTTCGTTGAAATCTTTCATCAAGGGATTCCCTAGCACGCTGCTCTCTTCTACGCAAATTATATTCAACAGATCGCAAAAAAACTCATTTTGAATAACGAATGTTCCTATAATGCGTAAACGAATAGCTCAACAACACAGCGAAATACTCGAAGCCAGGGATGAGATTCGTAAACAAACTGATTGTTGCCAACGGCAAGAAAGAAATAAACACCCTTTTTCCGCCACTTATAAGCGTTTTATATATATAGATATTTAAAAAACCTATTGGGATAATTGTAGAGGAAGGGCTCTTCTTCTCTGGGAAAATTTTTTAAGAAGTCCTGGATACCTTTCTTTGTGAAACAGTGACTCCCGAACTTGCGAACGAAATCTGAAAACTCAATATGGCTTTTTGCAGAAAGTTCTTGAGGTGAAGGAACATCATGAAATTAATTTTAGACCTGAACATATACCACAGTTACTTGATCCAAGTGCAAATAAAGGGTTTCGAATCTGTACTGAACTTATTCAGCCTGTCATTAAAAGCAACACAAATTACTTGGTTTTGAGAGCTATGGTGTATGAGACTATTCATACTCTTTATCATGAAAGTGATTGGCTCCGGTTTTATACCGACGGCTCTCGTATGGATAACTGCATTAATTCGGGAGCAGGTGTCTTCTGTGACTCCTTTCTATTCCCCAGTTGTGAGATATAGAACTGCTTTTGAAGGTGAGATTGAGGTCATTCGTATTGCCCTCTCTCAGCTACAGTGGCACTTGGGTCGTTTTTCCAGAGTGGTCATCTTGTCCGATTTGAGAGCCGCCTTGCAAGCAATTAATTATACTGGAAACGCATATTCTGCAGCCATTGCGAATTGCCGGTCTCTCCTACATTTTCTGTCAGGCAATCATAAGACTATTTGTCTGCAGTGGATACCAGCCCACTGCGGCATAGAGAGTAATGAAAAAACTGACCTTCTGGCCAAAAAAGGGGCAGCAATTACTCAAACTGTTAATGATGAAATCCTCTTCATTATGCAAAGATAATCATTAAATCAATTTTTAAGAAGAACTTGGACAAAGATCTTTCAGAAAAAAATTCCCAGAAATCCGGTGGAAAAAAATCCCAAATCTTTCTGACTGGCCAAGAATGAAAGCCGTAGCAGAATTCCGCCTCGCTACTGGCCACGACTGCCTTGCAAGACATTTACATCGAATAGGCATCCTTGACGATCCACTCTGAAAGCCCTGCAACCTTCATGAACTCATGGACTATACACACCTGCGACACTGTCCTGCGCTCTCCGCTACAACTTTGTGCGAACGATACTGGGAAGCGAGGGACCGAATGGGTCCATAGACTTTCTTCTGTTGCCTTTTTTTACATTGCTTTTGTTATGTTGTTCGTCTTCAGTTTTGTCTTTGGTACCCGCCATTGGAAATAGAAAAATATTAATATATATATATATATATATATATTACAAACACAAAAGTTATTTAAAAAATATATAAATAAAACACACTGTCAGAGGAGTGCGCTAAAGCTGCAACTAGCTCTGATTGGTAAATACTTATATCATTCAAATACGTAATTTAATGAAAGATCAAAATAAAAATAGAAAGCATGTGTATTTAACCCCAGAAAACGAAAGTTAGAAGAAAAGTTAAAACTAACCATGCAAGCGCGCTGAAAGCTGCAGACATAGCATGGTAAGGAATATATTTTTCTTAAACAAGAGGAAATTCAAAAAATAAAAACCAAAAGGAATTTATTGAAAACGGAAGTGTTGGTGGATCAGGGCGTCATCAGGGAGGAGCCTGACCCATACAACACAAAATGGTGTTTTCTACGAATATGAGTCGCAAAATGCTAAGAAATTGCTCATATACTCCCCCAGACACCATTAAAAGCAAATATACAAAAAAAGGTTGAAATAAGAAAATTTAAATCAAACCTGCAGCAGCAGTCGGGAGACCGGCAACACCAAGCCAGTGTGTTATTATTATTATTATATTTTTAAAATGTTATTACCATAAAACTCACTTCTCACAAATAAATCCTTCAAGAAAAGTAATAAAGTAAGATGAAGCTGATTTATTATTATCAACAATTCCGCCACCGATGACTATTTCTATTTCATCATTTCCTCTGAGTCATTGGTGTTGGCGGTTTGTTGAACTAAATGAGTGGCGGCATTTGTTGCGATCTTCTGGCTTGGTGTTGCCGGTCTCCCGACTGCTGCTGCAGGTTTGATTTAAATTTTCCTATTTCAACCTTTTTTTGTATATTTGCTTTTAATGGTGTTTGGGGGAGTATATGAGCAATTTCTTAGCATTTTGCGCCTTATATTCGTAGAAAACACCATTTTGTGTTGTATGGGTCAGGCTCCTGCCTGATGACGCCCTGATCCACCAACACTTCCGTTTTCAATAAATTCCTTTTGGTTTTTATTTTTTGAATTTCCTCTTGTTTAAGAAAAATATATTCCTTACCATGCTATGTCTGCAGCTTTCCGCGCTTGCATGGTTAGTTTTAACTTTTCTTCTAACTTTCGTTTTCTGGTTAAATACACGTGCTTTTTATTTTTATTTTGATCTTTCATTAAATTACGTATTTGAATGATATAAGTATATATATGGGTGGACATGGTCCGCAAGGACAGATACTTGTGCTGATCCATCGTGCCTTCCACAATGATAAGTGCACTCAGAGAATGCCAGGAAAACATTCCCCAAACAATAATGCTCCCTCCTCCAGTCTGGATCCTTCCGGCAATTGTAACAGGGTGTTTGCTTTCAGACGTTTCACGTCGTATACGCCAGCGTTCATCTGTCCGATGGAGCATAAAACGTGATTCATCGGAAAAAACCACCTGTCGCCACTCTGTGGACGTCCAGTTGCTGTACTGTCGTGCAAATTCCAGCCTTCGTCGCCGATGAACAGCAGTCAGCATAGGTGCATTAACCAGGCGTCTGCTGTCGAGGCCCATGCGCAGCAACGTTCGCTGAACCGTTGTTGAGGATACACTCTTGGTAGCCTCTTGGTTCATCTGGGCGGTCAGTTGCTCAACAGTTGCACGTCTATTCGCCCGAACGCATCTCCGTAGCCTTCGTTCGCATCTGTCATCTATAGCCCGTGGTGCACCACATGTGCCACGCCGCTGATTTTGGATAGTGCCATTTTGCCATGCACGGTATACTTTTACCACGGCGGCACGCGAACAGTTCACAAAATTAGCCATTTCCGAAATGCTTCCACTCTTGGCCCGAAAGCCAATAACCATGCCCTTTTGGACGTCGGATAAATCATGCATTACGCCAAAGATTGAAATGCTTTCCGATGCCCTAGGAAATTCTTTATAAACACTCCACTGCAATGTGCTGCCACCTGCCTTTTGTGATCGGTTATTTCACGCTGACGTCGAAAGTAAGTGGTGGTCACATTAATGTGACATTAATGTATAAAAGAAAAAGAATTTTCCTGAAATATGTGAAAAGAGAATTTTTTTATTAATAGGCCGTTGATTGACAAATACAAGTCACGTACAAGATTCAGAGGGATACGTTCCCACTCAAATTGCAAAAAAGTCCCTAATTCAGAAAATGTCCTTGGAGGTGGGAATCGACAGAGCAGCTTGTTTTCCAAAATACCCCACAAAGGTTCAATTATATTGAGATCAGAAGACTGAGGGGACCAGATGAAGTGCTCTATTTCATCGTCGTGTTCATAAAACCAATCTCGGGCAATTCCACAGGTGTGAATGGTTGCATTATCATCTTGGAAGACTGGTCGTTTATTAGTGGGGCAACTTTTTGAAACAAATGCAACTTTTTTTCACACGTTCTAAGTAGCATGTAAAGTGCAAAAACCAAAATTCTTCCTGCATGGGGTGTATCCGCATATAGTGAGTTATAACCGCAACATAAATGCAACTTTTTCCATAAATACAACTTCAGGGAATGATAAATGTAACTTTTCCCATTTTTACTGCAACAAAAAAGTTGCCCTATTTATTAGGAAACACAGTTTGCACCATTGGGTGAAGATGGTCGGCCAGAAGACTGACATAATCCTCTCCTACAACGCGGCCATTCAGAACAACAAGTGGGCCAAGACCACGATGTGATATCGCACCCCAGATCATCACTGAACCGCCGCCATGCTTAACCGTAAGCCGAAGACAGTCAACTTGATAGGCTTCTGGTGGCGTTCCAAACATAAACACGTCCATTTGTCGGGAATAATGTGAACGACGATTCGTCTGACCATATTACATTCTCCCATTGTTGTTGTGTCCAATTTTTATGCTCGCGACACCATATTCGTCGCTTCAAGGCATTGCATGGTGTAATTAATGGTTTTGAAAGAGACACTCTACCGTGAATACTTGCCATATGCAGTTCACGCCGGATGGGTTTTGATGAAACTGCTTCCTGTAGATGTGTGTTCATCTCAGATGTTATCTGGGATGCTGTTGTGTTTTTTCGCCACAATCCGCTTCAAAGCCCTTCTGTCTCTCTCATTCAGCTTCGATTTTTGGCCACTGTTGTGTTTTTAGATGATGTTTTTCCCTGTTTCAAATATGCTGACATTACAGTCGACACTGTACTTCTCCCAACACCTAGAAGGGTGGCCGTTATCGTTAATGAGGCTCCAGCAAGACGGGCCCCAACAATCATGCCTCTTTCGAAATCAGAGAGGTCAGCCATATCGCAATTTTAACACAGAAATGTATTTTGCATCCGAATTCTATCACTGCTAGTAGCAGACTGATGTGTGTACTTTCTAATCCGCTAGGTGGCACCCTTCACCGCTAGAGGTCAGGAGTATACGAGAGGTTTCTTTCGAGTGCTATATTTTCCACAAGTGTTCATATTATTTTGTCCAACCCTTGTATGTATATGTATATGTATATATATATATATATATATATATATATATATATATATATATATATATATATATATATATATATATATATATATATATATATATATATATATATATATATATATATATATATATATATATATATATATATATATATATATATATATATATATATATATTAGATAAGTAATTTTTATATTAATAGTCTCTGATTTCTTAATGTTGCTGTAAAACATAATTTGTTCTGTTTTTAAAGATGTTGCATTGATTTTAAAGATGAGGTGATGCTTAAGCCCTTCTTTCCCCTGTAAACAATTCAAATATCCTGTCCGACTTTGAACGTCCTCTTTCTAGGGGCACTGAGCCAATACGATTCATTAGACACACCCTAATGCATTACGTAACATGACGTTATAGGGAATAACCTTTTCATCATCTCTTCTGAAATTCCCGATTTAAATATCAGAGCACGTCTGTAGTGATTCCCTTTCTGATTGTTATCACCTATAAAATATGTAACTGGACCTAGCTCCCTCCATCTGGGGAAACTGCAAATAATACTATGCCATTATAAATGATTCTGATTTAACATAACCTACCTTACTTCGTCCCAATATTCGACTATTTTCTAGCTGTTCCAGTAGGATATTACACACACATATCTATATCTATATAATATACAGGATGTTTCAAAACTATATGTCAGAAATGTAAAAGCAGGTAGAGGGGACCTAAATAAGCAGATTTCGTATAGGAATGTGTGTGCGGAAATGCCGCGTTGAGGCAGTAGAAAGGTGGTGTTGAGAGTTCGGCGGATGAAAGCGCTTCGTTGGATTGAATCGTCATTTCCCGCACGGATTTCGAGCAACATGCATCGTAACACCAATGCGGAACTAGCTGACATGCATTTCATGTTTGTCATAACTGTCCGCAAAAACAAACAAATTTAATAAATCGTGGATAAAAAGATAGATCCTCTGCTTAGGGGAAAAAAAATCTAAACAAGAGGAAGGCAAACCCAATTTTATATCATAAAACACAGTATATAAAAGTATTTTCTATTTTATTAATTTCTAATTTCTCTGGGGATACTTTTGGTACATGCCCTTTGCTCTTTTAAAAAGTGATGAATAAAACTAAATTGTTTTCCCCTTAATCTCTAAATAAATTTCGCTCCTGCGCTTGAAGAAAAAAGAAGGCTGGTTTTGATATTTTACTTTGTTTCAGATTAATTATTAGTTTTTGATGATTAAAAGTGGGCGACTAACACTTCCAGATAGTTTTAGGTTTTTTAAGTCTGAGAAATTGGATGGAAATGTCAGATTCAAAAACATGTTTTTTTTTTCCTTCAATAAACAAGTAAAATCTAAAAAGAAGATATTTCACTCTTGCAATTCCTATTTTTGGACATAAAATAAAGAAGATACTAGCATTAAAAGAGCTTTTTATCTATATATATAATTCTCTTACGTGGCACGCAAAAAAGACGTTATTTGTTTTCGCGTTTTGGCAACATTGTACGATTCTTTGTTTATCCCAAAGCCTCGCGCTTCAATTGAATTTATAGCGTTATCGGGTGAAATTTTATTGAAAAAAAAATGAATTTTAGTCGAGCGGTTGCAGTAAATAATAGAAATCAAAGAAAACGGAGGATCTTTTCAGGGTCATTTAAAAAAAAGTCCGTTTCGGGGCAAACTATTATAGTTCAACAAGACGCTTGCATTACAACTTTCGACAACAAACTCAATGAAAAAGCGTGGGTGGCTCGAGTGCTGGGTAAATGTACACACAACCAACATGCTGGGTTTTCAATTTCCAAATCAACGCTCACATTTCGAGTCAAAATTTGCTCAAAGTTTCCATTTGAATTCTGATTCCAGAGGTACTGTAAATATCTTTTCTGATAAACAGCATAAAATTTAGATTTGAAAAATATTTTTTTGGAATATATCATATTTTGTTAACAATTCCTTCTGCTAGGACACATGTCTTCATTGATGCGAGGGAAGCGAGCATAGGTTCGCTGAGCGAACCAATGAGGATTGCGAAGGAATCCTCTGGGGGTTGGCGAGCGTTAGCGAGCAGGGGGCGGGCCCCCTAGTTTAAAATAAAGCAATAAGCATCTCTGGTTCCGAAATACGCATCTCGGGCTTAAAAAATTTTAAAATTTAGTTATGAGTCATTTAAGATGCAACATTCTCATTCGTAATATTTTCTATAGTTTAATTTTTGGTTTATTTAAATTTTTATTGTGATGGTGAAGATGTAATAAATTATTGCTTTTAAAACCATTCGAAACAACTTGTATCAAAATTCAAAAATGAATAAAGCATCAATTACTTCACCTGTGATCTGTTTTCTAGTAAGAATACATGGCTAGAATAAATCGCTCAATAACCGTATCATGTGATCCCTTGTTGTCCGCGGTAGCTCAATTGGAAGAGTAACGGATTAGCAACCGGAGGGTTGAGAGTTCGAAACCCTATCTCATCAACGATCGTCGCGTACTCAATGACCTGTACTCGTTAAATCTGTCGTGGCCTCAAATGTCCTCAGGTTGGAGTGTGAAGTTTGAAGAGTGGGATGTCAGCTGAGGTATTGACCTCGTCGTTTGACCATGGTTCAAAATTAGGAGGTGTTCTTCTTGTATATTTCCCTTCAAGATTGATCCCCGACCGTCGTCAATAGACCTTTGTGTTGCTCCAGTGAGACGCTAATTAAGAACCTACCAAATTAATTTTGTAACACATTCTAAATCATGGTGTCCTCACGTTGGGTTGGCGTGGAAGTTTGGAGAGTGGGGTGCCAGCTCAGGTGTTGCTTCGTCATATGACCGTGGTTCAAAATTACGAGGTGTTGTCCTCGGATCTTTCCCTTAAGGGACTGATCCCGGACCGTCGTTAATAGCCCGTTATGTTGCTCTGGTACGACGTTAACTAAAAAAATTACCAAATAATTACCAATCTAAATCATGGCTATAGTTTTCACGTGCATAGTTAAAAATGCCTTCAGAATATCATACGGTACGTACGTTTGTGCTTGCATACTTAAAAATACGTTTACTAATAGTTATACTTTCCTTAACAAATATAATATGAAGACACACTTAATCTCTCTCTATATATATATATTTCTCTTACGTGGCAAGCAAAAAAGACGTTATTTGTTACCGCGTTTTGGCAACATTGTGCGATTGTTTGTTTACTAGGAGCCTCGTGCCTCATTTGAATCTATAGCGTTATCGGATGAAATTTTACTGAAAAAAAATGAATTTTAGACGAGCTGTTGCGGTTTGTAATAGAAATCTAAGAAAGCGGAGGATCTTTTCAGGGCTATTTAAAAAATGGTCCTTTTCAAGGCTAACAATTATAGTACAACAAGACGCGTGCACTACAACTTTTGACAACAAACTCAGTCAAAAAGTGTATGGGTGGCTCGAGTACTGGGAATGTACACACAAACAACATGCTAGGTATTCAATTTCCAAAGCAGCGCGAGTGAAAATTCCATTGCGAGTAAAAATTTGCTCAAAGTTTTCATTTAAATTCTGATTCCAGAGGTACTGTATATATCTTTTATGTAATACAACAAATTTAGATTTGAAAAATATTTTTTTGGAATATCATATTTTGTAATCAATCCCTTCTGCTAGGAAACGTGTCTTCATTGATGCGAGCGAAGCGAGCATAGGGTTGCGCAGCGAACCAATGAGAATTGCGAAGCAATCCTCCGGGGGTTGGCGAGCGTTAGCGAGCAAGGGGCGGGCCCCCTAGTTATTAAATAAGCTAGTAGTAGTTGCACTGCACACAATAAAAATTAAATAACGGATCGTTTGCAAGTCCTTACATCCCGACATGAGAGAGCATTTGTGTATGGGAAGTAAAATCTCTGTTTATTGTGTGGTTTGTTGGTTTACACTGAAAACCACACTCTCATATTTTATCAAATGAGAATATTCCAAATCATATGGTTCAAGCAAAGTAAAATTCATTCGAAACATTCATGTTCTCGGTATGTTAGACTTATTATTACCATAATGTGCAGTCATTATATTCCAGTTCCCCTTATATCAATTTTAAGCGTAGATAAGGTTTCCTGAGCTGTACGTCACACATCAAGATAAAGTGCTAAACATGAAATGTTTACCAGACAGGGGGGCGTTCAACTCTGTGAATGAGGGAATCGACCGGTTAATCTTCGAAAGAGATATCAGTTAGTCAATGTTAGGAAGCATAGCAAGCTTAATTGTCAGTGCATCCCGATTTACCGTTCTGATATTGTTTCAGTGAATGTCTAATTTTACAACGGGTATATGCTGCTTTATAATAAACATTATAAATGAAATGTACATGTTTTAAATAGAGAATATATATACATTTGTGGAAAGAATCTTAACAATAACAATATTTGAAAATGATTAAATTTTACTTGATGTTTCATATGTTTCATATGATGATGTTTTTTGATGATATATATATATATATATATATATATATATATATATATATATATATATATATATATAGATATATATATATATATATATATATATATATATATATATATATATATATATATATTATATATATATATATATATATATATATATATATATATATATATATATATATATATATATAATATTATAAGTTTAAAATATGTTGTTACTAATTTCCTTGATCAATGTGTGAAATCTAGACCAAGTGCAAAACACAATGTTTTTCAAGTCGTATAGCAACCAACTTAACTACATTTAGTAGCCATCCCTCAGAGACACAACCACAACATTAAACCAAAATATCAAAAGGAACTGAAGTTGGGGAGAAAGGTCAGTTTGGAAAATTCTTGATTCCTCTAACACAACTCAGAGTCCTCAGAGTCTTGCCAGAGCAGTCTTTTCCTTCAACTAAACTAATGTGAGATGGTGTCCACTGCAACCAAGCAGAACCAACGTACACCCAATTCCAACAAGAGTAGGCTGGTATTTTGATCAGCTCCGTTCACTTTAAAATATGACTAATAAAGATTAAAACATGTGAACAAATTATCAATACCAATTTCGATGGAGCAAATTGTCTACCATCATCAGCACAGAGCTGCCACATGTCTTGATGGTACACGCTTTGCTCCACCGAAATAAATATTGACCACTTTTTCGCGTGTTTTAATCTTTATTATTCATTTTATCCCTCACCTCCGAAGAGGCAACCCCAACGAATTAGGAAAATCTGCTAAGAGCTGGTGAGGGTAAAACGACGAGAAGGACGGGTCACTGGGGTACCTCGGGATTGTAATTCTCGTGTTTACTTGAAGAAATAAACTACTCTTATGTTGCGTCCCTTTTTAAACAATTTAATTCGATGGGAAAAGGGTTCGATGAAGGGAATACAACTAGGCCTTAAAGATCATATTAGTGGCAGTATCATGAAAATATTGCGTTTTTTGGGAAAAAATCACTTAACCCTGATCACATCAGGTAGGTCAGAAACATCGACATCTTTACACATTATTATTTGGTTAACCAAGTAAGCATTTGGAGGAGCACAAGCTGTTTTCGTACTCTGACGTCCAGATGAATAAGAGAACAGTTCAAATGTTAAAGGGTGACTAAAATTCACCCGATTATTTATTAAATAAAAGACAATTTATAAAAACTTTCATGTTCACATACACTAGAGCATTTCGTAAATAAGAACATAATTATTAGTACGGCACAACAACTGTAAACGTAAATTTAATGACAATAGAATAATTAAAAAAACGAGCTCGTATGGAATAGGCATGCCATAATTAATCATAACACATAATTATAACTAATATTAATTCTCAAATGGTGGATTTAGTTTCAATTGAAGACTCAAATTGATAAGTATCAAAACGTTGATTTAGTTTCAATTCGAGACTCGAATTGATAGGTATGAAAATGTTGATTTAGGAATAGTCTTCTGGACGAAAAGAAAAGCCATGAAGACGGATGACCAACGAAAAAACCTCAATCAGGATTAGTTCATATCCAGAGATATAGAACTATTTAAAGTTAAAAAAATTGCGAATTTATTTATACATCAACGAGCATTGTTGAGGAACGTGGAATCATTTTAACATTCGGCGGGGGCCCCCCCCGCCGAATAAACGATGATAAAAAATATATTTAAAAAAAAAAACGAACGCGCTGGAGACAGGATCAAGAAGGCAGAATCCAGCTCTCGTTTAGGAATTGCGCGATTTTTCTGCATGCTCATTGGTCACAGGTCGAAGCGGAAATTGCGATATCAGAAGCTACGCGAATATTCCAGAAGGTCGGAAAGACGGGATTTTTAACATTGCCACTTGGGCGTTTGGCGATGAAAAAACTATTGTAATTGAATTGGGGCTTGGAAAAAGCGCCGTGTTATTTGGGCATAACACTACCTGAGGTAGGTGGATAATTAACGTCACACTGGAGCAACACAACGGATTGTTGGCGATGTTTAGGGAACAATCCCGAAGGGAAAGATGCAAGGACAACGCCTCGTAATTTTGAATCCCTGTCAGATGACGAATACAACACCTGAGATGGCATCCCACTCTCCAAACTTCCACACCATGCCAAATTGAAGACATTTGAGGCCTCGACAAATTTATCATGCATCAGCCCCCTTTTACACTACTGCCATTAGCTGGTTCGAGCTTCGAACTGGTAAACCTCCTGTTGCTAATCCAGATTTTTCTCTTCAGGTTTTGTTCCCGGGCCGTTGCAATAGCGTTGTGTTTTTCCAGTGCTACGTGAATTAAATACCACCAGTTGCTAATATGTAGTTCTTCCAATTGGGCTAACGCGGTCCTATATATATATATATATATATATATATATATATATATATATATATATATATATATATATATATATATATATATATATATATATATATATATATATATATATATATATATATATATATAAACTCCCTGAGGTAAACAACATTGTTTTGTTTTATCAGATATATCCCTCCTTAATTCATCCCTGCCCCTGAACCTGTTTTTTCACAGCTCCCCATTTAGCGCCGTATCCTAGGTATTACCTTGGACATGAAGTACACCGTTGACGACAAACAAGGTACTTAAACACCGAAATAAAAAAATCTCCGCAGTAAGAAAAGCCACTCCATCGAGAGCCTCCACAACAGATGGTAGCAACAAGATGGAGCGTTTTGTCATCGCGGTCAGCTCTCCATCATTTACTTTCTCCCACAGTTCCGTGGATCGGGGCATTTTTACGGCGTCCCTTTTACGAGTCTCGAAGGAAGCGACCCCATGAGGAATGCCGCTCGAGGGGATACTTGGCCATCGAAATGACGCGAGATGACGAGTTGTCATTTCCCAGAGCTGCCTGTCCCCAGAGGAACAGAAATTTATGAAGTTTCGTTTACTCTGCTCTTGCGGGAGTTATCGGTTAGCTCGTGTCTGGTATTTCTTCCGCGCATTGCTTTCCCATCAGCTTTCTTCTCGGTGGTTGAGGCTCAGATTCCGCTGGGTGCTGCGAAGAGGTTAATGGTGGTTTCCTGAGAGAATGACAGTAAAGCATTACTTTTGAGAGTGGGGTAGAGCGTTTCTTTCTGCTCGAGTGATTAAATTGAACTCAGACTTTTTTATGCGCAATGGATTCATGTTTCTTAATTAATACAATCTATAATTTTTTGTTGAAAAATTGACCCTTTAAAGGGCACTAATCGAAAAAAAAGCCTGTGTTGATGAAACCCCATCACTTTACAGGAATATGTACGCTGTTCCAAAAAGGACCCTCGATAGCCTATTTGGAAGAGTAACGGATTAACAACAGGAGGTTTGCAAGTTCGTTCCAACCAAAGACCGTCGTGTACTTGGGAGCTGGTGCACATTGCATCTCTCGTGCTGTCAAATGTCCTCACGTTGGCGTGGAGCGTAAGTTTGGAGGGTGGGTGCCAACTCAGGTGTTGACCTCGTCATCTGACCGTAGTTCGAAATTACGAAGTGATATCCTCGGATCTTTTCCTTTGAATTGATTCCGAACCGTCGCGAATGGCTTGGGTTTGTTGGTTCTGTGTTAATTGACAACCTACCTGTGCCAAAAAAAAAATCGAAACATCCACAGACATTTATCTATTATCATGAAATTTGGAATACAAATGCACCAGACATGTGAATTATTTAGATTTGAGTGCGAAACATATAAATGAACTTCTACGGAGCTCCTAGTACATAGGGGTAGTTAGGTTATATAGATCACATTTCACCAAACTGTTTCAAGCACGAGACAAACAGAATCCGGTAATCTGTGTACGCACACACAAGGACAATTTTACTGTCACATAAGAGAAAAAATCTCCCAGGATGTATTAATTACATCCCTAGAATGTATGAATTGCGCACCCCCAGGAATCTTATTGATGTCAAATCTCACTGTGAATATTCCAATTGGTTTTGCCCTTAGATTGTCATCATTTGCAACCAAGAGTGCCTGCACTACCCACTCGAACACCTTAAACTGAAGAACTTTGAACGAGTTTCACATTGTGAGACTGAGGGAAACAGTTTGGTCTTATTGCCAAATCGCCAGTCGTCTGAGATGTACACCTACCACCGCAACATGGTGAGTGTCAATGTCAGTGTAAGGTGAGTGTAAGTGAAGCTGCATATGCAAAGGCTCAGGTCGGCTCAGGACGAATGTTAGAGGGAATAACCTGATCCTATATAGATAATTATGAAACTCTTCAACAAATTCTTTATCGACCTTCCAACAATGCATATCGTCCGCCGTACGGTCGTCTGAAATTTTACGAAGTGCTATTGAAGCTGCATATGCTCATCACAAAGGCTCAGGTCGGCTCAGGAGATATGTTAGAGAGGATATGCTGATACTAATGAGATTATCTGAAACTGCTTCCAAAACTTCCATTTCGACCATCCAACGATGCTTGTCGTTCACTATACAGCCTTCTGTAACATTAGGCACCATTACAGACACGTGTCAGAGGCAGAATTACAGGCATATGACCAGCTAAGACGTCTGCCTTTGACAATGGATTATGGTCAAACGTGTGCCTTTCACTAAGTATGCCTTTGGCACGTATGGTGTGGCCCCGTGCCATGCATTGAGTAGCAGCGTATCTTATTTTTAGTGACGAACCACGCTTCCCTTGGAGTAAATCCAACCTAGGTAAAAATACCTAGGTACAATCTTAGTGAATCCTAGATACAATCATAGGTGGTCTTGTTGACGGGATATCAATTTTTAGTCACCAAATGGTAGTATTGCTGAAAAGATGGAAATTCTGATTCGTTTTGGATGTTTAATGAATAAACCAAAACTCGAAGTACAAACGACTTGAAAATATGGATGTGATCCGAAATATATAAAATCATATTTAAATTAAATAAATATAATTGAAACATGCGAGAAGAATCTTTTGTCTAGGCAAGAGATGGGAACTGTGGAAAAATAGTGGTGCCGAGGGTGCTAAAAGAGGAGTGAAAGGAGTTCCTTTCTAATAAAAATATTGCCTATTATTAAAACTCTTGTCAGGGATCCCGAAGTAACGAGTGGCCCAAATTGTAATTAGGTTCTGAAAAAATCCAAATTCAACAGAATAGAAAAGGAAGGCAAAACAATAAATGAACTTTGTTCTGATAACCCAATTTCAAATTGTCATTGTAAAGTTCCATGCATGCGAGATTTCATTCCAATCCATAATAACAAAAAAAGAGCTCTCTGAGATTGTTTTCCCAGAACAGCGTTGGATTCCTAAGTGATCCATAAACAGTTGAGAAAGATTAGGCCGCTGGATGTTAATTTGTAAATTAATTAAAAGAAAATAGGGAGCAGGCAGAGGCTTTTTTTATTATATTCTCGCTAATGAACATGCTTTCCTCGGCTAATTAAACTGCTGACAAGATTGAAAGTAGTTTCATTTCTGCGTGGTATTTCTTAAGTGTAGCACAAGTTAGGTTAAATGGGAATTTAATATCATCCAGATTCTTTTTCCCTTCGTACAATAGAAACATATTTCGTGTCTGCAAATTTTTACTTTAGCCTCTCGATAGTAGTAGCCTGGTGGGTTCTCAAGAGGTTTGACTTTTCATTCATTCACTGCTTTATGTTTTAATATATTCTGAGCAAAAATTCATTAAATTCAATTTACATATTAAAATACTTCTTCCACACTTTCTTGAGAAAGTGTTCATTTAAATTGCACGGTTTAATTGAAATTAAGCGGGGGGCTTTTAATAGGATTTGTGTGATTATAATTCTCTAACCAGAAATTGTTGACATTTATTGTGAAAAAATGATAGGGGTCAGAATCCAGAATTCAAAATTCTTAGTTTTGCTTTATTTAACCTTTCTGGTGGTTGTCTCGACGAGGTATCTCGTCATCAGGTAAGTAGGTATTTTAATTAATTTCGCACTGGTGCTACACAATGGGCTATTGGTGACTGTCCGGGATTAAACCAGAAGGGGAACATCTGAGATTGTGTTTTCTGTGGTGTTATCACACACTACGTAATTTTTAACCATAGTCAGATGACGAGGTCACGCCTAAGCTGGCACCCCACTTTCTAAACTTCCGCACCACGCCAACGTAAGGACATTTGAGGCCATGGCAGATTTAATGTGCACAAGCTTCCTTTGTACACGACGGTTGACTGGATACCAACTCGCAACCCTCCTGTTGCTAATCCGTTACTCTTCCAACAGGATTACCCCTGCCCTCTCGCTCTTAACAAACTGGTAGACTTGTATGTAGATTAAAAGTAGACTGGTAGACTAAAAGTGCTTCAAGATTACACTTAAATGTGGGCCAGCTTACCCAAAGTCATCCTCAGGAAGGTATGTATCCCCTCACACACCCTCGGGGAAGCCATGCCGTAAACACTGAGTAACAAGGTATGGATGCCTCACCAAACAGCTATTTGCATAAGCCAACGAAAGGTTACCCCATTTCATAAATATCGCCAATTGGCGATGGTGCCGGTTTGTAAAGTCGAAATCCAGCTAAGGTCCCGCCATTTACTGAATTTTAGAAAACAGTACCATCAATATTGATGAAAAACGTATTTCTTCGAAACGAAATGAAAACGCATCTTTGTTGGGTGTGTACTGCCCCGAGGTGCACTAGTGATCTGTTCTTTTCCTATGGGTCTTACTGCGTCTGGTAAACTTGGAGCTCGCGCCAATTGGCGATATTTATGGAATGTGGTAACCCTTCGTAGGTTTATGCAAATAGCTGTTTGGTGAGGCATCCATACCTTGTTATTGAGTTTTTACGGCATGCCTCTCCAAGTTTACGGTAAGTGCGATGTGGCATGACCTCCCATGGTTCAGACGTACCAGGCTTATGGTGTTAAATATCTATGAATCGTGCTGACACAAATTCCTCAATGATAAAATACTTTTCATCTGTGCTAAAGTTTTAGTTATTAACAATCCTCAATTTCTAGAATAACATCAATTAATTTTATAATTGTTTGTTTTCTACGATTATTTTAAAATTGTGAGTATGTATTTCCTTATTGAAGGAAAAGCGTTTCTACTAGAGTTGTAATGCCAAGTGAAGCGAGATTTATAAATTGAATCTCCAACCTTTAGAAATAGAAAAATATTTTCAAGTAGTTTTTGGTGCTTTTGCTCTCTTCAAAAGCTGGATTTTATTTTATTTATTTTGCAAAATACCATCAGTAAAGTTTCTTATTGAAATCAACTTATGTACTTTTTTTCAGAGTAATGCTTTGAGAGATTCAGTTCCTAGAAGAAAAATAAATGAAATAACCGTTTCTGCCTACGATCAAAAAGCATTCCGGAAAAATCGAAAAGTCAAAGAAGAATTATATTTTATTCAGCAAATGAAACTTACAGGAAATCGAAACGTTTGCGGAAACGGAAACTGATAGATTCTAATATTTTTCTCTCTCACAAAACAATCGGAAATAATATTTTTTTTCGGATATAAAAGTAGTAATCTGAAACGCACAAATTGAATTGCTTGAAAAAAAAATCTCAAATTAGAGAAACCAACTACTTAAAAGTATTTAGTTCAACATGAATGCTGTTAGGATCAGAAACAAATTTCAAGAACATTTTACCTGCAAAGAAAAATAATAGATGACGCTTTTAAAAAAAAACATCCGAGGTAAGCATTTCTTACAATATTCATTGTTGAAACAAGAATGCCAATTTTTCGAAATACGTTAAGTAACTAACTTGGCTATTTAAGTCTTAATCTTTGCAACGTTTTAACACTCGTGTGACTGGAATAAGATAAAAGGAGTGATTTTTTTTATTTTGGATAGTTTAAGACAGGAATGCTCAGACTTGTGATATATATATAAGACCTAGGGACATATAGATTCACTATGACTTATTGGAAGGCAGCCCAAAATTCCACGAAAATTCTTTCATTTATATTCATTATTCATGTTTTATGTTGTTATAAAAATCGAAATATAACAAAAGTAAATTAATTCAATTTGATGCGTGATATTGCATTGATTTAACAATTGCTTTAGTATTTGGTTCAATCTTTGTAGTAGCCAACCTCGAAATTGGTTCTAGATTTTCATTAGTCAAGAGGTTCCTATTTTTTGGAATTTTTTCACAGATATACACTATATGATCAAAAGTATTTGTTTAGACACTGCAGAAATTCTGAGGAGGATCCATCTTAGTGTGGGGTTGTTTTCCTGGTTAGGATTTGGCCCATTGCTTTATGTACCTAGTACCATGAACGCTGACATGTACCTCAGTGTTCTGGATAACTCGACCTTGCCTACACTATGACAATACTACTGCGATCATAGTTGTTTCTTCTAACAGGATAGAGCTCCATGTCATAATGAAAAATGTGTGCTGGACTGGTTTCTTGAAAATGAGATGAATTTGCTTGACTGGCATGATCCGTGCCCCGATCTAATTCCTATTGAATAATCTCTTCTCACAGCCTTGCAAGATGCAAGGCGATCTATTGCTGCCCTAGACTTAGAGAGAACTTGTGGAAAGTATGCCTCGACGTCTTGCAGCTATAATACAAGCAAAAGAAGGGTCGCTCTCTCTATCCATTACTAAATAGAATAATAAAGCACATTTTCTGAAAAACATGCAGTGTACAAATACTTTTTCCAGATAGTGTATGTTGCCCGAGACTCTTGCGCATTTTATTGGATTATCTCACAACGAAGTTTTATGTGACTTGTTAACGTTAAAATAACCCATGGTGAGGCGGACCGTCGCGTGTAACAAGGGCTCGAGGGTGCAAATTATTAACATGGGGTCAGATACATTGAAATTCATCAGGACTTGATTAAACTAAGAGACTAAGAAAAAAAACGAACTTTTTCCTCCTTTGTGTGTGTGCATGTTGTATGTATAGGGTGTTCCAAAATTCGACCGACAAATTAAGAGAGGTGATAGAAGGCATCAAGAGGATGAAAACTTACCATAGAACATGGGGTCGCAAACCACGTAGAGAGGGTGAAAATAGCGAAAAACGCATACAGGTTTCGACGTTAAGCTGGAACGACAAAGGTACAATACTAACTAAAAAATATTTGTTTCATTAATTATTACAAGAGTTGTTGGAAGTAGCGCCCGCTGACGTCATTGCACAGTCTATAATGACGTAAAAACAATTCTCGGACACGCTCGAAGATGCCAGGTATGCTTTTGATGTCTCCCGCAGCGAAGACAATCCGCGCTATCAGATCCTCCAGCGTGTCCACAGGCGTCGCATAAACGAGTGATTTAAGGTGACCCCACAGAAAAAAAGACACCGATTGAGATCGGGCGAACCCGGAGACCATGCATATATCTCCTAAGAGTGAAAAACAAAAACCATGGAGTCAGGGACAGACACTCCAACAGTCTGAAGCACGTGGATTCAGTGATCAACTGATATAAAAATTTGAGCACCAAGAAATAAATGTGGGGTCGTAACGAAACTTGGCATGAAGGTACATGTCAGCCAGGTATGCAAATGATTAGAAATGCACCGTGATTGCGCATTACGTAATGCCACTAGAGAGCGCTGAACTTCGTTCTCCTTGGAGTATAAAACAGGTAAGTAGAGCTTGTTTGAGTGTACTTAATCTTTTGCAAAGGAAACGCAGAGGTAGACATGCCGTTACTCCGCCATCGAAGACAATATGAGCAGCTGTCAGAGTTCGAGAGGGTAAGAATCATCGGGATGATGGAAGCTGGGTGGTCAGCTCGTCGAGTAGCTCGTCAAGTAGTCCGTTCTGATTTTACTGTGAGGAGGTGTTGGGACCAGTGGACAGAAGAGACGTCATTTACACGGCGACCAGGCTCAAGACGCCCTCGACAGACCAGTCGTCGAGAAGACCGTCACATCATACGAAACGCACGCGTAGAGCCAATAGCCTCATTGGCCGCTATCCAGACACAGGCAGCGTCCTCACTACGGGCCCCTGTGTCTTCCCGAATCATCGAAGGCGTCTGGCTGAAGGACATCTGGTATCGCGGCGCCCATTACGCGTGCTGCCAATGACACCCACCCACCGACGTCTCCGTTTGGAGTGGTGTCGCGCATGACGGGATTGGACTGCAACGGAATGGAACCAGGTCGTCTTCAGCGACGAATCTAGATTCAATTTGAGCAGTGATGACAATCGTGTTCGTGTGTGGAGGCCCCGTGGTGTACGCCTCAATCCTGCCTTCGCTTTACAGCGACACACCGCTCCCACAGCTGGTGTGATGGTATGGGGTGCCATTGCTTACTATACACGGTCACCCCTAATATTGATCCATGGCACAATGACAGCCCAGCGGTACGTCCATGACATCCTTCAGCCACATGTGATGCCACTCATGGCAGGGCTCCCATATGTCATTTTTCAACAAGACAATGCTCGGCCACCCACAGTATGGATGTCACAAGTCTGCCTCCGCCACATTACCACCCTTCCCTGACCTGCTCGATCGCCAGATTTGTCACCAATCGAGCATATCTGGGATCATTTGAGACGGTAATATGGACACCCTACGAGTTTGGTCGAACTAGTGGCGCGTTTACAGCAACTGTGGAACAAGAAATCTCAGAACATCATACGGAACTTGTATGCCTCAATGCCCGCTCGAATCGCATCGCGCATTCGCGCTATAGGGGGTCTAACAGAGTACTAAAACTTCCGTTCATTTGTACTTTTTTCTGCAATAAATGATAATTTTTCTTTGATTTTCTAATCACTTACTTATATCAAAGTAGTACTTACATGTGTTAAATTTCGTTTCATTTTGACGACTTTTCCTTGGTGCGCAAATTTTTATAGCAATGAGTGTATATATATATAATGTAACCTAGTATAATAAGATTAAATTCCATTGTTATATCGATGTAATATTGTATATATATATATATATATATATATATATATATATATATATATATATATATATAATCTCTTATAAAAGTGCTTTTGTTCTCTACATCCTATAACTTCCTCTGGAAACAAAAGAAAAAAAATATTTATTATAATACAGATGTTTGTATATAAATACACTTAATATTAACTGAGTGACAAATATGAAAATTAAATGCAAAACCCGACTCATCTAGAACACCTCACAACTCAAAAGATGCTAATTAACAAGAAAGGAAAATCCAATTTCTAAGTACATTGCTTTGAACTGCAATTTAGGGAAATTGCGATATTTGAATTCCCAAACAAGCTTTTAGGACTTGATTTGCGATGCGATGAGGAAAGGCTATGCTTCTAGGAATGCAATGTCAAAATTCTCAGTTTATGTATATAAAGTAAAGTTGAAGTCTGTCTGGCTGCTCTCCTGTGCAAATCTTGGTTATAAAATAATCTAATTTGGACTTTTGAAGAGAGAGATTACAGTTTCTATCTTATATGGCAGATTGGAGGTTGTGTACTTTATGAATTGAAGCTATTTTTTGGCAACTTTCATACCTCAAACATTCGTTGAAAAAATTGATTATCTTTCTAAAAACGCTGTGAAATTGACCTTCCGTTTTTGAAAAATTGTAATCGATTAACATTGTTTCGTCTGAAAACGTTTAATTTTAAAACAGGCTGTTATGTTACAGATGGAATGGAAATTTTAGAATAAAGTTGCATTTTCTTGAAAAGAAACTGGTCATGAATCGCATCTATAAGATTTGTCAGCCTTTCGTAATGGTGCAACTCGGAACTTTCATATTCCTGGTGCAGGACAGCTACAGATAAAAAAAATAGTGATAGGTAAACTGGACACAATAATAGGCTGAAAGTTTGTCATTGTTGCACGAAATGGACTTTAAAGGGATCCTAGACACAAAAATCGTCACATTTTCGAAATTTTTTTTATTATTTTAAGAAATTCTCTATGTTTTTCTGCCTAAAATGACGTTTAAATCATGTTCCTATCTTAATTAGAACTAGAGATATAATAATTTTTGTGGTGCGTTGTTTTGAAAATCTAACACTCTTGACAGTTGTTGTCATGGTTCAAAAGTCCAACAGTTGTTGTCATGGCAACAACATCTGTCATTAAAACTTTAAATGCGTTTTTATCCGTGATACATTTTTTCAAGATTTCCTGTAATCAAATTGCTATAAGTCGAAAACCGATAAAGTTTAAGGGTTGAAATTTGGAATATATCTTTTTGAAACATTATACTTTAATTTCGATTCAGCAAATTTAAAACAAGTATTTACTTTTAAAAATATGACTTTTTAAAAAAGCAGTACCTTAAAATTTTCAAAAATTTTCATTTAAATATTTTCTATTAAATTTATATTTTTTAAATTGCTGAATCAAAATTAAAGTTAATAAATTTGTGAATAATTTACTACAAGAATTTTGAAAATTGATCAAGAATATTTTAAGTCTTAGCAATTTAAAATGACCCCTCTTCTTTTCAAAAAATTTTAATTTAAAATTTTAAAAAGAATTTGGAAAAATTGTGTGTTTTTTTTGCTTATTAGTTAGATGGGTAATCAGTACAAAAAAAAAAAATTCTAAATTCTAAATTAACTAATACAAATTTTTTTTTCAATGTGTCCCGGACCCCCTTAATGACTATTCACGATATCTCCAAATCTTAAGGAAGGTGTTTGATTAACGTCAAACAACGGTCTATTTAAGTCGGTCTCAATGGGAAAGATCCGAGGAGCACACCACGTAATTTTGATCCACGGTCAGAAGACGAGGTCACACCTGATCTGGCACCCTACTCTTTAAACTTCCACATCCCACCAACGGAAGAATTTTGAGTCCACGACCTATTTAACGTACACCAGCCCCTTTGTACAAGACGGTCTTTGGTTGAATTCGAAAGCGCAACCCTCCAGTTGCTAATCCGTTACTCTGGGAGTGGACTTGCGTACTTTTTGTCCCTTTTTGTAGTTTTGTCTTGCACTTCAGAGCGATGTAAAGTGAAATGGATTGATTATGTGAATGGATAATGCAATCATACGTATTTCGTCAAAGGTAAACTGTAGAAGCTGTGAAAATGTCATAAAGGAGTTTAAAATTTTATTTTCCGCTCACTTATTTCTTCGTACGTATTGTCATTTTCTATGATACTTGCATTTTTGTCTGATAGAGAAAAGTGATTTTTTAGATTACTTTCACTCAACTTTTCCGTCACTCTAAATTCAATGAATACAAAATACTTCCCGCTTCCTCCATTTTTTTTCTTGCAAAGCACTAGCAGAATCACCGTTTGTAGTAGGTCGGATCTTTCCCTTTGGGAATTGATCCCGGACCGTCGTCAATAGCCCGTTATGTTACTCTAGTACAACGTTAATTAAAATTACCAATTACCGTTGGTAGAAGGACTTTCAGTTTAAACAAACACAAACCTGAAGGAAGATAGAAATTTTGCTTCCCGTTGCCCCAATGCTCTCACGTGATGCATTGAAGTTTACCTTAAATTTTTTTAAAGAATGTTTAGCCAGATGCTTTGCAAGTGTCTGATAGTAATTAAGTAATAAAGTAAATTATCTTTCAAGATCGTGGCTCTTTTATGAAGACATTTTCCCTCAAATCTTCTATCCCGAAGAGACGAGCCTTAATCTTGAAACCAGTTCTACTTCCAAGCCCCAAAATTTGCGACACTCTCGATCACGACTCATTTTATGCGAGGAATTACCCCACCCAACTTCGCCAGATCATTCGTTACTTCACAGCTGCGCTTGACTAATCACTATCGCGCGTGATTAGTTATTTATCACTCGAGAGAAGTTTCTTTTTCTTTTTGGCAACGTTACGGCGCCTCTAAATTCGTGAAAGTATGCATCATATGTTAGGACTTTAAAAGAGAAATAAAATAAGAATAGTTTCATATTATAAAGGTGACAGGGCACTGCAGAGGACAAAAACAATATGTTTATTGTTAATACCGTTTATCCAACTTTAAAGAAATTATTGGAAGAATGGGAACAAATAAGTACCAAATACTTCCCACAGATATACAGTGAAACTTCGTTTAACCGTCAGGATCTGAACCACCGAGACCATGACGGTTTTTTTTTTTTAATTCAATAGACTTATAACAGAAAAACCTTAAACAAGAACCCACCCCCATCCATTACAAATGAACGAATGATAAAAAAATGCACGTTTGCGAACTGGAAATACACTGTACATATATGTAGTTTATTTTACAGAACAATTTCAAATTTAAACTAAGTACAGTACAGTACAGTACATATTGTTACAGATGTACATACAGATGTACATAATCAAATTTTAAAATCGTCTGTCATTTTCTGTGTGCACGTACTAATAATATTTAATATTTAATTAACTTTTAATAACGGACTGACGGTTAACAGAGTGGCAATTAATCGAACTTTCACTTTATTACATTTTTGTAAGTTTTGCAGACTTTCGAGAAAAAGATTGTAAAAGCATATGCTTGGATGGTAGGTAGTTAATTAACGTTGCATTGGAGCAACACAGTGGGCTACTGGAAACGATCCCGGATCAATTCCCAATGAAAAGAACCTAGGACAACAACACGAAATTTTGTACCAAGGTCACTTGACGAGATGAACATCTGAACTGGCACCCTTTTCTCCAAAATTCTGTACCCCACCAATATGAGGACATTTGAGATCACGACAGATTTAGCGTGCATGATCTCCATGTACACGACGATCTTTGTTGGGACCGAGAGCCCAAGAGCATATTTGGAAGCTCACAGGTAAATGGAGAGAAGCAAAGAAGGTTTATTTTTAAGAAAAACCATCTATACAAGGTACCAGATATTGTTAAATGTATATAAATAGATAATAAGGCATACCATTCAAATGCCCGTTAAATTGAATATCAAAATAATATTCCTGGCCATTCCAATCCTAATTAGGCCTAAAAGAAAACCAAAGCTTCGATAGGGACTATGTAGACAAAGACTTTGTAATTTTCAAAACAAAGATTCTCTTCCATCTTATCCTGTTAGTGGCAGATCAAGATAGAACAGAATCCTCGAGAAGGTCAAGCTTTAATGGGCTGTTGAGATAATGAAGATGTAACTTTTAACACTTTTAAGGTGTCTTAACAGGTTCAAGCTTCTAGAGGTTGGTGATTTCGATTACATCTGAGAAAAATTATATACCTTTTATTGTAATCATAAAGTAGACAATTAGAAATATCGATATTTAATTTAAACTTTTGAGATGCTACAAAATGTAATGTTCTTTTAATGTTGATCTTTTGTGAACATCGTTTCGTATTCCGTGGTGTGATCTAGGCCCAAATCATTTAAAACTTATCACTAATTCAGTTTACATTTTTTTTTGTTAATGATTTAAAACTGTTTTAAAAACACATTTTATGCTGATCGGTAGTCATACTCGACTTAATGTTCATAATTCAGGAATGCGGGAAGTTTTTGGTGTAGTAACTAACAACACTATTTTAAAAGTATTTTAGTAAGTAAACGTATGGTGATTTGAAGTCATGACAAACTAAAATATGATTCAAATACCTTCAAAATTTGAAATAACATCTACTAGGAAACTGGCCCCACAGGAGCACGTATCTAGTACTTGAGGCATGCAAGTATCCAGGTCCTATCTTGAGTGACATAAGCACCCACCTTTTTACCTTAGGAGCGCCTACGTCAGGAATACGTGTCTAGTCATTAGCAAAATTTATCAGACTAGGGGACCCGCCCCCTGCTCGTTAACGCTCGCCAACCCCCGGAGAATTGCTTTGCAATCCTCGTTAGTTCGCTGCGCGAGCCTTGCTCGCTTCGTTCGCATCAGTGAAAATATGTGTCCTAACAGAAAAGATTGTTCATAAAATATGATATTCCAAAAAATATTTTTCAAATATTCATTTGTTGTGTTACAGAAAGTTTATACGGTACCTCTGGATTCAGAACTCGAACAATTTGGAATTCAAATGAAAACTTTGAGCAAATTAGACTCGAAATGTTAGTGCTGCTTTGGAAATCGAATACCCAGCATGTTGTTTGTGTGTACATTTCCCCAGCACTCAAGCCACCCATACACTTTTTCATTGGGTTTGTTGTCGAAAGTTGTAGTGCTAGCGTCTTGTTGATTATAATTGTTGACCCGAAAATGGCCGTTTTAAATGGCTCTGGAAAAAGCCCTTGTTTTTGACATTTGAAAGAAAGCAGTGGAATGAACTAAATTTGTTTTTTTTTTCCAGTAAAATTTCATCCCATAACGCTATAAATTCAATTGAGACGCGAGGCTTCATGTTAAACAAACAATCGTACAGTGTTACCAAAACGCGATAACAAATAACGTCCTTTTCGTGTGCCACGTAAGAGAATTATATATAGAGATCTTTAGGGACGAGATAGTTCGTCATTGGAAGAAAATTGACTAGATCTTCATCTTGTCATCAACCTAAAATCTGCTTTTCTTAATGAACGAGATATCTCGTCATTGCAAAATTGGTAATATCCTGATGGATGAGGTATCTCGTCGAAATCACTTGTAGGGTTACGGTTCAATGTAAATATAATGTCTTACGTTATTAATAAATTCGTTATTAAACGTAGTTACATATCCTTGAACCTCATCTGGAGTCAATGAAAGCACCACATATGTATATTAAGGTGTCGTATACACTAATATATATATATATATATATATATATATATATATATTTTTTTTTTAATTTTTTTTTTTTTTACATTACAAATTCAATTTTTTAGTCAGTAGGTCATTGGTTTGTACTTAAATTCATTTCAGAGCGAAAATATCAGATTAAGAGCTAATTATTAATTATCTCATTTATATATATAATTAGTTAATATTTTAAACAGTGATATTAGTCTTTTTTTTTTAAGTCGTATAAGTCCATTTTTTCATACATCGAGATATTTAAGGGTTTGTTTTTAAATTAATTTTAAAATATTGGCAAACGCAAGCGTTTCTCAATTCGGTTGTTCTTAACACTATAAACCTGTTACATTTAATTATGCAATAATAAATATTAAAATTGCTAAAAAAAATAAACTCTTCCCCCCCCCCAGGGACTTATACCACTTTTAAAAATAATGGCTCATACATCAAATTCTAGTTTGTTCAGACGCAATGCATTTATACCTAATATTATTCTTCATGTTGAAGCTTCATCAAATTTCTATTAATTATAGTTTTTTTGACAGTTTTTTTTAACCAAAAAATTCTAAAAAATCAAGATTTTTTCAAAACTTTTTAAACGTTTAAAAATGTATCAAAATTTATTTTTTAGCTAATAACTTTGACTGAAGTTCAAAGGTATAGTTCATCCACTGTATTACATAGATTGTAATGACACAAAAGTAATTATAACAGATAAATTCATCGTCGAGTTATCACTGTTTTAACAAAGCCTCTTATTGCAAAAATAGTTCTTCAGAAAGGTTCAAACTTTTGATTTTAAAATTTGGCAATGCGTCTGTACATGGTGACATTACCTGACGAAAACCGTTGTAACTAGAAATGTTTTTCGACTTTTTACAAGATCTTGGCATCGTTTTAAAGTTAAGGAGTAGAAAAATATTTTGAATTAATAAAAAATTGATATTCTGGTTGATTTTGGTTAATTCTAGTGTGAACTGAACAGTGAAAAATGCATATATATAGCGCATATATCTGAGAATTTTAGATAGATAAATATTTTAACTCACACGAATATGAATGGAACATTCATCTAGTCTTTTACTTTAAAAACTCAAGGTCACAAGAATTCCTTTCCATCTCCCCTTTTGGAAAGTCCGTATATCTTTTCACCACTTTTGCTTACCTAACTACTTGAAACGATATCGTATTTTAAGACACTATTATATCGTCAATCCAGCCTCAACTCCAGTGGGTAAAGGAACTAAAGACCATTGTTCGTGACAAATATTAATATGGTTCCAGGTTATTCAGGAAGTTAAAAGTTGATATAAAGGCCCTGTTCCATAATAATAGACAGTGGTTGAAATTTAATTTTTTCTCTACAGGAACCATACGAAAACTTTTACTTCCCAAAATTAATCTAAATAATTGTATTTGTTGTCATTGATGTTCGTTGTCTAAGAGAACTGTTTACACATCACTGTTTTAACATATCATCTTATTTAAAAAATAGTTCTTCAGAAAGGTTTAAAGTTTCGAGTTCAAAATTTGGAAACACGTCTGTACGTGGTGACAGTACCTGGCGAAAACCGTTGTAACGAGAAAAGTATTTCGAAAATAAACAAGATCTTGCCATCTTTTAAAAGCTAAAGAGTAGAAAAATGTTTTGAAATAATAAAAAAAATATTGATATTCTGATCGATTTTCGTGATTTCTAGTGTGAATTTAACTGTGAAAAGTACAAAAATTGTAGGTTCCTCCATAATAGATAATTTTAATGCGTATTTTCTTTTCTGAACATATAGAATAATTAAAATTTTATGGTCAATAACAAAATCACTTTGGTGTTATGTAGTACAATAAAACTATAGTAATTTTTCCAGTAAACAAGCAAACCAGACAAATTGAGATTATTTTACTACCTCTAGTCTCTAATTATATGCTCTCACTTGAAACATATCGGGGTTTCTTGTAAATGCTCTCTGTTTTGCTGACGTTTGGCTTTTAATCTTATCAGTACCATATCAATTCGGAATTCATTCATTTAAGTGGGTCCCTAGACGATCAATATTATTGTCAAAGTAATTGGCAATGAGACTCATTGAAACTCAAATTGATCGTGTAGGAGGCGTTTGACGCGATTGTCAATCGATTGACGCACATTGATAGAATTTTTAACTGATGGACATTGATGATTTATACATTGACGGCTCCGATTGATTGTTTAAAATACGCAATTGTCAATCGTTCGGGCAGTTGCGTTTTTTATTTCCTAATCCAAGTACACTCTATAACAAAAAATCGACCCACCAAGAAGGAATCATCCGATTCCTTTGAAATTTCGTATGCAAAAATGTTTTGACCAAATATGCAAATGATTAAAATTTGGTGTCCAATCAATGAATAGTGCGATCTCCAGCGCATTGGAACTCCGCATCCAGCAGATGTATATAAGGAGTTGTTCTTGAACTGTTGTTAAAAATTTCTGCTGCTTTGCGATTTAGGATACCTTTTAACGACTTAAAAAATGCCTCGCCTCAGGATTCGAGCAACTTTCAGATTTGGAAAGAGGTCGTATCATTGGATTGAAAGAGGCAGGTTGGGCAAATCGGAGAATCGCTCGTCATGTGAGTCGAAGCGATGCGGCGATTAGAAGATGCTGGCAATAGTGGGTGGACAATGGCAGATTTCAGCGTCATGATGGTAGCGGTCGACGTAGGGCCACAACAGATGACGAGGACAGAGTGATTGTCAGATCAGCTGTCACAGCGCCTGATTCATCGCTATCAACCATCAGTAGCGCGACCCACACACGAGTGTCCACCATGACCATTCATAGACGGCTGAGAGAGCGAAATCTACGCTCGTACCGACCGTTACGCCACCTGCCACTCACGCCTGCACACTGTCGAGCCAGATTACAGTAGTGCTTGGCTCGATCAGGCTGGAATGATGCTGACTGGGGACGTATAGTCTTTAGCGACGAATCCCGCTTCCAACTGTGTCCTGACGATCATCGAAGACGTGTCTGGAGACGCCTAAGGCAGCGTACCGATCCTGCTTTCCCTATTCCACGCCACATGGGCCCTCAACAAGGAGTTATGGTCTGGGGTGCCATTTCCCTTGATAGACGGACCCCTTTGGCCGTCATTAGAGGTACACTTACTGCACAGCGGTACGTTGACGACATTCTGAGACCTGTTTTGCTACCGTTCCTTTCGCAGTACCCTGGGCTTATTTTTCAGCAAGACAATGCCAGACCACATACGGCACGTGTTGTTATGAACTGTCTTCAAGCTTGTCAAACACTTCTTTGGCCAGCCAGATCACCAGATCTCTTTCCCATCGATCATGTATGGGATATGATGGGAAGGCGACTGCATCCGGTAGGGAATGTTGATGACGTCGTTCGACAATTGGAGCAAATTTGGCAAGAAATACCGTAGGAGACCATCCTGGAGCTTTATCGGTCTATGCCACACGGTATTCCTATCCACCAATTTTTGTCTCCATCGGACAACTCCTTCTTGGTGCGTCGATTTTTTTGTTATAGAGTGTATATTATCTTCGCGATCGTTAAAAATAGAGTAAAAATTTCAACGGATTTAAAATCTGCGGAAAATTTTACACCAGATACAGGGTGTTATCAAAATAATGGAAACACTCTGGATTTATAAGGAATCCTTTCCTAATATGGCGTAGAACCTCCTTTGGCATGTAATATGGCTTAGATTCGAATGGGAAAAGAATCATACAAGTGCTGAATATAGTTTACAGGAATATTGTACCATTCTTCATGGAGATATTGTAAAAGTTCCGGGAGAGATGCCGTTGGAGGATATCGATTCCGGATTGAACGTTTTTAAATAGACCATAACGGTTCGATTATATTGAGTTCGGGGGACTGTGCTGGCCAAGTTAGATGTTTCACTTCATCCTCGTGTTCATCATACCATTATTGGACCAGTCCCGCTACATGAATAGGAGCATTATCTTCCTGGAAAATTCCATCTCCTGCAGGAAACAAAGTTTTCATCATAGGATGGACCTGGTCAGCTAAAACTTCTCTATACTTCTCCCCAGTGATCCTTCCTATTTGGGTTACGATTGGGCCAGCAGAAAACCACGACAAGGCTGCCCATACCAGGACAGATCAACCTCCATGCTTGACAGTTGGAACGAGACAATCACGATCATACGCTTTCTTATGCAGGTGTCCTCCAAACGTGCACCCGTCCTGTTGTGGGGTAAAGTGTGAAAGATGATTCGTCTGACCATATAACTGTCTTCCACTTATCAATTGACCAGGTTTTGTGGTTGTGGCACCACTGTAGACGACGTTTGGCATTAACATCTATGACAAGTGGCTTGCGAATTGCTACTCTGCCGTAAATGTTCTGTTTATGAAGGTGCCTCCTAACTGTAATTATTGACACTGGAGAATCTAGATGCTGATTGTGCTCTGCGGTCATTTTGGCTGCAGTTGTTTTCTTTTTAGACATTACAATCCGCTTCAGTACCCGTCGGTCTCTTTCACTCAGCTTCTCCTTTCGTCCACTATTTTGCTCTGCCGAGCTTTTCTTGCCTCGCTGTGTGTACGCTGTCATGACTTTAGACACCGTACCTCTAGAAACGCCTAAAAGCTGGGATGTTTCGGTCACAGTTGCTCCAACAAGTCGGGCTCTTACAATTTGGCTTGTTTGAAAGTCTGTGAGGTCTGACATTTTACGCTTTTGACAAAAATCCACGACGTATACAACTTCACTAAAGCTACCTCATACTACCATGATATATAGTACTTTTTATATTAAAAAAACCTGGTAGCTAGGATAATATTTTTTAATGCTTACGAAGCACATTCTTAAATGTCACTTTTATATTCTAAAATTCACAAGTGTTTCTATTATTTTGATAACCACCTGTAGATAACTTAAATGTAAATTTCTGTTAATAAGCACGTTTTCAATTGAAACTTTTATATTTCCGCAATACGAATTTAAGTAATACGAATATGTCGAAGTACACACATAACTTTGCTTATAAATATAAACAAATTTTATTTAATTGGGACCAAGGACTAACAAAAATATTAGTTTAGAAGAAAAATATCTAATAAAAAATCGCAGTTCTCTTTATACATATTAATACAACTTTATACACATTAATATAATTCCGAAACCGATATACTATATATTAGGGTGGGCCGAAAAAAAGTTTGTTTTTTTGCTATCACATTCTAATATTGCGGAAAAGTTGGCTAATGCAGTAAAACTAATGCGTAAAAAATTTCATCCCGATTTATTGATATCTTTTGCCTTCCCAAGGGGTTCAAACCCTCCAAAAAGATCAAAATTCGGGCATTTTTTATAAAAAATAGAAATGTTTACAATTACGTTCTAATAGCGCACAAAAGTAAGCTAATACATTCAATATTTACGGTAAAAAAATTGTTTAGATCAGTACTTATCTTCTGCCTCCCCAACAAGGGCCAAACAGCAGCAAAAAATGAAAAAATTACATTTTTGCAAAACATTGACTCTTGCAATTACGATAAAAACTGTTGATCATTTTTTTCTGTATATAAATATATATATATATATATATATATATATATATATATATATATGTGTGTGTGTGTGTGCGTGCGTCGTGCGTGCGTGCGTGTGTGTGTGTGTGTGTGTGTGTGTGTGTGTGTGTGTGTGTGTGTGTGTGTGTGTGTGTGTGTGTGTGTGTGTGTGTGTGTGTGTGTGTGTGTGTGTGTGTGTGTGTGTGTGTGTGTGTGTGTGTGTGTGTGAAATTATTCGTGAGAAAATTGCTTCGACATTGGCTGGCGCCTCCGAGTATTTTTTTCACGTGTCTTTTACAGTTTCGCAGCCCATTGCATTAGAAGTAATTAAATTTTGAAAGCTAAGCTAAATTCATCTTATCCATCTTAGCCACTATCCATCTGTTCCCATCTATTTACTATAAGATGTCCCATCAAATGATACCATATAAGGCAATGAAATCTGTCTGAGTATTGCTGATCAAGGAATAATTAATTTGTTGATACGCCACTTGTAACTTGTTGCGCCATCTCTTATAGCACTCGAATCATGACTGCAGTCTAATAAAGACGTCTTTTTCATTGCTCTCTATCCTGCTTGTATTTTATGAGTAACTTGTAGTGAGACTTGTAAGAAAGTCGTCACAAGTCGACAGGATTTAATTCCTGTCGCGAAACCCGACGGCAAGATGCTAATTTGAAGTGTTTAAAGGAACTAAGCACGATGAAAGTGACCAACAATGGGGCAGTTTGTCTTTTTCTGCCGCGGATAAGGCGAAAGAAGAATTGTTTGTTGTTTCTCTTTTCGATTGATGGAAGAGTGGGTGCATACCCAAAACAGCTGACAAAGTTAAAATTTTGCCTCGCTGTCGAAAAAATGCTTCGTCTCCCTCGCTTCGGAAAGGTTACCGACGTGGACGGCAAAGGTCGCCGGCGGAAAGACCCGATCCACAGGCCCTCGGAGTTCAAGTCCCGCAGCGGAACAACCTCACCTTGGAGACGACCGAATAGGAGACCATAACAGTACCAGGGCCCATCACCCGTACCAAGGAGACCACCAGGTGTGCCTCTTCTACCTTGGAGACCAAGACCATGGGTTCCTCGTCTACCTAGCCAAACCCATGGAGTGCTACCACCACCACGAGATAGACCCACAGCGGCTTGTTACAATTGTGCTCTGCAGAACCACTTTGCACGAGAATGCATAAAGTGATTTTGTGTAGGGCCTCCACCAGTATGCACTGTTCCGGAAACGGATTTCTTGTCACCGAGATGTGTTTTCCAGATACTGGACAAGACTTACTGGGACTCATTGACACTGGTAGCAATGTGACAATCATAAGCGAATCTTTTGTCAGGTCTTTGAAATATTGAGAAATGGGAAGTGAACAGTTGCAGGTAATGCGGCAAACCAGTGGATTAGTAGATGTAATCAAAATCATAGAGGTAAGTGCCAAAATAGAATTTAAGAAAATAAAAATAAAGTTATAATGATGTTACAGAAAGTGAGAATTATGATGCGATAGAAACGAGAAATTTTGATAATAAGAATTATGTTAAACATTGTAATGAAAATATTAAGTGTATTGATAATGTTTATGTGTCAGAGGGAAGTGCTGGAGATGTTGAGCTTCTACAACAATTGCAGCAAGTGGGGATTACACCCCCTTTGACTGAAAATTTTGAAACTCATTTCGCTATGCAGGAAAATTTACCTGGATTTGCAGAAATTGACCAAAACATAGAACTGGCATCTCTGTTACTCTCCTTCCGGCACATATTTTCAAAAAACAAATTTGATATTGGACGAATTAGAATGGAACTTTGGCAGCATGAAGTCTGTGATGAATGTTAAACTTGTTTTTTTTTTTATATAATTTTTTTGTATGAAATTGGATATTGAAGGAGAGTTGTTTTACTCTTTCACATATAAAGGTTTCATATTTTTCTATTAACAGCTTAAACATACAATTATTATCACGACAAAAAAATACGTTGATAAATTAATTGGAATTAAGTAAAGACATATTCATCCGTATTCATGCACTAAGAAAAATAAATGAGATTTTGTTAAAAAAAATTTGTATTTTGTGTTTTTATCTCGCAAGTATCCTGAGATGGAGCAATAAATAAATGCCTGATCACGCAGGAGAATTGAAATGAAGAATATAAGGATGAGTAGATTTGTTCATTTGTACTTAATACTTGAAGGAAGTGAAATGTATATTAGAAATAAATAGACACAGAGAATAGTAAGGGTTATAATCTATGTAGAAATAATTGAAAGAAAGTTATGTTAATTGAAAGGAATTTGTGAAATTTTTTGTTTTTTTATGACGAAATATAGCTTAAAAGGTCTTTGAGAATTTGTTGATGCATGCTAAAGCCTGGCTTACAGTAGCGCTACTTACTTATGACTTGTATAGAATTAAATTGTAGTGATAATCGTGCTGTGATTTACGAGAAATTTTGTACTTTCATGTTGGGTTTTTGAACTTGTTCGCGACAGTAGCTAAATGAAGAGATTAGGGTAAGCCCCTGGGTCCCTGATTTTCAGAAGTCCGTACTGGTCACACAAGTTAACGTATAGTTGGAAATATTTTTATTATTTGTTTTTTATTATACGATTATTATAATACGCTGTTTATAGTATTATGTGGTATTAATGCTCATTGATAATTATATTATGATAATCACTTATTGTGTTTAATGTTATTTTAGTGGATCCTCTATTCTAATTGTTTATTGCGTTTATACTCTTTACCATGACTGAGATAAAGAGTCATTAATGTTAAAAGTGTTTTTATGTTAGATTGTATGTCAATAGATGGATAGCAAATGGGTAAATAGAAGTTTTGGTTTATAGGGTTGCTAGTTTATTCCAAATTTTAGGTTTTCATTAACAGCTTCTTCCTACATGTCCTACACCCTATGGACGCATAGGATGTAGTCTTCTTGGGAAGGGGGATGTAACATTAAAAAATTATTCGTGAGAAAATTGCTTCGACATAGACTGGCGCCACCGAGTATTTTTTCACGTGTCTTTTACAGTTTCGCAGCCCATTGCATTAGACGTAATTAATTTTTGCAAGCTTAGCTAAATTCATCTTCCCACGCCGCTATCCATCTGTTCCCATCTATTTACTATAAGATGTCCCATCAAATGATACCATATAAGGCAATGAAATCTGTTTGAGTATTGCTGATCAAGGAATAATTAATTTGTTGATACGCCACTTGTAACTTGTTGCGCCATCTCTTATAGCACTCGAATCATGACTGTAGTCTAATAAAGACGTCTTTTTCATTGCTCTCTATCCTGCTTGTATTTTATGAGTAACTTACTTGTAGTGAGACTTGATTATATATATATATATATATATATATATATATATATATATAAATGTGTGTGTAACTTCACAATATTCTCTTGTGAAATCACTTAACATAACAGACCTAGTTTTCCAAGGAACTTTTTTATGTACAAAAAATATCTTTCTATCTATTAAAAAAAAATTGTCCGTCTTTTTCAGGTTTATTCGCTTTGTGATTGGTAGATAGCGAGCCACGTGACAGTGAGTCTTGCGGTTCAACGGAGAAATAAATTTGGAGCACGCGCAGACAATAAACACAGTTATATTTTTTAATTAATTCATTCATAAAATTTGAGAGTAAGCGCTAAAAAGATTGCAATGTTTTCAGAAGAACCGGCAAGTTTGGTCGCCGTTTTCCATAGCAACAGTCGAATATTAAAAAAATAAAACGTACTATTACAACAAACAACACGGATCAGCTAAAACCTTTAAGATTATGATGAAATTTCCTCTGAATTTTAACAATATGTTGTGCAAAAATATTTCCTTTTTTATGTAGAAATGAGATGTTTTGTTCTTGACATTTTTAAAAACATTTTGTTTTTATTTACACTATATTTCCGTGTTTGAGCCGAGAATTTTTGGAATATTTTCTAAAGCTAAAGTACTGGGGTCGGCTTATATACAGATCCGCTTATTTCACAAAAAAAATGTAGGCAATTTTCTGTTACTCGGGCGCTTGCGATAAATATCGCAATGGGAAGGGAAAGGAACCTTCAATTAATGTCGTACTAGAAGTCCGGGATCAATCCATCATCGATCCATATGGGGATGGATTGTGAAGCAAGAAAAGTATAGTTCGCAAAGCGAACTAAATATGATTGCGTAGCAATCACCGGGGGTTGACGAGCGATAGCGAGCAGGGAGCGGAGCCCCCTTAGTGTAAAAAATAATAATAGTTATATTTTTATGGGTTTTTTTTATTTTCATTACTAGAGGAAGCTCCACCCCCTGCTCGCTATCGCTCGTCAATTTTAGGCCTCTTAGGATTCGCGAATATTTCAAAATCCTTTCTTATTGCACAACTACGGTATAAGAAGAAACACCCTGCAAAATTTCAGCTTCCCAGGATTTGTAGTTCTTGAGATACAGTGATGAGTCAGTCGGTCAGTCAGTGAGTGAGTGGTATTTGAATTATATATATATAGATTCATTAAAAAATATAACTGTGTTTGTCTTATGCGCGTAATCCAAATTAATTAGCCCGTTGAACCACAAGACTCGCTACCACGTGACTCGCTTTCTACCAATTAAATAACAAATAAAACTGGGAAAAAAAAAAAACGAAATTTTTTGTATAGTAGAAAGAAAAGATTATACGAGCCGGATGGTTTTCTCATATACATAGTAATAATAATAAATCTAAACCTAACCTCTTGTTGCATTGAAACTATTAAAAAATAAAAATGGTAGCGTTCGAAAACAAAATAGAGCTATTGTTCGTGTTTAGTTATATAGAACAGTGAGTGTCCCGAATTTTATTTAAAAAAAATTCGAATATGAAAATTTGTGTTCGTTTCCAGCCCAATTTTAAAAATAAAATTCAAATACAGTTTAAGAGAATTGAAAGGCAACTAATACCTTTTCTTCACGATGGTCCCGCTCTGAATAGACTGACACTAGCCACGGCCTGGCCAGCATGCGTTGCCCGTGACAGTTCTTTTCGTAGGGCCAGGTGTGACCACTGCTCGCTAACCCTCGGTGATTGCTACGAATACCCATTGGATAACATACATCTTTGCGTTGCCTGTGTTGACACAAAGGGATCTGGAATTCAAATCTCTAGTGTAATAAAGCCTATATATAGCGCAAGCTAACTGTAAATTAGCCGGGCCCACGAGAAGTGATTGTGAATGGGAAAGGGAGTTTGTGAAGCTTTTAATTACTTCGTATTGTGATTATCCTGAGTTGTGGAAAGTTAATATGTAAACAAAATCAAGAGAAGTAATGCTTTGCAAAAAATTGTTAATGTGTTAAAACAAAATAAATCAGATTATACCGAGGAAAAATTTAAAAAAAAAAAATAAAACAGAAAATTAATATTTTGCGTATTATTCAGTATCTTGCAGAAAATTTAGTAAATGTTATAGTGAGTAGAGCGGCTTCTCAGTTTATATCACTCTTTGAACCAGCTTCTTTTCCTATTTTCTTTCTTTCGATTGCAGACAACCAAAATCAAGGCAAGAAAGCCCAAATCTGAATTTGAAATCATTTTGAAACTCAAAACATGAAACACGTCACGCTCCTTCGAAAAACATTGACCGAATGAGATTGACAGGTTGATTGAAGCTACATTGAAGCCCCTATCAATTGAAACCGTCAATCACATTGACAATAAAATTGATCGTCTAGGGAGTCCTTAACAGCACACATGTAAACCTAAGGCATAGTGTAAATTTTAACTTTTTCCCTGTCAAAAACACGTTGTCCATATTGATTACGTTGTTAATTAAATTTAACTCTGCAATTAGAAAAACGGACTATGACCTTTTTTATGGAGAAAAATAAAATTCCTTTCACAGCAGTATTTAGTTTTCATTTTTAATTATCTACTTAGAATCACACAAATTGAATCTTTTAAGTATTTCATCCTGTGTTTAAGACATTTTCCACAAAATTTAATATGTATCGTTCGAAGCCAATCTGTTCTTCTAGCTTAAGCAAATATGTTTTAAGAGTTAATTAAGAACCAGAAAATATTTCCAGTTTTTGTCAACATCAGCGTAATCTAGATAATTACGTTTCGAATTAAACTGAATATTGGAATATTATTTTCCTTTTTCCTCATAAAAGGATTAATTTTAGTTTAATAGGCATACAGTTATATTATTTATGCAACTCTCCTATGTTTATTTATAAGCTCGTGGCATAATATAATAAAAATTAATTAATACTATGACACTTAAGCTTTGTGGATTTATTTAATTCAAATAAAATTAGCGTTAGTTTTTTTGAGTGATGCTAAACAGTTGGCTTTAATTGGAGTGAGGATAATTATTTAGACACCAAATTATACAGAAGCACTTAATATCCTACAGTTTATAATCTGTGATTTTAATCCCTTATCCTGTGGTTTTTAGTAAGAATTAAACATTTGGCACACAAAGTAATTTTACAAAATACCGTTTTATTCTTTAAAGACAGATCATTGTCCTTAATACTCGTTAAATGTTATGTATTCAGTAAGTAATTTAGCGAATACATTGAATAAAAATAATTTGTAAAATTTACCTACGTTGCTTTATTATTGTCATACGATGATTTTGAAATATATTTATTTTAGTTAAGCTTAAGTTACTTTATTTTGATTGCAAAATAAATTCAAAATGTTAAGTGCGTTGAGTAGGACCGAATATGGTGTATAAAATCTTTCACCTTCGTTTCTTTATTGTTGTCATACGATTATCTTGAAATATTTATTTTACTTAATTGTTTATTAAGTTATTATAACTTCAGATTAAATACAAAATGTTTCATTCAAAATATTCATCCCTCCATATACCTAATTCTCACCATTTTTAAATTCTATAATACCATTTTTAAAGTTTGCCACAAAATAATGTTTAAACATTTATGCTCTCCAAGTTCATGAAATTATAAAGCAAACTTGTAACTTTCAAAGAAGGTTTCTTATGTTTGGAATCTAAAATTTTAAATGTATAGCTTGTTTCCTAAAAATGGCAGTAGTGATACTTTGTAGCTAGTCTTAGGAGATTCTTTCTTTAATGCTGTGTTTATAAAATACACATTTTCTTTCTCTTCCATTTTTCTGTGCTGATCCTGTCTGTATAAAGAATCTATGGCCTTCTAAAACTTATTTACTATACTTCAAAAGCGTTTCGTGGAAATTAAATGATCCTAGAAGGTAAAGAAGTTCATTTCCCCTTTTCTTTAAACCATATTCTGACTGCGCTCCACCCGAAAAATATCCTGAAATATGAGGAAAGAGATTTTACGACATAAAATTCTAAATGGGGCGAACATTTTCTATACTTGAAATCTAAACAAAGAAGAAGCTTAGTATTTTCTGAAAAACTAAATTTAAAAATAGTGCATGAATATAAAAATGTTTTCGTGCAGTATATCGTAGAGTAATCCGTTGGATAAATATTGCGATTCGAAAGCAACTGGCAAAAAGTTTTCTATTCTTATTCATTTAGGCTCAGTTGAAAAATATTGCCATACGTAGGCATAAATAATCTTGTAAAATGTAAGCCATATCAGTTAACGTCATGAGTTGTCCATATTAGCTAGAATATTTGAAGAGTAAATGTGACTCAGAGAAACAGAAATGTAGTTGTTTTAGGGTTGGTTTAGTCGGGCTATGTCGGTTTTTAAAGACCTATTTATTCTAAAGTTGGTTCCCCATGTAAACAAATTATATATGTTTACATTTATTTGAAAATTAGTCAATGAATTGCGTTTCGTTATGATTTTTACAGTATAAAAGACTGACTCTAAAGCTTGTCAAATAGAGTTGATGAGTATGTATTTGTTTAAGATGCGGAGGGGCGGCGGATAAATCTATTACGTTGTTTATTATAGAACTTATTCGCCCTTATAACCTACACAGTGTTTGTATTTTCATAATATAGTTTCTTATGAATCAAATCTCTTGTTTGATCGCCTACTTAATATAATCTCGCCACTGTTTGGGGAGACAACTTGTAGTAAATAGAAACTTACTAAAAGCAGTTATCAATAATAAGTGTTAAGATTTAAGCAAAGTAATTTTTTGTAAACAAATACACTTCTTGATTTGTTTCACTCATTTGAGCTCAAGATAACAAAATTTAAATTGAAAAAATATTCCATTTTGACTGTTTTCAATAGCTTTCTTTATACAAAGTTTTTTCTATCTCATATCCTATAATTATGGCACTTGCATTGGGCAATGCTACATTGGAGATGAACTTAAAGCACCAGCATAAATAAAGTTGAATATTTTTTAAATGTTATGAAAATGTAATAAAATTTAAGTGTTAGTTCTACATTCTGGACACTTGAATTTAGGCAGATAATTGTTTACTTCTGAAAGGAAAAGTAATAGATTTACATATAAGTCTTGAAATCTTTATGGAACCAATATAAGGTCCATTTGTTGTAACGACAATTTTTTTAAATGTATTTTGATTTATAATGTCACCCGATTTCATGAACATAACTATGGCTTACAAGAAAGGTACCTGAAGTGTCACTCGCCAATCATTATAAAATTTTGTATGTAGATATTTTATAGTATAAGATAACAAATACTTGAAACAAACTTTGTTTAGATTGCTGTTGTTGTGGAAATATTTGAGGTATATAAATTTTTACCAAACTAATAATTTTGTATTTTAGTGCAATATGCACAAGAGTTAGATTGATGAAGTGGATTACGAAAAACTTGAATACAATAAACAAAAAAATTATTAAAATTTTATTTGAAGAGATTGAAGAGATGTACCATTGTAAAAACTTTATTGGTAGCATTATAAACAATTGTTTTTGAATTAAATGTTGCACGTTGCTTCAGGAGCAACTTAAGGAGCAAAGTAAGGACAAAAAAATGAAAGATATGCATATTTTTATTTAAAAAGAGTTATAGAATTCGTCATTGGTACAAATAATTTATTTTTGCATATACAGTCCCAAATTCGGACTATTTGTTAATCAGCGTTTATTTTTCTCTCGCTTTTTTCTTTCTTTCCTACTTTTTTAAGAACAGTTTTTAAAGAACAAGACATTCAACCTAGATCAAATTGATGAAAAAACGCAAAATAATGAAAATGTACAGAATAAATACCACACAGAAAATTGGAAAACTTGTTGCAATGTATTAAAAAAATATTTTTTTCCTTTTTTAAAACTCATTCTTATTTATATATCTGCCATTTTAGTATTGCAAACGTGTTCCTGACTTAAATTGACCCGCGGGTAGGGAGTGGGTTAGATTAGGGATTGTTTTGGAAAAATAGTGCCAAATAATCCAAAAGTCGGAAATACGGATTGGCCGAGGTCGGAGGATTCCGGTTTTTAGACTTTGTTCTATATACATACACAGTCCAGTCACATTAATGTGACCACCACCTGCTTTCGACGTCAACGTGAAATAAACAATCACAAAAGGCAGGTGGCAGCACATTGCAGTGGAGTGTATATAAAGGATGTCCTAGGGCATCGGAAAGCATTTCAATCGTTGGCGTAATGCAGAAACCTAGCGATTTATCCGACGTACAAAAGGGCGTGATTACTGGCTTTCGGGCCAAGGGTGGAAGCATTTCGGAAACGGCTAATTTTGTGAACTGTTTGCGTGCCGCCGTGGTAATGGTACACCGTGCATGGCAAAATGGCACTATCCAAAATCAGCGGCGTGGCACATGTGGTGCACCACGGGCTATAGATGACAGATGCGAACAAAGGCTACGGAGATGCGTTCGTGAGTTACTGGGGGTTGATGTAATGACGTGGTGTGTGTTGTATGTTGAATTCCTTCGAAGGTCTTCATGTTGAATTGGCTGGAGAACGCAAAAACGTATACTGTAGTGGACTTGCCGAGCCTGATTACAAGACTGTATTCCCAGGAGGTCGATTGGTTTTAGACCGACCACTACAAGATCGTTGTCTGTGGAAATTATTCTGTACACTTTAGTAATCAGCAAAAGCTAAGAGGAAAGATCTCTGAACTGTGGCAAGGTGTTTACAGACCTGGCATTTTGGATTTCTGCCTAGCGTAACCTATAATTCTTTCTGTCTCTGTTTTATACCAGAGCGTTAATATTTCCACCTTGGTGTCCCGAGGGTTTGAAGCAAATCTCGTAATTGGCATTTGCTCTTTAAATCATTTCCGCCCTCACGTATTGGCCTTGATGAATACGTAACTGTTTGTGAATTAAAAATTCGAGGTGTTTAATGGTGTAGACGCCAAAAGTACCAGGGACCATATAGTACCTATCATTCCATATCCGTGCCATAGTGTCTCGTGAAATGTGAAAAATTTTAATATGGTAATGTCAATTTGTTAAGTAGGTACTAACCACTAACTTAGCACTTCCCACTACTTCCACTAACCTTAGCACTACAAGGGGTAGATGCCTATTTCTGAAAGGGCTATCAATGGATAAGCCGCGTTACTTCTAATTAGGACAATCACCATCATTCATGCTGTACCGGATGAAAGAAAGTGATGACGGTAAGAAATTGATAATGGAAAAGAAGAAGATATTTGGATTTCACCACTACAACATTTATTCTATAACATTCTACAGCTCAGCAGATATTTACAGCAAAGTTACAGATATTTTGGGACAAGACGGGTTCGGCAGAGTAGCGAGCGTGTCCTCTCGCTCTCAGTTCTCAAGTCTCTCTGGTCTTCAGTGTTTCAGGTCGACTTTTAGCTGAAAACCACCTGTCGATGGAATCTTAAGTGTTCTCAAGGGGCTTGAAATTTATGAGATCGTAATGTCAGTGTAACGTCAGATGAATAGGGTTTATTTCAAGTACCCAGAACTTTAAACCGATATAATGTCAAATGGTGTGCTTTAATAGTAGGAGAAGGTGTCGTACCTTAGGACAGTTTAAAACAAATATTTTTCCTAAGGCTATAATGTAGCTGCAGTTTGTTTCTCCATAAAGTATTTGTATTCATTACTTTTGGAAGAATTTGACATTTTTTATTTGTTTGTACCTCGAACACTAGCTGTTTAATAAATTGTTTGTTAATCTATGCAAATGTCCCAACGTTCAACATGGTGTTGTACCTTGTGATACATGTTGTTGTACCTTGGGATACTGTTGTACCTTGGGATACTAATGTAGCTTGGGATACTGTTGTACCTTGGGATACATGTTGTTGCACCTTGGGATATATGTTGTACCTTGGGATACATGTTGTACCTTGGGATACATGTTGTACCTTGGAATACATGTTACTTTTAGATTGTTTGAAGTAGACTACAAAATATACCAATTCCACACATACTAAATTCCGAATTTATTAAAAATTACGCACAGTTTCAACATTTAAAAACACTTGGCAGTATTTTCAGGGAATCAGTTAAAAAACACCTGCACTCAAAACCAATGGGACGGCTGTCGAAGATTATCTGCGATGCCCAGGCACATGAAAGGGGCTTAAAATAATTTTTAGAAAACATAAGACTCCAACGAAGAAAGCGTTATAGATACAAAGCAAGGAATAAAAATATATATATTAGCTTGCTACGAAGAAATTCCGCGTAAAAAAAAGAAAGCATTGTGTCGTCAGACGAATTTGTTAAATTTTATGAAGCTATCGACATCAAAATAAACTTTTTACGTTGCAAATTAATTTTTTTAATGTTTTGTTTTTTTAAGATGTATACAAAGACCTGCAATTTTATTAAATATTTTTCTTCTAAACTAGTGTTTTTGTTAGTCCTTGGTCTCAATTAAATACAATTTATTTGCCCCGACCTACGCGATTTTCCGTCGGTCCCACCTATGGCGTAAAGGGTATTAGCGTATTTATAAACCGAGATTGTTGTATCAAAGGACAAAATAAATTGTTGTATCTTGGGATGTCCCAAGTACCAACTGGTACCAAGGTACAACTGATTGCTTTTACAAATAAAACAGTCTAGAAAGTAGTATCATGTTATATTTACATTGAAATCGTATCATCATTGAGTAGAACAGATTTTTAACTAACTTTACCAACCCCAAAATATTTCATTATAATCAGTAGTGAAAATACAAGAATCAAAATTGAAAAATCTAAAATATTTACTTTCTAGAGGACGTATTTCAATTAGTTGTTTAGCAAACTCAACAAACACTTGTGGAGTGCCAATCTTTGTGAGAAGGTTCTCTGGTGGCAAATGGTAAACTACAATGTGTTACTTTGCTACTTATTCAAGAGGAGACAGGTCCATATAAATTGTTTCCAGGTAAACTGTGCCAAGGGGGCTAGTTAAAACGACTAGGGTTAGTTATGGACAGTTGATCACTTAAAAGGAGTTTTATGACCTCCAATTAAGTAATTATTGAATGTGCCTGCTTTGTGTTGCCTTGATCAGAGAACGCGCGTTGAGAGTGTTACAATGCGCTTGCAAACCAAGATTCGAACTCAAACCTACTGCATGAATGAAAAATACTATAATACTATTCCAGTTTGGCGGATTAGTATATATAGGTTCAAAAGTTACATATATTTCATTGTGTAATAAGGACGTACAAGTATTACATACATGCACAGCCCACGTGAAAGTTAAAAGTGGTGTATACTTTAGATACATTTTTTGATTTCGTGAGGGACTTGTTAATAAACTAGTAACTAGGGTCCGTCGACCGACTTCGTGCTGGGACCTTAAGGGCAAGTGCAGAGGTTTTGTATCAAAAACACAGAGATTTCATCATGTCTTTTCCCAAAGTACAGGGTGTCCTAAAAGTTCCCGTACTGACGATTCGTGAATTTATTATACAAAAACAACAAACTTTAAACAATGCCAATGGTATAAAGCACTTTTAACCTAACGTAGGAATAATTTTGGACTTACATTTACAATAAATGTTCAAAATTTCCGCCCTTTTCTTGAAGGCAAAACTGAAGTCGTTTGCGCATATTTTTAGAAACGCGTTTCAAGATGCTGGCAGTGACTTCGCGTATCCTTTGAGTAAAGGCAATTTTCAGATCACCTATTATTTGCTGAGTACATTCATAAACTTTGTTCTTTAAATATCCCCACAGAAAAAAGTCAGGGATGCACAGATCAGGGAACGAGGTGGCCAAAAGTTTCTTGAGACGAGTCGATCGCCAAAAAAATCTTGAAGCATGCCCATGGTTTCATAAATTGTATGGCAGGTTTCAACGTCTTTTTGGAACCAAGAGTCTCGTTCAATCACTTATAATAATGCAACAAATTGTTGAATAAGTTGATATAGCATATCTTTACTCGGTATTGCATCGTTGTTGTTGTTGTTTCTAATGCCTATACTGGCAGACCAGAGGAGTGCCAGGCCAGTCGAAGACGGCAAGAGGGTGCGCCTTCCATGTTATTGAGCCCCATTGGGAGGAAGTCCGACTTTGCTCGGCATACATGACACATCCGTTTTACAGGAAGGTCCCTTTCATTCATCCATTCACTCACACATATCGTAATTTAGATACCAATCAGAGGCCGATAACCATCTGATCAGATACCCCCAGAGGTATTGATTTGGTATGGGAACATGGGGGACTTTGTGACCACGACCTATTTAACGTGCCCCAGTCACCATTAGTGAACACGATTGTCTTTAGCCAGGTCGAAGCGCCGATCTCACAATCATCGGAATTGCAGGCTCCGCCGAGGACAGAACCCACAACCCTTCTGATGCGAGCCCGACGCTCTACTGACTGAGCTACCGCGGCTCGTATTGCATCGTTTGGATATTTATGTCGTCATATTTCTTTACATCTGTCATATGATATATATATATATATATATACAGGGTGGTCCCGAATTCATGGTACAAACTTTAATGGTAGGTACAGGACATTGTAACAATGATTTATTGTATAGGAATGTATAGTCGCAAGTGACGCGGTGAGGCGAAAACAGGGGAAATAACGGCCGAAAGGAAAAACAAAGATTTTATTGAAAGCGTTGTTGACAAGTGTCATGTTTACAGTAATTGTTCAAAATTGCGTCCACCAGTATCGATACATGCTTGACAGCGTCGGTGGAGCGATTGGCGTACACGTTCAAAGATGCCTATTATTTCACGCACACCTGCAGCAGCTACTGATAAGCGAGCGACGAGATCCTCATCTGAGTCAACTGGAGTCTCATAAACAAGATGCTTTAGATGTCCCCATAAAAAGTAATCGAGGCTCGATAAATCGGGAGATCGGGGTGGCCAAGGGACTGGTCCACCACGCCCAATCCATCGAGTACCAAACGTGGCATTCAGGTAATTCCGTACATCAATGCTGAAGTGTGCTGGCGCCCCATCGTGCTGAAACCACATGCGGTTACGAATGGCGATCGGAACATCATGCAGCAGTTGTGGTAACACTTCTTTCAGAAAAATAAGATAGCTTCCGCCAGTGAGCCGCGTGGGTAGTAAGTATGGGCCAATCAAAAAGTCGTTCACAATACCAGCCCACACATTAATACTGAAACGTTGTTGAAACGCATGTCGACGCTTTGCATGTGGATTATCGGTTGCCCACACATGGGAATTGTGCGCATTAAAGACACCCTCGCGTGAAAATGTCGCTTCATCTGTAAATAGCACATAATCTACGAAATCCGGCTGCAACGCACATTGCTGCATCACCCACAGGCAGAAGTTCACGCGGCGAGGATAATCTGCCGGATTCAATGCTTGTACTTTCTGAAAATGGAAGGGGTGTAAGCGATTTTCGTTTAACACTCTGCATACAGTCTGATGACTCACACCTACGTCACGCGCAACAGTTCTTGTGCTTGACTCGGGTCTATCAGCCACAATGTTCAAGATGCTTTCTTCCAGCCTTGGAGTGCGTACAGCTCTTACTCGACCAGCGCCATGTCTGTTGACGTCGAACGCACCTGTTTCACAAAGTTGACGATGTAACCGTTGAAAAATTCTATGATCCGGCATTCGTCGATCAGGATACTCCGCGCGATACATTCGTAACGCAGCTCTGCCGTTACCATTTGCACGGCCGTACATGTAATGCATGTCTGCTTTTTCTGCATACGTAAAGTCACCCATCGTCTACGGCAGCACAATTGTGAATGGCGGTTTTCCCTACTGCGATGCATCATGTTCAACAGCGGCTAGACATTTACTGCCCTCTACCAACAATGATACCAACCGATCACTCCATTTCTCTTTCCTTTTATTTCCCCTGTTTACGCCTCACCGCGTCACTTGCGACTATACATTCCTATACAATAAATCATTGTTACAATGTCCTGTACCTACCATTAAAGTTTGTACCATGAATTCGGGACCACCCTGTATAATTCTCTTACGTGGCACGCAAACAAGACGTTATTTGTTATCGTCTTTTGGCAGCACTGTACGATTGTTTGTTTACCACGAAACCTCGTGATTCAGTTGAATTTATAGCGTTATCGGATAAAATTGAAAAGAAAAAAAATTAATATTATTCATGCTGGGTATTCGATTTCGAAAGCAGAGCTAACATTTCGAATCAAAATTTTCTCAAAGTTTTCATTTGAATTCCAAATTATTCGAGTTCTGATTCCAGAGGTACTGTATAATTTTTCTGTAGGACAACAAATTTATGTTTGAAAAATATTTTTTGGAATATCAAATTTTGTAAACAATGTCTTCATTGATGCGAGCGAAGCGAGCAAGGTTCGCGCAGCGAACCGATGAGGATTGGAAAGTAATCCTCCGGGGGTTGACGAGCGTTAGCGAGCAGGGGGCGTGCCCCCTAGTATATATATAATTCTCTTACGTGGCACGCAAACAAGACGTTATTTGTAATCGCGTTTTGGCAACACTGTACAGTTGTTTGTTTATCGCGAGGTCTCGCGCATCGATTCAATTTATAGCGTAATCGGATGAAATTTTATTGGAAAAAAAAAGGAAATTTTAATGAGCTGTTGCAGTTAGTTTATAATAGAAATCAAAGAAAGCGGATGATCTTTTCATGGCCATTTAAAAAACGGCCCTTTTCAGGGCCAACAATTATAGTTCAACAAGACGCTTGCACTACAACTTTCGGCAGCAAACTCAATGAAAAAGTGTGAGTCGTTTGAGTGTTGGGAAAATGTACACACAAACAAAATGCTGGGTATTCAATTTCCAAACCAACGCTCACATTTCGAGTCAAAATGTGCTCAAAGTTTTCATCTGAATTCTGATTTTAGAGATACTGTATATATTTTTTCTGTAATACAACAAATTTAGATTTAAAAAGCCTTTTTTTGGTAACATATTTTGTAAACAATCCCTTCTGCTAGGACACATGTCTTCATTGAGGCGAGCGAAGCGAGCATAGGTTCGCTCAGCGAACCAATGAGGATTGCAAAGCAATCCTCCGGGGGTTGGCGAGCGTTAGCGAGCAGGGGGCAGGCCCCCTAGTTCAAAATAAGCCTCAAGCAGGGCAATTCTCTCTCTGAATGCGTTATAAATTCATCTTGGAATGAAGAACAAAATGACGTGGAACTTTATTATCGCACAACTTGAGTTTTAAGAAAATCAAACTATAAAAATTAAAAGAGTGGATAAAACTATAAGCAAACGATAAAATTCAATAGCAAAAAAAACATGGGCAATAATTTTTTTTTAAGTTGGGATACGGGAACTTTTAGGTCAACCTGTATAAATGTTTGCCTTTGGGCGCAGCTGGTTTGTTGCACCTTGCGCCACAAATCCCAAAATCCAATCCAATATTTGCGTTTAACCAAAGCAGTGAATGCTAGTCTTATTTTCCTGGTCGAAATGGATGCGTGCGTGAACAAGGGGACTACTATTAATGGCTGCCTCAATTCCAAAGTAGGTCGTGATTAATAAGTCTTCGCGAGACAGACTTTTATTGGGGTTCGTAAAAGTCAGCTTTGAATGGTACTCACCATTTTTCAGACCATCTATGGGCCCTCAATCGTACTTTGGTAGCAAAAGGGATTAAGTTCATTGCTGGAAGCAAAATAATTTATTTTTCCAGTCGAGTTGTAACGAAATCGATCAATTTTCTCAACCTCAGCACTGGTTTTTTTTCATGGTCAAAGATGGTCTGAGTTGTTATTTTTGAAACAAAAATATGTCAATAACCAAGACGTCTTCTAAATTCTTTCTTCCAAGACGTTTTTGAAAGTAACGAAACTCTATGAATTAATTTTTGCGCTTTTCTTACAACTCGTGGCCTTAAATGTCCTCGCTTTGGCGTGGAATGGAAGTTTGGAGAGTGGGGTGGCCAGATCAGGCGCATTGACCACATTTTCCGACCATGGTTCATAATTGCGAGTTGTCCTCGATCGTTCCCTTCGGGATTGGTCCCGAATCGCCCCCCTTCCGTCGTGTTCCTTCAGTGTGATGTTAATTCAACTCACCTCCCCCTGCAACTTTCCTTCCATATTAACATTTTTAATCACTTTTCAGACTCATTTTAATAGAAACAAGAAAGAAGTTGAATTAATATTTTAATTATGCTCGATGTGTAAGAAATAATCATCTTTCGAAATGATATATCGTTCGCCATTAAGAATATAATCTAGAAGTGTAAATATCTGATTAATTGAACCCATTTCAAAGATATAAATTCCCATTTCAAAGATAATAATTCAACAATCTACTCAGCTAAGTATGATTCTTCTCTTTTAACAACCGAAATTTTTCCCACTATTACATCATTTCTAAAATGAAACTCTCTCTTAAGTTTTAAAACCTAAATATTTAAAAACTTTCCTTTCCAAACGCTCCTACTTAATAAGACTACATTAACTTGAAACAATACTAGAGGACAAGATTTCACCTAATTGAGATCATCTCTAAATTTGGAATTACTTTGCATTTAATAATGACACAAGGATTAATTCTATAATATCTCTTTTTAAGATGCTTTTAAGGTAAAATTAGATTAAAATATATAAAGTATTCAAATACTTCTTATTCGTTTCGTAGGTATTTAAAAGGTTTCATAGGCATTTATTCATAGGTATTCGTTATTCATAAGTATTTATTCGAAAGGATTGTTTTAACCTATTGAAAGGTTATTTCAATTCATTTTTGAAATAATATGAGCGTGACGCGGAAGCCCAGTTAGGCAGGTAGGTAGGTATTTCAATTAACGTCTTACTAGAGCAACACAATGGGCTATTGACGACGTACCGGGATCAATCCCAACGTGAAAGATCCAAGAAGCCCAGTTGGCAGAGTCGCAAAAGAGAAACGAAGGATTGCTAATTCAAAATTTGATCCAACAAAGAGCATCATGTACGTAGAGGCTGGTGCACGTCAAATCTATCGTGGCCACAAATGCGTTGACGCGGTGTGGAAAAATGGAGATTTGGGTGCCAGCTCAGGTGTCGGATCTCGTCATCTGACAGGAGTTCAAAATTACGAGGTGTTGTTCTCGGATCTTTTAATTCAGGATTGATCCTGGACAATCGCCAATAGCCCGTTGTGTTGCTCCAGTGTCGTGAGTCATCTACCTACGTGAAATAACATTCCGTTTTTGTATATAGTGCTTAGTGATCGGAACCGCATTTCACAGAGTTTGGTTTCAGCAGCTAAATACTTTAGTTTCCGTACGTTTATTGCATATTTAGAACTATGAGTAAAATTTTTATGTTGCAGAACAAATCGGAACTCAAATTATCTTCATTTGAGTTTTTTGTAAACATGCAAGGTATTCGAAAAAGATAGAACATTTTACTTCCTGAAATGTACATATATCGTATATATCTGATTTTTTCATAGAAAGATAAATATTTTAATTCACATAAGTATGAAAGAAATATTTTCTAGTCTTTTACTTTAAAATCGGTAGCTCAAAGCCTCAGAAATTCCTTTGCATCTCCGCGTATGCAAAGTATAGATCTTTTTTACCACTTCTGCTCATATTACTACTTGAAACGATATCTTATTTTAAGACGCTACTATATATATTGCCAGTCCAGCCTCTACTGCAGTGGTTAAAGGAACTAAAATACATTGTTCGCGACAAATGTTACCATGGTTTCAGGTTATAGAAGGAAGCTAAAGGATGACATAGAGACACTGTTCCATACTAATAGACAGTGATTGAAACATTTTCTCACAGGAACCATTTGAAAAATTTCACATCCCAAAATTATTCTAAATAATTCGTTTGTCACCCTGTATACAGAAAAGACCCTTTAAAATTGGTCTTTATTAAAAAATTCCATATTAATTTACTCCAGGGAATATAAATACTAAAATTCGAAAAGCTGTGATCAACAAGACTGATGCTTCTACACAAAATCAAATTTGATATTTTCAATAGAAATAACCCGAAAATTTATGCAAGAATACAATCTATGTCAATAACTTTTATTTATACAACAGCAACGAAAGTTTTAAATTAAGCAACATCAAATTTTTTTCAAAAGAATTCCATCTCTGAATAACTAATTTTAAAAAATCTTCATTTTACCCACTAAGGGTTAGTTCTACGCACGTATAAATCTATTCTATGACCTGAATAACTTCTAACAAGTTTCGGCATTGTGACCAATACAATCTTTACCAGGTTACTTTTAACCAATTGATGTGAATCTTTAAGTTAGCATGTATGCTGGGGCAAGAAAGCAATACGGTACTTCTCGGAAATCTCATAACACTCATAGGATTGAATATGTTCTATGGAACGAATTTGGGCTGCCTGATCCGGTCCTAAATTCAAATTTATTTTTGCTATCATCATTCCGCCGTCTCTATAATAAAAGGAATGTGTGTGTGTGTGTGTCTGTGTGTGTATGTGTCTGTGTGTGTGAACTGTCCTGAGGAACCTATGGCAATTCAAATTTATTTTTGCTATCATCATTCCGCCGTCTCTATAATAAAAGGAATGTGTGTGTGTGTCTGTGTGTGTATGTGTCTGTGTGTGTGAACTGTCCTGAGGAACCTATGGCAATTCAAATTTATTTTTGCTATCATCATTCCGCCGTCTCTATAATAAAAGGAATGTGTGTGTGTCTGTGTGTGTATGTGTCTGTGTGTGTATGTGTCTGTGTGTGTGAACTGTCCTGAGGAACCTATGGCAATTCAAATTTATTTTTGCTATCATCATTCCGCCGTCTCTATAATAAAAGGAATGTGTGTGTGTCTGTGTGTGTATGTGTCTGTGTGTGTGAACTGTCCTGAGGAACCTATGGCACTTACAATAATGAGATTCGGTACACAGATAGTACGAATGTTTTGCAATTTTTTTCTATCGTGCACGAATTTTTAAAAATTTAATCTAGAACATTTTAAAATTAATTTATTGGAATTTAATTATTATTGCTTTCCCTAGAATGGTAACAGTAAAAAGATATTCTAAATTTATTTTTTCGTTTGATTTTCCGAGGAGCGATTTCAGCGGACGAAGAAAACAAATAAAGTTTTAACTGGAGCTATGTATTTTTTTTCTATCTCCTTGATCCTTAAAGATAGAGTAAAAATTTCAATAGATTTGAAATCTGCGCAAATTTTTACAATATATCGATGCTTAAAAATATTATTTCCTTTAAATAAATAAATTTTTTTTGTAACTTTTATATTTTTTCTCATACGAATTTGACTTTCGCTATCGAGAAATCGCAGATTCCATTTCCTGCGATTTTGAAATCTGTTTTTTTATATTTGCAATGCGAATATGGGCGCATTAGACAATGACGTCACGACTTTTACGTTCTTCAGTGCTTTTTTTCTATCTCAGCGATCGTTAAAGATAGAATAAGAATTTCAACGGATTTGAAAAATCCGTGGAAAAGTCTACATTAGATCGATAAACCTCATACATTTGATTTTCTATTCAAAAAAAATATCTTTTCAAAAGAAAATCTTTGATATTTTCGCAAGAGATGGTTACGTCACGTCTGTTGGATCTTTTCGCAATTAAATGGAAATGCGTAGAAATCATCGGGGTTGGCGAGCGTTAGTAAGCAGTAGCGATTGGATCTGCGTTGCCCGTGGTGTTGGTTGGCGATGCAAACCAAATGGAAATTCGTTGCAATCGCCGGGAGTTAGTGTCTCACCTGACCCTACTAAAAGAACTGTCACGGACAACACCGTGCTGGCCACGCATATTTAATAATAATAATAATAATTACTATATGGATCTTATCTATGCATGGTGCACTGTTTCCCCAAATGGAAGATCTTACGAAGTGTACGGTTGATCAGGGGGTTATCGGCCTCTGGTTGGGATCTAAATTACGATATGTGTGAGTCAATGGATGTGTGAAAGGGACCTTCCTGTAAAACTGATGTGTCATGTATGAAGAAGTCCAACCCTCCGGGGAAATGACACCCCCAATTGGGCCATATATGGCCCGCACGACAACAACAACAACATGGATCTTATCCCTATAGGGATTTACGATCGAAATACTAAAGATTGTGAAAAACTTCCTTGATCAAACTCACCTTCTGATAGTAGTCAGAATGCCACCGATATTTGGACTGAAACCGAGCAAATATTTGCAACGAAGTATTTGTACAAATACTTAGACAAACAAGAGGAATGTCTAAGTATTAGTGAATTCAAATACAAAGTATAAAATGAGACATGGATAAGAATACAGAAAAAACAACGTAAAGCAAGTGACATTACAATTCTATCTATATATTGCACACTTTCAGTGGTGTTTGAGATTTAGTTAACCCTCCTAGTGATTGTCTCGACGTGGTAACTCGTCATTAGCAAAACTGACCAGATATTGATGGGCGAGGTATCCAATCATTGAAAGAAGTCTCGATCTTTATCTCTTCATGATAAAAAAAATATCTTGATGATGAGATCTCTCGTCAGAAAAATTGGTCAAATCTTGATGGACGAAATATCTCGTCGAAACCCCGCGGAGGGTTAATATTACATTGCTACATTAAATGCCCTAAAGGAAATGCTCAAAGCGCCAATGAGTACTTCTATGTAGTTACGAAAATATTTCTATGTTCCAAAGTGACAATATGAATAGCAGAGTTTGTCGCTATCTTCAAATTATTGACAATCCTGGTAACAACCTTGAGGGAAATTTACAAAAACTTCATAGACTTTTTTCCTCGGTAACATTTACACAAACGTGCTAGTAATTGTGCTATAAAATGAGACATGGACAGAAAACCAGAACAAACATCGTAAAACCAGTGACTTTATATAAGTGACTGTTCATATCTATTACTTTCAGTGACGTTTAAGATTTAGTTAATTCTGTATGGCTATAAAGTGTCAGCAAGTAGCCTCACATCGGAAATGAGTTGTTTTTGTTCTGGGAGATGTCTCGACAAGGTATCTCCTCACATTAGCAAAACTGGTCCGAAATGGACGAGATATCTCGTCATTGGTAGTCGTCGTATCTCGTCGAGGGTTAATCCGGTATAAAAATATTTCTGTGCAACGCCAACGAGACAATACAAATAAAAGAGTTTGTCACTATCTTCATATGGGGGGGGGTCAGCTATTTTTCGATGAGGTTCATGACAACTTAAGAATTGCGACGACTCTTTTCCTTAAAAACGCATATAAACTAATGATTTCCTTAGAAACATTTATAAACTAATTACTTCCTTAGACATTTTTAAACTTTAAGAAATATGAACCTAGTGAGAGATGATTCCCGTGAATAATATACGTCAGGGATTCTTTTATTTTCATATCGTTTACGACACGAATTCGTTAGAAAACTTGTTTTGACTAGAACCTATTTTCGTTTGGTATCACAATTTTTCTCCTTGTGCTAGCGGTTAAGGTATAATTACATTAATTTAATTTTAAATGCTAAGTGTTTAAATTTCTTCGAAAGGTTTTGTATCACACATAGCCGAGCTTATCTTTTAGCCACCTAATGGCAAAGCTAAATTTTGGAGTCCCTATCTTCCCTATCTTATTCCAGTCTGTGCTCTACTAAATTACTTTTGTATTAGGTCTGATGTTATTAAACTTCATATCAATATACTGATTTTTAAAAAATTTTATGGTATCAAAAATTAATTTAGTTTTGCACTTCAAAGTAAATATTGGTGATAGAAAACACATTTAGCCTAGTTTAAAGTTCTTGTTATAGGCTGCAAGCTACACAAGCTATTAATAAAAACGGAAGTGGTATTACATCTATAAAACTTGAGCTTTACCTAAATACTCAGATTAAAAAGAATTAGGTAGAATCCTTAAATTTCCTGCTCTAGACTGTTGCCTACACAACCTATATATATATATATATATATATATATATATATATATATATATATATATATATATATATATATATATATATATATATATATATATATATATATATATATATATATATATATATATATATATATATATATATATATATATATATAGTTTGAATTATGATATCGGCAGCATGTTTAAAACTGGAGTTTTACTTAAGTAATCATACTTAAGAATTTTCTACATCTGAAATTAAGTGTATTATATTTAATTTAAAACATTAAAATGGCGTGAAAAATGTGTGTTAATTAATTGATAAGCTTCCAAGATAAGCTTTCGAACTATGCATAATTTCAACATGGACAACACAAGTGCGAACTGATCCCCTTGAAAATGTCACGATACGAAGTAACCGAAAGCGTGCATAACTAACATAATATCCAAATTCAACTTTTTAAATTAAAGTCCCATATCCAAAATATTCTCAGAAAACAACTATTGAATGACAACATGCTATGCCCTAAACTTCAAACTTTACCTCCTTGCAAAGCGGGCAGCATTCTGAACGGGACGAAACCTTCACAACTTTATCCTTCCTGAAGTTCGGAGCAAGAGGAGAGTTTCGCTGAGAGCAACCACTGGGAGATCTGATTCCTCTCAGCATCCGCATCTTCGGAGCGAAGGATCGGATCGAAGGGGAGGAGCCTGTGCTATGACGTAGGAGGGTGGCCATTGGTCGAGAGTGCAAGGTCGTTTCAAATGTTGCTTGAATTTAATCCTTCGAAGCTCATTCATTGGGTGTCTATTTTTAGATGGCAAATAAAAGTAGTTTATTAGATTGGATATGATTTAGTATCATTATATTTTGCGTTTCGACGGTTGAAAATGAAGTGGTGCCATGTCTATTAAAACATTTGTGGAATATCAGTCTTTCTTTTACATTGGGAGTGATTTCAAACTTATGAAAATAATTTTCAGGGCAAGCAAACAAACCAGACGGAAAGTTTAAAGTTCTATTTCCACTACCCAAACGCTCAGACACGATAGATTACCTTAAATGTAGTTGGTCGCCGTTTTGATGACCTTTGGCGTTTGATCAAACTGTCGCTGATCAATCAAATTTCATATATCAAATTGAAATTCATTATTTGGTATTTGTAGGCAAATTGCTGAAATTGTATTCGAAAAACAAGGCGCGGTGTTGCATTCGAAATACGTTTTGGAAACACTTCTCACAGATATCGACTAGCTTGCCTCTGTAATGGTTTAAATATTAATGAATTCGACCAAAACGTTGCATGAAATACACGAGGAAAATGGAATTTTAAAGAAATCTGTGGGGTGCAAATAATTGAACGCTTTTAAATTTCCAATTGTTGGACGTGGTATAAATTCAAGGAATGCGAATTGAGATTTGTGTAAAATAACATAACACCCTAAAAAATGTACTGTTAAATAACGTAATTTGCATACATCTCACTTTAAAAATTTTAACTAAAAAGCAATCCATAAGCAACCACTTCCAAAATACGAACAAATATTAAGAATGTAACCTATACTGTTCCACCGTAAAGATAACTGCCCCAAGTTTCCGTAAATTTTAATTTTCACCAAGGCTCATAATAAAAGAAATACTTCCTTGTTAAAGCGTAAAGAAAGTGAGACGTCAAAATATAGAAAGTATTAACTGCGATTTTATAAAACGGTGCAATCAAAAAGTTTTAAAAAGGAGTGATAAAAAGCAGCTTAAGTTAAGTGAAACAAGATGTGTGTGTGTGTCCAAATGTTTCATAACACGAATCTCAAAAACAAAATCGTTTTACGAAATATTATTTCAACTTGAAACATTTTATGTTATAGAAACTATATAAACGATTGTTTTTAAGCAAAATGTTCGAAACAAAATCCTTACATGGAGCAAAATCTTCGTAAAAGAACCTTTACTTTCAAATGAAACAGAATGTATGGAGTAGAAACTTGATAGAAACTGAATCATAAAAAACAAATTTAATTTCTATCTTACAATACTCACATAAGAACCAACTCCTTTTAGAAAAAATACGATCGACTTGTATATATGAATTATCAAAGGTTGTAAACAATTAAAATTAGAATTCACCAAAAGCGTCTTTCAGAATGAATTGATTGTTTCAAAAAATTACAATAATATAAAATAGCAACAATTGGAACTGTTTAATTGAGTAAGTGTTTTTATAATAATACAATTTCCATTCAGATAATTAAAAATTTTTAAAGTTAAGCGGCTAGTAATCTTAGATATTAATTTAAAGCATCAAAATTTTCAAAGGTTTTCGATCAATTTCTTAGTGATTCAGTTAGTGTCCGTGACAAAAATGTCAGAAATAACATATAATTTGATTGAGACATTTTTACCAGTTGCATTAACTCTAAATGTGATTTCGGGTTATGATACAGAATGGATACTTGTGTCTGAAGAGAATGAGATGGCGTTCTATGTGAATTATCTGTCTCATGCAATTGTGCGAACTTTATTGGCAATGACATTTTGCATTTCACTACGCCTTCTACTATTCACAAATATATGTACAGAAAACTACTTTTCCATCTTGGCAGTTCTAACGGATGTGAGTATAGAACAGTTTCAAAGTTTTTTTATCTTATTAATCATATATATATATATATCTTAAACAAGAGGAAATTCACAGAATAAAAAAACAAAAGGAATTTATTGAAAACGAAAGTGTTGGTGGATCAGGGCGTCATCAGGGAGGAGCCTGATCCATACAACACAAAATGGTAATCGTAATCCCTGATCCACCAACACTTTCGTTTTCAATAAATTCCTTTTGGTTTTTATTTTGTGAATTTCCTCTTGTTTAAGAAAAATATATTCCTTGCCATGCTATGTCTGCAGCTTTCAGCGCGCTTGCATGGTTGGTTTTAACTTTTCTTCTAACTTTCGTTTTCTGGTTTAATACATATGATTTTTATTTATATATATCATTTAAATGCGTAATTTAATGAAAGATCAAAAAAATTAAAAAGCACGTGGATTTAACCAGGAAACGAAAGTTAAAACGAAATTTAGAAGAAAAGTTAAAACTAACCATGCAAGCGCGCTGAAAGCTGCAGACATAGCATGGTAAGGAATATATTTTCTAAAACAAGAGGAAATTCAAAAAGTAAAAACCAAAAGGAATTATTTTTTGAGCACAAAGGATTAATGGTGTTTGGGGGAGTATATGAGCAATTTCTTAGCATTTTGCGGCTCATATTCGTAGAAAACACCATTTTGTGTTGTATGGGTCAGGCTCCTCCCTGATGACGCCCTGATCCACCAAATCTTTCGTTTTCAATAAATTCCTTTTGGTTTTTACTTTTTGAATTTCCTCTTGTTTTAGAAATATATATATATGTGTGTGTGTGTGTGTGTGTGTGTGTGTGTGTGTGTGTGTGTGTGTGTGTGTGTGTGTGTGTGTGTGTGTGTGTGTGTGTGTGTGTGTGTGTGTGTGTGTGTGTGTGTGTGTGTGTGTGTGTGTGTGTGTGTGTGTGTGTGTGTGTGTGTGTGTGTGATAATCGAGTTCACACACAGTTCCGGCAAACATAATATTTGATTAATGATTGAGGTGAAGCTGATGAATAGTTACAGATGAGTATATACAGAAAAATATACAGTATGCCCGTCTGGCACGTCTAAGCGACAAACATCGGTGAGCACGTCTTCCTCATTCAAGTAAGTCCTTTCAGAACATCCGAGGAATAAACCTTCCTCTTTAACGTTGGACTTCCTTCTGCTGTCGCTCGCTGCTCGCGCAGCCCATAGGAGGTAGAGGGCGCTGTTGGTGAGGACTGGGGAGGTTAGTAGTTTTTTTCATATATATATATATATATATATATATATATATATACATTACCGATGTCGTAATTTTGATAACGATGCATTGCTTGAGAATACTTCATCGACATGTGAAAATTTGTCGCCATTTTCAAGGGTTGTCCCACCGAAAACTAAAGCCAAAAGAAAGGCGGGTCTCCAGTATTGATATCAAATCTCCGGCAGAAGTATACATTCTTTTCAATACGTCTTTACCATTTTCATCGTTAGAATTAAAAGTTTCTTGACTAAAAGCAGAGATAAACGAATATTTTACTGTTATTATAACTATTGTTTCTTTAGTGGTTATTGTTGTAGTCGTTAGGTATGATATAAGTACAGGTATCAATCTTTGTTATTTTAGATTATATCTTGCCTTAATAATGCCCAGTTATGCTCATGTAAATTATTTAGCATCTAACTGTGTTTTACAAACATTTTCTAAAACAAAAGTTTTTTTTTTTACTGATCACATTGAAACGAAATGAAAAATAAATATGTGGTTCCTTTTCTCAAAGCAATATCTATATATATAATTCTCTTACGTGGCACGCAAAAAAGACGTTATTTGCAATCGCGTTTTGGCAACATTGTATGATTGTTTGTTTATCACGAAGCCTCGCGCTTCCATTGAATTTATAGCGTTATCGGATGAAATTTTATTGAAAAAAAATTAATTTTAGTCGAGCTGTTGCAGTTAATAATAGAAATCAAAGAAAGCGTAGGATCTTTTCAGGACCGTTTTTTAAAAAAAAGGTTCTTTTCAGTGCCAACAATTATAGTTCAACAAGACGCTTGCACTACAACTTTCGACAACAAACTCAATAAAAAGGCGTGGGTGGCTCGAGTGCAGGGGTAAATGTACACACAAACAACATGCTGGGTATTCAATTTCCAAAACAGCGCTCACATTTCGAGCCAAATTTGCTCAAAGTATTCATTTGAACTTTGATTCCATAGGTACTGCATATATATTTTCTGAAAAACAGCAAAAAAATTTAAATTTGAAAAATATTTTTTTGGAATATCATATTTTGTAAACATTCTCTTATGCTAGGACACATGTCTTCATTGATGCGAGTGAAGCGAGGATATGTTCGCGCAGCGAACCAATGAGGATTGCGAAGCAATCCTCCGGGGGTTGGCGAGCGTTAGCGAGCAGGGGGCGGGCCCCCTAGTACTCTGATATTTGATCATACTCTGATATTCGGTATATAGATATCCTTACGGACATACTTTATCAAATTGTTTAATTTTAATATTCCAAAGTATATACAGATTACATCTGGAGAACAAATTCCCGAAGTTATAACTCATTCAGGATCTAAAATTATACCTTCAGAAATATTCAAAGAGGATTAAAAATCATTTTTATAGTTGGTATCTGAACGCTTGACTACAGATCGAAAGAATTCTAGTTTTCTTATATCCACAAATAGTAAATATAATCTCCGACAAATAATTTCTACACACAAAGCATTCTAATCTTATAATATGTAATACAAAATATTTATTTTGAAGAAATAGATTTTTTTAAAGACCGAAGGGTATTGCGAAAAATGACAACATACAATACAGATAAAACACCCAAATCTACACATAACCTGACACAATAACAACTTACAGAACCTCACATTGGACTGAACGAGACTGCTCTTATCCAGCGAACATCAATTATATTTCAGTAAAAATAAGAATGAAGGAAGATGCTTTATTTCCAGTAAATAAATCTTACGACCGTACACCTCATTTAATTGTAGATTTCTGCAATGACCTCTATATATATTCTTCAGCTTCTGTATTGCATTTTCACGGCCCTTGAAAGCTTAATGAAATTATCAACTAGACATGATATCATTTATTATCAATCAGATGAAAACTAACTATAAAATGGTTATGTTCGTAAACAATGTTTAATGGGAAAATAGAATGTCATTGTGTACATTTTTTTTGTTTCCGCGTTATTGCTGCTTGAGAATGGGATTCTTACAATTTGTAGATTATTTTCCGTGCTATTCATAACTATGCTACTCAAAACTCCAGATCCAAATGAAATGGTTATCCTCCACATGTCTACTTGGGGACGCAATGTTATATTTAATGAGGGATTCCAGTACCAGTATAGATGGCTGGCCCCTCATAAAATAAATATATACCTAATGTTCAATATTTTACTCTCCAAATGGTTTCGACAAGTCTCTTCCATCAAGATCAGACCAATTTTGTTGATGACGAGACCAAGATCTGATCAGTTTTCTTCAAATGACATGATATCTCGTTCATCAAGATGTGGTCAGTCTTGACCTAATCCAACAAATGATGAGACACCTCGTCTAGACATTTGAGCACATTGTACACTTTGTTTTCTTTGGCACGTGTGTATAGCTTTGTTACGATAAAACAGTGAAACGGTGTATATTTTTCAGTTTAAAAATAGGCAACATACGGTAAGTGTACTGGTAATAGACACTATAAGAGAAATTTTCAACATTAGCGTGAACCACATCATTAATTTTGATAGGGGATCTCTACAAATTAATTTAGTTGTCAGCAAATTAATTTTTTTTTATCTTATCCTGTGTGCTAGATAGCTAATATGTTTTATTTTTATATATAAAAGTTTTTTGATCTCATAAATGATATTGCTTCATTCAAAAATCCTGTATTAGACACTATTTGGACCTGTAATAGACAGGGTCTATTTTACTTAGAAAATTATACATATATAAAGCAATACATATATATATATATATATATATATATATACACACAGTCCAGCTACATTAATGTGACCACCTGTCAAAAGCCAGAATAACCACCTTTGGCAGAGCGGACCGCTGCGAGACATGCAGGAAGAGAGTCAATTAGGTTTCTGCACCCAGTGGATGCCAGGAAAACATTCCCCAAACCATAATGCTCCCTCCTCCAGCCTGGATCTTTCCAGCAATTGTTGCAGGGTGTTTGCTTTCAGACGTTTCACGCCGTATACGCAACGTCCATCTGTCCGATGGAGCATAAAACGTGATTCATCGGAAAAAGTCACCTGTCGCTACTCTGTGGACGTCCAGTTGCGGTACTGGCGTGAAAATTCCAGCCTTCGTCGCCGATGAACAGCAGTCAGAATAGGTGCATTAACCAGGCGTCTGCTGCCGAGGCCCATGCTCAGCAACGTTCTCTGAACCGTTGTTGAGGATACACTCTTGGTAGCCCCTTGGTTCATCTGGGCGGTCAGTTGCTCAATAGTTGCACGTCTATTCGCCGAACGCATCTCCGTAGCCTTCGTTCGCCTCTGTCATCTATAGCCCGTGGTGCACCACATGTGCCAAGCCACTGATTTTGGATAGTGCCATTTTGCCATGCACGGTTTACTTTTACCACGGCGGCACGCGAACAGTTCACAAAATTAGCCGTTTCCGAAATGCTTCCGCCCTTGGCCCGAAAGCCAATAATCATGCCCTTTTGGACGTCGGATAAATCGCTAATTTTCTGCATTACGCCAACGGTTAAAATGCTTTCCGATGCTCTAGAACATCCTTTATATACACTCCACTGCAATGTGCTGCCACCTGTATTTTGTGATTGGTTATTTTACGTTGAACGTCGAAAGTAGGTGGTGGTCACATTAATATGACTGGACTGTGTGTGTGTGTGTATATATATATATATATATATATATATATATATATATATATATATATATATATATATATATATTGCTTCCTGGGGAAATTCCCTCAGCTTCAGCTTCTGACGACGAAATTTCTCTTCGTTCCACGTTCGTCACACGTTAAAACCATGTTTGCTTAGGACGATCATTTACAAATACATTTAGCCTTTTAGATTCTTTAATAAGCTGCTGGACACTATCTAATACGTTGTCCTCAGAAACTGGAAATCCAGCATTGCTTCTAAACAGAAATTACTTGTACTTCGTCAGCACTGAGTGTTGATTGCGGCACTTTTTTTCGGTGTATTGACGATTTCCCCTTAACTTTATACATTAAGGTTATTCGTGGCAGATATATTTTTAATGACTTGGGACCCATGGTGCTTGTATAAAAACAAACAAATACATAAATAGTTATAACAATACCTTTAATGATCTGCAAAAACACCATTAAGTGAATTATATAAGCAGACCAGAGGAGAAAGAGAACCCACAAAGAAAAAAAAACTTTTTTTCCGCGAACCTGTATTAGACAGGCTGATGTATCAGAAACAGACACGCATGTGCATATTACTAATTCCTTTGATTCCCTTACGTGGCTCGAAAAAAAGACGTTATTTGTTAACGCGTTTTGGCAACACTGTATGAGTGTTTGTTTACCACGAAGCCTCGCGCCTCAATTGAATTTATAACGTTATCGGATGAAATTTACTGAAAAAAAATGAATTTTAGTCGAGCTGTTGCAGTTTGTAAAAGAAATCAAACTCAATAAAAAAGTGTTTGTGGCTCGAGTGCTGGGGAAATGTACATACAAACAACGTGCTGGGTGTTCAATTTCCAAAGCAGCGTTCACATTTAAAGTCAAAATTTGCTCAAAGTTTTCATTTGAATTCCGATTCCAGAGGCACTTTATATATCTTTTCTAAAAAAACAGCAAATTTAGAGTTGAAAATTTTGTTTTTGGAGTATCATATTTTGTAAACAATTTCTTCGGCTATGTCAATCTCTTCGGCTAACACATGTCTTCATTGATGTGAGCGAAGGGAGCATAGGTTCGCGCAGCGAACCAATGAGGATTGCGAAGCAATTCTCCGGGGGTTTGAGAGCGTAAGCGAGCAGGGGACGGGTACCCTAGTAATCAAATAAAACTTCCATGGATATATTATTCTTTATAAATTACTAAACCATCATAGGCATAGAATAAAGGGAAATAAAAATAATGAAATGATTCAGTACTATACATTGGTGTATATTACTAGTTTTATAACTAAAATGTGGTTCCAGTAATAGACACTCATGTTTCGGGAACAACAGGTTGTTTGAAACTTAAATGAAAAACAAGAAACAACTTCTACATAGATTTTTATCAAAGAAATTGCAAACTGCTGAGCAATGAATTAAAATTATTCCAAATTATGAATAAAATTTTGAACTTACCTTCTGAAGAAAAATGATAAGGAAATCTCATTTAGACGGACAGCAAGCCTAGCCTCATCAGAAAATCAACTGCCAACTTATCACACGTCCACTGTAGTTCAGGCATACCATCCATATGGGCTAGCTGCAAACCTACTTGTACTTTCACTCTCTAGAAAGCATATAAATCTTTTTTTTTTTGTTTATGAATTTAAAAGTGTATATTACTAGAACAGTATCTGTTGCCGGTACACATACCTTAATACGATACAAAATACTTTCAACATTCTACACCCTGTGCGGCCCCGATACAGTTGCTCACATGAGGGAATATACTATCAACAAAGGTGTTATCAGTTGAGTGGACGTAATACGGAACACCATGAAATGAACAGTGAAAACTGTTGTGAATCATTCATGAGTGGTAGTGACAACAAGGTATTAACAATTCAAAAACCTATCTAAATTAGTAGGGCAGCCGTAGCCCGGTTGGGAAAGTAACAGATTTGCAGTTTTCAATCATTTCATGAGTGGTAGTAACAATTCAAAAACCTATCTAAATTAGTAAGGCAGTCGTAGCCCGGTTAGAAGAGTAACAGATTTGCAGTTTTCAATCATTTCATGAGTGGTAGTAACAATTCAAAAACCTATCTAAATTAGTAAGGCCGTCGTAGCCCGGTTGGAAGAGTAACAGATTTGCAGTTTTCAATCATTTCATGAGTGGTAGTAACAAGGTAGTAACAATTCAAAAACCTATCTAAATTAGTAGGGCAGCCGTAGCCCGGTTGGGAAAGTAACAGATTTGCAGTTTTCAATCATTTCATGAGTGGTAGTAACAAGGTAGTAACAATTCAAAAACCTATCTAAATTAGTAAGGCAGTCGTAGCCCGGTTAGAAAAGTAACAGATTTGCAGTTTTCAATCATTTCATGAGTGGTAGTAACAATTCAAAAACCTATCTAAATTAGTAAGGCAGTCGTAGCTCGGTTGGAAGAGTAACATATTTGCAGTTTTCAATCATTTCATGAGTGGTAGTAACAATTCAATAACCTATCTAAATTAGTAAGGCAGTTGTAGCCCGGTTGGAAGAGTAACAGATTTGCAGTTTTCAATCATTTCATGAGTGGTAGTAACAAGGTAGTAACAATTCAAAAACCTATCTAAATTAGTAGGGCAGCCGTAGCCCGGTTGGGAAAGTAACAGATTTGCAGTTTTCAATCATTTCATGAGTGGTAGTAACAAGGTAGTAACAATTCAAAAACCTATCTAAATTAGTAAGGCAGTCGTAGCCCGGTTAGAAAAGTAACAGATTTGCAGTTTTCAATCATTTCATGAGTGGTAGTAACAATTCAAAAACCTATCTAAATTAGTAAGGCAGTCGTAGCTCGGTTGGAAGAGTAACATATTTGCAGTTTTCAATCATTTCATGAGTGGTAGTAACAATTCAATAACCTATCTAAATTAGTAAGGCAGTTGTAGCCCGGTTGGAAGAGTAACAGATTTGCAGTTTTCAATCATTTCATGAGTGGTAGTAACAATTCAAAAACCTATCTAAATTAGTAAGGCAGTCGTAGCCCGGTTAGAAGAGTAACAGATTTGCAGTTTTCAATCATTTCATGAGTGGTAGTAACAATTCAAAAACCTATCTAAATTAGTAAGGCAGTCGTAGCCCGGTTGGAAGAGTAACAGATTTGCAGTTTTCAATCATTTCATGAGTGGTAGTAACAAGGTAGTAACAATTCAAAAACCTATCTAAATTAGTAGGGCAGCCGTAGCCCGGTTGGGAAAGTAACAGATTTGCAGTTTTCAATCATTTCATGAGTGGTAGTAACAAGGTAGTAACAATTCAAAAACCTATCTAAATTAGTAAGGCAGTCGTAGCCCGGTTAGAAAAGTAACAGATTTGCAGTTTTCAATCATTTCATGAGTGGTAGTAACAATTCAAAAACCTATCTAAATTAGTAAGGCAGTCGTAGCTCGGTTGGAAGAGTAACATATTTGCAGTTTTCAATCATTTCATGAGTGGTAGTAACAATTCAATAACCTATCTAAATTAGTAAGGCAGTTGTAGCCCGGTCGGAAGAGTAACAGATTTGCAGTTTTCAATCATTTCATGAGTGGTAGTAACAAGGTAGTAACAATTCAAAAACCTATCTAAATTAGTAGGGCAGCCGTAGCCCGGTTGGGAAAGTAACAGATTTGCAGTTTTCAATCATTTCATGAGTGGTAGTAACAAGGTAGTAACAATTCAAAAACCTATCTAAATTAGTAAGGCAGTCCTAGCCCGGTTAGAAAAGTAACAGATTTGCAGTTTTCAATCATTTCATGAGTGGTAGTAACAATTCAAAAACCTATCTAAATTAGTAAGGCAGTCGTAGCTCGGTTGGAAGAGTAACATATTTGCAGTTTTCAATCATTTCATGAGTGGTAGTAACAATTCAATAACCTATCTAAATTAGTAAGGCAGTTGTAGCCCGGTTGGAAGAGTAACAGATTTGCAGTTTTCAATCATTTCATGAGTGGTAGTAACAAGGTAGTAACAATTCAAAAACCTATCTAAATTAGTAGGGCAGCCGTAGCCCGGTTGGGAAAGTAACAGATTTGCAGTTTTCAATCATTTCATGAGTGGTAGTAACAAGGTAGTAACAATTCAAAAACCTATCTAAATTAGTAAGGCAGTCGTAGCCCGGTTAGAAAAGTAACAGATTTGCAGTTTTCAATCATTTCATGAGTGGTAGTAACAATTCAATAACCTATCTAAATTAGTAAGGCAGTCGTAGCCCGGTTGGAAGAGTAACAGATTTGCAGTTTTCAATCATTTCATGAGTGGTAGTAACAAGGTAGTAACAATTCAAAAACCTATCTAAATTAGTAGGGCAGCCGTAGCCCGGTTGGAAAAGTAACAGATTTGCAGTTTTCAATCATTTCATGAGTGGTAGTAACAAGGTATTAACAATTCAAAAACCTATCTAAATTAGTAGGGCAGCCGTAGCCCGGTTGGAAAAGTAACAGATTTGCAGTTTTCAATCATTTCATGAGTGGTAGTAACAATTCAAAAACCTATCTAAATTAGTAGGGCAGCCGTTGCCCGGTCGGAAGAGTAACAGATTTGCAGACCAAAGGTAGCTAGGTCGAAACTCGATCCGATCCATGACCATCGTGTGTTTGAGAAATGGTGCAAATTAAATCTGTCTTGGCCTCAAATGGAACGAGGTTGAGGCTGTATGAAAGACTGGAGAATGAAGGGATCTCGGGTGTTGCTCTCGTCATCTGGCCGGGGTGCGTATATAGAAACCCTGGCGCTCCCAGCACAAAACGGAAATACGTCATAAACGTAGCTGCGCGGTCGTATTGAGAGCTGTATAATGGCCGTTTTATCTAAAAATTAATAAGTGTTGGGTTTACATTTATTTTTGCAAATGAAAAATGTATTAAATAAATCCATAATGAACAACTGTGTGTGTAGCATAACTCCATATAAACCAACACGTGTATCTGAAATTTGAAGAGAAAAGTTGGATTACACAGTACACACTCAACACATTTTCACACACAACTTTTTTCATAAAGCTTACTTCTTGTTTACTTGGGCATTAAAAAAAATGAATAAATTATTCGTTTCTCCTTTTCACACACACAAAAAAAAACATTTTCAGTTGGAATTAACTTAAAGATGAGTGTGAAAAAGTTCACTGTGAGCTCTGTCGAGAAAGTACCTTCAGAGCCAAAATGTTTAAAATCACTTATTTCTTTTTACTTTTGGCAGTAAAAAGTTAGTATTATTTATTGCTTTCACTTTTTCACCAAGAAAAACATTAATAGTTCTAATTTATTAAAAGATGAATGAAAAGTCCATCGTGAAATCCTTCGACAAAGCTGCACACCCATTTTCACACAACTTTTTTAAAAATGCTTTCTTCTTTTCAATTTTGACATTAAAAAGTTCGAATTGAATTTTACTTTGACTTTTTCACCAAGAAAAACTATTAGTAATTCAAATTTAATAAAAGAGGAGTGGGAAAAGTCCACGGTGAAACCCTTTCACAAAGCTGCATACACATTTTCACGCACAACTTCTTTAAAAATGCTTACTTCTTTTTACTTTTGGGATGAAAAAGTTTGTTTTAATTAATGTTTTCACTTTTTTACAAAGAAAAAGCATTAACACTTGAATTTCACTAAAAGATGAGTGTCAAAATGTTCACGGTGAGCTGGGTGAACAAAGTACTTTCAGAGCCAATTTAAAAAAAAAAAGCTTTATTCATGTTTGTTTTTGCATTTATAAATTCGTATCTGTGTTTACTTTGAATTATGTACCAAGAAATCAGTTTAATTGTAGGAAATAACCAAAAGTTGCATGAAAAAACTACGCAGTGAACTGCTTCGACAAAGTTGAACAGACACATTCATACCCCAAATTTTTATAAATGTTTTTTGTCCATAGTATTTTTGCATCAGTAAATCTCTTTCATTGTGTTCTTTGTTTTATATTCCTTGGAAATAGTTTATTAATTAGAATTAACACAAAGGTTCATCGAAACATGTCAGAATGAGCTGTCTTCATGATGTTAACACAGCATGTTAGAAACACACAAAAAACATTCAAAAAGTGCCAATTTCTTGATTTCTTTTACTTGGACAGGTTTTAAATGATAAATACTTTCTGTTTTTCACAAACAAAAAGGTTAAAAAGTTGGAATTATGTAAAAAGTACATGAAAGAAGTTCACAGTGAAATGCATCGACAAAGCTGAACACACACATTCAGACCTAGAATTTTTTTTAATTGCTTTTTCCAAAATATTTTTTGCAGCAATAAGTTGATTTTATTATGTTCTTTCTTTTGTATATTTTGTAAATAGTTTATTACATATAATTAGTATAAAGTTTCAAGGAAACATGTCAAAAGCAGGTGCCTTCATAATGTTAACACATCCAATTTAAAACCTCTAAAAACGACTACTTTCCTCATTCCTTTAATATTTATGCGTTGCAATTATCCAATAGTTTGTGTTTTTGAACAAGAAAAACATTTAAAACTTTGAATTATTTAAAAAGTGCATGAAAACAAGTTCACGATGAAATGCTTCGACAAAGATGCATAGACACTTTCACACCTACAATTTTTATTCATTGTTTTTTACACAATTTTTTGCATGAATAACTTGATTTTATTGTGCTCTTTGTCTTGAAAAGAAATTATTATGTAGAATTAAATGAAATTTTCATGGAAACATGTCAAAATCACCTGCCTTGACAATGGTAACAGAGCCTATTAGAATCAAACACAAAACTATAAAAAGTAATAATTTCTTGATTCCCTTTGCATTGACAGGTTGGAAATCATAAATGCTTTCACTTTTTCACCCAGAAAACATTTTAAAAAGTTAGAATTAATTAAAATGTACATGAAACAAGTACTCAGTGCAAATGCATCGACGAAGGTGAACAGACACTTACGAGACACAAAACTTTTATTTTTTGTTTTTTCCAAAATATTTTGGCTTTAATAACTTTCTTTTATTGTGTTCTTTCTTTTGTGTAACTTGGAAGGAGTTTATTACAAAGAATTAAATGAAAATTACATGAAAGCATGTCAAAATCATCTGCCTGAATAATGTTGACACGGCATTGTTTAAGTAAACAAAAAACTTCTAAAAAATGGTAATTCCTTTATCATGTGTGCATGGACATGTTGCAATTGTTAAGTAGATTGTATTTTTCACCAAGAAAAGAATCTAATAGTTAGAATTAAATAAAAAAGTACATGATACCAGTTCACGGTGAAATGACTCAACGGCGTGGCGTCGTATGCCGGCTCGCGGTGTTTGATTGCGCGGGCGCGTCTGCGCATCTATGTATATAACGTATTTCCATTTGTGCTGGGAGCGCCAGGGATTCTAAATACGCGACCGGGGTTCAAAATTATGAGGCGTTGTCCTTGGTTTTTTTCCCATCGGGATTGAGCGAGGACCGACTACAATAGCCCGTTGTGCATCAGTGAGACGTTAATTAACTACCTACCAATTATTCTTTTTCAAAAATTTCCCAACACCATAAATCAATTTCAAATCGAAAATAAAAATGTAAACTTACTAATATCCATCCAACATGGAGGCGTGCCGTTTCTAATATTTGATCTTTTAAAATCCACCATAACTAGCCTCATTTAACGACCAGCACGATTTATGCAACTTTCATGGTGGAAAGGAAGATCAGAAAACGACATTAATGCTAATATCATTCTAGATCGCATCCTACATTCTCTCCCGGATCTTTCCTACCAGTGCCATACTTGCCGTAATTGTTCTACTCAGCTATGCCGTGGTCGGGTTTCGTTTCGTATATGATGTGATCATCACAGGATATGGCTTTAATTGGATATTCCATCAAGCGAAGTGAGTAATTAAGTTTTCACTGGAATGGTGTAAAATCTTGTGAAGTATCAATGAAATGGTAACTGTAAATAAATCTACTATTCGTAACACAATTTTCGAGTATCGGAAGACAAATCGAGTTGGAAACACCTCGAACTGGACGTCTAAGGCGTTTCATTGAACGTGGAGGGAAGGATCTTGAGGAATATTCCCTAAAACCAGTTATGTTGAATTGACTTCAAAAGTCCAAGAAATGTTTGAAGAGTCCATTAATGCTAAAGCTGTAAGAAACCTTCAAACCTTTCTTGGTATTAAATCCCTCTGAGGAATATCTTATTCATGAGGGTCCAGGTTTCACGAACTCGATGTATCCTTGAGATCTATTATTTTCTCATGGGGTTTAATTATACCGGTAACCATGGGGATCGCGACCCCAGGAAGCCCAGACGATCTTTCTCTCCTTCTCCTCTGCATCCCTTCTTTTCACTATTGCTTGACATTGTTTTGTGTGTGGCGCAGCTTGGCCAAATATGGCCCTTGTGTCATACAACCAAAACCAATTTACCTTCTCGGTGTTTGAAAATGACAATAGATTGACCATAAAGAAGTCGAATTTGTGTATTTAACTTTCGTTGTTTGACATGTGTAACACACCGAGTTAAGTTTTGCAAGGTTTGAGGAATTTGTCAGTTCTACACCAGAATGTGGTGATATTTAGAGTGGTGAAAAGTGTGTCCTGTGAGTCCTTTTTTCTGTGCATGAATGTTAGATTATTCCTTCTTTAGAAATAGTGAGGATAATCTATATATATATATATATATATATATATATATATTATTTTTTAAGACTTTTGTTACATTTTTTTTTTTAGAAATTCTTGTGTTCTTGAAATTATATATATATATATAGAGAGAGAGAGAGAGGGAGTAAGGTTTACTCAGCGAACCAATGAGGATTGCGAAGCAATCCTCTGGGGGTTGGCGAGCGTCAAGGAGCACGGGGCGGGGCCCCTAGTTGTTTCATATTTGTTTTCACATAACTGTTTTTTGAGTAAGTGTGTTTCACTTGTAAACCGACAGTATTCTGAAAGAACATTTAAATAAAAGTTATCAATGGGCGTTTTGGCAAATCTTCAACATTATCAGGATACCGACGCATGTTCACATTTTCAGATTATTAGACTTTATAACGCAGTTAAAGTCATCAAAACCTCTGCCTTTATGTCCAGACTACAATCCATATTGTAGTCTACAATCCATAATCTACAATATATATTTCAGATTATTTGCAATAGATTTTGTCGAAGATTAGTTTTGGGAATAACTCCTGCAGAAAGAAGAAATAGAACGACTATTTTACATTTTATTCATGTCAAATGCATTGAGGGAAACCGTCAAATGTATAAGATGTCCATCAAAATCAAAATTTTTTTATTAAACGTTTTAAAAATTCCTTAATTCCAGGTAACTCAATACTTTTTGAATACTTTCACTTCGAACTAAATTTCTTTATTCTGGATTAATATTATCAATTAATTTTATGCTTGTAATGTTTGTAAAATATTTTACGTATTGAAAAAAATATTAATACCTTTTTTATTTAATTACTGACTTTAATTGTACTTTAATTTATATACTTGTTTGACGCATTGTGTTTTAATTTATTGTTTAAAGAAAATATACTTCTAATATACAACACTTTTAACACTCAACACGTCCATGTGAAAATCTATACTCAAATTGATCAATTCCAGTTGATTCTAATGGTATACCCACAAACAAGAAATTACAAAAAAAAATTATATTAGTTATTATTTTCCAAGAAAAAAGTCTTCCTATAATTGTTTCTCATCACAAAATTGTTTACTCTATGACACTAACTTTACTAATGACACTAACTCTAAGACCCAACTTCTAAAAGCTTCAAGTACAAAATTACCTACCATAATTTTGCCACTTCTTGTGAAAATTCACATATATAAATATAAATGTCATTGAATATGAAATAATTCTTACAATTTTCAGCCGGATTGAATTCGAGAAACACAAATAGAAAGTGTTAAATGCCACCACAAATTTTCAGTCTAATTTGTTACTGATTCTAGTATTTATTTTGTTAAGCAGAAAAATTATTTCTATTATCATTGACGACATTATCTGACTATTCTGTGACGATTGTATATATTCACTTTTATCTCTTATTCTTTACTCGCATTATCCATCACATCAGCTAATACATGCATTGGTATTTATTTCTCTGGAACTCAGTTCAACAAGCACTGTTTTCGAATCGTTGTCATGACATAGCTCAAGGGTGGGCACGCATAATTTTGGTGAGAGCAGCATTCTGTTTTTCAATGAATTCTACAGAGCCAAGCCATAATTACATAGTACTAAATACACAAATTTGATTTATATGGTTACATATTCTACACAAGTCTTAACCAGTCTAGTTGTACCACGATCATACCAAGAAAGAATTTAAACAATAGCCAGTACATCAGTTTTTTCTTGAAAGGTATAATAATCGCGCCAAAAAAGAATTTAGACTACGGTCGTTACAGCAGTTGTACCTCGAAAATTATTAAAATTGCGCCAAGAAAGAATCGCGCTTGTTATTTCTATAGCCATAGTCAAAACGTTAAGTGCTATGTAAAGTACACACATAAGAAAATATAGTTACAGATAATACAAAATAATTAGTTCAACATTTTATTATAGAAATTAAATGGTATCAATTAAAAGTATGACATTAAACTCTAAGACCTTTGGTTAAATCTTTGAAATTTGGCGTAAAATTTGTTGAAGTCAATCGCAGCAATTCTGTGAGATGATGATTGGTCAACTATGGGTCTATTCTGACTTCACGAGCTTCATTGTGGAGTAAAAAGATTGACAGCAATAGGTTGTACCAAAAATTGAAATTAGACGGCAAGCAGCTTTCTCTAAGCGTGGATATTTTGCTTCTGGTACGAGTTTCCAAAATTCAATTATGAATGTAGATTTGTGCTGCATTTTCACTGCCTGATCCTCCTTCATCTTCACTTACTTAGATAACGCTTTTTTTACTAAGTCAATTTAACAATATTAGTGAAAAAAGTTCTGAAGTAATAAAGAAAAAAAGTGATTGAAATTTTCAATGAGAGCCTCACTTAAATCAACCAACAGCCACAATTGCCCACCCATGACACACTGGCATCCATTGCCCCACTACCCAACAAAAATGGACCGGACGCCAGCGGATTTGCATAAAATCCAACTACTGTCGGATTTTATGTAAATCCAGTGCTCGCACGTGACCTGTTAAGCTTAAATACGATACGCGAAGTGGTAACGTCGTTAGTTCTGTGTGAAATTGTGACAGTATGTCGAAACGAAAGGAACTTTGTGACTTTTAAAGAAGTGTTATAGTTTTGTGTCACATTATTGACAAGTCTATTCGCGCAATTGCGGTAGTTGCACACGTTGGTCGTCCCCGTAAATGGACCGAACGGGATCGGCGTGTCCTGAAGCATGACGTTCGTAAGAACCTCAAGAAACCACTCCAAATCATTAACAGTGATTTTAACAGGCAGCAGGGGTTACGGTGCACCCCGATACTTTGCGGAAAAAACTGCACGCACTCAATGTCCACGGATTAGTAGCCGCACACAAACCAAAGATCAACGCATCCAACAAAGCCGGAAGACTTGCTTGGTGTTTACAACGACGCAACTGGACTGTGGATCACTGGAAAACTGAAGCGACGAGTAACGCTACACGATCTTCCAGTCGGATGGGCGTGCTTAGGTTTGACGAATGCCAGGCGTACTTCTGGTACACGAGTGCTTCGTACCTACTGTCAAGTTCGGTGGTGGTGGTGTACTTGTTTGAGGGTGTTTCTACGTGATATGGCCTAGGACCTTTGCGTGTTGTTCCTTGTCAATTGAACGCCAACGCCTACATGAACATTTTGGACAATCAGATTCTTCCTACGCTCTGGCAATTTTATGGAATGGACGAATGTTACATCTAGGACGTCAACGCTTCATATCACGTTGCAGCCTTTGTCAAGCAGTGGTATCAGGATATGGATGTAAAACGTCTTCCCCGGATGTAAAACGTCTAAAGAGAGTCCCGACCAAAACCCCATAAAACATTTGTGGGACGGGCTAGAACGACGCTTACGGACCAGGGAAACGTGTCCTAAATCTACAGCTGGGCTGGTGACATTCTTGCAGCAGGAATGGACACAAATACCCATAGCTGTGTAACAAAACCGTGTTGAAAGTATGCCCAGAAGGGTTGCTAGTGGAATAGCAGCATGCGGGGGACCATCCCTTATTAAAGCATGTATTATTTCCCTTATACCATCACATCTTACTGTCTGGTCCATTTTTGGTGGTTTCGAATCCACTTTGTATCCTCCGGCCTAATTAGCCTTCGTGTTGCAAAAAAGGACAGTAAAGCTATAAACCAGATCATTGACATTTCAGGCAGTTGATATAATATTTCTAATACCCCTTTTAAGGGCTCCCTAGACGATCAATTTTATTGTCAATGTGTGATTGACGGTTTCGATTGATAGGTGTTTCAAAATAGCTTCAATCAACCTGTCAATCTCATTCGGTTAATGTTTTTCGAAGGATCGTGACGTGTTTCATTTTTGAGTTTTAAAATGATTTCATATTCAGATTTGGGCTTTCTTGCCTTGATGTTGGCTGTCTGCAATCGAAAGAAAGAAAATATGAAAAGACGATGGTCCTAAGAGTGGTATAAACTGAGAAGCCGCTATCTCACTAACATTTACTAAACTTTCTGCGAGAAACTGAATCGTACGCATAATATTAATTTTATATTTTTATTTTTCCTCAGTATAATCTGTGTGTGTGTGTGATTTATTTTGTTTCAACACATTAACATATTTTTAGTAAGGCAATACTTCTTTTATTTTTGTTTACATATTCACTTAACTTTCCACAACTCAAGATAATCACTATACAAAGTAATTAAAAGCTTCACAAACTCCCGTTCCCAGACACAATCACTTCTCGTGAGGCTAGCCTAATTTACAATTAGCTAGCGTTTATATTACAAGCTCCGTCAATAAATCTATTTATTCAAATTTCCAATGTGAGAGAATTCTATAAAAAACGAAAATCGTAAAACTCCTTCAATAAATCTATCCAAATTTCCAATGTAAATTTTTTTTACATTTAGTTGAAAATAAAAAGGAAACTGAGAGTATCTAATTGGGAAAATAAAATATAATTGTAATGAATTGTTTCGATTTTCATGTTCAGCTATGTAAGTACAATGTTCAATCGGCTGGAATTCGAAAATTAATAACTTCAATTAGTAGTCACAACAATACCAATAGATTTAATGGTCAGGATGCTGGTTTCTGGTTCGAAAAGTTATGTTAAAATCTGGGGATGCCGTACGTCTTTACACCATGTTTGGGTCCGCCGTGGCTAAGTAAGTATGCCCACTGCTTTAGGAACCATCGAGTTATAGGTTGCGCATGTTCGATTCCTCCCCGGGTGTATTTCTCTCTTCAGTGTCAGTAAAACTTTCTCTGTGCGTATGTATCACAACTTACTTGACATTATCTGTCTTGTGTTGGGCTCAGCATGACCTAATATGGCCCTTGCGCAATTAAAAACACAACCAACCTTTAAGCCATATGTCACGTGATATTCTACATCCAATAAAAAGATTGGGGCGGATTTCTTTTTCTCGTCCCATCCTGTGCAAAAATAATTTTAACACCTTGGGTAGATTTATTTGAATAAAAGTAGTTCGGATTATCGTTTGTACATTAGTTACTGTTATATTATCGTCTGTATCCTCCGATATCTACTGTTAAATTTTCGCATTATCGCTTGCACACTAGCTACTGTTATACACTGAAGAGCCAAAACATTATGACCATCTACTCAATAACGCGTTGCGCCTCCTTTGGTCTGCAAAATAGCTGCAACTCGCCTGGGCATAGATGCCACGTGTTCTTGGTACATGACTGGAGACTGGTTGTACCAAATATGTAAGCAGCGGTCACGCAAAGTCAAGATATTCGGACATGGTGGTGTTTGAGCTCTGAGCTACCGCTCCACGACTCCCCAAATGTGCTCTATCGGATTAAGATCCGGCGAGTTAGGTGGCAAGGACATTAAGTGAAATTCATCGGTATGCTCCTCGAACCACTCCAACACAATCCTAGCCTTGTAACAACTGATCCGCAATGATCTTCAGATAGTTCGCAGCGTTCATGGTCTGTTCTACCACAACTACGGGTCCCAGAGTCGCCCATGAGAACGTCCCCCAAAGCATAATACCGCCACCACCAGCCTGTGAATGACCTGCTGTACAAGAGGGAAGCAACTATTCGGCTGGCAGACGGCGTACTTTGACACGACCATCAACGTGATGATAAATCGGAATTCATCTGACCAGGCAATTCTCTTAAACTCATCCATGGTCCAGTCTCGATGGTCCCGGACCCACTGTAGGCGTAGTTGACGATGGCGCTTAGTCAACAGAGGCACACGAATGGGACGTCTTGTCTGCTGCACAGTCCCATATCGACCAGTGTCCGCTGAACTGTGTGTTCCGAAAAACATGCGCTTGGACCTGCATTGTATTGGGCTGTCAGCTGAGCCACTGTCTCGCGCCGATTTTGTTTTACAAAGCGGAAAAGTCTCTGACGTCCTTTTTCTTTGATGACGCGTGGACGACCAACACCTTGGCGTCTACTGCTGGTGTCACCGTCATTTATCCACCTTACACGAATACTAACAACGGCAGATCGTGAGCTAACCAACCAGTCGTGCAGTTTCGGTGATACTCGTTCCGAGTCTTCGGGCCATTACGATCTGCTCTCTATCAAATTCGCTTAGATCAGCAGCCTTTCCCATCACTCGCAAAAGTAAATGCAAGAATGACTACTTACCTTCTCCAGCAGCAGTTAAATACCATTCTCACTCAACCACGTACCCTCCACGTCATCCAGACGAGTTCATTGAAAAATTTGGGGATGGTCATAATGTTTTGGCTCGTCAAAGTATTTTCGTATAATTTCGTTTGATAAGAATGGCAACAGTATGAGAGATATCGCACAGCTTCTGATCTCCGCGTTCATTCCAAAAACGAATGTCTGCTAACGCAGCCGTGTAAATATTTCTATGCATGTAGTCAGATTTAATAAAGTGTATTTTTGTAGAGAACGAATGTATCATTTGATTCAAGGGAGAGTCTCGCAACACCAATCACTCTTGACATGAGCAAGAATGTACATGTTTAATTTTGCCCTAGTTTAAATGACGAATTAGACTCGTCATCCGTAACTTAGGCAAGACAAGTGCATGACGAGTTTCAATTGTCAAATGTACCCAAGGAGTTAACAAGAGTAAATTTTAAATTTTGGATTAATCTGGTTACCTTCCGCTTCGTTACTATAAATTATCTTTTACCATGCCTCCAAACTTAGATATAATTTTCTTTTAGAAGTTTCATCAGGCGATATGAATTAGAAGAAACTGCCCGGTTTCCTGACAACTCCTCTGACCTGTGTATTTCACCGAACTCCGAAGCTTATACCAAACACTACGACTCTTATATATGTAACAATTTATAACAGATAATATGTTAATCAGTAGACATAAATAGTACTAATGTCGATGGTCTTATTCTTCTTTCAGACGTATAATCAGACAGGTATATCTTTCAAGGCCAGTTTGCAATTTTGATATCCACACCTGATATATTTTATATTCACTTTCGGTTTTATAACCGAATACCTACTGGGAAGGGATCAAATTCCGCTATAACGTGGTTAGAAGTGTATTGGATTAAGAACTGGATGTTTGTGAACTCGAAACTTGGTTCACCAAACAAAGACCACCGTGTACGCGGGAGCTGGTGCTCGTTAAATCTGTCGGGTCTTCAAATGTGTCAAATCAAATAAAAAGCAGAAAAATAAAAATATAAATACTATGCAAAATATAATAAAATAAAACAAAAAAAACAATTGTAATTTGATTCAAACTTTTTATTACAATGTAAATAGCTAAAAAACACACTTCTCAATAATAATTACCTTTATTCATTCTTTAATAATATTCTTGAAAGATTTATTAATATCAACAGCTACACAACCCATGAATAATTATTTTTCGTAATTTCCTCAGAGCCATGTGAGTTGCTTTTCAATTTTATTTTACTATTTATGAATATCTTTTTGAATAGGTGCTGGGGATTTTAATATTATTTATATTTTTATTTTTCTGCTTTTTATGGACTTGTTGCAACGGAAGTATGGTGTTAGCATTTAGGTAGATTGTGTAATTGGTGGCATTTGTTGGTAATTTTTAGGCTTGTTGTTGTTGATCTCCCGGCTGCGGCTTCAGGTTTTATTTCGTTTTGTTCCTGCTTTGTTTTGGTATTTTGTTTTTGTTTTTCTTGCTTTTTGGCGGTGTTTGGAGGAGTTAAAGCAGATCATTCAAGTTAAAAACTGCCAGTTTTTCTTTCTGCTTATACTTGGAATTGTTTCTTAAAGTTAATTTCAGGAGAGAATGAAGAACAATTAATTTAACAAATATAATTTAATGAACTTACATAGGGCTCCCGACAAGTTAGATCAAATGGATGTGTAAAATCCTAAATATTTTAGAGTTCTGCACTTGAAGAGATCACACGAGCGTCTGCTTAAAGTTTCAGTTCGTGAATATCTCCACGCGCTCTGAGTACTTATGACGTCACTGACACCCATGCCGAAGACAAAACATCAGATCACTAGCGACGGCAAAGGATCAATACTGAGAAGGCTCCAAAGGTTGCGACATCCACCCACCTTGAGTTCGTAACCTGGAAGAACTCAACCATTTGTCATTCCTCACAAGCTGAGTCTTTGGACAGGTTTCACTGCTCTCCCGCTCCGTGACAGTCTCTTTGGGTGACTCCTGATGTTCTTTGACAGGAACAACTTTACCATCAATATTTATGGCATCTGGATGATGTGTATCTCTCGGAATTTTACTCTTGAAGAAAGGACCTGATGTCTCATCTGATAATTCCAAGGAATAAAGACGTTGAACAGGACGTTTGATAGTTCCGGATTTGGTTTTTAGTTTCACAACACTCTGACGATTCCATCTCTTCCAGGAAGGACTTGCACAACCCGCCCTATCGGCCATTGTAAACGTTTCAGATTGTCTGAACCATTGAGCACTATGTCACCAACAGAGATAAGTTTCGAGGTTTCCGAAGTTTTTCCGTTATGTTTTAACTGTCCAAGATATTCTAGTCGAAACCATTTTCGTAAATCTTCACTTACTTTTTGTACATAACGGTATCTTTTACGCATATATGTGACATCTACACTATCAATATCGGGTACGCCACTTTCTATTGTTTCCTGCAGAAACATAGAAGGCGTTAAAGCAACCAAATCGTTTATATCTTCAGATAAGTAAGTTAAGAGCCGAGAGTTAATTAGGCTTTCAGTATCGCACAACACTGTGTTTAGTTCTTCGTAATTTAACAAAGCCTGCCCTAATATTCTGCTTAAAACTTGTTTGACCATACCAATCAATCTCTCCCACCATCCACCCCACCATAGTGCAGATGGAGGAATGAATTTCCAAGTTATCTTCTTCATCATGGATTCATACTTTATTTTTAGCCAGTCTACTTTGCAAAGTTCGCTGTGAGCTTTTACAAAATTACTGCCATTACCACAATAAATAATACTGGGTCTCCCTCTGCGAGCTATAAATCGTCTTGTGACTGCAGGAAGGCTTCCGCTGTCAAGGAAGTAATTAATTCCATGTGCACTGCGCGATATACTGCACAAGTGAACAAAACTATCCAGGATTTTGTTCCGTCTTTCAAATACAGCGGTCCGGCAAGATCAACACCCAAGACTTCAAATATCGTTGCATTCCTTACTCTATCTTCAGGTAAGGAAGTGGCTCTTGGTTCTGGATGGGTCACAGTGAATCATTTGCATCGGATATATTTCAAGATAACTTGTCTAATCGTTTTTCTGCTACGCAATATCCAATAACTTTCTCTTAGCTGGTTCATCAATATTTGGACTCCAGGATGTCCTAGTTCTTTATGCTTACGGTCTATAAGCATATGCACTATCCTATGTTTTGATGGTAAGATTATGGGTAATCTAAAGTTCCTTTTGTCTTTTCGGTTAAAAATGCGCGTTTTTACTCTCAATAACCCCTTTTCGTCGAGTACAGGATAAAGAGTCTTTATTTGTTGATCATTTACTCCACCAGAAAATGCTTCGCGTTGGATAATTTTTAACAAAACTATTTCTGCGTGATTTGTTTCTTTTAAAGTTAGATCCCCAAGATAACGCGATGTTTTCAATTTTACATTAGAGAAAAATCTATAAATCCAAGCAATTACTCTCACAAGTTTGACTTATGAAGATGTTCTATGAAAGATTTCCTCTGTTTCTAGATTTACATGTGTGTTAGTTACAGCACATTTTCAGATTTCTTGAATAATGTTTTCCTGATTATATACCAATTTTGGTGTTGGCCATTCAACTTTATTTTTCTTTAACCATGAGGGTCCCTCCCACCATTTAATTGACAAAAGCTGTTTGGCAGTACAACCTCTGTATGGAAGGTCAGCGGGGTTGTCTGTTCCTGATACATGTCTCCATGCATTCGGATTTGTTAATTTCAACTTTGTTTGTAAATCTCTTTCTTCTCTGGCGTTTTGCGTGGCCGGGTCAATTATTCCAATTGTTTCAAGATTGCTGAGTTCGGTGACAGTTACATCCTTAACAAACATATTTGTAACTACCATCGTAGAATTGTCATCAGAAGTTTCATATGGCATCTTTCCCATCAAGGTCCAACCTAAATATGTTCCCACAGCAACAAGTCCACACGGCAGATGAATAATCTTTCCATTGAAGAGTTTACCCACAACATCAGCCTCGATTAATAGATCAATTTCTAGTGATTCTTCTTGTTCAGAGATTAATTGATCAATTACAGTAATGTTATGGTAATCAAGTTCCTCTGCACATGGTTTTAGTACTGGAATGGGTATATCTGAGCAAATTGCTTGCTGGTCAAGGACCTCAAAGTTACAATTATAATCACCTTTCAAACTGCTAATGAATACTCTGTATCGAAAATGTTTCTCGGGATGTTCTCTGCCCCCAAATAAATTATGAATAACACTTTCTTCTTTAATAAAGTCATATTGTGCATTTCTTCCGCTACACGTTTACTCAAATAAGATCGTTGACCTCCAGAATCGACAAGTGCACGAACTAATTTTCACTCATTTGTAGCACCTCGTAAACGTACATACAATGTTTGTAAAAGAACTCTACAATAAGTACGATTGCTTAATCGGAGTAGATTACATGTATATAGTGAGAGCAAAATAAATGAACCTCCGAAATAGTCAACTCTGCCACCTATTTCCAAAATAAATTAATATAAAATACGCATACTTTTCCGAAGAGTAGGGTTTAGTAAAGAGAGGTTTGCGAGCAAAAACATCGATCCGGCAAAAGACCGTCATGTACGTGGGTGATGGTGCATGTTAAATCTGCCGTGACCTCAAACATCCACACGACATTTGATACAGCGAGATTTAACATGTACCATCCCCCCACGTACTGACGTATTCGACTGACATACAGTCGAATATATTATTGAAGCGAATAGTGAACAATTTTGTTTTCATTTCTACATTGCGGTAAGTTTCACACGTCTAACTCATCTGTGATTAATCGCTTGATTTATACAAAACAATACTATAAATCTGTGCAATGGTGTAAAACTTGTACGAAAGAAAATGAATTGTAGAATTAAACTTATTTATAACTAGCAAAATACCCGACCTTACTCGGTTTGAATTGGTTTACTCTAGATTGAAGATATAATCAAAATATATAATGACTTACGTATTTTGTAGAATAAAAATTTATTTTCACATCTTTCGCCATCTTTATATTTTCTACAACTTACTTTGGACACAAATCCTACACATGCATATCCATTCATGTAATACATTTCACATACATCGCACAATTGCTGTATGACAAAGCTACAAAATGATGAAAGGTGATACTAAGGTTACTACTGTAAAAGACGATTTATAGGAAGATTTGGAATTCCCTTTCTTAAGTTCTTTTCATGTTCAACTCCATTAATTAAAATTACGATTTACGGCGAGTTCTCTCTCACTCATAGTCAACAAAACAATATTTTTTTACTTGTGGCACTCTTGCCTCCGTTATGCGACATTGTGAAATTTTGCAATCTTCTCCTGTCATTATTACAACGAATTTTGTAATGTTGGAAAAAGTTCCAGTTTGGATTAATAAACATTATTATTCTTTCAATAACGGCATTATTCTTTAAATAACGGCATTATTCTTTAAATAACGGCATTATTCTTTAAATAATGGCATAACTACACTTAAAATGTACTGAAAATTTATACTGGCTTACGTAACATTTTTAAGTCTAATACTTTGTGGTGCTGTTGCGTGTGATGAGAAGGAAAACATATTTATTAAAATAATAAATATTTAAAACCCGAAACAGCGAAGTAAAACAAAATAAAAGATGTCGCAAAAAATTGTTCTAAAGATATTAATTTGTGATTCAATTTTATCTCTTGATCTCGCACAGTTGCCACAACTTACAACTAAAAGTGTACAAAATTTAGAAATGTGAAATTAATTCAGAGCGAAAGAACCAGAAAAAATATGACTGCTCGCGCGATCTTGTTCATTCTTGTTTCATTGAAAAATATCGTCAGTCCCAAATATTCGGAAATCGTTTTCATTGCGCAAAGAATAAAAATAAGACTCGAAATAAATGAAGTATCAGAGATGAAATTCCATTAAAAAATATAATTTTTTGAAGAATAATTACTTTTTCAGCAGTACTGGTAAAGCAATCGAAGTAATCGTAATATTCAATAGACATTCCAATTTTTCCAAAACTACCAAATTATGGTTGATTTAAGTATACTTACTCAGGTGTTTTAGCATGAAACTCAACTAAATATAACAATAAAGAAATGTTTAATATTGCATTCACTAAACTAATAGATAATGAAAAAATAAAATACAATGCAATCAAATATCTGGAATACAATTCATGTGATGCCTACACAAACACACAAACACAAAATCGAGCATAGAACAGAAAGACGGACAGACAGACTTTCGCAACCAATGCCACTCACTAAATGAAGATAAGTACTCACTGTATGCAAATTTTCATGAAAATATCTTAAACCGCGTGGACGTGTATAGGGCACAACATACAGACAGACGGACAGACAGACAGACAGACACCAAACGAGAAAAAGGTGGATTCGGCATCAGAAGGGTCCAAAACGGATAGAAAACTTGAAATGGGTTGAAAATATTGAATGTACAAACAAACACTCCATTCTTATTTATATAGATTTGAAGAAAAACTACTTATTAGAGAAAAAATATATAAATTAAAAATTTCAAAGCTTCTCATTTATACAGTAAATATTTGTTTTCTTAAACGCGTGTAAGTAAAGATCAATCGAATGTATATCCTTAGAACTGACGCAATGTTTGAAAGTCTTTCCAGTCATTCCGCTTCAAAAGGATCCTCTCCTGCTATCCCCGAAACTGGAGGTAGTCCTTGTATCTCCTATCTATCAATGTCAGCGGTCTTCTTTGATGATAAAGTCTAAATAGCCCACTGCTGAGACCCATTGGCCAAAGTAGGGGAAAGCACTCCCTTTGTCCAAACCCTGACACTTTTAAGGGGAACTCGTATTTTGGGATGACGCTTTCGTCAACACAACACGGATTTGTTATACCACCAGGAGGGTTAAATTTTAAAAATTAAATAACGCTATACACCCAACCCTGGTTATACGGCCGCTCTTTATACGACATTTCGTTACAACAGCCTTTTTTAATGTTTCGTTATACGTCCAAAACCAAATGCTGTTTTTATGCTTCTGTTTAGTTTTAGCTTCTCCTTTGGGCGGCACTTCTACATTTTGCCTCACAAAAATATGAGAAATTTTGGCACAATATTGTCATAATTTTATTGCGTTGTCGCTTTAGTGTAGTTAGACCAATACCGATTCGATACAAAGCCCGTGTCACAGCTCAAAGTTCTATCAGGAGGCTACTTTTACGCGCTACGATACGAATTGCAAGCAGTTCGGTTAGTTAAACGAAGGTAACTTTTCATATTTGCATTATAATACACTCACTACCAAAAGTTAAGAATGGAGAGGAAAATGTTAATTTCCAGAAGCCAATCTGAATTTGAGAGGCTGCAATTTGCTGCAGAGGTAGATGGAAGTATGCAAATGTGTTATGTAACAGCCAATCACGGTTTCGTGTAGAGAAATATGAAAAAAGCAATTGTATAAGAAACCAGCATTGTGAAGAGTTAGAGAAGTTGCATGTAAGTGCTGATAAAAAGTGTTTAGAACTTTTGTACGATTAGTTTTCAAGACAGACGTGGTTCTATGGCTTCCAGTAGACGAATAACATATATTGAGCGCTGGTGTTCTGTGAGACGCCTTGAAGCAGGGCAATCAATCAATCACTGTTGTTGCTCTTTTCTTAGGCGTTCATCATTCCGTCATTTCACGATTATGGAAATAACTCCTAGTACAATTCTCACCAGAGACCAGTCCCCAAACACCCCGTTGACCCCAAAAATTTTGTTGCTTCTTACACAATCTGTATGACATCCAAGCCACATAAAATTCCCCCAGCACCTTTTCAACCCACTATAAAACCTAAACATCCAGGTGATCTTATTTCTATGGATTTTGTAGGTCCTTTTCCCAGCGGTCAACACATCTTAACTATCATTGACCCTTTTTCTAGACATCTTGAACTGCATCCATTGATGAATATTACTACATCAAATGCTGTCATAAATTCCCTTTTCTCGTATATTTCTACCTATGGAAGACCTGCCATTACCCTAACGGATCTAGTTACCCAATTCACTTCAAACATTTTTGAAACTTTCAATTCAATCCTAGGCATAAAATTCTGTCACACCACTTCGGGTAGACCCTAAGCTAATGCTATCAGTGAGAGAATTAACACTTCAATCAAATCCACAATTTCGGCTCTTCAAAGTCAAGGACATGAGTTCTATAATGCAGTCAGAATCCACCAGAATCTCTATAATGGTGCATTCCATAAATCAACTGGACATTCCCCCAATGTAGTACTATTTGGTAGAAATCCCTCCTTAATTACTGATACATATGATCAAAATGTAAATCTTCACAATTTGTCAGTCTTATTCCCTAATACGAATTCTAGATGCCCTGGAAGAAGTATATAGAAAAGTATTCTATAATAGTCAGAAAAGTCAAGAAACAAATTATCAAAGACAAGCTCCACATTCAAAAACCAGAAAATTTCAAATAAATGACAATGTTTACCTAAAATCTAAAGACAAATATAGACCGAAATATGAAGGTCCCTACACTATTTCAAAAATAAATACATTCGTCATTGTTTCAATTAAAAGAGTAGCAGAGTCTTCCATAAACCCTTTTAAAATTCACGTTGACGAATGAATAGTTCTTGCTCCTTTACGTTTAACACACTTGGGTCATACTGAAGATAATATTAGAATCAAACCACGTCAGGAATTGTTCACGCAGTTGCGCTATATAACCTGAGACCACACACATTCCAGAAATTATGATCTGGATAATGATGGTATGATTGCAATCATCGAGATATGAGTTTGGTTTTTTAAATGTTTGGCACACATTTAAAAAATATAGCATTTGTATATTATTATCACAATCTTTTATATTTTTTTTGTAACGTATTTTTGTAATTTTTGTGCAAGGGCTGTGCAATTAATTTGTGCAATGTTTACCGTGAGAATATTGTGATTTCATGATATCATACTTATCAATCAATGATAAGCTGTTATTTTCGTGAACTTTATCATATACTACATGAAGTGGCATTACTTTCAATTTCACAAGTATTTGTAAATTATTAAAGACCATATGGTTTTTGCACACTACCCACGCTTGTGCCAAAAAATTTTCTTGGCATTATTTACATGTCATTACACTGTTTTATACAGACAAATTTTTTTGTAATTTCTTCGGTAGTTATTACATTGTATCTTTTGGTAGAGTAGTATAGGTATGTTTATATTTGATGTGTTCAAACAAAATGTTTGCCACAATCGATCACACCAATGGTGTTCATACCACTTTTACAAAAATGTGTGATGCCGGAGTGCCAAATAATAATAACAACTTTTACTACTTAAAATTAGCACAAACTCCATTTTGGCGTATTTTTAACACCAAATCTTCTGCTTAATTCATTATAACCAAATACACTACAATGTGTAATACTAATACTGATCTTTTAGAAATTACATTTTAACATTTCTTGGATACGTACACATTATTTTTGGATTTTTGTATGGCATACGTATCTATTATACTATTAGCATTACGTTTTGTTCCTTTATTGTATCAATTTCTGTGGTTTTTTGTTTTTGTTTTTTGTTAATGGCAAATATATCTTTATATACGTACCTTACAACATTATGTTTAAATTGATATTTGTAATTCTTGGCTACAGGCAGTAATTGTTTTACTGTGTAAAATTGACATGAATATAATTTACTGTTGTGGCATTAGTGTTTGTTTTTGAATATTACATATGTTTAGTTTGGAATTTGGCATATTATTGTCTTATGTTTGGGCAGGGAAATTTTATATGGCATGAATTAGTGTGTCATTGTAAGAAAGAAATGTTTAAATAGTCACATGAGTGTTGAAGAAAGCGCCAGCAACTCGTAAAGAGTTTATATGCCAAAATTGTTTTCATGCAATTTACCTAAGCACTGAGGAAACATGCCAGTGAATTATGTAAAAATACTTATGTGAATGCCAAAGAAGTTGTTTATGAATTGCCTTCTGTGGATAATTTTTGCTGCCAATGTGTTAATTCAGTTTTTGGTTATACCAAAGGTATTTCTATCAACCAACTTTAATGCAAATTTGGAGTTGCAAACACCATGGTTTGTTTGTGGGCATGTAGGAATGGTTTTTATATGGTTTACTAACTAAGAGTTCAAAGTTAAAAGCTAACAGATTTTTTTTTGTTTCAATGCATGGAGATTTACATTATTGTGTCTTGGTCAAGTACCATTTGTAGAAGTTATAATTACCTGTTTTCAATTTAATTCATGTCAAAAATATTCCTGATAAACCACCACTATTTCCTGCCTTTCAATTCCCAACACTTCAGTGGATTCTATAGACCAAATTTTTATCTATTTTACACAATTATCTCTACTATTATAAAAGGAAGTGTTTGTTTGTCTGTTTGTTTCGCAGCTGTAAAATCCTGACGATCTATGGCACTTACAGCAATGAGATTTGGCACACAGATAGTCCGAATTTTTCGCAATTTTTGGGTCGCGGTGAATTTTAAAATTCAATCTAGAAAATTTTTTAATAAATTTAATAGTTTTATTTTGAAATTATGAATTTGGAAATTTATTCTGGAAATCTGAAACTATGCCCGCCATACAAAACCCAACGCTTGGAGGGATTTCGACCCTCTTTCACTGATTTCGTGTGAGAGAGCTGTGAAAGAGTAAGTCCTATTTTTCTTCGGGGTGACTGCGAAATCTTCGTGTAAGAATCTTCATCTTACAGGGGATTGGAATTTTGCTTTCCAGCTGTCCTTGTGGATCATTCCAAAAGTTAACTCGAGTATACCACAAAGGATCACTTAGTCTAAAAAAAACGTAGATGATTCTTCGAGTTTTGGATCGCAAAGTCACCCCTCTTTTCTCATGCAATATTACTACAATCTCGAGGAGGTCAATCAATAAGTATGTATTGAACCTGACATGGAGATGGTGAAGGAGATCTGCTACCTCTTCAATCCTGAAATAAAAGTTCCTATCGATCTCGATATGACCTCCTGTATTTTTCATCTCCATGTACAATTCACGAGTCAACTTTTCAAATCAACCAAATCGTAATTCTTGGAGCACTGGAATCTAATCCGACTTGAATGATTTATCAGCTATGCAGCTCCACCTTCAATACATCAATCTGAACAGGACAATAATCTTCTATAAATCTAATCATATTCTAGAGGAGTGGCCATCGATTCCACTTCTCTCTCAACTATCACTTTGTTCCTACTAAGGCAGCGGCTTCCTAGTTCGTCTCGTATTTCCTCATCATAAGATGGTCATAAAGATCTTCTCTGACAGCAAGCAGCTTTAAAGGTTTTGCAGTATCTCTGCTTTTCTTCAGAAGCAGTGTGGGTAATCCACTTGAGAGCAATAAAGTGTGTATTATCTGGGTCCCTGGTCATTGAGGGTAATGAAATTCCAGACCAACTGGCAAAACATAGATATGAAATGCCATTTTTTAGACCGGAGCCTGTTTTTGCCTACCTTACAGTGTGGTTTGAAAGACTACTATACATGGCTTCATTTTAATGATCAAAGACAAGCCAAAGAGCTCAATCAACAATCTCCCTGAAACAGATGTATAGGTAACTTCTGAAATTGAACATAAAATAAATCAGGGTAGCTATTGGACTTCTAACTGGCCACTGTACGCTAGAGTGCCTATATAATAAGAGTGGCGACATACGGAAAACACTTTCTGATTGGCTTAGAGAGCTTTTCTACCGCCCGAGGCGGTCTTTTCCTAGCTCCCGTAGACTTAACATGTGAACTTTTTGTGTGTTCTAGAAAAACGTGTGTACATTAAATTAAAAAGAAAATATAGCTTATTCATGTTCCATTTCGTGTTCTAGAATGTTTATTTATTATTATTTTAGTGTTTTGTCAGTATAAATTTGAAGACTTTTTAAGTAAATAGCTATTTTTGAACAACATGGTGTTTCCCGCAATCTAAGTTAGCGCGTTGTGCAATCCATGTCATCGATTCCGCATGTAATTGAGCGTTTATATGATTCATTTATACAGAATGTATCCATATTATAACAATCCTATGCTTTTTGTTCTCCCTGAAATGATATATTAATTCGCCCAGAAACCGTCTTTGAGACGATTCTGGTAGAAAAATGGCTGCCACGCATGCGCATTGGGCCAAATTTGGTCCCTTGTCGCCACTCTTATTATATAGGCACTCTACTGTACCCTAAATAGACACCTCAACCTTATGGGTGTTATAGATCACCTAATATGTAGAGGCTGTCGGATGGCAGAGGAGAGTCCTGTACACGTTCTGTGTGATTATTACTTTGCCCAACGATTTGAGTATCTGGAATTAAATTGTATTGAACCCTGGGGGAACTGTCAAACATTCCAATCAGGTACAGCCGTCAAAATAAAAAAACGACTCACCCGATCGCAATTGCACACTTTACATCGCAGAGAAAAACGGAAGGTGGCAATCGATAGGGATGAATGTTTTCTACAAATATCAAGATTTAAAATCTGTCAAAGGGGACGTCTTCATATTAAATTGGATACATGTTCCTATAATTTGAATCCGAACCCCCATCTTTTATCACAAATTTGGATTCTACATACAATTTCAGGCGGAAATAAAAAAAAAGTTCATCAATTTTATTGGATTTCTCATCGATTTGTAAGTGTTTGAAAATTAGATCTCCTAATGTTATATTGGTGTTTCACGTATTTTGTTATACTTGCTACAAACATTAATTTTTCTTGGAAATTGTTTCTTCATCTTTTGCTACCCAAAAACCCAAACACAATCTATAAATATTTTAATTATCAAACTAAATTTGCTATTTTGTATCAATTATGGAATAATATTCATAAAAATTATGAAAATAAACATGGGCAAATTTTGATACCATGTGATTCAACTGTTACTGAATCATCGGAATTCCAAATTCCAGCTCATTACGTGCATAATTAGTAGCGCTGTGAGACTGTTTGCAAAATTCGATGATTATTATCTTTATTGGGGATTTTTAGCAAATTGAAAACAGAAATTTCTGCCAACACATCCTGGGATTCAATCAGAATGGATTCTGACTTTGTCACCATTTTAATGGACTCCATACCTGCAACAGGTCATTGACTGCGACGGCCACTACACGTCTTTATTAATATTTATAATGTGATTGAACTCTGAACATTTATACGCTCCCTCAAAGGTTTTTATGGATTTTCTCGGTCATTTATACGCGCGCGCGCTGTTTTACATTAATTTTTCATCAAATCTGCCTGAAATTTTGTTTATAATCCAAATATGTGATAAAAGATGGGAGTTCGTACTGAAATTATTGGAGCAAGCATCCAATGTAATGTGAAGACGGCCTCTTAGACAAATTTTAAATATTGATATTTGTAGAAAACATCAATCCCCTGTCGATAGCTACCTTCCGTTTTGTTCTGTGATGCAAATTGTGTAATTGTGATCGGGTGAGTCGTTTTTTCCTTTGACGGCTGTACATGCTGAAATTTTTTTCGGCAATCGATCTTTAATAGATCATTAGTTTGTTTCACTACAATAGACTACTGGTCACGACGCTGGCACTCTTTAGAGTTACGCCCACAATAAGTCATAAATAGATATTAAAAAAATTATTCAATATTTAAACCAAAAAAAATGTTGTTTTATTCATAGAATCACATGGAGATATGAAAAAATATTGGACTTCCTAATTCGAATTCAATTCTAGACTACAGCGGGTTTTTTTTACACATTTTTAATATGTACTAACACTTAAGGGAGCCCACTATATAGTTTTAAAAATTAGAGTTAAAATTTATATATTTTAAATAAAAAACAGTATTTATTCAGCCATAGAATTCTTAGAATAGCCTCAAAATAGATACATACACCATTACTAGGAAACTAAAATGTTTGAGATTTTAGAAGCAAAGCTGGTTGAATGTAGCATTGATATGGACAAGAGTTACTTAATTTGTGAAAACAATATTAAAAATCTTCTGAACATTTTACAACTTGTAAATGTTTAATGCAATTAAAAGTAAACACTATTTACTGTACTTTACTCAAGCACTTATTATTTGTTTAGGAGCTTGACAAATTATCTAGGTGTTCCATATAGTTACCAATTTTCAAATCAACGATCGCTTTTTTCAGTTTTACTCAAAAAAGTTTTTTTTTTGATAAATTATCTATTTTAATCCTACGAGGGCTGTTCAATAAAGAATGATCATAAATTAATAAAAAATTATTTTCTGTACAAATCCTCCAAATTGTTATGGTCTTTCTCAAAATACTCCCCGTTACATGCAATGCACTTATCCCTCCTCTTTTCCGTCTTCGAACACATGCTGGAAGCTATTTTTTGACAGATCCTTCAAAATCGCCTATGCAACTTTTACCACTGCCTGTGGTGATTAAAACCGCTTTTCCCGGAGGTGTTTCTTCAAATTCGGAAAAGAAAAAAATCGAATGGTGCTAAATCAAGACTATATGGATTATGGGGAACACACATGACTCTCCCCATAGTCTTCCTGTAGCATCACATAGACTTCAGCTGACGATTTTCTAAGGCGAAAACAAAACTTCAATGCAGTGTATTGCATTGAACTCCGCTTGTCACATCCATTTTTGCTGTTGGCGAAAGTAAAACTAGGCGTTCTTGGCCGGCTGCCAAGGCCTTGGCAATGACGTCATGACCGTGAAACTTGCCCTATCTATTCTCCATTTTATCCCGCTACACATTCAATATGAATTTTATTTTCTTGATTTTTTTTAATGGCCTTTAAAAAAAATTATAATCATTCTTTATTGAACAGCCCTCGTATATAATTTTGTTGTGCTTTGACATTTAATTAAATAATCTTTTCTCCTACTGTAGGTAATCTTTCAACAAAAAAGGTTTCCCGATGACATGCCTTGATGATAGTTAAGTTATTTTCCTAAAGATATATATATATATACACAATACCCCATGATAGATTGCCATTAACTATTTAATAAAAGGTAATTGAAACTTCATTAGAGGTTAAATTTCAGGTTAGATGCATCGTTTTTATCCTGATCTTTGAAATTATTTATCAGTTAGGCTAAAATTACTAGTATAAAGCATGAAAGTTGAAAAATATCCTAAATATTCTCCAATAATAAAAAAAGTATGCATATATTATACATTTGAGATACACAATGCAAATTGACAGAAATAAAATGAACAAATTTTTGTTGAATGGTATTTACTCAAGTATCTTTCACCTTAAGAGTAAAATAAAAATCATGTTTCAAGTGATTAGGAATGTGGCCCTACATCAATTCAGTGATAGAGGGTTGATAGTAGAGGTTGAAATGAGACATACAGGTTTTATCAAGCAAATTAAATTTTGAATTATTTTGTAACATCCTTAGCTTACAATAATAATTGAAAAATTAAAATTTTGATTCTTCATAAAATGTGTCAAGACATTTGGACTAATATTTGTAGTCAAAACATTCTTAGTTTTCACCTAAAAGAACTCACAATAAAGGAATGTAATGAGATATTTTAAACGTATTTAACACAAATCAGCAGAATAATTTACAATAGCAAGACACTTTTCATTTTGGTAGTTCTTGCAAAGGCTGCAAAAGAATTAATGAAAGAAACACATACATCACATCTGTTAGAAAAAAAAAGAATATTTTTTAAACACAAAATATTCTTATTTAATTTTGCTAGGTGGCATTAAAAACAAGCTAACTCAATGAAGCTTGCAAATAATGAATAAAGTGAATAGTACTTATTTAAGATTCAAATATGTGATTGAACAAAAATCTTCACTACCCACCAAAAAGTGAATTTGGTTGAGTAGCATTTAAAAACAAGCAAACTGAACACAATTCGTCATTTAGCATAGCAAGCGAACAATACATTATGAAACAGTCCATAAAAAACAATTAAATATGTAGATATTTTAATTTGCCATACCACAGTGTAACATAACATGATATTGACTACAACCTAGGATCAATCCCGAAGAGAAAGAGTGACGGGTTGATTTTATATGGTGCAAGGGCTATATTTGGCCTTGCTGCAATAGACACAAGATATACAACATCAATAGACATGCCCAGAATGAAATTTTATTGGCGCAGAAGAGATAAATACAACCAGGGAGGACTTACACATAGACTGCCTGCAACTCACAGGTTGCTAGTGCAGTGGGCATACTCATTGTACCACGACAACTCTTGAGATATCATAACTCATGTATTTTTAATAAGAATTTTATCTGCCCACCCGAAAGTAAATTTAGTTGGGTACCATTAAAAACATAACCTAACATAATTCACCCACTTACCATAATTAATAATACACTCATTGCCATAAAAATTTGCGCACCAAAAAATAATTGTGGGATCGTAACAAAATTTGGCATAAAGGTACATGTCGGCCAGATATGCAAATGATTAGAAATACAGCGTGATTGAGCATTGCGTAATGTCACTGGAGGGTGTTGAACTTCGTTCTCCTTGGAGTATAAAACAGGTAAGCAGAGCTTGTTTGATTGTACTTAATCTTTTGCAAAAGAAACGCTGAGTTAGTAATGCCGTTACGCCGCCATCGAAGACAATATGAGCAGCTGTCAGAGTTCGAGAGGGGAAGAATCATCAAGATGATGTAAGCTGGGTGGTCAGCACGGAGAGTAGCTCGTGAAGTAGGCCGTTCTGATTTTACTGTGAGGAGGTGTTGGGACCAATGGACAGAAGAGACGTCATTTACACTTCGACCAGGCTCAGGACGCCCTCGACAGACCAGTCGTCGAGAAGACCGTCACATCATACGAAACGCACTGGTAGAGCCAACTGCCTCGATGGCCGCTATCCAGACACAGGCAACACCTTCACTACAGGCCCCTGTGTCTTTTCGAACCATCGCAGGGCGCCTGGCTGAAGGACATCTGGTATCGCGGCGCCCATTACGTGTGCTCCCAATGACACCCACCCACCCACCGACGCCTCCGTTTGGGGTGGTGTCGCGCACGACAGGACTGGACTGCAACGGAATGGAACCAGGTCGTCTTCAGCGATGAATCTAGATTCAATTTGAGCAGTGATGATAATCGTGTTCGTGTGTGGAGGCCCCGTGGTGAACGCCTCGATCCTGCCTTCGCTTTACAGCGACACACCGCTCCCACAGCTGGTGTGATGGTATGGGGTGCCATTGCTTACGATACACGGTCACCCCTAATATTGATCCATGTCACAATGACAGCCCAACGGTACGTCCATGGCATCCTTCATCCACATGTGATGTCAGTCATGGTAGGGCTCCCAGGAGCCATTTTTCAACAAGACAATGCTCGGCCACACACAGCAAGGATGTCACAAGACTGCCTCCGCCACATTACCACCCTTCCCTGGCCTGATCGATTCCCAGATTTGTCAGCATATCTGGGATCCTTTGGGACGGCAAGTTGGTCACCCTACGAGTTTGGTCGAACTAGAGGCGCGTTTACAGCAACTGTGGACCGAGATGTCTCAGGACATCATACGGAACTTGTATGCCTCTATGCCCGCTCGTATCGCATCGTGCTTTCGCGCTAGAGGGGATCCAACAGAGTACAAAAACTTCCGTTCATTTGTACTTTTTTCTGCAATAAATGATTATTTTTCTTTGATTTTCTAATCACTTACTTATATCAAAGTAGTACTTACATGTGTAAAATTTAGTTTCATTTTGACGTAATTTTGAACCACGGTCAGATGACGAAGCAACACCTGAGCTGGCACCCCACTCTCCAAACTTCCACGCCAACCCAACGTGAGGACTTTAGGCCACGACAGATTTAAGGTGCACCAGCCGCCTCTACACCATACGCTTACAAACATCCATGCCCAGACCTGGATTCGAACCAGGAACCTTCCGATCTAGAGGTTAACACCTTAACTACTATACCGGTTGGTCGGCCCGTAAATTAAGGATAATTCAGAATCACTCGGTAATCGAACTCTAAAGTAAAATTTTCACCGGTAGAATTATCGCACACATCTCCAAGAATACTATCCAAATTACAGGAAACCATCAGATGACGCCGATAGTACGTCACAATGACGAGAGCGTAAGAGAGATGTATATAACCAATGGTAGCAAAGAAGTAAAATTGTTCACAAGCGTTCTGTAATCCGCTCAGTGCCACAACAGAACAGTTATGCACAGAGCATGTCGATGATTTTTAACGTGGTAGAATTATCGGCCGCCTGGAACGTGGGCGTACTCAGACGGAAGTTTCAGTGGAACTTGAAATCGCCTAAAGTGTCATCTCTAGGCTTTGGCAACGATTCCAAAATGATGGAAATGTCAGTAGAAGTTACCGTACAGGTCTCCCCTGAGTTATAACGCCGAATGACGACTGGTATTTGGAAGTAACTGTAAAAAGAAGCAGACGGAGCACAGCATCCGACCTTTCTCGTCAGCCATCTTCAGCCACGGGTACGACAGTTTCAAGGCAAACCGTTTACAGACGTTTGGGACATGTTGGTCTATATGCTTGCAGGCCTGTCAGATGTGTTCCGTTCACGGAAACTCTCTGTCGCCAGCGGTTAGCCCTGAGTAGAGAACATGCAATGTGGACACCGTCACAGTGGGCTTGTGTGATATTTTCCGACGAGTCCAGGTTTAGCTTGCAGTCTGATTCACGGCGGACGTACATATGGAGAACACCAGGTACCCGCTACCACCAAGACAACATCATTGAACGACACCGTTACGTTGGTGCAGGATTGCTAGTTTTGGGCGGATTTGTAATGGGCTCCAGAACAGATCTACATGTTCAAATCGGAACCACGAGAGGCCAAATTTATCAGGACATTATTCTGGAACAACATGTACGTTTGTTTAGGGGTAACATGGGCGCAGAATTTGTGTTTGTGGATAACAACGCCCGTCCTCACCGTGCAAACATTGTAAACGAATGCCTTGAATCTGAGGATATCACCCGTATGGAATGGCCAGCATTCTCACCTGACTTGAATCCGATAGAGCATGTGTGGGACATGCTCGGCCGACGAGTTGCAGCCCATCAACCACCTCTTACATGTGTACCGGAACTTTGTAGAGCATTGTTTGCTGAGTGATCTTCCCCAAGATCAGCTCGATAATTTGGTCCTCAGCATGTCTAGGCGTTGTACGGACTGTATTTCATCGTCTGGGAGACTTACAATGTATTAACTATCATACCAACCATGCCATGTTAAGTTTTTGTAAGGTCGATATTTTTTGTAATTGCTCCAGTAAGCAAAAATCGTAGTTTTTATGAATGGTATCATACATACACCGTCTTTTTTGCTTTTTATCTTTAGTTTAATAAATGGGCTTTATGAATAAGTCACGTTTGTTTTGTTTCTGAACCTTTATTTGCCGGAGCTTGCATTATCCTTAATTTATGGACATGAGTGTATTTGTATTTCTACAGTTGTAGAATTTTTGTTTAATAATATTTTTCACAAAACGTTAAGGAGTTTTTTTTTTTTTTTTCACATTTTCTGATTGGCATACAGACCTTTTCTACTGCCCAAGGCGGTCTTTTCCTAACTCCCGTAGACTTAACATGGTAACTTTCTGTGCCTACGAGAAAAACGTGTCTACATTAAATTTAGAAGAAAATATAGCTTTTTCGTGTTCCATTTCGTATTTTAGAATGTTTCTTTATTATTATTTTTGTGTTTTGCAGTATAAATTTGAATACTTTTTAAGTAAATTGTTTTTTTGTTTTTTTTAACAACATGGTGTTTCCCGTTTCTTTGGCGATGTAAACATCGTGCCAAGGGAAGTAAGCAAGTTTTAAACTTTTGATAATGCGGTTTTTTTTTAGCTGTTCCTTTACAAAAGGCTTACAATAGCCTATGCCGAATTGAATCATCAGTAAAGCAGAGAGTAAATTATAACTATGGTTTATATAAAAAATAAAAGAAATGTTTACAAAAGTGTTATTTTTGATGCAAACTTTCGTCTTTATTTTGCTGCTAGGTCTCGGAACAAAACCACCACATCAACATTAATCTGTGGGTTTGGATATAAATGCGTACAAATGCTGTTACTTTTTTTTATATTGAGATTATTCTTGTATGTTTAGGCCAATATTTGCTCATAATTTAGTTTCAATCTGTTAATTCTATTTTTTCATCTGAAAATGTGATAGATTTGTTAACAAATGTGTACTGATGGTGTACGACTAATTTTGAAAATACATGTTTTTTGACTGGTATAAATGTATGAAATTTGAAACAAAAATTAAATTTAAGTGGGTTAAAAGTTTGGCTCATGCATTAAAAAAGTCAAATAAAAATGTTCAGTATCTTTTCTGGTTCGTTTAATGTGCACCTTTTTTTATGTGACGTAACAAATTCTGTCGATACTGGAAAGTTTTTTCACAAGAATAGCATTTATTCTGTTCATCCATTCTAGAATGTCAACGACAGATTCTTGGCTTGGCGCGGGGTGAAATTATCCTCGTCTTCGCCAAACAAACCATTCGCAAAGAAAGGGTTGTAACAGAAGTCCGGACCGGAATAAATTGACGCATGCGCAATCGCTATGATTCTTACACAAGTGCTGCTTCAAAACATCACTCTGCGCAATTACTTATGCGCAGATCACTCTCCCAGAGAAGCGGCTCAATCCCATGATAGTACTTTACGCAAGTCCAACTTGATTGGCTAGTTTCACGGGCATGGCTTCACTTGGATATCTCGCCAATCTGATTGTTGCAGTAACCATTTGATTTTGAATATGCGCGTTGTTTCGTAGAAATACAATACATACACTAGCGCCTCAGCGTACAGCGTAAGTGTCTGACAAGTTGACTCTGATTTGCTCCTCATATATATGTTGTATGGTTGTTGTTAGTAGTATTTCTTGCCAACTTATATAAAGGGTACTTATGCTTTAAAGAGCAGATTTTCGTGAAGCAACAATGGCCTAATGGCTAAAGTCACCCACCTTCAGATTAGCGTCGGCAGCGGAGGATGACTTCCCGAGTTCGAACCCAGCTGGAGGAAAAAGTTTTAGATCCTCCAAATTATTTTTAAAAAATTCCAATTTAATTCCTTTTCATTCTAATTTACTTTTCCTAATTTTTAATACCCTTTTCATGTTTTTCCAAGCTTCCGTTGATTTTACATAAATAATCTAAGAACCACTCCTGAACTCACTACCAGCTGATATTTTTCCGCCCCTCTGCCGTCCCCTTTGCTTTAGGATGATGGTGTCGTATCTACCGCTGGCTTAGGACCATTCTGATGTAACAAAAAGCATACATAAAACACTAACTTATATAATTATTAACTTATATAATAAAAGGATACAATTTTCGGCTCCCACCTCTACCCACCCATAGCCATGGATCTGAAAAGAAAAGAAGGAAGCAGAAAGGAAGAGATAAATCGCCAACAACTATAAACCTTGATGACATACGTATCTAGGTCATGTGATCCGATTAGCCAATCAAGTTGGACTTGCGTAAAGTACTATCATGGGATTAAGGCGCCTGTCTCCCAGAGTTACGGTTCGGTCTGTTTAAAAATGTCACTATGCGCAGTTAGTGTCCATGCGCGGTTAAGATGCGCAGAAAAATTTCCCCATAGTGTTACTGTTTAGAGACACTAGTCTGTTTGAGTTTGACTGTCAAGTCCTACGACAAGCGATTCAAAGGAGATCGTTTCAAGAACTCATAAGTTGTTTCATAGGCTGATTAAATCACGTGGTGTTTGGCGTCTTGAAAGCCTATCTCTACACAGATTTGGCAATTGCTCTTTGCTTTGGCATCCATAATAGATCCGAAGACTTTTTCACAAGACTTGCAGGGGAAACTTTTGTTGCTGCTTTTTTGCAAAGACACCCCATGAACTCTTGCTTCATGAGCATTCAAATATCGCTTAACATAAAATCCCGTACCACAAATTTCGCAATTAAATTCCATACTTAATGAGATCTATTGTGCACGTGGTTTACACACATATAGTGTTTATGGGTGGGTAAAGGTGGGAGCCGAAAATTGAATCCTTTTATTATATAAGTTAATAATTATATAAGTTAGTGTTTTATGTATGCTTTTTGTTACATCAGAATGGTCCTAAACCAGGGGTGGATACGACACAATCATCCTAAAGCAAAGGGGACGGCAGAGGGGCGGAAATATATCAGCTGGTAGTGAGTTCAGGAGTGTTTCTTAGATTATTTATGCAAAATCAACGGAAGCTTGGAAAAATATAAAAAGGGTATTAAAAATTAGGAAAAGTAATTTACTATCAAAAAGAATTAAATTGGAATTTTTTTTTAATAATTTGGAGGATCTAAAAATTTTTCCGCCTGTTGGGTTCGAACTCGGGAAGTCATCCTCCGCTGCCGACGTCGATTTGAATGTAGGTGACTTTAACCATTAGGCTATCATTGCTTCACGAAAAGACGCTCTTTAAAAGAACACATCATTTTATTTTTGGTTGATTTCAGTCTCATAGGACGTTATGGTTATTGGCGAGAAAAACTACTAACAACAACCATACAACATATATATGAGGAGTCAGTCAGTGTCAACTTGTCGGACACTTACGCTGTACGCTGAGGCGCTAGAGTGTTGCCTAGATTTTGCCGAAATAGTAACCCTAGCAACTAGAGTGCCTATATAATAAGAGTGGCGACAAGGGACCAAATTTGTCCCAATGCACATGCGCGGCAGCCATTTTTCTACCAGAATCGGTTGCTGGGCGAATATGTTTCTTCCATCGGTTTCCCACATTTCCTCCTCTCTCTTTCTTTTGGCGATAGTGTTTATGTCCCGTAATTTTTATGCTCACGACTTATTGAACTTGTTTTCGTGAATATTAACAAGAAAATGAATAAAGTTAAGCTTATAACTTCAGTGTTAAATAAAATAAGATCTGATGTGTTGTCTCTCTCAGGCACAAGTTTCTTCTTTAAATTCTTTCCATGCTGTGTGATAGAAGTTTACGCATTAATTTTATAACATTAAATAAAAAATAGATTTGAAATGTCCTACTATTAATGGATAGTTCCTTAAAATAAAACTTTCTTTCAACCAAATGTTCAACACATGTAGTTTTTTTTAGTGTGATTAATCCTTTCCTTACATTAACCGAACCAGAAAAGATACTGAACATTTTTATTTGACCTTTTTAATGCATAACACAAAATTTTAACCCACTTAAATTTAATTTTAAGTTTCATCCATTTATACAAGTCAAAAGACATGTAATTTCAAAAATAATCAACACCATCGTACACATTTGTTAAAAAATCTACCACATTTTCATATGAAAAATAGAATTAACAGATTGAAACTAAATTATGAGCAAATATTGGCCTAAACATACAAGAGTAATCTCAAGATAAAAAATAGTTAACAGCATTTGTACGCATTTATATCCAAATTCACAGATAAATGTTGATGTGGTGGTTTTGATCCGAGATCTAGCAGCAAAATAAAGATTAAAGTTTGCATCAAAAATAACACTTTTATGTAAACATTTCTTTTATTCTTTTTATATAAAGCATTGCTACAATTTACTCTCTGCTTTTCTGATGATTCAATTCGGCTTAGGTTATTGAAAACCTATAATAAGGAAACAGCTAAAAAAAAACAACGCATTATCAAAAGTTTAAAACTTGCTAACTGCCTTTGGCGCGATATTTACATCGCCAAAGCAGCGGGAAACAGCATGTTGTTCAAAAAAAGCTATTTACTTAAAAAATCTTCAAATTTACACTGATAAAACACTAAAATAATTATAAATAAACATTCTAGAACACGAAATGGAACATGAATAAGCTATATTTTCTTTTTAATTTAATATACACACGTTTTTCTCGAACACACAAAAAGTTCCCATGTTAAGTCTACGGGAGCTGGGAAAAGACCGCTTCGGGCGGTAGAAAAGGTCTCTAAGCCAATCAGAAAGTGTTTCCCGTATGTCGCCACTCTTATTATATAGGCCAAGGCTAAACTTGATCGTAACCGTAGGTTGTACAGGCTGAATCATTACCCAAAAGATCAAAAGAGCCGACGTAACTGAAAGTTTCCAACTCTTACCGCTTGAGAGCGCTGTCACCCTACCAAGAAAAACAGGTTGTTCACCATTGGATTGCATAGAAATCGTGTTCTGTATTCGCAGTATTTTCGATTTAGTGATTATTTTAAAGCCTTAAATCAGTAAAAACTTGATAGAGACAATGGTGAACTGTTGTTTGCCGTTTTGTACGTCTTATCATACTCGTAGTAAGAAGTTTCAAGAGCAAGTAGGGGAATATGTATCATACCATGAGTTCCCCAGCGACTCGACCCTTCGAGCACAGTGGTTGAAAACAATCTCTAGAAAAGATTAAGTATCCCAAATTTCACTCTGAACATTGCTTATAGGCAGAATAAATAAAAAATAATTTATATGAATACTCATTTACTTGAATTAACATTACATGTTGTCTGAGATATTGCTTTAGAATTTTTAATGAAGACATAGCTCATAATTTACAAATAGAAAATGATAAAAAATTAACTTGATATCAGTTTTAAAAAATTTTTAATTTTCAAAAAAGTGACTGTGTTTACTTTTGATATAACTTAAGAAATTATTCATGAAAAGACACAATATTTACATTTTCTAAAAGCAGATATTATATTTAAAAATTTGTCTTTCACAGTTTTTTTAATACATGCATATTAAAACATTTTTAATTAAAAATAATCATTTTTTGAATTTATAATTTATAAAAACACTTATATTTTATAACATATCAATAATTTTTTAAATAGCTGAAGACAAATTAATTATGAAGAATATACATACCAAATTTCATGCAATTATCTTGAATAGATTTTGAGTTATATCATTTTAAAGTTGGGAAAAGTGTGAAAAATCCATCATGGAGAAAAATCACCTTAAAAGTTTCATTAATGAAAATCATTTACAAAAGTGTTGATTACTCCGAGTACGTAAGTAAATGCGTTAATGTCTTCAGACCTTTGGTTAAGGTTTATTTTGGCTAATGGTACCTTTTTACAGTACAATTTGCATGCAATTGTACTTTTGTTAGCAGTTTTTCGTATAAGTCGACATATTTTTCGTTTCAAAACTTTGACAGCTATCAAAACGTTCTTTTGTTTATAACTTCGGTTCTACTTAAGATATCATAAAATTGGTGTCAAACAAAAGAATCAAATTTCAAATTTTTTGAGAATGTAAAACAAAAAAGGACTTTTTGAAGGTTTTTTTGTGTTCCAGCCCCCCCCCCCTTAAATAAATCTAACTTAAAACTTTATAGTAAATGTTTCATTTTAAGTATCCCAAATTTCACTCTGAACATTGCTTATAGGCAGAATAAATAAAAAAATTTATATGAATACTTATTTACTTGAATTAACATTACATGTTGTCTGAGATTTTGTTTGTGAACAATTTTATCAATAATGTATCATTAATTAGTGTGGCTAACTAATGGTAGTAAATAATACTGTAATCTCTCTATATTAAAAAAAAGTTACCGCCGCCGCCGAAGAATTGAAATTTTTGTTGTTTAGCTCCATTCTTAGACGGTTTCCCGAGAAAGTACTGATCGGAAAAATATGAAATTAACATGCTTTGTTCTTCATCGTATTCCCTGGATAATTATTAAGATTTTTTTCCGATGCGGCTATTAGTTTAGGTTTTATTAAGTGTTAAAGTTGAAGAAGTGAAATTTCTTCCGCGAGTGAGCAAAACACATTCAAAATTTCAGTCTTTAGTCGTGAGTTTTTTTTTAAGAGTACCTCTCAACGTAAATTTTTGCAGATCGTCGAGTTTTTTTTGAAATTTAAATGTGGTTCTTGATAATATTTTTTTGAAATTCGGGAAAAATCGGGACATTTTTGTTACTTTTTTTTAAAACTGCCGTATCTATATCTAATTACTATTAGTTTTTAATTTTTAAAATATCGCAGTATTCCTCAGAATATACTCTTTCTTACGGTACTATTATTTTTGAAATCGGTTAATAATTAAATTGGATGCGATCAAAAGTTCGTGATACAAAATTCGGAATCTTCGGATATTTTCGCTACGTTTTGTTAAAACCGTTATGTCTACGGCAAAAACCATTATTTTTTAAATTTGAGAACATCACTGAATACACTACATTACACTCTTTCTTATGGTACAATTATTTTTCAAATTGGTTAATAAACAAAATCGATGCAATTAAAAGTAGGTCATACAATTTTCGGAACTTTCAGATCGTAACATCCGATACAAAACTAAAATGGTCATATCTATATAGTATTACTGTTAGTTTTTAATTTTAAAAATATTGCAGTATACCTCACAATGTACTCTTTCTTACGGTACAATTATTTTTAAAATTGGTTCATAAATAAATTCGATGCAATCAAAAGTTGGTGACACAAATTTCGTATTTTTCAGTTCGCATAGCTGGTTCCGCAAACAGCAGTGGGTTGCATTTTCTACTATCGGGTTTGCCAGATATCAAATTTATCGTAGCAACAATTGCCATAAAAACGATTTCTTTTTATTTGGCGAGTAAAAAGGCTCGCTTTTTTCCCTCTGTTCTCAAGACAGTTTACCGACAAAGTACAATCGTAAAGTTTTGATATTAACACTGTTTACTTAAAATTGTACAGGGAACAAGATACAGAAGATTTTTACTGATGCGGCTATTAGTTTAGGGTGCATTAAGTGTTAAAGCAAAAAAAAGTGAAATCAATTGCGAAAGAAGTATTGGTTTGAGAAAGCAAACCAAACGGGATTGCGTAGCAATCCCCGGGGTCGGCGAGCGTAAGCGAGCAGGGCGCGAAGCCCTCGCTTTGACGTCATGTACCGGAAAGTGAAATCAGCATAATACGAATTATTCAGATAGTTTCACTCTGTGAAAGGAATGTTGGTTTGCGAAGCAAACCAAATGACATCTGTGAAAGGAGTGTTGGTTTGCGAAGCAAACCAAATGGGATTGCGCAGCAATCCCCGGGGGTTGGCGAGCGTAAGCGAGCAGGGGGCGGAGCCCCCTAGTATTTTAAATTATTCATTCCCCCCTCCCTCCCAAGTCCTAAAATTGTTTTTAATCTACTAAGGATTCTTGTACCTGATAGCTAATATATGCTATAAGAAATTTTTTAGTTTAGTCTAAGAAGGGTGACAAAAATTCTTTTTGAAAAGAAATATTAAAACATATTTGTAATCAATTTTCTAAAAACCGAAAAAAATACCAAGAGTGGAATGTTTTTAGGATTTGATAAATTTTCACATATTTTATTTTCAATAAAATCTAGCTTTCTCCCTGTTAAAAAACATGCGAATATTTTGGTCTGGATTGTTGATTAGATTGGTTTATGTGGCAAATATATGAGCTAACGACCGTAAGGCTTAAGAGATACATTTAAAGAATATCTAGGTAGGTGACAGCATTTGTTACATTTTTTCTGGTAATTCATATTGTTATACTAAATGCAAATGGCATGCAGTGCTGTTATTATAACTGTTTTATCTGCTCTTGCATATTGTGTTTATATTTGGTAATGCATATTTTCTACACGTTCAGCTTCAGAACACTACCCTTTGGCCCTGTTTGTTAATGTGGATGTACCTGGAAAATATGAACTAAAATTTAGGTAAGTATCTATTTTTGTATCTGCTTTCATTTATAACTATTGATATACTTGAATTTATACCTTGACTGTTCTTATTTCTTAACTGTCCTAACTAACCTATTTAGGTACAATACTGAAGATTTTTCTCTTTACACACGCATATTATATTAGTATACGATTGCTTTCTTATTGTATTGTCAAGACTAACTCACTTAATACAATCTAAATTCTAATCCTCATCCAAAAGTGTATTCTAATATTTACTCAGAAAGCTGGTTGTTCTAATCAATGAATAAATTTTCAAAATTTAAGTGTGTGTGCACATGCAAATAGATTCTTTTCAATTATCAGAAGCATTGAGTGACTCCAAATTGTAGATTTATTTGTGAAAGAGAGTGGAAAAGAAAGAATACAACTAAAGATTCTATAGATTAAGAAATAAGCTTGCCAAAAAAGAAGCTACTGCTGGCTTAGAAATAGCTCTGCTTTTGTTTTAAAAGTTAAAATTCATCTGCTCAATTGTGTAATCAATAATCAACATTCACTTGTATAATGTTTGTGATGAATACAATTTAATCTGTGAGCCAAGAATTGTACAGTACCTAAGTAATGTAAATACACTAACTACGGTTAATACAAATTATTTTTACTGTCCCATGAAGTTCGTCTTAACAAGGTTTGACTACCTATATTTATGCTCTTGAATATCACATTCATGATTCGTAATCCATGTTTTCTGCACGAGTGTATTTTCAGCATAACATTTCCCTTGAGCCAGTTTTACAATGATGGAGAATTTCTATTTATATTGATGCTTGTATTGCAGAAAAACCTCAACATAAATTACCAAGAGTGGGATCACCTTTTATCATAAGTTTTATCCCAACAATCTTCAGGATTTTCAACTAGTTACCACCGTCCCAGTCTAAGCCATTCAGTGTATCGCCACGTAATTTTGAACCATGATTAGATGACAAAGCAACATCTGGAATGATACCCCACTCTCCAAACTTCCACACCAACCCAACGTATGGACTTTCGACCACGACAGATTTAATGTGCACCAGCCGCCTCTACACCATATGCTTACAAACATCCAGATTCGAACCAGGAACCTTTCGATCTAGAGGCTAACATACACCTTAACCACTATATACCGGTTGGTCGGCTAAACAATCTTCATAATATAAAAATCTGTGAGAACAAAATGTGCATCCACTTTTATTAAAATGCAAAATTTTCTATTTTGATCTTTAAACATGGTTTTTTTTTTTGCACTTAAATCAAATGGTAGATTTTGTTGAGTGAGCATTTTATTGCATGCTATTCAATAGAATTTACTTTTTGGTTGTTAAACAAAAATTTTAAATAACATGGCTTTTTTTTAATTTATGAACTGTTACGTATTCTTTTGAGCAAATTTTTTTACCTGCTGAATCTCAACAATAGCTCAGGATATAAACCTAGGTAGATAACAATATTTGTACTCATTTACTCGTATTGTATTTATATTGTTTCGATTCTGATTCATAGTGCATATTTTATGTTATCGAGAGTCAGATTCAGCTAGGGTTTTTCCTGTTGCTCAATAGAATATGCTCTCTCCTCTGGTTGGTAAAAAAGAGATTTTTGGTAATTTGCCTCCATTTACCATTTAAAGTATTAATGATCTTTTATATTGTGTGTAATGCGTGTTCTCTTGTGTTTACGTCTGTAAATAGTGGATTTGTTTGTGTTATCTAAAGAAATAACTTTTTGCTGTGAAATAAAAATAAATTTGTGCTTTATAAATTTTGTTTCTGGATATTGCTCTTTTTATTTTGAATGCTTACTGATTTTATCCATTAAAATGGTGGATAAAATATAAAAATCTGTGAGAACAAAATGTGCATCCACTCCATATGATTTTGTTATGTTCAGCCACATGATAGAGGTAACTTACCTTTAACCTACTAAAATAATCAAATATTCTGTACAAAACATTCATGTATATGAATTTTGCAAGAGGATAGTTAAATGAAAACTGCAGTGTCTATAACTATCAAATGCAGGCTCTGGTAATGTATGAAAAAGAAACTTCTATAATGAAATGCTTCATCCAAGATGTATGCATCATTTATTTTATATCTGATTTAAAATTTATCTTCAACTTTGAAGAAATTTCACCAATGTTGCTGTTAAGCCTATTGGCTCTACCCACTTTATATAAAAACATTTAACAATAAAAATAATGTAGAAGTTCTTTGTATTTCAGCAGAGCAAATAATATATAATAGCTTTGGAAAGGCATACATAAACAGGAAACTTTCTAAATAGCCTCATGACTAGCAAAATAAACAAGAGGGCTTCTATGATCAACTAAATATTGACACTAAATTTTTTACATTGCAAAACATTTTGAAGAAATAAAATAAATTTGTGTTATATTTTCCATCTTAACAAGATTTGTAATTAATGAGGCTGCTTTTGCACACTACTCTACTGCCCCTGATCCTAGTTTGTTAATTGTAACACCTAAATTACCATTAACTTAAAATTTCAAGTTGTGTAACTGTAAGGACTTTGTCATGCATTTTTTGTAACTTGTTTAAATATTGTATTCGATATAAAATACTTTTTTAAATATTTGGGTAAATTTAAAAAGTAGAAACCTAATGATGAAAACTTTAGAGTTTGAAAGATAACAAAACAATTTTGAAATTTGGACTTTTTTTAAATTTTATGCAAAATTGTCCAAATTTTAAATCTATTATAAAAGGAAGTGTTTGTTTCACGGCTGCCTTGCATCACCTTAATACCTTACATCACGCAGTGGCTAGTTTGTTATAAATTACACGTTTTTATTAGAAAATAACTTTATCGTTAATGAATTCACAAAACAGAAGACAATACCTATAGTTTTATGTGTACAAAAGATTAGTTCTGAAAAAAAATCTGAGAGTACCAAGTACGAGTAAGTGTAACAATAAATAGAACGAACTTTACAGACACCTGTTGAAATTTCAAAGTTTTATGTCTTATTGCAAATTTATCATTCCATATTGGTATGAAAAAAGCATGATTTTTTAAAATTAAAATAATCGAATTTTATGGTTTTAAAATTAATTCCTTGCCTGTACAAGTCTAAATTTCTTGGACCTTAGGTAATGAAATCAGTTTAGTTTCTAGGTAGTTTTGTGATTTTTATGTTAAACATTAATAGTATATATTATCTATAACATTATTGTAATAGGAAATATAATTGGACACATTTTTTAAAGATTAAAATGCAACAGAATTTAGCATAGTAAATCACATAATGGAACCGCGTAAATTGTTTCATCTGGTTCTAAGCCAGTTACTTTGATTGTAACCCATAACCAGTGACGTGAAGATTTTGAACTTAGATAAATAAGTTTGTTGGATCACAGACACCACTCATAATTTTTATTCTTCTGTATATTAAAAAGAAGTTTCTGCCGCAGGAATGAAAACTCGCTTTTTATGCTCAATTCTCAGATGGTTTCCCCAGAAAGTACGCATCAGAAAATTGCTAAATTGATCAGGTTTGTTCAAAATTGTATAAGGAACTAGATGGAGAATAATTTTTTTTCTTATGCGGCTATTACGTAGTTTAGGGTGGATTAATTGTCAAAGTCGAAAAAAAAGCAAAATTCTTGCGAGTGAGCGAAACACGGTACAAATGTTCAGTCTTCAGCCATGAATTTTTTTTAGAATACCTCTAAACGCGAACTTTTACACATCACCGAGTTTTTTTAGAAATTTTAATTTGGTTCCTGTTAATACTTTCTTGAAAATCAGGACACTTTCGTTAAAACTGCCATGTCTATAGCTTATTACTATCAGTTTTTAAATTTGAAAACGTCACTGGAAACCTTAGAATTTACTCTTTCTTGTGGTACAGTTATTTTTTAAATTGGTTAATAAATAAATTCGATGCAATTAAAAGTTGGTCATACAAATTTCGGAATTTTTAGATAGTAATTTCCGATACAAATTAAAACTGTCATATCTATAGCTTAATACTATTAGTTTTAAAATTTCAAAATACCACATGAAAGTTTAGAATACGCTCTTTCCTATGGCATAATTATTTTTACAGTTGGTTCAGAAATAAATTCGATGCGATGAAAAGTATAATTTCGCGATCATGTAAACATTTTTCATCGTGGAGATGAAACGTTAGATCGTTTTATCTGGTTTTGTGACGTCATGGCCCGGAAAGACGCTTGCAAAAGGGGCGTTGGTTTGCGAGGCAAATCAAATGGGATTGCGTAGCAATCACCGGAGATTGGCGAGCCGGGGACGGAGCCCCCTATTGTGTAAAATATTTCAAATCATACACATTTCAGAATTGTTCATGCATGTATTGATACATGAATATAACATGTATGACATCTCTTTAGTTCTTTTCACACAAAATAATTAATTTGTTCAAATTTACTAATTCAGAAAAAATCAAGTCAGTAATAAAAAATAAAATTAAAGGAATCATAAAAAAATTTCTTACTTTTCATTAATATTTAGCTTGTAAAAATAACGCTATTTGAAAATATTGTTATTTGTGATCAAAAATATGACGAAATATAAAATAAGACGAAACACAAAAACTTTCAATCAAAAATGCTTAGTTTTGAAATTCCCTGAGCATTGACAAGTATTTCGTATACTCCTTGCACACCAAAAAGGGCTTATACATAACATAAGAAAGTGAAGTTTTCTCTATGAACAGCATAGAACAAGTGTTATAGCATCCCCAGAACATGCCAGTCCAGTGGAATTTTGAACTTGCAATAAAAAATTCATCATTGCAGTTTTTCATCACAATTAATCCAATAAATGTTCACTTCAATCCATACTCTATTTTCTCAACATACTCAATCATCAGATGAGTGAATTGGCTTTTGACGTTGAATATGTCTTACCTTTCGAAACCGGTATACCACGCTTTATTTTTTAAATTCACATAAAAGCGTAAATGCGAAAAATTTGATAACTTGAAAGGAGAAGAAAAAAATGAAAGAGATCACGTTCAAAAGAGCATTAAACAAAGAATGTTATAAATGTTCATTAATCTTGCGCTGACGTCATCCGATTATGCACTGCGTGAAGTTCACGAAAATGCGCACTGCCGCTCACATTAATTTAGTCTAATTCTGGCCTACTTTGTTTGTTTGAGGTGTCATTTGCTACGTCTCTTTGCATTTTATAAATAATAATAGAAATAAAATTTTAATATTTAATACTTGTTTAGATTTTAAACTTCAAAGTGTGGAAATTTCGCAAAAATTTCAAAATGCCCCCCCCCCCCTAAATTAAACACAACAAAAATTATAGAAGCGTCTATAGAAAGAGAGATGAAGAGATAGAGAATATAAGATAAAAGTTCTGGAATCCGATGCTGAGCGTCAACGGGCTCGGAAGGAACGCCTTAAAGTTGAGGCTTCGTGCCGCTCACATTATTTAGTTTAGCTCCGTCCTCTTTTGTGCGAGCACGACGTTTGAGGTGTTCGTTCTTTCGTCTATTTGCTTTATACATGGTAATAGAAATAAAACCTAAATATATTTAATACTTGTTAAATATTTTACCAATGTGTATAAAATAGAAATTTTTTTAAAATATCCAAGTATATAATAACCCCTTGAAGAATTAGAGGGAACGTCAACAGGAAGAGGGATAAAAATCCAAGAAGTTCATTCAATCCAATCCATTCCATGAATGCAGAATGATTAAGCAAGTGGTGCAATAGAATTCCAAAGGATCAATGCATAAAATTTAAATTAAAGTTACCAGAATATATTCAAAACATAATGAAAACATTAAAATTGTCGAAAAAAATTTTTGTGCAAAATTGGAATGGCTTTTGTAATACTGCCAGAAAACCTTTTCGATGTGACTAAGTGTCTTTATTTTTTCATGAACAGATTACAATACCAAATAACATTAAATGAATGCAAGTTACAATTTGAGTGAGTATATATTGAGCTTCTTCACCTATTCGTCGATTTTGAGTATAATTTTTTGTGTGACGAGTAAATTCTTAACATTTGAAAAAATAACATGCATTTTGTTCATAGTTATTTCATTTTCAATATTATCAAACACAATATAGGAAGGAAACTTAATCACTTATCACTTGATTGAAATCAGCTGATTTAAATTCACGTGCCTGTTTAATGTGGTCAAATGAAGTTTAATGGACAAGAAGAACAAACTGGTAGCCAAGCTCTGGCCTTCAGTTCAACAGGCTGTGTTCAGATCAGGTCCCGTAATAGGCATGGATGTTCATAGTAGTTGACAATCCATTTTAGCCTATTATGGTCCAATTAGCTGCAGTGCCGTATTTCTAAATAGGCTAAGTAGGCTGCAGCCTAGAGCGGCAAAATTTTCAGGGGCGGCAGTTTGGCAATTTATTCAAACGTTATAATGAAGTATTTCAGACGTTAAAAATATGATTTAGTCCTTCTACATAGCCTACTTTCTAAAACTATAACAAAATATAAATTCACAGCACGTAATCTTGTATTATAACTTTCTTGTAGTGCAATCTAATTTGGTTTGATAATATTGGCACAAGCGCAGCGATTCGATCGGACAACACTGTTGGTGGAAGGCCCAGTGGCTCCGCTGTCAGTAGTGTAGTGTCAGTCTAGTCTGTCTGAGTCTGACGCTGTCATTCATGTCTATCGGTGTGCACAACGGGATCGTTGATGATTGTGTTGAGCAAGGCGTGTTCGTGTTGTTTGTTACGATTTTGCTTTATAGTTAAGAGTATTCCAATACATAACGTAAAGTTTTTAACAAGTAGGCTACTCCCTACTAGCTACTATGAATGACGGTAGGTAGAGACTCAGTGGCGCTGAATACAAAAAACGAACAAAACTGAAACTTCAAGAACAAGAACGTGTTCTGAAACAAACAAAAAAACTATATACGTTTTTTAAAACTAATAGTTTGCCAGTGGAAGAAAAGAACGATAAAGAAGATAAAGGGTAACATGAAAGTGCTCGAGCTGTTTGTGATGGTTCTGTTGGGGACGACAATGCTTTCTCTGGAACGAGTTGTTCCAAAACAGCCATGTTGTTATCAGAACCTACTGAAATACAAGTAAGTTCTCACAATCAGATTGTACCCGATAGATTTGATGTTAAAAGTCAATCTTTAACAGAAAATAAAGAGCCAACATTAGCAATTTCCTTAAATAAGGATCCAGCTTTGTGGATCTTAAATGATGCTACTAGAGATCTAATAGCAAAAAATGGCTTTGACCAAAACAAGAGATGACGCGTGCCAAAGTTTACGAGAGTCTTGGGAAGAAGTGTACATTGATGTGACAGGAATTTCAAATGACACAACAGAAAAAGCAACGACTAGATGTGAATCCCGAGGAATACTTCGAAGATTAGAACGTTTTGGGACTGCGTTTATGGTGTGTTTCTGGAGCACAGTACTTCACAGAATCGATTAAATTAGCAAAGCCATGCTAAGTGGAACTGTGGATGTTTTGTTGGTCAGAGATTTCTATGGCTCTCTTGAAGAATATTTTACGGAACGGAGAAACAACTTTGATTACTTTGAGGAATTGGCCATGTATATAACCAAAACTACATTTTATGAAAAAGATAATAAAAGACAGCCAAAAAGAAAAGTTTGGCCTGACGAAGACCGAAGTGGAGAAGTTAACTTTACTAGCAGGGATGACCTTAAAATAAATACGTTTTTACCAATTGTAGACTCTTTTGTTTGTGAATTCAAGAAAAGAAAAATGGCCTATGACGAGTTTCAAGACCGATTCTACTTCTTAACTCAGTTGTGTGATAACAATACAGATATGAAAGAGGAACTGAGAAAAAAGGCCACCAACCTTTACCACGTCTACACAAATGACTTGGATTCGGATTTCACTGAAGAGTGCATCCACTTTAAAAATCACTGTGCTGTGGGTAATAATCACCCATCTGATAAATCGTTGGAAGGAATTTCGAAATTTCTGAGGTGTAATTCCTTACAAGATGTTTACCCCAATTTGGACATTGCTGCAAGGATAAGTTTGTGCATACCTGCTACAATCTGCGAACTAGTATTTCTGAAATACGGTTAAACTCACTTTTATTACTTTGTATTGAGGCAAATACAACAAAAACACTTTCATATGAGGACATTATTAACGAGTTTGCCATTAAGGAATCTCGTAAGAAAGATATGTAAATTTGAACATGAAGATTAATCTTCAATTATAAGATATGTAATTACGTGGGGTGAGTTGTTTTAGAGAAGTTTGTATATTTTTCAACAAATAAACCATTAATTAACTACATTTTGTGTAATTACATTTCCGTGTAGGATAACTTAATTCAAATTGAATACAGCTCTTCAATTACGCAAAAGATAGTCATTAGTATTAAAATATAAAAATATGTTTAAAATAGTGATCTCTGATCTCCAAGAACAAATGAATTAATTAAGTTCGAAACCCATTTCATTTTTTAACGAATCTTAAAAGCAAGTAAAAAAACCGAAGTAGATAACTAATTTGATTATATAATTTATTATGTAAACCATTAAAATTGTAGTTTTAACTAAAATAAATGAACTTTATGTTTAAAAAAGATGAAAATATCAATGAACTCTATCCTTTTGTAATATAAAACAAATGTATTTAAGCAAATATGAACTATAGAGGGGGCGGCAAATGGATTTTAGCCTATAGGCGGCATACTCTTAAATCCGGCCCTGATTAGCTGTTGTGATGCAAAAGATTATACAGACGAAAACAAAGCAAAAATATTAACTTCTAGAAGTAAAACAGAGATTGTAAAAAGTTTGTGTTTCTCAAACATTAAGATTTTAAAAACAGCATTTTATTAAAAAAGCACGGCATTGCCCGTGACAGTTGTTTTCGTGAGGTCATGTGTAACTACTGCTCGCTAACCCCCGGTGATTGCTACGAATTCCCATTTGATTTGCGAAGCAAACCAATGGGAATTCGTAGCATATTCGATAACAGCCATCATGGCGTTGCTCGTGGTGTTGGCTTGCTTCGCAAACCAAATAAAAATTCATAGCCTATTGTAATGAATTCCCATTTGATTTGCTTCGCAAACCAAACTATGAATATAATAGTTTGTTGCGCGGAATATATTGGTTTGGTTTTCTAAGCAAACCAACACAATGGGCAATACCGTGATGGCCACGTCATTTTCAAATTCGACCAAATTCGATAACGGCCATCATGGCGTTGCTCGTGGTGGTTTGCTTCGCAAACCAAATTATGAATTATGCCTCGTCATTGTCAAATTCGGCCAAATTCCAATTGCGAAGAGATTCAATCGGCGTAACGTCAGAATCTCTTGCGAAAATAGTATTTTTTTTGAAAAATTATCTATTAAAAGAAAATGAAATACAAGGTAAATTTTCTAGTGTAAAATTATCAGCAGATTTCGAATCCGTTGGAATTTTCAAACTATCTTCAACGATCCCAATTTTACAAAAATAAACAAAACATTTCCAGCCAAAATGAAATTTTTTTTTTTTAATTTTTTGCTGAAATTGTGTGTGTAAGAGGGTAGGAAATGTTATCTGTTTATTACTTGAACGCGAAGTTTGACGTGCCGTCACAATCTCTTGCGAAAATATAAGAGATATTCAGTTAAAACAATTTTTATTTATTTAAAGAAAATCATATTTTTAGGTATTGATCTAATGTGAAATTTTCCGCAGATGTTAAATCCGTTGAAATTTTTACTATATATTTAACGGTCTAGGAGATAGAAAAAATGAACTAAATAACACCAATTAAAAGTTTTTGTTTTTTATCGTTTGCTGGAAAATCATTCCTCCGAGCAAAATGATTTCATTCATGCTGCATTCAATATTGATTAATTTTTACATTTTATTCATTTTAAAATGTTCTAGATTAAATTTTAAAATTCACCGGGACTCAAAAATTGCAAAAAAATTTGGACTACCTGTGTGCCAAATTACATTACTGTAAGTGGCATAGATTCGTCAGGAATTTGCGGGCAGAAAACAAACAAACACTTCCTTTAATAATATTAAAGATATTCAACTAGTTACCACCGTCTCAGCCTAAGCCATTCGAAAAGATCCTAGGTAATTGGTAATTTTTAATTAGCGTCGTACTAGAGCAACACAACAGGCTATTAACGACGGCCCGAGATCAATCCCTTAAGGAAATCCGAGGACAACACCTCGTAATTTTGAACCACTGTCAGATGACAAGGCAATATCTGAGCTGGCACCCACTCTCCAAACTTCCACACCAACGCAACGTAAGGACTTTCGGCCACAACAGATTTAAGGTGCACCAGCCGCCTCTACACCATACGCTTACAAACATCCATGACCCGGATTCGAACCAGGAACCTTCCGATCTAGAGGCTAACACCGTGACCTACTTCCTTGTATAATATAGTAGAGATAATTATAATAGAAGTTAAGTTCGTTCCAACTATCCTTAAATATTCCTACACTTAAACATTGTGTGCACAAGAAATGCAATGTTATAATGGAGTTCCAAGATTGTTGGTTGCTATGAGATTATTAAAAAATTTAGTGATTTTTTCACAAATGTTCCTAGCAGTGAACACAGGAATACTGAAACCTTTATGCTCATAAATTTAAAGAACTCTTGAATAATCAGAGTTAATCGAGTTTTTGTAGGAAAAGAAAAAAGAAGTTGTCTAAACGTTCTATAGTTTAAGAATTTTCAACAAAAATTAATTTTTTAAACAAATTTTGTGCAGTTTTAATTTTTTGTTTTAAATTTCACAACGTGACTATTGAAGCAGATCGATTATGAAATTTTTGACATGAAATTTTTCTCTAGAAATGAATTTATTAGTATTTTGATGATCAATTTGTCAACACTCCTAAAGAAAATATCCGAGCGTATTCATTTTCGTTTGCAAAAATTCAAATATCGAATCAAGTTAAAAACTTTCGAAGTTCCTATTCTTTCCGTGAAAAAAAAAGGGGATATATCGAGACCCCTTCTCTTACCACAAACAAAACTACTTTTAACGGTGGAATACATTTTCCCCTTTAGTTTAATTATGCAATTCGTTTGTTGTTTTATGCGTTTGCATCTCATACCACATTTGAGTCGCGAGTACGAAATGAAAACAAGATTTTGAAAAGGCGGGAAACGGAGGAAAAGTTTTATCTCTCTTATACCTCCCATACCCCCTATCACAAACTTAAACTCTTCTTCCTAACAGAAAATACTACTATTTTTGGCAATTTATGGTGGATTCAAATCACAAAACAGTCGCCATTGGAGTTCATTTCCAAGTGTGCGCTTGCGCAGTTTGCTAGCTCTTAAGAGCCAGACTAGGCATATACCCAAATGGACGGTTCATTACTGGCGGAAGACGCAAGTAAATAGAATCGTCCACGTAACGAAGAGTCATTACTAGAGACGAGAGACACGCTAGCTAGTATTCTAACACTGCCAATCCCGAATGTCGTGCGTAGTACGTGGCTGAAGAAGTATTTAAAATCATTTTGTGGTAAGACGTAACGTTTGAAAACACATCCTTCTCAACTGGAAGCACGACTTGATGGATTTCAGGCTGCGTTCATCGTGATCGAAATCCAGACCTCAAATAAACTTATTCAAGATTAATTTTGACATGGACTCTCGTCTCACTTAAAATTTTGTAATGAATCTTGGCCTGGTTGAAAACGAGTTTTTTAGCGTGACAAATCGCCAACACACACAAAAAATTAACAAATGGGCTTTAAAGCTTATTGGTCTCTCAAACATTAATTTATCTCACGAAGATTTACTGGAGTTTATTTCCCTACATGTGCATGCGAGTTCCATTCAGGCTCTTGTTTACGATACTTTTCATGATTTTTACACTTTATTTTTAAATAATATTGAGTCTTTCTGTCAACTGGTGGGGAGAAAAGCATCAACTGGGTCATACTCAATCCGATTCTTACCTTTGCTAGATTTTTATGTTGTAGATAATGTCTATCCATCCACCACAAATGATGACTTAAGTGATACGTTTGGAAATTTTGGCCATGTGTTTCAAGTGACTAATTACCAAATTCTTCCCAACTCGTCCAAATTCTCTCATGTTTTGAGTGGCAAGCGGGAAATAAGCTTTACGTTACCGGGAGAGAAAACTGAACTTTTCATCCCCGTCAATGTGCTTCATCATCCATATAAATATCAAGTTAAGAAATTATGCTCTGCATGTGTGACGGAAGGCCATTCAGTCTTGGACTGTCCTGACATAGAAGATGATGTGAAATCTGAACAAAATGAAGTCGATTGTTCAAGTGATAGTGAGCTTGGTTGTATTCTTAAAACTGAGGATTTACCCCTATTTGATTCGGAAAAGTTTCCGTGTCTGGAATATAAAGAAGAAACTGAAAAGGATCCAATTTGTGATTTTGAAAGCATGGGTAAAGTGTGATTTTTTTTTTTAATAGTTCCTAAGAATCAGTAACCTAATATTACCACTTTCTTACATTAGAATTTGACATAATGCTGCATACATGATTAATACAACCAATGTCTTGCCTTTCTTTTACTTGATATTTTGTGTCTGGTGCAACATTTCCAAACATCACCTTTGCACCATTGAAACCCAACAAACTCACCCAAACAATGATTGTCACAGGAAACTAAAAGGCAACTTTTTGCTACTATTTTTCAACTTTGGTAACTAGGAATTTTTTTATGCAAAATTGTCTCAAAAGCTCGTATTTTTGAAAATTGTGATCAATTGTTCTCCAGGGTATGCTGATTTTTACTAAAAATTATTGATTTGTCAAAATTTTCATTTTCCTCTCTGTATTAAGTTTAATAACATTGAAAATAACTAAACTAGATGCATGTTATTTTTCCCAGATACGAGTTGAGAACATTCCTTGTATTCAGTTCACCCCTAAAATTATTCTTGCTTTGAAGACACCTATATAACAATATTTGTTGATCGGAATCGTACTTGCCAGAGAATAGTAATTCCCTCTTAGGCCATTGACCAACAGGTGTCGCTTACAAATACAGCATCAGCTATGGTTTGTTTGACTCCATGCGACTAAATTGAACGTAGCCTATTCCGAATAATCCTCCCTGTGATGGGTGAAGATGTTCAAATTATACTCACTCAAATTATTAAAATGGAGGCAACTTGTATTCTTTTTCCAAGATGTTCTAGTTATTTATTAGTATTGCGAAAAATATAAAAGTGTTCAATGGTTTTCAGCCTTATCACAAAAGCATTCCAATTTGTGCATAAACCTGAAAATTTGTATTTTGTTTGATGTAAATGTTAGTTTATTTTTATTTTGAAACCTTATGTATTGATCCCTAGAACTTTACAATGTTATCATAAATGTTCTCTATGTAGGGAATTGAAATCTGGAAGGTAAAATTTAATTGACCCATCTGATGACTGAATATGTTAACAAAATAGGTTATGGATTGAAGTGGAATTTTTAATCGTTATGATTATTATGATGAATTGTTTATTGAAAGCTTAAAATTCTTTTAAATTAGCATATTCTGGGAGATTCTATTACACTTGTTCTGTGCTGTTCATAGAGAAAAGCTTGGTTATTGTTCACTTCACGGTCACTCTTTTTGACTTTTCAAAAAAAGTTGCCAATTTTAAGATTGGGTCGATGGCATCCATATCCAAGATGGCGTCAAGCAAGATCCACACAGTAAATTTTTGGAATTGAAATTACATAGGAATAAGTAAACACATCTTACTTTTCACACAATTTCATATCCTTACCACGCACTGTACATTCATACCTATCAGTTATTAATCCCGCTTTCATACAAAAATCAAACGTCTTTCGTCCATCATCCAATTTATTCAAAAACTTCATATTTACAATTTCAAACCATCAACATTCATTCTCTTACTTACCTCAGGCATACTTACATTTGCAGACATACTTATTGAATCGTGGAAATTCCCTCTGCAAAAATTTTGATAGGAACGGAGCATCGGAAAGCGATGGTAAAGGTAATCCAAACACCAAAAAAATGCATGTGGTTACAAAGTGAGTAGTCGAAGAGATATGGTATAGGAAAAAAACAGGGTCAAGGATTAGGTTGTCAAGCAGGATTACCAGATTTGGTAAAAATCTAGGGGGACTGTTCCAAAGGTTTTCCCGAAAGCTTCAATTTTTTTATGATACCTAATCTATATATCAGAGGTGGGAAAAGTGAAAATTAAGAAATTTTGTTTGTGGTCAGTGGCCTCTGAACTTGTTTCATTCAGTGGCCACTTATGACCATTCACATATTTTATAGTTTTTCTCACCCCATGAACTAACCCAGGTCATATGTACATTCATGTGCTAATTTTCAGTCTTCTTTCCGTAGATTCCTTTGAGTTTTTTTCCCCCTAAATTCCAAATACTATCTTCTGTGTTTATGTTCCCATACTTTTATTATTATTTTTAAATAGTTCTAGTTCAGTAGAGTGCCACGAAAGCAAACGGTGATGTGGTCGCCCTCTCCCTTATCCTAAGAGAAGTGGCGAACCGTGGTGTTTTGCTGAAATAGGAAAATTCAAAATCTCTCTCTAGCTTGTCTTTAGAATGATGAGAATGTTTTTACCTGTTCCGATGTATTCCTATTAAAGTTCAATAAATTTTATTCCTGTCCTATGTCAGTGGTATTCAGCATCTATTATTAAATACCTATTCGAGTACTTTCAAGCATTGAGTAAGTATTCGAATATACACTGCTTGCCATCCAAAATGCAATACCAAGAAGGACAAGAGATATCAAAGCCAAATTTATTAGAGATATAACACACATTACAAAGGTGAAATGATTGAAAATACAGCCTCCTGCAATGTGAGGAAGACAATGAAATCAGTATTGAGTATTGCCGCCTACCACTGCTGGCTATGACCGCTGCTACACGCCTCTGTGTTGTATGAAAGAGGCTTGGGATGTGTTGGGGTATGGCAGCTCAAGTTGCTTCCACACATTGCCAAAGTTGATCTGGTGTAGCCGTGGGTGGTGTATGCAGAGTCTGTCGTTCTCCAATCATCGAACCAGCATGCTGGATAACAGGCAGGCCAATGCAGCAATGCAATCTGGTGGGCGAAGAAGTCTTGAACATTGTGTGCCACATATGGTCACACATTGTCCTCTTGGAATGTGCCCACAGGCAAGCCCTGAAGGTAATGGAGGACAACAGACTCCAAAACCTCAGAGATATAGCTCTGGCTGGTCAGTGTACTGGCAATGCTTGCTAGCAACTCGACCATAAAGTGCTGTTTAGTAGACAAAGTTGCAGTGCCCTCCACACGTCTTGTTAAATAAATGCCCATGAGGTTATGGTCCCTATTTCTGCTATATCAAACTATATTACTATCATAATCAATTGAACCAATTTATGGTTATACTAGGGGGCCCGCCCCTGCTCACTAAAGATCGCCATCCCTTGGAGGATTCCTTTGTAATCCTCACTGGTTTGCTGCGCGAACCTATACCCGCTTCGCTTGCATCAATAAAGACATGTGTCCTAGCAGAAAGGATTGTTTACAAAATATATTTCAAATCTAAATTTGCAGTATTACAGAAATTATATATACAGTACCTTAAAATCAGAATTCAAATGTAAACTTTGAGCAAATTTTGAGTCGAGATGTGAGCGCTGCTTTGGAAATTGAATACCCAGCATGTTGTTTGTATGTACATTTCCACAAAGCACTCTCGAATCACTCACACTTTTTCATTGAGTTTGTTGTCGAAAGTTATAGTGCAAGCGTCTTGTTAAACTATAATTGTTGGCCCTGAAAAGGACCGTTTTTTAAATGGCCCTGAAATGATCCTCCACTTTCTTTCATTTCTAATTATATACTGCAGCAGCTCAACTAAAATTTAATTTTTTTTTTCAATAAAATTTCACCTAACAACGCCATAAATTCAATTGAGGCGCGAGGCTTCGTGGTAAACAAACAATAGTACAATGTTGCCAAAACGCGATAACAAAAAACGTATTTTTTGCGTTCCACTAGATATAACTGGTAAATTGTGATTAAAAATATTTCATCTGTCAAATGATCTTCCCTTTATAAGATTAAAACAACATTTTTTGCAACACATTATGTAATGCTTTCCCAAGATTTTAATGTAGCTTATTGCACAATTTTCATTTAAAATAATATTAAATATCTTTTCTACTTTCCATATTAGTAAAAAGTGATTGTTTGGGGTTAGGAAAAAATAGGCCATTAAAAGATGAGACATGAAATTTCCAAACAGTAGATGGTAGAACTTTCATTTGTTAATAAATAAATAGTTCCAGATGAGAAATAATTTTATTCAGAATTTTTTTTGATGAAATGTAAAAGCGAATAATAAAAAAAAAATATTATTCCATTTAGATGAAAATAGGATATATATATACCTGGTAATGTGTTTGGTGTGAGTGCCGATTGTAACTTAAATTTGCCTGAGTGAACTTAACTTTGAAGAAAAATTTGTACAAGAAGAAAGAAAAGAAAGTCTAGAGTAGTTTCAATGTGGCCCTGATATCAATTATATTACGTGTCAGGTTCTAGAATTTGTGATTTTTATGAATAAATATTTTTTGATGAAATATTCTGAGAATAACATCCCAATGCATTGAAAAGCTTAGATACAGAATGAATAAATAACACCATTGTAGCAAATGTCAGTGAAAAATCAGCAAGAATAAAAAAAAAATGTCCTTGGAAATCAAATATGCGATTCTGTATCAGTTTCTCAAATCTTTTATCTACTGTTTCTTCACATTTTTTTCTGTACAGTTCTACATATTGTTTCTTCACATTGTTGTGTGTTAGTGCTTGTTTTAAAACCAGAGTGACATATTTTTTTAAGGCCTCCAGATTTAAATTTTAATGTGAATATGAAAAGCTGGAGACTTTGTTTAATTTTGGTGTTAAGAAATCTCATGCGAGGAAGGTTTTTTGAAGCATACCCTTCCCTAAATTTTTTTTATGTTAAAGATTAGTCAAAGAAATATCCTGCAGATAAAATCAGAAAAAATAATTTCATTCAGAAAAGCTTAAAAATGTGTAAAAGAAGCAGTCTAAAATTCAGACTTAAATTGAAAAGGGCAATTTGATCAGAATAGAGGATTGGGAAAGAAGACTGAGTCTTCCATGAAATTATTTTCTGAATATGTGCCTACTCACTTCTGCATACAAATGCTTTTTCAAAATTTTGTATTTGGTTAAAAAATATATTAAAATTTTGTTGTAATTGTGTGGTAAATAATCTTATGTTGTCATACGAAAACTATGTTGTCACAGACTGAATGAAATTATGTAGCTTAATATCTATGACTTTTAATTTGTACATCTATTTTTCAGTTAACACATCTTCCATTATCACATCAGTGGAGGAAAGAGATATTGTACCTTATAGTAATGGAAGTAAGTATATCATTCTCCAGTGCTTTAAAAAGACTGAGCCATACCTGAAAACATTTTCTGAATATATTCCTGTTCACTCCTGTATACAAATATTTATTCAACATTTCATATAGTGTTTAAAATTTATAAGTTTCATTGTGATTGCCTGATAATTAGTCTGATAATGTTGCAGTACTAAATCTATCTTTTTAGTACTCAAAACAAATCAATCTTTTTGGTACTCAAAACAAATCATCTGAAAAAATATCAGTATATGGCTTTTAACTTATGCATCTATTTTTCAGGTAATGCATCTTCAAATGTCATCTCATCAGTGCCTGAAACACCTCTTGTACCTTTAAATAATGAAAGTAAGTACAACATTGTATAATGCTTTAAATTTGAAAAATCTGTATTATTTTTTTTTACTTGCAGTTTATTTATTCAATTACATAATGTTTGCATTATTAAATAATTTCAATTCATGTGTTATTCAAATAATATATCATACAAATAAATCAAATGTATAATAATTACATGTATAATACTTTACTACACATATAGTTTAATATAAAATACTTTTAATGAAGTATTATCAGATAATATATCTATACTAGAAATAAAAATCAAATATAATAATTGCATTCTTTTACTAACATAAAACTTGTACTATATCAAATACTTTTGTGTGAAACCTAACAAAAGCTTTGGCTTCTTGGTAAAATCCTAGTTAATGATAGAGACTTGACATGATTTCAATATTTTATCATCAAGCTCATGGTAATGGTTAAGATTTAGCCAGACCCTCTTAGAGCATAAAAGATGTAATATTCATTGACTTTCAAAAGAGGTTGAAAGAAATAGTAACTTTTATTTCTATATTAAATTCACTACATATTCAAATCTAGCAGTCTGTCCTACAGGACCATTTGTTATATATTTTAAATGTCCTCCAAGTGGTAATGTTTTTTACTATTCCATATGATTTGCCAAATTTTAATATGTGATTTGTTCCAAAGGTAATCAATAATTATCCTTAAATGTGCTATAAAAAACTTGAATTATAGCATGAATAAATGTTTGCTATTTTGCATTAAAGATTTTAAAATTGGTAGCACCAACAACAATCTGAAAGCAAGTATAAAAGGGCAGACTTCTCCAACTACAAGGTGCATTCTCTTAAACAATTTTATTTGGTGCATTATTTGCAGTCACAAGGAAATAAAATTGACCTTTTGCTATTAATTTTCAACTTTAGGGACTGACTATTTTTATTGCAAGTTGCTAATGATGCTATTTTTTTTTTAATTTGCAACTTTTCAGTAGTTTATAGGGCTTTTCTTAAAAATAATCCATGCAACCATTATCCACACTGCCATTTTGCTGTAAACATTCAGAAATCAGTACTCTGCCAATTTCACTTAGTAACTCATCTTGTAACAACTGCAGGTAGTATGAATACTTTCAGGACGACTCTAGCTGCATTTTTACCTGTGACAAATGCAAAAGGGTCGAAAATGTTGATTCCCGGGGAAAAACTAATAAATTCATTTAAAAATGTTCTAGATTAATTTTAAAAATTCGGAATCAACACAAAATTACAAAAAACTTGTGTACCAAATTTCATTATCATAAAAAATAAAACAATAATGACCGCCAAACCCCGGTGATTGCTGGTCAGTTCCAAAAACTATCGCAATAGCCCACTGTGTTGTTCTGGTGTGACGTTAATTAAATACCTAACAAACACGAAGACGATTCCAAAGGACGTAAAAGTCGTAACGTCCTTGTCTAATGAGCCCATATTTGTATTGCAAAAAAAAAAAATTACCGTTGAAAAATTATTTATTTAAAGAAAATCAAATGTAAGTTATCTCAGATTTCAATTCTGTTGAAATTTTTAATCTATCTTTAGTGATTTAGGAGATAGGAAAAGTATTACAGAACTCCAGTTCAAACTGTTTATTTGTTTTGTTCGTCCCTCTGAAAATGAAAAACGCTTGTGACATCAGAAATGGAAAATAGCTAAATCGTTTGGCTTCTTCTTTCTGACGTCACATCGGAAAAAGAAAAATGAAGGGTGAAAAAACTAATAAATTCATTTTAAAATGGTTTAGATTAAATTTTTTAATTCGTGCACTCGATAGAAAAATTGCAAAAAATTTATACTACCTGTGTCCCAAATTTCATTATTGCAAGTGCCATCGATTCGTCAGGACAGTACACAGACAGAGAAACACTTTTTTTTATAGTAGTAGAGATAATAGTTTAAAAACATTAATAATAGAAAAGACATCAGACATGAATGCTCAGCCCTTTACTCACTAATGCTCGACAACCCGACTGTTATCAGATAATCAGTATGGGTTTAGGAAGGGCAGATCCTGCTCTACAAACCTTTTGAAATTCTACGAAAAAATTACTGAGGAGCTGGATAATAAGAGCAGTGTAGATATCATGCACATAGATTTTCAAAAGGCTTTTGATAAAGTGCCTCATGAGGCATTACTGTTTAAATTGGAAACATTGATATGGAAAAAGAATTGGTTATTGGGTAGGAAGCAGAGAGTGCAGGTAAAAGGAAAGTATTCACAGTGGACAGAAGTTATATGTGGGGTGCCTCAGGGATCAGTTTTGGGACCCATTTTATTTATAATTTTCATAGATGATATAGGTCAGGGGATTAAGAATAGAATCGGTATATTTGCAGATGACTTAAAAATATGGGGGACAGTGGCTACCAAGTTACAGATAGAGAATTTACGAGGGGATTTTGATAAGATATCCGAAAGGGCTGTAACATGGGGTATGTCATTTAATATAGGGAAATGTCAAGTTCTGCTTATGGGTTACAGGAACATTGGAGCCGAGTACTGTCTGCAGTGAGTAAAGGTAAAGGAGAGAGAAACAGTCAAGGATCTTGGGGTGATAATTTACAGGGATTTTAAAATGGGTCAGCAATGTTCAGCTGCTGTTAAAAAGGCTAATAGGTTATTGGGGTATATTAAAAAGACTGTAACTTCAAGGGATAAGAATATAATCTTGCTGTTATATAAGGGCTTAGTAAGACCACATCTAGAATATGCTGTACATTCTGGGCTCCATATATGAGAAACATAACTGGGGCATAACATAACATAACAAAACATAACATAACAAAAACTGGGCTCCATTCCTCGTGGAAAGTGTAAAGGGAAGAAGCGTTTATTTATTCACGCGAGCGACCCCGTCCAATCGCTCATCCAAAGGAGATCGGAACTTCATGGGGAGGTAGCTCTGAGTTCTCGTATGGACAAAAAGATTGAACTAAACAAATTAAATGCTGAAATCAAAAGACGCTATGTTGAGATAAAGCGTACTAACTGGCAGGACACATGTAGAAACTTAGACCACAGAACCCCAGATTCAAGGCTGTGGAAATTGACAAAATGTCTTGATAAAATGCCGGTCAATAATGAAGATACCAACACTATCGTTGGGGATGACGGTTCAACTGCTGTAAACGACCAAGAGGCAGCCGAGACTTTGGCCAAGCATTATGCTAAGGCTAGCAGAGTGACATTCAGTAGATCGGACAAAAGGCTGTCCAGAATTACAAGAAACCTAGTGAAATCCTGCCGAGATTTGAGGACAGAGAACCCTTTATTTGATGATGATTTCACAGCAGATGAACTATCTTACGCTCTTCAACACCAAAATCTGACCAAGTCACCAGGTCCGGATGGAATTCATGGTCAATTCCTAGGCCATCTGGGTTTTCTAGGCAAAAGTAGGCTGCTTCATCTCTTCAATTTGTCTTGGTCAACTGGGAAACTTCCAAGGCAATGGAAATCGGCCATAGTCATCCCCATTCGTAAACCCAACAAGAAAGCCAGTTCTGTTGACAGTTACCGTCCAATCTCTCTCACCTGTATTATATGTAAACTTATAGAAAGGATAATTTTGAGAAGATTGACACACCACCTTTTGTCAAATAACTTGATTCCACCAGAGCAATATGCGTTTAGAAGAGGCCATGGCACAATGGACCAGATTCTGTTCTTCAGTCAAAGTGTTAGAGATGCCCAAAATTGCAAACCCACAAAACATACTTTGGCGGTTTTTCTAGATCTATCTAAGGCATTTGACAGGGTTTGGAAGTATAAATTACTTAACAAGTGTTACAATGACTTTAACATCAAAGGTAAAGCTCTCCCATGGATCTCAAACTTTCTAAATCACAGAAATTTTTGCGTAAACTTTCAAAATAAGCAATCAGGATTTTACAGGTTGTATCAGGGAATCCCTCAGGGTTCCGTACTCAGTCCTACCCTGTTTTCCATGTTTATTGCAGGAATTGAAAAAATTGTATCACCATGCCAGATTGGCATCTTTGCAGATGACATTGTGTTGTGGTCTAGTGGTTCAGACATAGGAAAACTGGAATCTAATCTAAACGGATCCTTAGAAGCTGTCCGTGATTTCTCAAACTCTCACAGGTTAAACTTCAATCCCTCAAAATCAGTTAGTAGCTTCTTCACCACTAATAGACACCTCTACAATTATTCTCCTGCAGTGTACTTTTCTAATCAGTTACTGGACTGTGACAAATATCCAATTTACTTGGGTTTTACATTGGATCCCGAGATAAACTGTAGGAAACATATAGAGAAAATAGCAGATAAAGCTAGAAAGCGTCTACAGATTTTGAAGTATATTTCAGGTAGAGACTGGGGAGCTGATGCTTCCACTCTCAGACTTACTTTTTGTTCCCTCGTGCGTCCCATTCTTGAGTATGGTTACCAGGTATTTCAAACGGCTTCTGCTTCTAACTTAAAGATCTTGGACAGAGTACAATTGAGTGCAGCAAGAATAATCACTGGGTTAAGGAATAGCTGCCCTAGTGAAGTGGTCCTATACGAAGCTGACATTTTACCTCTGACTACGAGATATAGGATTGGTTCTTTTAAATATTTTAATAAATTGTCAAGTCTTGGTGATTTTAACAGGACTGCTGAATTCACTTTGAAGTGGAGGAGTAATCAGCGTTTAAAGAGAGACACCCCGATGGAATTTGTGAGGAAGGAGGGTTTTATTGATTTTGAGGTTATTCCTTCGACCACTTTTAACTGCTTGCCTCCGACGGTGTCCCTTGAGAATGTCAGTTTTAATGATGAACTGAAGACTCATGCCAATAAACAGACGGATCACCCAGACCTTTTGAAACAGCTGGCCCTGGAGGTTGTCAATAGCATCCCTTCTGATGCATTGGTCATCTATACGGACGGTAGCAAACTTGAAGACGGTAGAACCGGGAGTGGTGTTTTCATTAACAGCGCTGAGGACAAGGTCAAATGCAGCATCCGAAACCCTGACCATTGTTCAGTCTTTAGATCGGAGATCATAGCAATTGGTGCAGCCCTTAATTATGCACAGTCCACTGATAAAAATTGTATTTGGATTTTGACTGATAGTAGGAGTGCTATACAGTATTTCAAAAATTGGCCACAAATATTTGACATCCCAGACCAGGATATTCTGAAGCTTCTCTGCGAGATTGGCCTGAAAACACCAATAAGCCTCCAATGGATTCCATCGCATATCGGGGTGTATGGCAACGAGACAGCCGATGTACTCGCCAAGAATGGCTGTGATCTCCCTATGGACTGTTTGAATCGCCTCACTCCCACTGAGGTCCACTCCCTGGGAAAACAACGTTTGCTTTCCTTGTGGCGCCGTACGCCATCCCACCATTGGTATGCTGGCAATCACCCTGGACTCTCAATCACATGCTGTGGCCCTCGGCCTTTTCAATCGGCCATGGCCAGATTTCGAAGTGGCCATCTTAAAAGTATCAAATTTCAGAACGGGGAGAGAATTTTCCCTCCTTGTTCCTGTTCCCTACCTGCCAGTCCTGATCACCTTCTTCTCTGTCTTGGCGCTTCGTATAAGCAGCTGTTGGTTGATCAGGACTTTTTGCAGGTATATGGGGATCTGGCACGACGGGGCCTTCTGGACCTGGTGTAGGCTTTCCTACACCAGGGGGATGTGCAACAACAACAATATATGAGAAAGGATATAGAATTAGTTGAAAGGGTTCAGCACAGAGCTACAAAAATAATAAAGGGGATATCAAATCTCAACTATAATGAACGTTTGAGTAAGCTAAACATGTATACACTGGAAAGAAGAAGGAGGGGGGATTTAATTCAGTTTTTCAAGTTGGTAAAACAAGGGGACACAGAGGGCTTAAATTTCAATAGGGACAACAGAACAAGGGGCCATGGGCATAAATTGAATAAGACACATTTTAATCGGTATTTAAGGAAAAGCTACTACTTTAATAAGGTAATAGACAAATGGAACGCGTTGCCAGAGAATATAGTTGATTCAAAGGGAGTGTACGAATTTAAGATACAATTGGATAGTCAGTGGGAATTGGTGGAATTCATAAACAAAGGACCAGCCTTGTTGGGCTTGAGCCTGTTGTTAGTCGTCAATATTTGTATTTGTATAACCCCTGGTGATTACTATGCATTCCCATTTGGTTTGCTTTGCAAACCAGCACTCCTTTCACAAGCGTCTTGGGGAGGGTCAGGTGTGAATATGTTTTAGCTTTGCAAGCCAACACGTGAAATAAAGGTTTACTTGCTGCTCAAGTCCCAATTCTAAGGAATCAATCGCATCAAGACATAGGCACATCACCTCATTCTTTCCCTAAAGGAGAAAAAATTAAAATTTTCCCACCACCACCTAACATAACGGCACGTTGCCTCATAACTTCCCTGAAAGAGATAAAAGAAATTGACAGGAACTTACTCTTTGATGATGTTGAGGAAACAGGCTCTGATCTTGAGGACGAATCAGTCCCACCACCTCCTGACATGACACGGGTATGTCACCTCATTCCTTCCCAGAAAGAGAAAAAAAGGAAAGTATTAAAGCAATCAGTCCCACCACCACCACCATCCGACATGACGCTGGCATGTCGCCTCATTCGTTCTCTGAAAGAGAAAAAATAATTTAACAGGAACTTATGCTTTGAGGAAACAAGACCTGAATTTGAAGAGGAATTAGTGCCACCACCACCTGACATAACATGGGCATGTCACCTCATTCATTCCCTGAAAAAAAGAAAATTATTTAAGGAATCAGTCCCACCACCATGACACTGACTTTCATTCTTTCCTTGAAAGAGAAAAAATTATTTAGGAAGGAGTCCCAATCCATCCCACCCGACATGATACGGACATGTCGCATCATTCCTTCTCTGAATGAGAAAATAATAAACTAAAGAAAAACAGTCTTTATTTAAATCACTACTAAAACAATTCTAATTTGATTCAAATGATAGTTAAAAATTCAAAGAAACAAAACGAAAGAAAATCATTCACTTGCTAGCAGCTCTGATTGAGAACTATGGTCCAATCCTTTTGTATACAGTTCATTATGTTGCGACTTGAGTTGTCCATGCCCTTACATACAAAGTTAGTTTTGAAAAGACATATATTCCAGTATTTGAATCTAGCACATAATTTGTTATTCCTTATTAGACTTTCCAGGCCATGTCATCACAGCAAGTTTCAATGGCCAAAAAAATAATAATCGTTCCTATGGCTATGCCAATAAATTTATGTCTGGCAGACCCATTAGAAATGTAACCTTTTCATCTTTGTAAAGAAAAACTTATACGCTGTCGCAAAATTTTTAAATCATACTTTGCATTGTATTAAATTTATTTATAAACCAATTTTAAAAATAATTATACCATAAGAAAGCATTCTAAAATTCACATAGTATTTTTTAAATTTAAAACTAATAGTAATAAGTTATGTATATGACAGTTTTAACAAAAAATAATGAAAATTTCCCGAATTTCAAAAAGACATTACAGTACAAAGTCCAAAATCTGGAGTCCTCCGGACCTCGGCCATTTTGGATTATTTGCATTTTTTGTCTAAAAACCTCAATCTAACACTCTCACACATGGTGTATGTCAATAACACGCGCCAAATTTTGTGTTTGCAGTAATAAAATAACATATATAAATAGGAATAATTTTTTTAAAGGAAAGAACCTTTTTCATGCAATGCAACAAATTTTACTTGCAAATCTACTAATTTGTCTGGTATTTACTCTGAACATGTCCGTTATTTTGCGTTGTTTCATCAATTAGGTCCAGTTTTAACTCCTTGTTCTTTAAAAGTTGTTGGAAAGATGTAATAAAAGTGAGAAAAACAAAAAACACGTGTTAGCAAAGTGCCCGGATTTTGGACAATTTGGGACTTTGCATTGTACCAGGAATCAAATTAAAATTTCTAAAACAAACTCAGCGAGGTGCAAAAATTCACATTTAGATGTACTTGGGGGGGGGGGGGAACCTCATGTACAAAAACTGAAAACTTTTATGTGTTTTGCTCACTTGTTTTAGAAATTTCGCTTTTTTGAACTTGGACACTTAATGCACCCTAAACTAATATCCGCATTGGGAAAAACCCTTTCCATCTTGTTCTCTGTACAATTTTGAACAAAAGTTTCTTTTAAGAAATGCTACTTTTTTTAAAGTAAATGTTTGTAAAAAAAAAAGGCATTTGCTTTAAACTGATTGAAATCTAAAGAATAAATTTGGTAGAGGCATATATGAAAGTAAATGTTATTAGATTTAAGAAGTTTTCTTTGAACACATTTTATTTTTATTAATTTAATATGAAATCTGGAAACAGTGTTTTCAGTGAAGATATTCAGATGATAGATGTCTTGATTTTTGTATTCATTAATAGAACATTTTTTTAAAGGCATAATTTTAATATTTCTTTCATTAATTATATGTATATTTCTTAGTTTTCCCAGAGATATTTTACAATTCAGCATTTCTTAACACTTATCAACTTTTGATGATGTAAAACTGTCAAAACATGTACTTTAAAATTTTAAAAAAATTTCAAATTGGGTGTAACATTTATCTGTTTCTATTTTAGATTAAATTGTTTGCTTTTTTTTTAATGCCAATAAAATTGATGTTATCCATGGGAAAAAGGATAGACACACACACACACAATTTTTTTATTCCTGTTCTAAGGTCTTCAGTGTTATTTATATACTTGAGAAATGTCTATATAAGCTTTTCATAAAAACTTTTTGCAGTTCCTCAGCTTCACTTGCCCAGTTCAGAATTAAGTACAATGCCCCCCCCCCCCACAGTTATGTGATAAATTACCTATAGTTTCCGAAAAAGGTAAAGGATTTGTTTATTTTAGTCTTCATATACATTGTGTATTTGAACTCCACCAACACAATTGGAGGGGTGATAGTACGCATCAAGACGAACAAAAAATGCAATGGAATATGGGGTCGCAAATGACGTTGAGTGGATGAAAATGTGTTTTGGAAGTGTGATGGGGGGAACAAAACAAATATGTACAGAAAACCTTTATTGGCCAGCATAGATACACCTTGTACACAACAAGCAAAATTGTTACAATAGGTGTTTAAAGTGGTGCCTGCGGACGTCATTGCATAAGGCACAATGACGTAGAAACGACTGACGACGTCAAAATCTACGCTGGCAGATCTTCAAGTGTATCCACTATTGTCTCAGAAATGAGTGATTTCAGGTGACCCCAGAAGAAGTTCAAGCGGTTAAGGTCCTGTGAGCGTGAAGGCTAAATAACTGCACCTCAGCATCCGATCCATCTTGCGGGATAAATTTCATCGAGGTGGTTATGCACAGCACGGGGAAAATGGGTAAGGGCATCATAGGCAGGTGAACGATGCCGGGACATCACAGATGGTCTTCGACAAGTGTCCCATTGGTTTTGGGTGCAGGTGATTTTAACCGATTCCCTGAAAGATCTGGACATGGACCTAATTCTTTGTAAAATAAACACAAGTTGATTGTAAATTAGACTGTTTTGTTGTGTTGACAGGCACACCATGTTACAAGGGTGTGACAACGACTGTTGTACGCAGTCCACAGTCAGCTGCCTAACAACGTCACACTTTGCAAACGTATTTTCGGGATTTTCACTCACGCAACCCCATGTTCCATTATAATGTTTGTTTGTCTTGATGCGTACTATCACACCTCCAAGTTTGTTGGTGGAGTCCCTGTATACTGATTATTTAACTGCATTTGTTATTATTAGCAGCAGCACGTTCATATTAGTAGCATGGTCTTTACACTGATGATACTACTTTGTTATCTCCATTTTCCTAAATATCCTAATGCTTTTTTATGTACTAAACCAATTTGAGTTTTAAATTTCCTCTGTTTTACTGTAGAAAAAAAAAATATTTTGAAATTATGGTAAAAATGCGTTTTTTGTTTTTACTGTGTATGAAATTAAAGTTTGGGTTTTTTTTTAATGCCTATAAGATTTTCTTATTTATTGATAAAAGGAGAGACAATTTTATATTCCTATTCTACTAGTCTGTCTGAGGTGTTCATTTATTTGAGCTTTGTCTATAAGTTTTTCATTCATAATTTTTTCAGAAATCCAGCTTGACTTGCACATTTCAGAAATTTGTACAAAGCCCCTACAGTTATCTGATAAATCACAGCCAGTTTCAGAAGAAGGTAAAAACAAATTTACTGTAGAAAATAATTAGTTTATTTTCACTCTTCATATATATTGATTATATGTTAGCAAGTGGTCAGGGTGCTAATGTTTAAATTAAAAGGTTCCTTGTTATAGTCCAGGGTAAAACATGACTGTCTGGAGTGAATGGGTAGTCTCTATAAACAAATTGTGCTTAGAATGTATGCCAAGTGCAAGGTGAACCCACCTGTTAGTGTCCCAAAGTAATGCCAAGTCTTTCACGATTTTGCTTTTGTTGTGCTTTGATGGCTAAAGCACTTTTTTCTAACTTCATATTGACTGGGCATTAGTAAATATAAAGAAAATTTAATATGATTAATTACCAACAATTACGTATTAATGGCACCACTTCCATATTAGTACCACATAGTCTTGATCAGGTGCTACCGTTGCCTTGGAGACATGGTCTGGGGGGGGGGAGCAGGAAGGGTTTTAAAAAACGTCATTAAAAAACAAATTTCATAAAACTGGCGACGATGTTGAAAAAAACTTATTCTATTTCAATCAGTTATTTGATTTTTAATTTTAGTTCTAGAATTGTACATACACAAATAACATTTTGATTTTCCAGATATTAAAACTATGTTACTAGTAATTATTTATGTTTGTTAACCAAATGTTTATTTTTGTTTATTCGACACTTTTTTACCCAAATGTCTTGTTTGTTATATGGTATATCGCATATGTATGTTTTAGGATTAAACTATATTCAAACATAAACTGTGTAAAAGGGAGGTGGGGGAGGGTCTTGTTGTAACAGCTGGCCACGGATTGATGTGGGGGGCCTGGTCTTGATAATGTTTAGTTATCCCCAGTGGCAAACAGAATTCTTTTTCGTGCACTGAAACACTTTGAGTTTCTAAATCCCCTCTGTTTTATTGCAGAAAATTTTAAATGTTTTGAAAAGATTTTATGCTTTTTTCCGGTATATAAAATTAATTTTGCTTTTATAATGCCTACAAAATTGTACTTATTCATGTGGAAAAGGAGAAACAACTTCACATGTTCCTTTTTCTAGTAGTGTTCATTCACTTAGCATTTTTTTATAAAGTTTCCATTAATAATTTTTTTAGGTTTTGAACAGGGCTTCATCAGTTCAGAATTTCATACAGGACCATCACAGTTATGTGATAAAGCAACACTAGTTTCTGAAATGGGTAAAATATTTGTCTTGTAGAAAAGAATTTGTATGTTTTCACTATGTACATTTTATACTGATGATAATTAGTTATCCCCAATGTGCAAATGGCTTTTCCACTTACTAAATTAATTTGTTTTTAAACTTCTGTGTTTTTTTGTATCAAATAAAAGATCAGATTAAACACTTTGTTTCATGTGTGGATGATTTAAATTTGCTTAAGTTTTATTTGCAACTCAGACGACTGTTACCCAAACTAAATGCTTTTCTCAAAACCGATCACATTATAATAAGATTGCATTATTAAGGAGAAACTATTAGCATGGACAGACCATTATTCTAATTCCTAATCTCCTTTTCATTGGTGTCCTGGCTTTCTGCTGAAATCTTTTGTATTGACAAGGAGTGGAAGTAAAATGTAATGGATTCAAATCTGAGGCACAAAACAGTCTTATCTATCCATAACAAAAGAACAAAAAAAATCTGGTTCTCTTGGGTCATTTATTTAACCTGAGGATTAAAGCTGCTCCAAGTTGTCAAAATATATGTTCCAAAACTGCCTCAAATCACACCTTAACAGTTAGCACCCCTGAAAGACCATTAATAGAGTTTTCTCGTCATATTATTTGCATTCATTTCCCAAGAATGAAGATTTAGAAAAATCAGCTTAAAAATTTTCAAAATAAAGTTTATTATTGAAGATAGTTAATTTGGGACACAGAATGCTTGTTATTGTACTTAAATATGTTTAAAAACATATCGCTGAATGAATACTAAACTGTTGATTTTAATTATGAAGCTGCATGTTTCTAAATCTTAACAAAAGAGCTTGTCACTCGAATGAAATTCTTAAGCAGTCTGATTACAGAAGTCGGGGGAAATATGGTGCACTTTTTGTCTGTAGTATAATAACGCCAATAATAAATACTAATGCTGCTTTACGTTATTGATTAATTTTATTTCATTAGAAACAACGAAAACAAGCATTGTCTATAACTGTTTCTTTAATATGTTTTACAGTTATTGAGCATGACCTGCACAGTTCAGAATTTCCTAATGGGTACCAACAGTTATCTGATAAGTCACCACCAGTTCTTGAAAAAAGTAAGAACTTTTGTCTGATAGAAATTAATTTGTTAAGTTTCGCTCTTCATATTTATGATTATAATACAGCCTAATTATGCTGGCATCTGGATCAAAAGGTTCCTAGTTTGTATCCAAGGTAAAGCATTGATGTTTGTCCATCTGGTGTGAATGTGTGGCCTCTCTTTAAGCAGGCTGTGTCTTGAATGCATGGTAGTTTTTTGAGGTGCAACGAAAACATGCCCTCTGTTGTGCAAGTTCAAATCGGCTGGGCATTTGGTATATATGGGTCATTCTGAAATTAAGTGGAAATTTGAGTCACCTGCATTTTTTTATGAATTTCATGTGTCAATTGATTTTTATACAATAGTAATAAATCTTAATTGAGGTATATTTTCATCAGAAAGTGTTATATAAATAAATATTTGCATATTTAAAATTAAAAAAGTAAATTAACCATGGAAAATGTCATTTCCATGGCTGTCCCTAACCCTGTTTCTAGGTTAAGATATAGTTGAAACTTAAAAAGTGTAAGAAATTCCTTTATTTAATAGCTCTATTTAATATTAAGAGTTTCATTGTTACACAATGCACTTGGAAGTATTACATTTTTAATTAAATTTAATGTTGAAAAATCAGTAAATTCCTTCGTCACTACTATTTTTGTCAGCTTTACATAAAATGTCAATAACCTTTAAAAAAGTCTACTAGAAGACAGCACATGTCTGAAAGTGTAGTTAAAAGAAACACTAATCAGATGTGGGATATCTTTGTCTCAATAGTAAGTAGTATTTTGTCTGTTTTTTACCTTTATGTTTAGAAAACTCATGAGTTCTTTTAACAATGTCACCTCCATGGCTTTTTTAAATTTTATGTTCTTTCATTTATTGCTGAACTTTTTCAACAGATAGTTAGAAATTGTATAAAATAATCTGGAAATCAAAGCACATGGCTGGGATTCTTTTATGTTAGGCTAAAATGTGGTTTAACCATTGAAATGTCACCTCCATTGTTAAGTTCCGACATGGAGGTGACAGGCATACATGGAGGTGAACAAATATTTCTTATGAGGAATTTTACAGTGACATATGGTAAAAATTTATTATAAATTTTTATTTATTAAAGTAAGAACAATTTTGGGTAACCAAATTGTTTTTTCTCTAACCAGTACTAATTTAACATGCCAATTGATTCTATTTGAACTAGTAGTGTTAGACCTACCACTTCTATTTGATTTACAATGTTTGGACACAAGTATTTGGGTCTGATTATGTATGCTGATAGAATCTTTAATTTTTCTTTAAAAATATAGCATTAGGAGTCGGAAGATAATTTAAGTATCCTCATGACTGAAATTCTTTCTCTGCAGTTCCTGACATGGCACCAGTTGGTAAGCCTAAGAAATCTAATACAATCAAAATTTGGAAAATCAGGAAGGAATCTGAGCAAAAAAGAAGGGATCAAATTAAAAATGATCCAGAACTGTATGAGGAATTTAAAAGGAAGGAGCAGGAGAGATATTATAGAAGAAAAGAAGAAGGAAAAATAAAAGATATTTCAAAGCTTTCTGACAGAGAAAAGAGGGCTCAGCGAAAAAAATGGATTGAAAAGACGAGAAAATCTCGTTTGAAGAAAAAAAGAGAAAAGGAACTACAGGATAGAATTAATATTATATCTAACAGTGAAGTAGATGACCCAGCAGAAGCTGTTGGTATAGGCCTTCAAAATGTAGCTGTTATTGGGAGAGTAGGAAGCAGCAGGGAAAGAGGTGGGGAAAAGCTAGCTAAAAGAAACAAATCAGAAGCATACCAAGAGATAAAGCGACTTAAAAAAGAGCTTGAAAAAGAAAAGAAAGAAAAAATGATGCTCAATACAAATAAGGAGAAATATAAGAGGAGGTACTTTCGTTTGAAAGAGAAGTTTAAAAACGTGAACAGTCCACAGCAGAAGGTCAAAAATCTTTTACGAGGAGAAAAAGTTTCTCCCATGGTAAAAAAAAGTCTTGAATTTGGAGCAGCATTAACTACCCAGATAGCAGAAAATTACAAAAAAAAATAATAATCTAAGGAAATGCCAAAAAGCATTTGGTTTGGTACTATCTGGGAAAATAATTAGAAAGTATCGCAGTTTGCACAAGATCCCACTTCAGACATACTGGAAAAAATTGAATAAAATAGATGGTGAGAAAAATATAGTTGATGTAATTAAATAGATAAACACATACCAAAAAAATAATAAAATGAGAATTAGATCTGATATTGTGAAGTTTTTTTAGCAAGATGATGTAAGCCGTATGGAACCAGGCATTAAGGACTGTAAAACTAAATACAAAGGGGAAAAAAACAAGAATGGGGAATCTTAAAAATCTCCATAAAAAGTTTGCAGTAGAATTTGGCTACAATATTCCACACTCGACTTTCTGGTTTTTTTTTGTGGCCATTTTGGGTATTGCAACCTGATGTAAGAAAGAGAGGTGCATGTGAAAAGCATGAAAATATTACTTTAAATTTTTTTTAATTAAAAGTCCTTAAAGTTTTTAATTACAATGATTTAGATCAGATGGTTAAATCTCTCTGCTGTCAGGATGTAGTAAAAAGTAAAGAAGAATGTCAGGAAAGGAGATGTAAAAAGTGCATTAACAAATGCGTTGAGACAAATGATTTTGAAAATGTGATTACATGTGTGGAGCAATGGAAGAGGAAAGAAGTAAAGTTTACAGTTAAAGGAATAGAGAAGTCAGCTAAGAAAGTGGTTAAATCAAAAGTAGAAATAGAAATCAAAGTGCTAGTTAATAAATTTAATGATATGCTTCCTCATTTCATGAAGCATCTTTGCAACATAGTCCATCAATACAGGTCAATTTTCAACCTTAAAAATAACCTTGGAACAGATGAGATTCTGATGATTTCAGCCAGAATTATGAATGTAAGTACACCAAGGAGATACAAAGTGTGCATTTTGGAGGTTCACATGACCAAATCACATTACATACTGGTGTAATGTACTGCAGGGAAATTGAAAATAATGAAAAACTTAAAGTTCTGCCACTCTGCTCACTATCTGAATCTTTGCAACATGACTCAAGTGCTATTTCAGCCCATTTAAACCCAATTTTACATCATGCTCAGACATTAGTTGGAGAGATAGAAGCGATCCATTTTTTAAGCGACAGTCCAACTACTCAATATCGTAATAGAACATTTTTCTTTCTAATTTTGAGCCCTCTTACAAAGTTCTGTTCGAATTCCATTACATGGAACTATTCAGAATGTGGCCATGGAAAAGGGTCTGCAGATTGAATTAAGGGAACCCTTAAGAGAACAGCCAACCAGCTTGTGGCTGAAGGTACTGACATACCAACATTTCAGATATTTTTTGATATTCTCAGAGAAAAGTGATAATATTAAACTTTTCTTGGTAACCAAAGAAGACATTGGAGAAATGGATTCCCTTGTAATAAAAAATATTCCGCCATGTATCAGTACAATGATGGTTCACCAGGCTTTATGAAGTTGTGAAGCAAATGATCGTCTTGAAATTCGCCATCTAAGTTGTTTTGACTGCAGTCCAAGAACACGCTGCACCCATTACCACATTGGTTTCTTTTGCCCAACAAGGTCTCAAGAACATGGAAAAAAGTGTATCCTTTAACAAAATATTTAAACTTATCTAAAGAAAAATTTAGTTACTGACCTCAGTGCCATGATACAGAGTGGTTAGGAGGCTTCCCTTAAAATTTCATAGGCTCATGCTTAATATTTTTATTTTGAATATATAGTAGTCTCTGCCGATTTTCCCACTCTGCCCCATCCCCCTACTTTTTATGCAGTCCCCTAAAACTTGTAGTCTGACTACGGGCCTGCCATGACATCCTTTAGTATAGTGCTTTCGATTGTAATTTACATCATCTTGGATAGGATATACCTGTGTCTAGGCAATAGGACTGTGTAGCTTATATGCATTCAGAGTGCTTTGAGGTTTGTTAGAATATAAGCAATAAATCCAATTACCAAAATAAATTTAAATGATTAAATTAATTAAACAAAATAAATTATGCCTATAATTATAATGATAGTAAAATCATATTGTGTTTTTATAGGAAGAAAAGAAATCCAGTCTGTTTAAGATTTTTTCCCTTAATATAAGTAAACATGATATGCCAGGGCCATCACATCAAATGCAATCACAACACCAAGTCAAGAGATTACGCTATGAAGATATCTATAGTGATTCAGAGAACAGCGATTCAGAAAATAGTCATAATGGTTCTGAAAATGACAAACCCCAAAAAATGAAAAAATTCAGCATTATGAATGTGACATTTAATGATTATATAATTGTCAAAATATTTGGTAAAAAGAGTGTTTGCTATTATGTGGCAAATGTCACTGACTGTTTTGAAGATGCTTATCAGATCCGCTTCATGTCAAGGTGCCGTGACACTAGAAACAAATTTGTTCTTTTCCAAAGAATGTGAAGCAACAGTGCAAGATAATGAGGTTGTGGCCATTCTAAAACAACCAATAATGAACACTCGTGAACAGTACATTTTTGATCAAATACCTGAAGGCATTACATTGTGTTAGATGAAACTGAAACATTTGGTCACCTCCATGCCCATGAATGTCACCTCCATGGGACTATATGTCACCTCCATGTTTTAAGAAAACACAAAATTTGCTTAAAATGTTTTCTTGACCTCTGTTTGATGGTTGTACAGCTTCATTGCCCTAACAGGATACTAAATAAATAAATAATAAAATTTTAATTTTATTTTTCAAAATGTTTTGACTGTGAAATTTCCACTTAATTTCAGAGTGACCCATATATATATATATGTACCACCTCCATATTAGTAGCCAGGGTAAGGTGATTTAAATCGCTATTAAAAAAATGGATGAAGTGGTATATGATGCATTTCAATTTTACACATACATCTTAAAATGGGCAATTTTCATATTTCATTTTATTCTTTTTTTAAATTTTGGGAAATTTTATGCATTGATCCCTTGAAATTCATTACACAACAAGCATAACTGTTCTGTATTTATGGAATTGAAATTTGGAAAATAAAAGTTAATTCACTCATCTCATAATTGAATATGTTGAGAAAATAGATTATACTATGGATTGCAGCTGAAACCTATTTGAATAATTGTGATGATTGCAATGATGAATTCTTATTACAAGCTAGAAATACCTTCTGGGGATGCTATTACACTTGTTTTATGCTGTTAAAAAAGAAAAGCTTCATTTTCTTGTATATTATGTATAAGCCATTAGCTCTTTGTTTTGCTTGGAATATTTCAAAGAAATACCAGTCAATGCTCAGAAAACTTGAAAATAATAGGCATATTTTGTTTCAAATTTATGTATCTTAGTGTTTTGCATCAATTTTTACTGTTTACTTGCAAATGACCATTTTTCCACAAATAAGTTATTTTTTTCAAGCTAAATATTAATGAGATGTAGAAATGTTTTCACAATGCAAGTTCCTTTTATTTTATTTTCTATTGGTTATCAATCTAAACATTTCTAGCCACTGGTTATGGGTTAAACTCAAAGTAATCTAATCCACTAGACCACTGATCAAATGGTACCGGGCCGCCGAAGGAACATTAAATTATTTCCCTTTTATTTACTATGGTGTATTTCTTTCGGGTTTGTGCGGTTCTTATCTATGAAATGACCACTCAAATGAGGAGGCGGTAAATCAGAACTTGAAATTTGTTCTGTTACTAGAGCTTCAATTATGATTTCTGAATTCTGTATGTCTCTATTTTCCAATTTTAACAAATGTGACAACTGTTTTCAAGTTCGCAGACAAAGTAACTGCATTTAAAGCCAAACCTAAGTTGTGGGGACGGCGGTGAACAGAGGCACATCTGTTTCAGACATTAGTGGGTATTTTAGATGAGATTGAGCCTAAACATTCATTCACCCAGTTGGTGCACGATAACCTGTCTTTGCTTTTTAAAGAGTTCGATCTCTACTTCCCAACCACAAAAAAAACCACGAACTAGTAAGGAATGGATCCGCGACCCATTTGTCAACAAATCAGGTGAATCTAGCATGTCTGTGCAAGGAGAAGATCAACTGCTGGAGATTGCAAATGAAGGCGGCCACAAAACTACATTCCAGACAACAATTTTGCCGGTGTTCTGGATTAAAGTCATGGCGGAATACTCTGAGATTGCCACCACAACACTTAAATCCCTATTGCCATTTCCGACAACCTATCTGTGTGAAGCGGGGTTTTCTGTAGTGACAGCAACCAAAACAAAACAACGGAATAAACTGGACCTAAACAACACACTTTGGGTGTCATTGTCTCCTATTACCCCCAGATGAAACCATTTCGTAGCAAAGAAAGAAGCTCAGGGTTCTCATTGATTTAGCGTTCTATTGAGTTAAAATGTTAAATCACTTTGTATTCATTTTTTGGTGTAGCTGTATTTTATTTTGAAGGCATGTTTAAATACAATTAAATTAAAATTATTAAATCAAAACAATCTAAAATATAAACAATCAACGTCCCTCCTCCCCCTCAGCGGCCTGTGTTAAAATTATCAAACGTTGATCCGGTCCGCGGCGATAAAAAGGTTGGGGAGCACTGCACTAGATAACCAAAATGATAAACATTGCTTTGCTTGACATTTTTGTGGCATTGTTTTTTATTGTTTCATGTGATTTACTTTTTAATTCCTATGTTAAGTTTTAATCTTTCCAATATTTACACAGCTACATTTCCTAATACTTGAATGTTATACATCGTATCAGGGCTCATAACACGTCACTTTTTTAAGTTGTTAAATTCTGTATTAAAAAAAAAAAATTATTGAGCAAAAAAAAAAATCCTTTTTTTTTTTGTAAAAAGTCAAACGTTAACCTAGTACATATTGTGTAATTTTGTCTGGCGTTGTAACTTGTCCAGGCTTGTTTTTTTAATCAGTGGCCTAAGCATTGGTTAACATACAAATTCTAGGAGACTTGAAACTACCCACTCACTATTTCATCAACCAGGTGGTTAAGCCTAAAGATAGCAGCTACCAACCTTGACTACATTTGAATAAAGAAGCCAAATATGATACAAACACCAGGCTATATGTAAATTGTTCAGTTACTTAGAAGAGAAACTATGAAGGCTCAGGTGATATTTGTCGTATCAAGTGCAAGTATATATAATGGTGTGATCAAATTTCTTCAGAAAAAGTTACCCCTAATGCATAACTTTCATTCTCAACTTGAGTTGTTAATAAGAAACAATTTTGAGTAGGATCTACAAAGGGGAATTCATTCGATATTTGAAGATGGAGGAAATGAAAGATATATGTCCTCAGAAACTTGCCTCTGGCTGATGTTGTGATTGGAGATCAAATTTCTAAAGCGCTTCAGAATGTGAAAAAGAAGGAAAGGAATTTCTTTTTGCTAAGTGCTCAGAAGCATTACATTGCTGTGTTAAATATCTTTTGAAGAAGTCCTTCAGTTCATCTCTCCTTAAGAGTTTATCCTGTCTTGGTCCTCTTGAGAGACTCAGTGGTGAGAGTGTATGACAAGTATTAGAAGTTGCAAGAGCAGTGTCATGGGAGGTCCCAACAGACATACTATTGTATGAGTGGAAATTACTCCAAAGAGAATTTGAGGATCTAGAATGAAGCCTATTGATGTTTACTGGAACCAGTTCTTCAGATTGCAAGACATTAGTAGTGTGGATCCTAAATGCCCAGTTGTGTCAAAGCTAGTGAAGGCTGTTCTGTCACTTTCTCATGGTAGTGCTGACATTGAACGTGACTTCTTAGTCTCGGAAAAGATTTGACAGGAGACATCAATGTCAGAACACGCACTCAATGCATTGATGACAGTCAAAAGTATTTGGTTTAAAAGTTATTCAACCTTATTTGGTGCTGATCACATCAAAGCTAATAGATATGGGAAGGGTTGCATATAAAGCCTACAATGCCTATTTAGAATATATAGAATGGAAGGCACAAGAAAAATTGTATGTAGGAGGACAGGAAAGAGAGAGAAGGACTGGAAGCAGAAAAAAAATTTAAGCAGCTGGCTCAGAAAAGAAAGGTAATAGAAGAAGAACGAAAACTTAAAATTTATGTTGAGGATGAGGGCATTGGACAGTGCTTCAAAATTGTTAAAGTAAGCCAATAATACTTGAGAAGGCGATAAAAAGTAAAAATTTTAAGGATGCGACACTTGCTCAGGCAATGATTGAAGATGTGGTCAAAGTCTGTAAAAAGTCTCAGAAAATGCTGGTCAGCAATGACAGACTTTAAAAAATGCACTTTCTTCTCTTGAAGAAAAAGACAAAATTAATTTCAGACTTTTTCAACAACAAAAAAATCGGCCATTCTTTCAAAAAAAGAAGAAATTCTTCAAGCTATGTCAAAAATTAACCACATATTTAAAAATCATGATAACAAAATTTTTACTTTTTTTGTTAATATCGTTTTATAATAATGTGCTTTTTAAATGAAGAAAAATAATATCCTTTCAAAGAAAGAAAAAAAAAGATGAGGTGACTATAAGAAAGGTTTTTTTCATTTCAATCTTTAAACGTGAATATATTTAGCATTATTATTTGTCACTTTTTTACACCTTAAAACCTGTTATAACCCCTGCAGTTATCAGAATTGGTAATGAAGCAATTAAAACTATCAAAATGGCAAGTAACTTGTTCTTGTTCACATCAACGAGTATTATGTAACTAAATTTGTGACAAGTAAGCTCATGCTTCTAGACAAAGTATTTAATAGCCATAGTATTATGTGTTAGAATTCATGAATCTACTCCAAAATGCTTTGCATCTGGAGCGTTGCAAAAACCTTTTTGTAACTGAAGCGTCTCAGATGGTTATTATCCAAATTATTGTTGTCCTCCCAAAACAGTTGACTCGGTGTTCTTCTCAGGATGTGAGCATGACAATCTGGCCTTTTGCAGTGAAAGGATTCTCGAGATTTCTTCAAAGTTGTTTGTTCATAAAGAGAAGATGTTTGGTCATTCTTTTTGCCATAACATCCCTCTATACCATCTAGCATCAAATGCTTTTCTCAAAACCCATCACGCTATAATACGATTGCATTATCAAGGAGAAACTATTAGCATGAACAGACCACCATTCTAGTTCTCGATCTCCCTGTCGGTGTGACTTTCTGCTGAAATCTTTTGCATTGAAAAGGAGGGGAAGTAAAATGTAATGGATTCAAATCTGAGGCTCACAGCGGTCTGACCTATCCATAACGAAAGGACAGAAAAATTTGGTTCATTTATTTAACCTGAAGATTAAAGTTATCAAAATATCTGCTCTGAAAGTGCTCCAAATCAAACTTTAACAGTTAGCACCCTTGAGAGACCATTAACACAGTTTTCTCCCCATATTCTTAACATTCATTACTCAAGAATGAGGATTTAGAAAAATCAGCTTAAAAATCTTATTGGATTAAAATTTAATATTGAAGATAGAATAATTTGGGACACAGAACGCTTATTATTGTACTTAAGTAGATTTAAAAAATTGCTGAATGTAGTACTAAATTGTCTGTGCAAGCATTATCTATAAAGGTTTCATTAACATTTTTCACAGTTATTGAGCAAGACCTACACAGTGCAGAATTTCCTATTGGGCACCAACAGTTATGTGTTAAAACACCGCCAGCTTCTGAAAAAAGTAAGAAATATTGTCTGAGAAAACAATTTAAGTTTTGTTCTTCATTTTCACTGATTATACATGCTGATCAATTGGGGTGTTCAGGTTGCTGGCATCTAGATCAACAGGTTCCTGGTTGAAATCCAGGGTAAAGCACTGATGTTTGTCCATCTGGTATGAATGTGTGGCCTCTCTTTAAACAGGCTGTGTCTTGAATGCATGGTAGTTTGTGAGGTGCAATGAAAACATACCCTCTGTTGTGCACAGTTGTAATGCCATTTGGTTCACAATTCCACCATTGTAGTGCTAAAACTACGGATCTTAAAAAGTTAAAATTATCTGGGCATTGGTATATATATGTACTGATTATTTACACACATTTATTATATGTTCATAGCTCCACCTCCATATTAGTAGCCGAGGTAAAGCAATTTAAATCACTATTAAAATCGCTATTTAAATGAATTGAATTTTGTAAAAAAAATCATTTTTTAAATTCCTTTTTGTAATATCTCTAATGTTATAAAAGAAGTGTTTGTTTTGCGGCTGCAAAATCCTACAATCTATGGCACTTACAGCAATGAGATTTAAAACACAGGTAGTCCAAATTGTTTGCAATTTTTGGGTCGCGGCAAATTTTAAAATTCAATCTTGAAGATTTTTAAATGAATTTAATAGTTTTATTCTCTGCCTGGTTTTTCAAACGCAGAGGACTTTTTCTACCCACGTGACCTTGCAGTCAGGCCTTGGAACCATGCAAAGTTTTTTTCATCCGACAGAACGCGGATAAAATTATTTTTTTCGTTTCCGCTTTGATTTTGCTCGGAGGAATGATTTTCCAGCCAGACGATAAATCTTTTAACTGAACTCAGTTTGTTTTTCTATCTCCAAGACCGTTAGAGATAGAGTAAAATTTCAACGGATTTGAAATCTGTGGTAAATTTTACACCACATTTAATACCTTACATCACAGCATTGCCAGGCAGTGGCTAGTATTTAATAATATTGAAAATGAATTAATTATGAGCAAAATGCATTTTATGTTATTCAGATAAGTTATGAACTTTGCTCATAGGCTAACAATTATACTGAAAATCATCCTTCCCCTGAAGACACTAAATAACCTTTTTGGTAGAAATCGTAATTACCAGACAACTATGTTTTTCCCTCTTGGGTCATTGACCAGCAGGTGTCACTCTCACATGCCTCTTCATCAACAGGATTTTTTGTTTTAAAAATTCCACACGAGTAAATCACACTTGGCCTATTATTAACCGTTCTTCATATGATCGGTAAAGATGCTTAAAATATACTCTCAATTATTAAAGTCATCTTAACTTCTATTCTTCATTTAAGATTGTCTAGTTATTTATGTAGTTTTTGCTGTGTGTTCTTGGAAAAAAAATACCTGTAAGACATATAGATAAAATTAAAAGGTTTTCTGCAGTATCACAAAAGCTTTTCAATTTTACACATACATCTTAAAATGGGAAATTTTCATGTTATTCTGTCTTTTAAGAGTTAATTTTTATTATTATTTTTTTTAATTTTGGAAAATTTTATGCATTGATCCCTTAGAGTTCGTTTCACAGCAAGAATAGCTATTCTGTATTTAAGGAATTGAAATTTGGAAAGTAAAAGTTAATTTTCTCATCTCATAATTGAGTCTATTCATCTAGCATCAAATGCTTTTCTCAAAACCCATCATACTATAGTACGATCAGTTAGCACCCTTGAGAGACCATTGACAGATTTCTCCCCATATTCTTTACATTCATTACTTGAGAATAAGGATTTAGAAAAATCAGCTTGAAACATTTTTTAATTAAAAGTTTAATATTGATGATAGAATTATTTGGAACACAGAATGCTTGTTGTTGTACTTAAATGTGTTTAAAAAATTGCTGAATGCAATACTAAATTGTTTATTGTGCAAGCACTGTCTATAAATGTTCCTTTTATAATTTTTACAGTTATTGAGCCAGACCTGCAAAGTTCAGAATTTTCTACTAGGCACCTACGGTTAGCTGATAAATCACAGCAAACTCCTGAAATAAGTAAGAAATTTTGCCTGATAGAAAATAATTCACTGATTATACATGCTGACCAATTGGTGATCAGGATGCTGCATTGTAGTTAGTGAGGTGCAACATAAATATTCCTCCTGTTGTACACTTAAGTAATGCCATATGGTTCACTATTCCATCTGGTAGGGCCATGTTAACTAAAGCACTTCTAACGAATTGGCTGGACATTGGTAAAATATATACAGTGACTCTCAAAAGTGTTTGTACACTTTAAAAATTTGTAGTAAAAGCGCTGTAGCCTGGAATTGAATTCAAATATAAAGTCTAATATTTCAATTTATTTTTTTCATATCATCTTCATGGGATTCTGAATGAAACCTAACATTTTTTTTAAATATTTACCCATTTTATTTCATAATGAAAATGCAAGGAGGCAGATAAAAAACACATCACAAAGATAATCGTACACCAAAACATTTTCAAATAAATTCATAAATAAAATTATCGTTTTTTTTTTTTTTTTTTGCACTGTGGTGACTTTTAATTATATTGTTTAGCTTTTATCTTTGCTTGCTTTTATCGTAATATTCTGTTTATTAATTAAATTTATCCCATTTTATGGTGCAGTATGTGATAAAACACTCAAAAGAAAATATGGGATCGTAAACAATGTAAGAAAGGTCGTCCGTCAAAGTTAACTCAACATAATCGGAGATTTATAGTTAGAGAAACTGAAAAATCCACGTTTGAGTGCTATTAAAATTTCTACAGAATTTACTGACAAATTTTCAATTTCATCTGAAGTGCTCAGATCTGCTGAAACAAGTGCTCAGATCAAACAAATGCTCATATCTGCTGGATTAAATGGGCGTTCTTCCAAATAAATTATTTTCCTTCTCAAAATCAATGATAAATAAACTAAAAAAGTATTGGAATCGTGTCTTATTAGCAGATGGCAAATTTAACATTTTTGGTTCCGATGGGCAAGAAAAATTGTGTGGGAAAGAAAAAATGAGGAATTTAATCCCAAGAACTTAGTGGGAACAGTAAAGCATGGAGATGTCCTTGTGTGGGGTGCACTTCAGCATCAGGGCTAGGTAATTTGGTATTTACTGATGGCATAATGAATAATGCTCTTTATTGAAGTATTTTTAAAGACAACTTAAAATTATCAGCCCAAAATTTGGTTATTGGAAACTATTTTGTTTTTTATCAATATTACAATATTGGAAGCACACAGCTCTCAACATTTGCCTCTGGTGTCTATAATTGTCCACGAGTTCTGAAAACATCACCTCAGTCGCCAGATTTAAACCCAATTGAACATATTTGGAGAAAACTAGAGGTTAGTGTACAAAGGTACGACATTAATGTGAAAAGCGAACTAAAAACAGTTATGATTGATGAATGGAGGGAACATTGATACAGAAACTACAAAAGATCTAGGGAACTCTATTTCCAATTGTTAAAACGCTGTTGTGGATGCTATAGGATATCCTACTTACTAATTTACCGAAATATTACAATATTAACTAATATGTAGAGATTTTTTACAACTTATTGTGGGGGCGAATCGAAAGAGAGTGCCAGCACCGCGTGACTAGTAGTCTATTGTACTGTGAAACCCCCTACTGATCTATTAAGGACTGCTTGCCGAAATAAATTTCATCATTCACCTGATTGGAATGTTTGACAGTTCCCAGGGTTCAAATCGTTGAGAAGAGTAATAATCACATAAAACACAAGTACAGGACTAACCTCTAGCATCCGACAGACTACATAATGGGTCAACTATAACACCCATTAGGTTGAGGTGTCTATTTAGGGAACGGTGGTCAGTTAGAAGGCCAATAGCTACCCTGATTTCTTTTCTGCTCAATTTCAGCAGTTTACTCGATCTGTTTCCGGGAGATTGTTGATTGAGCTCTTTTGCTTGTCTTTGATCATTAGATTGAAGCCATGTATGATAAAACTTGCCAGGAGCTAACCCTTGATAGTCTTTCTAACCACACTGTTAGGTAGACCCAAAGCAGGCTTTGGTCCAATGAATCCATGTTTTGCTAATAGGTCTGCCATTTCATTACCCTCATTGCCACAATGACCAGGGACTCAGATAAGAGACACTTTGTTTCTCTCAGCTGTCCCCACAAGTGCATTGTGACGTTCACCAGGGCTTATAACACTTCACCTTTTGTCACTTTTTGTTCTTTTGTCACTTATTGACATTTTGTCACTTTTTTCAGGTGTTTAAGTTCTTAAATTCTACTTGGAAAAAAAAACAATTTTTAAAACACAATTTTAAAAAATTCATTATCTCTCTATATTAAAAAAAAATTTGCCGCAGCCGCCGCAGGATTGAAAAATGTGTTATTAAGCTCGATTCTTAGACGGATTCCCGAGAAAGTACTGATTGGAAAAAAATGAAATTAACATGCTTTGTTCTTCATCATATTCCCTAGATAATTATTAATATTTTTTTCCGATGTGGCTATTAGTTTAGGTTTTATTAAGTGTTAAAGTTGAAGAAGTGAAATTTCTTCCGCGAGTGAGCAAAACACATTCAAGTCTTCAGTCGTGAGTTTTTTTTTAAGAGTACCTCTCAGCGTAAATTTTTGCAGCTCGTCGAGTTTTTTTTTTAAATTTCAATTTGATTCTTGATAATAATTTTTTGAAATTCGGGAAAAATCAGGACATTTTTGTTACTTTTTTTTAAAACTGCCGTATCTATATCTTATTACTATTAGTTTTTAATTTTTAAAATATTGCAGTATACCTCAGAATGTACTCTTTCTTACGGTACTATTATTTTTGAAATCGGTTAATAATTAAATTGGATGCGATCAAAAGTTGGTGATACAAAATTCGGAATCTTTGGATATTTTCGCTTCTTTTTGTCACAACAGTTATATCTACAGAAAAAACCATTATTTTTTAACTTTGAGAACATCACTGAATACATTACATCAGGCCTCGAAATATATTTTTTAATACAGGTGCACCTTGTGCACCTAAGTTTTTAAATTAGGTGCACAGGTGTGCCTAGCTGGAAAAAATTAGGTGCACAATTTTATTTTCATGTGCACCTGTGCACCCAGGTATTTCGAGCCCTGCATTACATTACACTCTTTCTTATGGTACAATTATTTTTTAAATTGGTTAATAAATAAAATCGATGCAATTAAAAATGGGTCATACAATTTTCGGAACTTTCAGATCGTAATTTCCGATACAAAACTAAAACTGTCATATCTATATCGCATTACTATTAGTTTTTAATTTTTTAAATATCGCAGTATACCTCAGAATGTTCTCTTTCTTACAGTACAATTATTTTTAAAATTGGTTCATAAATAAATTGGATGCAATCAAAAGTTGGTGACACAAATTTCGCAATTTTTATTTCGCGGAGAAAATTCGCGGAGCATTGCATTTGCGGAGGGTTGTAGTTTTTACTATCGGGTTTGACAGATATCAAATTTATCGTAGCACCAATAGCCATGAAAACGATTTCTTTTTATTTGGCGAGGAAAAAGGCTCGCTTTTTTCCCTCTGTTTTCAGACGGTTTACCAAGAAAGTACAAAGTACAGATCGTAAAGTTTTTAGATTAACATGGTTTACTTAAAATTGTACAGGGAACAAGATGCAGAAGATTTTTTACTGATGCGGCTATTAGTTTAGGGTGCATTGTTAAAGTAAAAATAAGTCAAATCACTTGCGAAAGAGGAACGGGATTGCATAGCAATCCCCGGGGGTTGGCAAGCAGGTTGAGAAGCCCTCGCTGTGACGTCATGGACCGGAAAGTGAAATTAGGATAATACAAATTGTTCAGATAGTTTCACTGTGCGAAAGGAATGTTGGTTTGCGAAGCAAACCAAATGGCATATGTAAAAGAAGTGTTGGTTTGCGAAGCAAACCAAATGGGATTGCATAGCAATCCCCGGGGGTTAGCGAGCGTAAGCGAGCAGGGGGCGGAGCCCCCTAGTTTTCTCTAAAAAAAGTAAAATGTCAATCTAGTACAAATTGTGTAATTTCGTCTTGCATTGGAAATTGTTCAGGCTAGTTTCCTCTACGGCAGGTATGCCATTTGAGCAGCATTCAGAAGGGGAAGGGGAATTGCCACCCCCTTCTGAATGCCACTTGTGTTTCTGCCAAAAGCAAACCTTTTTTTATTTTGAGGCGATCGTAATGTGATGCTACGACTGGCACCGACTGCTATAATATTGATTTCAGTTCGTGAAAAAAATTAGAGCCTCAAGTATCACCAAATAAGATAATATTGCCATCAAATAACCAATAGCAACACTCTAAATACTGAGCAGCTGAATATACAGTGTCCTAAAAGTTCCCGTACTTACGATTAGTGAATTTATTATACAATAACAACAAGCTTTAAAACAATTATTTTTATGCTAATGGTAAAAAGCCTTTTTAAACATAATGTAAGAAAAAAAATTGGACTTACATTTGTAATAAATGTGCAAATTTCCGCCCTTTTCTTGAAGGCAAAGCTGAAGGCGTTTTTTCATATTTTTAGAAACACGTTTCAAGATGCTGAGGGTGTCTTGTATCCTTTGAGTAATGGGAATTTTCAGATCATGTATTGTTTGGGATTATCTTCATAAACTTTGTTCTTGAAATATCCCCACGGAAAAAAGTCAGGAATGCTCAGATCAGGGAACGAGGTTGTCAAAAGTTTTTTGAGATGAGTCGGTCGCCAAAAAAATCTTAAAGCATGCCCATGGTTTCATAACTTGTATGGCAGGTTGCAATGTCTTGTCTCAACCAAGAGTCTCATCATTCCTTTCTAATAATGCAACAAATTTAGAATAAGTTCTATGTATACAGTGCCATCAACAGTTGACCTGAAAACAAAGACCCAACAATCCTTTTACGTGATACGGAATACCAAAAGCCAATTTTAAAAGAATGTAAAGGTTTTTGCATTAATTAATGGGTATTTATCGTCGCCCAAATGCGGGAGTTTTGCGAGTTCACGTAATCGCTTAAATGAAACTATTCCTCATCAAAGGAAAGTATTTTGTCCAAAATGTTGATATTCTTGCAAATAAATCTTCTGAACCATCGACAATAGTAAAGCCGCTTCTCATTGTCCAGTGGATTTAGCTCTTGTAGCATTTTTACACGAAAATTCAACGCTTTTAAAGCTTTATGTGTCGATCCATGTGATGTGCCCATTTGTTGAGACAAACGCCTCATGGATTGATGAGGAGATTGCAATATCCTCCATTGAGATCCTTGCACAAAGTCTGGTGTTACGACTTTCAGTCTTCTGCATTTGTGTTCCACTGAACCTATCTCACGAAATCGCCGAACAAGTTGCTATAGCGTCTCTTTACTCAGTATTGCATCATTTGGATATTTATGTCGCCAAAATTCTTTACATCTCTCATATTATTTTCATTTAAATAAGCCTCAAATAGTGCAATTCTCTGAATGCATGATGAACTTGTCTTGCAATGACGAACAAATGACATATAACTTTATTATTGCACAACTTGAGCGCAAAGAAAATCAAACTATATGAATCAAAGAGTCGATAAAACTATAAGCAGGCGATAAAATTCAATAATGAAAAAAACATGGGCAGTAAATTTTTTTTAATTGATGTACGGGAACTTTTAGGACACCCTGTAGTTTCCTTCCTTTGTAATTTCCATAAAAGCAGTGGCACGCTATTCCATCAAATTCCCCCACAACACCCCTGGTCACATAGCCTGGTGCTAAGAAAGTTAAGAGAGTCGGCTTTGAAGCTTCGGGAAGATGTGTCTGAACTACTTTTTTTTTTCACAGATTTTTTAATCAGTGGCCTAAGCATTGGTCAACATACGAACAAATTCAAGGAGACTTGAAGTTTCCCACTTACTATTTCTTTAAGCAGGTAGCTAAGCCTAAAGCCAGCTGCTGAAAGGTTCAAACAGTGGTTTGCAGTGCGGAAGTATTCCCTTCTCTTCACTTGAATTGTTGATAAGAACAATTTTAGTTAGGATCTACAAAGATAATTTTACTCAAGATTTGAAAATGGATGAAATGGAAGATTTATGTCCTCAGAAATTGTTGCCTCTAGCTGATATTGTGATTGGTTATCAAATTCCTAAAGCACTTCAGAATGTGAAAGTGAACAAAATGAATTTCTTTTTTCTAAGGGCTCTGAAGCATTGCATTGCTAGTGTTAAATATCTTTTGAAGAGGTTCTCCTTCAGTTCACCTCTCCTTAAAAGTTTATCCTGTCTTGGTCCTCTTGAGAGACTCAATGGTGAGAGTGTACGACAAGTATTGGAAGTTGCAGGAGCAATGACATGGGAGGTCCCAACAGACATACTACTAAATGAGTGGAAATTACTCCAAAGATTGAAGCTATTGATGTTTACTGGAACCAGTTCTTTAGATTGCGAGATGTTAGTGGGGTGAATCCTAAATACCCAAAGCACAAGAAAAATTAGAGAAGGACAGAAAGACCAGAATCATTAGAAAAAAAATTAAGCAACTGGTAAAGAAAAGAAAGGTAATAGAAGAATAATGAGAGAACGAAGATGAGGCGTTGGACAGTGCTTCAAAATTGTTAAAGGAAGCCAATGATAGGCTCAAGAAGGCGATAAAAAATAAAGATTTTAAGGAAACAGTATTTGGTCAGTCAATGAATGAAGAGGCGGTAAAAGTCTCAGATAATGCTGGTCAGCAAAGGCAGACTTTAAAAAAATGCACTTTCTTCTCTTGAGAAGAAAAAGACAAAATTTATTTCAGATTTTTTCGACAAATAAAATCAGACAATCTTTTAAAGAAACGTAAGAAATTCTTCAAGCTATGTCAAAAATAAACAACATATTTAAAAATCATGATTACAAAATATTTTATTTTTTTGTTGATATCATTTCAAAATATGCTTTTAAAATGAAAATAAATATCCTTCCAAAGAAAGAAAAAGATTGGGTGACTGGGGAGTATCTTTTACTTTTCTATCTTTATACTTGAATATATTTGGCATTATTGTAATTTGTCACATTTTTGTTCGATTAGTCACTTCTTTTGTTGGATTAGTCACTTGTCACACCTTAAAAACTGCTATAAGCCCTGCATTCCCACACTGCTTTTGAAGAAAAGCAGTGACTCTGAAAGCCTTTACTTGGGCTACTTGGCTGTCAGAGATCTTTATAACCCTCTTAACAACTCCCCTATGGAGCTAGCTGTAAGTACAAGCCGTTAGATCGCTAGAATCTCAGTCTGATATACAGTGGCCATCATACCCAGAGAGAAGGATAGCTTTGTTTTTCGATTAGGATAGTGTTTCCCAAACTTTTGATGTATGTGTACACCTTCTATAATTTTCGTAACGCCGAGTACCCCTTATCAAAAAAATGGATGTATTTTAATAGCAATCAAAAAAAATTTTCTTTCTTTTTTTTTTTGTGACAAACACAAAATAATAAGAAGAGAGAAATGAAATTATTCATAATAAAATATAAATAAAAGTTATATTATAAATAACGTTTATTTGGATCAATAAAAAGGATGAAATTGTTTGTGCTGATATAACAGATCGTCATAATTTGGTTCCCTGGTTGTTAATTTTAATCTGAGATGTGGTTCCACATCCAACAGTCTGTTCCTTTTTTTCGACTTAATGTCTACAAATGCTGAAAAAGCATCACATAAATATGAAGTTGGAAAAGGCAAGATGTATTTTAGATCTTTTTCTGTTAAAACCGGATACACAAGTTGCATTTGTAACCAGAATGACGTTAAGTACTCTCCTTGTGCTTATTTTTCAAGAATCTGTCTGAAGCCCATTCCAACAATTGCTCTTCTTCCACATGCGACAAATCTTCTGGTATGGATGTTGTGTTAATGTTAGACGGATATCTTATCCATTCAATATTTTTGGTTAAATCATAGAAATAGTTTTTCAAGCCCACTTGCAAACTCTCCAAATGCTGTGTTATGCATTTCAGAGTATCAGCATCAATTTTATTAGTCAAACTTGTTATAAACTCATGAAAGGAGGGAAGTCTACTTTTCCATTACCAACTCTCTTTTGCCATAACTTTAGTTTTGCGATGGCAGCGTTCACTTTATCTTGAACGTGAAACAATGAAATTTCTTTGCCTTGTAACGATAAGTTGAGGCAATTTAAAACAGAGAATATATCTGCTAAATATTCTAGTTTACAAAGCCATTTCAAGTCATGTAAACATTTTATCAACTCAAATCTATCGTTAAGAAAACATTAAAGTTTATGTCTAAGTTCAAAAAATTGATTTAGAATTTTTCCTTGAGATAGCCAACGAACATCGGTATGATAAAAAAGCTAGGTATGACTACTTCGCATATTTGCGAAAAAAGTCGTGCGTTCAAAGGACGGTTTTTAATGTAGTTAACGATTTTCACGCTTTCATCCAGAACTTTGTTGATCAGTGGGCATCTTACGTGTTGCCAAAGCCTCTCTGTGTATGCAACAATGTGTGAATATGACATTTGGGGCAACATTTTGAATTCTTGCAACGAGTCCTTTATTAATTCTGACCATACTTTTTGCTCAATCTGTGCTTATTCCAACACATCTATTCCAATCAATTTTGTTCTCTTGCATAAATTTTTTCATAACATTAAAAATATCTTCTGTTGTGTGACCTAATAAAGGCTGGCAAAATAAAAAGTCGTCATGAATTTCTTGATTTTTTTCGTATCTCACAAACACCATAAGATTTGAATTCTTGCAACGAGTCCTTTATTAATTCCGACCATACTTTTTGCTCAATCTGTGCTTATTCCAATCAAATTTGTTCTCTTGCATAAATTTTTTCATAACATTAAAAATATCATCTGTTGTGTGACCTAATAAAGGTTGGCAAAATAAAAAGTCATCATGAATTTCTTGATTTTTTTCGTATCTAACAAACGCCATAAGATTTGCAAAATTCGCAATATCAGTGGACTCGTTGACTTACAATGCATAATAACGACTTTGAGAAATATCAGATAATAACATCTGTTTCACATTATTAGACGTATCAATGATTCGTCGATGAACTGTATTATTTGAGAGAGAAGCGCAGTCAAAAGTTTGTTTTGCTCTATCTCCTATCACTACGTCTGCCATTATCTTGGCTGCAGGCTTGATTAAAATTTCACCAATGGTTTCCGCTGCACTACATTTCGCAATTAAAAGCGATACGAAGTTTCTAGGATTTTTTTATTGTCACCTCCTGTTAAACTCTGCATTACTTTTCGAGACTGATTTAAATCCTTAAGTTTATTTTCAAAAAAAATCTATGGGTTTATCTCTTTGTACTGATTTGTTGGGTTTTTCTAATTGAATCTGATACTCTTAACGAGCTTGGAAAATTAAACAAATTCTACATTACGGTGTGAACAAAACCCTGTGTAAAAGGCTCTTACCGACTGTAATTGATGATGGAACTATGTAAAAAGAGGGGAAAATAAAACAAATCTTTAAAGATAAAAAAACATTTATTCAAGCTATACATGGAAAAGACAATACACTCCAGATTTACGTAAAATCCCACTGTGAATTTTGGTCCAAAAATAGTAAAACAAAAGTAACATTCACAATCCTCAGAATAGGTCCAAAACGACCAAGCATTCAATTGGGTTACTCCAATCTACTCAAAATATTGGGATAACCCCATTGAGGGCTTATAACTCGAGAGACGTTTCACGGGACAAAAAAAAGAATATAACTCTAAATCAAAAAATCAATTCAGGAGCAAGGACTTAATTAAAGGAAAGTAATAAAAAAAAAAAATCATATTTGCCCATCGTTGTTCTCAGGGTGATGTATCCAGATCGGGTTCAGAGGCGTCGGCCTCCAGGATCCAAGACGCGGCCTTCCTTCAATTTTTGGGTCGCAGGTTCTTCAGCATTTCAGCCATGATACAACGGATAGTTCCAGGGTAAACCAACGGACTTTTTAGAAGATTCCAGCCAGACTCCGACGGACTTTCGGCATTACTTCTACCGGAATAATTCAGCCAGGATGTAACGGATGGTTCCAGGGAAAACCAACTGACTTTTTAGAAGATTCCAGCCAGACTCCGACGGACTTTCGGTATTACTTCTACCGGAACAATTCAGCCAGGATGTAACGGATGGTTCCAGGGAAAACCAACGGACTTTTTAGAAGATTCCAGCCAGACTCCGACGGACTTTCGGCATCACTTCTACCGGAATATATGCCAGCACCAGGATCAAGGCTCAAAAGAAATAATGGCGAGGCCGGCGTCTCCGAACCGCAAGGACACCTTCCTTTTTTTATAATACCCTCTCGGCCAAGGCAAAAAGGCGACTGGGGTCACCGCGGAGGATGACCCCAGACACGAGGTCGTAACTTCACGAAGTTCAGGCGAATAGCAGGGGTTTGCTCTTCCCGCCTCTCTTATATCTTCGCCACTTGGGATGTTGAGTGGTTTCAGTTCTTCTCCCGTGAACTCTCAGGAAAACTAATTTTTGCCCTAATCGAAACGAGAAAACGAAGGGTGAACTATTTCCCAGCCTTTTCAAAAACGCTTCGTCATCTCGCTGGTGTGCCGTGATTGGTTGGGCATTCAAATTTTAAAAAACTCGGGGGTTGAGTACAAATGTACCGTTGAAAAGCGAGGGACTTAGCACACATTGATAGGGGAAGAACTTAGGTAAAATTTCCAGTGAAACGTCCCGGAGCAAAAGCGTACATGTTTATCAAGTATCCATACTTATAATTTAACGACAAAAGGTTGAACGAATGGTTTCGAAAATTTTGTACCCAACAGATTATGGTTTATCTCAAAATGGAGCTTTAAGTTGGATGGTTTCATGCTTTTGTTTGTTAGATTTTTAAAACAAATGACACAAAATGGAATAGGCACATTTTCATCTCCAGTCCATCAGAATCCAAATTTAAGATATTCTTTGTCGTACTTGCAAGTTTTCCTTGTTTTTTTCTTAACAGGTTCTTTCAGAATTGAAATTGATTAGTCGTTAATTGCATTATTTCCTATTAGTTGATTGGTACTATAATCATTACTTTCTTTTGGTGTAGTAGTTCCAGATTTCAACCAGCTATCCATAATCTATGTTAGGGATAAAAATTTTATTTTATAAAAATAATCAAAATATATCAGTGGGACTTACTAAAGCACAGAACAAACATATCCTATAAGAAAAATGACACATAAGCTAGAAATACACAGGCGCCTGGAGATGCCACTAACTATGAACCCTCCGTCGGCTGCAACACAGAACCAACGTGTTCGGGCGCAATGTGCCTGACAGGTACTCGTAAAAAAATCGCTAATTTATACAAATTAATTTTAGTTATAGAATTCTAAAAATAATCAGTGATCTCCATAGGATTATTTAAACAAAAAACAAGGAAATTTATTTTTAAAAATAACATATTTGATGTTTAAAAACATTACAAGAAAATTTCAGATCTAGCATTAAATTGACTTAAATTTCCAGGGTAACAAATTAAATAATTTTGGTAAAAATTATACATTGTAGCGCAGAGTTAAAAAGCTGATATTCACTCTGAGTCATAGTCCTTCAGCTTTAAGTTCAACAGAAGAGGGGTATTGGCAAACAGCACAGCACGTTCCGCAGATCATATTTGCATGAGCCAGGCAGATTGCATTGCGACATTAATTACATTCATAATTTGTCATCCTTCTCAAACCTGTTTTCCACATATTTACGGAAAAAGCCACAAATTTTGCATGGTGCAGTCATGAAATTAATAACATAAACAACTGTGATATTAAAACACAGATATTACGTACCTTTATATGTGTAACGCATTCAGGCGCAATGTGCATGAGAGATCAGAATGACGGTAACAGCTGTCCACGAAGCGCACAAATAAAATTAAAAGGTTGGGTCCAAACATCCGGTAAAGAAATGAGACTACTAGAATAAAGCAGATTTCTACCCCTTTTACGAGAGGAGTGGGGAACAGTTGCGCCCGATGGAGGGTTAACGTAGTAAGTTGTTTCTGTAACTAAGTGTAGTATATTTCCGCCGTGTCATTCCAGACCATCTCATGCCTCACAAGACTGTCTTGACTTGACTCATGATAATGTAGAATTAGGCGCAGCTAAGCACAGTGCAGTGCATATACCCACCAAACTCCGGTGCAATGCGTACCCCCACCAAACTCTTCCCGTACCCCTGAGGGTAAGTGTACCACGCTTTGGGAAACACTGGATTAGGACAAAAGGCACCTGAACCAGTACCCATGCAATTTGAACGCTTTTGGGAGCCACTGTATATGTTGATTATTATTGTACATTCATAGTACCACAACCATATTAATAGCACATAGTTTTTATACTGATGATACAACTAAGTTATCCCCAACATTCAAATGATTTTTCATTTACTAAATTAGTTTGTTTTTAAACTTTTAAGTTTTATTGTAGAAAATTAAAAATTAGAAAACACTGTTTCTACTGTGGGTAATTAAAATTTGTTTTTCAGTGCCTTAAAAATTGGTGTAATCTTAGGGAAAGAAGACAACTCTATTCTGATTTTTGCATATCTGAAATGATATATTAAATCATTATTCGATTACTTAAGCATTGTCCTATAAATTTTTCATTAGTAATTTTTATGGTTATAGATCATGTCCTGCACAGTTCAGCATTTGCTTATGTGTACCTACAGTTATCTGATAAACCACTCCTACTTGAAAAAAGTAGGAAATTTTGTCTGGTAGAAAAGAATTTGTTTGGCTTCACTCTTCATATTTACTGATTATACATGTTGACCTATCAGGCTGGTGGTCAGGATGTTAGTGCATCTAGAGTGAATGTCGCCTCCCTTTAAACAGGGTATTTCTTGAATGTATGGTAGTTGCAACATGAACATACCCCTGTTGTGCATCAGGGTAATGCCGTGTGGTTCACAATTCCACCTTTGTAGTAACCTGATTACTAAACTACTGATCTTAACAAGTTCAAATTGGCTTGGCATTGGTTATTTACCCTCTATTATTGATTTTTTTTGTTATGTGTGTACCAATTATTTATCAACATTTATTATAAGTTTATAGCACGACCTACAGAAAAATTTTGTTCACTTGGGCCAATTCATTAACCAGAGGATTAAAGTTGCTCCAAAAGCTGCCCCAAATCATACCTTAACAGTAGCATCCTTGAGGGACCATTAACAAAGTTTTCCCCCCATATTCTTTGCATTCATTGCCTAAAAATGAGGATTTAGAAAAACCAGATTGAAAATTTTTTGCGCATTTGCCTACGCATGACACGGGCGAACGTTACTGGCTAATTTGCACATGCCCATGTCTCACACCGGCGATCTCGTATCTTGCTTTTTTTTGTTCTTTTTTTTTTAATGCCGTCTGAGATCCGTTCTAGTAAAAATAGGTTTTTGTGTAAACTATGTGGTGCATTTGGATGATTAAAATTTTTATTGTGTTAATCATAAAAGTAAACAGTTAACCATAAATTAATTTTTACTAAGTGTTTTTGTAACTCGTTTAAAAAAGTTATCTGATAATGAGCGACTCTGACGATTTTGAATATGCCAATTTATCAGAAAGTTTCAGCGATGTTATATCATACTAAACTGAATTTTTAGCTAGTCTTATGCTTGTAAGTGTGACAATTTGATTTTAATATTTTGAAATTCAAAATAAACATGTAATCAAATTGTTTACACTTTGTTAGTATAATAATTTTTTTATATAACTTATACCTGCCCCCTAGTCCACCCCCCACAACTGAAATTGCACAAAATAACTTACACTATACCTATATATTCATTTTCTGCCAAAAAAGAACTATGATAATTTTTTACCAGTTTTTCCATAAACGAACTCATGTTTTAAGGGTTTACTGTTTAAAAAATTGCTGAATGTAATATTAAATTGTTGATTTGAAATATGGAGCTGCATAGTGTTTTTAAGAGATGTGGACTGAGAATATTTTCAAAAGAATTTTCTCTAAGAATGAGAATATTCTCCAAAGATTAAAATTTCAAGAATATTTTAGAATTTTCTATTTAAAACCTAATTTTTCAGAAAATTGTAATCTGTTTAATTTTATAAACTGCAAAAATGAACATGAAGCCTATTTTATGTATCATTCACAATATATATATATATAGGCATATAAGCACTGTTATCGAAATTAGTTTTGACTGTTATTTTTTATTGAAAAACATGCATGAATTTTCTATTTTTATCATCATAAAATGAAAATCTGCAATTTATATCCCATGGAAATAAAGGAAAAATTAACATCCGATGCAACATAACACTAATTTATCATGCCTAACATAATTTTTTATATTACTTTACTTATTATGTTTAAAATTCTTCCTTATGATCTAAGTTAGTAATATTTCACAAAACTAATAGTATTAATTTTGATTATTAATGGTTATTTTAAAATGTTTTGAGATTTTTCATCTTTTGGAAAAGTATATTTAATATTAGATTTGTAACAGTTTATAAAGCTATTGCTGAAGAAAAAATCTAACAATTTTTACTTAAAAATATGGGTTTTCTGGCCAATAAACAAAGAATAAAATTTATAAATTCTGTGAAGAAAGCCCCAAATTATAATTTGTTTCTGAATTTATTTTTGTTTTCAAAAATCAGAAATCTTGTAGTTTTGGTTCTAAAATGTGTTTATTTTGAGGAGAATTTGGAGGCTTCTCTATCTTCTGAGTTCACAATTCTGCCCCAATCCATTTTCTGGATTCTTTTCACACACAAAAAAATGCTAAAATAGATGGTTATTTAAAATAACGAAATTTTACATTTTTAAATTATAATTTTTTCATCTCATGTATTCATTTTTAGATTAAAAAATATGTACCATACTTTTATTTTTATGCATTTTGAAAAGAAAATTCTCAATTATTCTCTCACTGGAAAATATTCGCCAAAGATTATTACCTAGAATTTTACATCTAGTTTCTAACGGAACAGTCCGTTTTTAATGAAATTCTAATTAATTTGTTCACAGAAGGCAGAGTGAAATCTGATTCACTTTTTGCTTACAAATTATAGGAATACATAAGTATCAGAACACCAGTAAGAAGTAGTTAATGAACTTTACATTATTGACTAATATAAAGTTCAGAATTCAGAACATATAATTCATATATAACATATAATTCAGAACATATAATCAGTCATATAATTCAGAAACAAATTATAATTTGGGGCTTTCTTCACAGAATTTATAAATTTTATTCTTTGTTTATTGGCCAGAAAACCCATATTTTTAAGTAAAAATTGTTAGATTTTTACTTCAGCAATAGCTTTATTACATAATTTGCTTTACATTATTGACTAATTTTATTGCATTAGAAACAATAAAAACAAGCCTTGTATATAAATGTGTCATTAGTTTTTGCAGTTATTGACCCCATGGGCATCCACTAATTTGGTGGGTCATAACATAGGAATGAGGTGATGATGCTGTTATTAATCTGCTTTAAACTAGTTTTGAAAGGGAAACTGGTCTACTGAAAGCTGCAGAACTCTTGATGATAAGAGTACTTAATCATATTTTAAAATATCAGGTGCTATATAATTGCTTTAAATTTGCATATGAACTCTATAACAAAAGAAATCAATACACCAAGAAGGATTTGTCCAATTGTGATAAAAAATTGGTTTATGTGAGGTACATACATAAAAAAACAAACAATTAAAATTTCAGAACAATTGAAGGATTTATTTCTGAGTTGTACCATTACAAAGGGAGGAAGTCAATAAGGTGTTGGTCCTCCTCTGGCCTGGATGCAAGCTGTCACCCGGCCTTTAGACTGAAAGAGTTCCCCAATTGTGTCCTGCGGAATTTCTTGCTGAATTGTCTCCAACTGTCGGTCCAAATGGTCAACATTCCGGGATGGTTGCAATATCCTTCCGAATGTGTTCTTTGGGAGAGAGATCAGGAAACCTAGCTGGACAAGACAATTCAAAGCAACACGTGTGCTATATATGGCCAGGCATTATATTGTTGAAAAGCAAGTCCAGGGTGTCGTAAAAGTAACGGTAACTTGTTGGTAGTAGGTTGTAGAATGTCGTCTACGTACCACTGTGCTGTAAGTGTGCAAGAATTGACTACCAAAGGGTTCCGGCTGTCAAAGGAGATGGCACTCCAGACCATAACGCCCTGTTGTGGGCATTTGTGGCGTGCGATAATAAGGGCAGGATCTCCACGCTGCCTTGGACATCTCCAGACATGTCGTCAGGACACAGTTGGAAATGGAACTAGTCACTGAAGACTAAACATCCCCAGTCAGTGCTGTTCCAAGTTCCAACAAAATTTCATTACAATTGGACAACTCCTTCTTGGTGCATCAATTTTTTTTTTCTGTTAAGAGTGTACTATAGAAACATGTTTTCCAAAATATGCTTTCATTTTATATGATTGTTTACATCATACAAATCAGTTTTAAATGTTCAATGCATTTATATCATATACTTTGTTCAGATATTAGTTCCTGAATATTTGCTTCTTAGATACTATTTTATCTTTATTTGAACTAAAATTAGTTAGAAATTCTTAACATTTAAAAGACTAACTTTTTATCAAACACGGGTAAGTACTAAATAATTAGATGTTTTCTGTATAAAAATATTACAGTATTTCTCTCTTCATTCCTCCTTTTTAGGTACATCTAAGATTTTGCCTATAACATCTAATCCAGAAAATACCAGCACAGCTGTAACATGTAATAGTTCTTCACATTTTTTCAAAGAGTTTTTGCATAAAAGAAAAAGCAAGAAAAGAACATCTATCACGCCTAACAATGAAAAATCAAAGAGTAAGGATTTTTTTAGATATAATTACTTAAAAAATTCAGAAAATCGCATTTCTAACCAAAATAAGAGTGCAGCAATAAACAATTAAAACAAGTTTGATTTAATTTTTCTTCTTTTTTAAATAACTGTTAATTATATGAAATTACTTATTGAATGATCTTTTGTCATATATTTCATCAAGACAGATTCTCCTTAGACCCTTTCTTTCATGATTGTGAAAAGTTAATTGGATTTGTTTTGCATCATCCAGATTGAGAAAAACAATGCATTCGTGAAAAGAAATTTTTGAGAAACTCGAGTCTCTAAGGGTTATGCTCTTTTAAATTTAAACTGAATGAAGCAATGACAGTGTATTGGATGAATATGCTTGGAAAAATAACCATCTACCACCCTCGGGTGGGAAAGACTGATTTGTTAATAGTACGAGGGTTATTTTTTTTTTCAAGATCTGATTGGTCGCAAAATTAAAACCACAGTGAATATCTGATGAAGCTTTGCGCATATGTGTTGCGCAGTGTCTCTAGTATGCCCGTCAATCGCATCATATCGCATTTGTCAGTTCTGAGTGTGCAGTGAGCACGTAAACATGGCTACAACAATCGAGACTCCCGCCAAGAGAGAAGTGCATGCTGTAATTCGATTTCTTCATGCTGAGGGGTGCAATGCAGCCGAAATTAATCGACGAATGAGTAATGTGTTCGGTGAAATTTTCATGAGTGACTGCAAAGTGTGGCAATGGTGCAGGAACTTTGAAGCAGGACATACAGACGTTCATGATGCAGACAGTCAGAGAAGGAAGCGAGTGTCAACTATGGAAACAACATCGACAATGAAACATCGATGTTCAAAATTAAAATATCGATGTTGATGATGCATTGCCCAAAAACCATCGATGTTTTTAAACATCAGTGTATTTAAACTCTCCTCTCCCCCCCCCCTCCCATTTCTAAAAATGGTTTCAATTACTCAAACATATTTGTTCGCCTGAGGGGGTGAGTTAGTTTGTTATTTGTCGTATTTATTAATTTATAACTAAGATTTTTTTTAACTGCAAAAACAAAGTGAAAAAAATTTATAAAAACACTTAACAATTTTTTAATTTTAAATTGAATGATATAAACGAAAATAGTATTTACAGTAATTTGAAATAGGTATTAGGTAGGTACATAACAATAATTATAGTTAGTTATTATTAATTATTTATCAACTTAAGGGGGAAACATAAACTTATTTTTTATGTCCTGCAAATAAAAAGTAATAGGGCCAAAAATTATTATATTCCCCAATATTTGTTATTTACAGTTTGTAAAAAAAAATAAGTTTGTTAACTTTCTCCCCCTTAAGCTGACTCCTTTTTTCACTAACTATCCCATGGGTTAGTGGAAAAATAGCATTCTCATTCCTTGAGTAAACAAAGAAGTGCAAGCAAACCTTCTCCATCAGAAAATGTATGGCTACAGTGTTCTTGAACCAAAAAGGAGTTCTCTTGGTGGAATTCATGGAACGTGGCACAACCATCTCTGCAACCTCATATAGCGTGACTTTTCAACATCTACGATGGGCAATTCAGAACAAGCGAAGAGGAATGTTGTCATCAGGCATTGTCCTTCTTCATGACAATGCTCGGCCGCACACTGCAGCTGCAACATAGACGCTCCTGCAGCATTTTCGATCGGAAGTGTTTGATCCCCCACCATACAGAGGTCGGACATGGCTCCCTCTGATTTTCATCTCTTTCTCACATGAAATGCTGGCTAGGAGGGCAGCATTTTGGCACAGAGAATGGACTGAAAGCACAGGGGGCTGCTTTCTATGACGAGGATATTGGAAAGTTGGTACCATGCTATGGCAAATATGTTGCAAATAAAACATTTTTGAATTTCACTATGGTTTTAATTTTGCGATTTATCGGACCTTGAAAAAAGAATATCCCTCGTAATATATGCAATTTTAAATATATTTGACTAAGTAAAATAATTATTTAAACAATAATAATTCAAGGAAATAACAAGTTTGTGATTGGAATCTTCTGAAAAGGTTTCTGTTTTAGTCAACTAGTTGAACCTCATTAAGGTGAATTTTATGGGACTAAGAAATTCATATTCACTGTAGTTTGTGTTATCCCAATTCAGATAAAAGCATTATTTCAACAATAAAATTGAATCACAACGATTATGTTCTTCACTTTTCCACAAATAAATCGTTTGATTTTGGATTTGCTTATTTAATAATTTTTGATAGTGCAATTGTGTTTGTGTGAAAATAATTCATTTCTTATTACAGCTATGGTTAATTTCTTATTATTTTCCCTTAAGTTTCAAAAATTTGTTTATCTTAACCGAAGATTCGTGTACCCTTTCAATTGTTCTTAAACAAATGTGTTAACATTATTTTATTTCCACAAAAATACCAAAATCTATACTTTTGAACTAAAGGTGTAGCACGTCTGGTCTTAATTTTCCCAATATTGATAGGAATCTCTCACATTACTTCCGTCTTTTTCAGGACTAAGGTCTGTAGACATATTTTGACCTACCAAATCAACAGTAATATGCATGAATTCAAGTTTTAAGAACATTTTCATAAGTCATTAAAATACCTTTCAAAATTAAGTTTAATGGTTGGAAATTCAGATTACTTTATTTTCCTATGTAAGTTAAACTATGGTTAGAGAGCTTGATAGTTGCATAATAATGTTTAAATTCGAATACCAATAAACTTTACACTAAAATAAAAAATTAGAAAAATGTAGTAAAGGAACTCCGGCCCAGTTTCAAGAAAAATTTTAAAAGTGGAAACTAGAAAAATAATAAACACTTTATTTTTTAAAACTAATCACAAAAGCACTAAAGAATCTAAAAAATAAACGAATTGCTGCTGTGTCAACTGAAAATTTACAATACATGATCCTAAAATAAAAGAAATAAATTCAACTCTTCTGCCCTATTGATGAAGACAGTTACACAGTGTAACTTAGTTTTTTTGTCATTTTAGAAGTCTTTATTCTTTTACAAAAAATTGTCTTCTCAAACTTTATTTTAGTAGTCCAGATATAAATCAGCTAAAACCCAAAATATACTAATTAATTATAAAACGACATTAAAATCTCTACGAAATTTAAATTATACTAGAAACTAAATGTTTTCTCACTATCAAACTTGAATTTCCAGCAGTCTGAATCGGGGTGTCAAGATTTAAATCAACGATTAAAATCATGATTTTAATCAAATGATTTTTTTTTAAATCACAACTAATCACTTATTTTTATAACTAAGTAAATGCACCACAGAATAATCACAGAAGTGGTCAAATGCTTTAATATTTCTGCACTCATGGTGATTTCAGCACTAGTGGCTATACCCAGCTCAGAGGGAACTTTGTCAATTACTGCATATTATAAAAGATTGCAACTGCCAGTTGTAACTTATTAGAATATACTATATACTGGGAAACAGTAATGTAAACACACATGACATCATAAATCTAAATTCCAGGAAGAGTAATGTATAAACATTCCTGATTAACAGCACTCATAATGTAAACACTTAAAGAAAGTATGCAACAGTTTGATTCAAAATTATAAACTAAAGGGGTGACTGATTTCATTAGCTAAAAAAAAAACCTGCACAAGTATGAAGTAAAGATTTTGATGCATTTCTCACTTAGCTTATTCTTGTGGTGTGCAATAGAAATTAAAGAGTAGAAATATACATTTTCACACACACACAGCCATTAAAATGTCAGCAGGAAGAAAGATCCGATGTGAATTAAAAGTAAGTGAAAATTCATTGCTAATTAATTCATAGCATTATTATTGCTGCTCTGCAGTTTTATTATTAGAATTTACTATAGTCTGATTATTTCTCTGTCCTCTATTCTACTTCTGACACTATAGTTTAGGTCTGTCACTTCCACTTACTGATAAATTTGTTAACATGATGATGTAATTTATAAAGAATAACTATGTAGGATGTCAACTTGTGTTTTAAAGTTAAGCAAATGTTAAGTAAATATTGATTTACCATGTCACAAACTCATTTTACTCCACAAATTTTTGTATAATTATTGTAAAAACAGTGTATAGGGCCTACAGGAAATTTAAATTTAAAAAATCTGATGTAAATTTTAAAAAATCCAATTAATTGATTTTTTTACACCCTGGTCTGAATTAGCTGAAGCATTTCTAACTGCACTTAACAATGTTGACAACAGTGCTATTTATACTGAAATATATTTTTATTATTTATGTCTAAGTGCACAAGACAAAATAAACAATTCCACTGATGAATGAATTGCACCTTCATAAAATGTTAATTATAGTTTTTATTCTACTAAAAAATTCTAGGAACAGTGGCGGAACAAAATACGAAGCTCCTCCTTTATTTCAAGCACTATTCATACTAGAGCAAATTCAAAGGTATCATTCAATAGGGAATAATGTCCTCTACAAATTAAAATTTAAAAATATCAAATCAAATTTTACACAAACAACGAAATTTCTAATGGAAACACCATGTTTTGATGCTATAATCAGATTCTGCATCCTTAAATTAGTTTAAATATGAAATTTCATGACTTTACTACCTTTCTATCCTGAGATATGCAATCCTAAAATTGGTTTCAATTTCATGCTGTTCAATTTGAGGAATCGTCTCGAAATAAAAAGTCGCTATTTGTAGATCGAGATTAACTAGTTGTAATTTTTTAACACTATTTCAAACGATTTTTTCAGGGATCTAAGAATTATATTTATTACACAAGTACAGACGATTTGAAAATTACGTTATTATATTTACTATATAAGTGCAAACTATCCATGAATTATACAAGGTTTGTCTGACAATTTTTTTAACCTTTGGTTGCTTCCTAAAATCGCAATAATGAGAAAATTTTGATTAAAAATTAATTAGTGGAATGAGCTGAAATTTCGCATAGCCATACTAGAAGTCTTTCTGAATCAATTCCCATCAAAATATAATAGGGTTCCAATTCATAACTTTTTAAACACTAATTTAATAATTATTATTGTATACTGAAAACTATTTTTTAAATAAAATATAGGTGGCATTTTGTTTGGGTTGTTTACCAGTAACATGGTACAAAATAAATATCAGCACTATAGAAATATTTAGGAAAATATGCATATAAAAGTGTTAGAAACTGATTTAACATTAGGAACTCCAATATTTCTGAACTCGTAACATCAAAATGGTTAGACCTAATGACATAAAATTTGGAATCAAGTTAAATTATGTTATAGATTCGGAATTGCATGTTGAAATAGGGTGTTTCTATTGGAAGCAAATGAAAATTTTATACAACCAAATTTTCTAATTGAAAATTTTTCATGTAAAAGTTGTTACAATTTCGCATGAATTTTCCATCGTTGCATGAAATGTCTACAGGCCTTAGTCCTGAAAACTATGACAGTAATCAAATGATGTTTTGAATCAATTATGTTCTACCTAAAGGCTGTTGGTCGAATTTTCAACTGTGAAAAAGAGATTTTGTATCACAAACATAGTTTGAAATTTCTAATTTTAACACTAGAAAGATGGATGGACCTTTGTGACCCTCGTGCTCTTTGCCAGAATGTAACTCATACTGTTATTTTATGACATTTAAATTATTTTGTGCACATTAATTGTGTATTTAGTAATTTTAGTCTGGTTGACATTAAACTGCATAAAGAGAGACCTCATACCTAGAAAGTCTGGAGGCATCCCTATTGTATTTCGCAATGAAACTACGATTCTACCTGTTTGAGAACTATCACTTGCTATGACATTCAAAAATTAGTTAGACCTTGTTTTCCCTTCTGTATTATAATTACAAACATTTTGTTCCTCTCCTTAACTATGAACACTGTTTTGAGGACAGACTGTTGGCTGACTTGTGTGTGTGTGTGTGTGTAATTATTTTTCTAAATGTTTGGAATATATACCTTACTTACGTAATGCATTGAATAGGCATATAGTTAGTTTCTTTTCTCTACTGATCTACCAAGAAGGGTGGGAGTGGCCTGTTTCCGCTAGTTAACCGGAAACAACTATCTTCAATAGCACCTACATAGAATTGGTGTGGCTACCTCCCCTATCTGTCCGCTTTGTTGTGATGGTCTTATGAACAGACAACACTTTGCGGAGTGCTGTAATTTACAGGACATTGACATTAGGGATACTTATCCCCAAGGACTTTCTTCACTATATTGGACGGCAAGACGGTGTATGGCTGAAAGGCCTTGAGCTGGGCGTAGGATTAAAAATAAATAAAGTTTTTTTTTTGATAAAGAATGGAGAAATGATTCGAAAAGTCTCACCCAAAGATTTTAAAAGGATTGCAAAAGTTGAAGGAAATAAATTCAAGAAATAAATAAAAGTAGCTATACTCTGAAAACGAAGAAAATTTTCAGTTTAATGAAAGTAAGGAAAGTATCAGTTCCATTGTTGTAGGGAAGAGTGGTGGACCCTGGGGTACAGTTATACCAAGGGACAGTCGCTGTAAAAAATAGAGAAAAGAATTTGGTTTCAACAGGTTGGTAACAGATGCAGTCAGGCTAGATGCAGTCAGTCACTCATGTTGCTTGAAGGTGACGACTTCAACTGGTAGGTTGTATTTTGCATTTTTTTAATTTTACCTAGCTAAAGTAAGATTTTGAAATAGTTTTTCTTGGTTTTCTATCTTTATTTAGTGTATTTTACAGACATGGTTTAGCAATCAATTCTGCTTTTCAAGAATTAATTAATATCTTTTTTAATTATTCACAACTTCAATCCTGCTATATTGGCGATTGAATTCAAAATGACCAGTTCTTGTACCAGGGGATACTTTTGTCTGTCATGCCTAGGGACTAAATAGGTTGCTGTCGCTAGGTAGCAGAATGTTAATGATCTGTTTCCAAGCTACTTTGAAATTTTCAGAATGTTTTTTTTCCCCAATGGCGGGCACATTAACTTAATCATTAGCCACTACAAGGCCGGAAGCGATGGCCTCTCGTGAAGGAGCACCCAGTGAGAGGACCATCTTTGCCCCTAACAAAGGACAGAACAATATACATCCATGCCCTGAGCCCGGATTCAAACCAGGAACCTTCCTATCCAGAGGCCAATACCTAAACCACTAGACCTGTTGTTCAGCAAAAAATAATAATTAATTTTAGAAAGATTATAAGATTTTTTTCCCTCCACTTTCCATGCCTGTCCTTAAGTACAATGCCCCCTGTTCCTAAGTATGGAGGGGGTATCATTCCAAGAGACAGTAGAAGAGGTTAACAATTTTTCATTTTGATTAAAATGAAAATAGCCACCACTAAAATAAGAAATAAGTAGCAAAATACCTCTAGTTCAACATGAGTAGCAGCAAACCCCTCTAACTTTGATAGAAAAAATTCAAAATAAAATTTTGTTCTTCTGGTACAGCAGCTTCCCTCTACTAGCAAAAATTAGATTTCCGCTACTCTGGTGTTGGATATTCACAAAGCTGTACGGATTGGGTGCACCAGAGGCACTCAGATTCAAAGATAAGTTGACTAAGTAAGCCATCAACATTGTAGACCAAATGGTGCACTTGTGTATTGTTGAAACAAAATAAAGAACTCATCATTGGATTATGCTTGTATTTTTACTATATTTTAGGTATATTTGTGGTAAATGCTTGAATATTATATAAATAAGTAATGGAGGAAGCAAATACTTAGCTGTAATAATTTAATCCTCCCACTATGTGAAGAGCTTTTTTTTACTCAATATCTGGCTCCAAGAAATACTGATGCAGATAACACAAAGGTTTCAACACCTACAGTATGAAAGGGGTCATCTCAGAAAAGTTCAAATTGCACGGTGTAAAGATCTTGCTTGCGAGAGCACTCAAAGGTTGATGCCCCGATTGCAAAAAATCAGAATGTGGAAATTTCTGCCCTACAGAAATGGGATATACTGATTGCTTCAATGAATGTAAAACTAACATTAAATAAAAACTAGTGTGATATAAATTTTGAATTTGATCTATCAGCACAAACGGCACAGCAAATCTTACTGTTACTGTTACCCAAAAAATTTGGTCTGGTGCCTAAATTTTCTGTTTCTGTAAAATACGTTTATTTTCCATGAAAAAAAATTGACTTTTTAGGCCATAAAAGGTTTAAAAGTGGGGCAAAGTGTCTTATGTAAATAATAAAAATTTTATTTTTTATTACCTCAGTTACGCTATAAATAGCATATTATTTACTGTGCGCATGTATGTAATGAGCTCAGCGATATACTCAGCATTCGAAAAAGTATTAGTATGATATCTATTGCAAGGGTAAAATTGGTAACTTTAGTTAACGTCGTACTAGAGCAACACAACGGGCTATTGACCACGGTCCGGGATCAGTCCCTTAAGGGAAAGATCAGAGGACGCCTCGTAAATTTTGAAACACGGTCAGATTACGAAGCAACACCTGAGCTGGCACCCCACTCTCCAAACTTCCACCCCAACCCAACGTAAATCTATTGCAAGGGTCCTGGCTCCTAAATTTTTTTTTTTTTGTCATCCCCTGATCATGAATGTTACTTACAGTAGTCTAATTTGATCCAACGTTCTATAAGAATATGGGGCCACTGTGGTTCCTTCCATCTGGTGTAAACTTCTTAACTAGTCTTAGTAATTTTTACTAAAATTACAATGAATCCTAAAAATAGCCTATCAAACTATAGGGAAGAGTGGTGTATCTCACGTACAGTCATCCCTAAGAAAAGTCGCTGTAAAAAATAGAAGAGGTGGTAATTTCCTTCGAACAGGTTGGTAAAATTTGGATAGAATGCTGTCAGTCATGTTTGAAGTTGGCGACTTCAACAGGTAAGTCACAGTTTTTTATTTTTACCTACCTAAAGTAAGATTTTGAAATATTTTTCTCTATTTTTCATCATTATTCAGTGTAATTTACAGACACGGTTTAGCAATCAATTCTGCTTTTCAAGAGTTAATTCATATTTTTTTTTAATCGTTCACCCAACTTCAACTCTGCCATATTGACGAACGAATTCAAACTGACCAGCTGTTGTGCCTACGGATACTCTTGCCTGTCATACCTAAAGACAAAATACACTGCTGTACCTAGATACAACAGTGGATTGCCAGTGATCTGTTCCAAGCTACTTTGAAATTTTCAGAATGTAATACAATTCATAAGTAAAATTATTCAGTATCTGCTTATGTAAAACAAATTTACTGTTAATATTTTGACATTTATCTACAACATGTTCACCCTAATCATGTGGCAATAGTAACTTCTAAAATTGGCTAAACTTCATATAATATCTGCTACTTGGAAAATATTACAGCAAGGGAGAGTAAACCTAAATGTATTGTGACATTAGTGTTGAGTACAAGATTGAAGATACCGACTTAGTTTGCAAGTTACCAGCCCTCAGCAATTGGTGGAACAGTCAAAAATGATTAAAAAAACTTCAATTTACTGTTTCTTTTTTGCCAGTTTTGGATTAGGATAAGGTTGTTTGTGTAATGTTCTCACATATGATGCACTCAAAGTGACATGTAAATCATTGCATGTTTTTTTTTACAGAAATTAAAGAAAAATCACGAGCTGTTGGGAATAAATTGTTAAAAAAGACCTGTCATTGTGCTGACATTTCAAAAAGTAATATTTTCTTGTCCTGATTCATTTTGTTTATAATTTGTGAAATGCATCAACTTTCTGACACATTACTCTTATATGATCATTAGTATGTATTTTGAAAAAATCTATTCCAATTTTTTACTTGTGGCATTCTTGCACCAGATTTCAGAATTTCACCATTATTCTGAAGATAAAAATTAAATTTATTTTGCAATCATGATTTCATTTTCTATAAAAAACGTAAATACAATTTTTTCTTGAGAATTCCATTCAACAGCATGTTAAATAAAGGAGCTTGCTTTAAAATTATCTTTTCAGTTCAGGCAATTCTAAGGTAACCTGTTACAATTTTTTTAAGGTTTGATTTTCATCACTTAAGACCAAAGATTTCAATTTTTTTAAAAGGTCTAATTTGAATATTTTTTAAGCATAATATTCTATTTTAACTTTACTTTACTCCAACTGATATGCAGTTTTATATCAAATCCTTACGGGACTTTTTTCAATTCAGAGATTTGGTTCTAAATTGTAACCATGCACATTTATTTTTATGATTGATGTAGTTACTTGATTACTGAGTACAACATCCAATAAAACCCAATATTTGAAGCATGAAAAAGAAATGTTTTACTGATTTTAATAATCTTGTAATGGAAACTTTCATAAAGGTTTTTATCTTTTTACCCTGGTAGTATATCAGCATTCACCTTTAAATGTCAAAATCCTACTTCATGTTATCCAAAAATGATTTTTTAAATCCTTTGTAAGAAACAGCACATTTAAGACTATCGAAGATTCCTTTTAAAATTAAAATCAAACCTGGTGTTATACCTGAACACCTGTAGCTCAAACTACTGATATTAATGTGATAATAGCTCTCCAATGATTAGCTATCCAATCTATCTAGAAAACAGATTAGATTCAATCATCCTGTACCTAAATATCTGAATGATTTATGTGTAATTATAAAATCTTCAAAGAAATGTCATATGTTTAAACTGCATCTGTGTGTTGTGATAACTGTTTAACCAACTGTATATTGGATTGAATGCACTGCAGGAAGCTGTCTTGTGTACTTTATTATATGTTGGCTTTGTATGCTAGGTTTCTACTTTATGTATTTTTCCGTCTAAATAAACTATTTTGTCTAGGAAGATGTGTGATTACTACAGATAATATACCAACATTAAACAAGGTCAACTGAGCAGGATGTAATGACTAAAAAGGAGCATAAAGATGTCGCTTCAGTCAAGAAATAAGCAGACAGACTGCCAAAACTAATGAAATTAAATGAAAGCTTTAAAAAATGTGTGATCTCATTTATATGCTGTTTTGCCATAACCTGAATGTTTCAAGAATCCACAGGTGTTATTATTTACAATAGATTAGTACAAGGTGAATATCCATGACCGAATTACTGCATACACTGACTGATAACTCCAAAAATGCCCAACAATGTTTAGGTGATGCAAAATGTATTGTAACAAATTTTATGGATTGACAAATCGTGTTTTTTATTGTTTCAATCATATGATTGTTACAAATCATGTTTTTTATTGTTGCAATCATATGATTGTTACTTGGTATGGCAGATGCTTAGTGAACATTAACTCTTGCTGGATATCTAATCCATGGAGTTCGAGGATGATAGCTTGATTTGGAGCTTTATATCAAACCTGCTTTTGAAACATTGGTTCTCCTATTACTGGTAGCATGTATGCCTAGACGAACATAGACTTTCTAAACAATTTTATAGTACCAATACTATAGTCGTCAAAGTGGTATCAACACTGAAGTGTCGGAAAGAGGCGACTCCAAATGCCACGCAAATGGCAATAAATCAAATTTTAAGGTTATAGTCCACGCTAAAACAAAAGTCTTTTTTTTTTCTGTAGTTTGTAGGTCCTTTCTCAGTGGGTATGTCACAGCCTGTGAGCTGTAAGTGATGCATGTTCTATTTCTCTAACTATACTAGGTGTATTTCTCTTCTGTGTCTTTTCCTTTATGGGAAAAATGCTGCTTTGCAGATCTGATGCACCATAAAAAACCAACCATTTCCACACTGAGAACCTCTCATAAGTCACAAGACCATGACTATATACAGAGTTGGGATGGGGAATGTGTGGATCCATAATGTGCTAATACATCTACACCTTTCTCGGACATATTTTTTCAGTTTTGTTATTAGAAAAAAATAATTCAAAATTTGGTGGTAAGCATTTAATGGGTAATGAATTTATGTATGAATGAATTTATTTAATGGCTGTACAGAAAGTTATTTAAGTGTACTTCCTTCCCTAATAAAAGTGCCCTTTCTATCATTTGAAGCAGAAGATTTGGTTCCATACTTTTTTGTTTTATGCATCACATGTTGAATTTAGCATTTTTTTAAATCGTGGTTTGAGAATTATCAATACAGTGGGTTGTACAAAGATAACTATTGTGTTCAAAGTATAAATTGGGTAGTTTTTATTATTCATATAACACTGATTCTTCCAATTTATGTAGTCTCTGGAATGGCAATTTTGCAATGAGAGAAATTAAGAGTTTTTAATGAGGAGAATGGCATTCTTCGAATTACAAAAATCTGTTCCATATTTTTGGATACTTGGAAAAAACATGTAAATATTTGCATGTTGATTAGAATGGGGAAATGCATTTTTGATCAAATCTAAATGGAACGTTTGCTTGTCAAAGAGAAAAAAGAACTTTCAGAAAAGTTAAAACCCATTGATCACAATGCAAAGTCAAAAACAAAATTAGTTATGATCTGGCGAATATTTTTAACTGTTTTTCATCTTATTTTCTATTTAGCTGAAACAAAGGAAAGTTCTTATCTCTCATTGACTCGTCCCAAAGTGCCCAGAAAAGTGTCATGGCAACTTTCTCCAGACGAAGAAAAATACATCAGTAAATCAGCTGGTGTTCTCCCACCTCAAGTCTTAAAGGAAGTTATACTGTCTGATGGTAGGAATCCAAGTTTTTTATTAAGATACATTTGTACGCATACTACAAACTTAAAATTAGTTGACAGCCAGTTTAAAAGGCTGTACCGACGCTATAGGAAATCATATGAATTTAAAAGACGTCCCTGCCGTGCTATGCTTTCCAAAATTATAAGAATAAGAAGACTTTTCAAGTTTCAATAATGCAGTATCTTTTTAAATATTAAAAATATATTTTGGTAAGTGGGATATTTATATTTAAGTAGGACACCCCTCACTTAACAGGTTGACTGCTGGTTGATAGTTATTGCCCTGCATTAGAAATGGGTTTTTCAAAGTCAACTTACTTTTTATAACAAATATGATTGATAAGTGGTAATAAAACATGATTATGTGTATCATACTGATTACTAAGTAATATTTAGGTCTTTCCTGATAAAATATTTTAACTATGCACTGACGCGTGATGTGGGAAAATTAAACAAAATAATGAAAATAAGTGATAAAATGCATTATTTTTTATGATACTTTATCACTAACAAATATTTAATGTAAATTTTACAAAAAAATAATATAATTTGGTTACAATGATTTTGTTACTACAAATAATATTTTTAAGCATTTTATTTGTGGGTCACCTTCATCACACCAATACCAAAATAAATTGGCGATAGCTCAGCCAACAAATTTGCAATTTCATCATCTGTTAGAGGCCTTTTAGATTGCACTTTTCTTTTTTTTTTGGGGGGGGGGGGGGGGCATGAAGGCCCTGTAGAACTATCATCTCTACAATTCATATTACAATATTTTTTAATAACTAATAAAGCTTTAAATTCGAAACCACATAACTTTACAATGAGCTTCTAATTTTTAGTCCACACCAATACCAGCAGACATACCTAACATATGCTGATTGAATCAGACAATAAATGTTGAGGCACAGCTCTTCCACCGCGAGTGCATGACTGGCTACTGAGACACCACTCCACGCGCGGGTGCATGATTGGCTCTTCAGTGTTGACAGCATCACGCGCTAGCGCAAGATTGGCAGTGAAAGTGTTAATCTTAGTATATGTTTGGTGTGATTCCATGAGATTTTTTTATATCAAAAGGCCATATTTGGCCAAGCTGTGCCTAACTAGACCAGTGGTTCTTAACCTTTGTGTGTGCTTCTCTGGGTGATGCAAAATAAGAATTGAATAAAGTGCTTTTAATTATAAAAATACATGCTTGTCAGAAAAACATATTCTGTACCAGTGGTACAGCCACAATAAAGGGATTATGGGTTAAAGCCCAACCTCCAAAGACAAATTTCATTGTTTACAGTTGATTTTATAAAGTTTATTAGATTTTATAAAGACTTATGTTCTTATGTCTCAAAAGACACGATTTTCTACCTGCGTACTATCACAAAATCTGAAGTTACTGCTGCTTTAAAAGCCCTTTTTAGAAGCTTCTTATCAAGTGGTATATTTATGTGCTAAGAAAAGCAAATGTCATACAATAACTGAGGAATAGGTAAAACCATATGCACTTGTAATTGCAAAAATTGTATTGGGTTTTGAAGCTCAGGAAAATTCAGCAGATTCTGTTATTGAACGATGTGATTCGATTGCACATTCAAGATGTCAGTATTGATATTTTACTACAATTAGTTGAAGATATCAAAGCCAGTCCTCTAAAAGGGAGTATTCAATTGAATGAGTTGACTTATGTTGATGATTAATTAGTTAGTATTTCAATATACAGGGTGTGTTTTGAAACTCATGGGCAAAAATGTAAGGGGTGATAGAAAACATTAAACAAGCAATTTTCACCATACAATGCATGGGCGGAGAGCAAGCAGTGAACCTCTAGGAGGTATCCGCCGTTACTGTCACATGATAGAACCAAACGGATAAAGGAGGTACTGAATAATTTTATTGACAGTATGTGTGGCAAAATTACCGAAACTGCTCAAAAGAGCAACCGTTACACCTGCGACGTAGCGAGCGGCACTCTTTTTCAAACACACCCAGCTTGTTTCAGATGGCACCGGCAGCAACAGAAATCCTGGCAACTAGGTCCTCGTCCATGGGGCTTTCGTAGACTTTTCAAATGGCCCCACGGGGAAAAGTCCAGACAGAAGAGATTGGTTGACTGTGCCGGCCAAGGTGTAGGCCCATCCTGACCAATCCATCGCCCTGGGAATTTAGCATCTAAAGCGCTCCGCACATCCAAGCTGAAATGGGGTGGAGCTCTGTCATGCTGGAACCACATATATGCCTGTATGTTGGCTGCAACAGGTTAAAGTAAGTCTGGCAATACCTGTTGTAAAAATGTGAAGTATGTTCTGCCGTCCGGTCGGAATGGCAGAAGGTATGGGCCGATCAAATGGTCACCCACAATTCCAGCCCAAACATTTGTGCTGAAACGCTTCTGATGCGCATGAGGACGTATGTCGTATGAATTGTTAGATGCCCATACTTGTAGGTTGTGCGTATTAGAAATGACTTCACGCGTAAAGGCATTCATCCGTGAATAAACACATTTGCACTGAAATCAGGCTGTGCTGCTAGCTGTTGCAAAAACCAACATGTGGCGACTCGACATGTGGCAAACTCGACACATGCAACAAACTCGACATGTGGCGCATAATCTGCAGGTATCAATGCTTGCACTTTCTGTGAATGGAAGGGGTGTAATCCTTCGTCCCGTAGTACCCGCCAAACAATCGAATAGTGCACATTTACGGCACGGGAAACCTTTCGCGTGCTAATATCCAGATTATCCTCCACTCTTTGCAGAATGTCCTCTACAACTTGTGGCGTCCGCACACTCCTGCACGCCCTGTATCATGCATGCCAATGACAAAGGATCTCGTTTCACACAGGCACCGATACAATCGCTTGAACATTTTTCGGTCTGGCACATGTCTTTTCAGGAAACGCTGCCTGTACAGTCTTTCGGCTTCCAGAGCATTCCCATTTGCAAGACCATGCATAAAATGCATGTCTGCCTTTTCCTGATTACTGTATGTCGCCATGCCTTCTGAAATCCACGGTAGAAATGACGATGCATAAGAAATATTGCGCTTTATGCTTTCCATTACAGCGCCGTCTAGCGGTTCATGCATTGTCTGGTGAAAATTGCTTGTTTAGATGTTTTCTATCACCCTTTAAATTTTTGCCCATGAGTTTCGAGACATCCTGTATATATTTAGGTAAAAAAATGTTGGAAGAATATTTATTTTGTGAACTACTGGAATTGACGACAAAAGGAATTGATGTTTTCAATTATTAAAATTTTTTTATATATTAAATACTTATTGGTTGGGTTAATTTTTTAAGAATTAATCAAGTATTGTCTTTAATATTAATTTGTGATATATATATATATATATATATATAGAGAGAGAGATATATATATATATATATTTATGAAGTAGAAACTACCAGAAAGGAAATTTTTTCATGATCCGCACTTAAACCTTTTTAAACTTGATTGACATTTTCTGCCTCAATATTTGAAACAAATATTCTTTACCATTGGAATTCTTCACTGAATGGAAATGTGCCTATATAATATTTTTTTTAATTCGTCACCACCTCTTTCTAAACTAGCCCCTTGGATATAGCAGAAATTAAAAACTTACAATCTATTTTCACTATCACCCATATAGATTAAGCCAACAGCAATTTCGGTTTTTTCTGCAAAATTTTTTTATCTTAACCTACTTGATGCAGCACTTAAAGATTCCATTGCATATAAAATCTATTACCAGTCGTAATATTATCACCAAAAAACTATAGCTTTCAATAAAACTTAACCAATCAAAAATTTCAACATACTTTTTCCCTACATATCCATAACACCTTCATTTCACCAACCCCTACAGCTTTTAGATGCATAGCATGTGGCACTAACCAACCAACTTGTCTAAACCAGACAAAAAGAAAATTTTAACCTTTTAAAAACTATTCTTGACTTTTACGATTAAAGAAAATTGCTGGATTTTTAATAACACTCCTATTCTTAACTTTCTCTCTAATAATGACAGTATTTGCCAAATAGATTCCTTTGGCTTTAAAGATCTGTTCGCCAGTATCCCTCTCAATAACCTAATTGGCATTCTTACTTCCCTGAATTATCACCTACTCAATATTTCTGAACAATATTGGAATCACCTTATCAATCTCTGCGTCCTCCATAACTTTATCTTCAATGGTGAACATCAATTCCTACAAGTACAAGGGATAGTACTTGTAGGAATCCACAGGGTACCTCATTCTCCAGCATTCTTGTAAATCTTTACCTCCATTTTTTTTTTAATGATCACATGCATCCAAGTTTGTTAACTCTTATCGCTATATTGATGACTTTATCATCTTTAACTCTCCCGAGTTCATAGATTTTTGGAAAATTATCTATCCCATTAAACTTTTTAAAAAAAATAGTTTATCCTCTATCAACCAATTTCCTTGACATTCATAGTGATATCAGTACAAAATCAGTTATAGATATTTATGATAAGAGTTACAACTTTCAATTTAACATTAACAAGTTTGTTTCCTGGAATTTTAACATTTCCATTAGTTTCTACTTTTCTATTCTTTTCTGATAGTTTCTACTTCATATTTCCTATTATTTGTTTATGGTTTTAGTGCTGTTCATCTAAATGGCTATTATTTGGTTTCTTTGTTATTTTATTTTAATGATAGTCTATTTATAATGTTGGTCTATTTATAATGTGGTTGGTTGGTTTATAATGTGCGCCAACTTTGAGCGCCTGTTAATTTTTCTCAAAGGTTAGCTGTGACTGTTAATTTGTATTCAGTATTGCTTTAATTCCTATGTATTAAATTGTTAAAAGAACTGGTTTTAGTTGCTTTATTTTTGTTTATTATATGTTTTTTATGTTTAGTTACTTTATTGGCTAGGGATCAATGGCTCGTCATATGACAGGTGCATACAAAATTTATTTATATTGATCAAGCTTCATTTCTATATTTTTTAAAACCTGATGATGCGGGATCACTGGCTATGTTTAAACTTTTTTCCACCGTTGTCTGTCAACTTACTTTGCTTTTGCATGGTGTTTTTTTATCAACACTGGTAAAACAATATGAGCTGCTTACAGCGATGGTTTTATACTCAATGTTATTTTTATGGCGATTTCAAATGTAATAATTTTAAATATTTCATATCTCATTTCACTCATGACTACATCACTGATTGAAACAATTTGAAACTCTGCATACGTATGACGTCACACAACTAATCAAAACTTAAAATAGCCATGGAAACGCTGCAAAATCTAACGTTTTATGTAATTAATAAGATATGGAGGTAAATCATTGTTTAAGATAAAAAATTTCCACTATACGAGCCAAACTCATTTTTAACGCATCATGAATGTGATAGGAGGCTCAATTTGTACCGATGGTTCACCTTCAATGTTGATAATGAATTCTGCATACTGATAATACCTGTAATGTTGGGGAAAATTCTGGATTTTTTTTCATTCATCAAGACAGAAATACCGCAAGTTACAATAACTCATTGCATATCGCACCATCATGCACTTGCATCAAAAGCTTTACCAGAGAATTAAAAACAACATTTAATTTCTACAGTAAATGTAATTAAATATATCCGAGTGCAAGCTCTTAATAATATCTTTCATGCTTTGTGTGAAGGAATCGGTATTGTTCATACCGTGCTTCTTTAGCACACTGAAATACGTTGATTCTCCAATGGCCGCATGATAAGCAGGTTTTGTGAATTGTGCAAGAAAATTATAGTTTCGTACTAGCCAAAATTGTGGTTTAGTTAAAGCTTTTGGAAACAGTGAAGCAATATTTCGACTAGCCTGCTTAGCATATATATTTCGCTACCTGAATTAATTAAACATATGTATTTGGTAGAAACATAACAGCTAGTGAAAAGTTTTTTTCATTTATTGGAAAAATGAAAATTTGGAAACATTGCATCGAGTTGAAAATGGGAATTTTGCTAACTTTCCTTTGCTTTTTTCAATTGTTCTGGAAAATGAGAAAATAATAATTGTCTGAAATTGCATTACACCTCCAACAATTGTTTCATGGTCCTTTTCTGCTGAAAATATTAGCAAAGTTCAAGCATGGATACTGGATCCATTTCTATTTGATCCATATTCGATGGTCGACGACGGTTTAATAAAATACTGTTGTATTGAAATGCAAGCCACTGCACGTATTGAAAGGTGAACTAAACAACTGGACGTGGAACAATTCTGATGTACACAGTTGGAACCTTTTCCACAGCCAGCAAGAGCAACACTGCAGACACTTACCTGTGTGAAGTGTCTCTCAAAAAAGGAGCCTCACTTCAAAAGTTAATGAATAAACAACATGTACCCATTAAAAATTTAGGTATTGTTTCGTATGTATAAAGTGAATGTATGTGTGTTTATTTTTCAATAAATAAATTGTCTTGCAATAGCCAAAATTAAGAAATAAAAACATTTTTCAAAGGGGTGCGAGAACTTATTTTTAGATTCAAGGGGTGCCGATCACTTAAAAGGTTAATGTCAGAAGGGTAATATTTCAGAAATATTTATTAAAAGTGGAGAAAAGGTTTTTTTCGAAAATTTTATGGTGTTAAGCGTAGTTTGTGTTTGTCACATAAGCATTTTCCAGTGCTATGCTTGGGAAATGAATTTGGTTTTGTTGTAATCTTCAGAAAACAATGTGTAAGAGACAATTATTTTCAGGTAATTCCACAATTGTATTGCCATTAAAAAGAGGCAGCATTGAAATTATATTCACACAAATGTCTGAGAGCACAAACCAAGACGTATTTTCTTATTTCTTCCTAGAAACCCATAAACTAAGCTCCCTTTTTTTGCTAGTTTTTAAGCATATAGTCAATAATTAATCTTGAAATGAATATTGGGAAAATTAATGATACAATTTAATTATTTATTATTTATCTTTATATTATAAATTTGCACATTTTGTCTTCAATGGTCTCATCAGTCTCAGCTTCAAAAAGGTCTGTCTACATTGGTTCTGCGATAGTAAATTGACTAAAATATGCATGCCTACAACATATTTTCTACAAAGAAACGGAGATTGTGTGCACTTGTAGCTCCAGTATGTGGCCTGGCATAACTTCTGGCCCAATGAACAAAATATTGGGGCCAAAAAGGTTTTCTACCCCTAGGAACCTCTCTGTCCTGATATAGTGGAATACATATCTGGCTATACACATTGCAACTCCAATGAGAAGGCAGTTGAGTTTTGAAATTGTGTAAAACCTAGTTTGGAGAAGGCTGGTGTATACTAAACCATGAATGATAGTTGCAGTGCCTGTCCCCTTCCTGACAACGCGTTCGTCATTACTGTCGGTTTTGACACTGAATGGTCAACTTAGAATCAGAATCCGCTTTAAAGATTTCAATTGTGTAGTCAATTTATTTACATTACGACCAGTTCAACACTCTTTCAAAACTACCTGACTTGACTGTCAACTCCGATGAAACAAGAAAATCGAAATGAGATTAAATTCCTTGTATTGCTATTCATTTGTGTAACTGAGTTTTTAGTCAATCTTTTCCCACACAAAGCATTTTACTATCTTTTTTTTTTGTGCCTTGCAACAAATTTTAATCAAGTTCTTTAAATTTTATTTATAAAAATATGCAATACTTAATTTTCTACTAAAATTGGTTCTAAGATTTCTTTTCTTTGATTCTCCCCTCATTATTGTGGAACACTGAGGTCCCTGTATCTTTAATTCATTGTACCTAAGTAGGTGCATTTGCATACACCTACTTAGGTACAATGAAAAATTGTTTTATGACAATTTGTTTTGTCAACTCTCCAGCTCCCGGAAATACTTTATATGCTGGCCTTGTTTTAAAAGAAAAATCTTGATGCTCTTAAACTGATCTTAGATAGCCTTAGTCCTCGCCATGTGTTATCTGTTGTCAATTTTACACATTTACTTTCAGCTTTTCAAATAGAAAGGCCATAATACAATATATCCTGACAAAAATATGTATCACTAATTAAACCATTCTATGAACTTGGGACATAAGATAAGTAAAACACTTTTTAGAAAATATTCTTTCCAAGAAAAACCACAAAACTTCATTTAATATTTTCGGAATATCCATCTTAAACATTGAACTTAACCCTGTTGCTTCCCCCATTAGCAATGCCTCTGAATATCTTGTACACTACTAAGAACAATCAATATTATCTGTCTTAAAATTTCCTGCGTCTATGACCTCAAAATGCCTTGATCTGTAATATGTATCTCATGTTTGGGGACGTTGAAAATATTGGGAAGGCCTTGGCACTCCTGATGATTAATGAATTACAGTGAAACCTAGTATAAATCATCACTCAAAAAAGGAATCAAGAAATTTTATGACTTGAGGAATAATCTCGGAATGGGGGGTACTCTGAAAATAAAGGAAATTTACTCATGCAGTTAAATCTAAGCAGTGCTGTTATTTCTAAATAGGCTAAGTGGACTAAATTATTAAAAAAATGGAATTTTTGCTGTGAAAAATATTTAAATATTAATTTATAATTTACTTTTTCGATGTACTAAAATTTTTAATACAATAAAAATGTCCCCCTTTAATGAAAACCAAAAATCCAACACATTAAATTGTTTAGCATGGCCTGTAATCAGATTGTGAACATGGACGGACAAGTTTGAAATCAGCCTTATAGGTGGTAAAAGGGTAACTCCGACCCTGATCAACGGTATTTAAAATAATTGGAGGTTTTCAATGCACTTTTGGTTTGCAATGGTATGAAGCTCCTATTTATAGTTTTTCGTATTTTATTCTCTGGGTGAATTTTCCTCTTGAGTGTCAATAAAAGCTTTTCTTAAGTGATTGCACATTTACTTGATGTTGTTTGGTGCAGCTTGGCAAAATGCGGGCCTTACTCCATGAAACTCAACCAACTCATTTATATTTCAAAACAGTGTTTTATTCATTATCCTAAAGGACAATTTTTGTTTCCACGTAATTGAACGGATCAAGAACCTATTGTGAATCTTTGATTGTGCAGTTATTCAACTCCAGCTGAACTTGCATCAGAGCCAATTGAACATTAGAGTCGATTATGCCTCGTACAGTCGTTGAAAATCCAGGGAGCAGAAAGTACTTAAAATTACGACATTCGTCGCAGAACAAAGTCTTTGCATAACAATTTTTCTTTAATTTTAGCCGATTAAGAATATAGACGTAAAAAGTTCTACAGTGGAAAGCCCGCTCCTTGCCACGCCTTTTATATTTTCTAGCTACGGAACAACCTCCCTACTCCACCCAAATTACCACAAACACTTTTACTGATTCACGGATGGGTCTGCCTTTTTGACAGATTTTTAAACTTTTGATCAAGCAATCGAAATATTTCATTTTCTGCAACCATCCATAAAAACCCAAAACCTTGTTTTGAGGCAGAATGTGAATTATTAAAGAAGACCAAAAAAGCTACTACAGCTTCATTGAATTTTTCTGCAATCCCCTTTCTGGTTAAAACACTAAATTGAACAACTTTGTAAATAGAACATTGCTATTTTTTCTTTCATCTAGTAAATAAGCTTTATGAGCACCAATCGCGTAATCGTGACACAAGTTTAAATGGTATGTAACATACAGTTTTGTATCCATTGTGTAGGTACTCATAAAGTGAAAATGTTTATTTTACAGGATGTGTTCAGTTTGGTATTAAAACACTACTGCTTTGCGAGGTTTCTGCAGTTGATAAAAATGTGAACTTTTATACTTAAGCATTTATAAATACAAATAATATATTGTGACATACGGACGTTATTGCTCTACTACAGGGTGGTAACAGAACCGGGAAATCGGAGAATTCTCAGGAAACTTTTCAATTCTGGAAAAATCAGGGAAAATTTCCAAATTACACAAAAATTCAGGGAAATTTTGAAAACTTAAACGGGAACTATTATTATTTTTTTTTTTATTTCTAATGGCAAGAGAAAATGACAATATCTTACAAAACGATTACAAGAATACAAAACAGTAAGAGAAAAAAAGTCAGTATCTCATCAGCAAGGCTCTAGCACTCCAGTAGCGTCTCACCTCGGAGACCCCACACAGAGCTGGACATCTTTGGATATGGGACCTGTCCATAATTTCATCCTTTTTGCAGAGTGGGCATTTAGGACTGTCATAAACGCCAATGCGGTGTAGGTGGTTTGCAAGGCAGTCATGCCCCACTGCAAGTCTAAATTCTGCGACCGCTCTTTCGCGAGGTTTAATTGAAATTTTTTGGTCTAATAAATTTCTCCAGCTCTTCGAGGAAATACAAGAAGTGAGATTCGACTTCCATCTAAGTCTCATTTGATTTTTGATGTAGAGTTTTATGGAGTGGAATGAGTAGCTTGTGGTTGGCTGTTCAACTATCCGTGTGCCCTTCTTGGCCAACATATCTGCCTGCTCGTTACCGAAAATATCACAGTGCCCAGGGAGCCACTGGATAACGATCTGTCGTCCTTCTGCCTTTAATCCCTCAAGGAGCATCTGGCATTCTAAGATATCATTTGAGGCAGGCACCTCGTTTGACCCAATAGCCTGAATGGCAGCTTTGGAATCCGACAACAAGACCACTTTGTTGTAGAGACGTCTGGGAACAAGTTGCTGCAATGCCACACAGATGGCCATAACTTCTCCATCAAAGGCGGTTTTTTGTTTCCCGACAGGGACATAGAAGGAGAAAATGGAGGAATAAATTCCTGCTCCAACATTTGGTGAACATTCAGTAAAGGAGCCGTCGGTATAGACGTGTAACCATTCAGGCTCTGGATAGAGGGTGTGGATGGTCTCAAGGGCTAAAATCTTCAAGCTCTCTGGAGGGAGCTGGCTCTTAAGGATAGGCTGGGCAAGATTCAGGTTAATAATTGTCTCAACGCGATTAAAGGGATTACGAGGATTTAAAAATCCCTGAACAATTCCTTCATCAATTTCCAGATCTTCTCTTAAATCGAGAGCTTTCTGAAGAAAGCCTCGTTGTGTCTTCAGTTGTCTCTGTCCATTCTCATACTGGTCCCAAAAGGGTACTTCAATTCTGATTAACTTTTCATACAACACGAGAGCTCTCTCCTCAATAATCTCCTGAATGGGTCTGTTATTTGTCAAAAGTAGCATAGAGTCAATTGGGGTGGTCTTTACCGCACCAACAATCAACCTGAGGGCCTGGTTTTGAAGTAACTCCAGCCTTTCAATCAGGCTCTTTGGGGCAGTTACCAAAACTTCACAACAATAAGTAAAAACAGGCAAAATGAATGCTTTATATGTGTTTTCCAAGGTTGTTCTACTATACGGGAACTATTATAGTTGGTCCTATTTGGAGATGCGCGATTACGAGTGCTTTTGAGCATCGAATAAATAGTTTTTGCCGAAATTGTAATTCGAATGAAGAACACTGGCGTCGTAATTTTTGAAAACCGCGAAAGCCACCATCACCGTTTTTGTCGCGGCTGCATTGTCTCGTAGCCGTGAGGCTGGCGATACAACTTGTAGTACGCAATTTAAAATTTATGTAACTAATGATATTTTTTTTTGTGTATTAAATTAATATTTTTTGTTTGCAATTAAATTTTTTTGTGTTTATTTGCATTGGATTTTGATGATCAGATGTAAAAAGTTCAGTCAAAATATTTTGTATTTTTTCTTCAGTTTTTTCAATTGCTATTGTTTGAGTTTCATAAGAGTTCCCCTTACAATAACAAAATATCTGCAGAGAAAAAAAATACAAAATATTTGTGGATAATGATTCGTTTAACCCCACTTGGATTCTGTATAATCACGGATCACAACATTTCTTAAAAGAATTGTAAAATCAGGGAGATTTTTTTCTATGATATTTTGTTGCCACCCTGTAGTGCGACCATGCTCCATAACGCTCGGCAATCCCTCTGATTCCTACCCAATCCCATTTGGTTTGCTTCGCGCAAAACAACACTCCTTTCGCAAGCGTCTTGGTGAAGGTCAGGTATGAATTTGTTTTGGCTTCGAAAACCAACTGAGGATATGAAGACTTGCCTGCTGCGCAAGTTCTAACTAGGAATTAGTTCCACCACCACCCAACATGACGCTTCATTCTTTCCCTAAAAGAGAAAAAAATATATTTTAGCAATCAGTTCCTCTTTCACCTAACATGACTCGGCATGTCGTCTCATTCCTTCCCTAAAAGAGAAATTATTTAAGGAATCAGTCCCACCACTACTCAACATGACACGGGCATATTGCCTCATTCCTTCCCTGAAAGAGAAAAAATAAAATTATTTAAGGGATCAATTCCATCACCACACCCTTTCCCTTAAGGGACTGATCCCGGACCGTCGTCAATAGCCCGTTGTGTAGCTCTAGTACGATGGTAACTAAAATTAACATTAACCATCACCAACCAACATGACTCTGGTTGGAAAAGCATATTTTCCGCTATTTGAATATAGCACATAATAATTCATTATTCCTGATTGGACTTTCCGGGCCTTGACGTCACAGCGAGTTTCAACGGCTACGGCGATAAATTTTATGTCTGACAAACCCTTAAATGTTACCTTTTCATCTCCGCAAAGAAAAACGCATGCTATAGCGAAATTGAAGACTGAAAATTTGTATGCGTTTTGGTCACTTGCGGTAAAAATATCGTTTTTTTTTTTTTTTTTTTCACTTTGACATTTAATGCACTCTAAACTGATAGCCTTATCGGATAAAACCACCTCCATGTTGTTCCCTGTACAATTTTGAACAAACCATATTCATTTCGTAATTTTCTGATGCGTAGAGGTCAAAACCGGGTCCCAAAATGTGTGTTTTTTTTTTCCCCCTAAAAACCTAGGTGAATAAAATTGCTTCAAGTTCTATTTGAATGATAAATTAGTTCTTTAGTTTCAAAAATAAATATTTTTCATTGTGAAAGAACTATATTTTAGAGGGTAAATAAATTATTTTTTGGAAGTATGCAAATACTTGATTTTATTCGACCTGGTCGAATACAATGAAAAATATTTATTCACATGCCGGGTATATTCCTATATATAGATTATTTTTATTCTATTCCGGGTATATTCCTATTCGACCTGGTCGGGGATAAAACCGGGTATATATAGTAATAATTAAAAAACTTTGTTTTACTGCTGAAATATTTATTTATAACAATAAATTAGTACAATGGCCTTCCTACACTGAGGAACATACGTAATTTTGAATTTAATGTGTTTGGAATGTCTAGTAATTTAAGTTAATTGATCAGATTTGTAAGAAGTTTTAAGAACAGAAGTCACAAATAAAATTTTTACCATGTAACTCTGCATTGCTGCAGGCTTTATGCGCCCATCCTTTACAGCAGTTTCCCAAACTTTTGACTTATGTGTACCCCTCGTCAAAAAAATGGATGTATTTTAGTAGTAATCAAAAAAAAAATTCTCTTTTTGTGACGTACACAAAATAATAGGAAAAGGGAAATAAAATTATTCATAATAAAATATAAATAAAAGTTATATTATAAATAACGTTTATTTGGATCAATAAGAAGGATGAAATTGTTTGTGTTGAGATAACAGATCGTCATCATTTGGTTCCCTGGTTGTTAATTTTAATCTGAGATGTGGTTCCACGTCCAACAGTCTGTTCCTTTTTTTCGACTTAATGTCTACAAATGCTGAAAAGCATCACATAAATATGAAGTTGGAAAAGGCAAGATGTATTTTAGATCTTTTTCTGTTAAAACCGGATACACAAGTTGCATTTGTAACCAGAATGATGTTAAGTACTCTCCTTATGCTTATTTTTCAAGAATCTGTCTGAAGCCCATTCCAACAATTGCTCTTTTTCCACATGTGACAAATCTTCTGGTATGGATGTTGTGTTAATGTTAGACGAATATCTTATCCATTCAATATTTTTGGTTAAATCATAGAAATAGTTTTTCAAGCCCACTTGCAAACTCTCCAAATGCTGTGTTATGCATTTCAGAGTATCAGCATCAATTTTAGTAGTCAAACTTGTTATAAACTCATGAAAAGAGGGAAGTCTACTTTTCCATTACCAACTCTCTTTTGCCATAACTTTAGTTTTGCGATGGCAGCGTTCACTTTGTCTTGAACGTGAAACAATGAAATTTCTTTGCCTTTTAACGATAAGTAGAGGCAATTTAAAACAGAGAATATATCTGCTAAGTATGCTAGTTTACAAAGCCCTTTCCAGTCATGTAAACAATTTCTCAGCTCAAATCTATCATTAAGAAAACATTGAAGCTCATGTCTAAGTTCAAACAATCGATTTAGAATTTTTCCTCGAGATAGCCAACGAACATCGGTATGACAAAGAAGCTGGGTATGACTACTTCCCATTTCTTCGCATATTTGCGAAAAAAGTCGTGCATTCAAAGGACGGTTTTTAATGTAGTTAACGATTTTCACGCTTTCATCCAGAACTTTTTGTAGATCAGCGGGCATCTTACGTGTTGCCAAAGCCTCTCTGTGTATGCAACAATGTGTGAATATGACATTTGGGGCAACATTTTGAATTACTAGAATAAGCAGATTTATATTCCTTCTACGAAAGGAGTGGGGGACGGTTGCGACCGACGGAGGGTTAACGAAAAAGTTGATTTTGTAATGAAGTGTGGTATATTTCCGCCGTGTCACTCCAGACCATCTCACGCCTCACAAGACAGTCTTGACTTGACGCATGAGAACGTAGAATTAGGCGCAGCTAAGCACAGTGCATTGCATATCCCCACCAAACCGGTGCAACGCGTACCACACTTTGGGAAACACTGCTTTACAGTTATACTTACATACACTGTATCCAACCTTTCAGAGATTTTGACCTGGCGTATAATTCATTACAAAACATACAGGCTTCGTCACATTCCACGTCGTCATGTGATGCCGAGGAGTCTGTTTTATTGCTGAACTTCTTTTACTTCCTTTTTTTAGACAGGTTTATGCTTAGGGGCCTTAAGCAGTTTCTGCTTTAGGTTTTATTTCCTGTTTTTTTTTTTTTTTCTTGTTCTCCAAGCTCCAATTCCTACCCGGTCCTGTCCGGCTGCCAAGGTCCCGGTTTTATCCGACTACGTCATTAATCAGAAAAGAAGGCCTAGCATATTTGAAACTTGAAGCAAAACGTTGTTTAATAATTTAAAATAATAGCTAAAAGAAGTGTTATCAGATGTTGTACTTACCTAAAAAAATAAATCTTCAAGCAATTAGAAACTACAGAATTAAATAGGTGGAGTAAAAATCGAACCTTCTCTATTCGAATTTTTTAAAACATGGCATCGACAAACACATAATCTACACTGCCTTTCATTCAACTCCAAATAACAATGGCGACTATCTGCATCTAGTTTCCCAAATGTCGTCATGCTGACGTGGTGTTTAAGTTTGAAGAGTGGGAGGCAAGCTCATTCAGGTGTGACCTCGTCGTCTGACCGTGGTTATGAATTACAAAGTTTTGTCTTCGGGATTGCACCCTGTCGACATTAACCTTAGTACTGCACCAGTGTAACCTTAATTCAACTACCTACCATGGTTATGCTGTGATTTAATGTTTCCTCGGTTTACTTGTACAACGGTAAGTCATAAAAACTTGTTCTAAAGAAACGAAGGTGGACAATTCTGTTCACTTTCCGATGAGATGCTTATTCTGCTGTGCAAAATACAGGCGAAGATAGTGTTTCTGCAGTATAACATGTTTCTTCAAGGCTTGTTTTTTTAGTACGATTTTCACACTTCTCCAATAAATATTCTAAAGTATGAATTACGAATTGATATATTACAGTTCAATGGTTAACATCAATTGGATTAAGCGGCGAAAAACAATAGAGTAGGATATCTTAATATTGCCTACTCGTGTTTGCAAGCTACTGTGCGCGACATGTTTGAGTTCATGTAGTAACTTTGGCAGTCTAGGGTTTTGCCACATGTAGCGCCACCAGCAAGTTTCCTATCAGTTATATCGACAACAATATAGCATCTGAAGTATTGGAGGCTGTGATCAACGTATTTTTTGTCTCCAATCAATTCAGGGAATATCCAAGTAAGTGTCTCCAAATCAAAATTTCGTTTATATGACTTTAAAGTACATTAAATCAGGATTCTAAAGGTGTTATTATTTTCTTAAATAACTGTTATTAACCTCTGTCGTGTGCATGTTTGTGTTGACAGCTGTGTTCCTAATATCGCCTACCAACGTGGACAGCTGTGTTCCTAATATTTAGAAGCACCTATTTTCATTTACCTACCCATCTACCTCACAGTTTTTTCAATTTTATTTTCTTCTTAAATTTGATATATTTTATTTTTCCTCATTCAAAATTTTTATTTTATTATTGCTGCAGGACTCGTACATCAGATACCAAGGGAAGAGAAGAAAAGGCATACTTGGAGTTCGTCAAATCTTGAGGCTGCAAGTCGGGCAGTTCGAAACAAAGAAATGGGTAGGCTGAGAGCATCAAAAGCGTTTGGATTACCAAGATCAACGATTTGAAACTACATTTTTATAAAGTACAAAAGGGGGAAATGAAGAAAAATATGCAGCAGGGTACGAAATAAACTTGGAAGGAAACCTGTGCTAACGCCCGATTTAGAAAAAGAACTTGTTGAGTACTGCTTGGAAATGGAAAAGAAGTTTTTTGGTTTGACTTGAAATCATGTAAAGCAGATGGCCTTCCAACTTGCCTTAAGGAACAATCTTCCCCATCCCTACTCTAAAATAACTAACAGTGCAAATCGAATGTGGTTGAACTTGTTTTTGAAAAGAAATTCCAAGAACAATAAGAATTCCACAATCATTGTCAAGAGTCAAAATTTTGGGGTTCACTGAAAACAACGTGCGTGACATCTGTTTACAATATTCTTAAAGTAGAACTTGACAAAATCAGATTCAACTCTGCCACACAGAAATTTTAATGTCGACGAAACTGGTATAACAACTGTGCAAAGCAAAAATGTGCAAGTGATTTGCAGGAAAGGGAAAGCGGCAATCTATAAAATGTCATCGGCAGTGGGGGGAAAGCTGAATACCACTGGGTCACCTGTATGTCTGTTGTCGGTCAATATGTTAATCCCATGTTAGTTTTCCCCTGAAAGAAGCAGGATTCGAAGCTAATGAAGAGAGCTCCTCCTGGGGCTATTCCAAGATTTCACCTATCAGGCTGTAGGCTTACTAAATGTACATACGTTTTTCAATTTTCTAATAAATTATAAAAGTAAAAACAAAGACCAGGAAAAATGCTTAAGTCCTTTTTCGAAGTCATTTCAACAGTTTTAAATTAGTTTATTAATGGTAGGTATGTGTGTGCTGTACTAGCAACACTCATTTGTAATAGTAGTTCCTAATTTCGCCTGGTGGGAGGTAATAGTAATAGGAGTAGGTGATATTAGGGACCTACTCTTAAAACCTCTCTTTGAAACTTTTTGAAATTTTTCTAATTAACTTAAACTTCATAGGTAAATAAGCTATGTGATCTCTGGAGACCCAAAGAGAATAGTTCCTAGTGATATTCATTAAGTTTCCAGCTTGATTTCCCAACCAAGGAGGATGAGATACAGAGGAATAGTTTGGGTAGGCGATATTTGGAACACTTACCCTGTTTTTGTAACGTAGCCACATTTGGGTAGCGAAAGTTAAATGTTTACAGTCCGTCTGATTTGTTTACTTTAAACATCTCTCATACTCGCGCCCACGAAGTGAAAGAAAGAATCCAACAACTGCAAAGGGAAAATGGCTGGTTTTACCTGCCTAAATTTCACATTCTCTGGTCTAGTAAATACACTCATGTCCGTAAATTAAGGATAATTCAGAATCACACGGAAATCGAACTTTAAAGTAAAAAATTCATGTGTAGAATTATCGCACACATCTCCAAGAATAATATCCAAATTACAGGAAACCATCAGATGACGCCGATAGTACGTCACAGTGACGAGAGCGTAAAGCTTCGGTTTCCTAAGAAACGGTAGCCGTGATCTAGCGGCCGTGATGTATCGGTGGGTGACGTCACTAAAACGTTGCTTATACTGACACATGGTGTTGGTTTCCTAGAGAGCGTTGTTTGTGAGCGTAACAAAAATGATCGGAGCCGCCATTTCCATGACTGGCGTCATAGCGGTCTCAAACAGATGGGGAACGTTTTTTCTCTTGTAGCGGCCAGATTTCATTTCCTGCTCCAAACGATTCGAACGGAGAGGAGCGAAATAAATAAACATTTTTGACTGCCATTGATCAATTCGGTTTTGTAAAATCGGGATCGTTAAACACAGAATGAAAATTTCAACGGATTTGAAAGCTGCGGAAAATTTGACCCCAAATCGATACCTTAAATGTGATTTTCTTTAAATAAATAAATAATTATTTAAAAAATAATTAAATAATCAAATGGTAAATAATTGAATAATAAAACTGTTTTTTATATCGATCTGGCGTAGAAATTTACGCTGATTTGAAATCTGTTGAAATTTTCACTCTACCTTCAACGATCCCGAAGTTAGAATCTTTAAACTATAGAAAAAAAAACCACTTTGTTTTGTTTCTCGAATAAAACAAACCACGACAGCCGTCTGTGTTGCCCATTCTCCAACGTATTCTGTCCGTCTAAGTTGACACGTCGGGATTTTTGTTTAGACGGCCGTCTAGTTATGCCCGCGGAATCATGACGTATCACGGCTGTTAGATAACGGCTCCACTTTCTTAGGAAACCAAAGCTTAAGAGAGGTGTATATAAGGAATGGTAGCAAAGAAGTAAAATTGTTCACAGACGTTCTGCAAGCAGCTCAGTGCCACAACTGAACAGTTATGCACAGAGCATGTCGATGTTTTTTTACGTGGTAGAATTATCGGCCGCCTGGAATGTGGGTATACTCAGACGGAAGTTTCAGTGGAACTTAGAATCGCCCAAAGTATCATCTCTAGACTTTGGCAACGATTAAGAAATGATGAAAATGTCAGTAGACGTTACAGTACATGTCTCCCCCGAGTTACGACGCCAAATGACGACCGGTTCAGGTTTAGCTTGCAGTCTGATTCACGGCGGACGTTCATATGGAGAACGCCAGGTACCGCTACCAACAAGGCAACATCATTGAACGACACCGTTATGGTGGTGCAGGATTGCTCGTATGGGGCGTAATTATATTGGGCTCCAGAACAGATCTACATGTTCAAATCGGAACCATGAGAGGCCAAATTTATCGGGACATCATTCTGGAACAACATGTACGTTTGTTTAGGGGTGCCATGGGCACAGAATTTGTGTTTATGGATGACAAGCCCGTCCTCACCGTGTAAATATTGTAAACGAATGCCTTGAATATGAGGATATCACCCGTATGCAATGGCCAGCATTCTCACCTGACTTGAATCCGATAGAGCATGTGTGGGACATGCTTGGCCGACGAGTTGCAGCCAGTCAAACACCTCCTACATGTGTACCGGAACTTCGGAGAACATTGCTTGCTGAGTGGAATGTTCCCTAAGATCAGGATTTCTGTTTCCTATTTATCTCTATAAGTATAGGTCTATGAATACTGCCTATGTTATTTAAGACTGACCAATTACACATAGGTTGTAGGTCTGGGCTGACGATTGAAACGTCTAAAGCCTCAGAAGTATTATAACTATGTGAGAAATGCGTGAGGGATCCATCGTTAAGAACAATAAAACCCCCATCGTCAGCAAAGTTCACTAACTCATTTCCTCTAGACTTTTGCGTCGTGCAGCCCCACATGGGATGCTTTGCATTGAGATCGCCCAAGATGATATTATTTTCGCCCGAAATATTGCTACGGCTAGGATGTAGTTGCTTTTTGTTCGGGGGGTGGTACACGTTGAAAATATTTAAGGAGCTATCTCTCCATGCAATAGAAATGCCCTGAATTTCTGTATCCGAATTTTCGTCCGCTTGTATTTCAATGGCCTGATATTTGATATCTCTGATGAGCAGGGCCAGACCACCCCCATTAGTGTTGCCTCTGTCAGTCCTATAGACACTGTAACTCCTTACCTTAAGTAGAGTTGTTGCCTTTAACTTTGTTTCTTGTAGGGCCACTATCTGGGCAGAATGTTTATCAGCCACATCCAGCAATTGATCAAGCTTGACTCTCGTAGTTCTGGTCGATATTCCATTGATATTGCATTGCAAAATTTTTAAAGTCTTGAAGATCCTTAGAGACTGGTATATTTTTCGATCCAAGCACTCTACCTAAACCTGTAACGCGTCCCTGATTATTCTGCGCGACGGACGATGCAGCATCAAGATTCATATCAGGTGCAAAGCTTATGATGGAAGGGGGTTGTGCAGCTTCTTTTTAAGGAGCACCCATGGGGTAAAAGTCCGTCTTGGCTCCCATGCCTACTGATTTTAGCTGGTTTTTGTTTAATAAATTTTGGATTATTCTTCATCGAGGTGGTTCAGTGATTTTAAAATGCATGGGCAATAAATAATTTGAGCAGGAACAGGTTTAATATTCTAGTATTTAATGAGTACTATAATTACATATTTACAAACGAACAATTAGGTAAAGGTAAGGGGACATCCCCTAAATTCAGCACGAAGCTGATCGTTATCCAATCAATCATACAATTTCTGAAACTCAAATCGTTCTGAAGATTTCAGATAAAAGGAGACAACAAGCAGCGCCATCTGCGCGTTTTAATTGGTTGCTCATGTTTCACAACACTCCCCACCTGGACTCTATTAAGAGTACACAATTATACAGTTTTAACCATATTTCAAAACATTGCAATATTTGAATTTGAAGTCAAATTACAATACAAAATTCAAATTAACAGTTGCATGCTTAATTAAATCACAATTAGAATAGACTGAAATAAAAAAAAAGGTAAACATAAACACTTCAACTGTTCAAAGTAAACGAAAGAATTATATATACCCATTTAGATTTTACTATTAGAAATAATTCAATTCTAGAAACTTAATTCGTTCAAATAAATTCCAGACATTTTTACATTCAAACTAAATATGTAAGTATATTCAACTGTGAAGAGACAATACAAATAATTGGAAAAATTAATAGTATTAATAAAATATGAATATATGTGTGTAACATAAAGAAAAGCAATTACATGATATTTGTTTAAGACATTTTGAATCCAAAAACGTGTTATACGTAATTAATTATACAATATTTTCAATTTCTAAAGGATACAGCAGTTGAACTGGTTTCCGGAATAGTCCTTTTGCAGTTTTTACAACACAAGCACGAATGAGTTTATCTCTGCCATGTATTACTTCTTTCACAATTCCCATATCCCATAACAATTTTGATTTATTAGTCCCATCTACTAAAACAACATCCCCAATTTGGAGATTTCTATGCCTTTCAGGTGTTAGGAAATGATGGGCAGAATTGAGGTGAAGCAATTACTGTTCCTTCCACTTAAGCCATAACTGTTTTAACAGTCTGGTTTGGTACATCTTTCTCTTGATCAATATGTCCTTGTTAGAAAGTTTGTTCTCCAGTTCAGCAAAGTGAAGAGGATAGCTGAAATCATTCCTTCCGAATTGAAGAAAGTGAACAGGTGCAAGTGGCTCTGGATCGCCGAAATCACTTGTGGTGTAAGTCAGCGGACGCATATTCACGACGGCTTCAATTTCACTCAAGATGGTTGTTAGTTCTTCAAATGTCAGGAGGGCTTTTCCTAGGATTTTTCGTAGTGGATCCTTGACGCTTTTCACTAAACGTTCGTAAAATCCTCCCCACCATGGAGCTTGTTCAAAAATATTTTTCCAGGTTATTCCTTTGTTTGAGATGAAATCCTGTAGATCTTGATCCTTTAAAATACTTGCTAAACGTTGTAATTCTTTGTCAGCTGCCTTGAAACTCTTTGCATTGTCGGAATAGACAATTTTGCAAGTTCCACGTCTCGAAAGAAATCTCCGAAAAGCTAGAAGGAAGGATTTAGTCGACATATCTGTCACTAATTCTAAGTGGATAGCACGAGTAACAGCACATGTGAAGAGTGCAATGTATGCCTTTGAAGTCATTTTTATCAGTTCTAACGAAGACAGGTCCCGCGAAATCTACTCCGATTATGTTAAACGGAGGTGCTTCAGTAATTCTATCTCTAGGAAGTTGTCCTGTCAATTGCCTTGCTGGTTTTAACATATATTTTTTACAAATTAAGCATTTGTTGATGGTTCTTTTTACTAACTGTCTTCCCTTTGGTATCCAAAATTATCTTCTTATCTGCGTGAGTGTCAGCGACACTCCGCTGTGCATCACTCTTTCGTGTTCTCTCTTTATCAACAGTTCAGTGAATAATTCATTCTTCGGTAGAAGAACAGGATTGATTTCGTTGGGGTGAAGTCGGCTTGATTGAGTCTGCTTCCAATTCGCAATAAGTTTTCTTCATCTAGATATGGACACAAACTGTAAATTTTAGATTTCTTTCCAATCTGGGATTTCTCTTTCAATGCCTTTATTTCATCTCCGTAATTCTTCTTTTGCACTTCTCTAACAAGATGCATTTCGGCTTCTTGTAATTCCTCAGCAGATAAACAGCCTTCTCGTTTGTTGGAACTTCTCAAGCTATGTATAAACCTTTTGATCCAGGCTACTATTCGGATGATCTTCCGAAGAGAACTGAAGGTTTCAATCTTCATAAGTGGCTCATTTGGAGCGGATGTGCAAAACTTCTGAGAAATGTTCATCTTTTTCTGTCTGGTTTCTGATTTTCTTAAGTTATCGTCTATTTCTGTTGCTTCTCTGGGCCATACATCGCTTTCTTGTGTCAACCAGGGAGGACCAAACCACCACAAACTGTCAATTTTCAGATCAGTAATAGATCGTCCTCTAGTCAGTCAGTCTGCAGGATTGTCACGCCCTGGACAATGTCGCCAGTCCATTGGATCAGTCAAACTTTGGATTTCGGACACTCGGTTGCTCACGAAGGGTTTCCAAGAATTCGAAGAGCTTTGAATCCAATGTAACACAATGTTTGAATCAGTCCACAAAAAAAGTTTCATGAAGCTTATCTTGAGAACGGACGTAATATGACTTGCAAGTCTTGCTCCTATAATTGCGCCCATGAGTTCCAATCTTGGTAAGCCTAAACGTTTAATGGGAGCTAATCTGTTCTTTGAAGTAACCAAGACAGTTTTAATTTTGCCGTCGTCAGTAGCGAATCTTAGGTAAATTACTGCACCGTAAGCCTTTTCACTTGAGTCAGTAAAACAGTGTAACTCTACCCTGTTTGGAAATTCATCCATTAAGTCACAAAAGTAATATCTAGGCACTTCTACAGTACTAAGGTATGGAAGTTGTTCACACCAAATGTCCCAATCTTTTTGCAAATCTTGTGGTAAATTTTGATCCCAATCGATGCCACGTTCCCATAATGACTGGAAAATAATTTTTATACGGACTGTAAATGGTGACAAAAATCCCAATGGATCAAAAATTCTACCAGATGTCTGAATAACAGTTCTTTTCGTCTTTTCCTGACATCTCACAAATTCACAAAGATTTTGATTATCTATTTTAAAGGTGTCATTTTCTGTGTTCCAAATTAATCCCAAGATTTTAAATGGAGTGGTGTCAGGTGACAAATCAGGAGAGACATCAAATTTTAAAATCTTTAAATGTTCCTTCAAACCAGAAGAATTACTCTGCCATTTACGTAGGGACATATTGGCCTTGAGGAAAATATCTTTGGACTCCGTTGATAGTTTCAAAGCCTTTTCAACATTGGACGCACCTGTCAACAAGTCATCTACATACATTGAAGAATTAATCACAGAACAGGTGTCTGGGAACTCGTTCTCAAACCTCTTAAGATGATGCTTAATAACAGCTCCTAACAAAAAGGGACTTGAAGTCACACCAAATAGTACTCGCGTCATTCTAAGGATTTTGGGTTTTTCTGGAAAGTCATGATCTTGTGGAAGTTCATCTACCCACAAGAAACGTGTCACATCTCTGTCAACTTCAGCGAGACTTATCTGTAAGAAAGCCTTTTCTATATCGGCCACTACTGCGATCTTATGATTTCGAAATTGTAAAAGCAAATCGAACAAGTCAGAGTTCAAATTTGGACCTGGAACTAGAATGTCAATTAAGGATGGCTCACAAGGCGCGTGGCACGAGGCATCAAACACGATTCGCAAATTCCTTTTATCTTTCCGAATTACAGGGTGATGGGGTAAATAGTATGTATTGCCGTTTGTTGAATTTATTTCTTGAGGTTTGACCTCCTCTACAATTCCTAAAGTAATGTATTCCTGAATGATCGCTCTGTATTCTTCGAACAGTGTAGGGTTATTTCGAAATCTTTTTATTAAGCTGTCGAATCTCTTTTTTGCGGTTTCGTAATTGTTTGGAAGAAAAAATGTTTCAAATTTTGTAGGCAACTTGGTTTCATACCGATTATTTTTAAATTGAATGTTTTCCTCAAAATCTTCCAGCCTTTGTTTATCGCATAATTTTCTATCAGATGGCTCGTCTTTAATTCCCAATGACTCAAGTTCGAAAAACTTCTGAAGTTGAATTGACGCTCTTTCGTCATCCTTATTTTCTTCCCAAATCGAAACATGCATTACACTTAATGAGTCATTCAGAGAAGCATTAGAAAATCTACCGTGAAGAGTCCATCCGAATTTCGTTTCATTCAAAACTAGATTTGATGATAACCGTTTATTATTTCCCGTCAAAACGGACCAATAATAATCGGAACCCAACAAAATATCTATTTGTTTTCCCTTGGCGCCCGATTTCACTTGAACGTCAGATAAATTAATTCCTAACTTTCGTATATTGTTATATACTTCCGCACTGGGTGTACTAATAACATCTGCGCAAATTTGTTCCGTTTCCAAAACCTCTAAACATAAACAAAAATCCGATGTTGAGTCTCGCAATTGAACACGTAATCGTTTTTGTGTACAGATATGGGGCTCGTTGGCGCCGAATGTGTGAATTTTCAATAACTCACTTCCGATTTGTTCCAAACATAATTCTTCAGAAATGCTTTTGGTAATGAAGGATCGCTGTGATCCCGAGTCGAGTAGTAAACGCACATTCATCGTTTTGTATAATCCGATAGCCTGACATCTAACAATCTGAAAGTATATACAGGGTTCTTTTTCTTCAAACGACGATTGGGGAATTAATGATGTTATAACTATTTTATCTACATCCGAGGTTGAGGATTTATTTACAGATTCCGCATGTGGTTTTCTTGTTTTGACTTGTTGCTCGCAAAGTGATCTCAAATGACCTTTGGAATAGCAAATAGTACACTCAATATTTTTGACTCGACACTGTGATTGCCGGTGGAATTTTTTATAGCATCTGAAACACTTTGCTTGCTTAAGCAGAGAATTTCGTCGTTGCTCTAAATCGAGACTGCATAGTTCTGGCAAATGTTTCTTAGAACAAAATGGATACAGAGTTTCAGTCAGGGTGTTCAAAGTCATCGATGAAGGGACTTTATGTTTCGCTGTGTTAAATGTTTTTGAAAAGAACTTAGTTTGGGTTTTTCATGTGTAGTATTTATGGATTTTTCGCCTTTCAAATTATTTATCATCGTAGTTGTTTCTCTACACTCAACTTCCGTTTTGAGAAATTTAATCAACTCCATAACGTCTAAATCCTTTGAGTCTACAAGCCTTCTATTAAATTCTAGAACAATATCATCGGGTATCAACTTTAGCAAAATTGGATAGAGTAATTGTCCGTACATGCCTGAGGTGATTTGCATGGATTCTAAACTTCTCATTTGTGTTTCACAGGTATCATAAAGACGCCGCAAGGCTTTTGTATTATTAGAATTCTTACAGGGTTCTATGTTTAACAACTTACTCATCAACGAATTAACTACTAAATCTCTCCGGCCAAACCGATCCTTTAATAAATTTATGGCGGAGTCATAATTATCAGCATTAAGCGAAAACCCAGAAACAGCATTTTGTGCAACGCCACCCAAATAAGACTTTAAATAACTGAATTTCTGCACGTTCGTCAATCTATCATTACTGTGAATAGCAGCATCGAATTGTTGCCAGAATTCCAACCAACAGGCTGGATCACCGAAATATTTAACAATTTCGAGCTTCGGCAAACGAATAATATTAGAGTGCGAGTCATAATGATCTCTACATCCCAGCAAACCGCTCCCCTCAGAAGAAGCACCTTCTGTCACTTCAAGAGTACGTAAATCCCTTGTTTCGTTTGATGCAGTTTCCTGCTTACGGATCTCACTCATTTTTCTGCTGATCTTTTGTTTGCATGATATAATTTTGTCTTTATATTCTTCAGAAGTAATAATTTCTGCCTCGTATTCTTCGATATTATCGATACTTATTAAATTCTCTATTCTATCATTAAGTGAATTAAGTACTATGCTTTTTTCCATTAATTGTGCTCGAGTTTCATCCAATTCTTCCCACAAAGTCAAATTAGCTTCAGCATCTAAATTAGTAGCGACAGCAGTTTCTATTTTCTTAATTAATTTTGTACATAGCTGTCTCAAAGTAGAACGTTTCTGTTTTAGTTTTCCTAAATCTTGCGCCATTTGCGCATTCCGGTCTGGTATTTCTGCAGTACTCATTGTTTCGTTTTGTTCAAAGTCAGTATTCAAAAAAAGAAAATTTCGCTTACCCGCTTCCAGCTCAATCGGTCTTACCCTTCAAGTAATCCAAATAATTCACTTCGGGAACACAAACTTCACTTCTCGGCGCGATGCACCAGATTTTGGATTATTCTTCATCGAGGTGGTTCAGTGATTTTAAAATGCATGGGCAATAAATAATTTGAGCAGGAACAGGTTTAATATTCTAGTATTTAATGAGTACTATAATTACATATTTACAAACGAACAATTAGGTAAAGGTAAGGGGACACCCCCTAAATTCAGCACGAAGCTGATCGTTATCCAATCAATCATACAATTTCTGAAACTCAAATCGTTCTGAAGATTTCAGATAAAAGGAGACAACAAGCAGCGCCATCTGCGCGTTTTAATTGGTTGCTCATGTTTCACAACAATAAATGGGCTTTATGAATAAGTCACGTTTGTTTTGTTTCTGAACCTTTATTTCCGGAGCTGTCATTATCCTTAATTTATGGACATGAGTGTATAATAAACTAGTCTAAACTTAAATTTTTAGTGTTTTTATTTGTAGCCTATTGGATAACAGCCATAGCGAAGTTTCCCGTGACAGTTCTTTTCGTGGATGTCACATTGCTCGTGTGGTGGTTTGCTTAGCAAACCAAGAAATATAAATATTTAATTGAACAATTATTTATTAAAAGAAAATCAAACGTATTAGGTATCTATCTATCTGATATCAAATTTTCCGCAGTTTTCAAATCCGTTGAAATTTTTAATCTATCTTTAACGATCCCCCGATGTTACAAAAAAAAAGAACTAAATAATGCCAGCCAAAATGTTTTTTATTTTCTTTGCTTTCTTTCGATGAAATCGTAATAGGGCTGCAATTGTAATCTGTTTATTTTTGGAACACGAATGTTAGAGTGACGTCACATTCTCTTGCAAAAATATAAAAGGTATTCAATTTAAAATTTTTTTATTTAAAGAAAGTCATATTTTTAGATATTGATCTAATGTGAAATTTTCCGTAAATTTCAAATCCGTTTTAATTTTTATTCATCTTTAACGGTCTAGGAGATAGAAAAAGGAACTACGTAACTAAAGTTAAAACTTTATTTTTATCGTCTGCTGGAAAATCATTCCTTTGCGCAAAATGAAAACGGAAAAAATAAATTTAGAATCTGTCATATCTGTTGCCATTCCAAAGAAAACAAAATAATTTAAATTTCATTAAATTCATTTTAAAATGTTCTAGATTAAATTTTAAAATTCGGGCTGGACTATAAAATTGCAAAATATTTGAACTACCTGTGTACCAAATTTCATTATTGTAAATGCCATAGATTCGTCAGGACACAGCGAACACCCAATGCACTAACTTCATTTTATAATAGTAGAGACTAGGCATCTTCATTACGTTTTGTTCACTAAGTGTTAATGAGTTAATAAAAGCGAGCATTGCCAAATCTTTTTAATGATTTGGCTATGCTCGCTTTAAGCTTTAGCCAAATCGTGAAAACGACTTTCAAATGATCCTTGCAATAAATTGCGACGAACTGCTGAGTAAGAAGGCTGTATGAATTGAAATGAGAGCACTGTGGTGTTGGAAATATGAAGATGGATTCAGTTATGGCGCCAACTTCAAAAGAATAAGTAGGCGTCAGGAAGCAATGCGCCATTGGTAATCATTAAGGCAACTTTTTTGTTGCTGTAAAAATGGGAAAAGTTGCATTTATCATTCCTTAAAGTTGCAGTATTTTTTGATACACTAAAATCTAAAATAAAATTATTCCTAAAAAATGAAAAAATGAAAAATTTCTTGATAATTTTAGTCGTGTACTACAGTATTATAATGCATATACAGAAGAACATTGAAGTCGTTGAATGGTTGATCCTTGGCCAGTAATTTCTTTAACATTGAAAAACTGCTCTGAACAGAGACTGATGTTGCCTGACATTGTTGCAGTAGCAAATACTGACTTGGGGGGGGGGAAATCGTCTCGGGATAGTGTAGCAATAACCATCAGGTCATTATTCTTTTCCAATCGTTTTTTAAGATACGCTTTGAGGTTGCAAGGATTGTCTTTAAAATCCATCGATCTGATATCTTCATACGCTGTCTCGATGCTGTACGCTTTCGATTCCAATTTTTCTGAAACGAATCAAACATTCGTAGCTGCTTTTGATTTTCAGCAAACGTTTTGGCAGCTCTGGATCACTCGCTGCTTTTTCTACGCAACGCACTAAAATACCCACTGAAACCGCTCGCAATGTCCTTTACAGTGGGAAGGTGGTTGGCGTAGTACAATGCTGTCCGAAGCCACATAGCCCAGCGTGTGAGTACTGGCTCAGGCATTTGAAGGATGGTCTGAAAAGCGGCTTTTCAGACCAGAGATTTTAAAACGTCATCTACAAAGCGAACAACATACTGATGATCGACACTCACCTCGCAAACTATGCAGTCAATTACGCAAGTTTCGTCTGGATGATCAAAAGTGCCAACCAATACGTTTAAAGTACTTGCCATGTATTTCACTTTCATCTGTTAGGACGAACACCTTCTTTCCATGAACTTCTTGTTTGATCCGCAATACTTCGGCGTTTGCAAGATCAGACACACGTGATCGAAGGGTTGATTCAGAGGGCAAAAAATGAAATATTAATTTCATATTAATTAATTTTGAGCTAAATTTTAAAAAGTTGCAGGTGGTTGCATTTATACAAAAAGTTGCATTTATGCAGAAAGTTACATTTATGTTGCGGTTTATAACTCACTTACAATACACCCCATGTAAGAGGAATTTTGGTTTTAGTACTTTACATGCAACATAGAACGCGTGAAAAAAAATTACATTTGTTGCAAAAAGTTGCCCTAGTAATCATCCAATGCGCCATGTTTGTCGCATGTGCCACAGGTTGGTCACTCCCTGGACTACAGCCTTCATTTGGCGATTGCTTTCAATTCTGTTCTTTCTTCTTATTCAGCGGCTTACCTGTCGTGGCTCAGTGTGTTTGCCAACTGCATTATCAATCTGCGAATTGTAGGCAGAGCAGATTTGGTTCCTCCCTAAGTGTGTTTCTCTCTTCTGTGTATGGCATAGCATGGCCAAATATGACCAGTGCACCATAAAAACCAAGCGGCTGATCAGAATGAAAATTTGAACAACCTTTTCCACCTTGATGCAAAATAAATTGCCCAAGGCCGTACCGTCAGCTAGATTTTAACCTGTTTGTATCTTATTAATTTCTATTTAATTTGTAATAAATAATCTAACGTTGTAGCAATGATATTATTAATGTATTTTTCATTCAGTAGAGTTCAGCACAGTCAACATAACATTGACATGGTTACGTTTCCTGAGCGGCCAGGAGTTCCTACCCCTAGTGTTGGTAGTTGGTAATTTTAATAAACGTCTTACTAGAGTAACACAACGGGCTATTGACGACTATCCGATTCAGGGCGTATTCGGAACGCGTTTTCGGCAAACTTTCCGTGGGAACGGGGAGGGGGGTGTCAGAAAAGAAAGGGGATTGGGAGGTGTAAGAAGAAAGGGACCGTAGTTAAAATGAAACTTTGTTTTAAAGATCCCACTTCGTATATATTTAGAGGTTATTATATTAGCAATTAGCTAGAACGTACTACATATCAATTATAGATGCATAGATATAGATAGATCCGGGAAATATATATTATATATAATTTATTAAATTTGTACGAATTTCGATCGTGGTGAAAAAAAAAATTTCTTGAGCAAGGTTCAAGGAAAAGGGACATCAAATTGGGTCAGATGGTGTAAAATTCATTGTTTTTAGATAGTTAACTATGTAGGTAGGTTGTTAATCAACGTCGAACTGGAGAACACAACGGGCTATTGACAACGGTTAGGAATCAATCCTGAAGGGAAAGATTCGACACCTCAAAATAATGGTCAGATGGCACAAGAACAACACCTGCGCTAGCACCCTACTCTCCAAACTTCCATACCAAGCCAACGTGAGGACATTTGAGTCTACGCCAAATTTAACGTGCAACTGCCACCCTTATGTGCGATGGTATTTGTCTGGATCAAGTTTCGAACTCGCTTCCCTACGACTAACTCGATGCTCTCCAATTGGCCTACCGCAGTCTCAAGATATTTAACTAAGAGTTAGCTTGAAAATGAATACCAATTTGTGCTTTTCTAGAAAATTTTGAGAATTTTTTCTTTGCACTGCATGTCATATGAACTTGGAATAGACACGGTATTAAAATTAAAGTAATATCATTAGAATTTAATTTGGAATGAAAATTTGCATCTTTTGCGTTTGGCCTAAAAGGAATAATCGACAGAGGTATACAAAGAATTGACAATAACCAGGAGTCTTTTTCTTCGTTTGCTCCATGAGATCACCTAGGAAGTAATAATTAAAACCACATACCTCTAAGGAAGACCAAAAGCACTTTCCATACTCAAAATCTTTTATTTTAACGAGAACGAGTATATCCGGTGGTTCAATGGGGAAGCACTGATGATATCACAAGACACCAAAAAAAGGGAGGGAAAACTACGCGAATGTAGTGAAAGGCGAATCTATCTGCCTCAAATCTAATCGGGGATGTGAACATTTGATCGCACACAGGGAGGTGAACATTTCTACCTCACGTCAAAATGAGGGGGGGGGGGAGACGATGCATCTTTTCCCGGGGATGGAGATCAGAGACCCGCATTACCCCGTCTACCGTAGTGAGCACCGCACGAAAAATCAAGTGTTTAGTCTGCTTCCATCCGAGTCTAACCAACTAACCGACTTCTCTCCTTTGAATCTGGACGTTCAAGGCTTTATAAGTTTTCTTTTGCAGAGATGAGTTGAGAGAAAGCATGCCTGCTTAATGTGCTCGGAAACGTTTCTTCCTTCACTCTGTCATGTTTAGTTGCAGTTTTTCCTTCTTCTTCTGCCTCGACTCCCAAGAAGACAACCACTATGGCATCTTAATGTGTTTGTTTTTCACAGTTATTCGGCCAGGGAGCTTCCTCTCGTACCCGTACCCTGGGTACAGAGACTTGTTAACGGCTTTTTGTGGCGGTTATGCGTCCATTGCCGACCGAGAGTGCATGGGTTGTGTCCACGAGGTAGACGTACACTGATATAGGTCAGTTATATAGAAAAATAAAATGTGCAATGTCACACTGCCCATCTTGTGAATGGAAATATGTTATCTCTACTATCTACAGAAACGCGCATCGGAAAAGCATCCCCGATTCCGTTTTACCCTCAAAGGGGTAAATGGGTAAGGCGGAATGTAGAATGGGTATACAATATTTTACAAATAAACCAAAATTAAAGACTTTTCAAGTGGCATGTTGAGAAAAAAAAACTGTCACGAAATAGTATTAAATATTAACTTTTTGTCTGAAATTGAAATTAATACATCAATGGGAAGATGAACAACGTATCCAGATCAAGAAATCAAAAGTTTTCGATCTAGTTTCAGCTTCGTTCGATTCCATTTCTTTCTGGGGTTATAGCCGACCAACCGGTCTGGTGGTTAAGGTGTTAGCCTCTAGATCGGAAGGTTTCTGGTTCGAATCCGGGGCATTGCATGGATATTTGTAAGCGTATGGTGTAGAGGTGTAAACAGAACAATCCATCCATAACAGAACAGTCTTCGAACATAACCATTCAGCGAATCGAATATCTTAAATTGGTTTCAGCTTTATCAATAGCTGTTGACGAATCTTTTGTGACAAATTGACACAAAGTAAGTTTCACTTTTTGTTAGATTTATTTCGTCTTCGGGTCCTAAAAGACTTTTAGTATTATTGCGACAGAAAGGTCAAACACGTGGCGAGGATAATGCAAATGTTGTCATTGAATGCATGGCCTTATTATCCATACTTCATTATACGTACCGTGTGTAATATGCCTCAGAACATACTCAGATAGAATTAAACACTAAACATTTCTTGGGGCTCCATGAGAAACATTTGCTTCAAAAGTGCTTCGTGGCTGAAAAAATCTAGGAACCGCTGGTCTAAGTAAAAGAGAACAGAAAGAGTTTATCTTACTTTCTTCTAGAATGAATGAACATACGCTTCATGAACTCAACTAAGTAACCTTATTCAATTATCCTTGACTGAAATCCCGACGTCAGTCATTCCAATGGTAGTAAGGTTTGTTCATGCAAAGGCAGGCCAAAAAGTGATAGCGAAAGAACGCTTTCTTAGATTTGTCGAAATAACGGTCACAACTGGTGAGGGATGAACAGATTTTTTGTTAAATGAACTTGCAAAGAGGGAAATACCCCTAAAAAATATGCGTAGCCAGGTACAATGGTTCGAATACGACGGAGGTAAATGTGGGTATCCAAAAGGAATCATTGATCTCAACCCACGAACATTTTACGTCCCATGTGGAAGCCACTCCTTAAATCTCGTGGTAAACTATGCAGCTCTATCATGCCCAATGGTTGTGCATTTTTTAGCAATGTACAAGATATCTAAATTTTTCTCAGCTTCCACTTAGGTGGAGCATTTTGACTAACAACTTTAACGGTTGAATCTCTGAGTGATATTCGTTTAGAAAGCAAAATAGATGCTCTACAACCTCTGCGATACAACACAGAAGACGTGTATAGTGCAATATATAAGGAGACTATTGACCCTCAAGTTTATGCCGTTGGAAAAAAAATACTGTTTCAGGTATTGCAAAGAAACTGAAATATTTCAGGTTCTTGTGTAGCTTGGTCGCATGGTATGACATTTTATTTAAAGTCAATCTTGTGAGTAAAGAACTTCAGAGGGGAAAATGTCGACTTACAGAATGCTTTAGACCTGATTGAAAGTCAACAGTTATCAAGATTTTCTTGAAAAGCATCAGATCGGAGAATGGTATGAATAGTGTCATATAACTGATGCAAAAGAGCTGGCAGAGAAATTAAAGATCAGTACAGAGTTTTCAGGTGAAACTCACATCAGGCCAAGGAAAATAAAGAAACAATTTTCTTATGAAGGGGGGAAAAGGGATCAACCCTGTTGGGGAATAAAACACCTCTTTCAATGTAAACTTCTATGTGCTTTTAAATCAAGCAATCAGTTCTTTGTCAAAGAGGTTTGATCAAATACTGAAGCATAGTGATAACTTCAAATTTCTCTACGACGTTCATAAGAAAACTGAACTGAAAGAGGGTTTTTTTTTAAATCTGTAGATAGTTTTGACTGACAAAATTAAATGTGATGAAGATGGAAATGAGCTGCTGGATGAGATCTTACTTTTAGCACAAATGCTGCCACAAAAGATCTACCCCGAAAAGACTTTATGTTATTGATCTATTAATTCGTTAATAGATACGTTTCCCAATGTTTTTGTGAGTTTAAGAATCTTAACATTCCTGTGTCAGTTGCTAGTAGGGAGAGGATTTTTCCAAATTTTGAAACTATTAAAAACTACCCGAGGTCGACCATTTCCCAAGAGCGGATTAGTGATCTTGGCTATTAAAAATGGGTACTCAATGCCATCGATGCGCACAGCAGATTTTGCAAAGCAAAAGACTAAAAAAATATACTTTTGACTATTCTATTTTTATATAGTTTTTTCTTCGTCAGTGTTGAACAAGTGTTTCATAAATCATATGATAAGATTATTTTTCACCTTTTTTATTCTCAATAATAAATGAATGATTTAATTCAATTGCTGAAATACTAAAGATATATTATGCTAGAATGTAAATGTAATGTTGACTTTACTGTATTAAATGATTTCAAAATGAATAAGTACCATTGACTTTTTTTTGTAAACCAATTACCATGGCATAACTATTTTTTAGTACAACGGATGAATTTAATATCACAAAATCCATTAGCTTATGAAGGCTTAACAGAAAAAAATTTGTCAGCATAAAATACACATTATACGCAATGATATAAATTAATTTCACTGAAGGTTATTCTACGGGGGTGAGAAACAATACGGCGAATCTTTGAAATGGGGGTGCCATATCATCATCTCACATCTGTAATAAATTTCTCTCGACCGGCCCTGCATGTGCTTTAATCTTTATAAATATTGCTTAGCACTTCTCTGCTGTTTAAATTGTTGTTCCATTTATTTCCTATTCCTGATTTAATTTCGTATATTTTGTTATCTATCCCTTATCTTTTCGTTTTCATAATTCTAGCGCTTTTAGTTAATTTTCAAATGAGAGATTTCAATCTTACACTCATGTCCATAAATTAAAGATAATGCCAGCTCCGGCAAATACAGGTTCAGAAACAAAACAAACGTGACTTATTCATAAAGCCCATTTATTAAACAAAAGATAAAGAACAAAAAAGATGGTGTATGTATGATACCGTTCATAAAAAAACTACGACTTTTGCTCACTGGAGCAATTACAAAAAATATCGACCTTACAAAAACTTAACATGACATGGTTGGTATGGTGGTTAAGACATTGCATGTCTCCCAGACGATGAAATACAGTCTGTACAGCTCATAGGCATGCTGAGGATCAAATTATCGAGCTGATCTTGGGGAAGATCACTCAGCAAACAATGCTCTCCGAAGTTGCGGTACACATGTAAGAGGTGTTTGAAGGGCTGCAACTCGTCGACTAGAATGTCCCTCACATGCTCCATCGGATTCAGCCGACAAAACGGTATAGCGGTTGTGTTAGCCACTTGATCGGAAAATTCCTGGTTCGGATCCAGGTCCGGGCATGGATGTGTGTAAGCGTATGGTGTAGAGGCGGCTGGTGCACCTTAAATCTGTCGTGACCGAAAGTCCTCACGTTGGGTTGGTATGGAGGTTTGGAGAGTGGGGTACCAGCTTAGGTGTTGCTTCTTCATCTGACCGTGGTTCAAAATTACGTCAAAATGAAACTAAATTTTACACATGTAAGTACTACTTTGATATAAGTATTCCTTTTTATGGGGGCTCAGGTGTTGCTTCGTCATCTGACCGAGGTTCAAAATTACGAGGTGTTGTCTTCGGTTCTTTCCCTTAAGGGATTGATCCCGGACCGATGTTAATAACCCGTTGTGTTACTCTAGAACGACGTTAATTTAAAAAAATTGCCAAAAATTACAAAATTACTATCGGTTTCAAGTCAGGTGAGAATGCTGGCCATTCCATACGGGTGATATCCTCAGATTCAAGGCATTCGTTTACAATGTTTTTCACGGTGAGGACGGGCGTTGTAATCCATAAACACAAATTATGCGCCCATGGCACCCCTAAACATACGTACATATTGTTCCAGAATGATGTCCCGATAAATTTGGCTTCTCATAGTTTCGATTTGAACATGTAGATCTGTTCTGGAGCCCAGTGTAATTCTGCCCCAAACGAGCAAACCTGCACCACCGTAACGGTGTCGTTCAATGATGTTGTCTTGGTGGTAGCGGGTACCTGGAGTTTTTCCATATGAACGTCCGCCGTGAATCAGACTGTGAGCTAAACCTGGACTCGTCGGAAAACATCACACAAGCCCACTGTGACGATGTCCACATTGCATGTTCTCTACTCCAGGTTAACCGCTGGTGACATTGAGTTGCCGTAAGCGGAACACATCTGACACGTCTGCGAGCATATAGACGGACATGTCCCAAACGTCTGTAAACTGTTTGCCTTGAAACTGTCGTATCCGTGGCTGAAGATAGCTGACGAGAAAGGTCGGATGCTGTGCTCCGACTGCTTCTTTTTGCAGTTACTGCCAAATACAGGTCGTCATTTGGCGTTGTAACTCGGGGGAGACCTGTACTGTAACGTCCACTGACATTTCCATCATTTTCGAATCGTTGCCAAAGCCTAGAGATGACACTTTGAGCGATTCCAAGTTCCATTGAAACTTCCGTCTGAGTGCGCCCACATTCCAGGCTGCCGATATTTCTACCTCGTAAAAAATCATCGACATGCTCTGTGCATAACTGTTCGGTTGTGGCACTGAGCGGCTTACGGAACGCTTGTGAACAATTTTACTTCTTTCCTACCATTCCTTATTTACAACTCTCTTACACTCTCGTCATTGTGACGTACACTCATTGCCATAAAAATTTGCACACCAATTAAAAGTCGTCAAAATGAAACGAAATTTTACACACGTAAGTACTACTTTGATGTAAGTAAGTGATTAGAAAATCAAAGAAACAATATCATTTTTTTTATTGTAGAAAAAAGTACAAATGAACGGAAGTTTTAGTACTCTGTTGGACCCCTATAGCGCGAATTCACGATGCGATACGAGCGGGCATTGAGGCATACAAGTTCCGTATGATGTCCTGAGACATCTCGTTCCACAGTTGCTGTAAACGCGCCTCTAGTTCGACCAAACTCGTAGGGTGTTCAACTTGCTGTCCCAAATGATCCCAGATTTGCTCGATTGGTGACAAATCTAGGGATCGAGCAGGCCAGGGAAGGGTGGTAATGTGGCGGAGGCAGTCTTGTGACATCCTTGCTGTGTGTGGCCGAGCATTGTCTTGTTACATATGGCTCCTGGGAGCCCTGCCATGAGGCATCACATGTAGCTGAAGGATGTCATGGACGTACCGCTGGGCTGTCATTGTGCCATGGATCAATATTACGGGGTGACCGTAAATCGTAAGCAATGACACCCCATACCATCACACCAGCTGTGGGAGCGGTGTGTCGCTGTAAAGCGAAGGCAGGATCGAGGCGTTCACCACGAGGCCTCCACACACGAACACGATTATCATCACTGCTCAAATTGAATCTAGATTCATCGCTGAAGACGACCTGGTTCCATTCCGTTGCAGTCCTGTCCTGTCGTGCGCGACACCACCCCAAACGGAGGCGTCGGTGGGTGGGTGTCATTGGGAGCACACGTAATGGGCGCCGCGATACCAGATGTCCTTCAGCCAGGCGCCCTGCGATGGTTCGGGAAGACACAGGGGCCTGTAGTGAAGGTGTTGCCTGTGTCTGGATAGCGGCCATCGAGGCAGTTGGCTCTACCCGTGCGTTTCGTATGATGTGACTGTCTTCTCGACGACTGGTCTGTCGAGGGCGTCCTGAGCCTGGTCGCCGTGTATATGACGTCTCTTCTGTCCACTGGTCCCAACACCTCCTCACAGTAAAATCAGAACGGCCTACTTGACGAGCTTCTCGCCTAGCTGACCACCCAGCTTCCATCATCCCGATGATTCTTCCCCTCTCGAACTCTGACAGCTGCTCATATTGTCTTCGATGGCGGCGTAACGGCATGTCTAACTCAGCGTTTCTTTTGCATAAGATTAAGTACAGTCAAACAAGCTCTGCTTATCTGTTTTATACTCCTAGGAGAACGAAGTTCAACGCCCTCTAGTGGCATTACTCAACGCGCAATCACGCTTCATTTCTAATCATTTGCATATCTGGCCGACATGTACCTTCATGCCAAGTTTCGTTACCATCCCACAATTATTTCTTGGTGCGCAAATTTTTATGGCGATGAGTGTACTATCGGCGTCATCTGATGGCTTTCTGTAATTTTGATATTATTCTTGAAGATGTGTGCGATAATTCTACAGGTGAAATTTTTACTTTAGAGTTCGATTTCCGTGTGATTCTGAATTATCCTTAATTTATGGACATGAGTGTATTTAAATTTTTAAGTATTCAACAATTCAAATATGTTCTTTGTGGAAAACAATACAATTCTTCTATCTATTTTACCAGAAGTTAAATGGAAGCTTGTTTGGGGGGGGGGGGAATAAACTATGCAAGTGGAGTAGCTGGATGCCTTGGGATTCCGAACTCCCTACAAGAGCGTTGGTTTCTGATGATTATAAATATATTTGTGGACACAAAAAAGTTTGTTTTAAAAAAATGTCATCACACTGGAATTAATGTTTTTTGTAGCTTTAGTAAGCGTTTCACAATGGGTAACTCTTGTTTAGAGTGGATATTTTATTACCAATCTTATCGAATGATTTGAACAAGCGAAGTAATAAAAGGATATCTTCATTTTTGGATATATATCTTCCCCAAAATTAGGGAATCCTTTCGCAGTTTTATCATTGTGTAGGTCGCGAAAATTTCGCTTTTCAAAATTACTGTACTCAAAGAATTAACTTCTGTACGTGCTGAATGAACATAACTTTTAGGTAGGCATTAGGTATAGTCAGGTAAAAAACATTTAGGCTCAAGAAATGTATATATGTGTGTACAATAATAATTCTCTCACATTGAGGTAATGAATCTACCTTAGTAATCACAAAGATTATACATCTACAATGAGTCAAAAAAGTATTGGGACGCAACCAACATCCGATATCTGAAAAAAATATGCATATTTTAAAGTTTATGAAATATCTTAGGATTAACAAGATCTACTAAGAAAAAAATTAAACAAAGAAATGTGAAATTTTTTGCATATCTTGTTCGTAATGAAAGTATAGGTAAAAAAAGTATTGAGAAAGAGAGAGACACTTTTAGATTAAATGAGTGTTGCAAAAAGTTTATGATAAGATGGAAAACCTAATTTACGTCATTTAACTTCTCAATCTATTTTATCTTGATTTCGAATGACTTACAAATTGGTTCCATCTTCACTCATTCAGCCAATAAGTTATTCTCAGAGTTAATTTTCATAATAAATTTGAAATGTGTTAAATTTAATATTGCAATTCATCCCAAATAGTTTAAATGAGATTGAAACGTGGATTTTGTATATGACTTGATGCACAAATATGGGCAATATGTGTCGAATCATTATCCTGATACAATTTAAAGTGTGACACTATGCGCCCACATTTTAGCACTTTTTTAAGACTTTTCTTTCAGAATATTTAATACATTAGTTTCATATTTTTAAAGTCATTTCACTATGTAAATTCTTACACCAAAAAGGCATTAATTGAAGCTCAAGAACATCTACTATCATCATGTATTATTGTGGGAGTAAGTCTTAAGTTGATATTCAGTATTTGACTTTCATTACTTAAATATATTTAATTTAGATTCGGTCTAAATTCGAGTTACAGAATTCACGGACCATATAAATGTAGGATATAATGCGAATTCTGTTTCTTTGTGCTTTGCTTCGTTTTATTTTTGTATCTCTTATCTAGATACTCGACTGAAAGTTGGATTTTCTGACAACATTTGCATTAGAGGACTATTTAAACATCCACTGGTCTTCAAAAGTCAATTTATTTCGTCTGATTTTGAGGATATAAGAAATATTCCATATGGACTTTGCTTCACATTTACTGACACATTTTAGACGTCCAATTCGCGGCTTGTTTTCAGTTAAGTTTGTCTTCTGATATATGAAAATGATATAAAGAGTATAGACGTGCATGCATTCGACATTTCATTGTTTTCTGAGATTATCTACCATTTCAGAGGAAAGCAAGTTTTCTAAAATCAAAAAGAAAGAAGCCTTCCATTTTTTCAGACTTATGCTTTCTTTCAAATTTGCTGTAAGTACTTGAAAGTATGAATTTCGTACTATAAAAGTATCCTTCAAAGTATATATTGTGACGGAAGCAAAGCAAGCGCTCGGCGGTAAAGTTGAAAGGACGAAAGACGAGATGCCGCGGGGTCACGCCGACGCATGAACCCAGCATGCCGGACTGAGAGTTAACTAGCCGACGGTCAAGATTTGTATTTCGCCGCGGAGGAAAAGCGGTATGGTTTTGCGGCAGATAACGAACATCAGAAGTTCATTTCCGCCGCTTCCAGGATCAGAATAGACCGCAGAGACTTTAGTACTCGCCGCCGGCTGACTCGCTAATGAAGTTCCCGCCTCAGCCGGCATAAGGGGAAAATTAACCGTCAATGGACAGCCGATTTGGAACCAAACGGCGAGAGGACAAGTGTGACGAATGAAACGTGAGTGGTACCCCAACAACCCCCGTTAGATTTTCGGAGTGGAGAAGAGAAACAAAAAAGATTTCGGTGATAGAGATCAACAGAACCGAGGAATCACACTGGTCCGAGCAAGAGAACACCTGTTCACGGTTACCGATACCCCGATTTCTGGAGAAGTGCTCATCTGAGCTCTGGTAAAAGGCTAAGCTAACCTGCGGGAATCACGACTGCTATTCGTGGACTCTGAGAAAATTCCCGACCCGGGAGTACGTCTATCAGACGTGGTTGATTCCGTTCAGTGGAGCGGACGCAGAACTTTTGGTGAGCTCACCGGAGCTGTGAATCACTCAACCAAGTATCATTTTAGCGAGTTCAACCGAACTGCGAATCTCTCTCAACCGAGTGTGAACCCTTTTAGAAGCTCACCCGAGCTACGAACCTTACTCGCCCGAGTAAGGATTGGAGAAGGGCTCATCCGAGCCGGATAGTCAGCTCGCACTCTCGAGACCAAGGACAATTCACCGTGTTCGGCAAAATCGGTCATCTGGACTCTGCATGTAAATCTACGCGAACTACATTCAACTGTTCTTAGTTTTCTATAGTAAATATCTTAGACCACAGAACACAGCGAACGATCTCTTATAGTAGACGACGCTATCATTTCCAACTCGTCACAATATTTATTAGTTTGTGTAAATTTGGCTATTTGCATGTCCTACAGACTACCCTTTTTTGATCACTACTTTCACTGATTACAAAAGTGTATAAAATATATTTTATTATTATTTTATTTTATTTTAAGCATCATAGCCTATTGAGTGCATTTCTAATATACCGAATTAAATGAAAAAACATTTGGTGTATTACTAGTTGCTGATTTTGAATTAAATGTTTGAATAATTGTTGTGCACCAATACTTTTTTGAGTACATTGTCGTTTTCCAGCAACCTCAACTAGCGGATGTAGTTCTACTGTATCAACCGAGTACCTCTCGCGCTGCACGTTGGTGCGTCTACCATGGCTGTGGACGGAGCACTATACCAGTTTGCATCTGAAAATGCTCTTCAATCATTTGCATTTTCTCCAAAAAACTCACTTCTGCCCAAAAAAGCATTCGGCAAATGATAGAGAACTTGTAGTAAATGTGATAGAAGACTCGCTATACACTAGAACGAAGACGTTTCACAATTTTTACAGATAATCGTCTACTCCTATACGTTTTCCATCAAAAGCCTGATAAATCGTCCTCACGACAATGTCGTCAATTAGATTTCATTCTCCAATTCAGAACTGATATCCAATATATCAAAGGTAATGATAACATCCCGGTAGATGCCTTGTCATAATTTCTACACCGTACTGTTGACTTTCATCAAAAGTCCGTTGACCGAACGTCCGACAACGAATTTCAAGATTATCTTAAATCGACGTCCACAACTAAGAAAACTTTCTTTGCCAGATGCTGATACCGTATTGCATTGCGATGTCTCTTCAGAGAAGAGGAGACCGTTTTTTCCTACTTCTCTTCGCCGAATACAGAACGGCGCGCCGTTCTGTATTCGATACATTCCACAGTTCAACCAGGCGTCCGAGGAACGACAAAATGAATTCGAGATTCGTCTGATCTTCCATTAACAAAGACTGCACAATTCAGACTCGCACGTGTCTACAGTGCCAAAGTCTAATATATATGTCGCCCTACCATCAACTCGCTCACAATTTCCGGCAGTGACAGCGTTTCTGGCATTTGCATATTGACCTAATTGGCCAATTACCATCACCTTGAGGTTATAGCTACCGCCTCACTGTTATAGACCGACTCTCCAGATGGGTCAATGCTATACCACTTGTGTGACAGGTTCCACAGTCGCTACTGCTCTATGCACAATGGATTTTCCGTTTTGGAGTTCCGCAGTTTATTCATTATGATCAATGTCACCAATTTGAGTTATCCCTCTACAAGGCTCTGAAGCTATTGTTGGATGCCAATGTTTAAAGATGTGCAGCTTTCAAACCAAAAGCCAATGGCTTATTAGAGATACTCGCTGTTCTCAAAGATGCAATTAAATTCCATCAGACTTAAGGCTGGACTCCCTAGTATCCTGTTTGGATATTGCGCTTATTTGCGGGTAGACATTGGCACTACTGCAGCAGAACTCGTCTACGGCTCGCTTGCCCGACGAATTCTCAAACACCAAGTCATACTGTCAGAGCGACCGAGTGATATCTAATTTGATAGACAAGTATGTAGTAGTGGCCAAGAACAGAGTGACATTGCATACCTAAATTGGATACGCACATTTATTTTTATAATATAATAAAACGTTTCAGGAAAACACACCGCATTGTCCCAAGCAAAAACACGCCTGTCTCTTCCGATAGTCTACACCAAATCTAACCTTATTCACGTACTTATTCCGAAGTTTTTAATCCATATAGCATAGTGCACCATTGCCATACTTCTGAATGAGTTGCGAATGCCGTGAGATGTTTACTGCCCTCCTGGCTCCACCATAGAAATTTGATGATTACCCTTGCTTAAGTCTTTAACTGTCAACCAATTGGCTTTGCCTGTGACCAACATTACATCTTGAGCATTTTTCATAGGGAAGCTCGACGCTTTGCTTACGCTATTAAGGGCTCTAAAGTCCGTACACAATTTAAATGGAACTGTTATGGGTATTTTAGATCATTATTCCGGTGTATATTAATATAAAATTGCAAAATATACGGTTAATATTTGATCGAAGTATATTAATATATGGATCAAAGGTGACAAATTTCTAAATATAGCATATTTCTGCTTCTAAATAGCCAACTAAGAAACGTTAAATATACACCAAATCAGTACTTTATCACTCCCAGCCTCTTATAATCACTCAAAACCAGTGTATTTTTGATGCAATAATTTGGTCCACCTAGATTGCCGAAATGACACACTGTGCGACGGTCCGGGATCAACCCCGAAGGGAAAGATCCGAGGAAAACATCACGTAATTTCGAAACACTGTCAGTTGACGAGGTCAACACCTGAGCTGACACTCAAACTCAAACATCCACACCACACCAACGTGAGAGTATTTGATGCCACGATATATTTCATGTGTGCCAGCTCCCGGGTACACGAAGGTCTTTGATTGACCAGAGGTCGAACTCGCAACCCTCTAGTTGTTAATACTTCACGCTTCTCACTCGGCTACCATGCCCATAAAAAGGATGGTAATGGTAATTTTAGTTAACGTCGTACTAGAGCAATACAACGGGCTATTGACAACGGTCCGGGATCAGTTCCTTAAGGGAAAGATTCGAGGACAACACCTCGTAATTTTGAACCACGGTCAGATGACGAAGCAACACCTGAGCCCCCATAAAAAGGAAGGAAGAGAAGAAGGAAGAGAAGATGAAAGAGCTTTTTACCGAAACTCCTGGGAATTAATCATGAACCGTGGTTGCCCTGTTGGAATATTAACGGATTTGCAACCGAATGGTTACGAGTTCAAATCCAACCAAAGACAGTAATGTACAAAGGAGGCAGGTGCACGTTAAATCGGTGGTGGCTTTCAATGTCCTTACTTTGGCATGGTGTGGACGTTTGTAGAGTGGAATGCCAGCTCATGAATGACCTCGTCATCTGACCGTGGTTCAAAACTAAGTGTTGTTGTTTCTCGGCTCTTTCCCTTCGGGACTTATCCTGGTAACGTTAATTAAACCACCTTTTCCTACCTACTCCTGGGGATTTATCCCTTACCGTCAGCTGTTGTTAGGGTTTTTCCTCCAGTACAATGTTAATTAACTACCGTAATGGTAGGTATTTTAACTAGCGTCGCACAAAATGGAGCAAAATTATGTAGTGAGGGGTCAAATCCGACAGGAAAAAAACCTAGGATAACATCACGTATTTTTGAAAATTGGTCAGATAACGAGGTCACACCTGAGCTAGCACTCCACTCTACAAAATTCTACACTACGCAAATTTAAGGACATTTTTGAGGCCGCGACAGATTTAACCTGCAATTTAACCCATTGTTTACGATGCTCTTTGGTTGGATTTGAATTGGCAACAACCGGGTTGCTAACTGCTCTTCCTACCGGGCCTCGTCATCTGACCGTGGTTCAAAATTACAAGGTGTTGTAATTGAATCTTTTCCTTCAGGGGTTGATCCTAGACCATCACCAATAGCCCAATGTGTTTGTGTAGTGGGACGTAAAGAAAATACCTACCTAATATCCAACCGGTTCATCGCGGCCCAACCTACCAGAGAGTATTTCTATCTTTGATTGGCCAGTATTTGTGTGACGTCCTGAAACAATTTTCATTGGCCTAGGATTTCAAGTAATCAAAGTTAAAGTTTTTCTAGTTTTTCAGTTGATGATGAAAATTTAAAAACAAAACTTAAAAATTTCCTCCCAAATTATAAAACTCTAATGGTTTGATGGAATTATACTGATTGCAGTAATTTTGAGGAGGGGTAGAAGAACGAAATCTTGCTTTATTTATTTGTTACTATAATGTTACTGGTAAATTAACTGGGTAAAGATTTATAATTCAACAAATATAAAATTGAAATGAAAGAAAACAGATACTTAACTATTATTTTATAATACGAATATGTAATTTGTTTAAGGATTTTGATTCATGTTTGATTGAATTTCGATTTATGAGTTTGGAAGTAACGTCAATGAGCTCGGATTGGTTCAATCCCTGGCAATACTGAAATGACGGTTTCTCGGTGTCTGGTGTGCCCGACGGTGATCGGGAAATTTTAATGTGATATTAAAATTTGTAATAATATAAAGTCAATTCTTACAATTTTGTAAATATTATTAAGTGTGGTATTCATCACCGGTTCTGTGTGTTAAATTATGTATATAGTGGATACATCTTGATGTCACAAAACTAGGCTTAGCTTAGAAATCATCCAATTAAATATTATGAAAATATTGTATACGTTATAAATTTTTTCGATTTCGCCTCAATTATAGTGACGGCCAGTGAATATCCAGCTGTAAATGCAGCGGTCTCTAGATTTTCTGTATTCTGTTTCTTTCAGAAAATTAACAAAATTGAATTATAATCGATATCAGAGGTTAAAATGCTTCAAAACTGCATAGCATTACCTTATAACACTTATGTTTCACAAGATAACTCGTTCCTTTCCGAATTTTTGTATTAGGTATGTCTTCCATTGAGAAACTAAATATATTATTGTGATGTTTAGCGAACTATCCGATTTCCTGTTACCAAAAATAAGGAAATAAGCCAAGTACTTTGTATATTTTCATTGGATTATTTACATACCAAAAAGCCATGACTTCTGCTCATCCGGGAGCAAGTTTAACAGCTACTCCATTTGTGGACAAAATCGACCCTTTTAAAAAGGGATCTTTAAAGAGGAAACCAAAGAAATCTCAAGGATCATCGAGATATAGGTCTACAAATGATGTAGAACTCCAAGCATTACCGCTACTCAAGGGTGAGTTTTGTTTCAATTTATCTTTAATATAGTTTATGAAAATGATGTCAGTTTTTGTTGATCACAAAGAACGTCATTTATAATGTGTTTTCAGTTCAAGTACAATAACAGATTTCGAAAAATCAATACTTTAGTGCTAAAATAATTTGAAAACACAAAATCTACAGGAAATTTATAATTTACTGTCAAATATGACGGATATTTGCCTCTCAATATTTTGTTATGATGCTTGTATTTGTTATGAAAATTTATGCTTGAGAGCTTAAAAGTGTTGTAATTAAAGAAGTTAATCCATGCATAAAAGCAATGAATCTGATCCAGTTATGGGCTTTAAAGTAAGATAACTTATATTCAATGCTAGATGTTATTTGATCTATATTGTAAAATTTTGTGCTTTTGAAGAAACAGATTATCTCATTATTCAATAGATAGGTCCCATCAAGCTACAGAGCATCTTGGTTTATGCAAAACTTAATCGCTCTTATCTTTAATCTTTTCAGTATATTGTGAAGTCAAGTATCTTGGGTTGTGAATTTGTTTCAGATTCCCTGGATGTTTTTAATCCACCCCTTCTACACATTTAGCAAGATAATTGAAAAAGTAGTTTTAAATCATTCTTTTATGCCAGAAAATAAAATTTACAAAACATACACAAATTGGAAGAATGATTGAATTAATTAGACGCAATGTGGGAAAGAAGATTTGGACATAAATGTCATATGACACAAAAATTACAACAGGAGAAATTAATTAATGATTTCAATATTCATGTTGACAAAAATCTGTTGATATTTATATTAGTTTGCTGAAATAATTTGATTAATTTCAATTTATTAAAATTATATTCAAAGATCTTTAAACATGATTGCAATCAAGTGTTTCAAAACAATAGTTTTTGAGTAAGTTTCCAAAATTATAAAACACTCAAAATATTTTTTATATTATGCTTTAACTAAACCTAATATTTAAGGTAATTGTGCAGCTGTAATTTATTTAATCAGTTAATATTTTTATATAAACTTTTAAAAATTGCTTTCTCCAACAATACTGTAAGGACTTGGATGTAAGCATTTTTAAATTATACCGACTTTCTATCTTGAAATAGCTTTCTTTCCTGACAGGTGTTGAATCTATTTTTTTTATTGATAATATTCACACATCCTCTTTATTCTGACATGTTAAATTTATAATTGTATAGTTACATTATAATACTTGTAAGTACATATTATATCAACTCCAATGCACCTTCTCAAAAAATGACATAATTAATTGAAAATATTCAATTTACAAACAATTCTGTAACCACTCTTACAAGCATGGAAATCAAGTTAATAAATGTTGCCAACATTTGTGATAAAGATAAATAAGTTCTACAAATTGTAAATTAAGAAATCTACTTAAAGGCTCTCAAATTCTTTGCTCTTGTTAAATTTACTTTTGTGAGTCGTCACATTTTGCAACAAGTCAAGCCAATATAGTTGATAATTGTTCAAAGCTTGTTCTAATTTCCCCTCCCTTTAACATGTTCTTCCTATGGGCATAATTTGTAACTAATCTATCACCACACAAGAATTTGTCTGCACGTTATTTACGTTCAGACACAGATATAATAGGAATAATTATTGATAAAGAAAAACTTTTTTTATGCAATTCAACAAATTTTACTTACAAATCTAATTTTTCTGTGTGATATTTACTCTGAACATGTCCATTATTTTGCGTTGTTTCATCAATTTGGTCCTTGTTGAACACCTGGGTCTTCATTTAATTGACAGAAGGGTAAAGAGGAGGAAAGATTGAAAAAAGTGAAAGAAAACATAAACCGCCTGTTAGCAAGACGATTGGATTTGGGACTTAGTACTGTTGGAGCAAAAATATTCAGAAAACCCCTAACTGTCAAAAATGACAATAGGGTCTAAATGCAGTCATTATAACAAAATGTAATTGTGTATAATGCAAGGAATGGCAAAATTTAAAAATTTTAAGAGCAAGCCCAATTTTTTAGGTGCCAGGACCTTGGCAATACATTAATAATTTTTTCCAAACTCTGAGTATATTGCAGAACTTATTACATGCACTGTAAATAATATGTTATTTATAGTGTCAGATAATAACAATAACCTTTTTATTATCTACATGAGACATTTTGCTCCATTTTGAACTATTACAGCCAAAAAAATCACATTTTTTTTCATGAAAAATAAACGTTTTTTACAGAAACTGAAAATCTAGGCACTAGACCAAATTATTTAGGCGACCTGGCACCCGGGATTTCTTGTGCCCTGGTATAATGCAACTATTAATTGTCAATTTCAAACCCTGGTAGTGATTTTTAAATATCTATTTGTTCAAAAGTTAAATAAAAGTGCTCTACATTTTAAAGATAGTATTCTTTGAAAAAAATTTCAATAGTAACATTGCTTTTAATAACATGTTACTTTCCCATATCCATATTTAACTTCCTTTCTATCAAAACGCCTTTTAAACTAGAAATGAAGTCGCACATTGATCGTACATGTGTCGAAACTATCCATGTACCTCCATTATACATACATATTTCAGACAATTTGCAGATACATAATCACCTGCACTCATTTCTTAATTGCTCATATCTGTTGGGTGTACTGTTACTACAAATTTTTGACACCTAATTTTGTTCCATTTATATTGAATGTGAGCACATATGTATAGTGGTGTAATCATTAAGAAAACAGACACAGAAACCATTTATAATCTAACCAACTTTAACTGGAACGGAACGGACGTATCAATTACGGAGTACCTTGCAGAGAACTGCGAACCTCCACATCAGAATTAATAAGGAATTTAATGATTGTAGACTAAACATTAAGATAATTAGACACAGAATCTAGATCTAGATAGTCAATCTGTTAACTGAAAATGTCAAATAAGTCTGATCTTTATTCAACAACCAACTGATAGCAATGGAAGTTCTGTCATTTTTTTAGAAAAAGTGACTTACACCACTGTAACTTTAACCCGTCCATATGTAAAATAAAAAGTGAATGTGGAAGGAAGGTGCGTCTCAGGTGGGAACATAATGAGGCTACTCCAGGCTTCATATGCATTCAGAATGTTGAATTAAGTACCCAATTGTTTGTCTTATTAAATTTAAGTATTAACTTGGTTACTTAAATTAAAAAATTGTTAAAACCTTGAAGTTAATTTATTAGCCAAGAACTTATATTTGTAGAAATAGTAGCATTAAAATACTAAAAAAAAATGCCAACTTTCATGAACCCATCAAATTGATCAAGGTTTGTGCTTCAGTTAAAAAGCAACACATCAGGTTCAGAACTAAAAATGCACTTAAAACCGAATTCTGAAGTTTTTGTTTATAAGGTTTTTCAAAATTTCAAACTATTTAGCACCTGAAACCAAGACTGCATTATTTCATTCCTTTCCACTGTTTCAATATTAAAATTTCTAAAGATTTCAGCATTTTTTTATAGTCTTTCATTTGCCAAAAGACTTTCTCCGTTAGTCTATAATGAAGAGCAAAATCAGAAGCACTCAATTTTGGAGCTGTTATTTGCACTGAAAATGTTCTTCAGCTACAATGCAAAGTCCAAAATCTGAAATCTTCTGGACCTTAAACTTTTCCCCGATTTTGGATTTGCATTTTTTGTCAAAAAAACCCTTAATCTGTCCACCCTTACCCAAATTTCGCGTTGCAATTGTAAAATAACAGATATATAAATAGAAAAAATTAAAAAAAAAAGGGGGGGGGAACCTTTTTATAATACAATGTAACAAATTTTACTTCCAAATCTTCTAATTTTTCTGTGTGGTATTTACTCTGAACATATCCCTTATTTTGCGTTGTATCATCACTTAAGTACAGGTTTAACTCCTTGTTGTTTAAAAATTGTCGGAAAGATGGAAAATAATGAGAAAAACAAAAATACGCCTGTTTGCAAAATGTCCCGATTTTGGACAATTCCGGATTTGGGACGTCCTGATTTGTGCGACTTCGTACTGTATTATGTATGCATATGTTCTGAAAATTATCAAATTAAATTTCTTAAAAAAATATGTCCAAACATGCTTTAGTCCAGCTCTTGAAATTGTCATTAAAATGTATGTTATACAAAAAGTGTGCAGGGTATTTAGTCCAGCTTGTGTGAGAAGGCAATTAATTTACTTGGTTTGGGTTGAGTTTTCTTGAAGGGGATAAGGCGGAACACAAACAAAGTGCTTCCATAACTCTTATTTAGCACAGACTGGTTCTAAGTTTATCATTCAGTGCTGTTAGTGATAACTGGTAATGAGTTGGCAGGAAGAAAACTACTCACAGCAATCACCTTTCATGCTTTTGCGTTATGGTTTTAACACCTATTCACAAATCAACTGCCTTCTCATTAGAGCTACACTATATCCTTCTATTGTTGCAAACTTCCATTGTGTAAGACCAAGTTCAAAATGGATTTAAGGTAAAAAATTAAAAAATGTTAACTCGGAGCACAACAAATCCTGAGTGCCAAAATTTAACACAAAACGTTTCTCTGTAAAATTGGTAAAAATATTTATTTTTCATGAAAAAAATTTGATTTTTTTTTTGCCATAAAAGATAAAAAATGGAGCAAAAAATAATGTAGATGATAAAAATGTTATTTTTTATTGCCTCTATTTACTGTGCTTGTAATGAGTTCTACGATATACTCAGCAATTGAAATTTTTTTACTCTTGTCATCCCTTGTGTTAAATACTGTGACACCAGACACTCCTTTGGTTCTGATTCATAGAATTCCTTTCTATTTGTGTTCATGTACATTGTACGTATGAGATGACACAGCATACAGTATATCATCTGATCATCTCCCTTTTAGAAATCTGAAAACTAAAAAAAAAAAATCTAATAGACCTAGGATATTGAAATTGGATTTTCAGAGGCAACAAAGCATAAAAGTCAGGTACTAATGAGATTATCCATTCTCACTGTAAGCACTGAAAATTCATTTTATTTGAGGGTTGTTAGGACATATACGTGCAACAACTCCTGTTCTAATTAACACTCGAAAAGCAGCATTTTAGTGTTCTTTCTGGTGGTAATTCTTATTTGCAATGAAGTGCATGGAAAAAAATGCACATTACGGCTATAGTTTCTGAACATCCACTTCAATTTCATGCCATTTACTTAAATTTTTAAGATAAGAAATCAGTTAAAAATCTAAAGAACTTAATTCTCAACTATTAATGATTGCACCAGCATGTTCCTCTTAAATTACCTACAATTTATTAACTATGCAGCCCACCATATCAACTAAACAAAAAATGAAATCATGTGCCTTCAGTGAGTTTGATTAATCAAAGATAGACGTTAACTGATATAGATCCGGCATCAGAAATTTCTTGACTAAAATACCCAAAAGTTTACACTATTCATCAGTATGTGTAGAGCACTTCAACTTCACACCAACAAAATGATAATTTTCTACTCTTATTGAATGACCTTGCCAAACAGGCAGATAAAGGTTCGCATGCTGCTTCATCTTGTGGCCTGGGCAGTCTAAAGGATACATGTAAAGAAAAAGATGTAACATAAATCCAGTTTCTTGATTAATGATATTATTTCATATAGATGATTGAAGATATGATTTTTCTTTTATTTTCCAAAGTTTTTGATGTTTAAAAGCAACAGTCTTTAAAAAGCCTTGAGATCTTTTTCATTTAAGCTTCTATGAGACCTTACACCTTAATATTTGCTGGAAAACCTTACAATTTTTTAAAACCTTAGTTTTTACCAGATTTCCATATTCTATTTTGCTGTACTCAAAAACAAAGTTCAAAGATACTTGTCCAAGGACAAGTATTATCAAAATCAATGATATATTTATAGCTTATCTAAAAATTTATATTTTTAAACTAGAGTTTGTTCACATGTGCACTAGCAGGTTAATCTATTACTATCTATGTGAAACATGGCCTCAAAGACCAAAAAGGCTGTAATTTTTCTGGCATTTTGCTTGAAGAGGGAATCTTATGTAAAGGGGGTTTTATATGTGTAGATTTCTCCTTTCTGCCTCCCATATGAACATGACATGAAACTATATTGGGTTTCTTTCACCTTTACTTTATACAGTGTCAAGTTGGTGATGGGAGGAATATTTGTATTAAGGGCGTATAGACAAAAATGTAATAACCACGTTATCTGTACTGGATGACACTGAAGAAAATGAAATATGCTGGTTACAACATTTTAAGGATTTACTGTAGTAGAATTTAACACATACATTGATACATCTAAGTAAATGGCTTTTGATCACTTTAAATCGAGTATTTTACTAAAGATGAAGCAGCGTCATTTGTTCGGATATGCGAAACGTTGTCTTGGTTGCTTTACATTTTTTACTTTGGTTCATTTAGTGACATTACTGAAATGGGTTTGATAAATTAGTTTCTTTTCTTTTCCTAGTTGTGACAGCACATTGAAATGTCAAGGCATTAGTTGGTACCTTCCCGGCAAATCTAACATAAAATACAATTAAATATTAGACATAAAATTTTTTTTAAACTTTTACTGTCTTTGTCAAAATTTCTGGATTTGCTGCAAGTTAAAAAAACTTTAATATGTACTGTATCCAAAAATATCCTTAATGTATTGATCCATTCAATTATCAAGTATAATTTCAGAACTTGCTCTATAGACAATCAATTTGATATAAATCACTAAAACAAAAAGTATTTCTTTATTTCTTCATAAACTCAGTCATCAGGGGTACATTTTTAGGTATATATAGGCATCACACAACCCTTTTTTATCAGTGATCTTTCCCCCTTTCATTTTACCCTCACCTACCCTCAATGTGTTGTGTTTGGTGTAGCTTGATTATATATGGCTCTAGCGCCTTAAAACCAGTAAACAACCAACCATCACCTTCCAGCTCAGTGAAGCATCTTTGCACTGCTGATCTCTATTTTGAATTAATGGGAAGTAATAAAATGTATCAGGTGTTCCATTATCATAGATATAGGTATGAAGAGTTGGAGCAAATGTCCAGATATCATGTCATCAGATTACTGAAGAATTTAATTAAAGCAGCAAGTTCATGCATGTAGTTTAAGCCATACAAAAATATATGCTTCACTAACATACATGGCACAGAAATTGACATTTGTTTTTTGGCAAATGATAACAAATGGATATGGACAAAATAAGATGTGACTAAAGGATTCATTTGCCAATTTTGCTAAATAGGATTGATTTGAGCTATGGAGCTGCATGATATGGCTTAAACTATATGGATGAGCTTGCTGTTTTAATTGAATTCTTTGGCAATCTGATGACATAAGGCATTGAGATATCTGGGAAATAAAAAAATTTTGGGAGCAAAAAATAAAATATGACCAAATGCGAAAATAGGTTTAAGTGTCAAAAAATTTACGAATCACCATTAAGAAGAGAATGAGATGCAACTAAAGTGGGTATTCTGAAGCTTATTGTGGTAACATGACTGAGTTGTGCACTTTTTGTCATGCTCTATTGGAAATACTAATTGGCACCAGTAGAAAGAATTTTTAAATTAAGATTAATAGTTTTGATGAATTTTATTCTATTTAGAGGCTGCACTTGTTACAAATGGATTTACATAAGGTATAATATGAGTAATGGCACTGCCATCAATTGATACAAGAAATTAAGGAACTATAGCACAAGATGCTACATGCTGATCTAGTGAAGATTTATTGTGTTTTACGGTGGACAAAAATGATTTTTTTAAAACTATTTGAAAGTTATTATTTTGTGACATGAAACACATCTTGCTGACAGAAATATGCAGCTGTATGCAATAGTTAAAATTTATTTAATCATACCCAAAACTAGTGGACTAGCAAAAAATTTCAGGGTGACCAACCTGTATAATAATTTCATTTTTCAAAACATACTTGAAATCCATCAAATTGAGGACTGCACTTATGACAATGTATAATTAAATGCTAGCAACCCTGATAATTGACTATTGATAATAAATGAATAATTGCATATTACAAAATTACTTTTTTAGGACGAAACTTGCATTTCCTATGAGTTGTTAATTCCTCATTTCCATTAATGTATATTTCACTGAGTGCTTAATATGCATACTAAGGAGATACCAGGAACAATTTCAGTCTAGCAGGTGTTGTGTATTATTACTTCAAAACTGAATATTCTGGAAAATATATTCATAATATAATAAATATTTATTTTAATAATAATAAATATAATATTTTCAGTTGAGAATCACCTAATAATTTTTTCTATTGAGGAATATACAAAAATAACATTTTCTGCAGAGAAAAACACATTTTCTCCTACTCAATTCTAAATACCTTTACCATCATCCTGAATGTACATTCATCTGTGTAAATATGATTAAATTGTTTTTGCACCCAAGGCCATCTCATGTGAAAAGCAAGATCTTGTATCATGTAGGCCTAAATGCTGAAAAGTGCATGATTAAGTATAATATGCTCCATATAGACCATTGGTTCTCAATTTTTATTTGTCACTCATCCCCTCGACATGTGTAACTGCATACCCCTTGGAGATAGATAAAACTATATACAATAGTATAACAATGACAATGCTGTAAAGCAGAGTAAAACAAATTAAATTTTGCATTCATAAATTATGTATCGATATAAACATAAAAAACATGACAAGAGTTTTCAAAAATCTTTTAAAATTATAAACATACTGAATAATTAGTGAAATAGTTACGCTTGTTATGCTTGCTCAGTACATCAATGGTGTTATCTTGCTTAGGTAAGTTCATCCGCAAGTCATTTTGAACATCATGCCTGTTCTGTTATTTATTTCAATAGTGAAATATGGACATTTGAACTAGCTACTTTTGATTTGATCCCTTACGGTTTATCCCAAGAATTTTTACCTCGTACCCGCATTGAGAAACATCAATATAAACAAATGGAATTATACACTCCTTTATCCATAGAATCGTAAATTTCAATTGTTTATCAGCCAGAATCATTCCGTTAAACTTTTCTTTTTGGTAAATAAGGATAATTGATATTTTTTTGCGGCTGTAAGTAATAGTTTGAACAAATTAATAAGTATTTTCCTTGGGCACATAACGTTAAATTTCTCTAGAAGTTCGGATTGAAATCGTTGCGTCAACACTTTAAGTCATTCATCTACCATTTTCCATCGAAAAAATCATATGGACGTCATCTCTTCTCTTCAACACCTTTTGCTGGCCTATCGCCAACTTTTCAATTCTATCGCCAAGTATTTTCGGGGATTTAATTAGTCGAAATTCTTAGGAAATAAATTTTTTGCATCAAGGAGAGCGAATTCGACTGTGAAAAATTTCATTCCGGTAATAGATGGATTATTTCGAAGGTCATCTCAACTATGACCTGTTTGAAAAAGAAAATTATGAGGAGGCGAAGGAATACAGTTACACCCTTCCTGTTGATAAACTCATTTTAGGTAGCCGCAGGGCTTTTGCATGGCATCTGGAGTCGATATTTTGGAAATGAGTTTTTTTCTTAGAAGGTATTGTCATCAAACATTAGCATATTGGTGGGGATCGTGGGATGTCTTGGTGATTAATTTCTTCCGCAATTACGCATCCAGGCTTATTTGCTTGCGGATGTTTTATGTTGTAGTTCGCCCATGTTGGCGGAGTATCTGTTCTCTTTCAAGTCAAAACCCAGAAACCTCCAATGATTTTCTCGGCTGTTTTACACGCATAGTGAGCATTAATTTGTTTAAACTTCTAACTGTCCCAAATTTCTATCTATTATGTCAACAAAATCATTCGCAGGAAAAGTTTTCTCGTTACATTTTGCTCTCTTCATGAACACTTCCTTCATCTTGAAGATTTGATGTTCTTGTCTTTAATTGTTGAGAAAAGAGAAGTTTCGTTAAAATTTTTTTTACATCAAGCCTAAAAAGACAAGGATAAGTTCTTAAAAACAGAAACTTCATTGAAAATAGAACTATAATTTCTTCCGTGATATTTAGGGTGGATGAAATTTCACAAATTCATGTGGGTTCGTGAAATTGGAGTCCTTTAAAACGAGCGTTGATTTATGGAAGAAGTTCTTGCAATATATTTAAACTACTAGCGATGAGGTAAATACTTTCGAAGAACACGGAAATCTGGATACCATTGGTTGACTTATCTTGTGGCTAATTATCTAATCAACTTGGTCGCAATTTTCTTAATGAACTTTATAAAAAGTGAGAATATCCATCGTAATCGAAAATTTCCATCATGAAATATAAGTTTATTTGTTCCAACGGAAATCATTTTGTTTTAAAAATCACTAAACAAATGAAGCATATATCTATGTCAAATAATCATAGCAATCAACATTAACGGAATTTTATCTGTTTTCGAAGCAATTAAGTATGAATTTAAAATTCATTAATTGGCAGCGCTGGGAAACTTGAATTTACGAAAGACAGATCGCACGTTGAGTCAACATGCAATTTTTAGCACTGTTTTCTTTGCAGAAATTGAATGCGAGTTTTGGGTGTTCGATTGCAGGTTTCTAAACAGGTACTATGCATGAGCACAAGTCCGGGGAGATATTATATTCTCAACTCGAATGTAATGTGTTTGCTTAGAGTGAGGGAACTTTTAGTAGCTTGTTTTTGTCATTCATGTAATTTTGTTTGTAATAATCGTTGTGACAATTTTTCTATCGGAAATGAAATCTTGATGTTCTGAAACTAACACATTTTCTTTCATTGATTGTAATGATTTATAATTTGTTATCCCTCTGAAACGTAAAAATAACCCTTAAAACACCTTTTACTCGACCGACAAAATTTGTTAGTCAATTTTTGTTTCAAAGTAATTGAAACTCACAATTTGTTGGCCACAAAAACTTTTCTAATTCACGTTTCTCTAAATTTATGTACCATGTGGGATGGCCCAGTTAGGAAAGACACGAAAAATTCCTTTTGAGAAGTTGCTAATTTTGAAGTGTTCAGAACAGGTTGGAAGTGGATGGGTGCAAAGAAAGTTAAAATGAGTGGGCAATTAGCCTTGACCACTAGTGCAATTATGGCGTGTATGTGTAAGACGGTAACTTAAGCTTCCTGATTTGATAAAAAACGACTGTAAAACACTAACATATACACTGGTGTCCAAAATTATCTTTACATGAATAGAATCACGGATTTCGCAGAAACTGGGAACTGTAATTTTATGAATTTGTGTGGAATGAGACATAAAAAAAAATCCTCATAACACATAAATACAAAGGAAAAAATACAAGAACTGCATTTCTATATGATATAAAACTAGCATGAAATAATATGTGACAAGGAGAATTCAGAAAAAAATAAGACTTATGAATTTAAAATGGAATATGATTGCTTCTGACTTGTACACACTTTTCAAAACGTTATTTCATTCTGGCAATAACGTTGTTCATCACAGATTGGGGAATTAAGTTTCACTCCTCCAGAAATGCGGTCTTTGGGGCATTTATATCTCTAGGAGAAGGATGTCTCCGTGCAACTGTTTTTCCAAGGTAGTCCTATAAGTACTCTATCTTTTACTTAGTACTTTTGGATCAGGATATTTTGCTGGTCAAATACAATACAGATCCATACGCAGCTCTGAAAAGTCTTACATAACGTTCTAAGACCTCATCCTGATACCTCTGGCTGGTCACATATCCTCAGTTGAAAACATTTAGGGGCATGCGTCCATCGATCATTATTCCTCCGCACACCTGCACGACCAGAACGATCACGTTCCATAATATTCGAAGAAAGATTTCGCGTTCCTGACTCCCTCCAGATGTAAAAACATTCAGAATCATGTTAAATTAAACTTCGACCCGTCAGTAAAGAGAACATGGGTCCATTGGTGTTGATTCCAGTTCTGATGTTCTTTGCATCAATTATAAATCGATCCCTCTTTGAAATACATACCCTTTGCTTTCTGGCATAAAGGCCTTTTTCTTTAAGCCTTCTGTATACAGTTTGCCGTGGTAGACTTCCTGTTACGACGGCTAGTTATTGCCATATATCGATCTTGTCAAGCAGTTATACGTTTACGGCCTTGTCCAGACCTCCTTACAACAGTTCCAGAGTTCTGAAATTGTTTCCATATCACAGAGACTCTGTCTTGAAATATTCACACATCTCGTTGCTTCCATGATTGTCTGCCCTGCTTCTAAATGGTCGATAATGCACCACATAACAAACCGTTTTGAGTCCTTACACACTAAAATGAAACGTTGTATTGCATAAATTCACTCAGATATTCACTTTGCGCAAAGCGCTTGTTTGGCCGTTGGATGACATAACGCCTTGATTTGCATATCAGAAACCGTTTGATCACTTTTGATTGGATAATGCTAATTAATTAAACTCGTCTTTCCCACATTCCCTGAAAAAATGGATCACATCAATTGGGTATTTTGAAATATAATTATCTTTGGGTATGTGAAGATAATTTTGGATTTGTGTGTAAATTAAAAATCCTCGTTCATTTTTTTTCCAATTTTACTAAGCAAACTGGTGATTAAAACTGGTTTGAAATAATTGTAACACATTTTCTATATAAAGGACGAGTTTGAGACTAGATCCAACCCAAGTCCGTCGTGTACGTGGAGGCTGTTACACGTTAAATATGTCGTTGGTGCATAAGTTTGGAAAGTGAGGTGCCAGCTCAAGTGTTGACCTCGTCATCTGACTGGTTCAAAATTACGAGTTGTCCTCGGGATTAATCCCGGACTGTCGTCTATAGCCCCTGTGTTGCTCTAGTGTGACACAAATTCAACTACCTACATACGAGATGTATAGGAACGCACACATGACTTGAGAATTTGTATTTTGCATTTGGTTTTTTTTAAAACTGCATCTACAGATTGTATCTCAAGTCACTATTGAAATCTGACGTTGAAGTCGTTTGAAGAAACATTCTATCGTCACTTATAACACACCGAATTTTTAAACATTTTTTTATATAAGAAAAGCTAATATCAATCTGTTACGAATGGGACATATCTAGTCACATTAAGACCTCCCATATATGACTGCTCTTTTTATATTAAAAAAATAACAGGTGTACCATAAAATTTGTTTAGCTTACTTTAAGGGAAGGTAGTGCAAATTCTCGAAATGTTTTGTGGTTAGTGAAGAATATTAATGGTACAGAGCCATTTTCATGACTAAAATCCAACTGTCCACACTTGACTGGAATGACCGAGGCAGATGTGAAAAATATTTATTGTTACATTTTACTCCAATTTTAAAGCTCTCGCTTACTCATGAACCTTCTAAGTGGAAAAAAATTTATGCAAGAAATTGGTTTTCTTACTATTAATAAAGCATTTATATCCTCAAGGCAGGTATTGGATGTTTTCTTATACTTTTAAGTTAGTAAGTGAAAATAATTCGTATAAAAAAGGATATTTTTAGTGTAAACAAACCACCGGAAGACAAGTGATTGCACTAGACTAGTCACGAAATGCGTACAGGAAGCATGTTCTGTCACAAAAATGCTGCATTTAGCTTTTACAGGAAAAGCCTAACACAGAAATGATATTGAGAATTTGAAATTGTCACAGAAACATTCGCAAATTTCATATTTTACTTACATTTCTACATCAATCGATTTCTGTATTTAAAATTAAATTTTACTGTAGTGCCAAAAAATTTCGTTGCTCGGATGGGTTTTGTAAACTGAACATTGTTGTTGTCGTGCGGGCCATATATAGCCCCATTGGGGGTGCCATTGCCCCGGAGGGTTGGACTTCTTCATACATGACACATCCATTCACTCACACATATCGTAATTTAGATCCCAATCAGAGGCCGATAACCCCCCTGATCAGGTACCCCTAGAGGTATTGATTTGGTATGGGAACATGGGGGATTTTGTGACCACGACCTATTTAACGTGCCCCAGCCACCATTAGCGAACACGACGGTCTTTAGCCAGGTCCAACTACCGATCTCGCAACCATCAGAATTGTAGGCTCCGCCGAGGACAGAACCCATAACCCTTCCGATGCGAGCCCGACGCTCTACTGACTGAGCTACCGCGGCTCTGTAAACTGAACATTGAAAAAGTGATCTTTCCCTTAAGGGACTGATCCCGGACCGTCGTCAATAGCCCGTTGTGTTGCTCTAGTATAGAGGTGCACAACCTGAGGCCCTCGGGCCACATGCGGCCCGCGAATCATCAATTTGCGGGCTATAAACTTCCAAGAGGATTTAAGTTAAGAAGCAAATTGACTGACAAACATTTAGAATCAGTCTTAAGAGTTTCTACTAGCAGTATTGAACGTAACATACATAAATTAGTTAGTAAAACTAAGTATCAGCTATCCCATTAGCAAGCAGTAACATAGTTATTGCTTATGCTTTAGAAATTTAAATATTAAATATATTTGATGCTGTAATTTTTATTTCTAATTTTACTGATATCATTAAAATTTCTGATACTCATCTTTATTGCTCATTGTTCTATTACTGTTATTAAATTTATAACCTAAAATAATTTGCTGAAGTACATATGACGTCCTTGAGACACATTCTTAAAAGTAATTCTAAATGATTGATCATTGCAAATATTAACTTCTTTTTTTAAACTATTCACAATATCATTAATTTAGCTCTGTAACGAGCTTCTAGATTTTTGAGAAAACATTTGTAAGTTTAATCTTTAAAAAATAAGTGATTTTTTTTACTATACATATTAAGTGTAATAACAACTGTACATAATTGGGTAGTAGCACTTTCTTGTGTCTGCTGTTACTTCATTTGCGCCCCCCCCCATATCTCAATCAACGGTGCGAGTGGCCCTTCTCCCAAAAAGGTTGTGCACCCCTACTCTAGTACGACGTTAACTAAAAATTCCCATTCCCTTGAAAAAGTGATAAGAATAATCGCCATTCTCCTTCATAAAGAAAAGCAAAAATCATTTGAGTGTTCCCTTAAAATTTTTAAAAACTTCATTTCTCCATTTTCGTAATTTCCTCAATTTACTTAAGACGCAACTGCGTGTACGTGTCTTATTCACCCACTAATTCAATTCGCATGCATCTTATCCTCGGTGAAAATTTGCCATAAAAATAGCTTATTTTTAGTTTTTTAGCGATTATGAATGCCTTTTAAAAACTAAAATTGCCATCATCCAAATCGTAAAAATGACAAAGTAACTGCGAATAGTGATACACTCAGTTTTGCTCAATTGCATATTTGTGGTGGTCAGTAATTCTTAGAAATAACAGCTATATTTCGTTGTCTTAATATATAAACTCAGAATTCTAATTTGAATTTCAAAAAAAAAAAAAAAATATATATATATATATATATATATATATATATATATCAAACATTTATTCTGTTGTGGTAAAATACCAGAGCGTAAAGTATTATCGTTACATGACATCAAAATGAGTTCCCAATAGTAAAGTTTTAGTGAACGTGTATAAAGTAAGCATTAAAAACATTTAATCTTACCTATGCATTTTTTAAAATTTTGTACATTTGTTACATTTATAAAAAAAATATTTTCGGAAAGAAAAATAATAATTGGAATTTAAGTTTCCGATGAAATTACTTTTCCAGCAACATCAAAAATAGTGAACAATGTTCAGTGTGATTCCTATGTAAATTTCGAATTGTTCTCGATTCCTCTTCCCATGACTACGTGAAAGGAGTTTTATTTCTAGCCCAGTATATTTTCCGCAGAGTTCTAAAGTGACCAAATTGGGTCCGAATCGGTCAAATTAGATTTGAGGGAATATGCACTGACATAACTAACTCTTGCTCTGTATATTTGCAGATTTCTACCATATTTCTGATATATTTCGGAGATATATCTACACGCTCACCTGAAACTTGTCGTGGATCCATGGGGATTCTCTAACTACTCTTTGAGAACCCTTGTAATAAGACATGAAAAAATCCGGTAATTTTGTAAGAACATTGACGGTAACCTCGGTAATTTTGAAAACTCCCCTTTTCACTCATTCATCCTCTCCTGACACTCGCTAACGGCCATATTCACAAGTCTCGAGTTAACTCGAGGATCAGTTGATCCGCGAGCAACGGCCATATTCACAAGTCTCGAATTAACTCGAGGATCAGTTGAAACGCGAGTAAGAGTTAACTCGAGGATTAGCAAGAACGGTATTCTCAAACAGCGTGTTAAGTGATCCGGGGATTAAAATGAGACGCTCGCTGTGATTGGATACCTCACGATCACGTGGTATTGGTTACGACGCCCGAATCTGCATTCATACTGACAAGCACGTACTTCGCCGTAGAATTGATTCCACATTGTGAATAAATAGGACTCGTACAGCATTTTAATATGGGTTTGGGAAAAGCAATGCAAAGGTATTTAATTTCAAATTAGATTTTTATGGAAACCTAAATTTTGCAAGAAAGAATTGTACACAATGTCTTGACAGATGTATGTAATCCGATCATCTTTGTACTTGTCAGTATGGGTGTGTGTTGGTGGTGTGAAAAGTGACTTTGCATTTTCAATTTTCTTTCATTCGTAATAATTGAACAGAATAATTTTTATTCTACGACGAATTTGTATCTGCCATGGTCGTTTTCTACCGTTCGCTCTCTCCGGCTTTGAGGACAGAGGTGGCGCCATCTATCTTTTCGCTAAGCTGCTTGTTAAGATTACACAGCTACATTTATTTTCTTTTGAATTTCAATAAAATTATGTTTTAAATTTTCCATTTAAGCACTATTATGATGAGAACATGAGCTGCTATGTAGCAGGTGCTCCGTAATGATACGTCCAATCCAGTGACCAGTCGTCGCAAGAATACTATACTTTAGCATAGAATGAAATGTGTCATCCATTTTGTTTTTGCAGAATATCCTTCGCAAAAAGGTTGTACTGCGCATGCGTAACTCTTACTCGCGAGTTAACTCGCCGATTTCGGAGGATCAAAATGTAACACCGAACCAGCAGTTTAAACCACGGATCAGGACTTGTGAATACGGTTTTTTCGATAACTCGCGGATTATCGTTGATTCTCGAGTTAACTCGGACTTGTGAATACGGCCGTAAGAGTTAACTCGAGGGTTATCAAGAACGGCGTGTTAAGTGATCCGGGGATTAAAATGAGACGCTCGCTGTGGTCTCCTTACGATCACGTGGTATTGTTTACATTGGTTACGACGCCCGAATCTGCATTCATACTGATCAAGCACGTACTTCGCCGTAGAATTGAATCCAAATTGTGATTCAATAGGACTCACACAGCATTTAAATATAGGTGTGGGTAAAGAAATGCAAAGGTATTTAATTTAAATTGGATTTTTATGGAAACCTAAGTTTTGCAAGAAAGAATTGTACACAATGTCTTGACAGTATATGTAATCCGATTATCTTTGTACTTGTCAGTATGGGTGTGTGTTGGTGTCGTGAAAAGTAACTTGCATGTTCAATTTTCTTTCATTCGTAATAAATCAACAGAATAATTTTTATTCTACGACGAATTTGTATCTGCCATGATCATACTCTACCGTTCGCTCTCTCCGGCTTTGTTGACGTTGGTGCCGCCATCTATCTTTTCGCCAAGCTGCTTGTTCAAGATTACGCTGCTACCTTTATTTTCATTTTTCTTTTGAATTTCAATAAAATTATGTTTTAAATTTTCCATTTAAGCAATATTATAATGAGGACATGAGCTGCTATGTAGAAGGTGCTCCGTAATGACAGATCCAGTACAGTCGTCGCAAGAAAACAAATTTAGCATAGAATGAAATGTGTCATCCCTTTTGTATCGCTGAAAAGGTAGTACTGCGCATGCGTAACTCTTACTCGCGAGTTAACTCGCCGATTTCGGAGGATCAAAATGTAACACCGAACCGGCAGTTTAAACCACGGATCTGGACTTGTGAATACGGTTTTTTCGATAACTCGCGGATTATCGTTGATCCTCGAGTTAACTCGGACTTGTGATTACGGCCGTAAGTCAATTTTATTTTTGACGTCAATATTTTTGTTAGTACTTTAAACTTTTCTGTTATCTTTTCTCCAATAAAAATACAGATTTGTAGCCACTCATCTCATTTGTATACATTAAAATTTGATGGAATTTATTTACTTGTGTTATTTATTTCCCATAAGCAAATTTGATTTTCGTGACGCTTGATTAATTTATAGTCAAAAGACACAGAAAATAAAACCGTTTCTGCTTTGCATAATATAATTATTATTTGTTTTGTTCGTATCTATATAAATAAGAATGAAGTGTTTGTACATTGAATATTTTCGACCCATTTCAAGTTTTCTATCCGTTTTGGACCCCTCTGATGCAAAATCCTTCTCTTGCGCGTTTGGTGTCTGTCTGTATTCTGTATGTGTGTGCCCGCCCATGCTACGTCCAAACGGTTAAATATATTTCCATGGAACTTTAAATACTGTAAGTACTTATATTCATTGAGTGACTGAACTTGATTGCGTAAGTCTGTTAAGCTTCGTTCATATACGATTTTGTGTCTACAAGTATCACATAAAATGGATACAACAAATCGCACCCCGGCAAGAAAAGTTGAAAGGATACTCTATTAAACTTACATAAAATAACTATTTCGATATCAGTATTTATGGTGGTAACTTCTATTATATTCTATAGAACAGTAATATAACACGCTGGGGCACCTCCTAAAAATATGCATATTTTTTATACATATTTTTCAGTGACGTAACATCAAAACAAAATTTTTTTTTTGACGCTTCACTTTTCTTGTCGGGGTGCGATATGTTAATGCTATGTTCTACATTTCATACACCAAATTTAATTTAGTGAATACATTATTTAAAATTTCTTGTATTATATTTACAGGGCTCCTAACACGTCACCTTTTTATTTTTTGTCACCTTTTTGACATTTTGTCACCTTTTCAGAGGTTTTAAGTTCTTAAATCTTATTAGAGAAGAAACATTTTTTGTTGCACAGTTAAAAAAAATTCATTTCCTCTAAAAAAAAACCAGGGTTCCTACGAATTCAATTTTGAAATGCGCGCTACATTCCACCGCAAGAATGGATTCACGTACCATTCAAAGCGTACCATTTCAACTGTAAAAGGATACTTCATGTTGCTCGCGGTGTATTAGCAGCAAGCTCTGGAAATTTTCCCACAGAAAAAGGCTATCAGTAAAACGAAGCGGCGAAGTTTAAGGGAAGCAGGGCCATCTGCATGTCTGACCCTTCTTACCTAATTACCTAACTTGAGTGATAGAACTTGAGTGGCATTTATGACTAACGTTTTCCTTTCATAGAATTGTGTGGCGTATCATTTGGCGCAAGATAGATATCACCGGTCGACAGGGTCGAATAATAGGAGTAACCCTACAGGAGGTCAGACGCTGACAGTTCATAAATGGTGATCGATACCAGTCCAGTGGTCACTTAAAAGGGGGGGGATAACATCCTGCATACACAAATCTGAGATCAGTCTCAACAGACCCATTTTTTTTCGGATTCTGGAATAAGACGAGAATGGAGAGGTGAAGAGACCGGACGGATCAAGCTGATATTAACGCAACATTAACCCAGAAGGATCCCAGGTATATTGTGGGTCTGATTATGGTCTAGAAGGTATAGATACGTTAGGGTAAACTCTGAAAGGACGGTGGAACCTTCAATATGTATGATAATTTACACTCGAAGGTATCCTCGGCCAAGTTTTTAATTGGATACATGATCAACCTCTCACACATTCTAAGCGCTCGAAGCTCCCCATCGAGAACCCCGACGTTCCTGTCTACGTAACGGAGGCTATTCACACGCTGTTCTCTTTGTGGCACAGAAATGAGGGCATGGAAATCTTAATGGGCTTCAGCCGTTTCTTCAGGAGCTTGAGATCTGAAAGATTCCGAACCCCTCCGTAACCAGAGATTGCAAAAATTTCGACTGTCTCTGCATCCAGAGGTTTAAATATTAAAAGAGCGTTGCGAACGTATTGAAAATCATTCTCTGTTATCATCGGAAGTTGATTATTACAAATTCTTGAGTTTTTTTAGTGAAAGTCAGAAACTATTAATGACTCATTACTTTCTACCCGAAAAAAAGAACTAATTAACATTGGGACATGTAATATTCACACAATACATAAGGCTTTTCTTCAAGGTCTAAAAGAGTTTGGGGAAGATGTGTCTGAACTAGTTTTAACTATTCACAGATTTTTTTAATCAGTGGCCTAAGCGTTGGTCAACATACAAACAAATTCAAGAAGACTTAAAACTTCCCACTCACCATTTCATAAAGCATTGTTTAAGCAGGTGGCTAAGCCTAAAGCCAGCTGCTGAAAGGTTGCTTGAACAGTGGATTGCAGTGCGAAAGTATTTCTTTGACTATATTCCAATAAAGAAGCCAAACATGATACTAAGATCAGGCAATAAAAATATTGTTCATTTACTTAGAAGAAAAACTATGAAGGCTGAAGTGATACTACTGGATACTACAGACATACATACTACTGGATGAGTGGAAATTACTCAAGAGAATTTGAGGAAGAAGGATTTAGAATGAAGCATATTGATGTCTACTGGAACCATTTCTTCAGACTGCGAGACATTAGCAGAGTTGCCAAGTGCTCCGAAACTTCCAGAGTTTCTACGCTAAAGAATGGAAAATCCGCAACTCCGTGTAATCATTGTGGTTCACTCCGGAAATCGCTTTGATGCAGGGAAAAGAAATAATTCGTATAATCCTGTAATTAATAATTCGTATAATTAATAATTCGTATAATCCTGATTTGACTTTCCGGTCCGTGACGTCACAGCGAGGGCTTCGCCCCTCTACGGTTATGCTTGACGACCCTCGGGGATTGCTACGTAGTCCCGTTTGGTTTGCTTCGCAAACCAATACTCCTTTCGCAAGTGATTTCACTTTTTTTTTTTTTTTACTTTACACTTATTGCACCATAAACTAATAGCCGCATCAGTAATAAACCTTCTACATCTTTTTTCCTGTAAAATTTTAAGTAAACCGTGTTAATCTCCTAACTTTACAATCTGTACTTTGTCCGTAAACCGTCTGAGAGCAGAGTGAAAAAAGCGAGCCATTTTCCTTGCCAAATGAAAAGAAATCGTTTTTATGGCAATTGTTGCTACGATAAATTTGATATCTGTTAAACCCGATAGTCAAAAATACAACCCACACCTGACTGCGAAACCTTCTCCGCGAACTAAAAAATATGAAATTTGTGACTAACTTTTGATTGCATCGAATTTATTTATGAACCAATTTTAGAAATAATTGTACCGTAAGAAAGAGTACATTCTGAGGTATACTGCGATATTTTCAAAATTAAAAACTAATAGTAATAAGATATAGATATGACAGTTAAAAAAAAAATAACGAAAATGTCCCGATTTTTCCCGAATTTCAAAAAAAATATTATCAAGAACCAAATTGAAATTTAAAAAAATACTCAACGAGCTACAAAAATTTACGTTGAGATGTACTCTTTAAAAAAAACTCACGGCTTAAGACTGAAAATTTGTATGTGTTTTGCTCACTTGCGGAAGAAATTTCGCTTCTTCAATTTTGACACTTAATAAACCCTAAACTAATAGCCGCATCAGAAAAAAATCTTAATAATTGTCCAGGGAATACGATAAAGAACAAACAATGTTCATTTCATATTTTTCTGATATGAACTTTCTAGGGAAACCATCTAAGAATTGAGCTAAACAGCACAGTTTTCAATCCTGCGGCGGCGGAAACTTTTTTTAATAACGAGAGATAAAAAAATGGCACAAAAAAATTGAGAGAAGGACTGGAAAGAATAATATAAACTGGAAGCAGAGAAAAAAAAATTAAAGCAGATGGCAAAGAAAAGAATGGTGATAGAATAACAAAAATATAAAATTATGCGTAAGGAAGAGGATGAGCCGTTGGATAGTGCTTCAAAATTATTAAAGGAAGCAGCACTAGTTCAGGCAATGATTGAAGGAGCGGCTAAAGTCTCAGATGATGCTGGTCAGCAAAGACAGACTTTAAAAAAATGCACATTCTTCTATTGAGAAAAAAAAGACAAAATAAATTTTAGTCTTTTTTAACAAAAAAAATTAAGACATAATTTTTCAAAGAAAGGAAGAAATTCTTCAAGCTGTGTCAAAAATAAACAAATTAAAAAATCATAATTCCGATTTAAAAAAAAAATTGTTAATATTTTTAAATGATGTAATTTTTAAATGAAGAAAATAAAAATATCCTTCCAAAGAAGGAAAAAGAAAAGATAGGGGTAGCTTGGGAGGATCTTTTTATTTTTTATCTTTATACTGGAATATGTTTAGCATTATTGTTATTTGTTACTTTTTTTTTTTTGCTCGATTAGTCACTTTTTGTCACCTTTTTCTTCTTGATTAGTCACTTTTTGTCACCTTTTTGGTTTAATTTGTCACTTTTGTCACCTTTTTGGACCTTGAAACCTGTTAGGAGCCCTGTTTTTAGAGTTAAGTTTCATGTTAAAACATCCGAGTAACTACACTCATGTCCAAAAGTTTAGCAATAATGCTTAAAATGCGAAAAAGCGGTGTAAATATGGATACAAAAAGTTCAAAATTACTTGTTAAGAATCAAGGGACCGAGGTTGTGCGTATGCAAAATAGTTCCTTCGACTTGCGCGACACACCGAAGCTCGTCGGAACGAGTATAAAACGGTTATGACCCCGTTTAGACAAAAAATTCTTAATTGCTGTGGTGCAGTCCGTTGTTAACAATCAATAAGGACGAAAGGTGTCACAAAGAATGCCAACTGGACATGTTTGTGAAGGGACGAATTATTGTAATGCTAGAATCCGGTCGATCCCAAACCGAAATTTCTCGAATTCTGATTGTGCCTCAGTATGGGATCTCAAGACTGGCGTAGGTTTCAAACCACTTGAGTTGTTAACCGACGACCAGTACCAGATCGGCCAAGGGTAACAACCGCTCGGCATGACCGATATTTGCCGATAACTGCGCGACGTTAAAGGAACTGTTCTGCCAGATCACTGGGTTCAGCCCTGACAGGCCACCAAATTAGTCCTAGTTTCTGGACAAACTGTTTACAGGAGACTCAGGCACACGTTGGTCTATTTGCCAGACGACCAGCACTTGGCTTTCCTCTGACGTCTACCCCATGGAAGTAGCAAAGTCCCAAATCCGGACGTTTTGCTAACCGGTGTTTTTTTTTCACTTCTCCATTTTTCCGACTATTTTTAAAGAACTAGGGGGCTTGCGAAAGCTTGCCAACCCCCGGTGATTGCTACACAATAGGATTTGATTTGCTTCGCAAACAAGTCCTGTCTCAAGTGATTTCGCGTTTTTTATTATTATTATTTTTACTTTTAACACTTAATTCACCCTAAACTAATAGTCGCATCAGTAAAATGCCATCTCCATCTATTTCGCTGTACAATTTTGAATAAACAATGGTAATCTCGTAGTATTGTGATCTGTACTTGATTGGCAAACCGTCTGAGAATCGAGCCAGAAAACGAGCATGACGTCACACCGAGTTTCAAGGTCATCTGGAAAACCCGTTAGTCCGAACATGTAACCTTAATTTCCGTCATTAAGAATGAACAATCTATGAAGTAAGAAATTTGTTTGACCAAGTTTTGATCGCATCTATTTATTAACCAATTTCAAAAATAATTGTACCGTAAGAAGAGTACATTCTAAGGTATACTGCGATGTTTTCAAATTTAAAAACTAATATTATAATAAGATATAGATATGACAGTTTTACAAAAAAATAACGAAAATGTCCCGATTTTTCCCGAATTAAAAATATATTATCAGGAACCAAATTGAAATTTCTAAAAAAAAAACTCGGCGTTGTGCAAAAATTTACATTTAGAGGTACGCTAAAAAAATCACGGCTGAAGACTGAAAATTTGTACGTTTTTTGCTTACTCGAGTTAGAAATTTCGCATTTTCGACTTTAACAATTAATGCACCCTAAACTAATAGCCTCATCGAAAAAAATTTTTTTTTTACTCTTGTTCCTTGTACAATTTTGAACAACCCATGTCTCGGGAAAACAACCCAGTTTTCAATCCTGCTTCGGCGGTAACCTTTTTTTTTAATATAGAGATAAGGTGGTAAACCTGAACCTAATTGATGAAACAGCGTAAAATAACGGACACATGTTCAGAGTAAATACCACACAGAAAAATTAGAAGATTTGCAAGTAAAATTTCTTGCATTGTATTAAAAAGGTTTTTCCTTTTTTTAAAATTATTCCTATTTGTATATCTGCTATTTTACTATTGCAAATACAAAATTCGCGCAAGAGGTTAGATGAAGGTTTTTTTTTGTGACAAAAAATGCAAATAATACAAAATCCGGAATGGCTAAGGTGCGGAGAATTCCTTATTTTATACTGTAGTAACGAGATCGGAAGATATTTTACGAATTCCTCCCTGGTAACGCCGGGTAATGCTGCTAGTTTATTATAATTCATATCTCTATATATTAAAAAAAAAAGTTGCCGCCGACGCCGGAGGATTGAAAACTGTGTTGTTAAGCTCGATTCTTAGACGGTTTCCTAAGAAAGTACAGATCGGAAAAAAACGAAACTAACATGCTTTGTTCTTCATCATATTCCCTGGACAATTATTAAGATTTTTTTCCGATGCGGCTATTAGTTTAGGGTGTATTAAGTGTCAAAATTGAAAAAGCGAAATTTCTTCCGTGAGTGAGCAAAACACATACAAATTTTCAGCCCTCAGCCGTGAGTTTTTTTTTAAGAGTTACTCTCAACGTAAATTTTTGCAGCTCGTCGAGTTTTTTTAGAAATTTCAATTTGGTTCTTGATAATATTTTTTTTGAAATTCTGGAAAAATCGGGCCATTTTTGTTATTTTTTTTTTAAACTGCCGTATTTATATCTTATTTCTATTAGTTTTTGATTTTTTAAATATCGCAGTATACCTCAGAATGTACTCTTTCTTACGGTACTATTATTTTTGAAATAGGTTAATAATTAAATTGGATGCGATCAAAAGTTGATCATACAAAATTCGGAATCTTTGGATATTTTCGCTCCTTTTTGTTAAAACCGTTATAACTACAGCAAAAACCATTATTTTTTAAATTTGATAACATCACTGAATACATTACATTACACTCTTTCTTATGGTACAATTATTTTTTAAATTGGTTAATAAATAAAATCGATGCAATTAAAAGTAGGTCATACAATTTTCGGAACTTTCAGATCGTAATTTCCGATACAAAACTAAAACTGTCATATCTATATCGCATTACTATTAGTTTTTAATTTTTAAAATATCGCAGTATACCTCAGAATGTACTCTTCCTTACGGTACAATTATTTTTAAAATTGATTCATAAATAAATTCGATGCAATCAAAAGTTGGTGACACAAATTTCGTATTTTTTATTTCGCGGAGCATATGAGGGTTGTATTTTTTACTATCGGGTTTGCCAGATATCAAATTTATCGTAGCAACAATTGCCATAAAAACGATTTCTTTTTATTTGGCGAGGAAAACGGCTCTCTTTTTTCCCTTTGTTCTCGGACGGTTTATCTAGAAAGTACAAAGTACAGATCGTAAAGTTTGGAGATAAACACGGATTACTTAAAATTGTACAGGGAACAAGAGGCAGAAGATTTTTTTACTGATGCGGCTATTAGTTTAGGGTGCATTAAGTGTAAAAGTAAAAAAAAAAGTGAAATCACTTGCGAAAGAAGTATTGGTTTTGCGAAGGAAACCAAACGGGATTGCGTAGCAATCCCCGGGGGTAAGCGAGCAGGGGGCGATGCCTTCGCTGTGACGTCATTGACCGGAAAGTGAAATCAGGATAATACGAATTATTCAGATAGTTTCACTCTGCGAAAGGAATGTTGGTTTGCGAAGCAAACCAAATGGCATCTGTATAAGGAGTGTTGGTTTGCGAAGCAAACCAAATGGGCGAGAGTAAGCGATCGGGGGCGGAGCCCCCTAGTTACCTCAAAAAGATTAAATTTCCATTTAGAGCTCTCATGTTTCTCCAGATAGTGCGACAGTGTTAACTTTTAAGAAAAGCTTTTTTGGAAGAATTTATTGTTTCTGGATTAGGTTTGTCAGATTTCAATGACATGTAGAAGTAAAATGTAAAAAAAAAATTGTGGTGTAAATATCTGTAAATATAAATTAACACCTTTAATTGAAAAGGAGTTGAATCTTGACCAAAGTTACAGGGAGATAATGTGTTAAATATTACAACTAACCTTCCTTCTACTAATGGAACTCTGCTTTATCGAACGACGCTTCAAACTTAATGAAGGAAAGATAAATGATTGTCTAGCGTCATAATTGAATTATTTATAGCAAACGTTTTAAGGCGAGCTTCTAAATTTAAAAGCTTTTCGATTGAGCTTTGCATGAATCGTCTTTTCAAATTCATGTTAATATTTTTAATATAAAACCATCAATTTTCAAATTTGATTTTGCTGTCTCCTATTTCATACAGGGACATTATAAGATCATGTTTTCGTTCGTACATAAAGTTTGTTGTGAATTGTAACATTTATGTTAATGGTTATTAAACCACTTGTTATTTCCCTGTGTTTCCAAAAAATTTCATTATTTGTATCGTTATATTTTTATTGGAAGTTTGCTCAATTTCTCCTCGACTTCTAAAATAGATATAAATTATCTACACAGATGGCTAAACGCTTATTTGTATTCTCCTGCACTACCAATTTTTACTAATTGTGGTTAAAATTTACGCGTTTTGATACCCTTTTACTAGAACTTTTAACACTTTTTCTAATTTTGTAAGACGTGAAAAGCATTTGGGGATGGGGTGCAATTGATTGTTGTTGAAGGAAAAAATTATTATAAAGAATGATTAAAAAATGATATATCCATACTGGGAGCAAAAAGTGTTTTAGAACCTTGATTTATTTCTGCAGCCTTTTTTTCTCCACGCGACTATTTGAGTCGACCAACCGGTATAGTGGTTAAGGTGTTAGCCTCTAGATAGGAAGGTTCCTAGTTCGAATCCGGGTCCGGGCATGGATGTTTGTAAGCGTATGGTGTAGAGGCGGCTGGTGCACCTTAAATCTGTCGTGGCCGAAAGTCCTCACGTTGGGTTGGCGTGGAAGTTTGGAGAGTGGGGTGCCAGCTGAGGTGTTGATTCGTCATCTGACCCTGGTTCAAAATTACAAATCGTTGTCCTCGGATCTTTCTCTTAAGGGATTGATCCCGGACTGTCGTCAATAGCCGTTGTGTTACTCTAGTACGACGTTAATTTACCAAATTACCACGACTATTTAAATTAAAATAGCGATACAATTTTCTACAAAATTATACTTGTTTGAGCAATAAAGATTTTTGAGGTTTATCTTCATTTTGCTGCTACATAATGGCTAATTACCGGTACTTGCGGCTTAAAAGGAATTCTGAACCTTAAGGATCATTCGGACCCATTCGGATTCGAATGGTCATAGTTGAAGCTAGTTACATACAGCCTTAAACAACTAAATTTTATTATTTTTCAAATTTTTATTACATTATATCTCTTATAGTTAGAACTGAATATTTTCAAGCTTTTTCTTTCAGTTCATTATTCCTCACTATTTTTTTGTTCATTCAACCGATCGCTTTTTTTACCACAAAGCTCAAGGGCTCACGGATTAAAAAAGGAAGGCATTACTTTTTATTCTATTGAATTAAACGACTATTTAATGTTGTTGTTTTTAAAAATCTTGGTACTATTTGTATTTGTTATGATTGTTGTAGAAGAGTTTGTAGATGGGCATTTGAAGGGAGGGGGGTCGATTTGAAGCGCACTGTATCAGTATTTGTTTGCAGTGCTTAAATTAAAAATGGTTTAAGAATTCGAAGATGCAGCACACTGGACTGAATAAAAATCCACTGGACTGGGCGAAACATTTCATGTACTTCAGTGAAGCGTTAAGTTTCCTGGAATACTCTTAAGTAAACGCTTGAGTTGCTTAACTCTGGCGGTAATTGAAGAGTAATTTCCTATGCTTGTTGTATTCTTCGAACTTTCTGCCTCAGTTAAATTCAGGTGAAAGTACCCAGATATTTTTTCCACTTTTCAGATTAATGCGCGAATGGTGTAGCAATTCGATTTTGACAGAAAAAACTAATTACGCGTAAAGCACTTACCATGCTCCTCGATTAAAAAAAAAAAAAAAAAAAAAAAAATATATATATATATATATATATATATATATATATATATATATATATTGTAGCGTGTTCTTTTGCTTGATGTTCAGCTTGGAACGCAATCCTCTTGTCATCTTTTTATGATTTTATTTTTTTTAAATCGTATCAAGTTGTATCAAGTTATCGGTTGTCAAATTTTAATTTTTCAATTCTAATGAAATTGTTTTTTATTTAGTTCGATGATCCACAAAAAATGCCCGTTTCGATGTTGATATATCAGCGGATCGTTGAATCACGTTTTTTTGGTTGTGTTAAACGTAAAAAGTTTTACTACTCTTATACGTATGTTTTCTAAGTTCAAAAATATTTAAATATTTTTATCGTTTTACAATAAAGGTATTGAATTGTATAAAGAAAATGAAAAAAATTACATATTTGTCAAGGTATACATCGACTTGGGATACATGTTTTTATTTCGGGAGCTTACGGACGTGGGCCCTACTTTCAGTGCAGTTTTGGGATCCTGGGACCATTGTATCGTACTCAGTACTTAATTAATGGATGTCATTTCATGTTGCGCGGTACAGTAGAAACTTGATTATCCGAGCTGAATTCGATACCGAGGTTGTATAACTTTATTTAAAGTTTGCAAGATGGCATCTCGGATTATTTTTATTTTTTTTGTCAAAAAAACCCTTAATCTAACCCTTGACCCGCGCCCGCATTTGCAATAGTAAAATAGCAGATATATAAGTAGGAATAATTTTAAAAAATAGGTAAAACCTTTTTATTACAAAGCAACAAATTTTACTTGCAAATCTTCTAATTTTTCTGTGTGGTATTTACTCTGAACATGTCCGTTATTTTGCGTTGTTTCATCAATTAGGTCCAGGTTAACTTCTTGTTCTTTAAAAATTGTCGAAAAGATGGAAAAAAGTGAGGGAGAAAAAAACTCTGCAGTGACGAACTAATACTTTGGCAAGCGACTGTATATTTACGCGCCCCCTCCCTCATTTTATTTTCTTTGCAGTGAAGCAAATTTTCAACTGGTTTCAGCTTCATATTTTAAAATTAGTTTAATTAAATGTTATTTTTTAAATTTGTAAGTAATAGTCTTAAAGAGAGTTCTTAATCATTTTTCCAACTGAAATTTTGGACAAAACAAATTGTGTTTTGGGGAAATATTGGGCCCTGAAACATTTTCTGCACCCCTGTTGAAAGGTTCATAAAACAAATATGTAGTACTGTATATTGTATTGTGTATACTAGTTTGTATTACTGTGCCCGTATTATCCGAGGTGACCTCAGTCCATTACGGATAATCAAGGTTCTACTTACTGTACATGCAGATCGTCTCACATATGCCGTCTCCCTCTCGGAATCGGATTGTTCCTTTAATCCTCTTAGCCCGTCAAGCCACCCTAATTAGTACTAGCAGAATTACTCGGCAATGCCCGAGTTCAATCAATTCCATGTGGGGCAATACCTGTCGTTGATCGCGGTACAATCACTTGTCACGTTTTGCATAAAATAATACCTTTTTGTTTGGAATTGATTCTAGAGACGATCTGGCTGATTCTCTGGAATCATAACAATATATATCTAATTTCGAAAATAATTGGGACCTCCTCTTTCCTCCAGGTGCTATCGAAGTTCGTGTGCTTCGTGAGAAAATTTTTCTCATCACGTTGACCATTGATGTTGTAATTTAATTTCAAAGATAAAGTAATGCTCTACGTGTATTTTCTGTTTGGTTTTACTTTTAAATTTTCTTTGTAAGTGGCACGCCCATATTTTTGCCTACTTTGAGATATAAATTGATTGTGGCGATGCTTGGTTCGATAAGAACTAGAAAAGTGACAATAATTCGAAATTAAAAAGTATTTTTCATCCAATTTATTCTGGAATTTCATTAATACGCAATTGCTAAATATTGACCGGAACGGTATCTAGTGTTATTTTGACGACAGCTTGGAACAGAAGGTAAAGGCAGTGACAGAAAAATTCATGCTCAAATAGACGACGGATTAAAAAAAGAAGGATCGGAATAATATTTTTCTCTTGCCAGAAATTTTTTAGTGCTTGGGAAAATTTCTATTATTTAAGCATTTTTGAATAAGTAGTGAATGTAAAATTTTTATTTTTCGTACAGTACCGATTTTCAAAGACGATGTAGTTTTAATATGTTTTAATTTTCGATCAAGATACCAAAAAAAAAAAATTATAGAATATTCTTTTGCAAAGTAGCTTTTATGTAAAAAAAATTCTGAAAGTTTTTCTCCGTAGTTATTTAAATTATGAATCGGATTTCCTTTTTTCTTAAGCAAAATTTAGGCAGGATATTCCAAACCTTTGCAACGGCATATCCACTTACCCGAGCACTGCTGGATTCACTACGGCAGTTGCAATCAAGTTTTTCATTAATTATTGGCTTGCTTTCTCATCCTGGTAACACTGGTCAGTTCCATAATTTAAAAACCTTGAAATCATTTTGTACAAATTTGAGTCATTTGACCTTTTTTGTAAGCCCCTTCAACCTCTCATATCCCCTAAGTGCAGCAGAAGCAATATTCTTCCTGAAGCAAACTTATTCTGAAGCAATATTCCGCAAAGTAAGTAGTTTCCCAGGGAGTTCCATTTGGTAGGGTAAGTTTTACCAGCAAAACGAACGAGTAATGCTAGCGCATCAGTCAGATCTGACGCATGGTACTCTTCCTCATATCTACAAAATTATTACTTCAGCTTACTGAAAATTTGTATCATGTACTTATTTCCCTGTGAAATATTCCTGTAAATTTATCGATTTATTTTGCTGTAATTACAAACACGTTTCGTAGAGTTTTTTTTTTTTGTCAAAAACTAGATTTGGTAGCACTTTTGTAAATTACATAAAAAAAAAAAATTCCCAAAATTTTGTGAAATTCCTTTTTTTTTAACAAAATTAATAACGTGTGTTTAGGTTTCTATATTTTAATCAGAAAATAAAGTTTTGACTGTTATGAATTTTCAGACTTGTGAGTTAATTTTACTGCAATTTTTCGCTGGAGTGTTTCGAATAACCAACTTCAATTCAGTTTTGAACCTTAACTTTACTCTCGGTAAACGTTAGGGTGGATCGGTCGGTAACTTGGCACCAAACATTCCGATATCCTGATATATTTTTATGTTGCGTCATTTAAACCATTTCTTAAACTAACCGTAAGCCACACGACATTTCCCCCACCTTATGAGCTGTTGTGATTTTGTCCGTTTGTAAACTTCGGGGCATCGGTAGCCCGGTTAGAAGAGCATCGGATTAGCAGTCGGAGGGTTGCGAGTTCGAATCCAGCCAAAACCGTCGTGTACAAAGAGGGCTGGTGCACGTTAAATCCGTCATGGCCTTCAATGTCCTCGCGTTAGTGTGGTCCAGGTGTTCATATTCTGAGGAAAACGTCCTGTTTGCTCTTGTCGGGACCATTATGAGTGACTTCCGATATCATTGATGGCTTATATTGGTCGAAACGGGGAACTAAGAGGTCTGGGTTAAGATGGTCGTAGTGGTTCGTAATTCATTTTAAACCGCAGTCCTTTTTTAATAAGTACACATATATTAAACATATCCATTGGTAAACTTAACCAAACTCCACGGCAATTCGTCTTTCATCAATTGCTACTTTCTGGAGGATAAAGTAAAATAATCGCTCCCCTCTCCGAAAAGTGATCAGATTACAAAACTGCAAACGCAAATTATATTTGACATTTTTTAAATTGCTGATGTATGGTTCTAATTTATCCCTCAATTAAAAATGTATATTTTCTAAAAAAATAATTTGGTGTGTGCGGTACTTAGAAATGTCTTGATTTTCCTGACGTCGCGCTTTTCCATGTAACTAGTTCAAAATTCATTAGTTAACTTATTCATTAGCTAACAGAAAAGGACTGAACAAGATCTCTTTCTGAGCTGAGGAAAAGTAACTTGTCATTTTTTGATTATGCAACGCAAAATTCCTTCTATTCATGCTTTTCGCTCAAGAAAAAATAGAAGTCTGTCATTTTCTTAGAGTGTGTGAGAAGGGTACTTGTGTGATGAACGTCCTTTTCTCTCGCAGCCCAGAAGTCCATCGCTGTATTATCTCGATATTACAATTTTTCCCAAGTTAAATTTAGGCTTTCTCTTTTCTGCCTACGTGTCGCTTTTGTTCTGCGCGGCCATATCTTATCCCGAGTAAATCTGATCTCCAGACAATAGATGGAAAAGAAAATGAATTGTCGAATGTAGCAATCCGATAGGCCTCTTCTGAAGATGCCTCTGGAGAAGCGATGTTGCCTTATGCAAATTTGCTTGGCGTACTGCAGTGTTTTTAAAAAAAACAGACTGCTGGCTTCTTGTTGAATGGGTTCGACACGTTTCGGTACCTTCCCAGCGTAATATTTTTATCCTCTCCCCAGACTGCTCTCGCTTTGTCGCTTGATATTGTTACTGGTTATGACAAATTTATTCTTTTGGTGAGTTTGGTACTTCATTTGTGTCGGATGAGGTCGTAGCATTGGTTAGATTAATTTCTTTCTGTTTGTTCTCTTGTACGCTTGTGTTTCAGTGTGGTTTTGAAAGAAAAATTGGACACAAATGAGCTTAGATTCAGGGCGGTTTGGAATGCAACTCGATAAAAATTGGAATGCAAAATAGGGCATAAAAGTTATATTCTACCTATTGAGAAAAATTTGACTTACTATGTGTTTTTAATATTGTTTGGAAAAACAATCGAATAAAATGTAGTGTCTTGCTTCCAAAGTGCACTTGCACTCAGCTATATTTAACGCAATCAAATTGAACTTTTATGAAATTAAAGCAAAGTGGTTAGAGGCAATCTGGAAACCTGTGTCAATAAATTTTCCGCACAACGTATGGAAAGTTGGTTGGAATGTAACATGACTGGAATGCGTACCAAGAAGTAAATTATCTCACTTTAGTCTCTTCACTAAGAGTTGGCTTATTGCTACTCGAAGCTATTAAAACCCTCTTCTCCGAGGATCATTCCAAAAGGTCCTAACTTTTCTGTATAACTAGAACTTGTTGCGCACAGTTAGTGAACAATTTGACATTTAGCATTTTGTGCCACCAAGGGATAATAACACAAATCGCTCGAAACGTTGTCTGAAAATTTAAAATCTTGTTTTCAAAATTTTAAAATTTGGAATTGGTACAAAACATTGCTGTCATACGCAATACGAAGTTTGGTGGCATTCTGACTATTAGTTTATAAAATATTCACAGGTATATCGTCACTCATAGTGCAAGAGGTCTTGTGTCAAAATTTCCATTTTTCTTTTCAATAAACTAAGAACACCCAAAGTATGTAATAATAGAATCTAATCTTAAAGAAATAAATTAGTTCTTTTTGCTCTCCATAATAATGCAGCTTTTAGACTTACGACCTTTTGCACTTTGAGTGACGGTATAAATTATGCTGAACTTGTGGATAACATTCTGAATAGCATGATCAATATTTCTTCCAGGTAAGCACTCTGAGACCTGAGCCATTTATTTTTTAAGATCACGAATCTACGTTTCATATTGTTCCATACGAATCTACGTTCCATATTGTTTCTCCTGCGAGTACACGTTTTATTCTGGTTCTAAATATCCCACTGTCTATTAATGACGATATTAGAGAAATATTATCATTTTTATATAATGCTTGTTACCCGTGTACGGTCCTGAAAATTTTTTTATTTTTATTTTTTTTCCAAAAAACAGGAATGTTAATTCACTTGGAATCTTCCTTATCCTTAGGCAATTCATTGAATCCCTCAGTTTTCGGGAAATACAATAAATTGTAGTACCATGCTCGAACAACTTAGTCGCGCGCGCAGTTTCGTTTTCCTGTTAAAAACCTAAATCTTACTATGTATAACAAGAAAATTATCATGTAATAACGTTGAACGAGCATTCTTGAAATGTTGGACTAATGGAATGGACTTATGGACTCTATGCTTTGCCGCCCGGTTTTATTCACGAACTTATTGCCTTTGTATTTATTCAAATAAAAAATTACGATCGTTCGGACTGCTTTCTGACAATTTATATTCGTCTAATAATTAATATGCTAGTTGACTAATTAAATCTCTAAATTCAGGCATGATTTTTTAAGCAATTTGAGCAAGCAGATTTTATAAACTTTTTTTTTTTAAGTTGTGTTCTTTTTTTTTTTAACACAATTTCAAACGCTCCAATTGAGGTTATTGTACTTAAAGATAGGAATAAGCTAATCTTATGATAAGCAAAGTTTGGTATCGTTAAACTGATTACATGTTCTTAGTTAACATTTTTGATGCGAGAGGTAATAGCTTTTTTGCAGGTTGGACAAGCTTCTATTTTTTTGTGTATCACCTGGTTTGGGAAATTTTCACGGGCTTTGCCTTTTTAATTAATTTTCTGGAATCCTGTAATTAGGATTTTTTATTCGATTTGCTTTACACAAATGTAATCTACTCGCTTGTATTGTATCGATTTTTTTTTTAAACTGGCCATGAAAATATTTCCGGCTTTTGTCTATGTGAATACTTTTTCTCTTAAGCCGGAAATGAACATGCAAAATTTCGGTTTGCACGCGTAAAGAAAATTAACGAGAGTGAATCCTTTCACATTAATTCCACCTTTTGCTTACGTTGATTTGAAAATCCTAGTTTTAGTCGCTAACCCAAGTTTGAAACATTTATTCGAAATCCGAAACATCGCGTTTCAGATTGTAACACTTGCAAACATTAACAATAGCTCGACTTCCAAAGTTTGCGTTGTAAATCATGCTAGCTATTAAGTTTCCCGACATCGTGTTAAATGTCATGCGCACGCCGTCCTGCTCTTCAACAGGTTTTATTAATTTCCTGCAAATTCTTATTTTCGGTCTGGCAAACGCGGATTTCCTAGCCACCTTTCTGCGCTGAGTGGAGGAAAAGACATTCCGCCCTTCTCAGTCGGGTTTCTGTTTGAAAATGTATAGGTACATAAAAGTATAGATGGGGTGTCGCATTATTATGTGGTGATTTCATTCTGGGACATAAAACTGAGTTGTGGGCTTTCTTTGTCTTCCGAGAAGAAAGCCAGCGATTTGTTCCTGCATTTGTGGTTCTGGAAAATAATGTTTCGATTTGTGCCGTAAGCTAGGTAACCATGTCCCTACGCTATTGGAGCATTTTTCGTTTTTGTTAAGTTATATCAAGTCTATTCCGAACAGACCACTGCGTTAGGTTAAAAAGTCTTTACACAGTTAAAAAAACAAAGCTGGGCCAAACTTGAGTAGCATGCGACAAAAAATGCACAATCCTTTTCTGGACAGTAAACTTGGCAGTAGGCATGGGCGTATTTTAACCAATTTAAGTGTCACAAGACACGTTGGACCTTTGTTTGTCTTGCTGAAGATATTCATCTAATTCCCCAGCGTTCTTATGAAACTTCTAATAAATTACGAAATAGTTTTTGTCTCATGGCTTATGATATTCAGAAAATTACTTTTCTTAACTGAACTTAAATGTTTGAATTTTTTTTTTCTTCGAACTTATCCATGTTTACGTGGCGTTCTATCTGAAGTAACGGGTTATTTAAACGAAAATAAAAGTTTTCTCATTGAATTTAATTTTTATTAATATTGTGTAAAAATAAATGCGTGTTCTTCGGATGAACATAATATATGCACTCCGGTTGTAAAAGTTAGGCAGGTTCTATTCAGCTAAAAGAATTTTAAGGAGAGCTGTACTCAAATCGTTGCTTTCATTTTCTACCCTTCACTCCAAAATGTTAACCCAATTGTGAATATTAACTGACATTTCTGGACTGAACTAGCACTTCTGGAACTAGCACTTCCGGAGCACCTGCTGCGCAGCAGCAGATCTCCGCATCACAAAGAGAAAATCTAAATACTAATAAAACATAACGGTAGGTGAATTTACAACGAAATGCTGATCGAGGGGTAGAAGAGAACTTAATCCCGCCTTGCCGAAAAGAGAGATCATCCTTATGTCTGACTTTTCACTACCGTTTTGTCAAAATAACAGTGAAGTTCTAATTGCCAATTTGCATACACTTTTCTGCATGGTGATAATTTGAGGCTCGGAAACTCAAGTTTAGGAACTACTTAATTCGTGTGAAAAAAAAGTTTTGGTTCCGTGAACCTTTGTTTGTTTATTTCCTCTTTATGAAGTATCCTTACGACCCCCTCTTTATGCTTCTCTTGTGAAAAGAAAGAGTTCTTTTTAAAGCACAGAAAAGCGTTTCCAGATTATATGGAATTTCACTTTAGGTCAATGCTCCGTCTAGTTCTTTGATGTGTGTTTCTAAAGAACATTAAAGCGTGCCGAAATTCAATTTGTAGAAAACCATACCTCTTTATAATTACATTAAGTATACGTCTTTGAAAAAGTGCAAAATAAAATTTATGCTTCATCAAAAATTTACTTTTCAATTTTGAGGATACATTTTAAAACCCTCTTTAAGTGTTTGAAAGTTACTTCTGTTTGATTGGCAGCCACACTGAACCTGATAAAAAAAAACAGAATGAAAATTGTGTGTGGAACTTTCAAGGGAAATTCTTCGCTTTGTATTACGTTTTTTATTTTCTATGTACAGCTCTTTTTACTAGACATTGATATACTCTTATCAGGCTGCAATATCGGCTGAAGACTAATGGAGATGAACGAAGAACACCGTGAAGAGTGTGTGATGAACGAACCTGAGCTCCACCCTCACGGTGTTGCTGTGGAAACGCGGCGGATGCGTCATTCGTGACGTCATTCCAAGATGTCTTTCTGTCCTCTGTGTTTCTGTGTTCTCTCTCTTCCTTCCGTTTACTTCCTCAGTACTCTCCCTGAAAGCTAAAAATCAGCTGAGCGTCTTAATTCACCAGCGAACCTTTTTATGTGAAATTGAAAAAGTTTGCGAGTTGATATCATTTGATATTTGCCCTTATGATAGCCCCTTTGTGCAAAAATTTCGAGGATGTAAAAGAGAAATATAAATTAGAGTTCCTAATGAGGGATTTGGATAAATTATCCGTTTTGTGGAGCGTGACTTTATTAATTAGTCCTTAACTGAATTTTCTCCACAAAAGAGTAGAAAAAAGAAAACCAGAACGTTGATTGCTTTTTTAGTTGCTTGTAGTGCTAGTCTACTATTATAAAAGGAAGTGTTTGTCTGTGTCTGTTTTCTGCGCGCTAAGTCCTGGCGAATCTCTATGGCACTTACAGTAATGGTTTTTCTGTTTACAGGCAGTCCAAAGTTTTTGTAATTTTTGGGTCGCGACGAATTGTAAAATTCAATCCAGAACATTTTAAAAGGAATGTAATGGAATTTAAATTATTATGAATTTTTTTTTTTGAATTGTTCAACAGCATAAAAATATGGCAGAATCTAAATCCCCCCCCCCATGTTTCCGTTTAAACGCTTTCAGCCGAAGAACAAAACAAATAAAAAGTTTCAACTGGAGTTATGTCGTTCTTTGTTCTATCTCCTAGATCGTAAAAGATCGAGTAAAAATTTCAACGGTTTTTAAATCTGCGGAAAATTTTACACCAGATCGATAGGGTCAGGTGGGGAAAAGTGGGCCCATGGGGTATATTGAAAAAGACCTATTTTCTCTTTTTAAATTAAAATATTTCGTTAATTCTTTTTTACAGACATATATTGAGATTATAGCAAATATTTTTATTTTAGTTTTAAACTGGCAAGTTTAAATGTTTACAAACTATCTTGTTTATGCTTATTGCACATGGTATTTAGTTTAAGCTGATGATGAACTTCCTTCTAAAATCCTTATTAATTGGCAAAAATTATTAATTTTAGTTCAGACTTGTAGAGGAACATCTAAGGAACAGATCTACATAGAAAGATAGTAATACATTTTATAATTATATTTATTATGAGTTGTTTTCAGAGGTGGGGTAATTTGGGGGTATAGTTAGGCTTAGCATGTGTTGTACGAGGGATATTTTTTACCTGTGTTAACTTTAGTAAATGTCTAATGTACTACAACCATTAGATGTCCTATGAAAAAAGCTTAGAAGGTGATTTTGAAACATTGGTTTGGTGAAAGCAGATTACAAAATGTTTCGAAAGCATAATTTCCTATTTTCTTGAAAAAGTTGTTTGAAAGAATGAAGCTAGAAAATGCAGTAAATGGATTTAAAGGAACTGGACTTTATCCTCTGGACAAAAAGGCCATTCAACACCGTATTCTCATTACAGAAAAGAGAAACAACCAAGAGAATTGTATCTTCTGAAGCAGTTTCTAGCAACTCACCTTTAAAAGATTTAAAGAAAGCAATACTGCAAACTCACTCCTACTCCATCTGTAAATATTGTTTTAGCCATTGAAAATTCAAAGAAAAGACGAAAAAGAGTACAGAGCTAGAATGGTGAGGTTTTAACCAATGAAAAGGTTTTGGAAAGGCTGGATCTCTTCGCAAATCGAATTTGGCCAAATTTGACAATGAGCGTTGGCTGTGGTATTGCAAAGCAAACCAGCACCTTTCCCCCACCGTGGGGTAAAGTGGAACTATCAAAACATGCTCTTTTAAATGTATCACTGTGAGAAAACAATTAACAAAATTGAATGGTTATACTTCGTCTAATCCAGGCCTTGAAATAGATTTTTTTATACAGGTGCACTTTGTGCAACTAAGTTTTTAAATTAGATACGCAGACTATATTTTAGGTGCACATATAAAAAAACCGTAATATAAGAGCATTAATGTAATGTAAACTACTTTATCAGTTGGATGTTTAGATAGGTTAGTAGTAGATAGTAAATAAAAATATTTGAGCAATTTTTTTTTTACTTGCGATGATATTACTCACAAATATTCAGTCATCATCAGACATTGGTGGACAATCAGAAACGTCTACGTTTTTGACAGATCTTTTCCCATAAGGTTTAGTTTACATCCTTCTTTTTGTATTTTTCCTCCATTGCAACACAACATTTTCTGGATTGAAAGTATCTAAGGTCTCTTCGCTTAGTAGTAAGTAGATCATTAGATCAGATTTTGTTTTCGCATAGTGTGTATTTAGGAATTTTAATTACGCACCTTCAGAGCGAGAGAGGTCGATACTAATATTTTGTTCAAACATGAAAATAAAATAAAACACGTTTCCCCCACCCTTTTTTTAACATTAGGTGCACTGCTTGCACCTAGCGAGAAAAATTTAGGTGCACAATTTTATTTTCATGTGCACCCGGGTATTTCGAGCCCTGGTCTAATCTATATGAATCCAATGTATATAAAATGCATCAAAAGTTTCATTAAAATAAATTTAATAGCTAATTAAAAGCTTGATCCCCCCCCCCTTTCCCCCAACTGACCCTACCGTTTTCGTTTGATTTTCTTTAATAAATAATCTTTCAATTAAATATTTATATTTTCGCAAGAAATTGTGGCGTCACTCCGATTGGATCTCTTCACAATTCGAATTTGACAATGACAAGCCCATCATCACCATTTGCTTCGTAAACCAAATGGGAATTCGTAGCAATCACCGGGGGTTAGCGAGCAGTGGTCACACCTGACCCCACGAAAAGAACTGTCACGGGCAACGCCGTGCTGCCCACGCAGTGACTAGTTAGGTATAAAACCCTGTTTTTATTCTTTGACTGATTCATGCGCTTTTAAAGCTGAATTTTAAATAAAAAAAATATCAAGTATTTAAACCAGTTAAAAGCTGATGCAAACTCTTTCTAACGAAGTCGAATATTTTTTCGAATATCTTTATTGTTTCACTGGAAATTTTTCAACGCTCAAGCATCTCAGCTCAAAGTTCACTCTTTCACAACCCTGGAAGGTTTTGGTTAAGTGTGTGTGTCCTATTTTAATCAATATAAATGAATATCGTGTATGATTGTTGAATATTTTCATTCCAGTTCAATTTTATTATCTGATTTGTGCCATTTTAGACCATAATCAATGGTTTCCACGTTTCATGTGTTTGTAAGTTTGTGGACATGGATTTTTTTTGTTAAAATTCATTAACTTTTCGAATATTGAAACAACTAGTTTTCTATCGTCTCCTGAAAGAGGGATGAGAGTAAATCAAAAAATATTTCTCTAAATAACGTGTTTAAAAAGACGTAGAAGACAATGCAACTTTGTCCATTTTAAAGTAATTCATGTTGTAACTGTATTGTTTTATTTTTTTCTTTTGGTGGCAAGTTCACCATACAGTAAAAAAATGCTTATTCGCACGAATGTCCATTGAAAATGAAAACTACTTTTCGTTGGTGTGTCCAGTATTTTATCTTCCATATTCGTTTCTGTTTTGGAGTCTTGGTGTAGTATATTAAAAGTAACACATATAAACTAAAAAAATATTTTAGAATCCGAGGTTCTTTTCAGAACTGTTTTTATTGTTATGACATACGAGAACTCAAACATGACTTCTAAGCTTACCGTTATTCTCGGGAAACTAGCACGACAGCAGTGTGGAAACTGTTCGCGGGAGATTTGAATACAATGACACCCAACCGCAACAGAGAGTTGCAAGTTTTTAAATGTCTGCACAATAACCCTTGAAAAAGCCTGATTTCGATGTCGTGGCTCAAGCATATTGTGTCAGGAGTTCAGGGTGTCCTAGGTCTACCTACCTAAGCGAAAAATTTACTACGAATTGTAAATGTATGGTTTGATACTTTTCATGGGATCATAATAATTCATATTTGTGATAAACTTTGGGAAATATTTATTTCTCTTCTGAAATCGAACTAAAATTGAGCATGTACTCATACGTTTTGTCTGGAAAAACAAACTAATTTGAAAGTATGTCATCTGAGTAGAAATTACTTTGACGTTGTGCCAATGAAAGGCTCGGAGTAAAAAGGTTTAATTTTGAGCTCATTAGGTTCAACGCTCTTGCCCCTCCCTCTAATAGTTATCGCACTCTTCGTGGTTACTACTGTATTTTTAGGTTGGATAATGATTCTAAATTTTCTCGGTCGTGTGAGCTTTTGTTTACTTTTGAGATACAAGTGCTTAATCCCGCCTTCTGATCTCGTTAACGGCATTACGCTCAGCACTAGGGTTTACACGCTACCAAAGTGATATTAATCTAGCACGCTGATATGATCAGATTGTCATCGAATGTTCGTGGAGTTGTCGGGTTTGATCCCGGACCGTCGCCAATAGCCCATTGTGTGGCTCCAGTTCGACGTTAATTAAAATACCAACCTTCCAAACCTGGATACACACACAATTGTTGCACATAATCTACTTCGGAAACACCCGTCAGACACTTGTAGATCTCGCAATGTCTGAACTTCTCTCGCTTAGCGGCTTTGTATGGAAATAGCTTTGGTCCGAAACACACTTCGATGAATATCCTGTAGTATCTTGAGGCTGGTAAATGAGTTTTAGTTTGGTGACTCCTCACCTAAAAACCAATTTTCAGTGACGGTAAGTAGAAAATTACCTGGACAAAGACAACAAAATGCAATTGCATAAAAAATTATTACCCGTTTTAAAACAGGAATCATTTTGATCCAAACATTATCGTAAGATCAATTTCCATCGTTATAAAAGACACAATTATTGTTTCTTTTAGCACATCAGTAATGATCACTTTATTCTCAAACTGTTAAGTGATCGGGTTATAAATATGGATCGTATCTTGATTTAACCGTGTTTTTACTTCATCCTTACGGATTTAGAACATCTAAAGTTGATTCTGGAATGCTTTTTATTCTCTTTGTTAAAAAGTTAGCGTGGTTATAAAATTGCTATTAATCAGGTCCTGAACATTAAAAAATGCATTAGTTTTTACTTCCGTCCGAAGATTGTTCTACAGATTCTATAGAGTGCATTTGATTCCAAGCGCAACTGATATCTATGTAAAAATGGTACCATGCAATTTTCAACTAACTCGAATTTGGGACGATTAGTTTTATGTAATCTCCATTTCATTCGAAGATGCATTAAGAAGTTAAAAGACTCCTACATTGCACTCGAACAAACTACGTGTTCCCTAAATAGCTACAAATGTTCGAATATTTATCCTTTCGAAGTTGTGAAAGATTTAGAAAAACCGACTCGTCTTTATTTTATGTTGATATTGAATTTCAATAGCGTAATTTTGCATTATTAATTGCTATTGAAAAAATCCCAGCTGTGATGTTTCACAAGGAACTAACAATACAAATGTCCTCTCTTGGTGTTTTTTTTTGCCTCGTGCATCCTCTTTAGATGTTTGTTCCTAGGAGACTCTAATACAATTTTGTAAAAGTTATGCGCTTAACACCTGCTTATGTAATCCGGTAGAGATTTCAACCTTAATGTCTTGGTAAAATTGTTTAACGGTTATAATTTAATTTTTGAATATTCTTGCAACTAATCTGGGTGTATTTCTCTCTTCTGTGTCAATGAAAGCTTTCTTTATGTGCGTTCATTTTTTTTACTTGACGGGAAAAGCATTGCTTGGTTAGATCTTGCCCTTGCGCGTAAAAAATCCACCGAAGCCGTTTGACACCAAACAAAGTAATTCTGCTCAATCTGGTAACATGTTATTAATTACTTTGAAATTATTCCTAGAAGACGTGTGATATTGAAGTTTTACTAGTCATTTTTCGCTTGCGTACGAGTAACAAAACAGTTTTGTCAAGATTGACGGAATTCGCACTGTACAGCTTTGAGCTATCCGTATTAAAGATTCTGCAATTTCAAATTCATTTTGTATACGTAGATGAGTATAATCCTCGACTAAGTAAAGAGCACAACGAGCGAAATTGCGTCGGTAAGTGAACAAGTTTCGAACAACTGGGCGTAAAAAATGACTGACTGGATGCTAAAACTCGACCTTCAAAGCTAAATTTATCGATGCAAAATACAATGAGCAATCGGTAAAAAAATTGAAAAATTAACGAAATGGATTATTAAATAACGAAATAATTTTTTTAAAGATTTTGACCGTATTTTAGAAGTTTTTTCTCTCGTTCATTGAAGTCTAAAAAAAGAACTATTTTTAATATTTCTCGAAAGAACGAACGGAGAATTTGGTGCTTGACTCATTACATCAATCGAGTCAAGTTCCCCCTTTTCCATTCCCTTTGAGAAATCCAGAGAAATTGGATTTAATCATAATGTTCGCCTTGTGTTTATCGTTGGAAGATGTGATTTTCAAATCCGTCTCTTCCTTTAGGACGCACAATATCGCCTATGGCTTCATCGACCCCCTTTCCATCCCACGCATAATCCTATTGACTCGTTGGATCGATAGGCATCACATCGAAGATGTGTAATCTGAATGCTTATGAACATGTTGATTTATTACCTGTTCATGGATTTTCGATGCGTCAGGACGATTAGGGAAATGCTGTGGTTTTATTCCATTCGTAATTACACGGCCTTTTGATGCGAGGCTTGTTAAAGTAATGCAATATTCATGGGAGGAGGATGTCGTGATGGTGCGGGAAACACCTTTTATTTTTATCAATTTCTGCCATAAAAATACATGGTGAAACTTTGAACTCAGTAATTTCTATTAGCTGTTCGAGAATAAACATATTACCGTTGAAAATTTTAAATGCAAATAATTTCCCTAACTGTACTGGGCTTTTTGTAAGCAAGACACAATGTATGGCCATCAAGACAGTGCTTGGCGTTGTCTGCCTTTTGTTCGTTGCAGATTGACCAAATATGGCCCATGCACCAAAAAAAGAAATTTGAAACCAAGCATCCCACGCTTTTAGATCCAGTATCAGTTTAAATAGCCGATTCTCATGTGCACTTTTAACTAACACAAATGTTTCAATTTCTTTTCCTTTGCACATGTGTACAGCTTAATGCTAAATTTAATGAAAGAGTTTCAACTCTTTGTATGCACTTTAAAAACACTACAAAAAACAGTCGCGGAAAAAGAAAAAAAACGAACTACCCCTCTTCATTCGAGCAATTTAACAGTAGAGAAAATTCAAAGACGTCGCTTGACAAGAACTTAACGTCTTGTACAAATTCGAATTCATAAAATTTGCATAAGGGGCCGTATTAATATTAAATTGAGCACCATCTTCATAATTTCCATTTGGAACCCGCTATTTCGACACACAATTTCGAATCTATATTAAAATTTGACTTCAGATACAAAATTTCATGTCATTACGTCTTACCGTTTCGAAGTTATAAGTACAGGAAGATTGGAGATCCTAATGTTAAATCAGTTTCTTAGACCTTTATAATATAGATATACGCTGATATTTTGTACCATGGTACTACTGTTAACAACCCAAATAAAATACACATATTTGATCTTAAAAATACTTTTTAGTATGCAATAATTAAATTAATGTTTGAAGAATTATAAATTGGAACCGCGTATTATATTTTAAAGAGATTCGATTGAGTAGACTGTGTGGTTATGCGAAATTTCAGCTCAATCCTATAGGTTTTTGAGTTACTTTAAATTTTCCTCATTATTGCGATTTTAGGAGGCAACCAAAAGTTTAAAACGTTTGACAAACCTCATAATTCTTGGATCATTTGCACTTGCGTAATAAATATAATAATTCTCGGATCGCTGTAAAATACCTTTGAAATAGTGTTCAAATTTCAAATTCGGGTGTCTATAACTCCTTTTAATCTAGATATGAAAATAGACTTCTTACGTCGAGATGATCCCTGAAATTGATACTAACTTTAGGATTAAATATATCAGGCTATAAATAATGTAAATTTGTGAAATTTCATATTTAGACTAATTTAACGATGCAGAATCTGATTATGGCATCAAAACACGGTGTTTCATTAGAAATTTCGTTGTTTGTGGCAAATTTATTATAAAGACCTTCCTTTATGCAATTGATTTGAATTTGTAGTGGACGTTATTGAATGATACCTTTGAATTTGCTCTGGTATGAATAGTACTCGAAATAAAGGAGGTGGTTCGTTTTTTTCCCCCGTGAGACATTACAGCATGGGTGCAGAAAATGTTTCAGGGCCCAATATTTCCCCAGAACACAATTCCGAAATTTGTTTTGTCCGAAATTTCCCCGAATTCTAGACACAACTTTACACACCTATTTTCATTTCAGTTTAAGCGACTATTAAGAGACAAAGTTGATGATAAAGAACTCTCCTTAAGACTATTACTTACAAATTTAAAAAAAAACTAAATATGTATTTTTTATAAATAAACTTGGGCAAAAATTTCCCCACGGCTGCCTGAATTTCCCCGAACCTCGTTTGCGCGTTCGGACATATTCTGCATTGCGGTACAAAAAATTTTCACCTTTCCCAGGCCTTCCCTGTCCATCTGGTTTCAGTACACCATGGAGGTACCAGTAGATTTCGGGTCAAGTTCGATCGCTATCTTCAATGCTGGGTTTGTACATGTTCGAAAAGTATGGAGATTTTTGAGGGTTTGTAGCTCAACAGAGGGATCGTGCTGCATTTAACAGGGCTCCCTTAAGCCTTAAAATGGCTTAATTTTTCGTTTAGATTTTTACATGTGCTCTCACTAGTTAATCTATTGTGACCTATGCTAAATGTAGCCTCAACTAAAAATAGCATAAAAAGGGCCAAAATGTTTTTTGTTGAAGAATGGGAACCCTGGTATAACGTTATAAAAATGTGCATGTGTTCATTTTATGCGCTACGTTATATTTATACGTTTTCAATAAAAGCTTAGGCTAATTATACATAAAACATAATTACCAAATTAGCAGTGGATCTAACAAGGGGCAAATTATTTTCGGGTGGGAAATAAGACCTCAGATGCAGCACTTCCACACATTCGCTCTAAGCGACAACAAAAAATTTGTACCAAAGACGCAAATGATCAAATTTATGTGGCCAATGAATATTAACTGCTGTCACGTTGAGTATTTTAACTGCTTCGCTTAACCATGTACCTTATAAACAGTTGAACTATTTGATCACATAAATGGAACCCTGAATACTTCCATTTTTTGTATTGTCCGCATACTTGTAATAGATCTCAAGACCACGTTTTGGGGAGCAAGGGGTTCAAAGCATTCGGAGTTGGCGCTTCTGTCAGTTTAAACAAACAAATATGTCGAATGTTTTTTCTTTGAGACCACTATTCCTAAACAATCCGCTGTCATCAAATTGTTTCCTTTGTTACCAAGTAATTAACTGAGCAAAAAGAAATATGTTTTTAAGCGTACTTCTGTTCGTTCCATAGTCTTTTCTCTAGTTGGCTCTGCTCTTGATGGAACGGGTGAAATTCATTGGATTTTTGAAAGACACATCGCCTAAAGTGCAAATATTTTACAACATTTTTGTCTTTCGTTGTTTATGATACAGTGTAGTCGGTGGTGATGAGCCTGTCAGTTTCAGCCTTTGCGCTCAGCTGAGTCTGGGGCTGCCTGGTGGTGGTAGCGACATATAAATAGAAATCGTTGAATCCAATTCGCTATGTTCCCAAAATAGCTAACTCATTTGAAGGTAACTAAACATTGGCTCGTTTTGGCTCCTGACCCGCACAACTCTCGTTTCTGACCTCATTGTAAAAAAGTGTGAGTGGTATCGCTTATGTTCCTCAACCCCCCTCACCACATCCCTTTTCTCCATTATCAATTGTTTCTTTACAAACGATCGTTTGAACTACACATTCAGTGCTATTAGTACATTGTACTTTCGTTGGGTCCAGTTCCATTCTTTTCATCCGTCCACATGAGCCCCCTATAGTACGTATGTAACGTGGTTTTGAGTTCTGATTGTGTTGCCTGTTTTGAGTTTCTTTTTTCCCCTGATCTACGCATGTTCGCCTGATTCTAACTTGTGTTTTTTTTTTAGGTTGCTTAACTGTGTCATCGTTTTCTATTGCTTTCTCTCCGAACTCCCTATTTTTATTTCCCACTCAATTTTACTGCATGGCAATTTCCATCCAGGCAAGAAAACTAGATGGGGGAATATTGAGCCTTTAGTTCTATTCGCTGAATCTATTTAGGAGTAAATTCAAATTTAATAATTATTAAGTTTTGCAAAACATTTATTCCAAAGTTTCTTTGATCTCAATCTGCTGGAACAGGTTTTGATCTTCTAGACATTAAAGAATAAAATAATTTCAAATCATTCAACAAGATGATGTTCAAAAATCATTCGAATTGAAATGTGACTATTGTCATCGCTGATAAAAATGCTACTGAATATTCAGATGCTTTTCTTGAAATGGGAAAGAACCTGTGATGTGTTGTAGTATTTTTCACATTGGATGCATTTTAAAGCCCAAAAATACAGTTTTCCTGCCCGGTATAATTTTATCCTTCTTGCCCTCGGTTCATTGTACTACATTCCAATGTTTTGTTCCCTGAAAGAGAAATGCTTAAAATATCCTTCAACCTAGAAAATTTTGGATATTCTCTTATAGTATCACGCGAAGTACTTTAGAATGCAGACCAAATGTTCAATTTGGTTGAGGCCACACAATGATGCCCCTCAAATCGTTTTCGATAAACCCAAGCACGTTCCGAAGGCGGCATTTATATTTCTCCCTATTTGTGTGACTAGAATTTTATGGTCATAGTCCAATTGGCATCTTTGCTTCTCGTTTGCAGGGACCGAATGAGTGTTTAGATGATACATAATTTTCTTTATTTGCCAGGATCATATCTTGAACAATCGTATATCCGCTGTATAGTATAAAATCAATAGATTTCTCGTTGAAAAATTGCACAAAGGTTATATTGCAAAATTTCTCCCATGTAACATGTTTCTCAGAAATATACAAGCTACATAGCAGCACTTTTAGAACACGAACAAAAGTCTTACGGGTACCAATTCTTGTCTTTTTGCACGTTTTACTAAAAACTTAATTTTGTTTTTAAAATTCGCAAAAACCTTCCCTCGACGCCCAAAAAGTTCAGCTTTTTTCGGATCCAATTAAATTATTACATTTGTTTTAAAATATAGCTCAAATTATTCCGCTTTAAGTGATTTTCATCTAAACAGAGTTCTATTGACTGCAAATCATACCCTTGCGAACTTTTAATGGGATGTAATTTGCATTACTTTGATCCTACGCCAGATGTTTTTATTTCAAAAATCAACAATTAACCATAGTGAAAAATGACGTTTACAGAGCGACTTTTTTTTTTAAAATCCACTAGTGATCGACAGATCAAGGGAAATTCGCCAACTCTTTTTGACAGAAAAGTAAAAACGGCACGTTCTTGATTCAGCTCTTTATTTCGCATCGAAATAGATGTCACTGTTAACAGCGTTATGTTTCGTCGGATTAAAAGCTGATAGCTACTCGTGCTCGCTCACTCGCGTAAACTCATTCGCTTCATGGCTTCGTCGAAAACAGAGTCAATCATCAGTATAATATTTTTTGCGCAATCCTCCCGAGAAACTAGTAACAATGACATCTTTGAGTTCTTTCTACCTCGTGCGCTATTCAAATCTGGCCCCGTCTTCTGTGACATTGATTTGAGCCACTTAAGAAGTAATTGATCCACCCGTATTTTTTGGATCGGGAAGTAAATGAAGTGTTAGTGGTTCTGTACTGTGGTTCTCGAATCGAACTCTGACGCACCACTTTGGATTTAGAACATGTTCGGTGCAGATTATCTATTTGATTTTTGCTTAAAGCTTCTACTAATAGTTAAATGATTGGGTGTTACTCGACTTCAAAATATTAAGGCTTGAGTTCACATATCTCTCTATATTAAAAAAAAGTTGCCGCCGCCGCAGGATTGAAAACTGTGTTGTTTAGCTCGATTCTTAAACGATTTCCCGAGAAAGTACTGATCGGAAAAAAACGAAATTAACATGATTTGTTCTTCATCGTATTCCCTGGACAATTATTAAGATTTTTTTCCGTTGCGGCTATTAGTTTAGGGTTTATTAAGTGTCAAAATTAAAGAAACGAAATTTCTTCCGCGAGTGAGCAAAACACATACAAATTTTCAGTCTTCAGCCGTGAGTTTTTTTTTAAAGAGTACCTCTCAACGTAAATTTTTGCAGCTCGTCGAGTTTTTTTTTTAAACTTCAATTTGGTTCTTGATAATATTTTTTTGAAATTCGGGAAAAATCAGGACATTTTTGTTACTTTTTTTTAAAAAACTGCCGTATCTATATTTTATTACTATTAGTTTTTAATTTTTAAAATATCGCAGTATACATCAGAATGTACTCTTTCTTACGGTACTATTATTTTTGAAATCGGTTAATAATTAAATTGGATGCGATCAAAAGTTGGTCATACAAAATTCGGAATCTTTGGATATTTTCGCTACTTTTTGTTACAACCGTTAACTAAAACTGTCATATCTATATCGTATTACTATTAGTTTTTTATTTTGAAAATAGGGGGTTGGCGAGCGTAAGCGAGCAGGGGGCGGAGCCCCCTAGTACTCATAAGAAAACAAAAATTTCTTTTTCGTAACAGAACTAATACAACAACCTTTTCCGTAAAAATAAATAAGAAGGACAGTGTTAAAGTAAAAGAGTTTGGCGATAAAGTCTTGCATTTGTCGCCAAAACGGTGACATCAAACTAGCACACGACCCAGAAGTGTTTTTCTTTTCTTCGGTAGACGCGGAAAACCCTCGTACATTTCTCATGTGTGTGTCTACTTTTATCAAGGTTTGAAAAATTATACTTTTCTTTAAAACTGAGGACTCCTTTTCGGAATTTGATTCAATTATCCGGTCGTGCATAATTTTTTTTTATCAATGAAATAAATTAAAAACAGCAAACAACGTTTTTAAACTTCCATTTTGAGTAGAAAATTAGAAAATTAATTTTAGAAAAGAAAGCTTTTGTGTGCTTGTTCATTAAAAAAAAATCATTTTTTTACCTCACCCACAACAAAACGCTATTCCTTTACATGAAATTTTTGATCACAAGGATAAAATTTAAACTAATGCAACTTCGTTCTGGTTAAACATATTCCTCGATCGATACGATTTTATTCATATTCACTCATGAACTGCGTGCAAAAATATGACCGTACAAAACGTGTGAATTGCAATGTTTACCGCAAGTTTTTTTTTTAAGCAAGGGTCATACTATCTCGGTACGTTTAACAAAACATGTACCCCACATGGTCATGCGTGAAAGGCGAAAGCATGACTGGAGGAACGTAGGCATGAATACAAAACTACTACGTAATGTTTACGTCATTTGGGAATCGATCGCCACTGAAAACTTCCTATATTCATGCTGGCTAAAATATCGGCCATCCTCAAATGGAATTCCTGAGTTCTTTTCCACAAGCATGTCAAATAAATCTCCCCTGATGAGTGATTCAATAACGATGTGGAGTAATTTAATTCCAATTCACATCCAATGAAAAATGTTCTACTGGTGGAGTGGAATTTTTATCTTCATTGTAACGTAAGATTTTGTAATCCTGTGTTTGCACATAGCTGATTTTACTCACGATCAATATACTTTCGCGTTGAGTTTTTGAACATTTTCTTACGAAATGTCATGGAAATTAAGACATTTTGTAAGTGACCAGTGGCCACTGAACTTGTTTCATTCAGTGGCCTCTTACGAGCGTTCATATATTTTGTAAAATACACACACACACTTTATATATCTACTATTATAAAAGGAAGTGTTTGTTTCGCGGCTGCAAAATCCTGACGATCTATGGCACTTACAGCAATGAGGTTTGCCACACAGGTAGTCCGAATTTTTTGCAATTTTTGGGTCGCGGGGAATTTTAAAATTCAATATAGAAGATTTTTAAATGAATTTAATAGTTTTATTCTCCATCGGTTTTTCAACGCGTTACTACCAGAGAGAGAAGAAACGCCGGAAATGACCTTGCCACGTTGGCCGTTCCTCCGACAGGACGCGGAAAAAGTTATTTTTTTTTCGTTTCCTCTTTGATTTTGCCCGAGGAATGATTTACAGTTACAGTTCTTTTTTCTATCTCCTAGACCGTTAAAGATAGAGTAAAAATTTCAACGGATTTGAAATCTGCGGGAAATTTCAGTGTTAGATTGATACTTAAAAATATGATTTTCTTTAAATAAATAATTTTTAAATTGAATATATCTTCAACGGATTTGAAATCTGCGGAAAATTTTACACCAGATTAATACCGTACATCAGAGCGTTGCCCGTGTGTGCTTCGCAAACCAACACCACGGGCAACGCCGGGCTAGCGAAGCAGTGGCTAGTATATTATATACAGTGGCTCCCAAAAATGTTCGTACACTTTAAAAATTTGTAGAAAAAGTGCTGTTACCCGGAAAGGAATTCGAATATTGAGTCCAATATTTTTTCATGTTATCTCCATGTGATTCTGAACAAAACCTTACATATTTTTTTTTAAACTAGTGGGCTCCACCCACGCTTGCAAACGATGGCCAGCTCTTTATTGATGGCATAATGAATCGTGCTCTTTATTTCCATATTTTAAAAGACAGTTTAAAATTATCAGTCCAAAATTTGGGTATTGGGAAGAATTTTGTTTTTTATCAAGATAACGATCCTAAGCACACGGCTCTCAACGTTCGCCTCTGGTGTCTCTATAATTGTCCACAAGTTCTGAAAACGCCGCCTCAGTTACCAGATTTAAACCCAATAGACACATTTGTAGAAATCTGGAGGTTGGAGAGCGAATACACGACATTTAAACAAAAAGCGAACTAACAACAGTAATGATTGAAGAATGGATGAACATTGATGCAGAAATTACAAAACAACTAGTGAATTCTATTCTCAGACGTTTAAAAGCTGTTGAAGCTATAGGATATCCTTCTAAGTACTAATTTACCGAAATATTACACTTTATAATTTGTAGAGATTTTTGTTAAAGTGTACGAAGACTTTTTATATATTAACTTTTCTGTTGCTTTTTGATTATTGATAGTCCAAAAAAATAAAGTTTTACTATGTTTTAAAAATATTTTATGTAGTTTTGTTGATAACAAGTTATAGATATTAAAAAATCCTCATTGTATGAAATATTAGTTTTTATTCATGGATATAGCAGTATTTCAATGAGATTCGTAAGTGTACGAACACTTTTGGGAGCCACTGGATGTCGTTGGTAGAAATAAATGCTACATCATAAAAATTGTTGACTGGATTAAATATTTTTCTTGGCATGATTTTAATAATAATAATAATAATAAAAAAAAGACAATGGCGAAGTAGAAAATTTTTGGCATGTTTCAGGACAGCTGCATCAGACACGATGAGAAATTGCATAACATATTTTTGCTACATCGTTGCAACTTTTAATTGATTATTTTTTCCAATTTGCCTAAAATGAAAAATAATGTTTAAACAGAGATTATTAACCGCATTGAGAGGGGACTTTAGTTAACTGCAAATAAACTTAAAATAAATACCTTGAGCAAATATGTGATGTCGATTTTTTTTTAGAATTAAATCTACTTTGTAAAGTAGTTTTTTGGGCTGATTCCAATGAGAAATTGCTTGTCAGCGATACTTATATTGAGCTACAAATTTTATGTTATTAGACAAGCGAGAACAGTGAAATCAGTAACACAGCTTCAAAGTTTTGCTTCGTTAGAAACAACAAGCATAAGTACTATAAAGCGATTTCCGGGAGAAGGCAATCGATCTTGGGTCAGGTGATTTCTGAATTGGTGTGAAAGCGCGTTGGGAGACGTTATCATGCACAAAAACATGAATTGAGATGGCCGTGGATGTTTTCCCTCCCAACTCGTTATCAATGCATTTGCTTTCGGCACCTAATAATGAACGTAATCAAAATCCGTGCCAAAGACGCCAATTGTGGAAGGGATTTGTTTACGTTACCATCAGTCCGCTAATTTGTCTGACAGACTCATCCAAAACCACGTGACGCAACTGCCTTCTTCCATGAACCGCACGTTATAAGCCCGAGTAAAAACCTGCTCTATTGAACAATTATTTTAACATTGGGCAAGTTGGAACTGAATAATTCATATTCAGCTCCTTTGACTCAATCTCAGACTAGTTTCAATTTGTTGCTACTGAAAGGGACTGAACCAGATTGAAAAATGCAAATCTTACACAGTGAGATTGGGGTTGGTACGATATTTATATTTCGCACTTAGTCTATTCCGAATGAACGTTGTCAAACTCCCGTAAACTACGTAAAACTTTTGTTAATTATTCTCAGTTTTCGGTTCTGGAATTAAGCACACATCGTTAATCTTAAAATCATAAAAAGAATACAAATAATGTGGAAAGAAGTATGAAAATATTGGACCTTTTGGGATTTCAATTGATAGAGTTTATAATTTGAAATTGGCATCAGAACACAAGGGAAATATTTTCTGTGTTTTAACATGCATGCTGCAATCTAAATCCGCTGAAGGATACTCGATACCTCTAAGACGAAATTTGACCCACACATGCATTGATTTTTGATGCTAAAAGGATCTTCAGAATCCTTTGAACATTAAAAATTTGAGACGGATCGGTATTTATAACTTGAATTATATTCTGATTGCGCCATGCCCCTTCTAATATTTACATTTGTCTGGTGTTTCATTTGCTCTTTTTATTTTGCAATATTACAAGCAGATAGCGCTGTAAAAGAAAAGTCTTTGACCGTAACTTTTATTTAAAATATGTTTATTCTTCGGAAATTATTTAACAAATTAGTCATATGAAAACCTTTGCATTTTCAAGTAATTTCATTTAGTATTTTCATTGTATTTTATCTCGAGTAATGTGACTGAAGACAATTTGAAATATATATTGCTACCTCATTGTTTTCCGGCACCTTTATCCTTGCAAACCCTGAATTTCAAGTTATTTTCTCCCCTTGATAAGGTTGAGAAAAAAAATTAATTGTAATTTAATTTGTAAAAATTGGTATTGTAATAGTTAACTTTTTCAACGTTCTTTACGTTCCTCAACTTATGCGGGGATTCATTCATTCGGAGACAGTTTGATGCCTGGTGTCTCGCCTCATTGAAATTGTTAAAAAAAAAAATCATAATATAGGGGGAGCAGGGATCGGGTCAAACTATGACCGTCGACCCCCTTCATGAGTTTCCTGACTTGTTATCGGCCCCTCTGTTTTATTAGTACGTAATTTTATAGGACAAGCTAAAAAGACCCCTATATAAGTTTTTAGATTGTGTATTTTATAGTTAGTGTTTAAAGTATGTATAATTTTGTGTGTGTATGTATAATAACAGAAATTATAAGCCTGCAGTCGTGACACGGAGTGGCAAGAGTGGTCTAGGCATCCGGATGAGGATGATCCATTGGAGGAGAGTGTAGTGCTGGTTCCATAAAGGAGACATAAATTCTCTAACAAAATCTTTATTATTTCAATAACATCCTAGTAATATTATCAGGCGTGGAGGTTGTTAAGGGGACGGAGACTTGAAAGATTCTGTACTTTTCTATTCTAAGGGGCTCATGGAAAAAGTGTATAGTTCAAAATGAATTCGCCAGAAGGATAAGAATTAAAAGAAAGACTATTGGACAGGGAATCTAGCAAGAAATTTCGTTGGTAGAGGTCGGGAGTTAAGCGAAGAGGTAATTTTCTTACAGGCAATTTGAGAGGAAAAGTGACCGTGTGAGGTCCAGTCAGACTGGGAGATCCGGAGGTGGAAAGGGGATGGCAAGATATATGACCTATTGGACAAACAAGACGAAAGACTGAAAGGGAAGTGGGGTGATTAAGGGACTGGTCTCTGGTGAGAATTGTATTAGGGGGTTATTTTTAGGCATTATATATATATGCGAGTCTAACCAAAGACCGTCGTGTACAAAGGGGGTTGGTGCACTTAAATCTGTCAAAATTACGTGGCGTTGTCCTGATCTTTGGCTTCGGAAGTTAATGCCCGACCGTTGCCAACAGCCCATTATGTTGCTTCAGTGCGATGTTAATTAAATACCTATGTACTACCTTCTTAACATTGCATATTTCATAGGAGGGATAAATAATAAATTAAATTTATAGATGACAAATAATACAATCTTCGTTGTATATATGAAAATAGTCTTTTATTAACATAACGCGTGCATACTATTTACTAACGACGTTGTCAACGTGAAGGGTTTGCTTTGTGACTCTTGACAAGATTAATAATGTTGGGTCCAAAGTTAGTAAGTTTCAGCCTTACATCGCCATGGAATTCTATATCAAGCTTATTTCTTTGCAAAATCATTGGTAAACATGTCGTTTTGGCCTACTTGATTGGCTTTAATTATTTTCGTGCCCTTGCTCCATCTTACAGGTCTTATTCATGTCACTGTTCCCAGGATTCACTCTTAATTACGTTGTCATTCAGGATGGTAGTTATCCAAGTTAACCAAATTTAATATCCGTACAATGATCTATTTTTTTTTATCGACCCCTAACAATGTTAAATCGACCACTGATGTAGGGGGTATATTAAGGCTCTGTTGATGTTTCTAATAATATTCTACTTTGATATTGTGATGTTTAGGAGTGGAAAGACACAGCACTCTAAAAACCTGAATTTTTTTTTGTTAAATACATTCATATTGTAATTGATCGTAACCCTAAAAGTTAAAAATTTTTTTTTTTAGTTTAATGCCCTTTACTCACACAAATGAGGTAAACGCGCTACCTACAAGAACCTCGTAGCACTTTTAACTTCTTAAACCTTTGTGGAACCGCTACAACAAAATTTGAGTTTGTAATTTAGAATTTATCTTTCAACTTTCCAGTGTACGTGGTTTACAGTCGCTAATAGAACATAATTAATCTTCCTTCGCATTTGTTTCGTGAGGAAGTCCTGATATTAATCCTGAAGGCTGAATTCATTCAATGCTGAATTATTTATGTTTAAAAAAAGGGTTCCCATAGCAATTTGAAGTTGTTTATGACCACTCCATTTTTGAATATTTCTATTCTGTACGGCTTGGCAGCTACGTGTTAAATACGGTATAGATATAGTAGTAGAGTAAAAATAAAAATGTGTCCAAAGCACCCAGCATTTTTTTTCGCGTCTTGGTTTGTCAATGTGTCGCGTCGTGTACAATTCTGACTTCACATTATCCGACAGTAATCTCATCCAACGACATTAGCTTTATAACCACACAAACACCATTTGAATGAAAAAAATTATCTGCTAAGGCTTTATTATTTCCCTTGATTTAATTTTACAGAACAAACTAAATGCACCGAGTGACACTCACTACTTTCGTGGGAGATATCGAATAGAAGGGAAATGTTTACACATGAAGGTTATTTATGCATATCACAACACCGTATCGTTTTGGCTTCGGTGGTTCGTTCTTACGATGTCATCACTTTATGGTCTATTTCCATTCACCTTCTTTCCATTAATTTACACGTCCAGTAATAATAATTCTATTCACTATTTATTGAAGACTAAGCATATTATATACAAATGTACAGAGATTTAAGGTTTTACAACCGACACAGAGATCTTATTCAGTAACATCTACAACTATTGTCTACATGTCTGAGTGACATTCCCGTTAGTCCAGGAGGGCGTCGTATAGTGGCAGCGCCACCTAGCTTGGCTCTAATTGGCCAATCTACATATGAATTTTCCACAATGCAAAACAATTCTCGGTGAACGGAATACGGAATTGTAATCTATGAGATGAATGGAGGCATTGGGCGCCATTTGGTCCGTTCTGGTGTGAATGGTTTTAACAAAACGGGGTAGAAACAGCTTTCACCTAGTACAGTGGTCTGTAAAACACCTCGGCTCTTGAGCCTCTTGCGTGACTCTACTTGCGTGCGGTTCTGCCACGAATCAATTTCGACTAAATGCTAGCAGTAAATATCCCGCCGGTGATGCGAGGAAGAAAGCAGTTGAGGAACTTCAGAAAAGTCATCAAAAATCACGTTCCTTATTTAATTATTGGGTGCAATCTTCCAACAATGTTAATACAGTACCAAGTCCCAAATCTTTACGTCCGGAATTGTGCAAAATCCGGACGTTTTGCTAACCGGCGTTTTTTTCTCACTTTTTTACATCTTTCCGACAATTAAAAAAAAAAAGCAGGAGTTAAACCTGGACTTAATTGATGAAACAACGCAAAATAACGGACATGTTCAGAGTAAATACCACACAGAAAAATTTGAAGATCTGCAAGTAAAATTTGTTGCTTTGTATTAAAAAGGTTTTTTTTCCCTTTTCTTAAAATTATTCATATTTATATGTCTGCTATTTTGCTATTGCATACGCAAAATTCGCGTTGGGGAGGGTGGGTTGGTTTAAGGTTTTTCCCCCCAAAAAATGCAAATAATCCGAAATCCGGAATGGCGTAGGTCCGGAGGATTCCGGATTTGGGGCTTTGAAGTGTATTACAAGCATAATTATTAGTCAAGAGATTGCTAAGAGAGACAAACCATACAGAGACTGTGAATATATTAAAAGTTGTTTTATAAATGCATCCGAAGAACTATTCTGGGATTTTAAGAACAAGGCAGAAGTTCTTTAAAAATTTAAAGAGTTACCATTGTTTGCCAAAACAGTACGAGACAGAACAGTCAAAATGTCTTAAAATATAACCAATCAGCAAATCGAAGATCTTAAATTGATTCATATTTATCAATAGGTGTTGACGAATGTTGTGACATAAATGACACAGCGCACGTTTCACTTTTTGTTCGATTTATTTCGTCTTAAAGAAGAATTTTTAGAATTTATGCCGCTGAAAGGTCATTGTGTATAAATATATCTGGTTTTATTTAGTGTTAGTAGCTAGATTAAACTGACTCCCAAAAACATGGTTATTGAAAAGAAATTTTGGCTTTCAAAAGAAAACTTAATAGTTGTACTACTGTTTTTTGGCTGTTTGGGGACTAGTGAGTTTGCCGACCATTGACAAAAATTGAGGGATAGTCCGTTCTGGCGCTCAACGCCTCAATTATCCCAAACTAAAAATCTTGCAAAGAAGTGTTCTGTAGTGGTTATTGCTTATGAGATCAAATCGAATGAATTTTTTGAGCCGTAAAAGTTTTGAAAAGAACTGAGGTGGATAATAATCGTAGATATTGTTATTCAATTTATTTTTCAATTAATTTCGAATCCAAAATAATATAAAAATTTTAAAAAATTGTTTTTTTCCCTATGAGAATTTGCTTATCTTAAGTTTTGTCACTTAAGAAGTAGGGTTGCGTTTCCAAAACACAACTAGATATTATAACACTAAACGCAATTATTTAATTCAAGGAAAGAAACATTGGGGTGATCCTATAAAAAACCTAAATTGTAAACCATTCAATAGAAAACCTAAATTGTCCCTATCGTACAGAATATTTGTGATCTTAAAATTCTGTTCTGCTTAGTCTTAAACTGAATATTTGTTTTCGTCTCTAAACTTAAGCTCTAAGTTAGAAATCAAATCCAAACGTTTGTACAACTACTGTTTGCGTGTTGAAGATATCTTCAAAGTAAGTTCTTTGGCCAAATTTGAATCAACTGGGCAGAATTCCGTGAATTATCTCTGATTTTCTGTTTCTTGCTTAATTTCAGAATTAAATGGAAATGAAGTTGTCTTGTGTCAAACATCAAATTCCCACAATCGCTCTTCAATTCATAGATTAGTGGCCGTTGCATTATTTAAATCAAATTATTCTTCCGATGAAGGTTTTTAATCTTTGAAGGTGTAAATAATCTGATACACGCACATACTAGCGCACGCAAAGGAGTACGATTTCGATTAATCAAAGTAAATTTAAAGTTATGATTCAGTGTGCATACAAGATATCTAGAGCACTGAAATATTTTAGAAATGCATTTCATAAAAGCGAATCTGGTCCATGGACGCATTTTTACTTCCCCCCCCCATAATTGTCTCGTTTATAATAGATTACAGGCTGATTTTAAAAGTCACTTGTTCATAAACAAACGCATAATCCTCAAAAGAGAATTTTCTCTAAAATTTGGATTCTATATCGCTCATTCCTTTCAACAACGTCCTATCTCAAAAAACGTGACTTTTCAGGAGAAATTTTAAAGTTTAAAAGTAGATTGAAATTTATTAAAAATAAGTATTACTTCTGTCTGCTCTCTAGCGGCTAAATATTGAGCGGTGAGATATGACGATCTTGCAGAGAGATATACCTACTACTCTTTCAGGGCATTCTGAAAACAGGCATTAATAAAAATCGCCGATTTTTAAGATATGATGTTGTAGAAAGGAGTGAGCGATATGAGGAAATCGGAGTTCGTTAAAACGACATTGTTTGGGTTGGATATTCCTGTATCACAAGCTTAATACAAAATTGATGTTTTTGGTACCTGTTTTCAGTTTCAAAGTGCCTGTATCGTGTAAACTATAGGATATTAGAGCCTTCCCCACTTTCGAAACGGCGACGTTTGTTTTCCAGATGCAACAAAAGCGGTTAAATTTAAGTTCGTTTTCTTTTGCCATATTTTCAGAAATTTGTTGAATTTCTTTCCTATGAATAAAATTCAATACATTTTGGCATCCTTAAGAATTGTTGAAATGGTTTTTGTTCTTATGAAGATTAGTTCCGCTTTACTTTTGTACCAAATCTAATGACTCAAAATTGCTGTTTGTTTGCTAAAATCTTCTGACATGAATATTCTAATTTCTCTTAGATATTCTCAAGTTTTAAAAAACTACTGCCAAATTTTTAGTAAAGTTAGAATCGTAAGTAGCTGAACTAACTAGCTTTCAAATTCTCTTATCAAGCCATTCATTCTCCATAGATATTTGGGGCAATTGATATCAAGAGCTTTTGAGGACAATGATTGGCTAACGTTTTAGAAGTAGGTTGTAAATACACAGATGTTTAAGTTAATATATCTTGTTATATTTAAAATTGTGGTTTAGGAACTCATTTTCACATTGTATGACTATGTTTCCCATCTCTCAAAGTGTGTAACTTTTACTTTTTATAATCACAAACTGCTTAAAATCCTTCCGCAATAAATTCAGTCAGTCATGCAATAATAAATGTTTTGCTTACAGGACATTATATTTAGTGAGCATAGTGTTTATTTCAGATTTCTGTTAAGGCACTTTAAAGGATAAATAAAATATGGAAGACTGAACAAAACATTAAAAGATTGCCCAGAAAATACTGTGGTTAACAGAACAAATTTGAGCCACTTCAACAAAATATTTACAGTGAGCCACTTCAACAAAATATTGTTATTTTTCATTTATTAGAGAAGTTAGTTTGTCAATTATTTTTTAAAGAATTGTTTACTTTATCAAACCTTTTCTATGAACTATTTATAACTCAATTGAACGATTTTTAGAAAAATACAAATCAAAAGTACATTTTCTCTAATAAAAGCACTGGTACCACAGTGGTTGAACAATTGCAATTTCTGATCCTCATTAGCTGCTATTTAAGATGTTATAAATTAGACATTTATGCACATTTTAAATTAAAGTAATGTAATTACTCTTTTCTTTTCAGATGTTCCCCCTACAGAACAAGAAGAGTTGTTCATACGGAAGCTTTTACAGTGTGCTGTGGTATTTGATTTTATGGACCCAGTTTCTGACTTAAAAGGCAAAGAAATCAAGAGGGCAACATTGAATGAGTTGGTGGATTATATTACTGCTGGAAAAGGAGTATTAACAGAACCAGTTTATCCAGAAATCATTCGAATGGTAACTTTAATATTTCAAAACTAAATGTTATAGCTTTTGGGTTCAAGAGGTCACTAATTATGGGTAGCGAAAATTTTAAATTTTTATCTTTTTACTTCTACTTCTATGGCCTCTACTTTGAATCAACATTTTTACAATTGGGTATGTCCTGAGTAAAATGTGTAAATTTAGCACACTTAAAAAGGTCTAATTTTGAAGCCTTGTTTGATTTCCAATCTGAAAGGCATTTTGAGTACAGCTTTGTTCAAATTGAAGTCGTAAAATATACATGCTATCTCAATTTGGGTGTACCAAGAGACCTGGTGTGCCTTGTATCCCTGTAGTGGTAAAATAGTAAGCAGCTGATTTTACAGCTAACAAAGACGCATTGGGTGCCTTTTCAATAGAAACATTTTGACTTTTCTAAAAGCATTCTATTTACTTAGCAACAGATGACAGATTCCTGTATTCAGGATTTTCCTGTTAAAAAGTTTGGAATGAAAAACTTGGCCAGGTTTATTCCATTTGTTCTGAAATCCAGACATTTTTCTGAGGAAGCTGTTCCCTAGCATTGTACACTGTTCCACCTGTTTAAGACCTAAAGCAAGTTCTTTCTGAAGATTATGGGAATTTTTCTACCTTTAAAATTTATCTTAATTGATATTAAAATATAGAAAATGATTTTTTTTAATTAACTCAAAATTGTATTTATTAACTTATCACTCTTAATTTTATTTTATAGTATCTTGTATTTTCTTGGTTTTAAATAGAAAACTTTTAATATCATATGTATTAATATGGGTCATTCTTGTGAAATAGGAAAAATTGGCTTCTTAAAATTTTTTCAATCGAAGATTTTTAAAACTTTATTTTTTTGGCCTAATAATTTTCTACCATGTTCATTAAGTAAATTCAAAATATCAGCAATCTAAATTATTAACATTTTGTTGAGGAAAAAAATATTTCAAAATATTGGAAGGCAGGACAATGATGAGCCTGCCAGGACAATGATGAAAATAGAAAAAAATATATAAATTTCTTGTTGAACATTTCATATGACCATGTATTTTTAATTCAGCTGATTAAGTACATAAATAAAATTACTAGGAACATGATACTTCAGGAAATTATGGATTCCTGAATATTTAAGTATTATTAGAAAGTAGGAACATTGTGGATAGCTATTACTGCAACTTTTATGCTTTTTTAACAGATTACGTGTTTTACTGTGTGGTGTTAAATTACTGCAATCAATTCTCAGCTATTTTTGATCTGTAGTATTTCTTTTTGTATTTTTCCATTTGCCTTGTATATTTTTAAAATTTTTCTTCCAGTTTCTTTATATGAATGTAGGTCTCTGCTCTATCTCTTCTAACTTTTTTCATTAACTTTTTTTCTTAACATTATCATCTCTTGTGTCTGGGTTTGAAGAACCTGAAAGTTGAATATCTATACCACTTTCACTTGGTTTGGGTAGCCAATTCTATCGGATGACAATTTCTTGTTCGATGGAGTTTTGAATTTTCTTTCCTATTTTTATAATTCCCCTTTTCTGCCTCGAACTCATTTTAGCTATAGGCTTTACCACTCCTTTCTTCTTTTGGTTGACATATATTTCATATGCCTCTTCAATTTATCTTGTATCAAACGTTATGGAATTTTTTTTAATGTGCTCCTGACGACGTTTCTTAGCTAACCTTTTCTTTAACACCCTTTCCTCATATGTTTGTTTCTTTTTACCACTCATATCTGTCCATATATTGTTTACAATTTATGAAAAAGAGCATGCGATAAAGGATATTTAGTAATATCTAGACATTTTTAGGTGCAATGACAAAAACATTATGTTTTAAATAAATGAAACAAATAAGTTTCAAAATTTCAAGCCCATTATAAGGTATTTTACTATTAAAAAAATTACAATGGATAATAAATAATCAAAAGTTAATAGTTAAAAGTAAAGAATATATTTGTCTTCAGTTAATAATTTAAATATTTATAAAATACTGAACACAAAACATCATTTTCCTGTCTTGACGTCATTGACTTGGTATGTTAAAGGCAGGACAATGATGGCCAGGATAATGATGAAATAGGCTTGTTCAGGGCTTAATGGATGAACCCTTAAAAATTTCACTTTGAATTTCACACACATTTAAGAAATATCTTTTATACACTTGATAATAAAAAAAATTAAAAATTTACTACAAACATTTAATTTTTATCAAAGCCAGGAAAATGATCTTCAATATACATAAACCTTGAACTCTGAACTTGTATGTGCTGACCAAAAAAAAAGTTGATAACTTTTCAAGATGGCAGTTATTTATTTAAATAATCTCAACCCCAGATTACTTGAAAAGTATTCTACTAACTCAGTGCTGTCATCTATTAATTGCCCACATAATGATATCTGAGATGCCAGGAAAATGATGATATTACTTGGGACAATAGTTATTGAAGTTACTTTTGGAAATTTTTGCAATATTATTTCCATTATTGTAACTAATAACCTTTCAAATGTATAAAGAAGCAGAATAAATTATTTACAAGAATATATAAATAAATATTAAAACCCTAATGAATGACGAAATTGTAAAATTTCACTCAGGGACATGCCAGGACAATGATATTTGATATTTTAAAGTTTTAAAAATGTATAAAATAAAAAAATATGTCATTAATTTTCTAATTCTGTAGATTATAAAAGTGATCCTAAACTATTCTTGAAAGTTGACAAAATCTTCAGAGTGATAGAATTCTATAAATTTTGAAGGGACATGAATTTTGCCTATTTTGCAAGAATGACCCATATATATGTTTATTATCCTGCACTTGGAACATGTGATTAACCCTGACTAGAGATGTGAGCAGAGAATTTTCTATTTAAAGCCTAATTTTTCAGTAAATTGTAATAATTTAATTTAGTGACTGCAGATATGAACATGAAGCTTAATTTATGTATCATTTACAGTATATAAAAGCAATGTGTTATAGAAATGAGTTATAACTGTTATTTTTTATTGAAAAACATGCAAGATTTTTCTATTTTTATCATCATAAAATGAAAATCTACAACTTATATCACAAGGAAATGAAGGAAAAGTAAACATGCTAAGAAACAAAACACCAATTTATCATGCTTTACGTAAATTTTTGTTATTTTGCTTATGTATAATAATTCTTCCTTATGAACTAAGTTATAATATTAAATAAAACTAATAGTATTAATTTTGATTACTAATGAATATTTAAAAACATTTGGATATTTTTCATCCTCAGGAAAAGTGTATTTAGTATTAGATTTGTGTCAGTTTATAAAGCTATTGTGAATGTAAAAATCTAGTAATTGTTTACTCAAAAATATGGTTTTCCTAGAAAAATAAACTCTTTCGATCCCAAGACGACCAATCCGACCATCGGATTCAGGCTAGGGATGCGACATCGATGTATTGGAGCCGATGTTTTTTTAACATCAATGTTAACACTTGTCAATGTTTTATTTTTAAGTGAAAGAAGTACCATTATAAAAAATTTTTTAAATAACCAAGTAGTATTTTTTTCTTAATCAGTAAATATTGAACCTACTTTTAGACCAAAGTGGTCAAGTGTAAAGGTAGGATGTGATGTCGATGTTTTCTTAAAAAAAAATTTGTAATTACCATTGATTTATTGGAGCCAATGGAACATTACATCATGGAAATTTAACATAGATGTTTTTACATTGTTGATGTTTTATTTTTGAATGAAAAAAAAGCACCGTTGTAAAAATTAAGAAAATAACAGTGCAACTATGTTTTTGTCAGTGATGACGACATCTGTCCCATCAGAAAGCATTTTTTCCCTGACTGGTGAAAAAAGAGAAGTCGTATTAAGGTGGAGAAAGTTAACAAACTTCTCTTTTTTACGAACTGTAAATAACAAATTTAAGGACTATAATAATTATAGGCCCCAATATATTTTATTTACAGTAAAAAAAATAAGTTTATTATGTTTTATTAATCATTAATAATAACTAACAATAATTATTGTTATGTACCAACCTAAATATACTTATAGTTAGTAGTACCTATTAGGGATGCGACGTCGATGTTTTCAAAACCCGTTGTTTTATATAAAAAAACATCGACATTGGAGGCGATGTTTCTTTAACATCAATGTTTATACTTGTCGATGTTTTATTTTTAAATAAAAAAAGTACCATTAACAAAATTTAAAAAAAAAACCTGAGTAGCATAATTTTTATCATTAGTAAATTGAACATACTTTTAATACTTTTGATGTTTTATTGTCGATGTTTTATTTTTAAATAAAAAAAAGTACCATTAACAAAATTTAAAAAAAAACCTGAGTATCATAATTTTTATCATTAGTAAATTGAACATACTTTTAATACTTTTGATGTTTTATTGTCGATGTTTTATTTTTAAATAAAAAAAGTACCATTAACAAAAAAAAAAAAAAACTGAGTAGCATAATTTTTATAATTAGTAAATTGAACATACTTTTAGACCAAAGTGGTCAAGAGTGAATGGTCTGAAAAGTAGGGCTGTGACATCAATGTTGATGTTTTCACCATCGATTTCTTGGAGCCTGTGTTTGTTTAACATTGATGTTTTTACGGTGTCAATGTTTTATTTTTGAATAAAAAAAGTACCATAGCAAAAATTAAGAAAAATAACCATGCAACTAAGTATTTGTGAGTGATGGAGACATCCGTTCCATCAGAAAGAGTTTTTTCCCTAACTGGTGGGATAGTTAGTGAAAAAAGAGAGAGAGACAAGTCGGCTTACGGTGGAGAATGTTAACAAACTTTTTTTTTTACAAATTGTAAATAACTCTCTGCAGCAAATTCAGATTGGTTTCTGGAAATTAACATTTTTCTCTCTGTGCTTAACTTTTGGCAGTGAGTGTATGTTAACACCTAACGATCTATTTGGAACTGCTTGGATTTGGGATTGTTGGTGAATATGTTCATTACATTCAAAATATTTGTAGTTTTTCAAACATTGGTTGATTAAAGATCATAGTTTATTTGAATTCGATAAGACGTTCTAAAAACGTTTATATTGTGTAAAAATTAGCTTTCCTAATGTGGGAATTTCTCAAGGAAGGCTAAACGAACACATGCATTCACTGGAGAAGGATAAGTCTATTTCAGTTTTTCCTCCATCACCCTGATCTGGTCATTTTGGACACTATGTCTTTCCTATCCATAAGATCTTAAAAGTTAAATAAACTGTTGAAAATTTTATAGTTCAGTGAAAAAAAAAATCACAAATTACAGTTTGTTCCTGCATTTTGTTTTCAAAAATCGCAGAAATCTATCGATTTGGGTCTACAGTGTTTATTGTGTCATACAGTGTATGAGTAGAAATTTAGAGGTTTTTCAGTCTTCTGAGTTGGCTATACTGCCCCAATGCCTTGTTTCCCATCATTGCAGTCCTCTATTTTCTGGATTTCTTTTCATACAGAAAAATGCCTAAATAGATAGTTAATTGAATATTTCCCAAATTATATGGCTTGTATGGTAAAAAAAAAAACTTACTGAACCTAAATCTCATTACCTTATTCTTAAATTTAAAAAATATACCATATTATTATTTATTATGCATTTAGAAAAGAAAATTCTCGATTATTTTCTGTCTGGAGAATAGTCTCATTCTCCAAAAGATTTATTACCAAGAATTTTACATCTCTTACCCTATTTATTATTATGAAGCTAATCTCTTATTAAATAAAAGCCAGCATTCCACAGACCTTATTTTATTCATGTCTTAATCTTTTTCTTCATGTAATGCACATAAATTTTCTGGGATGTTGTCAAGATGATCGTTGAGGAAATGTTGCGTTAAAGCTTTAATAAAAAAAAGACTTGTGACAATGCTTTTTATGTTGTCAAGAAAGTGCCACTCTTTTAGGCCCAGCAGAAAATAGCTTAAAAATTAGTAAAAAGAATTTAAAGAATGGGGGACAAATCCACACAACTGTTTATCCTTTTTTTAAAGTTTTTCGACTATTAGTCCCGTTTCCTAATAATATATAATAAAAACTAAACAAGGTTCCCGCAAGTCTTGAAAAACCTCAAATTGTCAGGGAATTTAATTTTTTCCAAAAATAATCGGGGAAAATTACAAATTTTCATCCAAAACCTGGAAAATTGCCTCTGACCTGCAAAATGATTAATCTTGGCTTCTCGGGTGCTTTGGAGAAAAGTAGCCAATAAGATTCGTACACAGTTTCATATCACTTTATTTTATGAATTAAATTTTTCAATCGATTTTAAAAGAAACAGCTGGTATTTAACAGGTAAAGAATTTTGTTCCATCCACTGGCTTAAATGGAAGAATTTCATGCTTGTGATACATTAAATCAGAAATTGGTTTTTTTAAGTCAGATATGTTGGATTATCTGAATAAGTTATTAATGCAAAATTACTTGTGTTTTTTGTATTTATTTTCAGTGTATAATTCTTAAATTGCTTTTTATTATTGACTATTGAATACTAAGTTATTTCTTGGTTTTTCACTTTAAAAGTGTCATGCATTTGTTAAGTATGACCTGGAATTTTGTAAAAATTTGTCTGGAAAAGTTAGGGAATTTTATTTCAGAAATAGAGTGGGAACCCTGATATAAAAATTTCAGTGCAGAATCTCAGTTTTCAATTTTATGTTTTACTGATATTGTTAAAGATTAAGTATGTGAATTGGATTCATTGTTATTTTTTGTTATAGATTGCTTGCAATTTATTTCGCACATTGCCACCTAGTGAAAATCCAGATTTTGATCCTGAAGAGGATGACCCGACTCTTGAAGCCTCTTGGCCTCACTTACAGGTAACAAATATATTATTCTGTATCATTTTATGTAAAATTTTGCCAAGTTGAAAAATATATCAACCAGCCATTATCATACAGGGCTCCATGGACCTCAAGGGGCCTAATTATTCATTTTGATTTTTAAGGGCTGTGGTATTCGTTGGAAGTCTTTTAAAGAAATTTGAGTCTTTATTTTTACTAGAACACTAGATATATTTCATTTGCAATAAAAAAACAAGATCAATGATGCTTGTCCAAGGTTAAGTGTCAGTACAAATCAAGGGCATCATATTATAGGATCGTTAAAAGTTGATGTTTTCAAAATTGGGTTTGGAGATCCAAACCCAAGACTTATATAAGTTTCTTCACTTGGTGCACTCATTAGTTAATTTGTTGCTATCTGAAATTTAGCCTTAACCCATTAAAGACTACTTTAAAAAACTGGCAAGATTCTTGACCAATCGTCTCTAGTGTGCACATAAATGTAAAAGTATTATATACTCTACACTTGTACAGAAAAACACAAATCATTCTTAAAAAGAACAATGAAAAATTCATATAACACATTAAAGCAAACAATATAAAGGGATATTAGCCAGTTGTGGAGCCACCTTCTTCAGACACCAATTTCAGTGGTTTCGTATTTTATTTCCCATATTATTACTTTTAGTATTTATGGAAGAAATTGAGCCACGGTAGCTCAGTCAGTAGAGCGTCGGGCTCGCATAGGAAGGGTTGTGGGTTCTGTTCTCAGCGGAGCCTGCAATTCTGATGGTTGGGAGATCGGCGCATAGACCTGGCTAAAGACCGTCGTGTTCGCTAATGGTGGCTGGGGCACGTTAAATAGGTCGTGGTCACAAAGCCCTCCATGTTCCCATACCTAATCCATACCTCTGGGGGTACCTGATCAGGGGGTTATCGCCCTCTGATTGGGATCTAAATTACGATATGTGTGAGTGAATGGATGTGTGATAGTGACCTTCCTGTGAAATGGATGTGTCGCGTATGAATAAGTCCAACCCTCATGGGCAATGGCACCCCCAATTGGGCCATATTTGGCCTGTACGACAACAACATGGAAGAAATTCAAATGAACTGTTTATCCAAGTATATAATGTAGAAAGCAACACCCCTAAAGTTCAAATATTTGCTGCATTCATGGTTTAGACTGCTGTGAGATAAGTCTTATGACACTCTGGTTGTAGAGGAACCTGACAGTTCTGGCAACTATAGATTGACATTCCACCAAAAATTTTGCATCGTCCAAACTGTTGATCTGACTTGTAAAGCCAATGATCCCGTCTATCATATCTTTGTTGGTTGGAAGCATTCTTCTGCACCACTAAAGATCTTCCTGGACCGATGGGAGGTGTTCCAAATCTTCCCAATACTTCTTAAGATAGATTTTTTGAGATGGGTAAAGTAGTGACTGTCAAAATGTGGTCGATCAGTTCATCAGTAAGGAAACGCTGCAGACTCTGTAATGGGAATTTTTCACTTTCGTGACACAAATCCTTGTTAGTTGGTTTGTACAGGGGAGTAAAATTTTATATTTTTGTTCCAGCTTCGTTCTTTTTTCTTTGGTTTTTTAGTTTTAGGTCTTCTACTTTCGAATTTCATTCGCTTTGACTTCTTTCTGGTAACAGAGGTGCTTGGTAACAATGTATCATCTGCATCGCTCTTTTCATGGTCTAATTGACGACTTATTTCACATGTGATCGAGATCTCGTTGTACCTTGTCATCACTTGTGTCGGAATCTTTGCCAGTCTCTTCATCAGCATCTTCTCTCTCTCTTTCAATAGGGGGCTTTATAACCACATTATTATGTTGGGCAGTTTTATGACCACTATCTGGCTCAGAATTACTGTCGAGAGCAAATAACACATCTAAAGCTTCATTTAGCGCGAGAAATTGAAATGCGGAGGGGTGTAAATATTTTGTTTTAAAGGCTTAAATATTCACCTAAAATATTTTATTTTTAGATCGTAATTAAGTTTTAACCCTGTTTAAGTTTTCAAATTAAAATAAATAATCATATCGGCAATATAACCTTCAAAGTAATAACTAACTACCAATAGTACCGAACTTCACACATCCGACGATTGACAAGATTACTTGCCAATTAACAATATGTCTACCTGACATATATATATATATATATTTTTTTTAAGGTAGTAAAATAAACAATGGATTCATGTCATAACAATAAAGCACAAAAAATAAATCAAAAACAGTGATAAAAGTAATTTTTTTTTGCCTCTTTAGCGACGATGGACGAGACATTATTCGCACTCGCAAGAAATTCTAGCTTTGAACTACATTTTCACTGACAAAGCTATCTGGGACCAGTTCACTGACAACCAGTGCAGCATTTTGATTGGTTTATTCGTAGAAAGAAAAAAAACACTGAGTGGAACCACTCCCGCCATATATTGGCAAAGAAAAAATTTAAAACGTTGAATGGCAAATTTTCTTACCTGACCGCCGTTAATGGGTTAAAAAACTATAATTATTATTTTGCTTGAAGAGTTGAACGTTTTATTATGCACCTGTTGCTGTATAACCCAAGCAAAGGGTGATAACTACTTTCTCAAACATTGGCTTTCTGATTTGTAAATATTTGGATACATGGATTGAAATATTGTATTTGTTGGAATGACCATTCTGGATATGATAGAACCATTTATGGCCTTATGATATTCATTAAGTTTATTTTGAATTTCAGTTGGTCTATGAGTTTTTCCTGAGGTTCTTGGAAAGTCCTGACTTCCAGCCAGTAATTGGCAAAAAAGTTATTGACCAGAAGTTTGTCCTGCAAGTATGTATATTTTACTTAGCTATTATTTTTTCATGTTTTAACTAATAATATGCTTTATTATGTTTTACATACATTAAAAAAATTTTGTGAATAAAACTTTCTCAATAGATTTCATCTGCATAGAGGGTGTTGAATACTCTCTTTTCGTAAATCTTAGACGGTGATATCAAACTATGAAGTGTTGAAAAAATTACTTCTTTTTGCACCATTGCAAAAATGAAAGTATTAATCAATGTATCAATGAGGATACAATGTGATTGGCTAGATGGTCATTTAAAAAAAATTATTATCTTTCTTGATTTTAGTGTTTAATTCAGTCAAATTCATTGCACAGAATTTCTAAACCTATTTGTGGAACATGGAAAAAAGCTTATTTCTACTCCACAGTTTACTAATTGGATAACTTTACAAGATAATAAGAATACTAATTTTGAGGACATTGCATTTAAGTTTTGTGTGGAACTGATTGTGAAATTTACTGTGAAGTTTCTTCAATTAAACAGAAAATCACACTACCCAGTGTTTCCTAATTAGTATGTGTATATTGAAAGTGTTCTGTAAGAACCCTGAGGAAATACAAATTAGATTATTTTTATATAAACTGAGATATATACGATAAAATTACAAGATTCCTTATTTTAAATTGGTTGTCTTCAGTGTCAAGATTTAAATCAATGATTAAAATCATGATTTTAATCAAATGATTTTTTTTAAATCATTGATTTAAATCACAACCAATCTTGTATTTTTATATCTAAGTAAATACACCTTAGAAAAGTTACAGAAGCCATCAAATGCTTTAAACTTTCTGCAGTCATGGTGATTCCAGCACTAATGGCTACACCCTGTACTGATCAGCTTTTGGAAAAATGTTTGGCACTGGACACTTGTAAACAGTATGAGGTGTCTATGAACTAAGTAATCTGTTGAGTAAGAGATTCTGCCAAACAGTAAAGTAAAAAACGAGTTGACATCTATTTGAAGGTTTTTACAATGTTTGTAGGGCTTCTAACACATCACTTTTTGTTCTTTTGTCACTTTTTCAGGGGTTTTAAGTTCTTAAATTCTATTTGGAGAAGAACAATTTTTAGTGAACAATTAAAAAATTCATATTTCCTCTAAAAAAAAAAGTCAAATGTCAACCTAGTACGTATTGTGTAATTTCGTCTTGCATTGGAACTTGTCCAGGCTAGTTTCCTCCATGGCAGGTATGCCATTTGAGCATCATTCAGAAGGGGGGATTACCTTCCCCTTCTGAATGACGCCTGTGTTTCCTTCATAAACAAACCTTTTTTTATATTTTTTGAGGCGTTCGTAATATGCTACGGCTGGCGCTGTAATATTAGTTTCGGTTCGCAAAATGAATTGGAGCCTCAAGTATAAACAAATAAGATAATCTCTAAATAGCAACCCTCTAAAACTCCAACCCCTACTCCAAAGAGAATTTGAGGAAGAAGGATCTAGAATGAAGCCTATTGATGTTTACTGGAACCAGTTCTTCAGACTGCGAGACATTAGTGGTGTGGATCCTAAATACCCAGTTGTGTCAAAGCTAGTGAAGGCTGCTCTGTCACTTTCTCATGGTAGTGCTGACATTGAACATGACTTCTCAGCGTCAGGTAGAACTTTGACAGGAAACAGCATCAATGTCAGAACGCACATTCGATGCATTGATGACGGTCAAAAGTAGCTTGGAAAATTTTGACAATCAACCTTATTTGGTGCCAATCACATCAAAGCTAATGGATATGGGAAGGGTTGCATATAAAGCCTACAATGCCTATTTAGAAGATATAAAACGTATGGCACAAGAAAAATTAGAGGACAGGAAAGAAAAAGATAGACTGGAAGCAGACAAAAATTAAAGCAGCTGGCAAAGAAAAGAAAGGTGATAGAAGAAGAACGAAAACTTAAAATTATGGATAGGGAAGAGGATGAGGTGTTGGACAGTGCTTCAAAATTGTTTAAGGAAGCCAATGATAGGCTCAAGAAGGCGATAAAAAATAAAGATTTTTTAGGAAGCGGCACTTGCTTATGCAATGAATGAAGGAGCTGCAAAAGTCTCAGATGATGCTGGTGTCAGCAAAGACAGACTTTAAAAATTGCTCATTCTTTTATTGAGAAGAAAAAAACAATTAATTTCGGACTTTTTCAACAACAGAAATGAGACATAATCTTTTAAAGAAAAGGAAAAAATTCTTCAAGCTGTGTCAAAAATGAACAAATTTAAGAATCAATTACAATTTTTGTGTTTTTATGTCAATATTTTTAAATGATGTACTTTTTAAATACGAAGAAAAAAATATCCTTCCAAAGAAAAGAAAGAAAACGATAGGGGTGGCTGGGGAGGATCTTTTTCTATCTTAATATTTAAATATATTTAGCATTTCTGTTATTTGTCACTTTTTTTTTGATCGATTAGTCACTTTTGGTCACTTTTTTTCTGCTTGATTAGTCTGACTGATTTGATCACAAACTGATTTTTAGCAAAGTAACTATTGCTTTACCATGTGAGAAATTCCGATTGTTTACTTAAAATAAATATTGGTTTATGTGTCATGTTAAAAACTTAATTTTTTGTAAACAAATTTTTATATAAGCAGTTTTTAGGACCCACAGAAATTTAAATAAAACAATCAGATTTGAATTTAAAAAATCTGTTTATTTGTTTTTAAAAAATCATGATTTTTTTTAATCATGAATTTTACACACAGGTTTTTATAAACAGCTCAAGCAGACTCTATTTTTTTTTACTACACAAATATGCATTTCCTTCATTTGAAATCAGATGAGAAACATCAATATTTGTTCATTTAAAATATACAAACTATAATATTTATTTTGTGTTTCAGCTTTTGGAACTATTCGACAGTGAAGACCCAAGAGAAAGAGAGTTCTTGAAAACTGTTCTACACAGGATATATGGAAAATTCTTGGGTTTAAGGGCTTTCATTAGAAAACAGATAAATAATATATTTCTTAGGTAAACTATTTAAAAAACGTTTATTTAATAATAAATAAATATTTAAAATGTATTGTTAATTTTTTTGTTAATATATATTTTTCTGAAATGAAAACTTGAAATGCAATATATTTCTCAATTCACTTCCAAAAAATAAATTTTAAGAAAACGTTTAATAGCATTCGCCCTTGTGTATTTCTTTCTTAAACTATCAAGTCATTCTGAATGTTGTGTTTGACAGTTGCAAACTGCTCTAAGAAATGCATTTATTTTCATATAAATAATTATATTCATAATTCGCCTTAAGTACTTAAAAATATATCATTCTTGTCATGATCATAAGCCTGTTACCCTCAAGATGACTCCGAATGACTTTTTGGATAAACGATTCTGAAAATGTTGTGTATGCGAGTACCTATAACTTCACAACACTAGATAACATTATCCCTCAAACAACCATTGCTTGAGGCCTTCTAGCATTGTCACACATTACATACTTTTATATCCACCCAGCTTTTTGCCAATTGTTTTCCAGTGGCTCAGAAATTTCATAGAAATTGTGTTACATCCACATGTTTTTATTAATATGTGAAAAGTAAATGTTAATATGAGCTACAGTTACAAAAAATGTATTGATACTGTGTCTAGTATTACTAATACATCCCTTCAAGCCTATGTTGAAATAAAGTAGCTCATTTATTATATTTGTTTAGTATCTGTCACCCTAATGTTTGATTTGGTATTATTTTCTTCCTGATCGGATGATACTAACGAACCACAACTACTTTAAGAACAATTGCTTTTATATTTCATGTATTCTTGAGGCAGATTTTTCAGATTAATAACCTGCACAAGTTATTAATCTGGCAAATCAAATGATACATGGTATCGACTAAACTGCAATGTAATTTGTAATCTTTAGAAATATGTTAAAATTATTTTTGCTTTTCTAGGTTCATTTATGAAACAGAACATTTTAATGGTATTGGTGAACTCCTAGAAATATTGGGCAGGTAAGTGAAAGTTTATATATTGACTTATTTATTTTCAATGTGCCTTTTTTTTTAACACACCTGAAATTTTAAATGAATATCAATTTATTATAAACTTCAAATCCATTGGGACTGAGCTTAAATTTAAATTGCATTATAATAGTTTGAAGCACATTTTTATGACGGGTATATATAAGACTGGATAAAATGTTATTTTAAAAATAAGACAATATCCTGAATGTTTACTTTGAAACTTCAAAACTTCTGAAAGGTTTCAAGTGGAGTTTTATTTGTAACTAACAAAATTACCCGACCTTACTCGTTTTTAATTGGTTAACTCTAATATTACTTAATTCTACAAAAGACAAGCTATTGTATGTCCTGTTTCGATTGTATTTTAACACCTTTTTGATATCATTATAATTTGTACAACTTTGGACACAAATCCTACACATGCATATCCATCCAAGTAATACATTTCACATTCATCACACCCTTTCTGCATGACAAAGCTACAAAATGATAAAAGGAGACAATAAGATTACTACAAAAGACGATTTTGAGGGAGGTTTAAAATTCTTAAGTTCTTTTCATGCTCAAAAAAGGACAAATTTACACCCACACTACAAGTGTTCTTACACTAATAGTCAACAAACAATATTTATTTACTTGTGGCAAACTTGGATCAGACATGCAACATTGTCTAATTTCGCCATCTTTAAGGGAAGGATGACAAATTAATTTGATGAGATATTCATCACAAAGTTTTTTCTTGAAAAATACATTTTGTGACATTGCCTAAGAATAAACTAATTTTTAGAATTGAATATCTTCATTACAGACCTATGATAACCAATTACCATCTGTAATGGCAAATCGGTTTTTAAATATTTTTTAAAGAAAATCATTGTTTTCAATAAACTTTTAACATATATAGTGAGTTTTTTAAATATAGCTTCAACAGGGTGGTAACAGAACTGGAAAATCAGGGACATCTCATAAAACTTTTTAATTGGAAAAATCAGGGAAATTTTTAAAAATTAAGACAGCAACTACTATAGTTTGTACTATTTAGAGATGCACAATTATGAGTGCTTTTGAGGATTGAATAAATCATAATCACCAAAATTGTAGTTCGAGTAAATAACCCATGTTTTTTTTTTTTTTTTGCTGAGGTTGGTGATACAACTTTGGTATACAATTTGAAATTTGCGTAACTAACAATGTTTTTTTTTTGTGTGTGTGTGTATTAAATTAATATTTTTTGTTTGCAATTACATTTGTGCAGAATATGCTAGGGGGCTCCGCCCCCTGCTCGCCAACCCCCTTGTATATCTACGCAATCCCATTTGGTTTGTTTTGCAAACCAACACTCCTTTTGCAGAATCTATCTCCTGCATTGGCGAAACTGTCTTAATAATTCACAGTCTGCCCCCTACACTCGCCAAAGATTGTTGTTGCGATAAATTTTATATCTTGGCAAACCTGTTAGTTAGAAATGTAACCTTCATTTCCGTGAATATTAAGGTACACTTTCGCTCTGCGATCTATTTGTCTGGCCCACTTTTCTTCGCATCAAATTTATTTATTAACCAATTTCAAAAATAATTGTTCCATAAGGAAGATTGCATTCTAAGGTTTCTTGTGATGTTTTCAAATTTAAAAAGTAATAATAATAAACTATAGATATGACAGTTTAAACAAAAATAAAGAAAATGTCCCGGTTCTTCCCAAATTCAAAAAAAGTATTTGGGACCAAATTAAAGTTTCTAATAAAACTTGACAAGCACCAAAAAATCCTGTTTAGAGGTTCTCTAAAAAAACACTTGCGTCTGAAGTCTGAAAATTTGTATGTGTTTTGCTCACGCATAGTAGAAATTTCGCTTTTTGGAGTTTAACACTTAATGCACCCGAAACTAATAGCCGCATTGGAAAAAAAAAATCTTCCTCTTGTTCCCTGTACAATTTTGAACTAACCTTGTTCATTTTTTAATTTTCTGATTCGTGCTTTCAAGGAAACCGTCTAAGAATCGAGCAAAAAACAAGCGATATTTCAATCCTGCGACTGTGGCAGCAACACTTTTTTAATGTAGAGAGATTTGCATTTGATTTTGATCAGTAGTTTTAGTATGGTAATGTAGGGTCAAGTGTCAAAAGTACATAGTCAAAAAAAAAATTTTCCTCCAATTTTTTCTATTGCTATTATAAGAGTTCCATTAAGCTTTACAACCCTTACAATAATAATTTAAATATCTGTAGAAAAAGGCAAAATATTTTTGAAGAATTATGCTTTTACCCCATCTGACACTAAATTATTAAAAATATTGCGTGGGTACTGTATATCGATACTAATCATGGATCATAACATTTCTTAAGAGAATTGTAAAATCAGGGAAATTTTTTTTGAGACTTTCGGGGAACTTTTTTTTTCCCCCAAGAATTTTGTTGCTTTTTTGTTCAACTTGTAAAATAATCCACTTTGACTTTCTGTCATGACAAAGAATCTTTTAATGTTTCAAAAGTTCCATTTTGGAATTTTGTATTGTTAATGCTTCAATAAAGGGAAAATAACACTTAAAATTTGCTTTATTCAGACTTGCCTTCCACTTTAAATCAAATACTTTGTGGAAGTAGGAAAATTTTATTCAATTATATGGAACAAAATTGTTGTGATACCTGTACAAACAGAAAATCAGATATAAAATGAGAAGATGGACCGACTAAAGCAACCAAGTTCAGTCATTAAATGAATATAAGTACTCACAGTATGCAGAGTTTCGTGAAAGTATATTCAACCTTTCAATGTAGCATGGACATACACACTTACAGATGGACAGAAACCAAACGCTCAAGAGACAGATTTTTTATCAGAAGGACCTAAAGCGGATAGAAAGCTTGAAAAGGTTTTTAAATATTCAATGTGCAAAAAAAAACGTCATTCTTATTTATATACATTTTGATACTGTTTATTTTGCTGCTCCACAGTCATGTACTGATAAACATTCAACACCATCTGAATTGCTGTCACTCACCAAGCCTTGTTCAAAATCAGGACATTTGTTGAATGCATTCTATTAAAATCTTAATTTGGAATAAATTCTGCCGGCAAAGTATGTTCGTGATCAGTATGAATGCAGATTTGGGAGTTTTAACAAATGAAAACAATGTCACATGATCACGAGGAGACAGTAGTGGCCAGTCTCAGCGATCCTATCATTTTATTCCATGGATCACTTAACCCGCCATTTTAGAATACGGTTCTTAATAATCCGCAGTTTAACTCTGACCCGTGGATCAAATGATCCTTGGGTTAACTCTAGACTTGTGAATATGGCCGTTGGTGTTTTATTTCTTTTTTGGTCTTAATCAAAGTATATCAAAATTAGTTCTAATGGCTTTAAACAAATTAAACTGAGCTTTTAGTTTAATTTGGGGTTTTTCTATACATTAATTCCCAAGTCTCATATTTTTTCATTGGATTTTTTATAGTAGTATTCAAAAAGGATTCAGCAAACACAAATAGTAATATTTTTCAGTAGTTTATTTAACAGTTAAATATAATAGAGTACAAATAATAACAAAAAAAACTTTTATCAGAAAAAATAGTCTAATTTATAAACTTAAAAAAAAAATCTTTATTGTTAGAAGATTGCTTATCAAAGATACCAATAAATGCATGTTTTACTTGGAATAAGTATTGCATGTTCCTTAATATACAGCATTTATTGACTTTTAGGGATGTATAAATAATGAGTTCTATCAAAAAAAAAAGTACTTAGTGACATTTATTTTGAAAATATTGCACTTATAAATAAATACATTTATTTAAAAGTGTTATATTATTTAGGGTATAATATAAGTATAAAGTACAAAAGTGATCAAACCTTGGACATTAAACGGCATGAACTAATAAAATTTTAGAGCTAGGAAAAATTTGGAAATTTTTATTTTCAAAAAGAAAACTACAGGTTTGAAAAAATGTGATGTGTGTTTTTCAAAATGTTTTATTGTTAAGTAATAACTGTGTCTCTTTTTTTTAAAGAGTTTTTATTCTTTTACATTTTTCTAAGCATATTGTGTGTGTGTAATTTGCTTTTATCAAAGAAAGCTCAAATGTGCTCTTAATTTTAATTCGTTTGTAAATCTATTTTGTATTCTTCAATTTTTCTAAGCTAAAGCATATGTTGGAAGAATACATTTATTTAGATGATATAATGATATTTATTTGCTCTTTAATAGTCCCAATAACATTAAATAGTTTAGTGATAATCAGTACACACTGAAAATAAAAATGCTATAACTGAAAAAAATTATCTACAATTTTTGATTATACTTCTTTCAGTAACATTATATTTATGAAATGCAAAGATTAAATTAGCTTGATTTGATAATTTTTTCTATTTTTTTCAGCATAATCAATGGTTTTGCACTTCCATTAAAGGCTGAACACAAACAATTTCTGGTCAAAGTCCTCATTCCACTTCATACTCCAAAATCTTTAGGACTTTACCATGCACAGGTACTATATTTGTATAATTTGTGATATAATAGAAATATTTTCAACTAAGCATTATTTTCCTCAGTAGTTTATGGCAACACCAAAACCTAGATTCGTTGTAAAAATATCTTTAGCCTGTTAAAAATTTTTACCTTTCCCTTTTTTTTACATGTGATTTTATACTCTTTCATCCAGTCCTGTCCAGAGATAGAAGTAATGTTCATTCCATTACATTTTCCAAACTAACAGGCACTGGAGCCTGTTTTTGTGAATCAAGCAAGAGAGGGAAAATTTTATCTTCAAAAATAAACGCTAATATATACAAAAATAAATGCTAAATAAGGAGCTCTCAGCCTCCCAAAACTAACTATAATTTATTTTGAGTACTGTCAAGGACACGTTGTGGAACCTATTAACTTCATTTGTGAAATTTTACCATTGTTTTTTGGCAATTGATTTGACTTCTAACCTATACCTACCCTAATCTTTTACCAGCAATAGCCTAAAATTGTTATCTGCCTTTCATATCAAATTGCTAAAGTACGAACAAGGCCAGTTCAACAGCTTTTCTACTATTATAAAGGGAAATGTTTCTCTGTGTAATGTATGCAGTGTCTTGAGGATTTTATGGCACTTATAATAATGAAATTTGGCACACAGGTAGTCTGGATTTTAAAATTTAATCTAGAACATTTAAAAATGATTTTATTAGTTTTTTTCACCATTCGCTCTTCTCTCCGGAATGTGAGTTCACCCTTGCTTCAAAAGTTGAAGCAGGCAAATTTTGCGATTTTCGACCACTGACGTCGCAACCGTTTTACGTCCTTTGGGACCATGAAAGAGTATATTTCTTCTCATTAAGTAAGCTCTCGGCTATAAAATTTTGAAGTATCTTGAGTACAATCTTTTACAGTCATATAACTTATTTGTTTTACTAACATGCATAACACAAAAATTTGACAGTTAAATACAGCAATGGGAAACAGATAAAAAATAATACAAAATCAACCTCTTCTGGATTAATTCGTCTATTTTGCTAACTTCTGTAACTAGTGCCATAACTGTCTTGCTTGGCATCACCAAACTAGTTCTTTTCTTAACCTCCATAAGGAAAAGTATTGCTCCCATCTCCTCTTGTTCCTAGACTTTTTACACAGTACTGGGAGGTGGAGGCCTACATGCATATATAGTTTACTTTCATCTCATAGCCTTCTGTGTTTGTATTCTTTACTTGTGTGTGCTATTAGGTGTATTGTAACCTGTCACTGGAAATAATAATTCTTCAGGTAATTTCCTTTGAGAGTACATCTCATTTTCCATTGAACTTGCCAGCTCAAGAGCATTTTCTTAATTATTAGTATATGGAGAAATTACAGCTTTGTTAGAGGCTCAAGCACTTTACGAACATTGTTTAAATTAATCCTACATGAGGTATTAACTTGCTTCTGTCACAAAGTTGCATATGCTTAGGATCAGAAATTATAATACTATTAAGGCATTTTCTTCTATGGGGTCACATTATTTTACCTGATCAATCTCACACTTGCAATGCTTTTGGTTGCATGATTTATAAGCTTTTCTACGTCTCTCCAAACAGTCCCACAAAAGTATCTTATAAGATTTATCTGGTGAGAAATCTTTTAATTCAAGCCTTTTTCAAGTGTCCCACTTTTTCATGCCAGATTTGTAGGTTCTCGCATATCAGCTTCTCTTTGGACAGGCACAATGGTTTTGAAAAGTCCTTTTGATCCTGAGCAATAGCTTTTATGTCTTGCTTCAATTTGACTTGCTTCAGGTGTAAACAATGCTTTTTCTATGATAGTTTATTTTTCTTGTGTATTTTGAAATATTCACCAAATTGTTCCTCTGCCTGAAGATGACATTGTGGTTTCCTACTTTTAAACCCAGTGGCAGAAAGTTTTGTAGCTGTCTGCGACAAACTTTTAGAATTTCATCATCTGTCTGCAAAATTTTCATGTAATTTTAGTGAATAAATCATACATTTAACCAGCAATTTTGTTATAATTTTATTTGAAATATGATAAACATAATGCGTTCTCGTCCCCCCCCCCAAGACTTTTGACAAATTGTTTCATCAGCTCACTTCTTGTAGGATTTCTAAAGTGGGAAAGATAGACAGAAGCATACATAGATAATAAAGCTTCTTTTAAAAACCTTCGTGTACCTTTATAACCAGAAGGGGGCCCATCAGTTGAATGTCCACTTGCTTATCCTTAGTGCCCACTTCTTCATCTATGTTCAAACAAAAATCAAGTGTTTGAAGTCAAATGTTCTAGACAAAAAAAAATATTCGCAGAACAAGGAAAATATATTTAACTGTTAATTGATACACTTACATTTGGAACCCTGTGCGGTCACACGGTTTGCTCTGGCCGGCACTGCAAAGGCTGAACGTTGTGTAACTAAGTCTCATACTCATTTAACCAATCTCAATGAAAGGTTGTATAGTGTGTTGTCCCCGTGTCCATAATCCAAACTTTAGATTAAGTTTCTACATTCAAGATTTTGGTTACAAATGCATGACTGGTATTGTTTTCACTGACATTTTGAGTTCAATCTTCCAAGTCATATGTGTAGAACTTACTCACTATTCTTCGGCTAAAAGTGCTGATTTTAGTAAATCCAGTTTTATATTCTAGCATTCTATGCTACTTTTAATGGTTTAAAATCATTAGCAAATTTTGATACAGTTTTTAACCATTGCTACATTATTCTTTGATTTTATGTTAAATTGTTGCATTCTTTTCACAAGACTTCTTAGTGTGTAAACTGGCAGTGGGTCGATTATTCGTCATTTATCCTTTGGAATTGAAGTATGAAGTCCTCGAAGCCATCATATTTTTTGGTTAGGTAAAAATTTTTGTTTATACTTGGCGGAAGCTGAAACCTAGCATGCTTGTGAAAGTTTCTTTTCCTGTACATTCATGGGTTATGACTTGTAAAGGGGTGACTCCGAAGAGTGCCAGCACTGCGACTAATAGTCTATTGTACTGAACATTCATGGGTTAATCTACTGTTATCTGAAAAATAACCTAAAACATCATGAAAAACTGCTTTGAAAAAAGGTTCCGATTTTATTTACTTAAAGAGATATTAAAGTGACTGATTTTATTAACCATAGTCTGCATATCAATTATATTTCCAGCAAGTCAAATGTTTATATCTGTTACATTTTAAACTCTTTCCAGCTGGCCTATTGCGTGGTCCAGTTCCTTGAGAAAGATGCCACACTAACAGAGCAGGTAATTTGTTCCTGTGTATGTGGTTTCCTGATTTTAAATAGATAGCATTTATATTCCTTGCAAAAGGGATCTAACTTTGTACAAAATTAACCATTTTATTTGTAGTATTTTTTAACTGTCTTGAATGTTTAATACTTTCCTAATTCTTGAATAATAAAAATGTCAATTATATGCATCTTATGTTTTGCATGTTTCTTTAAGAATTAGGAATGCTTTCTAAAACTAGTCTCTTAATATTTGTTGGAATTTGCACAACTTAAAAAAAAAACGAATGTTTTATTTATAGTTGGAGTATTTAATGTAATACACATAATACTATTCCAACCCAGAAAAAAAACTGCTAAATTTCTCTGTTTATTAGCTAAAAGCTACTTCACCCTTCATTTACTTTGTTCCGACCTGACCCTGGGTTTGAATCCCGTTCTTGGCATAGATATCAGTAGTAGTTTGGAATCCATTTCAATCCACATTTCATGGATTAAGTAGCTCTTCTATGGCAATAAATGAGCGTAGGGTGACATACTAAACCGAAAAAATCTGTCCCCAGACAACCTGGTTATTAGAAACTTCCCATGAATTTTTAGCAAATTGTATATCACTGGTGGAATGTTCTAGAAATTGAGAAATGATTTAGCAATGATGATGACTGATTAGAAGCTGAAATTTTTCTGTGCTTTTGTCAAATGCTGACTTGGAACTCTTTAACATTAGAACGTCCGTTGGTGTCGATTCAACACCGGAGAATGTTTATTTTGTTCTCCTTTTCGCATTTGTGTATTGAATTTCAAAAATTTTGGTGACTTTTCATCATTTTCATCTAGGAATACTGTAGAAATTTTGTTGTTCTAGATTAATTTATAAAACTTTTACAGCTGAATTTACCTAGAACGTCTGCTGGTGTCCTTTTGACACCAAGCGAATTTATCATTCTAAATAGAGATCATTGAGTAGCAAACCAAATAAATTCTTATGACTCATCTGTTTGACCTTTAACACAATGTTATGTTTATAGTGGAAACGAATAAATTTTACTTGTGTTATTGGGTCTGTGTTTCGTTGTTTACATTTGTTTAGCTGCTCATAAAATAAACAGATTCGATTTTCGAACCTTGTGTAGTACAGACATAAAAACGATAGCTCCTAAAAAATGTACAAGTCCTGAAAAAATTGATAATTTGTTGCAAGAACTGGCTGAAAATGAATCGGATAGTGTGGAGCTCTTTTGTTCGGATTTCGATGTATGCACCAATTTATATGAAAGTGATTGTGAAAAATCTGAAGAAATTGCAGATGAAACTGATAATATTCTAACTAATCCGCATATATATATATTACTAGGGATGGCACAGATTGCATACGGGCAATGTCACAGGCAGATTTGCGGCTAGAAAAGTTTTACGTCAAAGTAGTGATCCAACTAATTTAGCGAAACAAAACGTTGGCGTTCACGAGTTCGACAGACACATATTTAGAGCACATAAGGAAATGCACAAATGTTGAAGCTAAAAGAGTTTTAAACTATATCAGCTGCTGGTTTGTATCCTTTGATTAGCTATGTGCTTTTCTTGCGATATTCCATGCTTGCGGTGCAAGTGGTGCCAAGAACATTAAACTGCAGTCCCTAAACTCTGTAAAGAAACAATGGTTTGAAATAGATTTATAGAAATCCTTAGATTTTTAAGATTTGATTTAAAATCCACACGTTCTCAGAGAATTCAAACCAACAAATTTATTGTGATTTCGTAAGTTTAGGATGGATTCATTGACAATTGTATAAAGAATTACAAGCCTGGTGAGAACATAATAATAAATCAATTATTTTTAAGATAAAAATTATGATTTTGTCTATCCAATAATGTTGTTTTGTTTTTAGTTCATAATATTAATATTTTGTTTTGTTTTTCTGATATATATAGGGTGTCGCATATTCTATGTAAATTTCATAAAATAATCTTAAAAGTTAACTCAACTGAATATTAGTCTTACTAATATTTAGTTATTGCAATTTTTTATGCCATTTATTTACTGGCGTTGAAATGACACTGGTGGACGTTTATTTAAGGGTAATTACAATGGCAAACGTTCTAGTGTTAAACCTTCACAAAACAGTTAGTACTATAGAAAGCTTAATGAGAAAATCCAGATTAAGTTATTTCAATTTCAAAAACTATCATTAATGATAAATTAACTGTGTTATGTAATTTCTTAATTTTTAATTTAATATATTAACTACAAAGTTTAAATGGCAAGTCATTAGTTATATCAGTTTAGGGTGTAAATTATAAATATGATAGAGGAAATAAGTTGCCAAGGGGTATCTTAGTGTAAAGAGTTCAGCTTTTAAATATTTATAATTTAGTGGTTCTAAATGGATGGAGGGTAGATTTTCTCTGGGTGAATTCTTTGTAGATCAACCATGTTGCTTACAGAAATTGAACAATGTATTAAATCTTAAAAATAAGAACTATTTTGAATTAAATTAATTTTTATGTATATATCCTCGGCTTAGCAGAAACTCATTTACTGATATTTTTTTCAGACAATTAGATGCTTGTTTTTTTGATGACGAGAAATACATAGTCTTATTGAAATCAGTTAAAAGATTTATAGCTATCAAAATACTCAGTTTTTATTTGTGACTTAAAAACTTAGTTTTTAAACAGCTGTATAGTAGAAAATTATTTTTGTCAGTTAACATGTTTCTACTCTTAGCCGACAAAATATTTAATTTTATTTTTCTCTGAGTACAATTTTTTATTATAGATATAGCAATAACTGCATTTTTAAAAAAAATGATTTAAAAAAAGTAATTGTAAACAACTAAATGATTTTTAGTGATTTAATTTCTTAAACATTTTTCCAAAATGTTTTATGCTTTAAATTGTATAAATGTAACAATGATTATGTAAAAATTTATTTGATTGATGTGTTCATTTTTATCCTCACTGATTTTAATTGTAGGTTATAAGAGGTTTATTAAAGATATGGCCCAAAACCTGTAGTCAAAAAGAGGTAAGACTTGTGACAATCCAATTAACGCTTTCGGTGACTCAGAAATCGGAAGTGTCGGTGGTTGTTTTGGTTGACTTTTTCTCCTTTCAAATTATGTTTTGTCTATTTTTTTAAACACTGAAGCAGAGATGTTGTGACTTATGTATGTACACATTTAAAATTTTAAATATATTAGGTTTCTTAAATATGAGAAAGTAAAGAATCTCAATGAATTGAAAATGTAGTTACTCTTATCAGTTACTTAGAATTTTCTAATACAATACATTTCTACTTGTACTTTTTATGAAAAGATTATTTGTTTTTGATAGAAAATTTTCAATTAAGTTTATTGTAAGTGCTATAGGGCTGTAGTTATGAATCCCCAAATTTATATTGTATTCAAATTTTTGGTACCTAAACATATCAAATTAAAAGGTATAAATAATGTATTAGGTTGTACCCTTAAGTAATGTTGTTTTTGTAGGCATATATTTTTAGCATGTTTCTCAGGGTTGCTATTGCAATAAGCTCATTCCAGTTTTGTTATCTGGTATCCAGTATCTGATAATAATCTTTTCATATCCGTACAGCATTTTCGATCTGAGAAAAAAATTAAGTTTTTATGAAGAGGTTAAAAACGCATTGGCTGAGAATTTTGACTCCAAAATCCCAGCTTGATTGCCAGATGGGGAAGATTGTAGAAAACTATTGTGACGATATAATTGAATATATGCAGCTTTTAAAGTAATATAAGTACTAAATTTATATCCTGCGACAAAAAACAACATTTTTTGGTACCCCTAATATATTAACTCCATTTAAAAAATTAAAAAAAATTACTTTTCAATATTCTTCACGATCAAATTTTCTTTAACATATAATTTTTGCTGTGTGGAATATTGTATGTTGAATGGTGGTGAAAATGGATACATTTTCTAATAAAACTTTATTCACAGGTAATGTTTTTGGGAGAAATTGAAGAAATATTAGATGTGATAGAACTTACTCAATTTGTAAAGATTCAAGAACAATTATTTAAACAGATATCTCGATGTGTATCCAGTCCTCATTTTCAGGTGCCATTTTTAATTCCATTATGAAATTAATATTTCAAATTTGTATCCTGTTTATTTGTTTTTTAAGGTTTTGAGTTTGTTTTTTGTCTATTTATATCTTTCAATTTAAAAGAAATAATATCCTTGTTTCTGAAATTTATTTCATTTTGTATTTTGTTATTTATGCAGAGTTAATGTCTAAAGTAAAATATGGATTTTACTATTCTTTTAATGGCAATGTGTTAAATTTGTGTCTAAAATTAAGTTACTTGCACACATAAACAGGAAAAAAGAAATTTCAAATACATCTAATAACTTTTTCCACACAGAAACGGTTTCAGGTTACTTACTCAAAGTATTTAGTGAAAACATGGAATATTCAAATTCTTTTTGTCCATATCGATGTTGCCCTTTCTATTCCTAAAAGGGAAACAGTATAAACTGTCTGATATTGCATAAAATTTGTTACTTTCATCACTTTTTATATATCCAGTGCAGCATTTAGTGAAATGACGCTAGTATACTGCTTCAAGTTCATCTCTAAATCACCCAACAGTAATCTGTTTTACCAATGTCCTTAGTACCTCCTTTTCATGACCTTAATATCTTGGAACCTTTTCTCCACTCATTGCTCACTTTGAACTCTGAATCAATTTTAAGTTCAAATATTTGGTCTAGTAAATATTCTCTCCTTCAATTTTACATTGGATACAGCTGCGAACTTGCTAATTAAGTGTAAAAATCAATTTCTATCCTTAGAAAGGGGCCCAGACAAACTGCTTAATCTGTCCAATTGATTAAGAGTGGTAATAGCACTTTCTCTGGTTTAACAAAGCACAGCTGTATTACATTCTCTGTACCAGGTGGTTAGTCTTGCCTCAATGGACATTCCTTTTGAACCCAATGTATATTTTCTCATGTGTCTCAATCAGAAAATCAGGATATTTTGTATTACAAACTCAAGCTCTGCTTTTGGATGCCTAAGATCTCTTTCAAATCATTTAGTTTGCTTTTAATTAAGGGTTTTTACCCATTGCTTGAGTGCTCCAATTTTCTAACAGTGGAATCCAAGTTTGTAAGGATTGAAATGTCAGTTTCATGTGGCACGGGTCTATTGCAGACTGGTGATTGCATTTGAAAATGTTATTATTCTTTTAGTTATAGAAGTGGTTGTGAGCAAAAATAAGTTACCCTTTTGTATCCTTCCCCAAATCATTGTGATGCTAAACACAAGAGCTCAACAGCTGGCTATGTAGAGCCCACTTGTTTTCTTGATCAAGGAGTTATACAATGAAGAGTATAATTTCAAATATATTCCATATAGTATAAATTTCCCACTGTATTGTAAAGAAAATGGTTTGAATTTTCGAATTCTGCATTCAAAATTACTCCCAATCACAATGAAACAAACAACTTTCATTGCAGATCTGTGACATTAATGAAATATACAAATAAGTTACATTTTCAAGAGTGAAATTTTCTATACTATAAAAATAGTCATTAGTTATGGAAGTAATATGTGTTATTTTTTTCATAGCTAAAATGAAACGAATGAATCCGAAAAATCCATTTCAGAAAGAGTTTCGTCAAAATTATTAGTAATGATGTAAAACGTATTGTTGTCTATGATTATATTTTATTTGTGAACTTATAAGCTGTGGTATCAACTTTTCCAGCTTCATGCCCGAACACTGATTGAGATTTAGTTTGAATACCACTTGAAACAATTCCTGCACTGTAAGCAGCAGACCCAAAATATTTTAACGTTTCACTCCTTGAAATATTTTGGGTGTGCTAGTCGGGCATGTTGCCAGGAGGGTTAAATGTATTCAGAAGCAACATTAGTGTAACTCTGTAACTACTGAAAAGTGACTGTCTCTTGTATGTGTTTAATGTTATTTTGTGTTATTACAGGTGGCTGAAAGAGCTCTATATTTTTGGAACAATGAATATATACTGAGCCTCATAGAAGAAAATAATCAAGTCATTATGCCTATAATGTTCCCAGCCTTGTATCGTATATCTAAAGAACACTGGAATCAAACGATTATTGCTTTGGTTTACAATGTCCTCAAAACTTTTATGGAGATGAACTCCAAATTATTTGATGACCTCACAGCATCATATAAATCTGAAAGGCAAAAGTAAGAGTGCTATTTTATTTTGCATTTTGAAATTCAGTCCATTATTCTATCAGGGTTTGTGTGTAAACTTTTTTTTCACTCATGTTAATCTATCAATCACAGGATATAAAACTTCCTAATTTCTTTCATTTTTTTAAAAAATCTATTGCAATTATTAAATTAAAGATTTTTATTATCACAGTAGTTATAGATGGCACAGGTTCTATTCCTCTCTGTGTCTATCTCTTCTGCGTTAGTAAAACTTTCGTTGTGCCTGTCCACTTGATATTGTCTTGTGTTTGGCACAGTATGGCCCTTGTGTTATAAAACCCAACCAACCACTACCATAACCACTTGGCAGTTCACAAAAATGCAGCTATAAATATATGAAATCTAATTATTACATGTCCTTTATTTGTTTGGTCTAATTATCATAGGGCATCAAACCAAACTTTTAGCCAACAAGCTTTCGTTTTCAAAAGAAATTTTTTATCAAAATGTTTTTCTGTACCCACAAAAATGTGGCAAGCACTTTAACTCACAGAACAGAGTATGGATTTCTAAACATTGTTTGACTTGGTGATCTCCTATTGTCGTTTGTCATTTTTCGAAGCAAAAATAGAGAAATGCCACATGACTAATGTGTTTATAATAAAATAAAAGTTTTTTCACAAATTACTCTAAAACACTACTTTTTCAATGTATGGAAATAAATTATTTAACAGTAAGCTTGAGCATTCTTGTCAAACAGCAATCAAATTCAAATTTCACCAAATTTTTCTTGGACCTTGTTTGGTACTAGACTTTCTCACTTTGCAATTTCATTGTATAACCCTTGCATATCTGAATGATTCATGGACCCTTGAGACTAGTTTGGTATTCTGTTAAATGTTTCGGGTGTATATTGTTTTTAAAGATAACCTTTGTTGAAAAATTCAATATGTTCTATTTGGCAGCAAGTGTCGTGTCATAATGTTGTAACAAAATATGACAATCCATACTTTTATCAAGAAGAAATGTAAAAAACTGAAGTAGGTAGTATGGGCAGTAAATATAAATCTAAAATTAACTTCATGAATAGGTATTGTCTGGTTTTAATTTAAATGTTTTAAAAACTTTTTCTGTTTTGTTTAGCTGTACATACCTTCTCTAAATGGTAGTGCCTTTACACATTGCTTTTAAACTAGTTTTACTTATTGGAACAAAATTGCAGTTTATAAAAAGTTAGCTGACTGTTAGGACTTAGGATATTTGCGTGTTTTTATCAATTACAATTCTTGCAAATGTTTTCTTTATATCTTAGGTATTGATTAGCCTCTAATTTTTTTTATAGGTCGTCCTCGTGTAATAAAACTAATAATTTGTCCTCTATTAGCAGTGACAAAGTATGCAGTAACGCAAATATTACCCCAAATTAGTTGTGAATGCAACCATAATTATAGAATTTAATGCTCTAGATTTCACTGCCAATAGCAATATCAACTGAATAACCTTCATCAGTTAAGATTATAAGAGGTGTCCTAGGGACATTTACAATAATATATTGAAGATATGCTACATTATAAGAGATAGGATGACTGTTTATCTATTGGCTAGAGGCTGATCATTATCTAGAATGGTTGTGATATGTTTAATCCACTTACCAAGAGTTAAATTCCAATCTCTACTATTATAAAAGGAAGTGTTTTTCTCTATGTCTGTCTCTGTGTACTCTCCTGATGATTCTATGGCACTTACAATAATGGAACTTGGGCACACGGGAAGTCCGAATTTTTGTGCGAAGCCTGAATTCTAAAATGAATTTAATGGAAATTTAACTATTGTTTCTTTGGAATGGCAACACTCTAAAGACATGACATATTCTAAATTTATTTTTTCCGTTTTATTTTGCAGAGGAATGATTTTTCTGTGGATGATGAAAAACAAATAAAGTTTTAATTGTAGTTATGTAGTTCTTTTTTGCTATCTCCTAGACCTTTAAAGATAGAGTAAAAATTTCAACGAATTTGAAATCTGCGGAAAATTTCAAATTAGATTGAAACCTAAAATATGATTTTCTTTAAGTAAATCATTTTTAAATTGAATATCTTTTATATTTTCACAAGAAATTGTGATGTCACATCAACCTTCACGTTCGAGAAATCTGATTCCATTTCCTGCACTCAAACGATTACACAGCAAAATAAAGCAAAACAAATAAAAAATATTTTGACTGGCTGACCAAACTGATGATTGAAAATATAAAATCGATTAATTCACAATCGATTGCTTGATAAACGATTTTGTGACTTTAAAGTTGGGTTTAAATAATCGATTATTTAATTTTTTTTTAATTCGGGTTTATTGGATTCGATATATATTGCTGGATTTGGTAGTTAGCCAAACGATGCCGGATCGGATTGCAATCCCTTGGTAGGTCCTGTGATTTGTTACTATATTCTATCAGTCTTGCCATAATTGGCAATGTTTATTATTGCCAATCATAGCATTTCCTTCCCATTCTATGCATATTACTTGTTTCAAATAACAATGAAACCCTAAATCAACAATGAAATACAAAATTATTTTTTAACTTTTGAAGTAAATTCTAAAAGCAGAGCATCAAATCACAATTGAAAAAGCTTGAAACTTATACTTGATTGTTTTTCAAATTCACTTTCAATCTGATAGTCTCTTGTTCAATCTTGTAGTGACTTAAATTGAAATTTTTCCTCATGCTGTCAAATTCTTAAAAGATTTTCTTATTTCACTAGTGATTGTGATAAATATGGAACAAGGATTTGTGAGCTATGTACATTTGAGAAAATAATGATGTTAAGATTATTTTTTACTCTCAAAATTAGTGTTTATTTGTCTAATAAAGCTTAATACTCTAGAACCTCAATATATAGTGGACTAATAAGGGTTGAAGGTTGTCCGGTTTATAACAAATAATTCTTATAGGGGTGTATGCAACAGGGTTTACATCAATGAAAGTACACTTGTTAGCTATAAAAAGTGTTTATTATATATCAAATAAAAAGCAGCCTTCAATATAGGTTGGATTAAAAAGATGTGTAGGTTTACACTGCATTAATCTTTAGAACAAGAAGGTTGTTGATCATGTTGATTGCTTACATTCATTGGTCAATTTATTTTCTGCGAAATTTGTTTGCTGCTTATTTCTTAAGTTAATAACTAACGGAGCTTCTGGAAGTTGTTCACAATATGCAAATACATTTTCATTTGCTGATTGTTCAACATGTTGAATAACAAAATTTACATGATCTTTCACTTCACTCACTGTCTGTTATAATGAGGTTTTACTGAATTTACAAAACATATTTGCTACTTACTTTTCCAAAGGAAAAATAAAATCAAAGAGACTTCTCTAACAAAATGAACTTTCCACCTAATTATTTCAGTGGAACACTCCTTGGATTGTGTAAAAATGCTTTAAAAATAAATTTCATGTGAAATTTTGCATGTGCACCATATTAGTTATTTAATTCTTATATCTAATTTTTTATGTTACCAAAGCTTATAACTCATTGTCAGCAGCGATAAAAATAAATGCAAAGTTTTCATCTAGTTAAAAATTTTCCAGACAAAAATAATCAAATTACAATTTTGAGAATTTCAAGATATTATAGACATCTTGCTCTTTCGTGTTCTGACGTTCTGATGCTGACGGATCTCCCACTCACAGTAAAATATACAGAATAACAAAATTAAAAATCATACTTTTCTCTAGTTTTACTTTTAGTTGTTTCTTTTCTCTGTAAAGAGTCGAAATACAGTCACCTAATTACGTCATGCTATTTGTTAGGAAAAGCTCTTCATTAGTATTACTGTTTCATATTGTCTTTCCATTTCAAGAGATACCACTGCAATTTAAAATTTGTAACAAATTGGCAAAATTTCTATTATTGTGATCTTTGATTCAGCAAATGATGGCTGTTAAGTTATGTTCTGACATTTCTGAAGAGACCTTTTTCTGATTAATGTAATGTTATAATAATTTTAAAATTGTGTCAATAACTTAATGAAATATAGGACTGCAAACATGCCACTTTTCATGCTAGGAAATCTAAATTTGTTTGACCTTGAACTTGAAATGTCAATATTTAAAGATGTTTAGATTTCGGAAGCCAAAAATTTTGCAGTTGTTCATTACTATATGTGACATACTTAAAAACTGATTTTCATAAAAATCAGTGATATATCAGCCACAATGGATTTCCTCGTTTTGCATTTGGCAGCAATTTGACTTGTAAGTCCTATTTTATTTGTAGCTAGCCACTGCGTGACCAGCACGCCGTTGTCTGTGACAGTTCTTTTTGTGGTGTCAGGTGTGACCACTGCTCGCTAACCCCCAGTGATTGCTTAAAAAAATTCAAATTGCAAAGAGGTCCAATCGGCGTGAGTCCAAAATCTCTTGCGAAAATATAAATATTTAATTGAAAAATTATTTATTAAAAGAAAATCAAATGTATATGGTGTAAAATTTTCCGCAGATTTCAAATCCGTTGAAATTTTTATTTCTCAAATCAAACGAAGGTCATTCTTTGCAGCGGCATTCGTATTGCAAAAAATATAAAAGTTTTAATTTAAAAATTATTTATTTCATATAAGAAAATCATATTTTTAGGTATCAATCTAATGTGAAATTTTTCGCAGATTTCAAATCAGTCGAAATATTTACTCTTTCTCTAACAATCTAGGAAATAGGGGGAAAAACTACATAACCAGTTAAAATTTTATTTTTATCGTCGGCTGAAATCGTTCTTTTGCTAAATCAAACTGAAAAAATAATTTGGAATCTGTCATGTCTTTATAGTGTTGCCAGTCTATAAACAATAATAATATTAAATGCCATTAAATTAATTTTAAAATGTTCTAGATTGAATTTTAAAATTCAGGCTTCGCAAAAAAATCGGACTACCTGTGTGCCTAGTCCCATTATTGTAAGTGGCATAGATGTGTCAGAAACGTGCACATATACAAACAAACACTTCCTGTTATAATAGTAGAGATAAATGATAAATTGCTACAAAAAGTGACAATTTTTTAATAAATTTGAAAAAGAAACATAAGTAGTGAAACCAGGAAAAAGCTGATGTCTTACTACAATGTTGAAAGCGGCAAATGAACAAAAGTTTACTGTTTAGCCGCCATGTTTGTTTGTGTGGCTCAATGTTAAAACGGATGTTTCAATGTGGAAGTTGTGCTTTGTTAATAAGAAAGGTTTCCCTCTTTCAGAGAAAAGAAGAAAGAGAAAGAGCGTGATGAGTTGTGGAAGAAACTATCTCAGTTGGAGCTGAATCACAAGGCGAAGCTCAACTCGGTTCCCCATCACTCCCCATAGTGGCTCTTCGAACACGTTTCTTTTTTTGTAGAGTCGGGCTCTCCACCCGCATTTGTAAATTGACAGTTGTGTGATTGTGGTCACCCTGTGACCCCAAACAAGATATTATTAAAAACGTATAAGTATAAACAAAACTGGTGGCCCAACCCAAGGAACAAATTCAATTCCGTTGCCATGGGTGACATTTCAATTCACAAAATCTGCTTAAGAGGAAGAAAAGAAACAGGGAAGGATTATGACTTCCCATGAATGTTCAAGTTTAAGGTTCTTCTAGCAAAAGGGTGCTTGAAGCTGCTTGAACTCTATGTATACCATGCTGTTGGAAATACAAATTTCTAATCTATATATACTGCTTGAAAGTAAAAATGACAATTGATCATTTCACTATTGCAAAGAAGTTAAATTGGAAGAAATTTTTTTGTGAGATTTCAGGTGTTTAGGGCTATTTAAATGTTTTTTTCCCTTTGATTTTCAAAATAAAAAGGAAACTTTAGTGGTGCATTAAATGTGAGCAGCTATGAATGAAGAATGGTTGTATGTTGTTAAGCCCTTGATTTTGGACTCATTGGAATTGTGTTGACTTTAGTTTGAGTTGAATTACTCGCAGCTAATTTGTACATTATATTTAAATAGAAATCCATCCTAATCAAGAAGACCATTGAGTGAGTTACAAGGAGCAGACAAATTAATTTTTCATCTGATGTTTGAAACATTTCTTTCATTTATTTTAATGCATTTTTAAACATTAAAAATGGTTAGTTAATCATCTTCAAATATTTATTCTTACTGGAAAAATGCATTATCATCGCTTTATAGTTGCTATACTAGTTTGCTAATTCTACATTAAACAAAAAATATATCATCGAGATAATCATAAACTTTCTGTCTTATTCATTGTCTACCTCATTTTCTAATTGAAAGATGTGCTCCTTTGTCTCACCTCTTCACATAGTCTGAAAAATACCTTTAGAAAACATCGTTTTGTCATTTTTTTCTAATTTCCTCTCTAAAGAGTTTGTTTTAAGTTTTTAAACTGTCATATGTATGAACTTTCGCGTGTAGTTGGTTTGTAGGCCAAAGCTCTTGCCCTTTAATTTTAAAAGGCATTCTTTGATTGGCTAGTGATTCTTCCATGTTGACTTATAATGTACGACTTTTTAATAAAATTATAATTTGACTTTAATCAATATGTTTGTTCCAAGACTAATTTCTTCTAGTAGTCGCTAATAAGACTAATCACGTTTCCCCCGAGTGCTCTATGCATTCATATGCTTCACCGATTACCAAGTTTTGGAAAATTATACGAATTTGCTAAGTGGTAATTCATCACATAGACCAAAGGCTTATGACAAGTTGTGATGATATAGCCAGGGCTTAATTTTAAAACCGATTTTTTTTTAATACCGAAAGTTTCCTTTTAAAAGATTTCTCGATAGCTAGATTTTGAGTATGAGTTAAATGTGTCAGATCCATTGAAGAATTTAGCTGTATTCGGTTGCTTTTTTTGCAACACACTTCTGAAATCTTTGATAAGAGGGAGACACTGCCCTCTGATAGTCTGTCCTGGCAAAAAAAAAAGCACTTAGTCTTAGGAGAAAAACAACTTTTCATGCCATGGGGGAAGAAAACGGTTACTTTGAAACTCATGAGATAATTTCTTTTGTATGATTCTTAAGAGCCAAGCTTGGTAACATGGATGATCTTTCATCATATTATGCTCCCTCCATTGCTAAGTCACATAGAGTTGTGTAATGCATGTTGTGGTCATGTCATGTAAATAAAGAATGAAAAATGACTTTTTTTAATGCATGGGTTCTTTTCTTCCATGTAGTACTACTCAAGTGTACAGATTTTACTTTTTTTAGTACAACTGCAGCTTTATTTCCGAAATTTATGCCATGTATTGTAAGACAAGAATTTCGATTTTTATTAATTAAGGTAAAAGGGATAGAGAAAACAATATTAGTTTTTATAAGTTGAAAATGAAATCACAACTGTTAAGCATAGATCTCAGAAATATTTGATGTTTTGTTGTATTTAATTTTTTGTAGAATTATTTTGATGTTCTGTGCAATTTGATGTTAAATGACAATGTTTGCTGATAGTAAATTCTATGGAAATTATTTCTTTTTTAGTACTCCTTTTTCTTCAGTAGCTCAATTTCTCTTCCCTTCCCCTATAAACTATCAAACTAATAGTGTGTATTTAGATTCTCTAATTTTTCTTTTACAGTTTTTCTTTGAGTCTGCAAATACCGGTGTAAAATATGAGCACGGAAACAAGTATTGAAATAAACTCCATATTTACGAATTTTTCCAAAATTCTTATACAGAAACTAACTGTGAATATAATTTGTATGATATTTGTGAAGAGGAATAAATTGCTCCAACCAACTTTTTCTCCTTCACTCTCTCACTAGATGAAAAAATTAAACACTTAAATGAGACAATATTCAGGAACAATATTTGGTTCTTGTGTATTTTTTAAGTATGTTTATCAACCTACTTTTTTCCTTTAAACTTTCATTAGGCGAGAAAAACAAAACAATTAAATGAGACACTATTCCAGAACAATCCTCGGTTCTTGCAAATTTTGAGTTATGATGCTGAAATATTTCTCAGCGTCATTTTATTTATTGTATAAAATGGTACAGGTAAATATATTTATATGACAGTGTGACAGAAATTTTGCAACAGTTGCCTAGAATTCCGTCTGGTTGCCCATCAGTTCATAAAATATTTCCTACCTTGGCCTCAAAACAAGTTTCTGCATATGCTTTGAGACAAGAATATTTAAATTCCAACTTTTCATACAGAAATCTAATTGGTGCATAATCTGCACATTGACTATAAATTCTGTCGAGTGTAGCTGGTAAATAAACTTGAAGAGTACTCATTTTTTTTTTAAATTTATGTTTGAAACGTTTATATATTCTAAATCTTTAACCCCTTGGGTACATTTGACAACTGAGACTTGTCGTGCATTTGTTTTGCCTAAGTTACGGATGACGAGTCTAATTCGTCATTCAAACTAGGACAAAATTAAACATGTATATTCTTGTTCATGGCAAGAGTGATTGGTGTTACTAGACTCCTTGAATCAAATTATTCAATCGTTCTCTACAAAAAATACACTTTATTTAATCCGACTCCATACATAGAAATATTTACACGTCTGCGTTATCAGACATTCTTTTTTTGGGGGGAATGAACGCGGAGATCAGAAGCTGTGCAATCTCTTTCATACTGTTGGCATTTTTATCATATGAAAATAGAACAGTAACTAGTGTGTAAACGATAATATGAAAATATGACAGTAACTACTAAGCAAACAAAAATACGAACTACTTTTAACATCTGGTATGAGTTGCAAGAGGACATTGGGTACAAATAAATCTGTACCCAAGGGGTTGGTGCTTGATTCCATATAAATTTGAAATATCTTCCTTACATTTTTAGAAATAAGAATGCACATTAAGTAAAGCTTTAAATCATTTTCTCGCTTCAATATCAATTTTGTGGTTGTAATATTGCTTGGCATTTTGTTTACCAGTAGTTTTTATGAAGATATTTTAAATAAATAGAGGAATGTTTTAAAAGAAAGAAGAAAAAAAAGTGAATGTAAATAAATGAAACATACTTAAACCTTAGTCAAATAATCTTATATTTGGGCTGTTAGAATAGTCTGGTAAAGCAAAACACCTTAAACTCTACTATGATAAAAACAAGTAATTTTAAAGAAAATCTATGATACAGGTATTAAACTGAAACCTTGTGTTTATTTTGATAATTTCTGCAATTAAATCTGAAGAATATGGACAAAACAAAATTTTGTTCTGTAATCAGAATAAGGTTTTATGAGGCCCATCACACACTTCTAATTATTGCTATGTACAAAGGAAGTTACTTTCAATTTCTTTAACCAAAGGGAATAATGACTTGATTTTAGAAATGTGTGTTTGAGTAAAAAAAAATTCAGAAAGTTTACATTCTTCAAACAAATTTTTAAACTAAATACTTTCTTAGACCTTGATCTCCTTATAGGCCAATATATATGTATTTAAATTTTTCATACCCTTTAATTTTTATTTCTTATACCCTTCTAATTTCTTCAGACAAAAAACATTCATACTTCAAGGTAGCTCAAGGCCCCAAATTTTTATCATGGTTTGATATTGTAAAGCAATGTACAACACAATAGGTGAAAAAAAGTTTCCTTATTTGTTAAGAGATATGGAACTTTAATATCAAATAAAAGCCTTTATTATTAAATATTAATTGTAAGCTGTAAAGCTAGTTTTATTGCAATCTGCAAAGAATATGCTTCACAATTAAATTGGCGACACAGTGAGGTCATTAAAGTATTTGTCTATCAAGATTTTTACTATTTTCATGAACTTTATAAGGATGTAACAACAATTCAAACTTTAACCATACAAAGCTGTCTTTCTATTTTAGCTTCCCATCAAAATACATAAGGATTTTTGACCTTTTGTATAATAACCAGATCTATCCAAATCACTGCTTTTTGAATTGCTGACTTTATTACAAATTTTTATCTTAAAATTTTAATTTATAACATCTCATTTGAAATACTTCACCATAACATTCCTTATTAAAAGAATTGTGAGATCTGTCCTGACAGGTAACAGTGAATTGACTTGAAAAACAGGAATGTTTTACACTTTATTCCTTTTCTATCTTCATGAATAAGATCTTTGTTCTCTTGTGACTAACAATATTATACATTAAAATTCAATACATCAGTTATAAAACTGACCACAAAGAGATTGCTTTTATTGCATATATTATATATGTAAATGTAATTTTTAAATTTGGATTTAAATATGCTGTGCAAAAAAAATTACTTTTGGTGTTTTTTAAATACATCAATACAACAGTTTAGAAACTTTCGCATCATGGTTCACAATTCAGTCTTATGATATTTAATATTTGCTGCTAAGAATTCACTATATTTCAGGTTTTAATGTATCTGCCAGTGTTTAAGTTTGGTTTAATGAAATCTGCAATTAAATGATTAAAATGAATTTTAATATGAATAATTCTTGGAGTCAATTAAAATATCAATCCTTTGACAGGCTATACGATTGCTAATAAGAGAAAGCACCCAATTGCTCCGAAAAAAGGATGATAGTGTTGGTTGGGTAAGAACAATGTTTTGGTATTCAAATATTTACGACTCTCTCTCTGGATCTTTACTAATAAAATGCTATTGATAAGAACCTTAAAAATAAAAAGCTTGTAAACTTCTTTCAAGCTTGGTCACGAAAGATCCAAGGACAATACCTAGTAATTTTAAACCCAATTCAGGTGACTAGAGAACACCTGAGCTCCAAACATTCTTCGACACCATTAGTACATTTGGGGCCAGTGCAGATTTAACGTGAGCCAGTGCCCACGTATTCGAAAATCTTTGGTAATGTCTAGTTTCGAACTAGCAACCATTCGGTGTCTTATTCCCTATTCCGACCGACGTTCCGCTTACCGACAAGCCGGTCTGGTGGTTACGGTTAGCCTCTAGATAGGAAGGTTCGAATCCGGGTCAGTGCATGGATATTTGTAAGAGTGTGGTTGAGAGGCGGCTGGTGCACCTTAAATCAATTTACCTATAATTCTTGGTAATTATTAGTTAACATCGTACTAGAGTGACACAACTGGCTATTGATGACGGTCCGGGATCAATCCCTTCAGGAAAAATCCGAGGACACCTCGTAATTTTGAACCACGGTCAGATGACGAAGCAACGCCTGAGCTGTCACCCCATTCTCCAAACTTCCACACCAACCCAATGTGAGGACTTTCGGCCACGACAGATTTAAGGGGCATCAGCCGCCTCTACACCATACGCGTACAAACATCCAGGAACCTTTCGATCTAGAAGCTAATACTCTTATAATTCTTGATTCTCTTAAGATAGAGGTAAAATGTTTTCAGATCATGGCATTTGAAGTCTTAAACCTACAAAATCATTTAGGGAAGTTCCATATTTGATTCACTATAAATATATGTATATATATCAAACTAATCTTAATATATTTTGTTCTGGCAGCCCTTGTTCTATAAAAAAAAATCATATTCTAATATACCAAGTCAAATGTATTTTATGATTTCGTATGCAACTGTGCAGCCTTTACTTTTATGTTAGTCTAAAATTCCATTTCGTTTGTATTCAATGTACATTTTCGTCTGTATTCGATCAATTTTATAAAATATATAGCACGAATTTTAATGGAAAATCTATAGAATGGTGGAGTATTGGAAGGTTTCGTTGAATATTATATTTCAGCCTAATAACATAGCATGCCTTGAGCCATGAACTTGTAGTTTTGATGGTATAGTTCTCAACGAGATACCGATGTGAGACAATGATTCTATTTAAATACCAAATCTAGCACATTTTATTGTCTAGATTTCTCTGTTATTCAGTGATGGCAGTTTAGAGGAACATTTTGACGAAATGCTGAAAAGAGCAACGTCATTACACTATTGTACCCCAAACATCAGACGAGTTTCTAAAACAAGATCAGAAAGAGGAAGCATAATTTGATGCTCTGCCAAAATGTGTTGGTGGTTTGGAGTAAATGTGCTTACTTCGTGTTTTCCCGTGTTATTTAAACGCAGCTAGACGCATTGGGCAAAGGAAGACTTTTAAATTTCCTCGAACGGGGTCTGAAAGTTCTTTAAATCTTATAGGTGGCAGTTGAATTTTAACGTCACATTGGAGCAACACAACGATCCGGGTTCAATCCTGAAGAGAAAGATCGAGAACAGCATATTGTTTTATGACTGGTTCAAAATTACGAGTGGCCTGAGATTTTTACCTTCTGGATTGATCAAGCACAGTCGTCAATAGCCAGTTGTGTTGGTTCAGTGCGACATAAATTCAACTACCTTTCAATTGTGGTTCTTATAAAATATGGCCGACCAACCGGTATAGTGGTTAAGGTGTTAGCCTCTAGATCGAAATGTTCCTGGTTCGAATTCGCGGCCCGGGCATGGATGTGTAGAAGCGGCTGGTGCACCTTAAATCTGTCGTGGCCGAAAGTCCTCAGGTTGGGTTGGTGTGGAAGTTTGAAGAGTGGGGTGCCAGCTCAGGTGTTGCTTCGTCATCTGACCGTGGTTCAAAATTACAAGGTGTTGTCCTCGGATCTTTCCCTTAAGCGAATTGATCCCGGAACGTCGTCAGTAGCCCGTTGTGTTGCTCTAGTACGACGTTAACTAAAAATTGCCTTATAAAATATGTTTTATACATATTCTGTCGTCAATAGCCCGTTGTGTAGCTCTGATGCGACGTTAATTAGAAATTACCAAATTATACATATTTTAAGGTAGGTATGTAGTTGAATTAACTGCCCACTTGGGTAACCTCGTAATTTTGAACCACGGTCAGATGACGAGACTATCAACAGAGCTGGCACTCCAAACTTCCCCGTCAACGTGAGGCTATTTGAGGTCATGATTTTTTTAACCTGCACCAGCCCTGACTCATACAATTATCTTTAGTTGGATCGAGTTTCGAACTGGCAATACTCCGGTTGTTAATCCGCTACTCTTCCAACCAGGCTACCGGTACAAATATTCTTAAGTAACAATGATCAATTTCGATAAGTAATTTCCACACTATTTTTAGGTTGATTAGTTATGGTGCGAAGGCCAAATCTGGCCAAGTAATGTCATTTCCATGAAGTAAACAGACGATGAAAGTTTATACTGATGCCGAAGAGGAATGCACCTTGGGTTACAGAAATGAGACTAAATTTCACAAACAATAAATTTGTAATCGAATTGTTCTGTTACGCTTAAGCAATGCCCATTTTGACGCATTCCTTTGATGTTTTTCAATTCTATTGCGTTAGTAGAGAGCAAAGAGAAACATGTTTCTGGTATTTTATTGAAAAATGGCAAGCCTTTCGTTTTACGACAATCTTTCTGATTTTTTGTATTTAATTTTGACGTTTGTTTTATACTCACTCAAATTTGAGACGACAGCAAAATTACACTCCACAGCCGTATTAAATACTTTTTGTATGGAATAATGTTCTGCCAATATATTGATTAATCATTTGCATAGAAACTCGATTGGAATAAAATATTTGAGTTTTTATTAATATTTTTATAATTGATCAGTCTCACAATACTGGCGTAAAGGAAGCAGGGATTGAATATTTTGAGGGGGAGGGGAGAAGAAGGGATTTCCGAATTGCTTATTACTCGTGAACTCCGTGGAAGCAATCAATCTTGGGTTTTGAAAAATAAAACAGACATTTTTAATAGTTTTAAATAAATATTTTCAAGTACGTTTACAGCAAAAATGCTGGCTAAAAGTGGTTCATAAAAAGCTAAATCTGTAGACGTGTTTGCACCATGAAAGATTTTTTTTTTAACTTTGAAAAGGAACTCTTATATAACGCTTTTTAACAAAATCTCTGATGCCTATTTTGCTTGAACAGATGTGGTTCGTGCATCACGAAAGAAAACTAACCTATGATTCATATTCAAGACGTAAACAAAATATTCGAAAATTGTAATTAAAACACAAATTTCTTGATCCTAAGAGAAAAAGGACGGCTTAATCTCTGACTCAATGATAAATCAGAAAGTGTAATATCAGGGACATTGTGTGTATTACACGAATAAATACAAAACTTTAGTTTCAGCTTAATTTTAGAACATGATTTTAACTTTCATCAATGTCCGTTGCTCTTTACTTTTAAATCTGCATTTTTCGTAAAATTTGCTGTTGGCGATTTATGATTAAGATATACACTCAATTTAAGTTGCCACAGCACTGGCTCGATCAGCTTTTCTAGACATGTGCAGCTTCGTTTCCTCCGTGGATTTATTTTTCTCTTCTGCGTCAATAAAACTTTCATTGTATGTGTTTGTCCATCACTTGACGTTGTCTGTCTTGTGTTTGTGTTGACCAAATATGGTCCTTGTGCCATAAAACTCACTGCAACCAACCTAAACATTGTGAAATTCAACAGATGAAATATGGGTTTTGTTCTTTAAGATTGCATAAATAAACTGCTTTTGTCGAAAACCACTATAAATTGGACTTGGAATATTCATAATTTTTCTTAATTGTACCAAAAAAGATTGACAAAAAAAAGTTTGTATTGTCTGATTTGTACATTAATGAGTCATAGAATGTGTAAAAATGAAGTATTTTATTTCAGCTGCACGAAGTAAAACAAAATATAACTTTCGAACAAAGCGGCAATGCAATTCACAAAATAGATGGTAGAAACAAAATTCCAGCAACAGCCGATCGTTGACGAGTTACCTGAAAATAAGTTAAATTGTTATGAGAAATGATTAATTCTTCAATCTGTATATTCAGATTCTTTATTTTCGTATTTCAGTAATCGTCCTATTGTCCAAAAAAAATGGCTAAAATTTATTATTAACAAAACTGCACATATTTTTTAAGCGTCAAAATCTACTGGTGTAAAAGCTGGAAGTTTAGGCAATAAAAGTCCTAAATAAATTTCCATCAAAATACATTAAAAGTTGCTATATATTTTTTTTATTGTGTGCACTTACAAAAATTCATTTTGTGTGAAATTCACACTATGCACTTTTTGTTTAGGTACTTTAAAAGTAGCAGTAAAAAATTAGCACACACCCTCGTATTTATTTCAGATGGTATGTAGAAAAGTCTAGAAAATAATTTAACAATGAAGCTTCCAATTCTTCTGCCTCTAATCTAGAAATGGCAGAACCAAATGACTTAAAACGGTATTTGAGATTAAATTTTGACAAAAATATAAAACTTTTCTCAAAACTTGGCAGCAATTTCAAACGAAAACAGGCACTCAATGCTAATTTTATGCGCATTAATTTATAGACGTTCCTTTCGAATTTGTAGTTCTGAATTTGATACACGAATGAAGATCCCTTACTTTTTCTGAAGCTGTTACATTGCATTATATTTCTATGTATTTTATACCGATTTCTCTTCTATAATTGAAATTTGTTAAGTGCCAAATAGTTACCACACAATTCTTTCTTTCCCAATGGAAATAATCAAGCTATATAGTTGTTACAAGGACTTGTTGAAGTGTTTCGTATTTGAATGGTTATGTCTAAGAGAACATTTCGTACTGTTGTCTCGGATGAAAAGACGAGGAAAGAAGAAATTTTTTCCGGAAGAGAATTCCAAGAATGGGAATTCTCTTTTTCTTTAATGCATTCTTCAAACTTGATGTAATTCGAATGGACTTCAAAAGTATCGAGTTTAATGCGACATGATGGGGGAAGGGAGCTTTTGCCCATACTATTTTCATTTTGTTTTAAAATAATGCTTCAAAAGAAAATTTTCAGACAAAATATTTGAATATTTCAGAGATTAATTTCAATTCCATAAAAATTATTATTTCGTTGCTGAAATGAAAAAGGAGACTAATGTCACTTATGGTTGCAACAGTAATTTCAGACATAAAATATTTATTCCGTGCAATTCAGGCATACTATGATGAGTCATAGTGTACCGGAATTGTATGAATGGGTATGTTACTGAATAATTTAATCAGCATTAAAGGTTTTTTTCTTCACGGAAAAATTCAAGTCTTCGCTTTTTGATTAACTTTACCAAAGCACACCTGTAGACGTTTCACAAGATAATAAAGTGAGTAAAAGTTTGCCTTACTTTGTCCTGTGCGGGTATGAGAAGTGCAGGAAAATGCACTGGACTGCGCTTTCGGCTTTCAGATGGATTGGATTTCGATAAATCGGGAGTTGCTGGCAGAAGAGGAAGAGAAGAATTCGCCTCTGTCTTCTCTTCGTCCTTTAAGAGATAGTGAAAAACACAGCATTATAATTCTCGAGAGTTTTAAACAAAAACACGATACTCAAATCGTTGATTTTGAACCGTTAACTTTCGATTAGAAATATTTCTTAAACTAGAGGAATCCGCCCCCTGCTCACTTACGCTCGCCAACCCCCAGGGATTGCTACGCAATCCCATTTGGTTTGCTTCGCAAACCAACACTCCTTTTACATATGGCATTTGATTTACTTCGCAAACCAACATTCCTTTCGCAGAGTGAAACTATCTGAATAATTTGTATTATCCTGATTTCACTTTACGGTCCATGACGTCACAGCGAGGGCTTCGCCCCCTGCTCGCTTCCGCTCGCCGACCCCCGCAAAATATTAGCAAGAACCAAATTGAAGTTTAAAAAAAAAACCTCGACGAGCTGCAAAAATTTACGTTGAGAGGTACTCTTTAAAAAAAAAACTCACGGCTGAAGACTGAAAATTTGTATGTTTTGCTCACTCGCGGAAGAAATTTCGCTTCCTCAATTTTGACACTTAATAAACCCCAAACTAATAGCCGCATCGGAAAAAAATCTTAATAATTGTCCAGGGAATACGATGAAGAACAAATCATGTTAATTTCGTTTTTTTCCGATCAGTACTTTCTCGGGAAATCGTTTAAGAATCAAGCTAAACAACACAGTTTTCAATCCTGCGGCGGTAACTTTTTTTAATATAGAGAGACGTCATTGCCAGCGTTGAAGTGTTCTATGAGATGGAATCGTAATTTCTTATTGGTTGTGAATCTTTAGTTTCCGACTAGAAATATTTCATAAACGTTACTGCCAGCGCTGGAAGCATTCTATGAGAGGGAATCAAAACTATTTATTAGTTTTGAAACAAGCTTCCGACTTCAAGTATTTCTTAAACGTAACTCCCTACGGCTGGAAACGTTCTATGAGATGGAATCAGAATTCTTTATTGGTTATCAACATTTAGCTTCAATATTTCGTAAAAGTTACTGCCAGAGATGAAGCGTTCTATGAGATAAAGTCATAATTCTTTATTAATTGTGAACCTTTAGTCTCCAACTCGAAAAGTTTCCTGAACGTTACTACCAACGCTTAAGTATTCTACCGTGGAATCATAATTCGAAATTTTTTTGTTTTTGTTTTTAATGGGATACAAAAAATACACGCTGCAAGGTTTGTGACAAAAATACGCATAAACAATACATATTAAGTGATAACGAAAGGTAAATCAACAATTGAAAAATTAGTTGTTCATCCGTCCTCTAGCCTCTCAGAATCGACCGCAGAGGTCTCAACTAGAGAGCGCTGAACAACTTTTCAGGTGGTAGATCTCTTGTGCATTTCTTGGGATTTGTACAAAGGTTTGGGGATTGTACAAAGGATTGGTAACGGGGATCGATAATTTTCGGGTTTTCGTATGAAGTTATTTCGTCCTTGCCAATATCCTTGATTTCAGAACTGTACAAAACAGCAGATGTCATTAATTAAAATGATAAGAGTCCATTTTGTATTGGACTAAACGGAGGAAGCAACGTATATATATATATATATAACAAATGGTGTGGATATGGATTTCCATCCTCTCAATTGTATGAAGTGGAACAATAGCGCGATTGGTTTTAAACTAATAGCTGAGGTATCATTTTGATATATTCGGTGCTTACGCGACAGTTACTGTACCACACTTAAATTTAAATGGTTTACGAAATTTTGTTTGTTCTGCTTTGATTCTTAAATTAGGTATATTGTGATTATTATTATTCTCTGCTCTTGTTCTACCTGCAATGTGGTGGACATAACAGTTTATAACCTGTACGCCCTTGTATGGGGAATTTAAAATATGTCCTGTTTAAAGAAAGGGTCCATCGTCACACTTAGCATGCCGCTGAACAATTAAATCACTATACAATGAACAGCTGTTGAGTTATTTAGCAAGATGTATGAAAGGCAGAGCAAATTTATCTATTTAAAAGTAGTTCATGGTGGAGATAGGTTACACTGCTATATGAGGCTATCAGAGCAAGAGTGGCCTAACCTATCAACTTACTCGAGGCAGGGAGAAAAACGCGAATTTTTAACTGAATATTTATTTATCAGTTATCAATTATAAGTTACTTTGTAGTTTTAGAAGAGACTTGAACCTACGCATTTCAAATAAATAAAAGGTAGTAAAATTTTCGGGATTTTATGCTTTAGGCCATTCTCTTGCTCTTATAGCCTCATATACTACTGCGCTGTTTGTTAATTTCTAGTAGTAGTGTGGGTTCACCTCAATACTCCTTTCCAGAATTTAAGCTGTGGCTCAATTCTATAAATGCTACCACTTGCGATAGATCGATCAACGTGGCTTGATTACACTACTGTGTAAATCAAGCCACGTTGCTGTTTACCAATTACGTGAGTTGCATTAAGATCTCGGGGTACTTCCGTATACGTGGATGCTTTGTATGTTTGAGAGTGTGGACTGTCCTGTCTTGTCTTTTGCAGCCGAGTGTGGGACGTTATGTGGAGAAGGCTAAGTGACACAAGAGGTGGTTTACCGTCGCAAAAAGGCAGCAGCTGTCTCATGCGCGTCGCGGTAACGGAAACATACCAACAATTAGGTCTTTGAGACATCATTTATGCCACGTGCTGCAAAAACGCATCGCGTCGTGGCAAACCAACACCTCTAAAAGCATCGGAAATGTATCGTTTTTGTTTCTGTCTTAAGGTCAAACATTAAGATACCGAGTCAAGGGTCAACTCCCTTCTCGTTCTCTTCCATCTATCTGATATGTTTGGATCGTTAGCAGGTACCCGCATACAAGAAGCATATAAAAGAAAATGTAGAGGTACACTAATTGAGCTCAACTGTTCATTGACTGAGCTATCCGTCTCATTCTCGCTGCGAACAGCATACATATGATATGGAGAAAAAGTAGCATGCCATTAACACCTGACCGCCTTATTCGCGTACCTACCTAAGTGATACCTATCGGTTATCGTTATTATATCTTAAATACGTGGCTGTGCAACTTGGAAACGAAGGGTGAAGCTGTGATTGGAATAGAAGCAGTGTGTTATCACAGGTCTTCGGACAGTAGTTGGCACCATATTGGCTATTACTATTCACCATTCCGTTCGTCGGAATTACGCGTCGATAGTTGCTAGTGCCATCAGTAATCATCATTGGTTTTTGTAAATGCGAAAGTTCATAACCACGTCCGTCAGTTACGCCACCAATTTAGCAAGATATTGCAACTTTGTCTGTACTTCTATATGCTGTATACATATACTACTGTTAAGTTAATTTATTCTAATGTTGGCTAGTTTAGTTCATCACAAATATTACCACAATTTGTTTTTTTACCTTACAATTTCCGGTTTTGTGCCCAAGACTTATCTACCCCGCTATTTATTGATCGGAATGTTTGTAAATGGAAAGTGGCAATGTGGAATATGTGAAGAAATAAACAATAATGAAAAGTAATAGAGAAATTAACTAAAACAGGCAAAAATGTTCCTGTCTGGAAAAGAAGCCGTGAACAAAAAATGATAAACTCACTCCTTCATGCACCGCTTTGTTTTGACGTTTGCTGAAACAATTTGAATATGAAACCGATTGTAATACCGAGCCAAACAAATGCACGGAAACTAAAAATGTTGCCGGTATCATTTCAGAACTGTAGTTGGCGAAGTTCGTTGATTTGTCCTGGACGTTTATTTTCTTGTTTACGCAGACTGGAGCATTCTGCCTTGCGACTGCTGTTAGCGTGACCGGTGAAAAATTTATGACACGCAATATTAATGACACATAATAGACGCTATGAAGTCATAAAAATCAATAACGGCGTAACTCTGACCAAGTAAGGATGGGACGGATTTCCCCACTTAATAAAACATCCTGCGTACAGTATTTTACTCGAGCAGTAGGCACACACACAAATAGTGTGTAGAATCGATTAGACTAAAATAAATATAAGATGGCAGAGGGTGAAAACGTCTACGGATTTGGGGTCGGCTCACGTTTGCCGTTTATAGACTAACCTAACATTTAGCCCGACTACATGATGGAGAAGTATGAGAGCAGACATGCGCATGCTTACTCCGTTTCTGTAAAGAAAACACGTCGATACGCATGCGTTTTCCCCCAATTTAGTGTCATATGACTGATCCCATCCCGAAGTTGATACGAGGTCAACACCTCGTAATTTTGAACCACTCCTACATCCGAATTTTTACACCACGCCAACTTGAGGACACTTGTGGCCATGACAGATTTACCGTGCACCATTCGTTTCCTCCCTACGTCCATGGCAATCTTTGATTGGTTCGAGTTTCAAACACGCAGCCCTCCGGATATTAATACGGCGAGTCTACAGCTGGATTAACGCCCCCCCCCCCTTCCCAATATTTGTAGAAGGCATGGATTTTGATAGGAACACAAATATTTTGTACACCTTATATGTTTGCGTCTGCACTCGCAGACCTCAAAAATAGATAAAAACGAACAGAAAATGTTGGATTCCTCGTCTTCGCACCCTTTTGATCACTACTTTCGTTTTAATGTGATGTATTAATATTTTTAAAACACCGTGATTGAAATTTTCTAAGTTCCTGGATACAATATTGCCGCAATGCATTCAGTGTTGTATGAGAAACAAAATAAGATTAACGCAATTTCAGATTTTTCTTCAATCGTCGCTTGTTTCGCTTTGATTCTTGCACAGTAAAAAATGTTGCTTTTTCCTCAGATTCCGGAGTTTTTTTGCATAAATGAATCATCTCCCCTTTATTTTAAATATGTATTCTGGAACTTTGGCCTAAGAATCTAACAATAAGCACAAACATAATGACGCTTAGTGTTCCTGAAACATTTCCCTGAGCTCTATTAATTGTAGAAAATGTCCCTTTTCAAACACGCATTCGGGAAAGTGTTTAAGGTGAGAATGTAGAGATGAATTTTGACGTTCTTCTCTCGGAAGTCAATACATCCTTACAATCCAAAACTTTGCTATTACCAAGAATCGTTTTGATAACTTGTTACCTTTTATAAGAATTTCCCGATCATGAATGATTTACAAAATATTTTGCAATATTTTTGTTTAAAAATCTTGTATATACATTATAGAATTCGTTTGTGAATAGCCAAATTCAGGCTGGAATCTTTGAAAGCAAACATTAACCCTAATTCCCGGATACATTTAACTGTTTTACAGCAGATTTTAGCTAATATTATTTTTATTATTTGAAAAACGATTCTCAGTTTGTAATATTTATTTTCGTAATGGACTGTTGATTGTTAGCATTGTGAGTCTACAGAAAATAATTATAAAATCTCCACAAAAAAAAAAAAAAAAAAACTTCGTATTTTCTTGCATTCCTTGCCTCTGACAAGCTCTGTGCATGTTACTGCCACAGAGAATCACCTTAAAATTGAAATTTTTCATGAATGTACTTAGACAGGTTTTGTCTCTAATCAAAGCTTTGGTAAAGAATTTCACACAAAAGCAAGCAGAAATAAAAGTGTCTGCGAAGAGTATCGAGATTGTCATTCAAATTTCTTTGAACGAATGACCTAGGTCAGGGTTCTTCAACCTGTGATCCGCGGAACCCCTTGGATTCCGAAAAAGTTTAGAAGTGGATGGAATGGAATTTAATGGAATGTTCTTAACTGAGCATACGTCTGAATCGGCTTATCAATTAAATGGAGCTGATTGGATTTTAAAAAATGGCATATCTTGCAGAAATTTTTAACTGAACTTAACATTTCCTCAAAGAGCGTTAAATATCGATGTTTTCAAAGTACAAAATAAAATAGTTGCTACTATTCTCAAATTGAAATTTTGGGCAAATTGTATTTTAAAAGGAAATACTGAATGCTTTCTTAATTTGCACAATATTTTAGTAATCAACGAATCCAAGCTCAATGAAAATGTAAAATATAATTTGTTGTAGCATTTATCAGGTTTACAAAAAACATTTTGGAAATATTTTCCTGGCCATGAATGAAAATCATCTGGGATTCAAAACACTTTTAAAGAATCTTGTGATACCTCTCAATTGCCAATAAAAGAAAGAGAACAATACATTGATGTATCAACTGACTTCTTATTAAGAATAACATTTACTCTAGTTGATATTATGGATTTTTGGCATCAAATATATTATGAATAAATATCCTGCGATTGTTAAACGAGCTGTGTAAAATACTTAAAGTCGTTTGTATCAACGTATATCTGAGAAAGATCTTTCTCTGTGTAAGCAGCAACAAAGACTAAATACAGAAATTGGTTAGATTCAGAAGATGAAATTTGTTTGTAAATCTCAACCATTACTACTCCGAATATAAATATGCTTTGCGATAAAAAAACAACAGGCCCAACCTGGTCATAAACGATTTTTTGTATTAAATTTTTATTTGTGTTACTTTGAATTTTTTTGTTCTTGTGGATAAAATTTTTATTTGTATTTAAGTGTTTCTAAGAAAATAAAGTTTTATTTCGTATTTTTTTTTCACTTTCTAAACCAGTGTTTCTCAAAAGAAATGTCTGCGACTGCATTTTTTTACGAGGGTAATCTACCTCCACGATTTTTCGTGATATGTAAAAGCATGTTTAGATGGAACTTGAGTAGATAACACAAGTTTGAAAAAACACTGTCTTAAATTGTTATTTAAATGTAAGGTTCCTTGAAAAATATTATAATCTAGAAGGGTTCCAATGGTTTTGGAAGGTTAAAGATCTCTGACCTAGGTAATTGGCCTCTGGGAACAAAAAATAGCCCTCGAATGGCAAACTAGAATCTACTATAGGTTTTACTGAAACGGCTAATCTCGAATATATACAGGAGAAATTATGTGCTCGACTGCCCATTCACTAATCATCGACAGAAACTCACTAAATGACATTTTTTCAGAGATAATAAATGCTTAAATTCATGAAACACAGTCGTATTGTAATGTGTGAAAACGATATAGCATAACACGATCAAAATGCTTACAATTTTAATTTCTTGACCTAAGAAGTAGTATTTAATCTTTAAATACTTGTACATTGTTAAAACAAATTGTTAGTTAATGAGTTTCTTCTCTAAGTCATCGATACGACATATATATTGACAAATATTTGGGGTAACTTGTTTGCTGATTAGCACAATACACGTCCATTTAAGGTTACCATAATCTTGTCAATTGTCATTATAAGAGGCAATTTAGGCTAACAGCCACACTAAAAATTCTTTAGTAATTCTATGACGATTACTAATTGAGTGATAGGAACTAAAAAGCTGAGATGACAAAATTCATGTCCGTTATGATGGAGGATATCTTTTAAAAAATTGTAAGGGTTTAAATAAGCAATTGTTTATAAATATTAATTGAAAATTCTCTTAAGACCCATTTCGAAAAGATTTTTAATGAAAGCAGTTACCATTTAAAAAATATTTTGTAACAGCCTTTCTATTTTTTATCAATGTTTAATACAATTTGTTTTAGGATTATGTAAGAAATATAAAACTGAAAAACGTTTGTAATATAATCCCAAGTAATGAATAAATGATCAGCTTACGTTTTGGTCTCCGCTACTTATTTCATCCTTTGGATTCATTTCAGGATTTTTGGGTGTTTTATTCTCCTTCCCTCTTCGTTTACTTGCATGTTCTTCGTTCATTTTTCAATGCATGCCTGCTGAGGAAGATTAAGAATTAAAAGAAATTGACATCATCAATCATAAGTCATGGATTTATGAACAATTATAATTTTTGAAAAGTGCAGCGTCACTCAGGAAAATAGAACTGATTTCTGTTGTACGTTATCTCAATTCAAGTAAATTTCAATAAAAATCAACATTTAAGAAAATGACTGATCAGTGTATCTTTTGTAAAACCTTTTCCACAACATGGTAAATTCTTCGCTTTTAAACTTTTCTTATACTGAAAATTTATTCATTACTAGTTGAATAACCCAGCGTTGCTCAAGTTTAAAATATGACCGCGACATTTCCCTGTATTAACTCAAATAAATAAACCCTGTAGAACGTGTTTCCTTTCGCGACAGCTAAAATATGACCGCGACATTCCCTGCGTTAACTCCAATACACAAACCTTGTATAACTTGTTTCCTTGACCACGCCCATTTATTGCAGGAAAACAAACTTTAGATTTTAAAATTGGGGATTCGTGAGGCAATTTTAGGACTACTTGTGTGCCAATTTTCATGGCTACAGATTGGTCTGAAGACAGGAAGAACGGTGTAGATTTGTATAGAACGCTTTTCTGCACGATTGTTTCATGAATTATCAAATTTGTATATGGTCCGAAGACTACTTCGAAAAAGTACAGAACTAATAGAAACAGGATTTCTTTTTGGTTTAACAATAAGTCAGGCAAAATTTCTAAACTCCCGTAGGAATTCGTTCCTCGTTTGTCTGCAGTAAATTTCATTGTAACTAAATCGTCTAAGCATACTGATTAAATTTAGTAACACAATTGCTTAAATTCTCTTAACTTATTAATGCACAAACTCAAGTTAATGTTCATAAATTGTCTTGCATTGACTTAAGAGTGTTAAAGTAATTTGTCTCGCTGTAGAAGAGTTATGGTTTGTATTATATTTAGTTATTGTGTAAGAATATGTTCCTCAAAATTTCTTTGGCGATATGCCACTCTCCAACAAGGCAATGAAAGAATTCTAGGGTATAATATTAGTGGCTTTTTAAAGGAAAATATGCTTTAATGTTTTGTAAATGATGCAATTTGTTCTTAGAATTTCAAAATAAAGACATTCTTGTAGAACATTTTTTCACTGGTAAAAAAAGGGCAAGGGTCTCATAGGCCTCTCATGACATCTCTCTGGCTCTGAAAGAAAGTCATAACGAAAATCTTTTCATATAATTATTTGAGTTTGATGACCATCAAATGATTTGTCAATGTGTGTGCCTGTTTTCTTTTATACACATTTTATTTTTTGCGTGCCAAAACTGTTCTACTTGCTACCTCGAGTTCGCGTGCCATAGTTTCTCAAGGGCTCCAGAGACACTGGCGTAAGTAATCGATAAATCGGTCGAAAAGTACCGCGAAACCATACCGAGTAACTGGACTTGGAATCTTTGGATAAGTTAAGCTGCTGAGCCGTTTATGTGGTGAGTAAAATACTTACAGTGAGCTTAGTTGGCTGACTTATAAAGGGTTTCAAGTTTCTCATTCCGATTTCTACTAGACGTGTGAAGAAGCTAAGTTTTATCTAATTGAAACGATTGTCAAACGAACATTTGTATATTTCGTTTCATTTTCTATAAACGATTTCTATCTCAGAACAGTTCAGACAATTATTCTTAATATAGGACCATAAAAAAAGTCCGCTGTATCTCAATTTTAAATAAATATTAAGGTGCGAGAACCTTTATTCTCAATATTAATTCATATCTTAAAAAACGTATTAAAGTGATGGAGTTACAGTGTTACTGAAACAGTGTATGATATTTAATGCCTAAGATTATCGATTAAAATTCGAACCGGGACAAATTTAGAATAAAAGCTTCAATTTATATTTTTTTTTTAAAGTGTAGGAAAAAAGAAATTTTAATCTGTCTTGTTAATAAATAATGATTATTTTTCCATTCCATCGACCTTTTTTAATTTAATAATTTTTGATACAACCAAAATATATAATCTGCTACTCCAACTTCACGTTTTTGATTTGCAGCATGAGAAATCTAAACGCGCGAAACTGAAACCACACCTTTATAGCTGTCTAATTTTAATAGGTTTTTATTTTGAGTGATTAAAAATATTAAGTATACAAATATAAGAACCACAGCTGAGAAATTAAAATTGCATTGTACATCCGGTGAAAACATACCGCACCCCGGCAAGAAAAATGACGCAACTCAAAAAGTAAAAATTTTGATGTTATGTCATTGAAAAATATGTATGAGGTGCCCCAGCGTGTTACATTACTATTCTAAAGAATACAATAGAAGTTAAAACCATAAATACCTACCTAAAATTAAAAAAAAAGCTTATACTATTTCAATATACGTTTTATAGTATATCTACACATATCGCACCCCGGCAAGAAAAGTGACACAACTCAAAATTGCAGAATTTGAGAAACATCAACTTAAAGGATACTATAAAACTTATAATCAAATAGTATAAGCTTCTTTTAAATTTTAGGTAAGTATTTATGGTGGTAACTTCTATTATATTCTATAAAATAGTAATGTTACACGCTAGGGCACCTCGTACATATTTTTCAATGACATAACTAGATTTTTTTTTAAGTTGTGTCACTTTTCTTTCCGGGGTGCGATATGTTTTCACCACAATGTTTCAACACAAATGTTTTGAACACAATGTTTCAAGACAAATGTTTTCAACGCAAATGTATATTAACACAATTCTTGTACTGCATTCAACAAGTGCTTAGTGTTTAGGAGGGAAAATATTTGTAATCTTTAAATTCACAATGCAAGACTATCTAAAGATCATTGGTACCTCTTAAATAGTAGATATGATTCAACAGTATGATTCTATTCTGCTAAAGAAATAAAATCTTTCTATTTTATTTTTGGATTGAATTTTAGGTTTAAACTCTTGTTCAAGCACCGTGACATAAATCTGACTGTTTTAAGATGATAAATACCTAAGTTATCAGTCATCACCCAGACGAGCAGACATGCACGAATGCTTACAAAGAGCAGGGTCGAAATTCGTGGAGTACGAATATCTGCTTTTACCGAGTCGACAATTGTGTGTTCTCCCATCGCACATAATTCACGACGTTCTTAGAACAGTGATGTTAAACCTTTTTTCTCTCTCGGAACCCCTTCATAAAACTTAGTGTCGCCAATCTCATTGTTGCATTATATTTTTGGTTCTTTTTTAACATTTTTCGGACGTATTCATGATGCGTTTAATGTTGTTTAAAAATTTTTGTTATAGGTTTTTAAACACAAACTGATTTATTATTTATTTATTTTTATTCATGCTGCTGCTGTACCGATAAATTCACTTATATCACACAAAAATAAAAGAAAAATAACAGAACTCAGAGTAGAACACGCAGAACAAAATACCACAAGGTACAAAAAAAAAAAAAAACGCTGTCAATATAAAATTTAAGAAATAAAATTTCAGATCGTAAAAATCAATGATAATTTTTTTTTAACTTCGGTGTTTTGAATAACTGCTCAAGCTTGCTGGTCATTTAAATAACCCTGGAAATAACTGATTGATTTTAAAATTATTTTTACTTGTTTTTTATAAAGTTAAATGAAAGTTTATGTCACTAAGTTTGGAAATAAATTACAAAAAAAAAATTTTGAATATAAAAAGTTTCGCTTGCCAAACAAGGGCATTTCGTATCGTGATCTTTGCAAGCAAGCAAAAAAATAGACAAGTTTGGCGTTATCGTGTCAAATTAACTGAAACAATAGATACATCTGGATAATGTAATCATTTTTCGTTTTAACACTGGGTTCCAATTTTAAGGAAAACAATTTCAAATGCTTTAAAATAGAAACAAATGAATTTTGAAAAGAAATTCGGACAAAATGCTCGGAAAACGAGGAATCAAGAAAATTCTTTCGTCACTAATGAACAAGAAGAACGGTTGGGGCCATGGCTTCATCTATGGTATTTTGTGTCTGTCTGTCTTTCCCGTATTACGTAATGGTGGGAGGGGGATGACGTCAGAATTCGGAGGTTTTTCACCCCGCTCTTCGTTCCAAGCAGAGAATGTGACATCCATTGATTGAACTTCTACGCATGCGCTTCGCTGAGTTTTCAGAATGTTTTTTACTTTCTTTTTCGGAAGCTGTGTGTCGGTCGTTATCCCCGTGAATTTGTGTAGGTAGAATTTAAATATATATTCACGTTCAGTTTCATTATTCAGACAGTTCTTGCTGCGTAAATGGGGTAGGAAAAATATTTGGTTGTGTTATTTCCCTCCCAATTCCGATTCCAGATATCTTCTTTCAGACGGATATTTTAAGAATCGTCTGACGCTCTCTTCTGACATCTGCGTTTATAATTACCGGATGTGATTAGTTTCGGGCTTGGAGAGATTGTGTGAGAATTCTGACACCTCTCTTATTTTGGGGATGTAAGCGCCTTTGTGCAGACCTGACCAACCCAAATCGTTTTTCAGGCCATTTGACAGGGTATAATTTTCCCTGGAGATGAAAAAGTTTTAAAAATAAGTCATCAAATTAAAACAGTTTAATTCACTCATGCATGAGAGGGATTTTAAGTGCAAACAAAGAAACCAGACAAAAGTGAAATATTTACTTCCGCTACCCAAATGCAATACAACATGGTTCCCTTGAAGTGTAGTTTGTCATCGGTTTGGCATCGTTTGGCTTTTAATCGAATTAGTGTTGACCAATCAGAAAAAGGGATTTGGAATTCGTTCATCGGAATTTTTATTGCCACAGTGCAAATGAACTGTTTGGAACATGTACAGAAAACACATTCAACCGCTACCATTTAGCTTTACAGAAAATGCCTCTAAGTAAATCTATGAATGAGATGTTTCATGGCACTTCTAATTTTTAGATCTTTAGAACACTATTCTCCAAATTTTCCTTATAAACTTTCTTCTTAATTCATTCAAAAAGTAAAATAAAGCACAAAGTCCTGACAAATATAAAACAATAGAACATAAATGTTTGAAGAAAAAGAGTAGCCACTGTTTCAAAATATGACTTTTTCCAAACTGATTAATAAAAACTTTCTTTTGAACCAAGGTAAAAAAAAATATGAATACATTTCAAAATAAAAATTGTCTAGTTTTAATTTACATGTTCCGGGTCGAGGAGTATAATTTGGAAATTTTTACATAATCTGAATTTTATTTCTTCATGGTACTTTTATGTGATTTGGCTGAATGCAAACAATAATACGCCATGCTACATTTGTCACGCCACGCTTCTACGGAATTGTCTCAGAAAACGTTAGCAACCCTATGTGGGATGCGCCTGATAGGTCGCGGGTTTGTTTTCCAAGGAAGACCATCATGGGATACCGATCCTACGAAGGGTTTACGGTAAACAAAATTTCCCATAACGTGAAAGATGACCAAATGTGAAAAGGAAATAAAATTTGTGTGATGCAAAGCAGAAATTTTGAACTATGAAATGTAAACGCAGGTGCTGCTCTAAAAAAATACTTTTCGATGAGGTTAAAAAGGCAATTAATGTACCGTAATCAAAAAGGGAATTTAAACCGCTTTCTTGAGTTCAAACTTCCCGGAGGACACAAATCGCACAGTTGGTATTATCTTCCTTTGAAGCAAGGGATGAACAGTTTGGCGTTTAAGTCAGGCGTGGTGTTGCCAACTTTTTCTGAGACAATTCCGTGTCATATAGCCCCAAACTGAAATATATACGTATATGTAATTTCACAATATTCTCCACTGAGAAATCATTTAACATAACATGCCTAGTTTTCCAATGACATATTTTTCAGGAGCAAAAAACATGTAAAAAAATAATAATAGTTATTTTTATGTTTTTTTTTTTTTATTTATTATACGAGCTTGATGGATGGTCCTCTTATATACATAGTAATAATAATAAATCTAAACCTAACCTCTTGTTGCATTGAAACAAAGAAAAAATAAAAGTGGTAGTGTTAGTATATAAAATAGAGATATTGTTCGTGTTTAGTTATACAGAACCGAGAGTGTTCCTATTTCTATTTTAAGAAATTCGAATATAAAAATTCGTGCGGGTCTCCAACCCCAATTTTAAAAATGAAATTCAAATACAGTATAATGGAATTAATGGAATTGAAAGGCAACTAATACCATTTCTTCACGATAGTCCCGCTCTGAACAGACTGACATATTATATAGTACTAGGGGGCCTGCCCCCTTTTCGCTAACGCTCGCCCACCCCCGGAGGATTGCTTCGCAATCCTCATTGGTTCGCTGCGCGAACCTATACTCGCTTCGCTCGCCTCAATGAAGACATGTGTCCTAGCAGAAGGGATTGTTTACAAAATATGTTACCAAAAAAATGTTTTTCAAATCTAAATTTGCTGTATTACAGAAAAAATATATACAGTATCTCTAAAATCAGAATTCAAATGAAAACTTTGTGCAAATTTTGACTCGAAATGTGAGCGTTGCTTTGGAAATTGAATACCCAGCATGTTGTTTGTGTGTACATATTCCCAGCACTCAAACGACCCACACTCTTTCATTGGGTTTGTTGCCGAAAGTTGTAGTGCAAGCGTCTTGTTGAACTATAATTGTTGGCCCTGAAAAGGACCGTTTTTTAAATGGCCCTGAAAAGATCCTCCGCTTTCTTTGATTTCTATTATAAACTAACTGCAACAGCTCATTAAAATTTCCTTTTTTTTTTCAATAAAATTTCATCCGATAACGCTATAAATTCAATCGATGCGCGAGACTTCGCGATAAACAAACAATCGTACAGTATTGCCAAAACCCGATTACAAATAACGTCTTTTTTGCGTGCCACGTAATAGAATTATATATATAGTATTGGCTTTGAATAGAAGTGGGGGAACGGACGTTCAATGGAAGGACACGAAGTCGTGTGCAATAGAAATGACAATTTTGAAGTGTAGGTGATATTGAGGTCGATAGCTTTCTCGGAAATTCCAGGGCAGTTTGACATTCAACCGGGATTCTGGACAGCAACTTAAATTCCGGGACAATTCCGGACAATCCGGGACGGTTGGCAACCCTAGCCAGGCGTCGTACTACTGAGTTGCTGGTTCGTTGATGAGATGATGGTGAGATGTGATGGGGCCATGTGCTAACATAGTGCTTCGGGTATGCGAGCTAAAAGATTCTTCTATTATGTTGAAATTATATTGCAACAATAAAGGATTGGGAAAGCTCAACATTATTCACAGGCCATCCCAGAGTCACGATCTAAATACGACAAATCCTGCGGGATGAACTTGACCAGAAAATACAAAACCTGACTCTTTCAAACCTGAATCAGCAGTGGGAAGATCTACTTAACCCTCCTCATGGTTGTCTCTACGAGATATCTCGTCAATAGCAAAACTGACCAGATTTGATGGACGAGAAGTCTCGTCATTAGAAAAAAATGGCTAAATCTTGATCTCGTCATCACCAATACGTAGACAATACCTTGATGATGATATATCTCGTCGTTAGCGAAATTGGTCACATCTTGATGGACGATAGATATCGCTGAAACCACTTGGATGGTTAGAATATGGAAACAAATCACACCGGTAAATATTGAAAAAGTGCCTATTTGGATGCCTTGAGAATGCAAAGCTGTGATAAAAGCGTGAAGTGGATGTTTTGATGAATCAGATTTTGTCAAAAAGAACTGTGCTTTTTTCCTTTTTTAACACGTAATTCAGAGAAATTACTTTGAATTTGAATAATTTTCTTGTTACAATTCAATAATTTGTTGATATTTTATTGTTTATGAGCAAACGTCGATATGTTTCAATACTTCTGGACGTAGTGTATATCAAAATTTAACCTCGGATGCCAAATTTCAAATAATTTGGTCTGGCCTTTTCTGGATTATGAGTGTTGAAAGTTTGCAGTAATTAATGCTACATCAGTTTACAGATATACCTTCTGAAATATTGTTCCATACTTATGGGCCTCTCTCGAATATCAAGTTTCAAATTATCTAGTCCTGCCTTTTCTGGATTCTGAGTACGGAAGATTTGCAGCACCTAGTATTACATCAGTTTTGCAGACGTATCTTCTGAAATATAGTTCTTACCACTCTTCTTGTCCCCTAGGAATTCTGCCTATCTTCCACACTTTCTCATTTCAGTTTCAAAATGACAAAACATATTTCCTCTAGCTCTGTTGCTCCCATTTCGGGCTTTTAATGGCAGCCGCTATTTTAGGGAGAATGTCATCACTTTGCAGTGTTCATCAGGAATTATGAAGAGAGAAGCGGGTAACACACCCATCAACGGGGGCAAGTTTTACTATGGAATAGCACCCCACACTAATGCAACACTTAGAAGACTGAGTACACATAGCAACGCTAAGTAAACACTTTTCAAAAAAACTGCAGCACTTCCTGCATGTTATGAATGTGATGACACATATTTATATCTTCCACATATTCGCAAGTCATTAAATTCTGAGGGAACGTGCTGAGGGTGTTGAATTTGGGACTAATTGCTCTCTGGGGTTATTGTCTGGAACGGGAGTCTTCCCCGATGGGTCTTTTCGATTGGGGGAGTGGGTCATTATGGAAATGTAAATATCTGGGCAGGAAGTGGAATGAAATTGGGTCTCCATGTCCCTGTTTTCACATTGGATAGGGAGGCTCTTATTTTTGCGGTGATCAACGCATTTATTTCTAAATTAATTTTCCAAATTTGTACTTCTGGAATTGTTTGCATCGGAGTGAAAAACTATTCGAATTTAATATCTTATAAATGGCAACGGCAGCAGTTCTTTAATATTTACTTATATTCGTTATCTTGTTCGCTTTAAAACACAAAATTATTTTTCGTGATGACAGTATGAACGGTTTGAGAATTTATCGAAAGGAATCCTTTTTACAACTAGAGGGATTTTTCAGTGTCAACAAACCAGACAGAGAATGAATTTTGAACTTTTTCAACCCAAATGATCTCGCATGTGATACATATAGGGGGTTTCCTTAAAGTGTAGTTCATCGCAGATTTGGCACGTTTGGCGTTTAATCTATTTGGTGTTGACCAATTAACTATCATATATCAATTCGAAATTCGTTTTCTATGGAATTTTTGTTGGCGAAGTACTGAAATGGCATTCGAAAAGCAAAAGCGTCGTGTTCTGAATAGTCACAGAACATGTTCCATCTCAGAAACGCTACTACCATCTACATTAACTTGACAGAAAAATCTCATACTCTGGTATGAACAACTCGGCAGCATATCGTTGTAATTTTACAAAATAATTGAATACTCCAAAAATAATCGGATTCAACAACGATCTACTTTAAAAGAAATAATTTGACAAATATAAACACTACACAAGAGCTGTTGTACCACATTCACATGTAACATAATAAAATTAAACTAACAATAATACATTTCTGATAAAAATGTGTGTATGGGAGGTTGAAAGCCGAAACTTGCGAAACGAATTTATATGAGAAGCTCTGGCTCTCAAGAAACCTGAATAAAACAACTTTTTATGCACTTTCCTACCTCAAACAAGTTTAAATTTCTGTCCGATAAAACGCCAACCTGCTTATAGTTATATAATCTTTGGTTAATTTTAGAACAAGGCTTAAGACAGCCGCAACTTCCTTCCTAAGACCTGCATGCACAACAAGGATATGACTTCGATTAAGTCATATCCTCTTGAAGCAGAAACTCTTGTATGCTAACAGTATCGAAGGGAAATATTAGTGATAATCTGTGATAGGGATAGGTGTCTCGTCATGGCAGTACAGTTCGATGACTTGCATTATGTCAACGAACTGTAGTAGATAGATGGTTTACATTTTTAGCAGAGAGAGAGAGAGGGATTTTAAGTTTGTAATTACTGGAATTTTACAGATACATTTACTGTTATGTAAAAAGTATAAACCTAGAAAAACGCGGAGATTGAGAATAATACAAAGGATCGTTGATTGGGTTTTATGACGTAGACATGTTTAGTCTTATTACGCCAAGTAATGGTGACAAGGAAAGTTTTATTGACTTAGTAGACAGAAATACACCCAGGGTAAACGACTGAAATCGAATCTGCTTCGCCTACAACTATGATACCTTAGTAGAAAGACAGAAATGGAGAGTGAGAAACTATAACCTTTTATGTGCCCAGGACCAAAACTAGTAGTAAAACAACCCTCAAACTATTTTCTTCTGCTAGGTGGAACTAATATTCATCATCTGATAGGTCCACGGAACAGGAAAAGACGCCTATCCATTGATTTATCATCTGATTGGTCTGCGCGATATAGTAGTAGACTTCGGTATTTTCACCATTTTTGTCACTACAGAAATGTGCTTTCACACATTTACATTGTAATAAGATGTTATATTGCAAAACGAGGCGATAAAATTCCAAATCGGGCAGCAAAGTCGTCGTTTTTTCGCAGAACAGTCACGTGACTAATAGTCGACATGTTGGTCACACTTTTTGAAGTTGCTCTCAATAGCAGAGTTCAGTCAACTTATATTTGATATGAATAATGCAAGAGAAAGCAACAAAGATGAAGAAATAAAGGTTTTTACGGAAGATTCAAAATAAGTGCCAGTCGTGTAGTCGAAAGATCCTAAAGTCACTTCTTAGCTTTCCAATACCAGGGTGTGAAAAAAAAATCACGATTAAGAAAAATAATTTATTTTATTTAAATCGGATTTTTTTTGAGTTTAATGAATTTGTTGCCCTATAAGTTTGATTTTTTTTTGACATAAGACATGCAAATCGCAGTAGTTTCTAGATTATATGAATTTATGTTAAACATAATTTTTTGATGATTTAAGAATGATAGCGTGGCCAATTTTTGGAAGATTAAAACAATTAAAATTATTCTTTTGGTCTTGTTGCATTTATTTTTTCATTTGAATTCCATTTTCTAATACAAATTCAAAAAGCTCAAGTGTGAAAACTAAATTAAACTGTCGATAACATTCTTTCTACACATACAGTAGCTGTAGTGTGTAAGCTGGCTTTGTCTTTCACACCAACGCAAAAATATAAATGAGTTTACCCATTCCCAAGGAGACATCTTTGAAACATCACAAAGAGGAAACCATGGATAAAAAAATGCTGATTCCTCTATCAGAAATAGCATAGAAGGGACGTCAGTTCAAGTCTATCCTACCGTTCTATGCAGAAGAGTATATGTGTCAAAATTAACCCCAAACACTTTGTTGCATTTATGTGAATCGGTCTTTTATTTATAAAACTCAGCTTCTTCGAAATACAGATTTGTGAGTGACACTTGTTTCCAGTGAGCAAATAAAGATTTTTTGATCAGTAATCATTGCCATCCTAATACCGGTACTAACTCCTATGGATCCAAGTCTCTTGTGTCCCGCAAAAGGAATAGGCAAATATTTCCAATGAGAAACTAAATAAGTTGTTAAAAAACATCTACGCACTCACTCTCAAGGCATGAGACCCTTGGAACCCTTTAAAATTTTCATGGTTTGATCCCCCAAAAAAGGGCAAATGTTACAAATAAAGTCAGTAACAAACATCCTGAGTGATTCAATCTCACTTATTAGGTCACTTTACAGAAGGGATGCTAAATCCTAAAGACTCAAACACCTTGAGAATTAATATAGTTTTTTTTTGTACACACAACACCAACGTGAGGACATTTGAGGTCACGACAGATTTAGCGTGCAACACACGCCTTTGTACACGACGATTTTTGGAAGGATTCGAACTCGCAATCCTCCGGTTCCTCATCCGTTATTCTTCCAAACGAGCTACCGCGGCCCATAATCAAAGTAAAAGTTGACATCTCTGAAAAAAGCTTGAAGGAATCCTATAGATTAAAGCTACGCAACTGGCTATTGTCGACGGTCTGGGATCAATTCCCGAAGGAAAAAGATCCGAGGAAAACATTTTGAATCTCGACGGTCTTAAATCTTGACGGTTTGAATCTTGACAATTTTGAACCTCGGACGGTCAAATTACGAGGTCAACACCTGAGCTAGCCCCCCACTCTCCAATTTTCCACCAACAAATCCCGCCAACGTGAGGATATTTGAAACCACGTCAGATTTAACGTGTCCAAGTCTCCACATACACTACAGTCTTTGGTTGGATGGAATTTCAAACTCGCAACCCTCCACTTAATGATTCGGTTATCTTCCAAGACTGTCGCAAATACCTACTCACCCAGCGTGAATAAGTGCACTGGAGGCGAATGAGTGTAAACTTTCACGTAAATCAATGCTATTTAAGCCCTGTGTACACATCCGGTTTTTCAACGTGCGGCGCCGCTGCGGCACCGAAGCCCAACTATGAACACTCAACCGTGAAATGACGCAAGTACTCATTTGCGATGAATATTCTATCGAAGAAAACGTGTTTATTTCGCTTACTTGGTGTAAAAAAAAGTATATTTTGAAACAAAATAGACGTTACTGGATACAACCATTTATTAATTATTATTTATATTCCATTTATTTATGAAAACAAGTTACTTCTGACCGGAGACGCGTGTGCGGCGAGCTGCGGCGCCGTGGGGAACTGCGGTACAAATTGCACGCAAGTTGGACGTGCGGCGCCAGAGTCATGTGTGCACTGTGCACTACTCCTTTTGGATCTAATGTATCTCAGACTGCACTTGCGTTGCCGCAGTGGCGCCGCACTTTGATAGACCGGATATGTGCATCGGGCGTTACGCACCGATCGAAAAAAGTAAAGACATTGCATGCGATATCATGCTAATTTAATTACGATTCAACTGAGGCCTCCCGCGAAACGAAATTTGAGTTCAGTGCATCAAACTCCGAGACACTAATCGAGTAGAAATACCACAGAAGCCTGGAAATCCGATGTTACCTGCATCCAATTCTCGACTGTCGTATTCCGTGACACTGAGAGGGCAACGCCCAACGGAAGACTTGGCATTGCTCCAATGACCTTTCTTCGAATTAGGGGGTTTGCGTCGTCTTCAAGAAAATGGGATCAAGATCGCCGGGTAGACATTCTGAAGCCCGCTTACACTGAACCTTGTGGGGAGAGCTCCGCACGCTATCGGCTACTTACCTGACAGAGCTACCGTCCACGGAAATCCATTAGAAGAAAGAAAAGAAATAACGTTTCCGATGAAAACAGAAAGGTGGCGTGTCTTCGAGAATACCACGAGAAAGCTTCCGACATGACGGGTGACATTGTTACGGTATCACTTAAAAACCACCAAACCTTGCTCTCGAAGTGCTACTTCTCAGATAGGCTCTTCCATGAAATGGCCTGTTCGTGAAAAGAAAAAAAATGACGTAAAGACGAACTGTAACAGACTTATAACTTGGTTTCACGCAGCCAGCTAATTTAAGCTATCAATCGGGTAAAAGCTTTTATTTTAGGGTCGCGACGCCGGAGTTTATGTGGAGAAATGTAAGGATTCCCATAATTATCTCTTTGTAGTTCATTGTGCGTAGTAATTAAAATAATTATTTGACACATTGACGTACTAATATGCAGAGTCCGAATATTGTTGACCAAAACGTATGAAATAACCTATTTTTAAAATGTTCTAAAAATCTCTTCGAGATTGATCCCGGGCCGTCACCAACAGCCCATTGGGTTGCTCCCATTCGACGTAAATTCAGTCTACCAGACTAAAAATTTAAAATATAATATTTTCAGTTTTGTTAAACTAATATGAAAGCTAAAACACACTACTTAGATCTTTAGTTTAAATAAAAAGGCAATAAAATGTAATTGTTCCCACATCTGTATATTCTGCTTGGCAGCCAACCATAGGTTTTAGAGTTTGTAGGTGATTGTTTCACACCAGTGATGCAAAGGTTCAATTGAGGAATCCAATTAGTTAACTGCCGTAGTCGTATCACCAGGTAAATCCTTAACAGTATATGTACTGTGCGTTCTTTGTGCCCAGTACGACAGTAATCAATTTTCAAGTTATATTCCGACATTTAAATAGGGTAAAGTGAGGCAAATGCAAAAGCAAATCTTCATATAGAGCTAATTATTATTTTGTCCCCTCTTCTTGTTTTCCAATACACTCCCAGAGACTATACAAACATGGATTTACACTCATTTGTTTATACATACCATTGATTTAATTAAAAAAAAAAACTTTCGAATAGTATTTCAAGGGGTCGCACTTGTAAGATAGCCAAGTTCGTTACGTCCCCCATCATGTGGGGGCAAAGTATTGTAAATACCTGCTCCATTAGGCCGAGGTGGCTCAGGTGGTAGAATCGCGGTGTAGTAACAGGAGGGATGTGAGTCCGAAATTCGAAACAATCAAAGACCGTCCTGTAAGTAGTGATGCACGTTAAATTTGTCGTGACCTTAAATCGCTCACTCCTTTCAACAACTTCATACATCACAAAACGTGATTTTTCAGGGGAGTGATTTGAAAGTTTAAAAGTAGATTGAAATGTATTAACAAATAACTATCACTTCCGCTTTCTAGCGGCTAAATATTAAGCGGTGATATATATGACGATCTTTCAGTGATATACTACTCTTTCAGGGCATTCTAAACACATGAATAACTAAAAATCGCCGATTTTTGAGACATAACGTTGTTGAAAGGAGTGAGCAAAATGTCCTCACATGTGGCATGGAAGTTTGGAGAATGAAGCGCCATATCAAGTGTTGACCTCTTCATCTGGCCGTTGCTCAAATTTACGAGTGTTGTCACCGCTTTTCTCTTCGGGATTGATCCCTGACCACCGCCAATAGCCCGCTGTGTTGCTTCATTGGAACGTAAATGCAGTTACCTATCTGTCATGCTCCACGTGATGGGTCATGGACTCTTCTCGTTTGCAATTTGATAGTTTTATGAGTGGGACAAGAGCATATCATTTCATGTACTCTCTGCTCTGGTCTGTGTAACTTCCTTCGAATTCTCTAACGATAAAACTAGTCTGTAGCACTCCTCGAAGCACTTCCAGCAGGTGATACCTCCTACTTTTTAATCACCGACACGACTATATTCAGAGATCGCGCTTGCACGCCTCACTCAACTTTTGAAAAACATTTTCAGAGGCAGATATTTTTTCTAGAACCCAGCACCTAGTTTCGTTCCACATATAAAAAAAAAACGCTGCTTTATGTTGTTTAGAATTTGTGACTAACAAATTTTTAGAGAGAGAGAGAGAGCATGCAAAAGTAAAATGTTACTGTTTACACTTTTCTGTCAGGTAAAGAAATTTAAAGCAACTTTTAAAAAAGTTTACTGTCATAAAACTTTAATCAACATCTTTAAGGTACTCGGAACGATGCGATGAGATATTAATATTTAAAGCAATAAAATACGAAAACACTATAAATATATTGGCAACTGTAAGAAGTGAAAAAGCTATCTAATATTTGTAATAACATACCCATTATATTTGAAAGTATTTAGAGATATTAAAGTACAAAATTCTTGTTATTTAAACAAAGAATACCACATATTTGTTTAATAATTTTTCAATTGTTAATCAGTATTATTTTGACAGTTTATAAATCGCATGTGATAGCATTGAAAAAATAAACACCCGGGCGTTTTTTCTTCGGTGATACTTGAAAGAACTCTCGTGGATTATTGTAAGCAAATCTGATTAAAAAAAAAGCATTAAAGAGAGGGGGGAAACAGACAGTCTAAAATGGAAAATATCTTTAAACATGAACACTCTAGACAAATACCAGAAAGCAAAACTGAAGATTGTTGTAGTTAAAATTTTAAGATTTAATATAGGTCATAACATACTATTACGATATTCATAAGCCAGTTTATTGTACAGGATATCATACATTAAACTTGCAAAAGCCAGATTTGTGTTGTTGTTTAAATAGAAATTAATAGTTAAAATAGTTTCAATAGTATAACTTAAAATTGCATTACTTAAAAGTAAGATCATTTGCTTTTTTTGCGGAACTAATGTGGCCGCCTTCATGACCTTGAATGGCTAAATAGGCCAGGGGTAGAACGGACACCCCATATTCGAATCAAAATATAAAATGTTAAATTTTTTAATTTTGTTAGAGTATAATAGTTTTTCAAATCATCATTAACATTGTTATTCACTTTGATGTCCCAGATAATCTGATTTATATTCTGTACCTTTCATCTTCAACCTCCATAAAGTACAAATTAGTTTCACAATTTAGTATTTCAAAAATGAACTTTGCCTCTTCAAAATCCATTGGAATTTTAAAACTCATAAGTTTCGAAAATACATTATTAAATCGAATTTCACGATTCAATAACGTTTTGCGATTTAAACTTGTAGGTTTTAATATCCACTGGATTCGTGAGACTGCATTCATTTTTAATTTGAGGATGTTGAGAGACTGTCCATGTAAATAAATAGATTGAGTGACTCGTTCTTTATGAAAATTAAAAAATAGTTTTCAGGAAGTGGGGGGAATGTTTATTAAGGTCATCACTCACTTTTTTTTGATGGCGGAGGTAGAATAGAAGAATGGAATTCCTAAACGTGACTCGAAATCTTTTCTCAATGAGAGGCTTTTTCTGTTAGTCTAAATGTAGATGGAGCTGGTGATTTTGTGGTAGAACGTGATTCCTGTACGTATTCCGTATTGGGTAACGGAAGTAGAATCTCCCTCTTTCAGAGGTTTGTTAACACCGAATATCTCTCTCGAGACAGTTCTCGTGAAATAAAGTATAATGGATCTAAAAATAACATTGTGGTTGTAAAATATTACAAAAGTGAGCATAGAAGTGAGCGTGTAGTACATTTCAGCCGGCGGAGTACATCGATACAGTACACTTCGTTATTGTCTTTTTTCCTGGAGGAGTGTACTCGTGAAGAACACCTTCACAATAAAAAAACACAGTGTCAACATGAAAACGTTCTTATGACTTTGTCGCACCTTCTTCGGGATGAAAGAATTAGGAATCTACCTCTGGGAAGATTTCTTAATTGCCTGAATAGTTTCTGTGGACGAGTTTTCTATTTTACCGCAAAATATGGTGCAAATTCGTTGCTCTACTCCAGGCCTCGAAATATATTTTTTAATACAGGTGCACCTTGTGCACCTAAGCTTTTAAATTAGGTGCACAGGTGCGCCTAGCGGGAAAAAATTAGGTGCACAATTTTATTTTCATTTGCACAGTGCACCTGTGCACCCGGGTATTTCGAGCCCTGCTCTACTCTACTCGCTCAGTCATTGAGAAAGCGACGGTCTCGTAGTACATACGCTCACTCAAGGGGTTGAGTACCTTGAGCACCTAGTATTAGTCCACTGGCCTCGCGCTTTTTCACGCATTTGCATCAATGTCTCCTCATCTTGTCTGCCAAGTTACATCCATTCCGTACAAACCGTTCTGGCTGTATTAGCTATATGAGGATACTTTCCGGACAGCCCTCGTATTACTCAGTAGAATATCAAATAGCCTCTACTAGTAGAGATTATCTCAAATCAGACTTGCTGTGAGAAACGAACACAGAGTGCGACAAATGGGCGATGCGCAATGCTAGCTCAAATGCAATAACGTTTTTTCTATTTACTATATAGTACTAAAATAAAATAAAATATGTTTTTAATTCCTCGTAGTAAAATCTCCATAACTGGAACACTTTTGTAAAGTTTAATACCTCGATATATTCCATGCTTAGCTTGTTTCACTTTTGAAAGACTAGCTAAAAATCTCAAAAATTGAATTGGAAAGAAAACGATCATTTTTAGTCCGTGTGTGTGAAATTTTATTGTGTTCAGCAAAGGAGTTCGAAATTTCACATGCTTCCTAATTAGTAATAAGATTTACCACTCACCTTTCTTTATTTTAAATCAGGATATCAATTCAAGCAAAAACAGGCAATAAAATAATAAATAAGTTGGTTTTTATAAAAACTTTGAAATAAATAAAAAATATAGAACATGTTTTCCAAAGACGCAATAAGTAAGGGCGACTTTAGAAAATCAATAAAAGTAAAGCGCACCACAGACTTAAACAACAACAACTACAACGTTGAAAAGGACGAAGTGAGTCAGTTTGTAAACATGTTTATTTCAAATTCAACAGGGGTTTATTGCATATTTATTCGGAAAAAACACAAGTCGTGTTTTCGTGGTGAACTTTAGACGGACTGTTTTTCGTAACTTCAACTTTTAAACAGAATTGAATTTTAAAAAATCCATTGTGTTGGCCATCTTTTTTCTTGGGATCAACATAACAAAACGCGAAAGACATCTTAGTACCGAAAAAAACAACCTTGGATTACAAATCAAAAATATTTATTTCGAAGATTTGTTGTGTGTGTGTGTGTGTGTGTGTGTGTGCGTGTAACATAAAACTAGAACTAGAAATCTTCATTTTTAACATGAATACGTCTTTAAAATTGGAACAGTACTGGAACAGAACCTCGACACAATCTGCTGTTTTTTCTATGTGGAATGTTATAGTTAGTAACGAAAATATGTTCGTTTGCAAAATTCTAATTTGATTTTCTTAATATTGAGAATATTGATATTGATGAGAATATTGATATTGATGAGAATATTGATATTGATGAGAATATTGAATAATATTGATATTGATGAGAATATTGAACAATATTGATATTGATGAGAATATTGAATAATATTAAGGCATATTGAGAATATACAGTGAGTCTAAGTGAAAATCAGGCACTCGAGGGAAATTGGTGAAAACAGTTGCATCAATGTCCTTAAACAAATGTCCAATGCAAATCTTAGAACAACTAGGAAAATGTTTTAAAAGTTGTCTCTAAACTAAAGATAATTTATTACTAGCTCTTACTAGCAATAAGTTACTCACAATGCTAGTTCTCACAATTGTATAACAATTTATTTTTATGAGTGAGAACAAGGGAAGAATTTTCCTGACACGGAGCACTCATAGCGTAACTCGAGCCATCTCAGAATTGTTTTATTCTTCGAATCGTTGTCTTCACAAAAATAGTTGTCGCTTTCGTTTCCAATTCTTCTCGCACTTTATCAGTCCTTTTTAGAAAGCCAAAAGGAAAAAAAAATCTATATATCTTTCCATTAAACGAAGGCCGTGGCTCAGTGAAATTGCCCAACGTGCGAGTTGTAGGTGATTCTTGTAGCTTACCAAACGTATATTTCTCTCTTCTGTATCAATAGAAATTTGAATGTGTATGTATGTTCATTACTTGACGTTGTGTGTCGTATATTTGGCGTAGCTTGTTGGTTGATTCGTTGACCAAATAATGACCTTTGCGCTATTACAAGCCAAACAACCATAAAATATGTTTGCCCACGCCTAATACACTATATTTTACGATACACGTTCCCAAACTTTTACAGAATCTTCATCGTGTTTTACAGTGTATTTTGAATTCTGATAATCATGTTGTCAGTTGAACTTTCCTTAAACTAACTTTTCTGGTTAATCCAGGCAAGTTAAATTTAGTCTCGTGTGTAAACAATATGAAAAAGAATCTGTTAAAGTTCTTAAAAGCTCCGAACGATAAATCTCACGACCAAAATGATCCAATTAACCTAAATATTAGAAATCCCCAAACAATACAACTTTTCTTCTTTTTATGTTTCATTTCCCATAAATAGAGATCGTTGTAAAATTGCGATTACCAGCATTGAAAAGTGTAATAATTACCTTTTTATTTTGCGTAAAACTTTCAAAATATATTTGCTGTATTGAGTTTACAACTGTTTTAACAAATTTCACTCTGGCGTCCGATTCTTACTTTGACTCATTGTACACACACATCTGAGTTTAATTCCATTGAATCAGTGAAATTTTAAAAAGAGCCTTGCTAATAAATGAAACGTAAAAATGGTTCTCAAGTACTCTAAAAACATCTCTATTTTACAAGGTCAGTAGGTATTTGAGAAACGTCACACTGGAGCAGCATAGCGGGTTATTGGCAATGGTCCGGGATCAATCCCGGGTGAAAAGATATGAGAACAACACCTCGTAATTTTGAGCCACGGTCAGATGACGATGTCACACATCAGCTGGCTCCCCACTCACCAAACTTGCACACCATGCCAACGACAGAGGCCACGACAGATTTAATGTGCACTAACCCCTTTGTACACGACGGTCTTTGTTTGGATTTGAACTCCAACCCTCCGGTTGCAAAACCCGCTACTCTTCAAACCGGGCTACCGAGGCTCCTGTTTTCCAAGATAATTTAGACGAATTTCAATAATTATGAAGTGTTCTTGCACTCAAGGCACAAGTGTAGCAAGCAAGTTCTATCCTAAAGAATAATTTAAAATAAAGACGTTTTATCTTGACTTCCTCATAATTACTGGTCTATCTATATATATAATTCTCTTACGTGGCTCACGAAAAAGACGTTATTTGTAATCGCGTTTTGGCAACACTGTACGATTGTTTGTTTATCGCGAAGTCTCGCTCATCGATTGAATTTATAGCGTTATCGGATGAAATTTTATTGAAAAAAAAAAGGAAATTTTAATGAGCTGTTGCAGTTAGTTTATAATAGAAATCAAAGAAAGCGGAGGATCTTTTCAGGGCCATTTAAAAAACGGTCCTTTTCAGGGCCAACAATTATAGTTCAACAAGACGCTTGCACTACAACTTTCGGCAACAAACTCAATGAAAAAGTGTGGGTCGTTTGAGTGCTGGGAAAATGTACACACAAACAACATGCTGGGTATTCAATTTCCAAAGCAACGCTCACATTTCGAGACAAAATTTGCACAAAGTTTTCATTTGAATTCTGATTTTAGAGATACTGTATATATTTTTTCTGTAATACAGCAAATTTAGATTTGAAAAGCATTTTTTTGGTAACATATTTTGTAAACAATCCCTTCTGCTAGGACACATGTCTTCATTGAGGCGAGCGAAGCATAGGTTCGCGCAGCGAACCAATCAGGATTCCGAAGCAATCCTCCGGGGGTTGGCGAGCGTTAGCAAGCAGGGGGCAGGCCCCCTAGTTTTAAATAAATATTTAAAAATATATACACTATACTTTTCGATTACAATCTTCAAATAATTCCTGTCTACTTCTTCGTATTGTCCTCGGTAATCGTAATGGTTTTTGTTAACGTCGTACTAGAGCAACACAACGGGCTATTGACGACGGTCCGCGATCAGTCCCTTAAGGGAAAGATCCGAGGACAACGCCTCGTAATTTTGAACCACGGTCAGATGACGAAGCAACCCCTGAGCTGTCACCCCACTCTCCAAACTTCCACACCAACCCAACGTGAGGACTTTCCTTTCGGCCACGACAGATTTAAGATGCACTAGCCGCCTCTACACCATACGCTTATAAACATCCATGCCCGGACCCGGATTGGAACCAGGAACCTTCCGATCTAGAGGCTAACACCTTAACCACTATACCGGTTGGTCGACACACACTCAAAGAAAGAGAGAGAGTGGCGTATGTGAACTGTTGCATAAACATTAAAATTGCTACCCTATACAAACATCTTACAAATACAAATACAAATATTGACGACCAACTACAGGCTCAAGCCCAACAAGGCTGGTCCTTTGTTTATGAATTCTCTAATTTTCACTGACTATCCGATTGTATCTTAAATTCGTACACTCCCTTTGAATTAACTATGTTTTCTGGCAACGTGTTCCATTTGTCTGTTACCCTATTAAAGTAGTAGTTTTTCCTTAAATCCCGATTAAAATGTGTCTTATTCAATTTGTCCTCGGATTTGTGTTGTCCTCGGATCTTTCCCTTCGAGATTGATCCCAGATCGGCGCCAATAGCTCGTTGTTTTGTTCCAGTGGGGCGTTGATTAAAATACCCACCGAAAAATCTGTTGATTTCTGGAAACGCTTTTAAAAATCAAATCCTCGATCTTGCTCTTTTTTAACTCTATTACCAAATATCCTTCACTAAATTTCCCTAACCCTTCTGAAGCTTGTCTCGACGAGTTAAATTTTTCAAAACTATCCTGATCGTGATGGACGAGATATCTCGTACTCCGAAAAAAACTGTCATCGTCATCACCAAGAAATCGGAACTATCTTATTAGTAATTATGCTACTGATGAGATATCTCGCCAGTAGCATAATTAGTCAGATCTTTATTGACGAAAAAAGAGACATGAAAACCACTTGGAAAGTTATGTCTAAAAAAATGAAAACTTAAGACGAAGAGTTTTTGTATGATTTTAATTAATTAATTAATACGAGATCTCACTTCCGATTCAACGAAAAGAACTAGAAAAACTAGTTTAAAAAAATTATTTCTATGCCTTTTGAAGATGGCAGGATGAAAAGGTAGGGCTAATAATAGAAATGCTAACTGGTTTGGGAATTCTTGTGACCAATACAAGAAATATTTAACCGTAAGTAACAAAACATGCATCCTTGAAATATTTTGCAACACTCTTGAAGATGTGGAAAACGATCTAAAAGAGAGAAGTAAATGGAGAATTGATAGTAACCGTGAAAACATGCGAAGATAACAGTAAATATCGATGGAACTTTTACATCAGTTAATTCATTGAATATTAGTTGAATGATTGTATTATTACTGTAAAATCAGTTGATTTAAAGCAAATTATAGCTTGTGATTGCTCTGAAAACATTTTCTGGTAATATCTTATACTGAGTCAGCTGCACCTTTTAGCAGAAGAAAAATCAGCCTTCGAATTTTAGTCAAGCTTCAGTAAGTTAGATTGACTACACCAAGCGAGACGCAGAGCGTTTGAGACTGTGATAACTGAAACTCGTCCATTGTCCTCAATATGTCCATTTCTCTGAATAACTAAACATAGCCAGACGTGCAACTGAAAAGAGCTAGGTGAACTAGGTTTTGTATCTGGGCGCCTTGCTCTTCTACATGGATTTGTGTCAGTTTTGAAAAAGCTTTCGTTATTACTAACTGTTACTTTGTTGTAAGAAGACTCTAGAACGTTAGACTTGAACTTTCAACGTTAAGAAAACCAGGATCTCCTGAAGAATCCTCAGTTACAAGATCAATCGAATGTATTTCAATTCAAAAAGTATTTTCCCTCTAAATTTTAGCACTTAATATATTACACACTTCACAAACAAAATTTTGAAAAAATGCATTGCCTATATCTATTTTTATAGAAAAATCTTAAAATACTTAAAATATTAATGGAGCTTGAGGGGCTTTCGGCAATTTCGTTTCCTCTTAAAGATTAGAGTTGCAACAAAAGTTTTTACTAAGATAGAATTTTTAAGGCTGTTATATATGCCATGGAGTCTCCAACATACAAAGAACACGGAGATTAAAGATTAGAGTTGCAACAAAAGTTTTTACTAAGATAGAATTTTTAAGGCCGTTATATATGCCATGGAGTCTCCAACATACAAAGAACACGGAGACATTTCGATAGAATAATCATGAAAAACAAAAAATAGTAATAAATCATTATTGCCAAAGGCACGCAAAAAAATTCTTGCTCCAGAATTGGAAACATTTGAAGTAAATAAGCTCATGATTATCAGAGACGATTGAAGACGATAACATAAAATGGGACAGTTTACGTGCATAAAATACTGAAGAAATCTATTTCTCAAAAGTGTAATTCGAGACTTCTTTCCTTGCTAGTTTAATGGACAGCATAAGAAACATGAACATAAATGTAGCATAACTGACAAATCCAAAATTATAAATAATGTATTTAAACTATTACCTTTAAACTAGTTAATTTCAATGGCATGGCACAACAGTCTTTGCCCATAGACAGCCACAATGCATTTTGCATTTTCTTACAAACCAGCAATTATCTATCTTTCTTCTATATATAAAAAAGGATGTGTGTGTATATTTTCTATACAAATCGACACCGTTAGATCAATCCACACCAAATTTGGTACACTTATACTTTAGAACACTGTAGAAAACATAGGCTATTTCTTTCATGTCTTCAGATCAATCTGTAGCCATGAAAATTGCCACACAGGTTACCCTAAAAGTGCCCTCGAAGCCCCAATTTTAAAATCTAAAGTTTGTTTTCCTGAAACAAATGGACATGGACAAGGAAACACGTTCTACAGAGTTTGCGTATTTGAGTTAACACAGAGAAATGTCGCGGTTATACTTTAGCTGTCGAGTTAGGAAACACGTTCTACAGGGTTTGTGTATTTGAGTTAACACAGAGAAATGTCGCGGTTATACTTTAGCTGTCGAGTTAGGAAACACGTTCTACAGGGTTTGTGTATTTGAGTTAACACAGGGAAATGTTGCGGTCATAATTTAGTTGTCGTGGTCATATTTGAAAACCGAGAGAAACGCCGGGTAATTCAGCTAGTGAATAATATAGCAGTCATTAAAGGTTTTCTAGAGATATATTTAACAAAACAAATTCCCCGTATACAACAGAAAGAAAGCTTCGAAACAAGAGATATGTGTGTTCATATTTTTTACTGCCGTAAAAGTATCTTGTGCCTGTAACCTTAAAAAATTGCTCTGTACTTTTTCGCTGCTCTCCGTCTTCCTGTTTAAAGGTTTAAAATTCCCTAGTCTTAGCAAATTATGGATTGATATTTTTGAACTAAAAGTTAAAACAATTTTTATTTGTATTATTTTAAGAGAAATGTTAGAAAGTTATCAAACACTTGTAGACTCACTGATGGTCTTTTATGCATTTCAAGCTTGCTAAATCAAAATTGAAGTAACTTAATGTGTTTGATGAGAATAATATAATTTACGACCAAGGTTTAAGTCACAACCCTATGCAAGAATAGCTTCAAAATTCAGATCTTGCTGACTTCGGTAAAACGATTCACCTCTATATTCTATCCTGTTTATTTTATCTGAAGTAAACTCCTTTTAACTTCAAATGTCTTTATTTATATTTAAAAAAGAAGATTTCTTAATCAAATTAATAAATAATTCTAAGTTTTAAATCTCAAATAAAAAAGGTTGATTATTTCTGAAAACGAAGAAATTAAAACTATTGCATCTAAAATGCTGCCGGCATCATACAAAAAAGAAATTAGTAGAAAAAATGGGAATTAATTTATTTTGCATAGGCTGAATGATTGTAAACAAGTTATAGGAAAGTTTTATCAATTCAAGGCGCCTCCCCATTGTACGAATAAAAAAACTAATCCAAATTTTAAAGGCACTACACTAAAAACGATAGCAAGATTGTTTGGATATAAACAACTAAAAATTACTGAGTTGCTCTCTGTTTAAATGTTTGCAATCTTATTTTAAAATTCATTTCTAAAATCAAGTTTACAAATATATTCCTTTAAATAAATTTTTTCTCGTTTAAAATACAGCATCAGATGTTATTTAGAATCTATTAACACAAGATTTTAAGTCTACATTTATTGCTGAAAGCACACAATAATACTTTTCTCTTCATTAATTTGAAAGATTCAAAATAGTAAGCGTGAAGTCGTTGGTTTGAATATCCACGTGGTGATCAAATTTTGTAATATTCACTAGTTCTTTTTCAAAGTTTAACATTTTTACAAAAAAGGTAAAGTTATAAGAAAATCAAGTTTGTTTCTCTAAAAATATTTCGTTGCACAAAAAGATATTTCAGTTTGGCACAGTAAAAATCACACAACTGATTTTTATAGTTGATCTATTAAAAAAGCGCTCGAAAGCAGTTAAGAGAAATCACATACTCACATAACGAACTAACAAGGAAGGATCGAATTCAACATTCACCCAACCCCGACAATACCTTCGTCATTCGGGCCGTTTAGAGCAAGATATCGTCTGTCACCCTTAACTGAACGAAAGCTAATGCCTCTAACTAAAATGCACAAAAGAAACAATTCATTTCCATGCAAGTTGCCGAAATAAAAGAACAAACCCAGATCACCATGACAACAAGCCCTTGATTCACGAAACTTCATGACAGAACTCTGTTCTTTGAAATTCGCCAGGGCGGCGGGGAGAGAAGGGGCGCAGCGCCCCAAGCACGCCTTCGAAGTTGATTATGGCAATTATTTCGTCGTAGGAACAAAATGTACCGCGATGAAACACTTCGGGCTATTTTATTCAAGGATGACTCGGGGGACTCATTCCCTGAAGTTGATGCACTTTGTTCTTTATTGGGGGGCTTGGTTACAGGTGGTGCAACCAGGTCAGTTGATAAGGGCTATCGCTTCGGGTATCGGCAATCCATTCTGTCATCGAAGAAAAATTGAATAGTAGCGGTTATTTGTGTCTGGGATCAGATAGATACAAGTGAAATGTATTGATCAGTTTGAACGAGTTTTTATCGATAGTGCATTAAATGTTTCTTGAATGGAAATGTAGAGTGCTTCCTACAGGACCGGTTCTGAGTGGTGCATTTGAAAGTAGTCAGAAGAAATAGGGGTGAGAGAAATACATAGTGTTTTCAACTTAGAAAATACGTGCCTGGTAGTGGTTTTTCCTATGTTTTAATTTTAAACTTATTCGGTCATGGTAGGCTCATGGGATAGTAACAAACGATGCTTTTGAAAGTGCATGTGTTGTTCTTAATTTTCAAAACTATATTCAAAAAGCACTAATCAAAGGTAAGGATGTTCTGAGGGGATGAGCCCAATGTGTTGAGTTGGGTTTTTTAATGGCGCAAATCTCATATTTTGCCATGCTGCGTCAGACAATGTAAAGTTTTACTAGCACAGAAGGGTTGGCGGTAGGGATTTTAATTAGCGTCGTACTGGAGCAACACAGTGGGCTATTGACGACGGTTCGGGATCAATCCCCCAAGGGAATGAACCTTGGACAGCACCACATTATTTTGAACCATGGTCCAATAACGAGGGAACACTTGAGTTGGCACCCCACTCTCAAAACTTCCACTTCACGTCAACTGACACAGAAGAGAGAATGCGCTCAGGGAGTAATCGAACCTCCGCCACATACGACTCGCAGGTTGCTAGCTCAGTGGGCAAACCCACTGAGCCACGATGGATCTTGAGCCCACGGGACTCTATTCCTATCCAAAATTATATTTGGAAACTTCTTTTTAAAACTTCTTAAAGGAAATTTTTCAGAGAAAAGAGATTTCATTCACAGATAACCGAATGGTTATAAAATATATATATATATATATATATATATATATAACTTTCCCTATATAGCCCTCAAATTAAGTATTTTGAACATTTCCAATGTGGCCGTCCACTCAATTCGTTTATAGGAATCCTTGGTTCCATTGACCAGCGATGTCCCACACGAGATGGCTTTTTTTGTATTAATTGCTCTTTTTGTACATTAGCTCTTTTTGTATAAAATAAATGGCTGTTGTGCGCAAAATTTTGAAACGAGATGTATTGAAGGGAAGACAATTTTTATTCCTTAAAGATTTTCGATCAAAAGAAGAGTAAAAGATACAACCATTTTCATAACTAAAATCTGTGGGATTGTCCCTTGCGTGACATAAATGGAATGCCTTTATATGTGACTGTAAGTATGTGAAACATTTCCCCTGTTGAGGTTACTACATTTCTACAAATGAATTTCCCCAAAGTCATCTGCTTTCGTAGAACCGTCCAATGTAAGTGGATTTATGTAAATGCTATTGGAGCTAGCACAGAATTGAATATCTGCGAAGTCGCAGAGCTTCAGGATTTTTTATCGGATATCGAGAGAAGTGAGAGCGATAATTTTGTAGGTGGAAACAGCTTCTCAAAGGGAGAGTTTAAAAAGAATGTTCAAAGTTTTTAAAAATTTAAACTGAATTAAATATATTGGGAAGTTTTTTTTTTTCTCCTTGGACGGAATGATTCTTAACTTATTGTTTGAAATATCGCATAGAAACTCAAAGGACTTAAACTCCCTTTGTATCTGTAAATTCAGCTTCTAGAATTGTGTCTGAAGCGGAGTGTGAAATCCTTTGTGACTGGTTGAGACATCTAAGCTAATTTGAATTTGGTAGGACACAATTAAGCCTCCAAGTGTTACGACGAAAGTCGTTCACTTGGACTCCAAGGAGAACGAAGATCTAAGTAGTAAAAAATAATTGCCCCTTACCCAGAACTGATGATAGTTTGGAACAGTTTTTTGCCCCAGACTGGCCACTACAGGACAGTTTTTGAAGTCACCAGGAGCGTTAAAAGTACACAAATAAGCAAAACAGAGAATGAAGCCTTTAGAAGCTATTGAAAATTATGAATTTATTCGAGAATTATTGATATTTTATTGTCTGGATATACTCGATGTCATTATGGAAGAAAGCAGTCTGGTCACTGATTTCGGTTGAATATATTTGTCGAACTCCAAACTTGAACAAACTTGCCGTACTCCAAACGTAGAAACGCCTGATTATATATTGCAGGTTATCAACGATATATGGACACTAATTCCATCAAACAACTTTATTAAATAAATTATTTGCATGCGGCCCGAAAACCAGTTGCTTTGCAATGTTTTGTGGGGACGGAAGCTGGTGATATTACTGTGTGTGTGTCTTAGAATTCTCTCTTTGATTAGAAGTTATCGAAAATTATGAATTTATACGAGAATCATTGATGTTATGTAATCTGGATATACCCGATGATGTAGATATCTCGTTATGAAGAAAGCTATCTGATCACTGATTTTTGGTTGAATCTATTTTCCGACCTCCAAACTTGACCATAGAAACGTCTGATATTATATTGCAGGTTATCAACGATACATGGACACTAACTCCATCACGAAAAACTTTATTGAATAAATCTTTTTGCATATGGCCTGAAAACCAGTTGATTTGCAATGTTTTGTGGGGACGGGAGCTAGTGATATCACTGTCTTTATAATTATCTGTTTGATTTCTTGTACTCGGATCTTTTACTTATGTTTTGGTTGAATACTTATGGTACATGCAAGAAACATAATCAATAATCAAACAAGATGCTGGTAGAACTAGTATTCCCTTTTATTGAAAGATTTCCATATGTAATGTAGGGGTATTATTATATGGATGATGAACTGGTGAAGTCTTGAATCTATTGTGTATTTCCAGAGTTATCGAATTAGAAAGATCCTGAAAAAGAGATTTTGCAATTAAAAATTCAAGTAAGTACACAAATTATCAGAGGTTCAACAGTTTGTGTAGATATTGTTCTCATCCTACTCCTTTGTTCCCAAAAGTTTAAACATTTTCTTTGAAAGATTGTAAGCCTAAAATCGACGTTCTTAAACATCTAATTGGAAATAAACTTCCACGCTTTAGGAAACGGTTCATAATTCATCTTTTATACATCATTCGTGAACTTTTAAAAGAGATATCTTTTTAAAGTAAAAAATAAAATAGGATTTTAATTCAAGCTTCAATTGCCCAATTTTGAAATAAAAATTACGAAAACATTCAAAATGTTTTTAAATGTTAATGTGATTAAAATATATAAAGTTTAAATAGCCTAATTTTGAGTACATAAAATTGTAGATAACGCAAATGAATATTAGGGCAGCGATAAAAAAAATTAAAATGCTAACATATTAACACACTGAGAGATTCATACTCATTATGCGTTAAGCAACCTGATGGTCTTCTCTGAATGACTTGTAACCCGTTTTGACATTCTGACCAGTTGAATCTTTTCTAGAATTCGCTTAAGAAATAGATGGGATTATTGATTCATTATGTGTGTTGTGATACACTACACTACTCGAAAACCACCTGACACTCAGGTGGATAAAAAAATTGATTAATAATCCCAGTTTATTATGATTTTACCGTGCAGGAGAAACTAAAAATTGATTGAAGATTAATACTCATAGTCACTATACGTTTACTATCAATGCTGATTGATGTAGCTATTAAAATAAACACCTTATTAAAGTAATTAAGGTACATCCATAAATATAACTTAAAATTATCTTAACAAATAAAATTGAAATAAAAATCTGCAATGGCTAAAAGAAATGTTCAGTATAAAAGTGAAAATAATTTATAAATTACTACAAAAATCGATGCATTTAGTTAAATAACATGTCTCAAAGATAAATAATTTTGCAAGAATACCTAAACGTTTAAAAAGATAAAGATATTATATTTGCAGTACGTAGTTACTAATATATATTCTGTTTACAAACATGTTCTTTAAATATTTGATTCCATAATTTTCTAAAACATGTTCCTATGAATTTTTACAATATTTACCTATTTTAGTAATAAATAGATGTTAGATATGTCTATTGGATCTATTGACGGGTGTGTGCTGTCTCTCAGCACACACCCCTTAAAGTTGCTTTGAAGTGAACTGGTAAATGGAGATCGATTAGTTTGACCTGTAAGTGGATCCTGAAAAAGAGAAAAATATATAATTAATTTATAAAGTGTTAACAGTGTCTTATACCATACGTCTGCAATGAAAATTTGTCATTTTAATATAATTTTGAATGCTGAGTGAATGAATTTTTTTCCTATTATTTAAACGTAATTTTAAATGTTGCTCAGTGGAGAAATATAATATATTAAATGTTACAATATTTACCTTTTGTAGTTATGAATGGATGGTAGATATATCTGTGGATCTATTGACGGGTGTGTGCTGTCTTTCAGCACACACCCTAGAAGCTGCTATGAACTGATAAATGGAGATCTATTGGTTTGAACAGTAATTGGATCCTGAAAAAGAGAAAAAATGTTTCATTTATAAAATGGTAGCAGTGCTTAATACTATAGGTCTGCAATCAAAAGTTTTTTTTGTTTTCTATAAGTCATTTGATTGTAATTTTTAAAGCAACTGAAGGAAGATAATGTATGAAATGTTACAATATTTACCTTTTGTAGTTATGAATGGATGGTAGATATATCTGTGGATCTATTGACGGGTGTGTGCTGTCTTTCAGCACACACCCTAGAAGCTGCTATGAACTGATAAATGGAGATCTATTGGTTTGAACAGTAATTGGATCCTGAAAAAGAGAAAAAATGTTTCATTTATAAAATGGTAGCAGTGCTTAATACTATAGGTCTGCAATCAAAAGTTTTTTATGTTTTCTATAAGTCATTTGAATGGAATTTTTAAAGCAACTGAAGGAAGATAATGTATGAAATGTTACAATATTTACCTTTTGTGGTTAGGAATGGATGTTAGAGATGTCTATTGATCTATTGATGGGTGTGTGCTGTCTCTCAGCACACACCCTTAAAGTTGCTATGAACTGGTTAATGGTGATCTATTGGTTTGAGCTGTAAATGGATCCTAAAAAAAAGAGAAAAAACATTTCATTTAGAAAATGGCTCGGGAGCTGAAAGTGCTAAAAACTGTGACGTACGTCGCAAAAAAAAAGTCTTTGTAAAACAATTTTTCTTTAATTTTATCAAAATTTGGGCCAATTTAAAAAAAAATCATTAGTTTCGATATTCTGCAATGCAAAGAGCGCTCCTTGCCACACTTTCACTTTTTTCTTTTGTAGCTATGGAACAACCTTCCTACATCGCCCAAATTACCATAAACACTTTATAAGTAACACAAATTTATCGAAATAATTGCAAATTCTGAAAGGATGCCTTGGTTTTAAATAAAGTAAGTTAATTAATTTTGATGTGTGTTTTATTATAAATATGTAATACATGCACTGAGGAGCCAAAACATTATGACCACCTACTCAATGACGCGTTGCTCCTCCTTTGGCCAGCAAAACAGCTGCAACTCGCCTAGGCATAGATACCAGAAGTTCTTGGCACATGACTGGAAGGTTTTACCAAATGTCTAAGCAGCGATCACGCAAAGTCGAGATATTCGGACATGGTGGTGTTTGAGCTCTGAGCTGCCGCTCCATGACACCCCAAATGTGCTCCATCGGATAAAGATTCGGCGCGTTAGGTGGCCAGGACATTAAGTGGAATTCATCAGTATGTTCATCGAATCACTCCAACACAATCCGAGTGACATGGGGCATTGTCCTGCTATAAGATTCCATTTCCAGTTCGGAAGACAGACGCCATGTATGGGTGCAACTGATACGCAATGATGTTCAGATAGTTCGCAGCGTTCATGGTATGTTGTACCACAACTACGGATCCCAGAGTCGCCCATGAGAACGTCCACCAAAGCATAATACCGCCACCACCAACCTGTGTATGACCTGCTGTACAAGAGGGGAGCAACTGTTCGCCTGGCAGACGGCGTACGCTGATACGACCATCGACGTGATGAATGATAAATCGGGATTCATCTGACCAGGCAAACTCTCTTCCACTCATCCAAGGTTCAGTCTCGATGTTCCCGGACCCACTGTAGGCGTAGTTGACGACGACGCTTGGTCAACAGAGGCACACGAGTGGGACGTCTGCTGCAGTCCAATATCCAACAGTATCCGCGGAACTGTGTGTTCCGAAATAATTGCGCTTGGACCTGCATTGTATTGGGCTGTCAGCTGAGCCACTGTCTCGCGCCGATTTTGCTTTACCAAGCGGGACAGTCTCCGAGGTCCTTTTTCTTTGGACGAGTGAACGACAACACCTTGGTGTCTAATGCTGGGGTCACCTTCTTTTATTCCTTTGCATGAATACTAACAACGGCTGATTGTGAACAACCTACCAGTCGTGCAGTTTTGGTGATACTCCTTCCGAGTCTTCGGGCCATTACGATCTGCCCTCTATCAAATTCGCTTAGATAAGCAGCCTTTCCCATCACTCGCAAAAGTAAGTACAAGAACGATTACTTTCCTTCTCTAGCAGCAGTTAAATACCATTCTCACTTAATCACGTGCCCTCCATGTCATTCAGACGAGTTCATTGAAAAATGCAGGGATGGGGTCATAATGTATTGGTTTCGGTGTATTTAGAGCATACTTATGTTTTATGTCTGTATTTCTTTTCACTGTAGTTTTCAAAATTCCGACAAAATATATGCAGAAAAATTTCAATTGCCAGGAGTTGTGTTGCAGAACACTGAATACAATTCTGCACCTCGGGAAATTGTAGAAATACTTAATACTATAGGTCTGCAGCGAAAAGTTGTTTTTGTTTCCATAAATCATTTTGATGTAACTTTTAAGGCTGCTGAATGAAGGAAATGTATGAAATGTTACAATATTTACCTATTGTAATGAATGGATGTTAGAGATGTCTATTGATCTATTGACGGGTGTGTGCTGTCTCTCAGCACACACCCTTAAAATTGCTTTGAAGTGGATTGGATAATTGAGTTTGATATATTTGAGGTATAGTAGGATCCTGAAAAAGAGAAAAATATTTTATTTCTTAAGTGATAAAACGAGGCCTAAAAACACAGGTCTTGCGGTGTAAGAACTGTTTTTTTTTCCTATTATTTAAACGTAATTTTAAATATTGCTCAATGGAGAAATATAATATATTAAATGTTACAATATTTACCTTTTGTAGTTATGAATGGATGGTAGATATATCTGTGGATCTATTGACGGGTGTGTGCTGTCTTTCAGCACACACCCTAGAAGCTGCTATGAACTGATAAATGGAGATCTATTGGTTTGAACAGTAATTGGATCCTGAAAAAGAGAAAAAATGTTTCATTTATAAAATGTTAGCAGTGCTTAATACTATAGGTCTGCAATCAAAAGTTTTTTATGTTTTCTATAAGTCATTTGAATGTAATTTTTAAAGCAACTGAAGGAAGATAATGTATGAAATGTTACAATATTTACCTATTGTAATTATGAATGGATGTTAGATATGTCTATTGATCTTTTGACGGGTGTGTGCTGTCTCTCAGCACACACCCTTAAAATTGCTTTGAAGTGGATTGCATAATTGAGTTTGATATATTTAAGGTACAATGGGATTCTGAAAAAGAGAAAAATATTTTATTTGTAAAGTGATAACGAGGCCTAAAAACACAGGTCTTGCGGTGTTAGAACTGTTTTTTTCCTATTATTTAAACGTAATTTTAAATGTTGCTCAATGGAGAAATATAATATATTAAATGTTACAAAATTTACCTTTTGTAGTTATGAATGGATGGTAGATATATCTGTGGATCTATTGACGGGTGTGTGCTGTCTTTCAGCACACACCCTAGAAGCTGCTATGAACTGATAAATGGAGATCTATTGGTTTGAACAGTAATTGGATCCTGAAAAAGAGAAAAAATGTTTCATTTATAAAATGGTAGCAGTGCTTAATACTATAGGTCTGCAATCAAAAGTTTTTTTTGTTTTCTATAAGTCATTTGATTGTAATTTTTAAAGCAACTGAAGGAAGATAATGTATGAAATGTTACAATATTTACCTATTGTAATTATGAATGGATGTTAGATATGTCTATTGATCTTTTGACGGGTGTGTGCTGTCTCTCAGCACACACCCTTAAAATTGCTTTGAAATGGATTGCATAATTGAGTTTGATATATTTAAGGTACAATGGGATTCTGAAAAAGAGAAAAATATTTTATTTGTAAAGTGATAACGAGGCCTAAAAACACAGGTCTTGCGGTGTTAGAACTGTTTTTTTTCCTATTATTTAAACGTAATTTTAAATGTTGCTCAATGGAGAAATATAATATATTAAATGTTACAAAATTTACCTTTTGTAGTTATGAATGGATGGTAGATATATCTGTGGATCTATTGACGGGTGTGTGCTGTCTTTCAGCACACACCCTAGAAGCTGCTATGAACTGATAAATGGAGATCTATTGGTTTGAACAGTAATTGGATCCTGAAAAAGAGAAAAAATGTTTCATTTATAAAATGGTAGCAGTGCTTAATACTATAGGTCTGCAATCAAAAGTTTTTTTTGTTTTCTATAAGTCATTTGATTGTAATTTTTAAAGCAACTGAAGGAAGATAATGTATGAAATGTTACAATATTTACCTATTGTAATTATGAATGGATGTTAGATATGTCTATTGATCTTTTGACGGGTGTGTGCTGTCTCTCAGCACACACCCTTAAAATTGCTTTGAAGTGGATTGGGTTATTGCGTTTGATATATTTGAGGTACAATGGGATTCTGAAAAAGAGAAAAATATTTTATTTGTAAAGTGATAACGAGGCCTAAAAACACAGGTCTTGCGGTGTTAGAACTGTTTTTTTTTCTATTATTTAAACGTAATTTTAAATGTTGCTCAATGGAGAAATATAATATATTAAATGTTACAAAATTTACCTTTTGTAGTTATGAATGGATGGTAGATATATCTGTGGATCTATTGACGGGTGTGTGCTGTCTTTCAGCACACACCCTAGAAGCTGCTATGAACTGATAAATGGAGATCTATTGGTTTGAACAGTAATTGGATCCTGAAAAAGAGAAAAAATGTTTCATTTATAAAATGGTAGCAGTGCTTAATACTATAGGTCTGCAATCAAAAGTTTTTTATGTTTTCTATAAGTCATTTGAATGGAATTTTTAAAGCAACTGAAGGAAGATAATGTATGAAATGTTACAATATTTACCTATTGTAATTATGAATGGATGTTAGATATGTCTATTGATCTTTTGACGGGTGTGTGCTGTCTCTCAGCACACACCCTTAAAATTGCTTTGAAGTGGATTGGGTTATTGCGTTTGATATATTTGAGGTACAATGGGATTCTGAAAAAGAGAAAAATATTTTATTTGTAAAATGATAACGAGGCCTAAAAACACATGTCTTGCGATGTTAGAACTGGTTTTTTTCCTATTATTTAAACGTAATTTTAAATGTTGCTCAATGGAGAAATATAATATATTAAATGTTACTATATTTACCTTTTGTAGTTATGAATGGATGGTAGATATATCTGTTGATCTATTGACGGGTGTGTGCTGTCTTTCAGCACACACCCTAGAAGTTGCTATGGACTGATAAATGGAGATCTATTGGTTTGAACAGTAATTGGATCATGAAAAAGAGAAAAAATGTTTCATTTTAAAATGGTAGCAGTGCTTAATAGTATAGGTCTGCAATCAAAAGTTTTTTATGTTTTCTATAAGTCATTTGAATGGAATTTTTAAAGCAACTGGAGGAAGATAATGTATGAAATGTTACAATATTTACCTATTGTAATGAATGGATGTTAGAGATGTCTATTGATCTATTGACGGGTGTGTGCTGTCTCTCAGCACACACCCTTAAAATTGCTTTGAAGTGGATTGGATAATTAAGTTTGATATATTTGAGGTACAGTAGGATCCTGAAAAAGAGAAAAATATTTTATTTTGGAAGTTGCTATGAACTGATAAATGGAGATCTATTGGTTTAAACAGTAATTGGATCCTGAAAAAGAGAAAAAATGTTTCATTTATAAAATGGTAGCAGTGCTTAATACTATAGGTCTGCAATCAAAAGTTTTTTATGTTTTCTATTCAATGGGGAAAATATTGCATTAAATTATACACTCTTCATTTAAGATCTTTGATGTATAAATATATCCTAGATGTAGAAGATAAATTACGCATATAATTTAATATAGAAACCTAATGTAGAATTATTAGCGGTATCAAAGAGCAATTATTTGTATTTTTTCAACTATGGCAAATCAATTGCTTATCTTCAATAATATTCCAAATATAAAGTTCCCCATTATTTTTTTCCTTTTGTAAGACAAGACATTTTGCAATACCCCCATCAGATGTCTCGTGTGAAACACATTCTTTTTAGTTAAGATTTTTTTTGTGTTTGTCCATTTGAAAATTCAGAAATTAATATTAAGTGTGTTATTAATATTAATTGATATATTATATATATTAATTAATATTGAGTGTTTTTATTCAATAGAAGGCAAAAATTGGTTTCTATAAGTTGCTTTTTTACGTACTCCAATTTATTGTTCATAAATGTGGAAAGTGATAGATGCAGCGGCAAAACATAACTGAGTTTGTGATAAAATCTTACAACGCCTGTTTTGTTGTGACACTCGGTGATGATGAAAACAGTAGGCTCTACATGAAACTGTTTTGTTTGTAATGTTGCTCTCTATTGGTGTTTTGTTATTCTAACAATTTGGAGGGGACCTAAAAACACAAGGGCAACTGGAAAACAAAAATAAGTATAACATCATCTGCTAACGCAATCTTTAGTCTTCTATTATATGTTCTCCACATAAACTTGATGTTTCAATCCTTAAAAATCTGGATTATTCTGTTTGCCATTTAGAAGAGATTTCTGAAAGCGATGATGAAGAATTCATTCCTTAGCACACAAGCTATGCGCCACAAACCTTAATTCTAAGCAAACTAAATGATTTTGTAAGAAATCTTGCGCTTCCTAAAGATGTAGCAGAGATTATGGGTTCTCAGTAAAGATTATCCAAGTGGAACAGCCAAGCAAAGGATATACATTGGGTTCAAAAGGAATGGCATTCAAGCAAGCCTTACAACTTGCTACCAAGGATGTAATACAGCCGATCTTGATTAACCCTGAGTAAGTGTTATTACCAACTCTTCATATCAAGCTTGGACTGAAGAAAGAGTTTGTGAGTTTTTGGATGAACACTTTTTGTACCTAATTAGTAAGTTTCTAGCCTTATCCGACGTGAAACTGAAGGAAAGAATATTAACCGTACTAACTATTAGAAAACATATCTAATTAAGAGTTCGAAGTGTTCATGAACGATCGACTGTGTGATACTTGAATTTCATTCAAGGAGATAAGCTATGAGTGAGGTTGAGAGTAAAAGGTTCCTTCAAAATAATAAATATATGAAAAGTAAGAACCAAGGACACATATTGTGGATTAATATTGGGTGGTTCACAGAAATAGACCTGAAGCGGAACATTAACGTTGAGACACTAAACGTTATCTTGGTCTAAGAAACCAAGAGAAGTGAGAAAAAATAACTCTTATTTATGGAATATATTAATTAATTTAAACTGTTTCCCTTTCAGGCTTGATAAAAGCAACAGGGATATTAACTAAAAGATTATAGAAGTGATAATTTAAAAAATATAACATTTTCTCAGCAAATACATTGAATATGTCTCTTAAAACCTGTTTTTAATAGACAGATTTTGAATGGAAGGATTTGGTTAGTAATTCCTTTGAACGTGCTTTTCGAAATTGTCTAAGAACTATTTTTTAAACATTCATTAACAATTTATATTCAAATACTTACCAATTGCAATTTTTGGAAGATGTGGGAAAGTCCTTTGAGTTATTGAAGAGATATCCTTTTGAGGCATGTTGGATGGATGAAACGTTGCTGATTTAGAACTGAATGGTTGTTGAATAAATGAAAATATTTTTGAACAGTTGTTTAACGACAACCATTGTAATGAACTAAACAATTACTTTTTTTGTTACACAACAGAACAGAAAAAAACTTATTGTTGTCCATCATTATTGTATATGTAAACAGTAAAATTGTAACAATATGAATATATATCCTGTGTTTTCGAGCAAACCGGTGTAAGTTTAGAAAAATTCAGGAGATTGTTTTTGTCGAATGTATTTTTTTACATATCCACTAAAATCAATTCAATCATTCCAACCAGCATTTATATCTCAACTTTTATTCATAACTGACATACTAATTTGACAGAATGGAAGATTATTTTTTACATGTACTCGTTTACAAATCTCAATTTGAATATTTTTGGCCAATACTATCCAAACACGCTAGATATATTTATTATACTTGTGCATGTTATATTACTATATGCTTTTTCAGCATGCACACATTTTAAATAAGTAATTTAATCTCTCTTAATCCATAACGATTAGCACTTATGTACTGAAATCGAAATAATATTAAGTACTTTGTATGAATGTACTGGCACACAATAAAATCTGTCGTGTCCTTAAATGTTCTCACGTTGGCTTGGTGTGAAAGATTGGAGAGTGGGGTGCCACTTCAGGTGTGACCTCGTCATCCGATCGTGGTTCAAAGTGACGAGGTATTGTTCTCGGATATTTCCGAGTTATAAGTTAAAACTTGAGATTGAAAAATTGGAATTCATTCCAAATAGTCTGGGGGTTCTGTTATTTTACTGCAATGGCGAAATTATCAGAAACGTTAACCCAATAAAAACTTTTATTATGAATCATCAAAACAATTTAACCTTTTCGTTGCGTTATTGGCCAGATAGATGTGAGGAAAAAAGTAATTTAATGTTGTTTTATTACTCCAATCCACATAACCTGGGGTGTTGTGCGTCGACCACGAATTATCAGACTGTCGAAATATTTCCAACAGATTACTTTTCTCATAGTTCGTGCCTATGATTTGTGTTGACATGCCCATAGACATCCTAGAAATTGTTACACAACGAAATTTTAAAATGTATATTGTATAGTATCGCATATACGTATATGAGAGAGATTTGATTTTTACTCTACACGAACAAACCACAAGAAGACGAGGATTTTACTACCGGTTATCCAACCTCGTACAGGAAGAAAAGTACAATTACGTACAGAAAGCACGTCTACCACGAAAGCACTTGTAGCATCTACAGTTAGCGTTATAGAAAAAGCTTATGTTTGTATATAAAAGAGAATGCCCGAGTTAGATCAACATTCCTCGTGTCGAAAAGCCAAGAGAACTCCTTACTCCCATCCATCTTTCTATGTATTTGAATTTACGTCGCTCATTGAAGCAACACAATGGACAATTGACGGCGTTCAGTTATCAATCTTAAAGGGAAAGATCTCAGGACAACAACACGTAATTTTGTGCAACGGTCAGATGGCGAGCTCAACACATGAGCTGGCACTACACTCTACTAACTTCCACACTATGCCAACGTGAGGAAATTTGAGGCTACGTCAGATTTAGTATGTACTAGTTCCCACGTATATGGAAGTGGTGCGGAAGTTTGGAGAGTGTGGTGCCAGCTCAGGTGTTGAGCTCGTGATCTGACCATGGCGTTGTCTTCGAATCTTTACCTTCGGGATTGATAGCCAATAGCTCGATGTGTTACTCCAGTGCGACGTTAATTAACTGCCTACCTCATATACACGGCGCTGTGTTTCGATTGGGTTTCAAACTTGCAATCCTCCGGTTTCTGTTCCGAAACTCTTACAACCTGTCTACTTCGGCCCAATTTACTCTTATAAAATAAATCCTCACCTAGTACATAAAAGAGAATGACAGAGTTAGTCGATGTTCCTAGAGCTAAAAGAGATGAAAAAGCTCCTTCTATGGGAACTAGGAAACGTTAAAAAAACATGTACTAAAATAATCTAGTTCCACTACCTAGAAAGTCAATGATCTAGAAGTAAATACACTCAATGCCTCTAAATGAGCATTAACACTAAACAGAAAGTATTTGACAATCGAAATGCCGAGACATTTCTCTCTCTAATCCAGTCATAGAGGTAACAATGGATATTCCGACCTCATCCCACCCTCACAACGACGTACTCAAGCGTAGCGACAACTGGTATCTTATACGGACAGACACAACATATTCCTCATACATTCATTTAAATGACCGCGCTGCTGAATTTCGTCTTGAAGAGACAATCCTTTTTAGCTACTTGTAGCAAAATAAATGTAATAACTCCCGCGACCAGCCTAATTTCCCCCAATCCACCATTTCTCATTCGGGTAATTTCATGGGAATAGAATGGCGTATCCTTACCGGTAATTGCCGTCATCGCAAAGTTACAGTGTGTTCGAGTAGATGGCACTAGGTAACGGTCATCTCGGAATGAAACAGTCCGATGACCCTGATATTCAGTCAACCGAATCAACTGCCCAACTCAGCTCTGATAGCGAAGCCGAAATCCTACTGTGTCGCATTGCTACAAAGGATTCCTTGTTATTTTAAAGATCCTATTGGGGTATTACGTCAAGAATGTCTGGCGAAAGAGGGCGCTTCTTATGCATGCGTGGAAAAGTCAACGTCGAGAGTTTTTAGATTGTCTGACTAACGAAATGTCACACCAATTTACATGGTTTTTACTAATAAGATATTGTAGAGGCAGTGGATGTATTCATGCTTACTTTGCCACCTGTTGTACTTATTTAATTTAACCGTCCAAGTGGTTACGACAAGATATTTCGTCCATCAAAATCTGACCAATTTTAATAATAACGAGATATTTCGCCGATATTTATATCATGACGAGATGAAGATTGGGTCCGTTTACTTCTAATGACGAGATATTTCGTCCATAAAGGTCTGGTCACTTTTGTAGATGAGGAGATATCTCGTCAAAACAACCACCAGACGGATTAAAAAGCATAAGACCCTGATAACAGGTTGCCATATCGGAGTCTCATTTTGCAATAATTTTTTTTGGACTTTTTCTACAATTAATACATTTTCTTTTTACTTTTCAATCATTTAATATTATTCCTTTGGATGAAGTTGTTGATCGGAATTTCAATTTGGAGCACGAATCTATATTGAAGAAAGGTCTAGAAAGGGTAGAAATCTATATGTTGAAATTAAGTCAAATTACTTAACACCTCCTTTGTAAAAGATGACTCAATTATTATTTTAAAGATGGTATTAGAAGATGGTATTACGAATACCTGATACATACATACAAAGATAGTAAAGTTTAAGGATGCCACTTTTCTCGAGTAATATTCTGTATAACTTCCCGCATCTCCATTTTTAAACTACAAATTATTTTCGAATCAATTTATATATAGTTTTTAAAGTCCTCAAAATTTTCTTTTACCCGTCATTAGTCGAGGATCTTTAAAAACTATCACGTTATATCTGTGAGGTCTTCGATATTTTCTTTCTTAGTTGCATTAGTTGTTCATTTTTTAATTCGTAGTACATTTTAGGACATACTAAAAAACAAATAACTGTAAAAAAACTTTTCATTGAAAACATTTCTCTCTCTCTTATTTGTTTAAAATAACTGTAAATAACTAAAATAACTGAAAATTATAACATCGGAAAAAGAAACTGTGTACAATTTCGTGGATTTCTTTGCCAAGTACTTCAGTGAAATATATATCGTCCTTCACTATCACACCTCATAAGTTTTGAAATCAATTTTACAAGAACGATAATAATAATAAAAAATATGTATACGAAAATGTTGACCAGTTATAAAGGTTTAAAAATTCGCTGGGCTTCATAACAGATACAGACTTACGAGCTTTTGAACAGGTTTAAAAGGCATATTTATAATCAAATGATGCAAAAACTTCAGGAACCAAAAATAATAACTCACAAAGGTTTTAATAGTATAATGACGATGTACAGAAATTTCCGTAATGGCCAGGCGATGAACCATGACAAGGAAACTTTAAATTCAAAAATAAAGTCTGCTTTGAAAACGAACTTAGAACAAATGGAACATTGTCTCTCGACAGAAGCAAAAAGGGGAACAGTTATCAATACATTTATGGGAAAAGCATTCCAACCTCATTCCGCTCAATCATTATTCATCCGTCGCGAATGAAGGTCTGGTGGAGATGTCGTAACAGGTTTATCAAAACTTTCTAAGGTCGCACCGAGAAAGGAAGAAACCTTCGAACACTCGATTTCATCCTCAAGAGCGGAAACAAAGCATAATCGCGCGGAAACGGGATGTTGTAGCGCTCCCCGACAGAAGTTCACCTGTTCTTCGAAAATACTTGCTTTGAAATATTCTCTGTTCTATATCCAGCTCATCAAAGGCAGAATGGGAACTAATCGGGCAGCTTCGAGGTCGAGGACGTAGCTGTAGCGGGAACATTCGCTTTGAAACATTCCTGTGGTCTTTGTGTATTTTTATGGGACGAGTACAAGCATGTTTGGATGTTTGTGGTTCAATGCTAACCGCCTCGTTTCAAATATGGCGCGTGCTTGGCAACTCAAAATATACAAGTTAGATGGGGGCAGCGATTCCCCCAGTTGGAAGAATAACGGATTAGAAACAGTAGGGTTGCGAGTTCGAATCAAACTAAAGACCCTCGTGTAAAAAGAGGCTGCTGCACGGTGAATCTGAAGTAGTCTCAAATGTCCTCATTTCGGTGTGGTGTTTAAGTTCCTTACTTCGGTGTGGTGTTTAAGTTTGGAAAGCGGGGTGACAGCTCCGTCATCTGATTGTGATTCAAAATTACGTGTTGTCATCGGATCTGTCCCTTGGGGTTTGATCCTGGACCGTCGCTAAAAGTCGACTGCGTTGTTCCATTGCCACGTTAATTAAAATACCTACTCTCCGTTAGTCGCACTTGTGATAGATTGGCGAATGGTAACAAACTGATCCAAGCAATGTAAAAAAGCAACCTCTTTGAGATTCATTCGCCAATTTTTCCACGTTGTTCGTGCATGATTCGAGCTATGGAGCTGCATAAAGTTAAAGTCGTGAGAAAGATCTCGCCATTCTTATGAAATTGGCATTATGGTTAGAGAAGTTAATTAGATATAAGGAAGATAGAAATCAACATAATGTTAGGTTTCAGACGTAAAAATATATCGAATAAATCGAATTACAAGTGAATGAGGTGCAAGAGATGCGGATTGTGGTCCGAAGCTAATTGTGGAGACATTTTGTTATGCTGCATTTGAAATAAGAATGAAAACCTGTCAGAAGCACTTGAAAACTGGCTTTATATTTTTAACATGACCCCATTTGGAGGTACAAAATAAGCACATTAGTGTTTGTCTATATTGCAAATGGATCTAAATAAGGTATCAAACGGCGTGCCTTTTTTTATTATATCATTATGTGGAATAAAAATCATTTTCGAAGTACACGGGCCGTTGTAACCCAGAAGAGCAACCGGAGGGTTGCGAGTTCGATACCCGGTCGAGTCAAAGAGCGTCGTGGACATGGGAGCTGGTGCACGTTAAATCCATCGTGGTTTCAAATCATTCCACGTTGGCTTGGTCTGGAAGTTTGGAGAGTTGGATGCCAGATCAGGTGCTCACCACGCCATCTGACCTCGGTTCAAAGTCACGAGGTCCTTCGGGATTGATTCCGGACCGTCGCCGATAGCTCGTTGTGTTGCTCCAGTGCGACGTTAATTAACTATCTACCTACTGATAGTATAAATGCTTTTGCATCAGATAGCATGGTATGGTCTTTTAATTAACGTCGCACTGAACGCAACACAACTTGCTATTGGCGGCGGTCCTGAATCAATCCCGAAGGGAACATCCAAAGATCTCGTGATTTTGAACCACGGTCAGATGACGATGCGACACCTGAGCGGACCTCCGATTCTCCAAACTACTACACCATGCCAACGTGAGGACATGTGAGTCTCCAACATATGTTGTTGTTGTTTCTAATCATTCAGTGTCTGACGAAATCAGACAAGGTCCATAAGTCCATTGACTCCCAGAAAAGCAAGCACAATAAGGGGGTCAGAGTAGATATCCTCTCTCCAACATATGTAAGGTGCCCCAGCCTCCTTTGTACACGATTGTCTTCGGTTATATTCGAACTTGCAACCTTCGGTAGGTAATCCGTTACTTCCCATCCAGACTACCGCGATTCAAATGCCATGAAACAATAACATTAAACGCACATCACAGAAACACTACGGTTATATACAGGTAGGTATTTTAATCAACGTCGCAATGGTGCAACGTAGTCGGTCGTCTACATTCAACTTGACAGAAATGCCTCTGATGTGTGCAGAAAATGCCACTGAAGAATTTTTTTCCTGAGATTTGTCCCATGCCTATAGTAGGAAAATAGTATTCCCACCTCGCTGTAAGCATTTTCATCTACTCTGCAGGTCTCAAAGTTATCTACTCAAACTAATTCGTTAAATCGTTCAGGGATCATAGATGCTTGTTGGAAAATTCATTTAGAATTTATGTCTGAAAAATGCTTTTACTCCAGTCCCCATTGAAACTCACAATACCTACTCAAATTTACGTTGGCGTGGTATGGAAGTTTCGAGAGTGGGATGCCAGTTCAGGTGTGATCTGGTCATCAGACCGTGGTTAAAAATGACGAGTTCTTATTCAACGATCTTTCTCTTTGGGATTGATCCCGGACAATCGCCAATAGCTCATTGTGTTGCTCAAGTGAGAAGTTAATTCAAACACTACAGCTACCTCAAATTGAAGCATTCTCTGTTTTATTTCAAGAGGGGGCCACGGTTATCCGGTTGGAAGAGTAACGGATTAGCAATCGGAGAGATGCGAGCTGGAATCCAACCAGAGACTGTCGTGTACACGAGGACATGTGCATGTTAAATCTGCCGTGGCCGTAAATATCATGTTGACGTGGAAGTGGAAATTTGCAGAGAGAGTGCCAGCTGAGGTGCGGCCACGTCATGCGAACTTGGTTAAAATTTACATGGTGTACTCTTCGGATCTATCTCTTCAGTTTAAATCCAGGACCGTCGTCATTAGCCCGTTGTATTGTATCAGTGCGACGTTAATGAAATACCTACCTACCTAAAAGCCTGAAAAACAAATTAAAATGGAAAACCATTCCCTTCCTAATGTGTATGTGCGAGGGAACGTTTTAGGGCAATGACAGTAAACACTTGACAAGCGTGGTAAAACTGACACGCCTGATATCTTTCTCTGACACGCTTTAACTGGCATCTCTATTGTTTTAATAGTTACATAGAAGCTATAAAGAACACGAATGATGTTTCGATGAAACGTCTGAGTTCAACAAGTTTTATGTTCCCTACGCATATCCAAAGTCACACGTCTTGCGTTTTGGCATGTCTGATGGATACTTCGATTGTTTTTGAAGTCAAGCGTTGCTATGGTTGAATTCCAAGGCGAGAGGAAAATTAATATCGTCTATGATTAATGTTATTGGGGTTAGATTTGTTTCCCAACCACACACACAGACAATTTGTAATTGATCAATTATATTCAAACACAGGAGAAACGTGGTTCAATATTTATTTTTATGTTTGCCTTCTAACTCAACTGTTCTAGATACATTTATCATCATAATTTTCACTGATCATTGTAACCATCTATTGGTTGAGATCTCTATGTGTCAAATAAAAATTAAAAAAAAAAATTTGAATAATTTTTTTCCTAAGATATGTTTGCCTATAATAGAATTGAGATTTGACAAACCTATAATAGAAAAATATCATTCCTATATATAATAAAATCGTGCTATTTATATTTTTATTCGTTATTAAAAACCTTTAAAAGATTATGTCTGACATTCACTGAAAAAAAAATTATTTCCCTTTGGCAATTAAATATTCCATTTTCGAACACCCGGTTGGAAGGGTAGCGGAATAGCAAACGGAAGATTGAGGGTTTGGAATTCGGTTCAACCAAGTACTGTCCGTGTACAGGGGGTTTGGTGCATGTTAACTCTGTCGATGTATTATTTTGAAGACAAATAGCAGAATGTTTTCTACTATTTCATTTTATTAAGAGATTAGCAATTACGAGTTCGAATCCAATCAAAGACCGTCGAGTACAAAAGAGACTGTTGCGCGTTCAATCTCGCATGGCCTCAAATAAGCGCGGTGTGACGTTTGGAGAGTGGGGTGCAAGCTCAAGTGTTACCTCGTCATCTCAACGTGGTTCAAAATCACGTGGTGTTGTTCTCGAATCTTTCCCTTGGAGGTTGATCCCGGGCAGTCGTCAATAGCTCGCTGTGTTGCTCCAGTATAGCGTTAATTCAGAATTACCAAATTACTAACGAATTAGTTTGATTAGATTTTAATGAACCTTGAGACCAGCAGAGTAGATGGAAATGTTTATAGCGATGGGGTAGATATCAACACATCAGATGCATTTTCTATGCCCCCTACCTCTTTCTACCACTACCTTTTTATTAAAAACACTTCAATAACCCAAAATGTTAAAAAAAAATTTAGAAGTTCCAAATACGGCTACTCTTTCCATACCCTCGAAACTGCATTTATAATGAGGAATGATCTCTACACGTCCGTGGCCACTGAGTACCGAGCGCTTGCATCCATGACCTTATGTCGCCTGCAAGGGTGTTTGTTTCCCAGCAAGTTCTCGCCCGGGAGGTAGAAACAGCAGTGCACCAGATACCGTGACCGACTGCCTTTCACCAGACGCACTCGTCATTTGCTTCATTGTTTTCTTTTTCGCGGCACGCTTGATTAAGGACGATCTGAAACAGCAGCAGAAACTGTCTCCAGATTCGAATTGAGTCGTCTCTTTCGAGGCCAACAGCGTGTGCTTCTAGACTACCATGATACGCTTCCGAGACTGCTGTGATACGCTCGTGGAACGTATAATTGATTTAATTCTGTGCGAGACTGTTTACTGTCACAGTGCTCTGTTCCTATGATCCACAGGCAATTGTAATGCTGTGGTACTCAGAAACTACATCACTGCAACACTACTTTTTAACAGTTTGCGACAGTATTTTTAGCAGTACACGACGTAGAATTGCTTTGTCACTCTACGGTCATTTCATAAGGGATTTGCCGTAGAAACATTAATTCCGATAAGATAGGTAGGTATCTACTTAACGTCGCACTGGAGCAACACGACGGGACATTGGCGACAGTGCGGGGTTTAAGTTCCAAGGAAAGGATTCGATGACAAGACAACAACTCGCAATATTGAACCACGGTCAGTTTACAAGATTAATACCTGAGCCGACACCCCTTCTTCAAACTTCTACACCATAACAACGTCAGGACATTCGAGACCATGATATATTTAATGTGCACCAGCCCTTACGTACACATCGGTCTTTGATTGGATCGAGTTTCGAACTCACAACCATCCTGTTGCTAATTCGTTATTCTTCCAAACGGGCTACTCCAGCCAGCCGATTCGAATAGTTCCGTTGGATTTTATAAGGGGTCCTCTCTATATGTGTAAAAAGTACTAAATTTAACTTGTTAGATACACGGGCACTTTAACAAGAAACTTCTAATTAGAAAAAAGCTTTGATATGTTAGGAGACAACTGAAAATATTTTACCTTCCTAAGTGGAGAATTAACTGAGATATCTACTTTTCAAATTTAAGTCGTTACGGAACAGTTTTAGTTAGGTAGGTATTTTAATTAACACCTCACTGGAGCAACACAACGGGCTTTTGGCGACGGCCCTGCATCAAATCCGAAGGGAAAAATTGAAGGTCGACACCACGGTCAGATGATAAGCTGACATCTGAACTGGCATCCCACTCTCCAAACTTCCAGACCAATTACATTCGAGGCCACAACAGATGTAACAAGCAGCAGACCCCATGTACACGTTGGTCTTTGCTTGGACCTAATTTCGATCTCATAACCCTCCGGTTTCTAATCCGCTGTTCTTCCAGCCGATCTACCGCGGCCCCCATAGAAAACAGGAGAGGCATTTCAAGAACAGGTGATCGAGATCTGTCCAGGTAGGTAGGTAGGTAGTTGGGGATTTTATGCCACAAGGTACAATAACGAACAAGCTGAGCCAAGCGCAAGTTAAAGTATGAAATATAATAGATTGAAAACTTTAGGAATGAATGTCGTAGTGGTTGAACTGGATGACCCAAGAAGCAGATATACACTCATTGCCATAAAAATTTGCGCACCAAGAAATAAATGTGGGATTGTAACGAAACTTGTCATGAAGGTACATATCGGCCAGATATGTAAATGATTAGAAATTCAGCGTGATTGCGCATTGCGTAATGCCACTAGAGGGCGTTGAACTTCGTTCTCCTTGGAGTATAAAACAGGTAAACAGAGCTTGTTTGAGGGTACTTAATCTTTTGCAAAGGAAACGCTGAGGTAGACATGACGTTACGCCGCCATCGAAGACAATATGAGCAGCTGTCAGAGTTCGAGAGGGGGATAATCATCGGTATGATGGAAGCTGGGTGGTCAGCTCGGCGAGTAGCTCATCAAATAGGCCGTTCTGATTTTACTGTGAGGAGGTGTTGGGAACAGTGGACAGAAGAGACGTCATTTACACGGCGACCAGGCTCAGGACGCCCTCGACAGACCAGTCGTCCAAAAGACCGTCACATCATACGAAACGCACGCGTAGAGCCAACTGCCTCATTGGCCGCTATCCAGACACAGGCAGCACCTTCACTACGGGCCCCTGTGTCTTTTCGAACCATCGCAAGGCGCCTGGCTGAACGACATCTGGTATCGCTGCGCCCATTACGTGTGCTGCCATTGACACCCACCCACCGACGCCTCTGTTTGGAGTGGTGTCGCGCACGACGGGATTGGACTGCAGCGGAATGGAACCAGGTAGTCTTCAGCGACGAATCTAGATTCAATTTGAGCAGTGATGACAATCGAGTTCGTGTGTGGAGGCCCCGTGGTGAACGCCTCAATCCTGACTTCGCTTTACAGCGACACACCGCTCCCACAGCTGGTATGATGGTATGGGGTGCCATTGCTTACGTTACACGGTCACCCCTAATATTGATCCATGTCACAATGACAGCCCAGCTGTACGTCCATGATATTCTTCAGCCACATGCGATGCCACTCATGGCAGGGCTCCCAGGAGCCATTTTTCAACAAGACAATGCTCGGCCACACACAACAAGGATGTCACAACACTGCCTCGGCCACATTACCACCCTTCCCTAGCCTGCTCGATCCCCAGATTTGTCATCAATCCAGCATATCTGGTATCATTTGGGACGGCAAGTTGGACACCCTACGAGTTTGGTCGAACTAGAGGCGCGTTTACAGCAACTGTGGAACGAGATGTCTCAAGACATCATACGGAACTTGTATGCCTCAATGCCTGCTCGTATCGCATCATGCATTCGCGCTAGAGGGGGTCCAACTGAGTACTAAAACTTCCGTTAATTTGTACTTTTTTCTGCAATAAATGATCCTTTTTCTTTGATTTTCTAATCACTTACTTATATCAAAGTAGTACTTACATGTGTAAAATTTCATTTCATTTTGACGACTTTTTCTTGGTGCTCAAATTTTTATGGCAATGAGTGTACAATCATAACGACTGCAGAAGACGCGTCAAAGATAGTTCGTGACCCACCACATACAGACTTTTGACGAATGAAGTGAAAGATGCTCCGTAACAGATCCATCCTCAGTGAGGTGTGATGCACCATATCGAACTCTCAGGTTCGTAGGTGGATCTATAACTTACAAAGCCAATCTAATGAGACACGAAAAGCTTCATAGACGTTAAGCATGGAGGAACGTTCCGCTCCCCGAGATGTTTTCGAGAGTATCTGTGGACTGAATTCAAGCGATCCGTGAATTTAATTTCTATTGCGCGGGCGGCAACTGCTTTTAGCGTATTGTAAACGTTATTGTGTTTTGATATTTATTTATTAAGCGCATACAAGCTATAATATTAGTAGAGGCATTTTTAAATATGCACGTGAAAATTGCAACCATGATATGGAAAGTGTAAAAAAAATTAGTTTGGAATTTAAAGAATGGGAAATTGAATGTAATAAAGGGTTGATCGTCTTCTTCGTAGTTTTGTACCGTCTTAAGCTTCTTAATAAATGTCTAAATTTGTTAATAAGTGTTCGTCGCCTTCTGTGCTACCTTAAAGCTAATCTAAAACTGTTTAGGTTTAGGATAATATATCATACCGATATTATGATCATTCCAAAACTGAGAGATAGTCTTTATCTCTAGGGCAGTAGTAGCTCGGTTGGAAGATTAACAGATTAGCTACCGGAGGGTTGCGAGATCGAAACTCAATCCAACCAAAGACCTTTGTGTATGCGGGTACTGGTGTCTGTGAAATTTGTCGTGACCTCAAATGGAAGTTTGGAGAGTGGGGTGCCAGCTCAGGTGTTGCTTCGTCATCTGACCGTGGTTCAAAATTACGAGGTGTTGTCCTTCGATCCTTCCCCTAAGGGATATATCCCGGAATGTAGTCAATAGCCCGTTGTGTTGCTCTAGTACGACGTTAATTACCAATTAACATTACCAAGATGAATTAGGATGAATCATGACATTAAATAGGGGCAATGGTAGGATTCAATACGACATTAAATGGTGACAGTAGTGAGATGAATATCCCGACAATATATTTTTAAAAGGCTTAGCTCTTTCTCGCAAGATAACCGCAGCTGCCCGACATGGATAACTCGACTCAAATGTAAAAGGAAAGATGAGATTGGCTAAACTGGTCGGTCTAGATAAGGAGTCAAATCGAATTCAAAACCTCCATATTCGGGAAAGGATTCGGTACTCCCTTTTCTCATCAAACGTGTTCATCCTTACGTACCTTTGCACTTTCTCTATTGAACTGATTCTCCATTCATATTAAAAACCAAATTCTCGGTCTGGCTCCAGATAGGAAGCACAATGGAATCACGCGTTGTTCCAGTCTCCTCTACACCGAACGGGGAAAAGAATGAAGCTAATCTTATCAGAAAACAGAAAAAGGAGGCGGTTTTCGAATCATAGTCACCGTCACACACTTTTGCGGCTCTTTTTGAAATACCTGTTCGCGGTTATGAAAAGCAGAGCCGCCGTGTAACGGTCATCTTGGCAAGCTCCGCGAAAAAGCAACTGGTTTCGGCGAATTGGGTGGCGGTTTCGAGAATATTAATGACCAGGATGCCTTGGGAAATCTGTAATTTTTCAAAATTCACGTAATGGGTCAAGAATGCAATCCCCTATGACTAAATAGTATTCTACACTGATTCATTCTTTGAATCGATTCAAATAGTATGTTCGTTCGTTTTGTAGGAACGAATTTTGAATAGTTTTCTCGTTCCTTTGTTTTAAATAAAATGAATCAAATCACATGACTCATTTTCGCACATTAAGAAGAAGGGAAATTTGTCATTCTCGTGAGAAATAGATAGTATTACAATTCTCACGGGGAAACACAGATAAATAAAAATATGAAATAGATCACCGTTTATTAAAACGTTCTTAAAACGAATTTTGAGAATTTTTTTCATGCTGAACTGCGTATGAATACCAAAAAATTGTATTTCTTAACTCATATCTTATTTCAACAACTATTTAATCTCTTATATTTGTTTTTGTTAATACAATTTCTGCAATTTCATCTGAGTTGGCTTAGAAAAGTGCTTTGGAACGACACGAAGTATTTTGTAGATTTTCATAGGTATATGTTGATTAAAATTTACTTTCAAGATAAAAAACCGAAAGAAATAATTGTTTTAGCCATTGAAATTAGATACGTACGATATGAAATAATGTTTGTACTAAATGAAAATAATATTTGTGAGAGTATTATGGGTGCTGCTGCTAATACGTAGAAAACACTATGTGGTTGTTGTCTGGGATAGGCTCTTCCCTTATGAGGCCCTTATAAAACACCACCACTTCTATCACCTTCTTGTACTCTCTCTGTAGAAGTTTAATTTTTCTCAAAAATACGAGTTATAATTACTTAGTGAAACAAAAACTTTACATTCCATATCAGTTGTACTTAACGTAATTGTTTTTCAAGTGTTTATTTTTTGCTAAGAACATCTGAAATATTGATTCGTGTTTTAGAATCTATTGATGATGTGTATGCTATTTCAATAAATTTTGTGATTCATCGCTCAGTGAAAGCAATTTAAGCTTTTGTTACTGGTTTCATGTGATTCATTTATGGATTCGATAATGACATGAAAATCCTATGAATCACATTCTTCATTTGCGTTATAATGAGAGAACTTCTGGCTCTGTTGGGTTCAAAAAAATGTTAATTGCCTTTATTTTTAGTTCCCTGCTCCTCTTCTAAGAGTGAACTTATAGGGAGAGCAGTACATTGTATCTTATTTCTTTACCATATAAGTATTTTATGGGCAGTTGCTGAGGTATAATGTTGTGGATTGTTATACCAGGAAAGTAGAGAAATAGCTGAATTAGGTGTTTCGCAGGCATTAATTCCAAATTTGCCTCTATCGCAAAATTGCCATGAACCATTGTTTAGATAAGAATCGTTTAGTTAGTGCTTCATTAATTTTTGTCATTTAACCGTTATAGTAACGTTCTCAAAAACCATCATGATTTTTTTATTGCATTCGTTGCCACCTTATCTTGATAATGTCCACTCGTAGTTCAACTTTTCTCGGAAATTTTGAATTCGTTTAATTTTTCGAAAATTGTTATTTAATGGTTCAAGTAGCTCCATTTGTACTCCACAATTTAAAACTTTAATTGTAACTGAAATTCAATCTGTATTTTATAAATAGTATTCCTATAACATAGTTCTTGATTCATTAGTTGCTTCATTTGATGACTTGTTTATAAGTCCCTTTTTCATGTCCAATGGTTTGGCTTTAAAAATGGCGTAGCTACTTGAAAATTGTGTGTTAGCAAAAGCTTGAGCGACCATCCCTGATCTATTGGTAAAATATAAGATGTGAAGCACTTTAAAAATACGCTCGTCTAAATTTATTTCTGCTTCTAGCAGAACCTTTATTTCATTTTAATGCGAATTTTCTCATTCTTGAGCCAAGCCGTCGTGTTTCTTTAGTATACTCGATTTCTTTAAATCGTCGATCACTAAACTTGAACTCCACGAATACATAACAATCAAATATTGATAACATTCATAATAATTTAAACAAGTGTCAGACGATAACTTTCACATACAATACAAATTAATATGATCTGCCTGTGAGTAGAATTCTTATATATATTATGCAAAATCCTCAGTATGTAGGTAGTTAATTAACATCGCACTGGAGCAATACGGATGTAAATTGAATGTGCTTGGTGGTGGAATACGTTTATAGCTTGTTCAATGTATCTGGAGTTTAATAGTAGTAATAAAATATTTACCAATGTACTAAGTAATGTAGAATGAATTGGAAACGAACTAATACCCATACAATGCAATGTAAACCATTTAAAAATTGTGAAAAACACCAAAGGTTGCAAGCAGTTACTAGTTTTTAGAGAATACTTGCATAAAAGTTCTCTTTTTCGGTATATATCAAGAACTTGTAGGAACATGTAAACATTTTGGTAAGCTTAAGTAAATAAACTAAAATTTGAAATTTTAGGCATCAGTATTGCCCGTTTTATAGTGATATTTTTGTTAGGTACTTAAGAAGAGTATTTGTGTCATAGATATCAGCTGAGACTATATACAATACATTTGAAATACATGAAATATTTAATTATAAATATCCACAAAAATTCAGGTAAAGTATCAAAACTTTGGTTTAAAATTTTTTTATTGGAATGTAAATGTCCTATTTATATAAGTCATTCTCAAATATTATAGAGAATAAATTACATTTGTCACCATTGCAGGGTACTTGCGTTAATTGGCTATCGAAAAATAATAATTGGTACAAAAATAATTGTTTTAATTTCTGTTTTTTTTTCTGCCTTGGCACCACTGTGCACCAGTGCTTAATTTGAAAGTATTAAGCCCCAGAGATTAGGTTTATTCAGTTATTCACGATACTTGCGAGTTGGGGCACAGACTTGATTCACTGGGTGCATATCTCTCTCCTGCGTCAGTAAAAACGTTCCTTGCGTGCAAATGTCCATAAATGGACGTTGTATTCTGTTTTTTCGTAGCTTGGCCAAATAAGGCCTTTGCTCCATAAAACCGATAACCAACCATTCATGATCAGTTTTAAAATCATACTCTTCAAGGCTCTCACCAACATTCTATTTACTAATTATACAGATACACACCCCTTGTTTTCATTCCTTGATTACACGCATCGACCGCAACCTTTCTGCGATAATTTTAAATTCCAGAACCACAAAAGGCCAGTGGAACGAAGTATGCGAATAATAAAGTTCTAAAAGTGTTTCCTCAAAGATAAGACTGTGAGCAGAACCATTATCAAGATGGAGATACTGAGTTTCAACTATTTACATTTAAGGTATTTTTCTCCATACTGGTACTCGCAATCACTTCTAAGTTATCTGATAAAATATCTGGTAAAGCATCTGATCCAATGGAGGGAAGTCACAAAGACCAATGTCTGAACAATAGAAATACATATTGTACATCGATTGAAATGCGCTTTGCACTGATACAAAAGGCTAATTAAATGTATTGCTTATTTTTCAATGCCAGTTGATGACCGCATAATTCATCAAGCATTAGTTGGCGAGGACATACCAGTCTCAGTGTCAACCCATAACGGGGCACAATAGGACAAGCTGTCCCATTGCACTCACGGAGAACTAGAGGGCAGTCGTGTCTTCCTGGAGGATTTTGGGAATCTGGCCAGCATTTAGATATCATCTTGAAGAAATAAGAAAGATACAAGCAGAGTCAACCCGACATTGGCACATAAAAGATTCGAACTCGTAACCCAGAACTTCGGTCATCCAGTTTATTAAGAACAGCGCCTCTTACTTTCCTGGTGGTTGTCTCGACGAGATATCTCGTCATTAGCACAATAGACCAGATATTGATGGACGAGATATCTGGTTATCAGAAGAAAACTGTCTCGTCGAACACATCTTGATCTCGTCGACATTTAAAAAGTCGGCAATATCTTGATGGCGAGATATCTCGTCATCAGCAAAATTGATCAGATCTTAATGAACGAATTATCTCGTCGAAACCTCTTAAAGGATTAATCGGCTGGCCACTAGTGAGGCTCTTTAAATGTATTGTAGAATTCAGATATTAGTATTTAGTCGTGGTATGAGTTTTGGAAGTATGGTTTGGCTTTGTAGCTCTAAGATCATTATTTGCTACACGATGGATAATTAGACCGGTACCTACGAATTTTGGAGGATATAAGATGTTTAGGCTACTGGGGTGAGAGTGTTGAGAGCAAGAATAAGAAATATCTGATCCTCAGAAACATTTTCGTTCTGTAAAAGAATCACATAGTTGGCATGAAGAGAGAAATGATTGTCTGGTGATAATTGAATTTTAGAGGAATTAAAATCGCCTAAGATTGTATTTCTGAAAGTAGTGATCTTGCTATCCATTTAGGCAATGGAGTAAATTAATCGAAATCAATGTTAATGCAGATTAGGAGTTCGTTGGTTTGGGTTTTAAGGAGCAGGGGTCATATTTAGCCAAGCTGCGTTAAACAATGTCAAGTACATGGATATACACACAAGGAAAGTTTACTGGTTCCGGAGATAGAAATGCACACAGGAAGGATTTGAAGCTTTGCCACCTACAACTCACAGATTGCTAGCGCAGTGGACAAATACATTGAGCAACAGAACAAATGAGTGTAGACTTGTTGAAAGTATGAGAAAATATACGGAAGGCTTTCAAAGATTCTGTGGTTATCAAAAAAAAAAAATTGAACAATATGTAAAAAATTTTGTATTAATTTGTTTCCGGTCTTTTTGGTATGTTACTATCTTAAGAAATTTAGTTTGTTCGAATAAATTCATTGTACAACAAGGCCCCACATAAAGGAAAGCTCCAGAATCATGATACTAGAGCCCGAGAACAAAGGGGCACAGAAAATGGAGAAACAAAATTGCACCCTAAGATTCAATCTGCTATGTCAGTTTAAAAAGTTGTAAATCGTATCACCTATTTTCAAAAATAAAGTTCTACAAAATGTCTGCTAAGTAAAAGATGTAAATGCAAGTATGTAAATGAAACATCGGCACTTGGAATAAATATTGCACCTCATTTTGGGCCTATGACTTGCCTGCTGCCCATCACTTAATCTGATACAAGTGCCTGTACTCTTTCCTGTGCTGAGGCTCCAGAGGGCAGATTTGAGGGACCTGTAACACTTAAATCCAATGTCGTGAAACTATTTTTGGTGGCTTGTAAGAGTTCGCGTTCCCTGCTGTTTGTATGATAGTTTCCCGTTATGTTGTTCTGAGGACAGGAATGTTTTCACTTTTTATGATATTTGTACAAATCCACCAGTGGCCACTAGGTTCAAAGCGTCACTCTTCCAGAACTGGCGAACTGAACGCTCTCGTTTGCGAGACAACACGTAAATACAGACCAGCTTCCCAAAAGTCCTCATGGAAAGCATGCCCGCATCCCACAATTCACGTTGGAGCAACATTTTAGCATACCTCCAATGGTGCTCCGAAATAACGCAGTCTGCCATGATCTCGTCAATTAGTGCTTGAAGGGTTGCGATCCATTTAAGCTGGCATTGATAGTTAAAAAATGGTATTTACACAAAATGAAATAGAGCTCTCTATCTTGTACAATTGCTCGAAAAATGTAAGATAAAATGTAAATAAATATTTCGAATCCCTTCCATAATTCCTCAAACTTTCAATTTTTTGTTTGACACATGTTCCGTTACAAGCTTTAATGAGTTGCACAGATTTCTGCATATGCTATCTTGATGACCTTCTGCTGTTCTTTTTGAACTTAGTGAACTCTTTACACACACACAGGTAAGGTAATTTTAATTAGCGTCGTACTAGAGCAACACAAAGGGTTATTGTCGACGATCCGGGATCAATCCCTTAAGGGAAAGAACCGAGGACAGCACCTCGTAATTTTGAACCACGGTCAGATGACGAGTCAACATCTGAGCTGGCACCCCACTCTCCAAACTTCCACACCAACCCAATGTGAGGACTTTCTGCCACGAGAGCCACCAGAGGCTAACACCTTAACCACAATACCGGTTGGTCGGCACACACAGAGAGAGAGAGAGAGTGTCGTATGTGAACTGTTGCATAAACATTACAATTGCTTCCCTATACAAACATCTTACACAAATCTTTAAGACAAATTTACCATAATATCAGGTCTAAAATACAACTCTCCTTATCAAAAGTAAGGGTTGTCGTCTTTTGTTGTTGTTGTTGTCGTGCGGGCCATATATGGCCCAATTGGGGGTGCCATTGCCCCGGAGGTTGGTCGTCGTTTCTTGTTCAAATTATTTCTGTTTGGGATAGATCAGAACGACTCCAATACAATATTTAACGATAATATAGTATATGATCAAGCTCTTCTTCGGTATATAAGTACAAAACCAAACCAGAAAAGCTTTATATAAACTAGATTTTTTTTAATTGAAAAATTATCTGTCCGTTTATTTTAAGATATTGAAAAAAATTGTTAATGAAATATGTTTTTCTTAACATTCTTGAAGTATGTTTTGCTATAAGGGTTGTATTTGAGAGGAAATTTAGGTGCATTTGAGGTATTTTAACGTATGGCATATCAAACTATAGTTAGGTGCTTGGAACTTCGTGATCTTTTGGTTCATTGACTAATTATTCCTTCAGGTATTATACCTCTGGTACTATAAATATCGAAGTTGTCTGTATACAGGCACAGTCGCAAGAAACCTAGACATTTTCTACACTTTTCTTGATAGCTCAAATTATTACTTTCATAGATTTATGCGAATATCTGATGTACTTAAGAAATCAGTTTGGTCTATCTATGGTCATTTTTTATCACACGAACTCTTAAGAAATTGAAATAACAATGAAAGAGGTTTGCGAAAAAGACTGGTTGCGAAAGAGACTGGTTGTCATAATAAAACAGATTTTTTTAATCAACTTCGCTTAAAGGTGTTTATAGTATCTTTCTCGGTTCATTTATACTGGGCAATTTGATTAGTGGAAAAATTTCTTTTAAAACACTATTCATAAAATACAAAGGTAATCTCATTAGATAAATGAAATGTTCAGCGTAGGGGACTTTTTTTTCAGAAAGCAATCAGATAACAAAGAATCCAATACTTTCATAAATGCGTTTTATTTGTGTTTTTCAATGTGAAGGTTCTACGTTATATCGATTAATACTTTTCAGCATTTAACAGATGGTTTGATAGTGGTTGATTCTTTTCCTCAAGGCCCTTTTTTAATATAGGTGATTTATTTTGATTAATTGGATTTAGCTCTTAAATGCACGTGTGGCTGTTGAAAGTCGTGTTAATTTATCTAAATCTCAGCGAAAACACACCCGAAATAACCAAATTTACCCTTTTTAACTTGATTCTTATTTTATGCCACGACAATCTACTGTAATGACCAGCAAGCTAAGTTTTTTATCTGGGATTGATCGCTTTTGAACAAATGATAGTGGAATGTCATTTTTACTAAACTAAGAAACACGACGATTAATATCAACAAATGAACTAACGAAGTTTAGTTTTTATACTATTCAAATGAGAATTAAAATGAAATAATTAGCGTTACAAATTAATACGTCAGATAAAAAACTGATGATAAAAACACATTTGATGAAAACAGATATTTCTAATTTTAAAGCATAAAATGAATAAACAAAGCAAAATTTTATTTAGAGGTCGATTAGTTGCTTACGAGTGATTTTTGTCAAGGCAAAATTCTCAAGAATATTTGCATGACAAAATCTATTGTAATGAATTTATTTAATTTATGTAGAATTTCATTAATTTTTCTAGTACAAAAATAAAGTACGTGTATGAGTAAATACAGACTACGTATGTAATAACAAAGTTTAAGAGATTGTTGCACAAACACGTACTCAGAGGTACATATTATCATATGAACGTACGTGTTACTTCAATTTATTCGTTTCAAGAACAGAAACGAAAGAGAGGGTGAGAGAGAAACAGCTACAGATACTCTCGAGTTATTTTGTGAGCTCACTCATATACGTAACGAATCACAACTTATGAAAAATACAAATTTTCGTTCATTTTTCAAATTAATATATGCAACTATGTTTAAAAGTGCTGACACTAAAATCAGCCTATAAAAAGCTAAACGTTTGTTTAAAGGTATTAGGGCGACAATGCGTTACGTACTGACAAAGATTTCAGTTGTAACGTGCAAGGAACTCATGCTTAAAGCAGGGGTATGAACAAAGTAATTCGTGATGTATATTCAATGCTTTCAAAAAATATTAGAATCAGACATTTTGTAGATCATGTTTTGTTTCCTCATCAAATTTCAAGATCAAAATATTTTTACAAAAGGGCAGTGACCTTTAGCTACTGCCCTTTTTTCCACGAGCTTGCATCACTTCAAACGAAAAGTGCCTTCCCATCCCTGAAACGCGTCAATTTTATAATTAAACCTCACGCACTAAGTGTTCAAAGGGACTTGGAACATCAACTTGATCTTGTGCCAGTTCGTTCACTTGGCATTCACCGAAACGATCTCCTTCTCGCCAGGTACTACATCCAGTTCCATAGTCGCCTGGGGATGTCCAGTCAGTCAGTCTCGTGAGGGAAGTCCTTCCTTTGCGTAAAACGTTACGACTGGAGGCAGGTGCCGTACTATTCCTGTCACTTTACTCCAGCTTTTCTTTCTAAGGCATGGAATCAAGTAAAACCCCGGTTATTTTAAGACGGACCCCAGAATAGTTCTCCTTCCCCCTTATCCACCACCTTCGCACTCTTCTGTGTATTTCGTCTCTTCCTAGATCTGATGTTGAGTCACCAGGGGTTAATTGCAAAGGTTCTTTTTGTTTTTGTTTTTCTTTTCTGCTTTTTTTTTACTTGTCGATGCGTCGCATTATATGCTATCTGGATAGAAAAAATTTAAGAGTTTGTGAAAGATCTTCCAAATTTCTTTTTTCAAACCTATCTCGCCCTGCGATTTCTAAACTTCCAAGTAATTCTAAGCTGAATAGGAGAGGCATATTTTGGGATTTTTGCTTTGAAAAACAAATTATCTTAAACATCAGTTTTTAAATATATTTTACAATCATGTGAAATAACAAATAAGCTCATTGAGATCTATTAACCCTCCAAGTGATTTCGACGAGACATCTCGTCCTTGAAGATTTCACCAATTTTGCAAACGACGAAATATCTCGTCATCAATTATGCCGATTTAATTCCTTATGACGAAGATATTGCCGTTTTTTATGATGACGTGATGGCGATCAGGTCAGTACTTCTAATAACAAGATACCTCGTCCATCAAGATATGGTGAGTTTTGCTAATGACGAGATACCTCGTTGAAACAACCACCACGATGGTTGAAGCAGCTGTAGGATTGGATTTTATCACGCAAGGTGCCACATTTGGTCAAGGTAAGTCAAACACAATCGATCGAGCAGCACATAATATCAAGTAAGGTCAAAAACACATGGAAATGGACACATGTAATGTTACTTACATAAGAGAATTAATTGCACCCACGGTTAACCTACGCAGCCTCCATGATAGCGCAGTGGGAAAACACATTTAGTTACCTAAATTAAGCAGAAGGTCCAACATAATTACAGTTTTTTACACGAGAACTCCTCCAGCCACTAAGTCTGGGTAGTGGCAGTCGCTATGGAACATAGCTCTTTCATTTTAAGTTGGCTTAGATGACTTAGTTGTAATTTGTTTTCGATTAATGTTGAGGGTAGAAAAGCAGGTTATAGTATTGATCTTATTGAAAACAAGGAAAAATCATAATGAAGTGATCCACATCCAATTTATCATTGAGTGCGCGAATATGACAGACTTGAACGTATTTCATCGAGCATGAATGGACGATAGGATGGTGTCTGTATCTAAAGCAACAGACAGACGCAGACAAAAAGCAGTTCACGCTATATACACTACCCTACAATAATAGACACCTGACGCCAGCGGATTTGTATAAAATTTGTATAAACTTGTTTGGGGATGTTTTTCGTGGTATGGCCTGGGACCGTTGCATGTTGTTCCTGGTAAATTAATGCCGACGCCTACAAGAACATTTTGGACAATCAGATTCTTCCTACGCTCTGGCAATTTTATGAAAAGGACGAATGTTACTTCCATGACGACAGCGCTTTATGTCATGTTGCAGCCTCTGTCAAGCAGTGGTACCAAGATATGGTACCAAGATATGGATTAAAACGTCTTCCCTGGCCTGCTCAGAGACTCTTCCTAAACCCCATAGAACATTCGTGGGACGCGTTAGAGCGACGCTTACGGACAAGGGAACCACGTCCGAAATCTACAGCTGAGCTGGCGACATTCTTGCAGAAGGTATGGACACAAATATCCATAGCTGTGTATCAAAACCTAATTGAAAGTATGCCGAGAAGGGTTGCTAGTGTAATTGCATCATTTGGGGACCATCCCCCTATTAAAGCATGAATTCTTTCCCTTATACCATCACATCTTGCTGTCCTGTCCATTATTGTAGGGTAGTGCATATGCAGTAGGAATTTATCAGATGTACCCGACCTACGATCAAATACGGATAGGGAGTGCCAAGCTTTAGATAAGTCTACAGTGGGTTGACGAGGGCTTTAGTTAAATCTTAACAGCAAGTGCAGTCTTACCTAATCGAAGATTCAAAATACTTTGGCTATCTAGTATGAAGCACTAAATAAATGATCTCTCGAAGCCTATATCAGGAATAGGGGAAGTAGTCAGCTGAAGATGATAGAAAAGTCATTCGATTTCAGTAATCAGTCTCTTCGAGGGTGTACCTCTTAATTACTTTTAGCAGAAACGAGAATGTTCTTAGTTCCAGGGACGTATTCAAAGGGGATTTAGGTATGCCCTCAAAATGACAGTGATTTTACAATTATAAATTGTGATTTTAGGCTAATCTATGTGAATCGTTTTGTTAAAGCAGAAAGAACTTATATAGGTCTGGTTGGTTGATTTGGGTTTTATGGCTCGAGGTCTATAAGGAAAATAGTATATGGTATGTAGGCAGTTGAATTTACGTCGCACTGGAGCAAAACAACGGGTAAGACGACCAGAGCGGATGGACAAGAAGACAAGCATAAAGTTGTTTTCCTTGTCTCATCACTTCCCATTGAAAGACAGTCACCCATAATGGGTTCTTTGTTTGTGCCATCAACTGTTTGAATTGCCATTAAGCTTAATAAGCATTTTGTTTCCAGATTTTTCGGGGGGGGGGCACGGTTTTCCAGCTGTTAATGCCGCAGGTTCGCAATCAGAAAGTTGTTCGTTCGAAACTCGATCTATCCAAAGACCGTCGTATACTTGGGGTATGTGGAAAGTTAAATCTGCCGTAGCCTCAAATATCCTCACTTTTGCGTGGTGTCGAAGTTTTGAGCGGGTTGCGAGCTCAGGTGTTGACCTTGTTATCTGACCGTGGTTTAAAATAACGTCCTCGGATCTTTCCCTTAGGGAATGTACACGGACCGTCGCAAATAGCCGTTGAGTTGTTCCAGTGCGACGTCAATTCAACCCTAAGGAATTTAATTCGGACTATTGGATTTGTGACGGTTGATAGTCATGAATTTACGCAGATAGCTAAATATATATAATGCATACAATATGTTGATGGATTCGTTAGATTTGTTTTACGGCCAGTATATACAACTGTCGACAAATATTTCTTTTAAATTTCTAGAATTCAGTGTATCAATTATCTCCATTCTCTCCGTCATCTTATCTGCTAGCGTGTTAGACGTCTTTAAATCTTTCATGAGAGGTATTTTCAGTGTAAATAAACAAACCATCGGAAGACAGGGATTTTACATCCTACTATCCAATGCTCTCTGAGTAAATAACCAAGTTACCACTTCCGGAATACCAACAAAAACATGTTCCACCACAAAAACACTAACGAAACTTCATATAAATTAACAGGAATTATTCAAACTAATTATCGAATGAAGTCGCGTAATATAGTTAATTATGAGTGTTTAAAAATTTCTACAAAACGATGAACATGAGAATGGATAATATCTATGAAATATGGATGGCATGGTGGTTATGATCCTCGGTTATCACCGAGTGGGCCCGGGTGCGAATCCCGGATAAGGCATGGATGTAAAATTGGGCAAAGAAGTCGGACTTTCGCCTGGAATGGATTCCCGTCTTGAAAGGAAAGCAGCGCACCCCTTCTGTTCTTTGCTGGGATCATCGTTTGTAATAATAAAAAATATATTCTTCTTCTGTACTTGTCTTGAATGTTTCTGTTTATCCCTTGCTTTCATATGTATCCCGGAAGAACATACGACAACAACAACACGGATGCGTAATGTCATTAGTATGCGTGAAAATCACGGTAACTATTAACAGATCCATTGATGAATATAATGTGCATATCAGCGATAGTGAATCAAAAGTATCGACCTTCTAGAGACATAGACATGTAAAATCTTTGGATTATTTCTTGTATTTTCCAACTAAAATGTTTTTGATATGTATGCTTTGTTTAATTGTAAACTTTATCGGACAGCAAGTGGCGCAGAAATCGCTCGGTTAGTTTTGTACAAGAAACTGTCCAAATTTCAGTCATAACACTGCAAATGTTCAATTTGTGCTTCTTGCACAACACATGTTCATGTGATTGTCAAGTTCAACGCCATGAATCATTTGTAACAATCCAGCATAGTAATTATTCGTCAACAAAAAATTTTCTGTGCATATCATCTGGTATCATATATCAAACACGACGCTGATAGAAAAATTCAAAATTATTTATCTGTGGTAGACTTTTTCTTCGCATAAAGCGAGACATAGAAACTTGAAATCGTTAGATGAAATTTCGAAACGTAAGAATGAAAAGCGTAGCAGCTGTTTTGTTTTCGAATGAATGACAGCTAACTGGGCGGGGTTGGCTTGTAAAAAGTAATGCGAACAATTTAACAGACGGACCACAGAAAAAAATTGTCAATTGGAAAATGTTGAGACAAACTTGGCAAAATGAGATTGGTACAATTAAGCTCAACCTACTTTAATTTTAGAATCATAGTACTATTCTGTGGTTCATTGATATTCTGTCACAAGTACAGTGACTCGAATGTGTTACCCAATGAAGACAATGGTTACAATTAAATATCCATAAAGATTTTTTGCGACCAAAAGTGTTTTAAACCAAAACCTCAATAATGCTCTAAAATCAAACTCGTTTGAAAAAAATTTATTTTATATAAAACTACCAGATGCGGAAATACAAATGAGTTTCTATTTTGTTCTGACATTTTTTAGGTGTAGTTTAAATTTTAGTTGCATAATTCTGCCATAAAAGAAGCATTATGTACCTGTATTTGTGCAATCTGATGAGGGGTTTCCGAGTTTGGTTTAAAATAAAACTGTTAACCGGATATTCTAATTCCTATGTGTCTCTACTATTCTAAAAGAAAGTGTCTGTGTGTATGTGTGTGTACTGTACGCAGTGTCCTGACGAATCTATGCCACTTACAATAACGAAATTTGGCCCACGGGTAATCCGATTTTTTGCGATTTTTCAGCGAAGCCAGTATTTTAAAATTTAATCTAGAACATTTTGAAATGAATTTATTGGAATTTAATTATTATTGCTTTCCTTAGAATGGCAACAGCGTAAAGAGATCACAGATTCTAAATTTATTTTTTCATTTTCCGAGCAACGATTTCAGCTGACGAGCAAAACAAATAAACAGTTTTAACTGGAGTTATGTAGTTCCTTTTTATATCTCCTAGATCGTTAAAGATAGAGTAAAAATTTCAACGGATTTGAAAACTGCGGAAAATGTTATATTAGATCGTTACCTAAAAATAAGATTTTCTTTAAATAAGTAATTTTTAAATTGTAACTTTTATATTTTTTCCAATACGAATTTCGCCGCCGCGAAGACCTTCGTTTGATTCGAGATTAATTTTTATTGTATTTCCTGAGAAACGCGCGCGCGCGCGCGCGCGCGGATTCGAGTGAAGCAAAAGAAATAATTAAAGTTATGACTGACGTTCTTCAGTGCTTTTTTTCTATCTCAGCGATCGTTAAAGATAGAATGGAAATTTAAACGGATTTGAACTAGAGTTTTCCGCATTTAACCTAGGTAATGTGCATATTAACGGCTTCCGTATCGTTAAAGTTCAAAAGTTTGTTTCCCTCCTTTCCTTTCCCTACCCTCTACTTTGAGTTTGGTTTTACCTGTTTCTCTCTCTTTCCCTCTTCGATTCTTTAGGTCCCGTTCACATCGAGGCGCGTAAAACGTGAGTTGGCGAGGCTATCAGGGTAAATAAATAAATAAATAAATAACATTATGTTAATTTCCTTAATTGTAATAATATTTTAAACCGTTTGATTCTTTCTATTATAGTTTTTTAATTTATTGATGATTGATTTTATCAACGAATTTGTTGATTCTTTGATTGTATTAACTTGATTCTTTTGATATCGAAACATAAATAAATAATATTATGTTAATTTAAGCATGCAGAAACGTTGCTGTTGTTCCACCAAATATCTTATTTTCACTTTAACGAGTGCTTAGTAGGTAATGTGCATATTATCTAGGTAATTTGCAGACTACCAAGGTAATTTGAGAAATGAAATAATTTTCGGCACTTTAACGGATCACCCTAGTTAATCTGCACGTTACCTAGATAATATGTAGAATAATTTATTACTGCACTTTAGCGGTAACATATGCATTATCGATGCATTTGAATCCGATGATCTCAAACTCCTCTTCTGAGACAACATCCACACTTCATACATACGAAAAATGGGGTTTTTTTCTCTCCCCCTCAACATCTACAAGTAGAAACGCAGTCGTTTCAATGTCTTCCATGAATGGCTCCAAAATATTTAACTTCCCCTACAAGCTAGTCTTCAATATTTTGCTTGCATGTTTGTAGAACTTCAAATTCTTCACCGTCAATGTTAGTCAATTCTTTCAATAGTTCCTCATCCTCGATGTCCTCGCGTACTGCTTTCCTTTCCATTTGCTTCTTTCTTGGTTTCTTGCTTACCCCTTCTGGCTCCTTTTCTATCTTCTCACTGGGCTTCCTTCTGTTCTTTTTCTCTTCTGCCTCCTTCAAGCGTGACTGTACTTGGTCAGTTGTAAGAACTTCACCATATGTGTGAAGTTTTAGTAAATCAGTCTTCCTGTTCCCCAAGAACACGAAAAATGCAATAAACGCAATTCAAACGTACTAAATACGATTAAATACAAAATTACACGGGAAAACATATTGGTTCTCCATCCAAATTGAACGAAACTATCGGCAAAGTTATGTTTACAGTTACCCGTCCCTTGAAAAGTATGGTGTAATTGTAAACATTCAACTGTAGGTGTATTAAAGTTCCCAGAAGCTAAAGTCAATCATTTTCTGTTCGATTGAAACATAACTGACCGTAGCAAAGAATTGAAACAACATACCTTTCACTATGTTATGGAAGGCAGCAGAAAATGCAGCACACAAAAACTTTAAAACCCAAACTTTTCCACCATAAATTTTGCAACTAAACATATTGCTATCAGCTGTGGTTCAAAGAAATACGGGATCACCATATTCAATCCTCAGGGCTGCCAGCTTTCATATTTCACAATTTTTTAGTTTCTCGGAATCCCACCTGGGCGCTTGTATAGCTTGTTTACAATTACCCCGCCTGATCCTACTCATGTAAAAATTGAGGAACTAATAAAAGTTTAAAAAAAAAAGGTTGTTCCCACAAAAGTAGATTTTTTCCTTACTACAGTTATAAAATTATGGTTCTACGAGCGACTAATGCATTGTCTTGTTCCATTTTAAAACCCATTTATACAGAGATTAACATGATTCATTTTTGGAATAGCATATATCAAAATATTAGAATCTCTGTTAAATAAAGCATATAATGTTATACTTGGAGGAGGGAGGACTGTTATCAGATAATCAGTATGGGTTTAGGAAGGGCAGATCCTGCTCTACAAACCTTTTGAAGTTCTACGAAAAAATTTCTGAGAATCTGGATAATAAGAGAAGTGTAGATATCATGTACATAGATTTTCAAAAGGCTTTTGATAAAGTACCTCATGAGGCATTACTGTTTAAATTGGAAAGGCTGGGGAAAACATTCATTCAGGGGAAAACATTGATATGGATAAAGAATTGGTTATTGGGTAGAAAGCAGAGAGTGCAGGTAAAAGGAAATTATTCACAGTGGACAGAATTTATAAGTGGGGTGCCTCAGGGATCAGTTTTGGGACCAATTTTATTTATAATTTTCATAGATGATATAGGTCAGGGGGTTAAGAATAGAATCAGTATATTTGCAGATGACTTAAAAATATGGGGGACAGTGGCTACCAAGTTACAGATAGAGAATTTACAAGGGGATTTTGATAAGATATCCGAATGGGCTGCAAAATGGGGTGTGTCATTTAATATAGGGAAATGTCAAGTTCTACATATGGGTTACAGGAACAGTGGAGCCGAGTACTGTCTGTAGGAAGTAAAGGTAAAGGAGGGAGAAACAGTCAAGGATCTTGGAGTGATAATTCACAGGGATTTTAAAATGGGTCACCAATGTTCAGCTGCGGGTAAAAAGGCTAATAGGTTATTGGGGTATATTAAAAAGACTGTAACTTCAAGGGATAAAAATTTAATCTTGCCGTTATATCAGGGCTTAGTAAGACCACATCTAGAATATGCTGTACAATTCTGGGCTCCATATATGAGACAGAATATAGAATTAATTGAAAGGGTTCAGCACAGAGCCACAAAAATAATAAAAGAGATAGCAAATCTCGACTATAATAAACGTTTAAGTAAGCTAAACATGTATACACTGGAAAGAAGAAGAAGGAGGGGGGATTTGATTCAAACAAATTCAAGTTGATAAAACAAGTGGACACAAAGGCCTTAAATTTCAATAGTGATAACAGAACAAGGGGCCATGGGTATAAATTGAATGACACATTTTAATCGGGATTTAAGGAAAAACTACTACTTTAATAGGGTAATAGACAAATGGAACGCGTTACCAGAAAATATAGTTAATTCAAAGGGAGTGTACGAATTTAAGATAAAATTGGATAGTCAGTGGGAATTGGGGAATTCATAAACAAAGGTAATTTGGTAATTTTTTAGTTAACGTCGTACTAGAGCAACACAACGGGCTATTGACGACGGTCCGGGATCAGTCCCTTAAGGGAAAGATCCGAGGACAACACCTCGTAATTTTGAACCACGGTCAGATGACGAAGCAACACCAGAGCTGGCACCCCACTCTCCAAACTTCCACGCCAACCCAACGTGAGGACCCCATCATAAACAAAGGACCAGCATTGTTGGGCTTGAGCCTGTAGCTGGTCGTCAATATTTGCATTTGTATTTGTATATGGAGTTTTGAATACAGTATATTAAGTACTTTTACTCAAAACTGTCTACTAAAGGGATTTTCAATGTAAAAATAAACTGCCAGAGCTCTGGAATGCGAAGCTTTTTTTGTATGAGCAATCCTTATTCTAAGTTAAAAAACTTCAGTGTATTTAACAAAACAATGTGCCGAACAAAATAAGAAAAATGTTAAAGACAGTTCGATAACTTTAGATTTTGAATCTGCTTAAGTCAATTCAAAACCTAGTGCAATTCGTCAATACACAAATTGTCAAATGACAATTTTTAAGCCATGTACGTTTACGAAATAAATAGGAAATTGTTTTGAAGTAATCATCAGTCATCTGACCGTGGTTCAAAATTACGTGTCGTCCTCGGTTCTTTCCCTTTGCGGATTAATCCCAGACCGTCGTCAACAGGCCGTTGTGTTGTTCGAGTACAAAGTTAATCAAAAATTATCAACTAATCAACAGATACAGAAGGCGCCTGAGATGGTCTGCTTATCTCCCTTTTGGTGAGAGGTTAAGAGTTCGATCAAGACCCATGATTATTTGTTGGTGTGTCACTGGGGTTGCATTTTGGGTTTAGTGCAAACGGATAAAAGCTTGTGAAAACAGCAAAGTTCATAAAAGTTTTTGTCGAAAATTCAAAAAACCCTTTTTATTTTTCATAGTTTTTATTTCATAAATTTTTTAAAAACATTTTTTTTTTACATAAGTCAGATGGCGTTTGTTTGATTCTATGACAGATAGATTCAGTTCACAGAATGTTTCACAACGCTGTTTAAGGTTTTTTTTTTTTTTTTTTAGTGTATTCATCACATCACGTTACATTTTTAAGAATTGTTTGTTTTGAAAAGTATTTTCTTCACATATCTATTTCAATAAATTTCCAAAATCACTTCGCTGACAAAAACAAAATGAGAACGCTCGAACTAAATTTTCCAAGGCAAAGAGGTAGAAAGTAACAAAAAATTTAATGTAACAAAAAGAAAAAGTGAGGGATTGCGGTATATTGCGCCCTCATTTCATACGCGTTCGATACGCGAAAAATTCTTTACTACACATCCTAAAAAGGCTATATGCCCCATAGCCATATCTGATTGGATCTCATTTCTGAAGCAACCGTAGCATGAAACAACGGCGTTGTTCGGCCGCTGACTCACCTAAACAAGGAGTCATCCCCTGAACAGCTTCAAAGGTCTACACGAAATAGTGCACTATCTTTCTTTTTATTTAGCAGCCTGACATCACAAAAAAAATTTCATAAGTTTATATCACAATAACGTAAAGCCAGAAATATTTGCTTTAAAAGTAGTTTTACGAGTTTAAATGGATGCGCAAAAGAGGCGTTGAAATGCAAATATATTACCACTAGGTTTGCAAGGAGCCATCTCATTGGGCGAGATAGGGCGCTCACCACTTAACCGTTTTGATTTCACAAATGACAGCGCTCCTGACAATCAGTACAGACTACGTGCGTAAGGATACACTATTCCAGCACTGAACCCTCCCGTGTCTTGTGTGATAGAAGCCGGTGAAAATTTTGTTGATCGTATTTTAAATAGCTTTTGGGGTATTTAAAAAACACCATGGTAAGTTGACATATGGATTTTATCGTCTGTTAGTATTTCTTTTCACAGAAAAGACTTTCTTTGCCATCAATTTTTTATTTTACCAATAACTCCGAAATTCGAGACGTACCGGTGCTGTATTAAGCCTAAATCACCAAAAAGCTTATCTTTGTAAGTTACCTATATGCGAAGTTAACTTCACGGGCCTAGCTGCTCAGCTCAGACTAATCCTTTCCACTCAGCGTCCAACAAAGACTGAAGTAAATAAGAATAGGTGTTTAAATTCTTGTTTTGGTCGCTCCAAGCTATATTTAGAATCTCATGCGTCTGTTTTTCAGGGCTTGGCCTCCCTTAATTCCTTGGCAAACATTTGGTCTTTTGCCCAGGGAATTGAAAAGTTCTTGTTCACTTTTCTTTCAATCCATGAGACTCTGAATCAAGAACAGTTCAATGTAGTTCATTCTTTGTGTTGCTTGAATGTTTTTTTATCGTAAGAATTATTACATGTGTCGAAAGTTCCAATGTCTTATAAAATTTATTTTTTAATGTTGATACATTCTGTGGGATATGCATAACACTGGATTAACTTCGCAAAGGATTATCCAACGCAAGAAATTAGTTCACGAGTGAAATTTGTTTCGTCTGCATCACTGGCTTATTTCAAACGTTTTTTATTAAATCTGCATCACATGAATAGTCACCATGCCAGGTCCAGTAGGTGTTTTTCAAATATGAATGCTTTACACTAATGGCACATTGATTCTAACATTATGTGATGTTTGTCGTTGATAAATGTCCGTGAAGTCGGGTATGCAAGTCAATTGTATCTTCAATTTCTTGACAGGCGTATCACTGTTATTGAGAACGTCTTTTTTCAAGATGGCTATTTTAATTTCTGTTGAATTAAAATTGCTCTAAACAATTAAATTATTTCTGTAAAGCATGAGTAAGCATTGACTTTTTTTTAGCCCACACCTTTAAAAAAATACTTTTAGTATTGATTTAAACTGAAGTCATCCTCCTGTCACACACTTGTAAATTCCCTAATAAATAAGTATTCCAGCTGTCATGAGTGAACAAACACACAAATAATGAAAAGGCCATGCAGTAATTTTCAATACAATAATGTTTTCAAATGTTAAGTTTACTTCGAAATTGATCAAATATAATTAATCTCTGCATGTGAGAAATGTGGTTATTTTATAGAATTAGAAATTGATTTGACGTTGAGTGGCATAATAATACAAGAAATAAATTTTCCTAAAAATTTAATTTTGAGGTATAAAATTTAAAGACTACAATACTGTAAAGAGAAGCTATAAGTTTTCATATTTTTCTGCTATTTTGCTAGGTTGTATACTTGTCAGATAACTCAGTATCCCATTTAACAATCTTAATTGCTGGAGAGCTTAAATTTCCTTGTTGAGAAGTTGTATATTGCTCACAAATTATAACATTTTTCCTAGCTATGGTGAAGTAGTTACTTTGGTTTTATAATTTTGTTTATTTAAACCAATACACCTAAGTTATTTAGAACACTGACACCCATTTCTGCATCGACTACTAGTAAGTATTATTGGGATACTTGACAGCCTTTTGAATACTCTTTAGTTTGTTCATTTTATTGAATACTAAAGTTTATTTAACTCGTATTTTCAAAACAAATTTAATACATGGTCAGAATTGAAGTTTTGTTGCTGGCTCAGTTTCAGTTGGATGGAATGAAATTAAATAGAATTTAGTTATAATGTGTAATACAAATAAGATAAATTTCCAAGTACTTCCTCCATTTTAGAATTTGTTTTTCAGTTTTATAAAGTTTTGAATGTGTTTAATACCTTAAAATTATCGACAGCAGTGTCAAGAATATGATGAAATGGAAACCTTGATTAGTCTTTCAATCTGCATTGAAATCTATCTTTACCTAACTTGCTAACATATGAATTACTTATTTTATGAACATTGATGAACTTGGAACATTTTATGAACTTACATTGAAGAAATGCCTTAATAATAACATGACATTACCTTTTTTTTTGTCTTATAAAATGTGTGTGATAGTAGAGCTTTCATCTTGTTTTTGTATTTTAAGAATCTTGATTAGAAAATGTTGGATTTGTAACACGAGTAATCAGATTGTGCAATGTTATGCAACAGAATTCACAAAACTGAGACTGCTTTGTTGTAATTAAACTTTATATATGACTTGGGTCATTCCACAGTGACTGATGTTACAATTTTACTATGCTTTAACATTTAAAATTGAATGCTGTCTTGAAATTAAAATTTTTTTTAATTGATCTGAAATGTTATGGTAGAGTACTAGTATACTACCCACACTTGTTTTTATACATAAGAAGCTTCTTTGTGTGAAATTAAGGGGAATAAAAAAAAATGTGACTTGTGTTACACAGAAGAGATGTTCAAAAAAGTGAAGTTTATATAATTTGAAATCGCCATCAAAGTAATAACATGAGGACTAAAATTATTTTTCCCACTTAAATAGAGATTTCAAACTGTAGGAAAAAATTAAAAATATAGAAAATATTGAATTAGCTTGACTGATGTTACAAAGATTTTGTGACGGATGGTACACTTGCATAAACGTGTTCAGATTATAACTTTTTCTCCTTAAATGACAAATAAGTAAATTTTTTGTTGAAATTATACAAATTTATTTAAATTATAAGTTTCATATACACCAATAATGATTATAGTACAATTATAAAATTGTATAAGCTGTGTTTTAATTTATTTCAGAAAAAGACAAGTGTCCTCGAGCATTTACTACATCTAGTGTACTAAGCTTTTTTTACTACTATTTTTTGCGAATAATAAATTTCATTCTCAGGCCATTTCCAATGTTTCCCAGCTCGAATCATGACATTTACTAAGCATTCCTTATTTTCAATGTCTCTAAATTCATCTGGATATAATAGTCCATCGTATTCCACAAGAACCCACTCTCCAATTGTGGCCACCAATTTTTGAACATGTTCTTCTGGGTTTGACATCGCAAGTAAAGTTTGGAGGTTTTGGTGAATCAGTTTATCACCTGAAAAAAAGTGCCGCTGCTTGATGCCTGGTATAGCTTCTGAATCGGATAAATTGAACTCTGTATACCACAAATGTAAATCAGATGGTGAAATCTCAAATACTTTAACATTGCACAAAGCTGTGGCATTTACAAAAGTTCTGAGAATATTTAGGAATGTGTGAAATTTTATGTAACGATTCTAAAGCCAGTATGAAGTTTTCATGGTACTTACACAGGCAAACATTGTGCATTTTGACTTTAACTTTTCTGACTTAGTTAACTTCCTACTTGGGTCGCAATTCTGCAAATTTACTTTTTCCTATTTTTATTTCAGGATTTTCTTTTAAAAATAATGCATATGCTTCTTTAAATGAATGTTGCAGATATCTAGTTTGCATCTTGTATTTCGTTCCATCATTATTCCAAACAGTTATGACATCTTTTCGACCTGCTGCTTGTCTGCTAATATCATCAGGGATGTAAAATTGCTCAACCAAGTTAACTGTTTCGTTTGGCAGCCCATGTTTTGATTCCTCTGTATTACATGAACTAGGTGCATCTGTTGACCAATTTCACTGTCAAATAATTTTTTGATAACAACTTGCTTCTTTCTTTGAGACGTCGGCAAGGAACGTTTTACTTGACAAACAGCTTTTCCTAATGATTTGTTGTTTTTAAAAGGATAATAACACTGCTACTTGAAACCTGGCACTTTAAGGCTCTACATTTTTCCTAACATTTTCCCTGATTTCTCTTGTAACTTTGTTCTGAACGAACTTGTGTAACTTAGCTAGAGCAGTTCTTTTTTTATCTCTGCTCTTTTGAGCTTCCGCTTTGTGTTTCTTTTTGTAATCTTCATATTTTCCTTCGTTCTTTAATTTATCTCTGCTCTTTTTTGTCTTTCTGCAGCAGTTAGTGCCATTTGTGCAGATGTTTAAGTATTTAATGGAAAAAAGAAATGTGACTGATACAGGTTTTGAATTGGTTTTAAATACAAAAATTCAACTATTAAGAAATCTTTAAGTGTTGAACATTAAAGATATAATCATGAATGAAGGTAATATGATTTTTTTAAAACCTTGGAACTAATTTTGTTTAAGATATAAAAACTTTTGTAAAATTTTGTGACTGATGTTACATTGTAATTAGGCTTAATTTGTAAAAAATGTTTTCAAGAGAACTATCACAGATTAAAGTTTCTTTATTGACCTAATCTCTTCATAAATAAACTAAGTTTCAATAAAAAAAAAATTATTTTTACCTGTTAATTTCTTTTAAAAAACAAGATAAACTTTCAAGAGCTCAAAAAAAAAATCATGTGCAAGAAATGTTCCAAACATTGCAAGTAAAACTTACAAAAAAGGTGTTGCAAACTTTTTTGCATCATTTTATAAAAATTCATTCTTTTTACTTCACAGGAAAAACTGGATTTATAATATAAAAATTTTTTTGCTATTGGTGTCTCCAGTTTCATGGAATAACCCACTTGTACAATTTGCTTCATGGAAACCAGCTTCGTAAATCGAGTTAATTATATTTTGCCTTGTAGGTAGATTCTCAAACAACTTGTCAAAATCAGCTAAGTGTGTCTAAATGCTTTGGTTTTCATTGAAGAAAATTGTAAAGACCCCCTGTACAAAAAGTGTCACTCATGAGATTATGTAAACAAAGAAAGTTTATTGATTGCAAATATTTGTAATTTTAGTTAATGAATCAATCCTTATTTTGTTAACACAAGGAAAGGGACTTTTTAGCCTGCTGATGCAGATGAATTTTCTATACTACTAATGCCCTTAGCTTTACTATATTAGATGAAGTATTTGCCCCTAATTAAAGTACCCAAGTTGGATCCTTTTGTGTTGGTGACTTTCAAAGTTAAGTGTCTGATGTGTTATATAAAATGTTAGCTGAAGTTTATTTAATTGTTTCTTAGTCAATCAAGTTAGTGTTATAATAAACAGTTTCGTAGAAACTAGATTTTTAGTTTATAATTCCTAAAATACTGTGGTTAATAGTTATAATTACTGTTTTTAACATTATTCTCTCCCATTTGTAGTCTTCTGGAGTAACGGTATCAACAGCAGCCAAGACTGTTTATGAAGAAGTGAAGAAAGACAAAAAATACAGATACATTATCTACCACATTAAAGATGAAAAGGTTATCGACGTAGAAGTGACTGGTCCCCGTGATGCTACATACAGTCAATTCCTTGAGCAATTGCAGAAGTACCAGAATGAATGTCGATACTGTGTATTTGACTTTCCAGCTAACATTCCTGTTGACGGAGGCCAGGAAAAGTCATCCATGTCTGTTGATAGACTTGTTCTCATGACATGGTATGTAGGTCATTTTATAGTTATGTTTTATCTTGGGTTTGATTATTGACAACATTCATAAACTTTTATCAATTTGGTCAAATGACTTTTGCTCTATAAAGCTGTATGTTAATTTCCCTGTTTCATAAAAATTTATACATTTGAAACCTGGAAGATATTGTTAACAGTAAGGAAGTGCAGGTTGATTTCGTGACCTAATTCGAATGGCAGTACTTTGGTGAAAATTTGTGGTGTGTGCGATTTGATTTTCAAATGCCTTGTGTGACATGAGGATCAAACTTGAGTTATAAATTGAAGATTGTTTGGCACTTGCGCTGGTGAGATTTTCAAACTGTTGTCATTTAAAGATATTTTCATGTGTTTCTGTATGCCTTTATTTTTAAAGTTTTTTACCTTGTGTTAAATCTTACACCATGACGCGGCTCAACTACTGTACAAGAATCAATAGTCGGTCATAGCATAAAGGTTAAGGCATTTTGTTTTTCTTGCTGATTAAGTGAATGTTTTTAAAATTTCTAAATGTTCAATTGGTGTCAATGAGTATTGGGTAATGCTTAATGAAGTATTGTATTAATTATAAATTTTTTTTAATTTGTAACTGGAGATTTTGAAAATATAAAAATCGCAAAGAAAACAAATGTCCTTGCTGTTATCTAATGCTATGGCCTTTACAGTTGCATAAAATATTTAAATTTATGATTTAGAAGTAAAAATTTTGAGGAATAATTGTTTTTAACACAAACCAACATTTTGTGTATCCGAGATTGTACAGTTGGTTTGTAAGCACATGCTTGTGTTATAGATTGTTCAAAAGTTGAAGTTGTGTGAGTTTTCTTGTGTTTAAATCTTAAAAGTTTAGCTGTATTCTTGCTTTAAAAACATGTTTTGGTTTACTAATGAAATTAGTAATTTGCATTGCCCTCTGGATAAAAAATATTTAACATCGCAAGATTGTATTGGGTTTTTTTTATGGTGTTCTAAATGAAATGCATGAAACAATTTCTAACTGGATCGGGAACTAAAGCATTCGCTGTCACGAAGATCAAAGTATAGAAACATGTTTGAATGCACTGAAGGACAAGTTTGGTCTTAATGAAAACCTCAAGGTAACAAATTGATAAAGGCTCTAAAAGATTTCATTCCAAATATGAACCCTACTTGAATTGAAATGTTAGCAAAAATGGGACCGACTGCATATACATTAATGACACATGGATTAAATACTTGTGGTTTTGAATTAATCATTCTTGGTTATCAATGACTTATCCTAATGGTTTCTTATCTCAAATCTTATTTCTTTGCATTTGTTTCTCTGCATGCTAGTGGCCAGGCTTAGCCCTTAAGTCTTATGTTAGACATTGCTGAATCTTTTCTGTATACCCGAGTGCAAATTTAAGTGTCAAGCACAAAGATTGCTATGTTTCTGGCATGATGTTAAGCCTAAATTGTTTTTTAAAAAAAAAATTCATGTAGGCATACAAAAAAAGATAATTAAATTTTTCGATCGAGCAATCGAAATATTTTATTCTTTGTAAACCATCCATAAAAAACCCAAACCTTAATTCGATCAGAAGTTCAGTGCAGAATTAAAGACAAAAAAGCTATACAGGGTTCCCATGGTCCTTGAAAAGTCCTTGAATTTTTTTTCCTAACTAGGGGCCCTTGAAAATTAGGGAACTTGGTGAAAAGTCCTTGAAAGTACTTGATTTTTTTAAATTAGTACATAATTGTGTGATTTCGTCTTGCATTTGATCGTCATTCTGAATGAAACTGGTGTTTCCCGCTTTGACACTACAAGATATACTAGTAATGCTACGTCTAGATCGTCCATTTTCCACAGTATTCTGTCTGTCTAAGTTGACACCTCTGGTCTACGTTAAGATAGCCGTCTTGTTATGCTCGCCACATCATGACGTATCACGTTCGCTAGATAACAGCACTGCTTTCTTAGGAAACCATAGCTTTAGCAGTCAGGACGTCATTGGAAACCTGGCACGCATCCAAAGAAATGAAACCAAATTCTTATTGCAAAAATATAAAAGTTATAATTTAAAAAAAAATTAAGAAAATCACATTAAGATTCCTTAAGTTGTAAAATTTTCTGCAGATTTCAAATTCGTTGAAATTTTTTCTCTATCTTCAATGATTACAAAGAGACACTCAGCCAAGATAATAAAGAAGCCCTAACACCAGTCAAAACTTTTTATTTATTTTGTTACTCAAACAAAATAAACCATGACAGCCGTCTGTTGTAGGCAGTGGACGACAAGAAAATATAGATTGTGTCATGTCGATCGAACCGTGTGTGCAAGCTCCCGTACTCTTCTTCGTGCGACTAAAAGAATTTATCGTACAATATTTTATTGCACGACCGAAATTGACATGTGTGCAAGTAGCCTGATAGCATTGAGACAAAAAGTAAAATAAAAAAAAGAAAGTCCAAATTATAACCAAGATTGATGATAAACTTTATTTTCTTGACTATCAGTAGCTTTAAAAAAGTCTTTTTTTATATTCACATTTTTCTTTTTAATTGACAACTTTTGTGTACGCCTTGTTTTAGGTCGTTATAAAAAAATTTTAGGTCCTTGAAAAATTTGTTTTGGGTTTTGAAAAGTCCTTAAAAGTCCTTGAATTTTTTTTGGATAAAGGTGTGGGAACCATGCTATAGCTTCATAGAATTTTTCTGCAACCTCCTCTTCTGGATAAAAAAAACAAAATGAAGGAACTTTGTAAAAAGGTTTTTGAACACCAATTATATGTAATCCTGACATAAATTTAAATTGTATGTAGCATACATAGAGTTTTGGATACAATGTGTAGGTACTCGTAAAGAGAATGTTTCTTGACAGATGTGTTCAGTTTGGTATTAAAAAACTACTCCTTTGTGAGGTTTCCGCTGTTGATAAAATATGAACTTTTACCTTGCATTTTTAAATATCAATATATTTATATATATGTATATAATACTAGTTATTGTGTGACATGGATATTTCTATTACATATTAATCCATGTATTTATGTTGTGTTTTATGGCAATTCACAACTCCAGGTTGTGCTTTACTTGGAAAATGTATTAATGAGCTTTACAACTTCCTTTTCTAAATTTCGCAGAACGGGTTGCAAGTTATCTATTTTTAACGGTGCAAATGACTCCTTACATTATAAAATATATCATTTGTTTCTATTGGGTGAGGAATAGTCGTGTAATAACTTTGAATATAAATGCTAATCGCGCATGTAAGATCTAATGAAAATGTTTCCTTTCGTCTTTCCATCACTTCCATAAAATAATTGCTTGGCCTCCTTCTCAGAGTCTTCTTGATTTTTTGCATTCCCCATTTTGATATTGCAGCTATGGACAGCATTTGTCAATATCTCTTGCTAAGAAAAATTCACTTCATGTTGGATTATTATGTAGAAATTTCTGGAAGGAATGCTTAAAAAAATTTTTTGGTTGTATTTTTTCCCTGATGAATTTTTCTGTGTGAACTTAAGTTTAAAAATTGGCAAACATTTGTACTTGGAAAACTGCTAGTAAAATATGCAACTCTGTAATTTACCCTGACACTCGAATTTTGCCATGCATTTCCGAGGGCATACTTCATATATTGCTTTTAAGATATGTGTGGGTTCAAAGCATTGCTGGTTTTGCTAATGAGAATTGGCATACTTGACATATTCATACTTTAAAAAGGAAATTTAAAATTGTGCAGTCTTAGTTTGTTTTTGCGTGATTTGTGCTGCTAAATATTCCAAAACAAGTTGTAGAACATAGGATATCAAAACTGTTCATTTAAAAACAGTGATCCAAAGTATCTAACACGTTTTAAAAGATCTGAATGATTTGGACACGATGCAACCTAGATAATGTAATACGTTCTACTCTTTTTAAGATGGAAGCTCTGGGTTTTAAATGTTACTTCTGCTTATGTGAAGCAAAAAATGATTTATGAAGCAGGCAGGTCAAATTGTTGCTAAGATATTAAGTACAAGACTATTTCAAGCACTGGTCTCAACTTAATCTTTAGGCCATATCATACTTGCCACCTTTTACAGATTATCCATATTTTTTATGGATTTCCACTTGATTTTTAATATTTTGGTCGGGCAACCGAAATAGTTCATTCTCTTGTGACTATCCGCTAAAATTTTCTGTCGAACTTGAGTGCAAAGTCGAAACAATGAATGACAACATAATTTTTTTTTCCTACTCTTCTGCTGGAAAATTTTATCTTGTGGCACAATAAATCCCGATCGCTATGGCGCCTACAAAATTTGGTCAGGTCCCTAGATTTTCTGTTTCTGTGAAAAATATTTATTTTTCATGGGGGAAATTTGATTTAATTTTTAGCTAAATCTAAATAGGAAATCGCAAGCTTTTGAAAATCATTCTGAATTTAAAATATTGGTGTTAACTGCAGTAAAAGATGATTCTGTTGCTAAAGGTTTGCACAAGCAACTGTTAAGACTTCAAATTTGTGTATATCCTTCATTTTCTGTTGGACTACTTCTTTCCGGAACTATTAAGAGCCTCTCGCTGCTCTTTCAAGAAGAAATTTTTTAAGCATCGTTGAATAGCATGTTAGAAACACAATTGCCTCTTATATTGTTGAAATGTTAGCCTAAAAAAATCAAGATGGAATTGTCAAAAATACGTTTCTTGATGGGATTTATCAAGGTGTACAATTGCATAGATTAAACAACACTGTTCAGTCTTCCGTTGAGTCTGACTACATGCATTATATTTTGTTTTACAAATACCTGGAGAATAATTTTCGAATCTGGATTCTAACGGCCATAAATTTTTTAATGCATTCGGCTGACCAACGAGAGATTCTTTAGTAAGTTATGGTGCGAGTGAGATAGCAGAGCTGGCACAATAGTATGAAATTTAAATTTCATCATCCTTAAAGATTAATGAAAATTGTTTGCAACTCTTTACAATGAGTGGTATGAATTCAAAGTACTTGGGAAATTGAAAGATCTTCTAGAAGTAGCAGGATCTAATAATGATAGATTTTCAATTTTAAGATGGTTGTTATCCATAGTGTGCTTCTAGTTTCTACAATACGTTGCAAGTGGGGCTCCAGTTTAATGAATTTGATTAAAATAAATTTATGTTCTCAGTGTGAGGAAAGTTTATGTAATATGATGTGCAATATGAATGGGCCATCAGTGAAATATTTTGATCCCACAAAGGCTGTGGACAAGTGGTATTTCAGTTCTAAAGCAACAAGACATGTTCAATGGCCATAAAAGGTTAAAAATGGAGTAAAATGTATAATGTAGACATTAAAAATGTTATTTTTATTGCCTCAGTCACTAAAAATAGCATTATTTACTGCACTTGTGTAACGAGTTCTGTGATACACTCTGCGCTAGAAAAAAAATATTAGTATATGTTTTGCACAAGTCTTGGCTCCTAAAAAAAATTGGGTTTGCTCCTAAATTTTTTTATTTTTGTCATCTTGTGTTCTATTTGATTCATTCCAATGCAGAGTGAGAATCTTCAGCCTCATCAGAAAGAACCAACTGAATACAGTTCTCTCATTTCTAACAAAATGTAAAGTTTGTTGGCATTGAAGACGACCCCAAACCTTGTTTTGAGCATAAATTTAGTGCCCCTCTTCTGGATAAAACACTAAATGAAACAACTTTGTAAATAGAGCATTGATTCCCCTCCCCTCCTCATCTTGTAAATAAGCTTTATGAACACCAATGATCAGTAATCCTGACTCGTTTAAATGGTGCATACAGTTTTGGATGCAATGTGTAAGAACTCGTACAGTAAATATTTTTTTTTTACAGTGCATGTGTTCAATTTGGTATTAAAACATAACTGTTTTGCAAGGTTTATGCAGTCGAAAAAAAATGAATTTTTACTTTGGCCAAACAAAAAAAAGTTTGTTTCCTGTAGCTCAACCGACCCTGAAATTACAATACAAAAATTCTGACCTTAAAGTTTTTTTAGGTCTTTTTAAAATTTTAGTTTAATTTAAAAGATAATATTTCCTTTGCGTATTTGCAAAATTATTTAGCAAAAAAAAACTTTTCCCTACTTGCCTACCGTAATATTTTTGCTCGTGTTACAGGAAACCTTTTTGGCCTAATATACAGTACAATGTCTTAATACTTGATCACCACATTTGTCGCTGAAGATCGCACTTTTGTGGGAAAATAAATTTCAACTGCCTAAAACAATTGTGGGAAATATGTATTTAATGCTCAATTGCTTAAAACTATTGTTGAATATTAACTTAATAGGAGTGTGGGAAATGTTTCAATTACAACAATTTGAAAATGTAGATTACAATTGGAGTAGTGTTTTTGTTTGACATATCTCCCCATATGATGTGTCCATTGTTACTAATTTCCTTGAAGGATAGATCTGTTTTCAAATGGGCAACAAATAAACTAAAGGTAACCTCTGTTTGCATTAAGGCTCTGTATATAGAGGTAATCTCTTCAGCTGTTATCAAATAAGACTGTTGAAACTAAAATAATGACCAGAGGGCACTGCATGCACTGACGTGCAATGGTTGTTGAATCTAGTTAAAACTGTTGTGAACAATATGAAGCCATGATTACTATTATGAGTTTCTTTGTAGTGTTTTATGATGTGTTTGATAAATAAAACAGATAAAAGGAATTAAGGATTTAGATTAATTTTTTTCCACATCTGACGGATAAGAGTACCTTTTATATTCATTTAAGAACTGTGTGAATTAGAAGTTGTAACAAAGACCACATTCACTAGGTTGTCACAAGCAACTTTTACTATTTTTCAACCTTTGCGACTAGCATATCTTTAAGTAAAATGGTCAGTCTGGAGTTACTAATTTTAAAATATTGGCACGGATGTCAATGAAAATTTAGTCCTTTAACTTTTTGTGGATGGTGAAAAATCTTTAAAAGAACGGTTCCCAAAAAACATAAATTGTGATTTTATAGCACCAATCCATTGCAATCATAAAAGAAAAACTTCTGAATCTAGTTACTAGATTGTTATAAAAACCTTGTTAAGGTGATTAAACAAAATTTCTTGGTGGCATCCATCTGTTTCACACTTAATTAAAAAAAAATTTGTGTTAGCCTCATTTTGTATCTGCAACTAAAATTGAGATTTCGCAACTGATTCGGCCATGGTATGCCCTGCCTGCCACAAATATCAGTTAGATATATTTAAAAAAAATTATAATCATCTTTTAACTTTAAAGTTTAATTGTTATATTTGACTTATGTTTGCTTTTTGTAAAATATTTGGTTGCAGCATGGATGTTGGCAGTTCGTAACCTTTTCTCTCATGTAACCCTTGATTTGACTTTTAATTACACCAACCCAGTGCCATGCTGTGGGTAAAAAGTGCCCTTGTGCAATACTTTTTTGGCACCCTCGTTAACTCAGTCATAGCTACTGTTTTTCGAAGAACCACCTCGAGTAATATATAATAGGTTAGCTAACTATTCAAACAAACCAAATTAACTTAATGGGTTTTTATTTTAAATTTTACAACTTATTTCAACTCTGGCACTACTAAAACTTTCCATCATCCCCTTTCGTTTTCAATGTATTTTAGTGAGTAGAGAAACCTTTAAAAACAATGGGGGGGGGTGAAATTTGTAAAGGCAAAAAGAATTTTCATTTTTTTTTATCCCTAAAAATGCATTTGATTGAAGAATTAAAGAAGCTTGATCCATACAACCAAATCTTTACGAGCAATAATAATGCAGTTTGATTTATAATGAAACAATATTTTAGTGAGCAGATCTGTAGCCCGTGCAAATGTGAATGAGGTTGCAATATTCATACACCAGTCTGGATGGCTATCTTTAAATGAAAGAATAAAAAAATTGTTGGAAGTCTATTGAGAAAGGTTCCAAATTGGAAAAATTTAATATAGAATGCAAAGAGTTTTAAGATGTTCAGGTTGCTGGATATATATAATACCGCTGATTACTTGGCAGTTAATCTATGCGAGGTCCCAGTAGGCCTGGGCGGTGTTCAAATTTTGACATTGTGATACATAGGCATTCTAACATCACGATACATCGTGATGTTAACCATGCATTTTATGCATTGTTTTATATTTTTAAAGTTCTTTTCTTTGCTATATAAAATTGTGGTAGGAAAAAAATAACAAAAAAAGATCTGCGTTGTACGTTTAAGAAACACGCATGATTTAAAACAAGATTTTGCATATATATATGTGTGTGTTCCACGCACCATATATGATCAAGTAGATTCAAAAATTAGCTTATTTACAAAGAGAAAAACTTCTACATAAATAGAAATAAAGGGGCATTTGATTCCTGTTAGTAATGATGACGGCATATATAACCTATACTTCCACAGAAGTTCACAACAAAAAGGGATGCAAGAGGATTGGTTGCAACATCAAGAAACAAGAGGGTTTTCGGAATTCAACTTGAACTGTGCAAAATAATTTTTGTTTTAAAATTTTTTAATTGTACTGAATTTCAATTTCACACAAAAAAATTCTGGAAACAATAGTCATCATCAGGACACAAATGATTTTAAGAATGTCCTCATTAATTAAAAAAAAATGGAAACATCTTTAAAATTCGCAGATTTTGCAAAATTATTTTGTTTTTAAGTATTTTTAAGCAAAAAAACCATTAACTAATTAAAAAACGTAATATAAAGCTAACCGATATATCACCGATACATCGTCATCGGGAAAATTGCGAAACTGGTATGACGATGTCAACCTCAAACCGGTTTTCCACGATGTATCGATACATCGTCCAGGCCTAGGTCCCAGAACCTACTTGTTTAAGGTTTTGTCTAATTAACAAATGTCTATAAACGCAACATACTTGTGCAAAACAAAATACATAGTAATGGGAAGAAAACATTACTCAATGTTATGTCTTTATTAAAGAAATGATCTGATTATATTATGTATATACCTATAAGAGGATCATTTTAATATATATATTTTTTTATATGTAAATCACAATATTAAATTTGTTACAAGTACACAGGACAAAGTACACAGATCGTTTTATAATACACACTAGGCCAACACAGACAATCAAGGCCTAACATCGTTGGTGGAACGCTATCAATTAGTGACAGTTTTGCGAGGGGGTAAAGGTGAGAATTAAGAAATTTTGTAAGTGGCCAGGGTCACTGAATTTGCTTCATTGAGTGGCCACTTTCGAGCCTTTGCATATCTTGTAGAATACACGCACGTTATATACATATGTGTGCCCCCTTTTTCTTTTAAAAATTTTCTACGGTCCTCAGAAAAACTTTAAAAAAGTGTGCCGACTAGCAAAATTTTTGCACTCCACATTCAAACATTCAACTTTTTTTCTTGATGTTTTCTCCATTTTCAATACTTTCACATACCACTGGTTTGGGCAAGAAAGGGGTATGTTGCCAATAGTGGATATTCTACTGCAATTTTGTTTGGATCTTTTAAAGCACTAAACAATGAAAATGTCATCTACTTATCGAAATTCCGTCTAGTTCTTTGGGTGCCTGTATCATCATTTAAGCAGAGTCCAAGATGCTAATTTGTGAGTGATGTTGTGTCTGACACTGTACTTCAGTTAATAGGTCTAACAGCTGCTTATTTTTAAAAGGATTCATGCATGTATATTCTACTCATCGATGACCTTTGCTGACAAGGGAAAATGTTCATCCACAATTTACTTTTGAAGTATTATAAAAATAACTTTTTTTTAAATGCTTGTTATTTTTTTAACCTTTTTAATGTATTGCTTGAAGTTTTAAATTTAATGAAAATAAATTAACATGTCAATTTGTATTTTATCTGCAATAAACCCTTTGTTTTCCTCATGGAAGGTACACCCCTGTTTGACATGCATTTACTAAATTTACTGTACCTGAACAAACTTTAGCTCATCCTTGTGCAATAGTGGAGCAATTGGAAGGAAAGTTGACATTTCGGAATTCATGTGTGTAGCAGCCTTCAATTCAGTCCTTAAGGCATACTAATGTTCTAAATTGTAATGATCAATTTAGGGAATTTTTTCATTGAAATTTATTTTGTTCGGTATATTTGTTTGTAGAAATCTTGCAAATGGTCTGGAAGGCCGAATTAGATTCTAAATCAGAAATCAAATTATGGTTATTAAACTGACTGTTCAGATTTTAATTTATCCATACATGTAATCATTTTATTAGTTATCTGAATCTGCCATTTTTCACCTTTTCAAATAAGTAATTATCTATATTATATGAAGTGATTGCTATTTTTTGTTCCATGTTCATATATATATTTGGTAATATGTTTGTCATAATTATAAAACCAAAAATACTAAATAAAAAAAAGCATGTTTCATTTTGACATAGCTAAATGAAACTTGCAATGAACTGTTGAAATCTCGACTTGCTAGCATTTAACCGTTCTCTGTAGTATCAATCGCTTTTAGGAAATGTGTCTTTATATTAGTAACAAGGGCCATCCTTATTGTGTTCGATGTGGAATTTTATTTACAATTTTGTTACCTATCATTCGAATGCATTGGTGACTGATAAAATATTCTATTCTAGGTGTCCTGAAAGCTCAAAGATCAAACAGAAGATGTTGTACTCCAGTAGCTACGATGCCCTGAAGAAGGCCCTAGTAGGTGTATACAAATATGTCCAGGCGTGTGACTTTGAAGAAGCCAGTCAAGAAGCAATTGAGGATGCTTTCAGAAAAGGAAAATAGAATCCGCTTGTGAACAGCTGTCTTTATGGTACCGGAGGAGCGACTCATCGTAATGCCTCTCGGCACTTTAAAGTGATCCCTCTTCCATGCTTCTGTTTTTTCAAAAGATGCGACTGAGATGCTCAGTGCAACATCGTATTCAGTATAAGAAAAATTCGGGAAGTGCTTGTAGAGCATGTTTATATATTTACTGTACTGTTTTTCAAGCTGATTAATATTAATGTGAAACATTTTGTAGAAAAGTTCCTTTTGTTTTTTCTATCTAGGTATTGGCAGTCATAGGAAAATCACATGGCTCTAATTCTGCTTAAAATTTCTTCAAATTAGTTTTTTTATATCACTCATTCGAGGACATTCAACTTGGTATTTGAAATTGTATTGGTAAATTTTTTATGTAAAATTAGTCACTTGGTTCAATTGCTGTGCAAACACTTCCAGTGTCTACATGAATAATTTATATCTGTCATATCGTTTCCCTGTGTTTTTCATATGACTGTATTTGTATGTAAGCACCAAAAAATAAAATTCGATTTTTTTTCAATGAATTTTCAAATGTATATCATGTTTTATTTCTTGATAATTTGGTTTTTGTTATTGTAACCTGTCAACTAATTTTGGGTGGTTATCCTTTTTTTTCCAGGCTTTGATATTGTCCTTTGTATCATTAAATCTTGAGTTAATTTTAACACCAATGATATGTGCTTCTTCTGCTATTTGATAAAAGTAGTTCACTTGTATCATTTCGTATATTACACAAGAACCCTGAATTTAAAAAGTTGGCATTATCATACTATCCTAACATCTTTAAATAACCAGTATATACTGTTGCATATCTGAAATTATGGATACTCTACCTTCTATGATTTCAGTTAGATCCTGGTAATGTAATATTTCTTTAATTACATTTATGTATAGGTTATAATTAACATTCACCCAAGTGAAATTTTAAAACTAGTTTTTGAAAGGCTATTGAGCTGGGGTTCGAGTACCTGAAATATCTTAAATGCTTAAAGAATTGGTTTTAAAATAAATGAAGAGCAAAAGTATATGTGCCTTCCATCTTTTTAGTTGGAAGGCACATATGCATGTGGGTGTTCAGAAGTGATACAAGTTTGTGTGTACTGGTATATTTCATCATGGATAAGAAATTATACTTGTGTATAGTTTCGTTTTTGAGAATATATACCCCATTTCCTATTAATGATGTGCATATATTAGCATCAAATGCACTTCTATACTTTGTAGGAAACTTTTAACTAATAGTTTCTGTAGTTCCACTACCTATGGAAAGGATCAGCAAAATCTGCATCTTCATAAGCTCTGCAAATCTTAATGTTGCTCATGACTTCTATAGGACAATGAAATATGGAAGTTTGCTGATTAGTTCAACTTTTTTGGAAACATCAATTAGGAAAAGGTGTTTGAACAATAAACTATCGATATTCCATTCTAAATTTGTCTACAAAATTGTTTTGAAAGTATTCAGATTGTAAGGTGGGGGGGAATCTGAAAATTTGCTAGCATTAATGTAATTGCATAATATCACTCGGCAATACCTTGAACTTTTTATCTTCTGTGGTCCTTACTACTTAAGCTGTTACATATATACAATACATCCATGTGTATGGAAATTCTAAAATATATTTAAAGTTTTAAGAGGTTAAATGCTTTTAAAAATTGTTTTATTTAAAATTAAATTTAAGCGTGCAACTTGTCAGCTTTCAGAAAATTGCTCCATGTTGGAGATTATTTGGGAATTGCACGATTCAATCTTTCAGTGTTATAAGAAAATTCAGTTTTCACTTTCTTTACCTCGTTTATATCATGCGTGCGTAAACTATGTCATCTAGCTATGATGCTTTTTCCCATTGTATGGAAATCAAGGTTAACAGTTTACAAAAGGTTTCGGATAAACCAATTGTTTAATTTTGAATGCACATACCAAATTAAAGAATTTGAATATAGTAGTACAAATTTACTCCCTTTTGGGAACTTAAGTGATATAAAAGTGTATTGGATAAGTATGTTGACAGTTATGGAGACATCTATTGTTAAATAAAAACATGGCTATATATACAGTTCCCTGTTGCTTGACGTGGTGGAAATTGAAAGGTTACAGCTTGGGTGTCAACGGATCTCCCTTCTGGATTAGCCGATAGCCCGTTTTGCTTCAGTGCAACATAAATTCCAACTACCTGCTTGCATGGATGTTTGTAAGCATGTGATATAGAGGCGGCTGTTGAATCTTAAATCTGTCGTTGAAGTTTAGAGAGGGGTTGACAGTTCAGGTGTTGCCTCGGATCTTTCCCGTTAGAGGATTGATCCCGGACCGTTGTCAATAGCCCGTTGTGTTGCGACGTTAACTAAAAATTGCCAATTATCGTGTGGATTGTGTGTTTTGACGGCTCGAGTACTTCCTGGACATATTCCGGTGGAGACCGTTTAATTTGTGTTTCGAATACCATTTCAGCACGGTCATCAAAAAATTTATCAAATGATACATTGCCAGAACAATGTCAACTACATTTTAAGCTAATTCTGAAATGTATCGGTCGTCATCTGACCGTGGTTTAAAATTACGTTTTGCCCTCGGCTATTTTCCGTTGGGATTGATCCTGGACCGTTCGCTTCCGTACGACGTAAATGTATCGGTGGTCTTGTCCTCGGATCTCTCCCTTAGGGGTTTGATCACAGACCGTCGTCAACAACTTCTGAATGGAACCAATTACCCCTCCGTACCGAGTTACTGAAAATCCACAGCGGATTAGCAGGGAAGGTCTCTAATGAAAAACGAAAGAAGACCATAGAGGAGAAATAGGTCCTTTTCTCTCCTCTAAGAAGACCCGGGCATGTGGGAGGAGTGCTAGGTCGTAACCTAGGTGCTCCAGTTTATCTGAGACGTGGTCAGATTCCCCGCCCAAAGCAAAAGGTGTCCGTCCCAGCTCATAGTTTTCACTCAACACGAGGCCACCTTGCTCACACTCTGGACTCGGGTGGCTTCTCCCTTGAAGCAAGCGTGATGACTCATTGGCGTTCATCGCGCTGGATTGTTCTCATCAATGAGTGCGTCGTCAATAACTAGTGTTGCTTCAGTCGTTGGGTTGGTGTGGCAGTTTGGAGAGTGGGGTGCCAGCTCTGGTGTTGCTTCGTCATCTGACCGTGGTTCAAAATTACGAGATGTTGTCCTCGGCTCTTTCCCTTAAGGGGCTGATCCCGGACCGTCGTCAATAACCTGTTGTATTGCTCTAGTACGACGTTAACTAAAATTACCATTACCAACGTGTTGCTTCCGTACGACGTTAATTGAAATACCTACCTGCTGAAATGTATCTTTCGTAGGTAGGTATTTTAATTAACGTTGAAATGAATAAACACAACGGGCTATTGTCGACATCAGCCCGTTGTGTATCAATCCTAAGATTGAAGAACACGTAATTTTGAGTCACGAGAACATGACGAGGCTACAGCTGAGCTACCACGTCAACGTGAGGACATTTGGTCTTGAGCCGGGCATGATGCAGAAATTTGGAGAGTGGGGTGCCAGCTCAAGTGTGGCCTCGCCATTTGAATTTGGTTCTATATTACGCGGTGTTGTCCTCGGATCTTTCCTTTCGGGTTTGGTCCCGGACTGTCACTAACAAACCTCTGTTGCTCCATTGCGACATTAATTAGTTACCATTACCTGCAATGAAATAGAGGGTGCATTTGGAATATGGTGCTGCGAAGCCTTATGTGACTTAAGTTTGCGATCGAAGACAAATCAGCATTTTTGATCAAGCACGATAATTGTATTAACTAGTCAATAATTTGTCCTATATTTTGTTTCATACCTTCTCACAATATCACTTACTAAGATCTTCAAATTCGGCTATCACGAAATAACTTTGAAGTTGTTCGCCGTGAGAATTTTGATACTACTTTAGTGTTGACGTCATCTCTATATTATCAAATGGACGGTGTAGTAGGTAGGTATTTTAAATAAGGTCGTACTGGAGCAACACAACGAGTTATTTTTTAAGACCCGCCCTGGGTCCGCTTGTTAGAGGTTTGGATCACCTTTCATGACCCGGGGAGGAGAGCCTCCATTAAAGCATGCAACATTTATTAAAAATCAATTCATTAGGTGTACAAGTGGCAACAGGCCAGAATAAAAACAGGAAACAACGCCGGAACTTGAAAGTAAATTCTGCTAAAAAATAAAAACCGGAATATACCATCGGTCTGAAAAGGCATGTAAAACAGAAACGAGAAATAAACGTTAAAATAGGTAAAAATTTAACAATCTAAAAAGTTAAAATTTAAGGCTTTAAAATGGGGTTAGACATCAGTGCTGTAGTTGTAAAAAAAAAGTATACCATGGGCGCCCGCATATTTTTTTCCATGTGAGGCGAAACAGGTACTTACACTTTCCGGGGGGGGGGGGAGCAAAAAACATGAACACACGCACATACATGTATATGTATAGGAAATCCATAGGCCAGGGGGTTGTCCGCCTCCCTCATCCGGACGCCCATGGGGTATACTCAAAGGACCGGGGAATATGTTCGAATTAATCAAGTTCAATTATCGAGAGAAATAAAGTCTATATTAATTTTATATTACAGGAAAGGAATTGTGAAACTTTGAAGAAACTTCGACTTAGCAGAAATTCGTTTCAACACATTTTAAGGCCTTCCTATATCATTTTCATTGAAATATTTTCCGTACTGCTTGACTAAAGAAATCCGTCTCTGTGTCTCATTTTGTAGAGCATACTCTCTTTGTAGCAATGGTTGGCCAACCAAGAATTTACAAATTTTTTTCTGATTGAAAGTGTTCTATAGGTGGTTCATTTGCCTTAATAAACATTAAATTGGAGACGTTTGAAATCAATAAAGATTAGCTCAAATCTGTTACTTATGTTGTGCATTAAACTAAACTCGCACTCGGCCCTGGAATATGGTAATATATCAATTGTTCTTAAAAGAGGCTTTAATTTTTCTGGAACAACTTGGTCGTTTTCATTGGTCCCTCAAACCCTGAATAGTGCACATTTCATCTATACCAAAACGTCGGCAGGTCCTTTTTACCTCCGCTTCTTCATGGCAAATATCCCCTGAATTTATACTTTCTGTATCAAACATGGATGTATCCTTTAAAAGTTGATAATTTTCTTCATTAACATCAGAACAAAGTCTGGATTTCATTCTATCGATAATACTTTGAATGAATTGCTTATGATCAATAGGTACGATTTTGGAATTATGTACCAAGGTGATATCTTGAAATATAAACTTTTCTTTACCTTCTATAGCTATATCTGTGTTTCACGTGACGTTTCGCGCGAAGTTTTCTTGGAAAAGCAAGCGTGTAAGTAGTTAAGAAAAAGCAGAGGGTATACAGCGCGTATCCCCCGCCGTATACACTCCACAAAAGCCTTGCTAGACATATCCCAGGCCCTACATCATATATGGGCAATCTCCGGCCCGAGGGCCGGATATGGTCCGGCTTTTGATCCGGCCCGCGGAACATTTTAAAATCGTGCTCGAAAAGAAGTAAATATTCTCTGTTCTCGCCAACAAGAGGGGGTGGGAAACAAAAGCCTGAACTACGTGGGTCAGTGTTTCTCAATCTTTTTCAGTTGACGGCACGGACACACTAAAAATATCTTGAATTATTTGCGGCAAACCTGAATATAAAAATGTAAAAGTAGGTATTTTCAATACTATCTAAAAAAGTTATTATTACTGATAGACAGATACATCGCTTTACACAAAGCCTCTTTAAGTTTCTTAAACGCGTTGTCGGCGTCATCGGTCCATGGAATATCATTGGGGACTAGTTTCTTCGTTAACTCTGTTAGGGGTTTCGCTATTTCCGCATAGCGTGGCACATACTCCCTGTAGTAGTTCATGAGCCCTACCACTGACCGTAGTGCCTTTTTTGTTTTAGGCACGTTCAACTGCTGTACTGTCGCTATTTTCCCAGGATCTGGACCATGTTTCCCAGAACCCACCACATGGCCCAAATACCTTACTTCTGCCTTCGCGAAGGAACAGTTTTCCAAATTAGCCGCGAAGTTCAAAGACCTTAGGGTTTGGAATACTGCTTTTAGATGAGTCAAGTGGTCCTCCCATGTCTGAGAATAAATGATTATGTCATCTATAAAGCTCTCCGCGTAATCTGAGTGTGCCCTCAACGCTTGGTTCATAACCCTTTGGAAAGTGGCTGCGGCTCCTGAGAGTCCAAATGGCATGACCCTCCATTGGTATTGCCCTTTGGGTGACACAAAACTAGTTAGTAGTTCTTTCGAACTCTCCTCCATCGGAATCTCCCAATATCCCTTTAAAACGTCGAGCGTAGTTAGGAATTTTGCACGTCCTGCCTTGAATCTTAATTCATCCGAATTTTGCATTGGGAACGCTACAATCTGACTCTCCGCATTGAGACCTCGATAGTCGCAACACAACCGTACAGTACCATCCTTTTTTGCCACACAAACTATGGGGTAGGCAATCTCCGCTGTAGACGGTTCAATGAGTTCCCTCATTATCAACTCCTCAATCTGTTTCTCGACCTGCGGTTTAATTGACTCGGGTATCCTATAAATGTGCGGTTGTTTCCGTTCTACGCCCGGTTTTAGTCGAATTGTGTGGGACCCTACATTGGCTTTCCTCATCTCTCCATTGAATAGAGAACCAAACCCGTTCAACAAAGAACACAATTCTCGTTTCTGATGTCCTCGTAAGTGATCAAGTCCCTTGCTCATACCGAACGTCTCGATCTCTTGCCTGCCGTTTATTGGTTTGTCAATAGGCGCGTGCAGGACTTCTCCGAATTCTTCGTCTGACTCATATATTACTCCCACTGCCCCGATGGGTTGTACGTACTTGCGTATCTTATTTTGATGTAAATGACGGGAACTACCATCTGACAATTTCACTATATACGAGTGGGGTGATTTGACTTCCACTATTTCTCCCGGCCCCTTCCATCTCGAACAAAGCTTGTTTGTACTGTCGGGAACCAGAACAACTACTTCATCACCCAGTCCGAACTGTCGATTGGAGGATCTTAAATTGTGGTGATGGACGTACCGTGCCTGTTGTACTTCAGCCTGTGTCGTAGCGAATTCCTGAGCCGATTTTAGCCTATCTCTTGAGTGACCTGAGATATTCTGAGACTGATTCCCCCACTCCTTGAGGTATCACGGCTTCTTCCACCCAACTGGATTTTAAAATCGCCAACGGGCATTCCGGTAAACGACCGTACATTAACATGAACGGTGGTACGCCCGTAGTGGAACTTGGCGCTTCTCTATACGCCCATAATAAATAGGGTAGTAATTTATTCCACTCTTTTCCTTGATCACTAATAGCATGAGGAAGCATATTTTTCATGGTCCCTATAAACCTTTCCACTAATCCGTTCGCGGGAGGGTATCCAGGTGTCGAAAACTTTGGGGTTACGCCCAATTTATCCCAAAATTCCTTGGTTAACCGGGATGCAAAATTTGTCCCATTATCCATAGCGATAGTCCGTGGCACCCCTATCCTCATGAATACCTCAGTAAACGCCTCACAGGTTGCCTTCGCGGTTAACGATCTCATAGGAACCGCCTCCGGCCATCTATGTTGCCATCCGTGTTGGTCCATAATGCATAACACGTACTGATGCCCCCTTGAAGATTTAGGCTCTACTGGCCCAAAAATGTCCGCATTAACCACTTGAAAAGGCAACTCAGGCCTTCCTACCGCTTCAATTGGAGTTAGATCTTTCACGTTCGTCCTCCTTCTTAACTGACAGTTGTGGCAGGCCTCACACCATCTCGTTATCTCTTTGCCCATTCCTTCCCAGTAAAATGACATAGCGATCCTCTCTTTTGTTTTCTTAGAGGCTAGATGTCCCCCAGTTAATGTTTCATGCGCTAGTTTGATGATTTCCTGTCTCCGACTTACGGGAACTACTAACTGACTGTAAGGCTGTCCAGCGATCTTCCCAGTGTGGTATAAAATCCCCGAGTCTAGCCAGTAATCGTTCTTCCTTTCTCTCGCATTGCTAAAAGCGCATCTTAAAGACTCACACGCCCCCTGCTCTATCCGAAATTTTTGTGTTTATGATAAGGGCACCTCATTATCGGTTCCCACTAACTATCCCTTCCTTGACCTTCGGATACTCGATCGCGTCTATTGTTACCGTCCTTACAACGAGGACTTCCATTGTGCTTTCACCACTTGGGTCATTCTCCCCTCTATCCCCAGGAGGTAACTTTCCCTGTTGAGCATCGTCTTGAATTCGTGGTTCTACGAATTCCCCTAGATACCGGCGCTGTTGCTCTCTCATAAGTCATAAATCACGTGGTGTCACCAATGCGACCTCATTTAAATTTTCCACGACGGCTGCCTGGATAGTAACAAAAGGCCTTATATCCTCCGTCTCTGTCCATAAACTTAACGGAATTGAAATTAGTCTCGCCTCTACTTCAGGACCTATAGCTTGTTTTAACAATATCCCCCCCCCTGATTCAAAATCATTCGGGGACTATTGATTTCCTCAACACCGGTACTTCTGCCCCGTTATCGATAACGCCTTTGAACTTTTCATTATCAATTCCAAATTCTTCCCGAGGTAATTCCCCCTCTTGATTTCCTTCTGGAATTTCGAAATGTACGGTCACTTTGTTTAATCCCCTTTCAGCCGGGTAATTATCCCACACCGAATCTGTTTTGCTAACCACCTGGTTAATTTTTCTTTCTCTTCCTCTCTGATCTTTTAGTTTTGGACAATTGGATTTAAAGTGCCCTATTTCCTCACATAGGAAACAATTCACCTTCTGCTTTTCCCTTGTTCTGTAATCTATACTATCCCTTCCTTGGCCCTTCTCATACTTATTCGTCTTACGATGCGATCTCCAATACTACTTTTGCTTCCAATTCTCTGTCCATCCCTCTCGTTTATATTACTTTCTAACCTCCAATTTCTCAACCCTATGTCGCGACTAAATTTATCTGACGAACTCACATGAGGTTGAGCCTCCAGATAAATATCTATTTCCCTCACCAACTCGTTTGGTTTTAACCATTTTTCTCCCTCTTTGACCAGAATATGGGATGTAACGTGGTTTGGCAATAAATCTTTTATTTTATCTGCCATTACCAGATCTTTTAAATCTTGCAACGAAGTAATATCTCGGCTTTTTAAATAGTATTCAAAGAGAGTTCTTATCCGGCCTGCGCATTGTACATAGTTTTCTCCTGGTCTCTTTCCACTGTTCTCAAAATTCCTTTTGTGCTATAATGGGGTTAGTTTATTTTCAGCTAAAACGCATTTTTTAATTGATTGATAATCAGTAAGTTTCTCGATACCTAAATTGTTCGTTAAACTACTAATAAAATCTGACAATTCATGCAAAATAATTTTTTCCAATACCCTTCTGGTACCGAATAAACCTCAAAGATCGTTTCCGCTTGATGGAAGAAAATATCCAATTTTCAGTTCTTTGTGGAGTTTTTGGTAGTTGTTCCTTAACAAGTCTCACGTATTTAATTAGATCACCCTCCGACGTTTCGGTAAGCGTGCTTTCTAGTGATCTACGGTTTTCATGTTCTTTCATTTTGATTTCCAACTCTTTTAACTTAATCCCCTGTTCCCTTCCTATTCTCTTATCTTCACGTTCTAATTCTAATCTCTTTTGTTCGCGTTCAAAATTTAACTGTTCTTTTTCTTCGCTCTCTTTCCTGTCATTAACAATACCTTCCAGAAGTGCCTTAACCATCTCTTCCTCGTACCTTTCACTGCTACGTATCATTTCACTTAACCCTATCACTGTCATTCTTGAATTCAACTCCAATTCCAACTCCAGAGCTAGAGAGATGAGATCAGCTTTCTTCGTCCTCATTAGAAAAGTAATTTTTAACGATAGATTATATCCAACTAATATAATATTTAAGACCAATAATAGTCTATATTTAACTTGTTATGTTAATCTTAAATAAACAAGTTATTTATATCCTTGTATTATATTGCCAACTTATTCTAGTTTTAATTCAGTTAAAATTATGTTGCACACTTCCATCTATATATAGAATTTACCGTATAACGTCTACCCTTTTGTGCTGTTTCTTATACACTAGGTTCCGTAGACAGTTAAACCAATTACATATATATATATATATATATATATATATATATATATATATACTAACAACAATATTACTTCGTTTTGGCCCTCAATACACAATAACAGAACAGTTACAACACTCTTGTATACTTCCAAAGTATACCTATACTTTTATACACTACAATAAACAACTTAAGTTATATATTCTACTATGCAATCCTAACATTATAATATTTTACCCTAGTAAAATACCTCTTAATCATTAAGTTTCACAAAACACAATATTCTCAACTTAACTTTCCATAATATTCTTAAAACACTGACATGCATTTCTTGTGTAAGCCCCCCTGTTCAATTTTAAATAACAACAAAATTAAACAGGTATCTGGATTTACCTTTATCGGACTTCCCTTGGGATGGCGTCAGGATCTTGTAGACCTCGTTGATTCGGCCTCGCTGATGCTCCGAAAGTAGGCTTCGCTGATGCTCCGAAAGAAGGCTTCGCTGCTGCTCCGGGAGTAGGCTTCGCTGCTGGTCCGGGAGTAGGTTTGTCACTTTCACGGGCTTTCCGGGTACAAGCTTTTTTCTTCTTCTATACCGGCGTATCCAACTCATACGATTCCCCGCAAATGGCTTGCAGTTACCTTGCAGACGGCTTCCCTCGATGTTGCTGCTCCGGGAGTAGGCTTCGCTGATGGTCCGGGAGTAGGTTTGGCACTTCCATGGGCTTTCCAGGTACAAGTTTTTTTTTCTTCTATACCGGCGTATCCAACTCAGACGATTCCCCGCAAATGGCTTGCAGTTACCTTGCAGACGGCTTCTCTCGATGCTGTGAAGACATTCCTTCGGCGTTCACTTCCAATTATCAACTATGGGGTCTCCCCAGTCTCCGTAATACTTGAAGATTCCTTTCTCGCCGTCCGGTGTGGAATCCGGATCTGCTCAGACTTTTCTTTGGAATTCTGGACGTCAATCCTGCCGTGTGAGCCACTGAGACGGTTCTTCCTTAGGCTGATTTTCTAATCCTCTGCCTTGTCGTCCTCCAAACAGTAACACTAGTCCATGAGCATATTTCAACCTTTATTTACAAATTTCTTGACTATAGTATTTACAGGTTCAGTCTATAATACATGGTCGGGAATAATCCCCTTCGATCTCCAGCGCAAAACAACGCGTCCTGCTTCCTCGCTGGCCTTCGTGTCAGTCCCTTCTCTTTTCGCCCCTCTCCAAACGGGTTCCTTTTCCAAAAAACCCGAGGGGGGACCCCCGTGGAGTTCGATTCTATGTCCATCGACTCGTCCCAAACCTGGTGAGGTTACGGGGAACTTCACAAGGGACATCGCAGTAAAATGTGCAGAAATTATGCGAAATGTATTATTTGTACAAAAAATCATGTCGTTATAATGTGTCCAGAATTCCCTTGTAATAAAACAATTTGCCCTGAGCTTTGTTCAGAGAAAAAAGATCACCAAGAACAGGAAAAATCTCTTAATTTGGCTAGTTTATCTCTCTGTCCTAAGGTATTTTTACAATCCTTGAAGGTAAATTTAAAAGGACCGTGTTCTTCTTCATGTGTTCGGGTGTTGATCGATACGGGATCTCAAAAGTCTTATATTCTGAAGAGTACTGCTTCCAAAATGCATCTAGAACCTTTACGACAGGAAGTAATCACTCTCTCACTTTTTGGTGGTAAAAGAACTAACCCACGGAAACATGATTGTTTTAAAGTCCACTTGGGGAAATTAAACGGCGGATACCTGTGCAATTTTGATGTTCTCGATCAACCCGTAATTTGCGACAACATTTCCTCTGTGAAGTCTGGACCGTGGATAGAAGAAATCCATGAATATTTCAATAACTGATGATGAAGAGAATCCAGGACCAATTGAAATCTTAATCGGTGCTGATGTTGCTGGAAAACTGTTGACTGGACAGCGAAGAGTTCTTTCATGTGGATTAGTTGCCATTGAAACTGAATTAGGATGGACTTTAATGGGTAAGTCTCCTTTGGAGACATGAAAATTCAGCAATGGTAGTGACATCAATGTTTGTAAAAGAAGCTCCTATCACTGGTCTGTGGAGTCTAGACGTTATTGGCATAACTGACTCTGTTTTAAAAAAGTCCAAGGAAGATATAGTTTCAAATCAAGACTCAATTTCAAGAAACTATTTCAATCAATGAAGAAGGGCGTTATGAGGTTTCTCTACCCTGGGCAGTTGGTTATCGTCACCTTCCCACCTCTCAGAACTTGGCGTTTAAAAGACTGGAGTCAACAACTCGAAAGCTTCACTCTGAAAATTTGTTCGATAGGTATGATAAAGTTCTGACAGAATGGAAAGAACTAGGAATAATTGAAGTGATACCTACAGATAAGCGATTGACTATGAACATTACTTCCCACACAGGCCCGTAGTAAAAGTAAACAGTACTACAAAGGTGCGCCCTGTGTTCGATGCTTCTGCAAGAGAAAAGTTTCAGCTCTCTTTAAACCAATGTCTTGAATCTGGCCCAAATTTGATAGAGCTTATTCCATCGATTCTTCTCAGATTTCGAGAACACAGATATAGAGTCATTTCAGACATCGAGAAAGCTTTTCTGCATATTAGTATAAGACCTGAAGACAGAGACTATCTTCGATTCTTGTGGCGGAGTCATGAAGATGAGAAGAAATTAAAGATTTTCCGCCATTCACGTGTGGTTTTTGTAGTGAAAAGCAGCCCTTTTTTCCTTGCATTTGTTCTTGACTACCACTTGAAAAGGTATTTAGAAAATCCTTTCTACAACAAGCAATTAGTACTGAAACTCCTCAATAGTTTTTATGTGGATAATGTCGTCACAAATGTCGACAAAAAGGAGGAGTTGATAGAATTTATTAAAGAGTCTACAGCTGTATTGGCAGAAGAGAAATTTAATCTCAGAGACTGGCAATATTCTGGAGATCAACAATCAGATGCTGTTTCCCCAGTATTAGGATAGTCTTGGAATCGATCCAAAGACACTTTGACTGTTAATTTGAACTGTCTGGAGAATTATAATTTAACAGTGATCACAAAGAGAACCATACTATCTGTAGCTAATAAGGTGTTCGATCCCATTGGATTGATCTGCCCAGTTTCCTTGTTTCCCAAGCTCTTCTTACAAAAAATGTGGAAAACTGGGATATCTTGGGATATGGAAATCGATTCATTAACAAGAGAGGAATTTTTACGCTGGTATCGAGATCTTTTCCTCTTAAGGGAAGTGTTCATTCCTAGGTGGTTTCAAGCTCATGCAAGTGACAAGGAGTCGATCAGCATTCACACCTTCTGTGATGCCAGTCTTCATGCTTTTGCTGCTGCTGTGTACGTGAGGATAGAAACCATAGATGAAGTGCACATACAACTTTTGGCTGCAAAATCAAGAGTAGTTCCCGTAAAGTCGATCACAATTCCACGTGCGGAGTTGTTAGCTGCAACGGTGGGAGCAAGACTGTGTACTTCAGTTCTAGAAGGACTTCTATGGAAAAATTTGGAGTTACACTTTTGGACGGATTCTTCCACAGTGTTAGCATGGATAAAAAGGGATCAACAATGGACTGTTTTTGTCAACAACCGTGTCCGTGAAATACGAAATCTGACCAATCCTGAAAGTTGGAGACACATTCCTGGCTGTGTTAACCCCGCAGACCTACCGTCAAGAGGATGCTCTGCTAAGTTCCTAGAAAGTAGATGGTGGGAGGGTCCTACTTGGCTCAAAGCATCTCCGTTAAAGTGGCCTTCTTCCGCAGTAGTCTTCAATGATGAATCTATTTTGAAGGAAAAGAAGAAAACTAACGAGACTGAAATAAAAGCAGTCTCGGTATGTTTGATGACTCACACAACAAATTGCGAATGGTGTGAATCACCGAATGAAGTAGAGAATAATCTTTGCAAATTTCATGGAGATCGATGGTATTTTAGATACTTTTCGAATTACGATAAAATGGTGCGCATGTTATCTTGGATGCAAAGATTTATCAGCATTTGCAAGAAGCCTAAACATATGAGGAATTCTGGAGAATTAACATCTGAAGAATTTATGACCGCTGAACTGAAAATAATAAAGTTTGTGCAGGAAGAATCTTTTAATCCTGATAACAAGAAGCTTACTACATTAAATGTATACAAGGATGAGTCGGGAATTTTGAGAGTAAAAACTAAGATCATCTATAGGGAAGATTCGAAAAATTTCAGAAATCCTATGGTTTTGCTTTCAGAACACATTGTAGTTAGAAGACTTATCATGACAGAACATCGAAAAAATTCCCATGCTGGATCTCATATGCTGGTGAATATTTTAAGAGAGAATTTTTGGATACTGAATGCACGAAAAACGATCCGATCTGTACTATCAAAGTGCGTAGTCTGTATAAGACATGGGAAAACAACTTAGATGCTCCAACGGCTCCATTACCAGACAATAGAACCAGAGATGCAGATTTGTTTGAAATCACAGGTTTCGACTTAGCAGGACCTCTCTATCTGAAAGGAGGTGTTAAAGCATTGATTTGCCTATACACCTGTGCTGTGTACCGTGCAGTGCATTTTGAACTTTTGTCTTCCCTCTCGACTGAAACATTTTTATTGAGTTTTCGACGGTTCATTTCAAGACGTGGGAGACCATCAGTAGTCTATTGTGACAATGGGACCAATTTCCTTGGCGCTTCCAATTTACTAAAGTCTGTTGACAGGAATCAGATTGTACAATATAGTAGGGGAAGATGGGGTACAATGAAACAAAATTTACTAATTATTTTTTCCTATCCACAATTTTGCATGCACTAAAATATAAATAATTCATACTTTTAATCTTGTATTTTCCCCATCTAAATAAATTTTTATTTGGTTCTAAACAATATCTTTATGCTTGAAAAATATCAAAAAGTAAATGTCTCTTAGTGTTTCATTGTACCCCATACGCCGGGGTACAATGAAACACATACTGAGGTACAATGAAACACACTCCAAATGATGCAAGCAATTTTCACCCTATATAGTTTATTTTAGTCACATTCGACTTCATTTAAATTATGATTTCTCCAATAGATTACATTTCCTTATGTTTCAGTTCACCCTCCTTGATTAAAACATACCTAATCATTTATACAGATACTGCTTGTGTCACACATGTTACGTGTGGATATCTCATTCTTAGTACTTCAGTGATCAGCTGGAGCTGGAAAATAATCTGGATCATCGTCAGAGTCTGTAGGAGGTAGTTTGTTTTGAAAACAATACTTTCTTAGTTTTTTCCTCTTTTTACTTTCTAATTGCTTAACAAGAACACTTTTTTACTGGTGTGGTTAGAACAAAACTCTTTTTATTTTCTGTTTTCCTACTCTTTACTTTTCTTGGATCAGCCTTGGGGTAAGGTTTTATCTCTTGAGGAGAAATGTATTTCCTCACAGGTTGAGAGCTAGTGCATGGTGTATAAACATTTGCTGAACAATCTGCAGTCTGTGATTCTGATCTACTAATGGCACGATCCACCAGTTCTGGGATTCTTGGATTTTTGTCTATCTGGTCTTTAGTTTCATTAGTCAGCTCTTCAGTTTCATTGATCTGAACATGGAAATAATTTTCAATACGACTAGGCCTATCTGACATGTATGAACACAAATAATCTTCTTCACAAAACATTTCTCTATTGAAAGGCCATATTCCAGTCTCTGAAAAACCTTTTGTAATATTTTGTAGAGTGAAAGACTTACAATAAGCAATGCCAAGCAAATAAGATATCTCATATATAGATTGTATGACCTGGATTACACAGCATCCAATCATTTGCAGCTAGATTGAAGAAATTTTTAAGTGACTTGAACACAGTTTTGTCTAAAGGCTGCAATTTGTTACTGGTATGTCGGGGCAAGGTTACAACAATTCTGTTATCTTTCGTAAAATTTAGACTTTATTTATATTAATGACAACCAGTAATATGTTATTTTATATCAGTGATATTATATTTACCAGTGATATATTACTTCAAGTAAATGCATTCACCTGGTGCACAATGAAACATGTTTCGTTGTACCCCGTCTGCAAGTGTTTCATTGTACCCCGTACTGAGGTTACTAAATAAAAATTTTTTTCAAACATCTAATATTTATTATTTTTTTAATTTTGGTTTTGGAGGTATGAAGACAACAACACAAATATAACAATGTATAGAAAAAATAATTGTTACATGTAACAACGAGGAAAAATAAACAAAATTACTTTTAGTAAAGAAACTTACTTTCAATGGTGAAAAACCAATAATCTTCTGCTGCTAATGTTGTAGAAGTGCGAATGTATCGAAATCACATAAGTAATTGTACACATAGTTGCATAACATATATATATATAAATTGTAACTTTCTGTGACAAATTTTACTAATTTTAGAAGTAATGTTTCATTGTACCCCTTGTTTCATTGTACCCCGTCTTCCCCTACTGTTAGGAAAATTGAATGGAAGTTCAATCCACCAACTGCAGCTTGGTGGGGAGGCTTCTGGGAGAGGTTAGTTGGGGCGATGAAAATTATTTTAAGGAAAGTTTTAAGTAAAGCTGATTTTTCCTATGAAGAGATGTCCACTGTTTTGTGTGATGTGGAATCAACTATCAATGCAAGACCTCTGACTTATGTCTCTTTCTCTGTTCATACCAGATATACGACAGACTGGTGTGCCAGATTTCGAAAAGTTGGATGAACATACCCTGAATAGGAGACTAAAATACCGTCAGAAACTAATGTCAGACCTGCGGAAACGATTTAGATCCGAGTATTTAGGACAACTAATTCAAAAATCAGAATCTAAAATGTGCAATAGTCTCATTTCGATTGGCGATGTAGTGATTATTGGAAGTGATAATACCAAACGAGTAGATTGGATTTTGGGTCGGGTTATAGAAGTTCTGCCTGGAAAACATCACTTGACTGGTACGCTTGCAGACCGCTACGACACAGTTGTTAAGACCTATCCAGAGACTGTATCCTCTAGAAGTGTCTTCAACGTGGGTAAGTGATCGTCGTCGTCCTCTTACGAACACTGGTATCCAACCTACGAAGGAAGAAGGAACTATGACACGTAGTGGACGGAAGATCAAAATACCTAGAAAGCTGGACTTGTAACAGTGACTTTCCCATAACTTTAATTCTGACTTTTCTGGAACTTAATGTGAAAAGTGTTAAAAACCTTAGGAGTTGAATTGATTGTCAATCAACTCAAGGTGGGGGAATGTTGATTGTTGAATATCGTTTGGAGAAAGTAAGTAAAACAAACCATTTCCTGATTCAAACATGAGGCGCCACGGTTCCTCCGATCAGGCGATTGCCTGCTGTTGTGTAATAACTCAAAATTTTAATGCGCAGTATGCTATATGTATTACGATGGAATTGACGCTCGTATTTTTGTCTCCAGTTGAATTGTAAATAGATTAATGCTTGATGTGAATAAATTCTTATATTCGAACCTAGAGTTACCGGTGTGTTGCTCACCCAAAAATAGAGTGCCAGTTACACCACTTTCAGTTGACACAAGAAGTCTGCACTTCGACAAATCGGAAATTTTATTCCTGTACGCTAATTTTGAAACGCAGTTGTTGGAAGTGTCAAGTGATTTAAAACGGATCCTTCGCAAGAAATGTTCTTCCAAACATCGGGAAACATAACAGGAATAGGTACGTAGGTATTTTAATTAACGTCACACTGGAGCAACACAACAGTCGAGTCTCAACTGTCCGGGATCAAACTCGAAAAAAAAGATTCGATGCCAACACGACGAAATTTGAACCACGACCAGACGACATCATAGAATAGAAATACAAACGTCGAGAAAGGATGCACTTAAATTATAATGGCGAAATTAAACAAGAAACGGATTTTCGAAACTCCGGGTTGTGTTGTTCTAGTATGACATTAATTTTAAAAAATTACCAAAATCGAAACTCTGGTTGGTTTTAGAAAGCGTTAACAGATGTCACTACTATTTCGAAGTTTTTCCTACAAGACCTCAAACCGGTATCAAACTTTGTTTAAAAATATTTGGCAACATCGCTGGGATGTTGTCAAGTCAATCCGAAACGATTAGAAATAAAATAATGCACATCTCTTATATTGCACATTTTATTCATAGGCGCGTCTAGTTCTTGTAAGTACTCTATTGTTATTTGGAACATTTATACGCTATCGCGAATTTTTTTAAAATTTGCTTCTTCCCAAGTGATTGTTATTGTTGTATTATTTTATAGTTGTCATAAAAAATGTAATTGAACGTCAGATTATCGTTAGGTGCCAATTTAAAAGAGGTTTGCGTCCACATTTGTTGAAAATTTCCATTTGTATTTTTGTCTCTTATTTTGTGTTCCAAAGGGAATAGCCTCGGTGAGTTGATTCCGCCAAGGGTGGGGCTAACTACAGTGCATCGCGTATTATTTGATTTGTATAAATAACCCGCATACAAATTTTTCAACTGTTGTAGATTCTAATTCATTGTGTTTTCTGGACCAGACATAATGTATCTAGACAGGAATATGTTAATTTAAAATTGTAACTTTTTGCATGATTAAAATATGGGTGTAGAAACCTGTGGATTCTATAAGGTGTTTGCCAACATCGTTTGAGTGTGAATTCCTAAAGGACACACTATTAAAGAGCTGCATTTTCTGTTTTCCTCAAATTTAAAAATTATCTTTCAAAATGATTGCTGAATGTTTTAAAGCTGGGGAAGGTGCCTAATAGACTAGGCTCAAACAACTAAGCTGCCACATTGGCCCTAAAATAGTTCATACGTAAATGTGAGTAAAGTAAAAAACTTATATTTAGTTTTTTCAATAAAATAAAATATTTGTAATTTATTAATATGGGGTTGTTTACGTGAACTTACTTTTTCTTACAAAGATAGTTTTGGATGAGGGATTTAAAATATATGCGTCAATAGAATCAGATTTAATTTTCAGATGGGGTATTGTAAATTTTCATCAGATTTATATTGAAATGAAAGGTTAAATTATCGATATCAAACTTTATTCGTTATTTAATGTATAAATATTAAATGTGAAACAATATAATTGGTATAGGGAAGGTGTTGTACCTTGAAACAGTCGTACCCCAAAACAGTTTATATTGTGCTGCCTCCTTTAGAGTAAGTAGCAAAATAACACATTGTAGTTCACCATTTGCCACCAGAGAACCTTCTCACAAAGATTGGCACTCCACAGGTGTTTGTTGTGTTTGCTAAACAACTAATTGAAATACGTCTTCTAGTACGTAAATATTTTGGATTTTTCAATTTTGATTCATGTATTTTCACTGATCATATTTACATTTTTTTTAGGGTTGGTAAAGAAAGTTAAATATCTGTTCTTCTCCATGATGATATGATTTCATTGTAAACATAGCCTGATACTACTTTGTAGACTGTTTTATTTGTAAAGGCAACCAGTTGTATACCTTGGGAAAAAAATAAATGTTGTACCTTGAGACATCCCAAGGTACAACAATTTATTTTTTCCTTTGATACAACAGTCTGGACTTACATATGCACTAATGCTCTGAAATTATGCGATAGGTGGGACCAACGGAAAATCGCGTAGGTCGTGGCTTATAAATTTGCATAAACATTTTATTTAATTGAGACCAAGGACTGACAAAAACACTAGTTTAGAAGAAAAATATTTAATGAAATTAGTTCTTTTTATACATATTAAAAAATTAATGTACAACATAAAAAAAGTTATTTCGATGTCGATGGCTTCATAAAATCTAACATTCGTCTGACAAAATGCCATCTTTTTTTCATGTGGACTTTCTTTGTAGCAAGCTAATATATACAGTAGAACTCCGACTATCCGAATCGCTTTCAGAACTTCAGAAAAAAAATTAAGACGGAAGCATATTGCGATTTGCAAAATAATGATTCTGGGTTTCAAATTCTAAATGATGATGAACTTATTGAAAGTTTGAGAGAAGAAAGTGTCGTTGAAGAAGATGACCTTATTGTCGAAGTTGAAGCAGACACGGGACCATCTGCTAGTGAAGCATTTGCTAGCTTAGAAATTGCGTTGAAGTGGATGGAGTGATTAATTAAAAGCTCTTTTTGGTTAAAAATAGTTTTTTTTCTCACATTTTCAACATACATACAGTAATTAATTAAAATACATACTAGACTCTTTTTTCGGAAACAATCCAATTATCTGAATTTTTGATTATTCAAATGGGGTTCGGTCCAAATTGATTAGGATAATTGGAGTTCTACTGTATTTTTATTCCTTGCTTTGTATCTGTAAAGCGTTCTTCATTGAAGTCATATGTTTTCTAAAAATTTTAAGCCCCTTTCATCTGCTTGGGCAGCGCAGATAGTCTTCGACAGCCGTCCCTTTGGTTTTAAGTGCAGGTGATTTTTAACTAATTCCCTGAAAAATCTGCCAAGTGATAAAATGTTGAAACTGTAGTTTTTATAAATACGGAATTTAGTATTTGTGGAATTGATTTATTCTGTAGTCTATTTCAAATGATCTAAAAGTAACATGTATTCCAAGGTACAACATGTAACCCAAGGTACAACAGCATGTATCCTAAGATAAAACAACATGTATCCCAAGGTACAATAACATACATCCCAAGGTACAACAACATACATCCCAAGGTACAACAACATACATCCCAAGGTACAACAACATACATCCCAAGGTACAACAACATACATCCCAAGGTACAACAACATACATCCCAAGGTACAACAACATACATCCCAAGGTACAACAACATACATCCCAAGGTACAACAACATACATCTCAAGGTACAACAACATATATCCCAAGGTACAACACCATGTTGAACCTTGGGACATTTGGATAGATTAACAAAACAATTTATTAAACAGTTAGTGTTCAAGGTACAGATAAATAAAAAATGGCAAATTCATCCAAAAGTAATGAATGTAAATAGTTAATGGAAAAAACAAACTGCAGCTACATTATAGCCTCAGGAAAAATATTTATTTAAAACTGTCCCAAGGTACGACACCTTCTCCTCGTGTTCATAGTGTTTGTCTGCCATTCAGTAAGTCCAAGTTTATAAGCTCATATATTGTTGATTGTCCCTGTTGGTAATAACGATGCTCCTTCACATACAGCTGTTAATTCTAAACTTGTATGGAAGGCCGAAGAGGTTAGTTTTCAGGCATTAGAAATTATAGATCAGTAATTTTTGACAACTTTTAGTCTCAATTATATCAAGGGTTCTGACTAGTTCTCTGTACCTGCCAACTTCTGCACTTGGGTTGTACAATGTATAGATTTAGGCTAAACTGTAAGGTTATGCAGACATGGTAAAAAAAATTTTTGCAATTGTGTAATGAAATTTCAAAATTAATCTTAATTTTTAAATTTTTATTCAAAAAGAGATCTGCATGCCTTGAAAGATTACAAATTCCTTTTTTTTTGCACAAGATCAATTTTTAATAAATAAGATGAGTATTTTCGGGTCTGAAAAAAAAAATTTAAGAAACGGAAGTTTTTACAAAAAGTCACAAAATTGTCATTAATGTTCACAACTACTTTAAAAATTGGCTGAAAAATAATTTTTCGAAACAGCAAAACCAGTCTTTGTAAGCACATACAATGTGCAGAATATTGAGAATGAGCTAGCTAGTGTGAAATAGTGCTATTTTACCTACCAAAAAGTACTTCGTGGTGGAGTTGGGTTGCAATACTATATATACTATTGGGCATCATTAGTAATATTTTGTAGTGGTGGCTTTCCACCACAATACTCCCCCTCCAGAATTTAGCGGTAGCCAATTTCGATAGATGCTACCACTTGTTGAGAGACTGTCATTTGCCTGGAAGCTGTATTAAGATCACAGGTGTACTTTCACATGAATGGTCAAGCAATTTTGTAAGATTGCGATCATAATTGTCTTGTGTTGCGTTTAGTAACCAAGTGTGAGTTACCTTATGAAGAGAAAACTGCAGCAACAAACAGAGTGAAGCAGCATTACCAAAATGAACAATTTCTTCTATCACAAAGCCTCGGATGGTTTTTGAAAGTGATAAGCATTACATTGGCAATTCAACTTCTCACTGTGGACTATCCAAGTTTTAAAGTTTCCTTGTCGTAGCCTATTGGATTACGGCCCAAACAGGCAACGCTCACTGTTAAATGCGGCGAAATTCAAATTGCGAAGAGATCCAGCTAGCGTTACGTCACAATCTCTTGCAAAAATATAAATATTAATTGAAAAATTATTTATTAAAAGAAAATCAAATGTATAAGATATCCATCTGGTGTAAAATTTTCCGCAGATTTTAAATCCGTTGAAATTATCCATCTATCTTTAATGATCTCGATTTTACAAAATAAGAACTGAACAATGCCAGTCCCAATTTTTTTTATTTGTTTTGCTTTCCTTCCCTGGAAGCGTTTGAGCGCAGGAAATGGAATCTGATTTCTCTATCACAAAGGTCATATGGAAAAAAATATAAAAGTTAGTTTAAAAATTATTTATTTAACAAAATCATATTTTTACGTATCGATCAAATGTGAAATTTTCCGCAGATTTCAAATCCGTTGAAATTTTTACTACATCTTTGACGATCTAGGAGATAGAAAAAAGAACTATATAACTCCAGTAAAAACTTTATTTGTTTTTTTGGTCTGCTGAAAAATTGTTCCTTCGCAAAATGAAACGGAAAAAATAATTTTAGAATCTCATCTCTTTATGATATTGTCATTTTAAGGAAAATAATAATAAATTAATATTTAAAAATGTTCTACATTTAATTTTAAAATTCGACGCGATCCAAAAATGCAAAAAATTCGGAATACCTGTGTTCAAAATCTCATTATTATTCTTTATACTTGAATATATTTAGCATTATTGTTATTTGTTACTTTTTTTTGCTTGATTAGTCACTTTTTGTCACCTATTTGTACTCGATTAGTCACCTTTTTGGTTAAATTAGTCACTTTTGTCACCTTTTTAGACATTGAAACCTGTTAGGAGCCCTGTTATTGTAAGTGCCATAGATTCGTCAGGGCACTGGATAGAGACAGACGCACACAAACACTTCCTTTTATAATAGTAAAGATTGCATTGTAAGTCAATTTTTCTAGTGGTGGCTAAGTTTGCTAGAGATTCATTTTACATTTTGTGGGCTTATGTATGTTATGAGTGCATCAAATTTGTAAGATTTCCAATATTTGCAGGCTGGCAGGTATGGTTCTCTATTTTTACAAGTAAGGCCTTAGGATGAAGATAGAATTTTTTTTTTTAACTATTAACATTTCAGGATATTTCAAGAAAACATGACAAAAAATTAGACTACTAATACAATACTTCTATTAAGTAAGGACTCTGCAACTTTACTACTTTGCATAACATCCTGTAATTGAGATTTGCTGCAAATTTCATTTCATTCGGACGATTCCTTCATGGTGCTGCATTTTTTACAAACAGCAGTGTATATAAACCGTTTGAAGTATTCGCGAATCGTGATGCGATTTCAGTTTTACAGAGTGTATTTTGTCCAAATACAGGTATGAACAAAAGACGAATCGTGAGGCAGGAAAGAGTAGTTCAAGGTAATCGAACGAAAATCAACCTGTTCGAAGATACTTCTACATTCATACTTTTACCAACGAAGGATGAATTAATTTTTCATGTAGAAGTTCGAAAACGAACGAAAAGTTGAGTGTCATGCCAATTTAAGTGTCTTCAAAAATGACGTTTCATTGAATTAAATTTTTTCTGTTAATAATGAACCTTTGACCTTTCATAATTTGTGACAACATCAAACTAGTCTATTCCAACAAAACCCCCTAATACTTACGAAGTTTTCGGTTGTGTTTTCTTTTTGTCATTCTTTCAGTAAAAAAATCGTCAATTTAAGTCAATACTCATTCACAGTTGCGATTTAATTTCAATATTATTTTCTTTTCTGTTTAATTATTCTTCACAAAAATTCTATTCCTTATTTTAGTTTTGTTTATGATGTATTTTCTGGTCAAACTATAAAAGTAGGTAGCGGCATTGTTTGTGCGGTGCTATGTATTTCCTGTTCATATTCTGAACATGATATCAGAATCGTATTGGTTTTCAAATACCATTTCAGCACTTCGCCAATAAAAATTGCCGACCTACGGGTCAGGAGGTTAAGGTGTTAGCTTCTAGACCGGAAGGTTCCTGGTTCGAATCTAGGTTAGTGCATGGATGTTTGTAAGCGTATGGTGTAGAGGCGGCTAGTTCTCTTTAAATCTGTCGTGGCCGAAAGTCCTCACGTTGGATTGGTGTGGAAGTTTGGAGAGAGTGGGGAGCCAGCACTCTCTCGGATCTTACCTCGTCATCTGACCGTGGTTCAAAATTACGCGGTGTTGTCCTTGGACCGTTCTCTTAAAGGATTGATCCCGGACCGTCGTCAATAGTCCGTTGTGTTGCTCTAGTACGACGTTACTTAAAAAATTACCAGTTAGCAATACAAATTCCAAATTGATAGTGTTAGTTCATTGGTCAACACCATTTCGATTAAACGCCAAAAGTTGCTAATGCAACGATAAATTACACTTTAAGGTAAACCCGATATGTATCATGCAATATCATTTGCATAATTAAATTAATAAAATCTTCGCAAATGGAGCCATCGTGGCTCAAAGGGTATTCCCACTGCGCTATCAACATGCGGAGTTGTAGGTGACGCGAGTTCTATTTCTGTCAGGTTGTCTTCCTCCTGGGTGTACTTCTCTTTTGACTCGGGATGCGGAAGTTTGATTAGAAGTGACGGATAAGAAACCGGATGATTGCGAGTTCGAAACATGATACAACCAGAGACAGTTGTGTACGTGGGGGCTGGTACATGTTAAATCTGTTCAAATGTTGGCGTGTGAAAATTGGAGTGGGGTGTCAGCTCAGGGGTTGACCTCGTCATCTGACCCTGGTACTAAAGTGCGCAGTGTTGTCCTCGAGTCTGTCTTCGAACCAACGTTAATTCAACCACCTCTCTTTTTTTGTCCGTAAAAGCTTTCTTTGAGTGCATGTCCATTATTTGACGACGCTCAAACGGAACCTTGAGATCGACTACACAAGCTAGATTATATGTGTACTCAATCAATCTTCGCCGATCATCTCTGTTTTGTTTGTTTACTCTGAAGATCCCTCTCATACCTTGCTTATTCCCATGGGATTCACTGGCTTTAGTTTTTAGTTAGTTTTCTGTCTTGTGTTTGGCGCACTTAGCCAAATGTGGCCCCAAAGCCATTTTTTCTCAACCAGCCATATCTTGGTTATTATCAGAATCGAGCTTTTTAAAATATGTTCCAAATTTTTTGTAAAATTATGTTTCTTTTTTGTATTTATTTATGAAAATAATCAACGCATAAAAATCACGTAGATTATATTTAATCTTTAAAAAATGCGTTCTGTATATATTGTTGGAATAAAGAAGTTGGGGAAGAAGAGGAAGGAATACGAGCATGGCGAAAATTGAGTAAACGCTCCACTACCCAGCGACCTTGAATTTTGAACAATCCCACCCCGTGCTTATGCTTTCCGTTTTATTTCTTTTTATTATTGGCAAGCTCATTCGAATTACTCTTTGAATCTCTATTTCTGGAAGCATCTCTTGCACACCGTCCGAGACGTTCTTTCAGGCTTTGGCGGCAATCCCGTTGGAAAAAAATGTTCCCCGTCTGTTAATTATCATCGATATTTATATCTTCTCGCTCAAAGGGTTCAAGATTCCAACTCTGCGGGAGGGTTCATGTTAATCAAATAAATCCTCGCTCGTCTTTTTTGCCCCCTCTCTGGATTAAGTGTTTGTTTTGTTTAAATTGTGTTTAGAAATGTCAACGAACGACTGGGATGTTCTCGCAGTCGCGAGGTAAAATATCAAACCACCCTCCTTTATTCGCGCATCGTGCATAGAAGAGCAAATTCAAATGTACTATTCGACAAGAAAAAACATTTTCTTTAAATTCATATGGGCAGATGGTCGAACGTTTCTGTGCACCTCATGTTTTTTTACTAGTTTGACGAATTTTCTAAGGATGTAGAGAGCTAAAATTACGATTTAATTTTATTACATAAAAGTTCTATCTTCTTTCGCAAAATGCTGTCTTTCTACTTTTTTTTTTTTTACAACTTCCTACATCATAAAAATGAAATAATTAAAAGTTTTACTATACCACCTTCCGTAAAAAGTGCAAATGTTTAGCAAAAACGTAAAAATCAATGTTTGAAAGATTTATTTTCGTTGTCGAACATTGTTAATCGTATTTGGTCCAACTGGAACCAATTTCATTGTTATTTTGCTTGGACGTAGATTTTCAATGGATTTTATGGTATAAAAAATATGCGATTTCCTCTTAAAGGTTAATGAGTGAAAGGGTATTAATTTTTAAAGTATGAGGTAAGATTTTAAGTTTTGGGAACTTTTATGTGTCAATCAGACCTTAGCATGCAAAATCCTTTTTAAATTATACTGACATAGTAGACCAAAATCTGTTCTTTACTTCAAATCGAATATTTAAAAAGTTTCAAATTTCTTTAAAAAAGAGATCACTATATGAACATTATGCATATTGAACCTTAGTACTATCAATAAGTTGAAGTATCTACTCCAGCTGCTGTTACACCACGTCCAGACCATTTAATGGTATTCATCTCTGAATTTGTCAGTTGCTGACTGTTTCAGACCAAACTCTGATCTGAGCTTCGTTTAGTCAATGTTCTTTGTTTGCATAAATATCAAAGAACATTAATTCAGCGTTGTAAATTGATTGTCAACACTTTAATTCATTAAATATCACTTTTAATTTGAAGGAAGCTCAAATCAAAGTTTAGTCAATGGCAAATATCAAATGCAGAGCATATTCTATAATGATCTTGGAGTGTCGGCAGCTGAAGTGGACACATTTGAATTTATTGCTAGTACTGATTCAATATGCGTATATTGATCTTTATTAAAGAATTTTGAAACTTTTTGGTTTGTAAATTTAAAATAAAAGACTGATTTTTTGTCTATCATGTCAGTAATTCTATTCTAATAATAGTCTGTATGCAAAGATCTCGTTGGTATATAAAATTACGTATGAATCTCATTTTACGAATTACTACCCTATTATTATCTCTGAGGAAATCTGAAGAAATCACACATTTTTCTATCAAATCAGTGAAATCCATTTAAAATCTTTCTTCAATGAAATTGGTTCCAGTTTGACCAAATACCCGGTACAAACAATATTAATTTGACTTCAAACATTTTAAGGCGTAAGACAAAATGTTTTTTTTTTTTTTTTTTTTTAATCTTCGACATTGATTTTTTAGTTTTTGTGTTTAGCATTTGTACTTTTTAATGAAAGTGGCCGAATAGTTTTGTGCCTGATTTCATCGGTTACGTTACAATTGGAATATTTTAAACAAAACTTTTAATAATTTGATTATTTTGATGGAATGCTAAAATAGGACAGCTCCTATATGCTACAATTTCAAATGCACTTTTAACGACATCTTTATAAATTAATGAAAAACGTGAGGTGGAGAAAATACTTGTTTCCCACTCCACATAATATTTGCTCAAGGGTCATCTTCATCTTAAATTACGCACACATTTCATAATTCCAACAACGTAAAATTCTTCAACTAAAAATAGCCCGTTGTGTTGCTTCAGTTTACGACGTTGATTAAATACCTACATACTTGTCTTGACAGTTAAATGTTCCGATTTAAACTGTTTTTTTTTTTAATTCGCACTAAAGTGGTATGAGTCGAGTACTAAAATAGATGTTTTCATTTTCTGGTAATATTTGAATGTAAACTTCATAAATCAAAGCCATTGTGCTCAGATTTCGTAAAAATAGCTCGTCGCACATGGTCCTTATTCTGTTTCTAGAAAATCATAAATATGACAGGCAGTTCGCCGACAGATTTTTATGCTCTTTGTATTTGATCACAGTTTGCATTATTATCTTCCCATCCCGTGTTGTATCTTAAGAATATGAAAAGTTCTTCGTGATGAATGCTATGCTATGATTTCATAAAATTAGAAGAAATCAAGAACAGGGACCCACAAAGGACGGGGTAGAAAAGGGGTTGCCAGTTTAATGATACCGGGTCTGAGATATACGGGAAGCCTGTTAAAGGCAAGGTTCTTTTGTTGTGCAGTCTGTTTTCTAAATTAAAAAATGCTACTCGCAAATCTCTCATTTTATAAAACCACACAAGTACGTTTCATTATACACTTGTTAGAAAGCTCTACAAGTGCAAAAGAAAAGTGAAAATTACATACACTACTGTATGTAGCAATTTTTATACATATTGTAATTTTTTTTTATTTCATAGGGAATGCCAGCTAGCTAACTTGGTACTAGGGCCTTGAATACAGGTGTGTGGTGGCCCGATTGGAAATGTTCGTTAAATGTTATAGTATTGAACATTGGTACTAAAATTGGATGGATCTCGAAATTGCGTAGGAGTTTTGATGAATTTGGACAGTGGTACAAGGTCTAATGAACAAAATTTGGACATTATGCTTCGAATCGTTATACTAATTAAGCTCAAAACGCCCATTTTTTTAACACTTCTAAGTTTTCTATTACGATATTTAAATACATGAATTTTACAACTTTACAGTCAGTCAAGTGTCAATTTCTAACACCATGGAATAAAGGTGAAAATTAACGGTCGCCACTCGCCACGTGGCGACTGAATGTCTGTGTGAATGTGGAGACTTGAGAAATTTTACTACAGTCGCCATACTTTCTTAAAAACATTAGTTTCCATGGTGGAACCTTCAATTTTACGTTTTTTTCTGGGGACCGTAACAAAAATAAAGTCTGGACACACACATATAACGTGTGTGTAATGTATTCCACAAAATATGTGAAGGCTCGAAAGTGGTCACTGTATGTAACAAATTCAGTGGCCACTGCCACTTACACAATCTCTTAATTTTCACCTTTACCAAGGAAGCACTAATACAGTCCGAGATCATCTACCATCATGTGGTATTCTGTACGTATATTTTTAGTTCGCTTAGAATTGGGCTTCCATCACATTTAGTTGCAAAATAAAATTGAAATAAAATAACAATTTAGATTTATCTACGAATAAAATAGAGTTACAGATTTCTTGAAGCTGATTAATGTAGACCCCTTTGCGAATTCTGTTTTCTCTGGGAAAAGAGCCCCTTTGATACGTTTTATTTGTATATAACTTTAGATATTCGATCATGGAAACAGAATTGTCTTACAATTTTTGCAAAGATATTTTAATCATCTTTTGAGTTGCAAAAGTCAAGTTTATTTTTATCTTGTTTTAAAGATATAACGAATATTCCTCACGATTACCCCTCTTTTCACGTTTACTGACACACTTTAGACAGTTCGTGGTTTATGTTTAATTAAATTTTTGTTCTGACGCTTTGAAATTATATTACGGATTGTAGACTTTCTTAAATTCAACATTTCACGGATCTCTACTATTATAAAAGGAAGTTCGAGTTCGCGTGTGTCCTCTCTCTGTTCGCCGTGTCCTGACGAATGTATGGCACATACAATAATGAAATTTGGCACAGAGGTAGTCCGAATTTTTTACAATTTTTTAGTCCAGCCCGAATTTTAAAATTTAATCTTGAACATTTGTTGCTAGAACACAGGTTGGGTGCCAATGGATTGGAAGTTGGCCAACATAACTCCAATTTTCAAAAAGGGAATACAAAGTGATCCGGGCAACTATAGACCAGTAAGTCTAACATCAGTAATTTGCAAAATATTTGAATCTCTGTTAAAAAAGCATATAATGTTATACTTGGAGGAGGGGGGACTGTTATCAGAGAATCAGTATGGGTTTAGGAAGGGCAGATCCTGCTCTACAAACCTTTTGAAGTTCTACGAAAAAATTACTGAGGAGCTGGATAATAAGAGCAGTGTGGATATCATGTACATAGATTTTCAAAAGGCTTTTGATAAAGTACCTCATGAGGCATTACTGTTTAAATTGGAAAGGCTGGGGATTCAAGGAAAAACATTAATATGGATAAAGAATTGGTTATTGGGTAGAAAGCAGAGAGTGCAGGTAAAAGGAAATTATTCACAGTGGACAGAAGTTATAAGTGGGGTGCCTCAGGGATCAGTTTTGGGACCCATTTTATTTATAATTTTCATAGATGATATAGGTCAGGGGATCAAGAATAGAATCAGTATATTTGCAGATGACTTAAAAATATGGGGGACAGTGGATACCAAGTTACAGATAGAAAATTTACAAGGGGATTTTGATAAGATATCCGAATGGGCTGTAAAATGGGGTATGTCATTTAATGTAGGGAAATGTCAAGTTCTGCATATGGGCTACAGGAATAGTGGAGCCGAGTACTGTCTGCAGGGAGTAAAGGTAAAGGAGGGAGAAACAGTCAAGGATCTTGGGGTGATAATTCACAGGGATTTTAAAATGGGTCACCAATGTTCAGCTGCGGGTAAAAAGGCTAATAGTTTATTGGGGTATATTAAAAAGACTGTAACTTCAAGGGATAAGAATATAATCTTGCCATTATATAAGGGTTTAGTAAGACCACATCTAGAATATGCTGTACAATTCTGGGCTCCATATATGAGAAAGGACATAGAATCAATTGAAAGGGTTCATCACAGAGCTACAAAAATAATAAAGGGGCTAGCAAATTTCGACTATAATGAACGTTTAAGTAAGCTAAACATGTATACACTGGAAAGAAGAAGAAGGAGGGGGGATTTGATTCAGCTTTTCAAGTTTGTAAAACAAGGGGACACAGAGGGCTTAAATTTCAATAGGGATAACAGAACAAGGGGCCATGGGTATAAATTGAATAAGACACATTTTAATCGGGATTTAAGGAAAAACTACTACTTTAATAGGGTAATAGACAGTTGGAACGCGTTGCCAGAAAATATAGTTCATTCAAAGGGAGTGTACGAATTTAAGACACAATTGGATAGTCAGTGGGAATTGGAGAATTCATAAACAAAGGACCAGCCTTGTTGGGCTTGAGCCTGTAGCTGGTCGTCAATATTTGTATTTGTATTTGTATTTAAAAATTAATTTAATAAATATTTAATTATTATTGGTTTTCTCCGAATGGCAACAGTCTTCAATCGGTATTGATTGAAATCCGTATTTATTGTGCGTGTAAAATCCGGCCAATTACTGGATTGCTTTTTAAAAGAATATTAACTTTAAATTAGCTTTAACTTTTAGTTTAGATTATCATAATCATAATATAAGTTTCTTTTCTGTTCACTCTTTTCTTAGAACTGGATCACGGCTGTGCAATACTTTGTTAATGTTTCTTTTTTAGAGTACGATAGTTTGGATTATGATTTTAAAAGCATATTAACTTTTAGTTTGGATTATTTGGATATCTTTTCTAAAGTAAGGGGGTATTTAATTTTGAACCGGACAACTCGAAAAACTGGGTGTGGATGACGAAGGTGACGTCAGCGCGCGATGATAGACACCTGGTCCACATGGCGGTGAATGACCGTACATCTCCCTCCAGGCTGTTGACAGCACTTTGATCTACTTCTACAGGTGTACTAATGTCGACTTCGTCAATTCGCCGACGTCTGCTGCACCGTGGACAGCGTGCAAGGATGCCTTTATACAGGAACCCCCCCACACCAAACCATCGACGGCTGCGTTTGCAATGGGCACAGAGCCTGGTGGGCTGATTGGCAACAAATTGTCTTTTCTGACGAATCCCGCTTTAATATGTGGAACCATGATGGCCGCATTTGTGTTAGACGCTATGCCGGTGAACGCTGCCTCCCAGAGTGCGTTATCGAACGTCATAGTGTCCGAACACCCGGAGTTATGGTCTGGGGTGAGATTTGGTATCATGGACGATCTCAGCTGCTACGAATTGAGGGTAATCTGAATAGCAACAGGTACGTCCGTGAATTGCTTGAGCCCGAAGTCGTTCCCTTCCTTCAAGGCATCCCTGGAGCTATCTTTCAACAGGATAATGCACGCCCACATGTTGCAAGGAATATTCGAGACTTCTTTTCAGCCCAACACATGCAACTTCTTCCTTGGCCTGCTTATTCGCCGGATATGTCGCCTAATGAGCAAGTGCGGGATTTGTTGGTCGGCGTCTCGCTCGTGATCCGCGTCCTACAGCTTCAAAAGACGAACTTTGGGTGCGCATACAAACAATATGGAACTCTCTTCCACAAGCAGACATTCAACATCTGTTTCACTCCATGCCACGTCGTATATCAGAACTTATTGCAGCGCGTGGTGGATATACCAAATGTTGATTTCGGACACTTAATATTGTTTTTTTGCTTTGAAAATTTATTCATTTATTTGTACTAATACAAGCCGTTTGTGCATTTAATTTCATTTAATTCTGATGACTCCTTCATGGTGTTGCATTTTTTACAAACAGCAGTATAATAGAAAGTGTTTGTCTGTTTGTTTCTTACACGCAAAATCCCAACGAATATATGGCATTTACAGTAATGGGATTTGGCACACAGGTAGTCCGAATTTTTTTGCAATTTTAGGGTCGAAACGAATTTTAAAATCCAATCTAGAAGATTTTTGAATGAATTTAATAGTTTTTATCACCTTTAGATCTTTGTTCTGTCCCGCTCCGAAAATTGAAGAAACAACAGAATTTTGCTATTCCCCCCCTGACGTTACGTCACAATCGTCACTTGACGTCAGCCTCTGGAGCCATGGCAATTTTTTTCACCTTCCGCTCTTTGCAATTAAATGGGAAAGCGTAGTCTCCGCTCAAACGATTCCACAGCGAACCTTTTGACTGGCATTGTATAGTTTTTTTTTTGTAAAATCGGGATCGTTAAAGATAGAATAAAAATTTCAACTGATTTGAAATCTGCGGAATATTTTACACTGTATAAGTTACCTTGATTTTCTTTAAAAAAATTCAAATTTCAATTAAATATTTATATTTTTGCAAGAGATCGTGACGTCACGCCGATTGGATATCTTTGCAATTCGAATTTTGTCGAACTTGACAATTACTACACCATTTCGGCGTTTCCCGTGGTGCTGGTTTGCGAAGCAAACAAATTGGGAATCCTCGATAGCTGTTATCCAATATGCTACGAATTCCCATTTGGTTTGCGAAGCAAACCAATAATTCCACAAAAGTAACTGGCTTGGGCAACGCCGGGCTAGCCACGCAGTAGCTAGTCTCTGTTTTTCTGTCTGTTTGTTGCCGCAAAATCCTGACGATTCTATAGCACTTACAGCAATGAGATTTGGCACACAGGTAGTCCGGATTTTTTGCAATTTTTGGGTCGCGACGAATTTTAAAAATTCAATCAGAAGATTTTAAAATGAATGTAATAATTTTATTCTCCAACGTGTTCTTCAACACGTTTCTTCTGGAGAGAAGAAACATCGGAATCTAGACGTGGCCTTCCGTCAGGCTTTGGAATCATGCCAAGTTTTTTTTCATCGCGGTAGATTCTAAATTTATTTTTTCCGTTTCCGCTTTGACTTTGCGAGGAGAATTTTCCAGCCAGACGATAAATCTTTTAACTGGACTCGCGTAATTCTTTTTTCTATCTCCTAGACCGTTTAAGATGGAGTAAAAACTTCAACGGATTTGAAATCTGCAAAAATTTCACTTTAGATCGATACCTAAAAATAAGATTTTTCTTTAAATAAAAATTTTTTAAATTTAATATATCTTTTATATTTTCGCAAGAGATTGTGACGTCACGTAAAACAGATTGCATCTTCTGCCCTTCGCTTTAAAAAAAAATATAAACAGATTACATTTTCTGTCCTATTCCATTTCAGGCAATGAGAGCAAAAATAAAAAACATTTTGACTGGAATTGTTAATTCTTTTTCGTAAAATCGGAATAGCTAAAGACAGATTGAAAATTTCAACGGATTTGAAATCTGCGGAAAATTTTACATCATATTACTAACTTACACCACGAGCAACGCCTGGATGGCCTCTCAGTGGCTAATATCTCATATTTCCCACCTCCAGTCAAAAATACTTTTTTTGGTATCGAAAGAAATATTTTTTTTTCCTTGTGAATACTTAAAATTACCATTTTGGATTTAGTCTCTTAAATATTTTTTAATGGATAGGTTCCAGAAATTTACCTTTGCATTTTTCCCCAAATGCCCTAATACCCTTTTGAATACTATTTGCACTGCATCAAAACTTGTAGAATATTTAATTTGTTCTGTCATTTGTAGTTGTATTAGCCAGGCGATGGCTAACTTCGTGATTCTTTGTACACTGTGCAATACGAGGTGCTTTGTTTCTCTATTCGGAAACGCAATTTTCTCTACCAGACGTGTTTGAATACTATTCGCTCCTCTCGTACTGAAGCTACATCTTCCTGGATGCTGTTGTCAGAAGGATTACGTGTTGATCACATGGTGAAGGTTTGACGTATGTGAGTGGGCGAGTTGCTCTGTGGCGTAAAGCTGCTACCGCTATTCTGAATTAATTCTAGTTTTGCCGTCCATTTTGATGATTCTTGGACGACAAGAAATAATTTAAACTATAAAAATCGAAACAAAAATTAAGTATTCGAAGCTTTTTGTGCAGTGGATAGTTGAAATAATTTTGTGAAAAAAGAACGGTTAAACAGAATGGAAAAGGCCAAGGTGCAAAAATTTTGAGTCTTGAGTTCAGAGACAATATTTTGTCATCATATCAAACAGTGGGAATGACTAGTATTGCTGAACGAAAGATGTGCAATTTTATGCTGCATGTGAAATCGATTTAAATTGATTTTTTGGCTCTGGAGTTTAAGTTCCGCTGTGGGTCAGGTCTTCGTCTTTTAACTCTAGTGTAGCATAAAATCAGTGGAACAATCATAATCTCGTCAACAAATAACATTGAAAGGATCGTTCATCTATCTCATTCAATCTGAATTTTGCATCATAACAGTGATTTATATGTGTTGGTTAATTCAACTACCAACTGTGTCAAGGTGATAACTCTCAGCTTCTCTCAAGAAGTAGATAAAAAACCGTCGTTTTATTTTGAAAGAAAATTCGTAAAATTTTTTTCGCCATAATTATTTAGTTACTATTTATAGATTAATAAAAATGTGTGTAGGTAGAATTTGTATGTAAAAAATGAATGTATGTTTGTTGAAAATGTAAATAGAATTTGGGTAAGTGATTAATTGAGTGCAAAGGAATTATATGTAAAGGATAAAATTCCAAAATTTTTAGTAATACTGTTTTAAAAAATTTAAGTGTCACATCTTGAGTTCTCACTTTTAAAATAAGTTAAAATACTATTTTTTTGGCTTTGTGTATCTTCAAAAGACGAATTAATTACTTATACTTTATTTCTCATTTTTATTTTATAAGTTTTTAATAATTAAGTGTTAATAAGAACGTTTCAAGCACGTAATGTTTTTCAATTTTGCACATTAAATGCTCGTCTTGTAAACATTCTTTCTCCTAAAGCTCTGGTGTAATGAAGAAAAAACTCTCTGGAAGTTGGAAAAAACTGGAAGTTGACTCCCTGGCGGTCCTATTCCAAATTAACAAGAGGTGAACATGATCTGTTCACCTCTTGTTAATTTCTTCTAATGCTGCATTCATTTAACAGCTCATGCCAAAAATTAAATGAATTATATGTATCTATACATTCCCCCTATTTGGAATCTGGTAAATTTTAACTAACGCACATTTTAAAATCACGATCACCCCCTATCAAATAATCATTCTGCAACATGCTGAAGGACATCCATGTCATTCATTGTTACGAACAGACAAATTGGACCGAGGATTCGATGCTTAAGAGAGCCCGAGATTAATTCCAACATGTAGCTTGTCTATTTTTGTGCTTTGACAATTTTATGACGATTTTCTGGATTCTTTCCAAGCTACTATTTGTTCTTGAAATCGTATCGCGCTCACGAGAAAGGTGATCTTGGGAGAACGGAGCGGAACGTAACTTCAAACCTTTGGCATCTGTCATATCCCCTCTCAGAAATGCTTCGGGAATCTTCCCACACAGTAAGCTAGATTTTTCTTTTTTATGTGCTCTATTTTCTTCCGCCTTTTTTTAAATTTCATATTTCCTTGTATTTAATTACTTCAATGCATTGGTTTTCTGAAGTGTTTGTATATCCGCTGTGTGCAAACTGATGACTTATTTTTGACAACTAACGCATTGTTTCGGATGATGTACGAGGATTTAAATAAATGCACGAGCATGGTTAGATATTGGGACTTATTTATGAACTGATAAAGAATGTCAAATATTTTATTATTGATCTACTCACTAAAATGATTCTTTGCAGGTTAAATCGCGAAGTTTGTAATGAGATACAACAGAGGAATATTAAATAGTTTTTATAGAATAGATTTTATAATTGTGTTATTAAATTAGTTTTAATGAAAAAAAAATGCAAAATCTGTTTCAAGGTTTGAATTGTCCCTTAAGCATTTTCGCGTTTTTTACAGTTTTTTTAAACGTGTTTCGAACAAAATTTTTTGAATATTTATTCAAATGATGAGTTTTTTCAGGAGAAAAGGTATCTAATTTTAATTGTTTATAAATCACTTTATCCCCACAAACTTTAACATTAAACTTACGTTAACACTATAAACTAAGTTCGTTTACACTTTAGTACGTTACGTTTTACGCTGTAAAATTTAAGTTAAAATACAAGATTAAAGTTTTATGTCTTGTTACATAACCGTTGCGTAAATTCTGGTGTTTTTATCGTTGTGAAAAAAACCTTGCATAATATCATTTTTACCTTGTTTTGACCAAATTGAATATATTCTTTTTGAGATATATTTGTCGTTTAATCATGTTCTGTGGAGGTGATAGTTTTTTTTATAATTTTTTATCAATCTTGATACCACACACACAGTTATCTGCTTTACTCTCACTTAACTCTGTGTCAAATGTTTATTTAATGATACTGCTAGTTTCTCTTAAAGATAATGGTTTTTGTGGACAACTTGTGTGATCAAACAATAACACTTGAAAAGAAATTTACAAGTCCTGATCTCTTATAAAAACGAGTGGCATTGTTAACATTTAAAGATTACAGTTCGATATACACGAAATCAATCACTCTTGACTAAAATTGCAAACGCTAGATTTTTTACTTCCACTTGTTGCAATTTATTTTTCATATGATAATTTTAGAACTGGTTAGATAGTTGAAGATTCATCGTTTTTTAATCATTGGGAAATAAATGCAATATTTAATTTTTTCATTAGTCTTCACGCATAGTAATTCGAGTTCTGATATTGATGATCGAAAATTACCGAAAAAATTAATTTTAAAACATAAAAGAAAGATGTAAAAAAAAAAAAAAAAAAAAAGAGAGAGAGAGAGAGAACTGTCTTTAAAATGTAAAGAAAAAATCCTCCCCCAAACAGTTTGTGCACATCATATTTTGTTTCAAAATCCTAAACTTGAATCTCAAGCAATTAATAAATTAGAATTTTATTTATATATTATAAAGCTTCCAAACAATATAAAAAGCTAATTTTATGTCTGCTATAGATCAGCTGTGATGGTCTTTATTTCTAATTTCTGAAGAAAATGCTTCAAAATTGCTTTTAAAAGTTAGATGTCTAACATTGTGTGAAAAACTTGTATAAAAGCAAATGTTTACGACGAATGTTTTTAAAAATCGATACAACAAAATTTACATTGACGAACTTATCTACATATGATATAGGGGCATGCTTGAAAAAAAATTCGCTCATGTGGATACTCCTGGACTAATAAATGTTTCACTTCTTCACTTGAATATAAATTTGTGTGACATGGTTCACTTGTAATTCTTTTTAGCATTTCAGTAACAAAACCACATAAAGTGGAATAGAGACTTGAAAAAAAATCATCTAACACTACAGTTAAAAAAATATATTTTATTAACTTTTTTGGTTTTTAAAAATTTGGCAGTGATTTTCAGAAACATGCTCTGAGTTTAAAAGAAATTGGGTTCTAACTTGTTCTATAACCTTTTTTTATTTAATAGAGAATTTTCTTTAAAAATGCATTAAAAAATAACTAATTTACCGAGGAATTCAGGAGAATCTTTAAGATCTATCTGAAACATTAGACTGCCTATTCTCAACAGCTGGTATCCATAATTTTACCGACTACACAGTAATATACTGTTGTATCACTTAATAGATCAGTCATTGTGTTGGGTGAAGACAGAATGTTCGGATCCAGAAAATGAAGTACATATAAAATTATATTGTTTTGTAGTACGTCATTGAATTGGTACAACATTTTATTTATGTTTGTGCTAGGGAGTTGAGTTTTCTGAATTGCGTTGGACATTTTCAAGATGTTACCAGTTCGTTTTGGATCCTGTTACTTAGATTTGGAAATGCACAGAACTACTTAGTTACTACAGGCTTTCAAAATGCTTGCTTTTAAATTTTTGTGCTTTAGGACTCTTAAATTCCAAAAACTTGAATCAAAATTAAAAAAAAAAAAAATCCTTATTTTTTTTTTACAAAAACTAGTGGGCTCCGCCCCTTGCTCGCTTACTCTCGCCAACCCCCGGTGATTGCTACGCAAACTCCTATCGCAAGTAATACGCCTTTTATTTTTTTATTTTACTTCAACACTTAATGCACCCTAACAAAAAGACGCATCAGTAAAAAACAATCTCCATATTGTTCCATGTACATTTTTGAATAAACCATGTTAATCTCGTAATATTCTGATAAGTACTTAATCCGCAAACTGTCTGAGAATCGAGCAAAAAAATGAGCTTGACGTCACAGTGAGTTTCAAGGGCATCTGAGAAACCCATTAGACAGAAAATGTAATCTTAATTTCCGTGAAGAAAATGAACGCTGTCGGCTCCCGATCTAAAAAGTACGAAATTTGTATGACCATCTTTTGATAGCATCGAATTTATTTATTAACTAATTTCAAAAATAATTGTACTGTAAATTTGAGCACATTCTAAGGTTTTGTGTGACGTTTTTAAATTAAAAAACTAATAGTAATAAGCTATAGATATGATAGTTTTAACAAAAAAAATAAAGAAAATGTCCCGGTTTTTCCAGAATTTCAAAAAAATATTATCAGGATTTATCAGGAACCAAATTGAAATTTCTAAAAAAACTCGATGAACTGCAAAATTTTACGTTTAGAGGTACTCTTAAAAAACACACGGCTGAAGACTGAACATTTGTATGTGTTTTGCTCACTCGCGGTAGAAATTTCGCTTTTTCTACTTTGACCCTTAATAAACCCAAAACTAATAGCAGCATGGGAAAAAAATATTTACATTTGTCCATTGAACACGATGAAAAACAAACCATGTTAATTTCATAATTTTCTAATCCGTACTTTCTCGGGAAACCGTGTAAGAATCAAGCTATAAAACCCAGTTTTCAATCCTTCGGCGGCGGCAGTAACCTTTTTTTTTAAACTAGGGGGGTCGGCCACCTGCTCGCCTCCGCTCGCAAACCAACACTCTTTTCGCAGAGTCAATCTCTTGCGACGACCAAACCTCCTTCCAATGCACGCAATCCCATTTGGTTTGCTTCGCAAACCAACACTCTTTTTGCAGACACAATTTTGTTTGCTTCGCAAGCCAAAACTACTTTTGCAGAGTCAGCAGATCTTTCCTTGCACCCGCTGGGGACCGCGGTAACCCGGCTGGAAACAACCGGATGGTTGCGTGTTCGAATTCAACCATTGACCGTCGTGTACAAAGAGGACTGGTGCACGTTGAATCTCGTGTTCTCAAATGTCCTCACTTTGGTGTGGTGTAGAAGTTTGGAGAGTGGTGTGTCAGCTTAGGTAATATTTCGTTATCTGACCGTGGTTCAAAATTACGTGTTGTCCTAGGATCTTTCATTTCGGGTTTGATTCCAGACCGTCCCAATAGCCCGTTGTATTTCTCCAGTGTAAAGTTAATTAAAATATTTACCTACCTTGCACCCGCTGAAACCAATATCAATGACACTTGGCCTTGAACAAGTATCATTACTGTGTCTGAAATCTAACCATAGCATCCTTGAAAGTTTCTTCACTTGTGCATTCACGGGTTTATCTACTTCAATCTATGTTAAATGTACCTTAAAAAATTCGTCAAATAACCTTGAAAAGACGTTAAAAAGCCATAATTTTTCTTTTGTTAAAAGAGTGGGACCCCTGAACTAATGGACCACAGCGATATTTTCCCGCATTTTAGGGTAATTTTCTAACAGGCAAATGTTCACAATTTGCAAGTTGTTCAAAATCGGCCAGATTACATGTGAACGGGTGATGTGTGAGTGGGAAATTCTCGATAGTCTAACCAATTAGATCAAACATATCCGAGAAGTGTTTGTCAAATTAATGCCGAGTAGAGACAACCGAGAGAATGAGAATATTCTCTGAACATTGAAACTTTGGAGAACTAGGAATTATTTATGATTGCTATTTTTTATTGAAAAATATGCAAGATATTTTTTATTGAAAAACATGCAAGATATTTTTCAAATCATGAAAAGGAAATCTGCTAATATAGTATCTCATTGAAAATGAAGTAAAAAGTTAACACACAATGCAAAATTTTATTTGTAAGGTTTTAAAGTCTATTCTCCTTTTGGGGGCAGTTTAAACCCAATCTAACCCAAAACCCATGTATTTCTAACATTAGTATACTTTGGATAATGATGCTGTGAGAAGCAAATTTACTGTGTATATTCCCCTCTAATTCTTTCCCATTGAATTGCTATCCACGCATCAGTATTTATCAGGGTTCCCACGGGTCTTAGAAAAGTGCTTATTTTGGCTTTTTCCTTGCGGTCTCCATTTTATAATTTGTTTATGTACGAACATATTACTAATATGTGTACACGTAAATGCCCATTGTCTAACAGCTGACGATTGCAAAAATCAGACTGGGCTTATTTAAAAAAATCTCATTTTTGTGTCATTATTTGTGTATAATTTTAAGAAAATATAGTCTTGAATAATATTAAATTTCTTCATACTACTGTTCTTATAAAATTAACTAATCTGTAAGAGCATCCCACTTGGTCGAAAATCATGTATTAATTTGTATCATACGGTTTCTATAATCTTTTATTTAAGTCCTTATAAAGTCCTCATTTTGTCCTTAGAAAGTCCTTATTTTTAGTTAGAAAGTGCTTATGAAGTCCTTATTTTTAGTTAGAAAGTGTTTATGAAGTCCTTAGTTTTAGTTAGAAAAAAAGAGTGGGAATCCTTTTTATGCAGTTTCCTTAATGTCTTATTATAATATTTTACGCATAAAGAAAATTATTTTTCTCCTATCAGAGAACATAAATTTACGTATCGATACTGAGAATTGTTGACAATTTTTTATTCTACTGTCGGTTTTTAGTATTATTGTTCGTATTTTTATTATCTCGTTGAAATGACTGGGATTTTAAGCTTAAAAATTACTCGTTCATCTTTATATTTCTACTTCCACTGAATATGACTGAAACATTATTCTAAGAACACAACAATGCGTCCCATTCCGAATTGGATAGCCGAACAACCGGTCTGGTGGTTAAGGTGTTAACCTCTAGATCGGATGGTTCCTGGTTCGAATCCGGGTCAATGCATGGTAAGCGTATGGTTTAGAGGCGGCTGGTGCACCTTAAATCTATCGTGGCCGAAAGTCCTCACGTTGGGTTGGTGTGAAAGTTTGGAGAGCTTTTAAGAGAGAGAGAGAGAAAGTTTGCCAGCTCTGGCGTCGCTTCGTCATCTGACCGTGGTTCAAAATTACGTGGTGTTGTCCTCGGATCTTTCCCTTAAGGGATTGATCCCTGACCGTCGTCAACAGCCCGTTGTGTTGCAGTACGACTTTAATTAAAATTACCTTACCGAATTGGGTATTCGCTTATTATTTCCAGGGATTTTAAGTTTAATTTTACTCGTTATTTTATTTTTTATACTTTTTCTTCTCTTGGATATTACACTGCGAATCACCATTCTGAGAACTCAAAAACACGTCCCTTTCCGAGTTGGATTTTAGTTCGCATATTCATTCGCAATTTGCTACTTTCTAATTTGTTCCCTGGGACTCAAATTTTCAGGCGATTGAAAAAAACATTTTGAATTTCAGCAATATTATGTTGCTAGTATCATTTTACCCAAGTCCCAAGGTAATGGACCTTTTTTTTTTAAATGCTTTGCCACTGGAGGCGAAAGGTTATCCGTTTATTCTGCCCGCCCAGTAGAGGTATGGGTTTACAGCCCATTTGGAAGGAAAGGTGATCTCAGCAAAGCAGATACTTCCTCGCAGTTTTTCAAATGAGTGGCCTTCATTGGTGTATCGGAGTCACAGAGCGGAGAAGATGCAGTGTTCTTTATACCTGTTTTATTTAGATATGTCTTCAAATAGTTGTGACCTGTCATCAATGTAAATTTTTCTGTAAAGTCTCTTGAAATTTCACTCAATAGCAGTTACTCCCAGGATGTTCCAACTGCTTTTGTCTGAACTTCTCTCTTTACATTAAAGTTAATTGTCTTGTATAGCTCCTTTTTAGTTTGTCGGTGAGTTACAGGTTTCATATCCTGGTGCATTCTACTGCCCTCTTTCCCCAGTTGGTTCGCACGTTCATCCCAAGCATTACAATCTTCCAGCTTGCTTCCGTAAGGATATTTATCAGTCTTTTAGTGTTGACTCGACAGTTATCTCTGGACACAGCACTACTGATTGATTTTTATCAGTGGTGACTGAATTTACGTTTTTAGCAACTATCTAATTTGGCTGTACGAATTTAGCGTCAAAATTTGTTGCCCTTTTTTTTCCCAAGAGAAGCTTTTTTTTCAAATGAACCATGGCCGTTGTATCCAGCACTTGCTTATCCATCCGTGTAAATAGGGATCCACGGTGCCTGGATGAAATGAATAGGTTTATTTGGACAAATTTGACGCTCATTCTAAATTACATAAATAATAATAAATAAATACAAAAACCAGTATTCCTCATATTTTTTATTTTAGAAATATTTTCATTCAAAAACTTAATCTATGATCAAAATTATCTACCAGAAGACACGTATCTATAAAATACATATTTTAAAGAAGTGCTTGTAGACAATTTATAACTGGGTAATTCAAGTTTTTATGCTATATCTTTTCCACCCATAGTTTTATTAAGGGGAAAAAACCTTTCCCCTCCTTCGTTTTACATTATAACATTTGAAAATACCCCACGATCGATATCAACGCAAAATATCTAGTAAATAGGAAACTATTAAACTCGGAATATTTTTATCTACATTAGAGCATGTCATAGAAGATTCACGTACTCACACATTACAACAACTAATATATCGTTCTAAGTAATACATCGCATCTCATTACCGTTTCAAGAGAAAGTAAAAAAGCGCTCCCTCACCCAAAAATAGCATTTAAGAATTTTAGAACTATATTTGGATGATAAGTGCTATCTATTCGTCGCAGATTCTTTTAGTCTCCTACCTAGTTTAGTGGCCAAGTGTGGCCATATTGCGCCATAAAACCCCAACAAACTAACCAACCTACCTAGTTTAGTGGTTTGTGTAAGCTTATAGATATTGGTGATTGTTTATGTTAGTCTAGCCACACATTGATCCAATATGTGTCCTGTGACTAAATTACTGACTAACTAAATTTAAACAACTGTAATAACTAAATTTACTGAAATACTCATGCGTAACTACAAGTTTTCTGGAAGCCGCGGTAGTCCAGTCGGAAGAGTAGTGGATTTGCATCTCGAAAGACCGTCGTGTTCTTGGGGTCTGGTGCGCGTTAAATCTGCTGAGCCCTCAAATGTCCTCACTTTGGTGTGGTTTGGAGAGTTGGGTGACATCTCAGTGGTTGACATTGTTGTTTGACTGTGGTTCAAAATTACTCGAGGTGTATTCTTGGATGTTACCCTTCGGAATAGATCTCGGACCGTCTCTAATAGCCCGGTGTGTTGGTCCAGTGCGACGTTAATTCAACTACCTACCTCCGTGAACAGGGTTTTCCTCCTCGTGCTGGTCACTTACAAGATAGTTTTCGTCCCGAAGATACACCAATAGGAGGGTTTAATAGTACATATCTTGGAAGTAAAGTGGAGACCGGGTAAAGAAACGTGCATAGACCCGTAAATTCCTTTAAGCAAACCCACGGCCCATTTGTATGAAAAATGGATTTATTTTGGTTCATTGTTTGACATTTCCTAAACTGTTTTGCGGGTCTATGAATGAACCGTTTTTAACTTTTAGAATTAAAGGTGAACTCTAATGTTCATTAAGTTCAATTTTACCTATTTGGTGTTCGGTATTCAAATTAATGAATCTATTTTTATAAGTAACGAGTGCACAATTTAACAACATTTTTTTATGAAAAATATTAACCTAATTAGATAAGTCACTTTTGCTTGCATAAGTTTTGTTTTTCTCATTTCCTTTTGAATATGTCCGTGTTGAGTTTTATTTAGCACATAATCAAATAATTTATCAGTCATAAACACTTCCTTCCACTTGGCTTATCCGTTGGTCACGGCTTATCCAATATCTCTTAGAGAGGTTTGGCTTATCTCATGTTTAAACAAAAGCGATTGCTACTTCACACCGTAGGGAGACATCAGACATACTGGCACTCTATTGTCTCAGTTATTTGTTTGACGAAATATTCTGTTATGAGTTTTTGTGTCCTGCTGTTGTTGAATGAAGACGTAATTTTTTTATAGTTTTATTGACAGGTAAGGTGGCTAAAATTTTGCATAAAAAATTATGTAATCAAATTTTAACATAGAAGTACTCAAGCTTTTTAAATTTGATTGCTTTTCTTATTTTTGGATTCTGAGCATGAATATTTATCAAGTATTTTTGTATCGGGATTCTTTTTCCTTAAGTTTCTTTTCAAGAGGAAATTCTGTTCTGAAGAAAATCAACCGAGCTAAATAGAATGTGCAGCGGTTACATACTTCTCGGGTACCCACACCACAGATATTCCATAAATAGAATGTGCAGCGGTTACATACTTTTCGGGTACCCACACCACAGATATTCCATAAATAGAATATGCAGCGGTTACATACTTTTCGGGTACCCACTCCAGAGATATTCCATAGTATAATGTAGCCATCTGGATCAGTGGAGTAAAATTTGTTCAAATATTAGTCGCTACTTCGCCAAATTGACTGTATAGTTTTGTGTCTGAAAATATTAAGGATTTTCGCAATTGTTTCGAATTCTCACAACTGTGGCTTTACGACGAACATTGACAATATTAAGAAAAATCCGATGAAAACATTGCGAAGTTGGCAATTGCTTTTTAAAAACCGCCAAATTGGTCTTATAACGATTAAAAAAAATTAAACCCATATTTTATCTGTCTTATACCGTTGCGTGTTTTTCTGCCCATTGTGTTTCCAGTTGACAGTGTCTTGGTGACAAAAAATTGAAATTGTGTCAAGACCGCTACTTAAGCTTGGATTTTGCTAAAATTCATTTCCTTCAAATGATATGAATAAGTGACTTGTCCTATTTTTGATGATATAATTTTTGCAGTCAGCGTCCAGTCTAGCAATTTTTCCATAGAAAAGTGTATTTAAATAAATGATATTGTTGTAGCGGTTTCCCTTGATTCCTTTCCCTAAAGATACCTCGATATTTGATCATAATCAACTGCCAAGTAAAACTGGATTTCGAAATGTGCTTTAAGATGTAACAGTATTTTCTTAATTAAGAGAGTTCTTCATCGGAAAACCTGCATTGAAAAAAGCCGCAGTAGTGGAAGTGCGTTACGTGCGTTGTTTACAGTTACCTTGTACCCTGAATTTTGATTAAAATGTTAAGTTATAAAAATGATTACATGTGTAAAATTACGGGAAATTCGAGAAACTCGCTTTGCGGATTCCTGAGCCATCAAATCGGAGATTAACATCCCTACATTACGATTTTTTTCATATCAATTGTGGTAGCTTAATTAAACATGGACAAATTAATATGCTTTTGTGTCTTTGATGAAGGACGAATTAACTGAATCTTTTTTTTTCGTAATACTAGGGGGCTCCGCCCCCTGCTAGCTATCGCTCGTCAACCCCCATGATTGCTACGGAATCATATTTAGTTCGCTTCGCAAATTATGCTTTTCAATAATAAAGGGAAAGGGATTGCTTCACAATCAATTCCCATTTGGAACGCTACTGGATTGATTCCGGACCACTGAACGACTTTATTGAAGGTTTCCTTACTATTGCAATATCTATCACGCCCGAGTAACGGAAAATTACCTACTTTTTTTTTGCGAGATTAGCGGATCCGTATATGAGCCGAGTCCCGCACTTAAGCTTTAGAAAACATTCCAAAAATTATCGGCATACACACGGAAATATAGTGTAAATAAAAACAAAATGTTTCAAAAAATGTCAAGAACAAAATATCTCATTTCCACATAAAAAAGGAAATATTTTAGCACCTCATCTCTCTATATTAAAAAAATGTTACCGCCGCCGCCGCCGCCGCCGAAGAATTGAAAACTGTGTTGTTTAGCTCGATTCTTAGACGGTTTCCCGAGAAAGTACTGATCGGAAAAAAATGAAATTAACATGCTTTGTTCTTCATCGTATTCCCTGGATAATTATTAAGATTTTTTTCCGATGTGGCTATTAGTTTAGGTTTTATTAAGTGTTAAAGTTGAAGAAGTGAAATTTCTTCCGCGAGTGAGCAAAACACATTCAAATTTTCAGTCTTCAGTCGTGAGTTTTTTTTTAAGAGTACCTCTCAACGTAAATTTTTGCAGCTCGTCGAGTTTTTTTTAAAATTTAAATTTGGTTCTTGATAATATTTTTTTGAAATTCAGGAAAAATCGGGACATTTTTGTTACTTTTTTTTAAAACTGCCATATCTATATCTAATTACTATTAGTTTTTAATTTTTAAAATATAGCAGTATACCTCAGAATATACTCTTTCTTACGGTACTATTATTTTTGAAATCGGTTAATAATTAAATTGGATGCGATCAAAAGTTCGTCATACAAAATTCGGAATCTTTGGATATTTTCGCTACTTATTGTTAAAACCGTTTTGTCTACGGCAAAAGCCATTATTTTTTAAATTTGAAAACATCACTGAATACATTACATTACACTCTTTCTTATGGTACAATTATTTTTCAAATTGGTTAATAAATAAAATCGATGCAAATAAAAGTGGGTCATACAATTTTCGGAACTTTCAGATCGTAACTTCCGATACAAAACTAAAATGGTCATATCTGTATAGTATTACTGTTAATTTTTAATTTTAAAAATATTGCAGTATACCTCAGAATATACTCTTTCTTACGGTACAATTATTTTTAAAATTGGTTCATAAATAAATTCGATGCAATCAAAAGTTGGTGACACAAATTTCGTATTTTTCAGTTCGCATAGCTGCTTCCGAAGGCAGTAGTGGGTTACACTTTTGACTATCGGGTTTGCCAGATATCAAATTTATCGTAGCAACAATTGCCATAAAAACGATTTCTTTTTATTTGGCGAGGAAAAAGGCTCGCTTTTTTCCCTCTGTTTTCAAGACAGTTTACCGACAAAGTACAGATCGTAAAGTTTGGATATTAACAATGTTTAGTTAAAATTGTACAGGGAACAAGATGCAGAAGATTTTTTACTGATGCGGCTATTAGTTTAGGGTGCATTAAGTGTTAAAGCAAAAAAAAGTTAAATCACTTGCGAAAGAAGTATTGGTTTGAGAAAGCAAACCAAACGGATTGCGTAGCAATCCCCGGGGTCGGCGAGCGTAAGCGAGACGCAGCGAAGCCCTCGCTGTGACGTCATGAACCGGAAAGTGAAATCAGCATAATACGAATTATTCAGATAGTTTCACTCTGTGAAAGTAATGTTGGTTTGCGAAGCAAACCAAATGGTATCTGTGACAGGAGTGTTGGTTTGCGAAGCAAACCAAATGGGATTGCGCAGCAATCCCCGGGGGTTGGCGAGCGTAAGCGAGCAGGGGGCGGAGCCCCCTAGTATTATTAAAATTCAGAGCAATTTTCATCATAATTTTAAATGTTTTAGCATCTCCGTGTTGTTTGTTGTAATAGTACTTCTTAATATATTTTCATATTCGACTGTTGCTATGGAAACGGCGACCGAATTTGATGGTTCTTCTGAAAACATTGCAAATTCTTTAGCGCGTAATCTCAAATTTTATGAATGAATTAATTAAAAAATATAACTGTTTATCGTCTGCGCGTGCTCCAAATTCATTAGCCAGTTGAACCACAAGACTCGCTATTATCAATCACAAAGCGAATAAACCTGAAAAAGATTGAATTTTTTTTATTTTTATAATAGAAAGAAAGATAAATACAAGTCACACAAAGACTGATTTGAAAAAAGTATGAAAAAGCAGGAAAGTTAAAAATTTTTTAAATTATTATGATTTATAAAAAATAAAATTTTATCCTCCCTCTTATGAAAATGCTGGATTTAAATCTGTCAATAAAATGGAAGTGACTGACTCAAAATTAGTAATTTGCATGTTTGTGCAATAAATTATCTAATTGTTGCCAATTATGGTAATCATTTGTGAAGATGTTTTACATGAACGTAATATCTGCAAGAGTTCATTACTGAAAAGTATTTCACTTAATGCTGTTGTGTTGTCAATTTTTATTTTTCTTCTATTTCATAAGATAGTTTTATTTGATTTCACAGCCGACAGTAAATTACTGAAAAATAGATTTAAATTTCTTAATCTTGAAACTTCCTGCAGAAAATATTTCTGTTTTGTAATTTTTGTTGTTGATTTTTGGATATTAAACATTTTTGCCTCATATTATTTAAACATTAAATAAAATAATAAACATGCTATTTAATTAAAAAAGATTGCAATGAAAGTTATTCTTTAGAAAAATTTTTTAAGATGGGTCTTAGGTCAAAAGATTTTTTTTTGTATTTTTACATTTTAGAAACTATAAATTTTGGAAAATTTCGATATTTGTTTCACAGCATTGCATAAAATTTAGGCAATATTTATTTGGAATTTCTACTGCTTGTATCAACTAGCTTGTATCAAGGTTTCAAAAGAATTCCAATTTTATTCCACAATTGAAGCAACAGAATGCCTTTCTTTAATCCTTTTAAAAATGCGGAAATATATAAAAATATTAGAATTTCTGTTGATAACTAACTTATATCCAATTTATTTTCGTACTTTCTGCTCTTACTACCATTGCTTTTGCTATCGGCTACAAATCTCATTTGTTGTATTTTATATTGTTTAATGTATGATAAAACGTTTTGCAATTGGGTATCGGATGACATTTTCATACTGCTTTATTTTGACAGATTTGAAGATCCCTGGCCGTTACTAGTTTTTTATTCAATGCAGTTGAGACCCTAGTACATTAAGATGGACAGCCAACATAAAATTAAGTGGACCTTGTACATAAGTTTGGCTTCTATGTTCATCTTTGTATCAGTGACTGAAGTGGGACAGTTTTCTTCTATGAAGAAAACAGCATTATCTTTGTTCAATCCAGATCCCCTTCAAAAATATGTTGTACTTTTTGATGGAGGAAGCACAGGGACAAGATTACATGTTTTTACTTTTGTAAATAGTAAATCAGGTAAGTTCTAAACTTTAATTTTGGTTTTAAACCAGATCTACCAATTTTTTTATGTTTAGTTTCATTTAAATTATAAAGACAGTTTAAAAAAATAATTTTCATTGCTGAAAACAACACAAGCTGTTTCTTTACTCAAATAAAAAAATTCTGACCACAATTGAAATTTTTTTTTTTTTAATTAATAAATATTAAACATCTTTTCAAACAGCTTCTTTCAATAAAAACTTTAAAATATGGTAAAAATAAAGTAAACTTTTAATTAATTCTTGACAGTTTATTTTGGTTAGCATACTAGTATCATTATTTTTCATTATTAAACCTCGATACTTGGAAATTAATGTATTTTATGGAACTTAAATGTATCTGATTTTTAGATTAATCTCTTCCATTCCGAAACCAGTCTGCAGAAACATTTGTTTATGGAAAGTTTGTGCACACACATTTGATATCAAATACATACATTTACATATTTTACTGGCACATTGATTAACAGATTTCATAAATAAATTTACTTTTGTTTGTGTGCTAATTTTTTGATTGGGTTTAGTTCAAATTTTATAGTTGTTGTAGTTTAATAACATATGAGTTTAATTAAAATGCATTCCTTATTTTGAAGTGTTAACAGACTGAATCAGTTAAGCTCACAAATGTTTCTTATTTATCAGCTTCATTTCTAATTGGAGTTTTGCTTTAATTCATTTGCAAGAAAGTGTGATACTTATTTATACCATTTTCACTCTTAATAATTATTCCTTTTATAATAGTAGAGATGCAGTAGGGATTATTTTTACTGTATTGATTCCTTATAGGTGGGCATTTAGCTCTTAAAAGTGAGTATTTTGAAGAAGTTATGCCAGGTCTTTCCAATTATGCTGATAAGCCTAGCAATGTAAGTATTGTGACTTTTAAAATTGTATGTTGATCTGTACTTTCTGTTAGAATTTCAAAGAAGCTTATTATTCAAGTTTAGTACAATTTTTAGTAGTGGATTCAATGTTTTTGCATTATATTTGTTTATTGAAAACGTTTTGTGGAATTTTTTGCCTCAGTAGGCCAGGATGATTTGATGTTTTAAATGTAAAAATTAATTTTTGAGGTTTCAAGGTGTTTATTTTTACTAAGTTCAACTAATTTATTCTCGTTGAGATTTGAGCAATAGCGTCATACATCTTGGATAATTTTTCATGGTGAAAATGAAAATATATACCAAATACACAAGAATTGAAATTTTGATTTTTGTGTATGCATCCAAAATTCTGAAATAAATCTGGAAAAATAAAAATTTTCCTGGTTAGATGAGCTGGTTGAACATGTGATGGGAATTTTAGTATTTCTTTTTAAAACTTGAATCGTTCTTGACATGAAATAAAAATTCATTTTTTAGTAAAATTGTTTGCTATCTCTTGTGATAATTGTTAATTGTTTTACTAATACTGCATGTCTATAATTATATTAGATAAGATTTTGAATACACATTATTTCACTCCTACCATATTTAATGTTTTATCAATTCCTTTGTGTTGACATTTTTTCTTTTCTAAGATATTGTGCATTTTTGTGAGCTTACTTCTTTTACACATCATCAAATGGCCCATTGTCTTAACTCTAGTATTATTTAGGCTTTAAACCTTTAATGCTTTTTCAAGTAAATAGTTAACTTGTAAATAATAACTCCAAAAACAAAAATCTGTGCATTAAATTCTTTTCATAATCTTGTACGATTTCAGAGTGCTATGAAGTATTTGATAACTAGCCGTACTCACATGGCATTGCCCGTGACAAAGTTATGCTTTTAAACATTCAACCTCACTGATTTAGACAAACCAAATTAAACAGTAATAAACAAAAAATTGCATAAATATTAAAAAGTAAGTATCTATGCTTTCAAAAAGTCTTAAAACTAAAGAAAAAAAAGGCAAGAAACAATAAAATTGCAGAAATGATACTAATTCAAAAGTAAGTAATGCATTAAAAAGTCTTAACGCTAAACCTCATTCATACCGACAAACAACGTAAATCAAAACCAAATTAAACGGTAATAAACAATATTGCAGAAATAATAAAACTTAAACATCACTATGCTTTAAAAGATAATTAAAGCTAAAGAAAAAAAGCAAGAAATAATGCATGAAGCAACTGTACTGACTGATATATATATATTTATATATATATGCACTGACCAGCCTAAACACTGACCATCCCTGCATTTTTCAATGAACTCGTCTGGATAACGAATGGTATTTAACTGCTGCTGGAGAAGGAAAGTAATCATTCTTGCACTTACTTTTGCGAGTGATGGAAAAGGCTGCTGATCTACGTGAATTTGATAGAGGGCAGATCGTAATGGCCCGAAGACTCGGAACGAGTATCACCGAAACTGCACGACTGGTAGGTTTTTCATGATATGCCGTTGTTAGTAGTTGGATAAATGACGGTGACACCAGCAGTAGATGCCAAATTGTTGGTCGTCCACGCGTCATCAAAGAAAAAGGACGTCGGAGACTGTCCTGCTTGGTAAAGCAAAATCGGCGCAAGATAGTGGCTCAGCTGACAGCCCAATATAATGCAGGTCCAAGCGCAAGTGTTTCGGAACACACAGTTCAGTGGACACTGTTGGATATGGGACTGTTCAGCAGACGTCCAACTCATGTGCCTCTGTTGACCAAGTGTCAAACATCAACTACGCCTACAGTGGGCCCGGGAAGATCGAGACTGGACGATGGATGAGTGGAAGAGAGTTGCCTGGTCAGATGAATCCCGATTTCTAATTCATCACGTTGATGGTCATGTCAGATCACGCCGTTTGACAGGCAAACAGTTGCTCTCTTGTACAGCAGGTCATACACAGGCTGCTGGTGGTAGTTTTATGCTTTGGGGGACGTTCTCATGGGCGACTCTGGGACCCACAGTTGTGGTACAACAGACCATGACGCTGCGAACTATCTGAACATCATTGCGGATCAGTTGCACCCTCACATGGCGTCTGTCTTCCCAACTGGAAATGGAATTTTCCAGCAGGACAACGCTCCATGTCACAAGGCTTGGATTGTATTGGAGTGGTTTGAAAATCATACTGATGAATTCCACTTAATGTTCTGGCCACCTAACTCGCCGGATCTTAATTCGATAGAGCATATTTGGGCTGTCATCGAGCGGCAGCTCAGAGCTCAAACGCCACTATGTCCAAATATCTCGACTTTGCGTAACCGCTGCTTAGACATTTGGTACAACCTGTCTCCAGTCATGTACTAAGAATTTGTGGCATCTATGCCCAGGCGAGTTGCAGCTGTTTTGCAGGCCATAGGAGGCACAAAGCGTAATTGAGTAGGTTGTCATAATGTTGTGGCTCTTCAGTGTATATATATGTATACTTTTATAACTACTTATAAAAGATATAACTATTAATATTTATTATACTGTAAAACTTGTTTTCTAACCTTTGAAATTTTGTTACTATTTAACCAAAAAATAAATTCAACTCTTAGAATAGATTTTATTAAGTAAAATTATTTTCTAATTTTGTCTGTTACATCAGATGTGTATTTAACAAAATGTTAATTAGACATATGACAAACTTGCATAATTAAAATGTTGATATTTCACATGTTTCAAAATTCAGCTGCAATTTTATTTCATTTTCCACCTCTAGGCAGCTGTCAGTGTCTTGCATTTATTAGAAAAAGCCAAATCTATAGTACCTTCTGATAGGTGGGATGAAACACCTGTAGCATTGAAAGCCACTGCTGGTCTAAGATTATTACCAAATACTTTATCAGATTCTATTTTAGAAGCAGTAAGTATCATTTTTATCATTTTACCTGTGTTGCAACCAATGCAATATATTTAAAATTTACAATAATAATAAAAATAATATGCATGACATTTGCATTAGTTTCTAAATTGCTTATGTCTATTGATATTAAAATGAGACTTGTACCTATTTATTGCTTTGTTTAAATCCAAATGTAATGAATATAACCATCTGTATTTAAAAAAATGTACAGAAACATTTAATACTCCTTACTGATGTAAATTCATATTTCTAATAATGTTCAGCCAAAAGGAGCACATCTTAGTCACATTATCACAATTGGCTTCTGAACATTCACTTTAATTGCACTCTATTCTATTGTTTAAAAGTAATTCAACATTTTTTGTGCTAAACTTATTTTCACTCATACTGTGTAATCAGTTCACTGAAGAATTTCATTAGCGTTACTTTCTTTTATATAGTTTTAGCTATATTGTGGAGCCTCAGCTCAAATCAAGCATATTTAAACACTAGCCACTGCTTGACCAGCATGGCATTGACTGTGACAGTTCTTTTAGTGGGGTCAGGTGGGATCACTGCTCGCTAACCTCTGGTGATTGCTACGCATTCCCATTTAATTGCGAACAGATTCAATAGGCGTGATGTCACACTCTCTTACAAAAATATCAAAGATATTAGGTTGAAAAGTTATTTTTTAAAAGAAAATCAAATGTATTATGTATCGATCTTCTGTAAAATTTTCTGCAGGTTTCAAATCCATTGAAATTTTTATTCTATCTTTAACGATTGCTGTGACAGAAAAAAGCACTGAAGAAGATAAAAGTCATGATATTGTCTAATGTGCCCATATTTGTATTGCAAAAATAAAAAAAGTTGCAATTTAAAATGCAGGATATGGAATCTGTGATCTCTTGATAGCAAAAGTCAAATTCATATGAAAAAAAATATAAAAGTTGCAATTAAAAAATTATTTATTTAAAGAAAATTAAATTTTTTAGTTATCGATCTTGTATAAAATTTTTCGCAGATTTAAAATCCATTGATATTTTTACTCTTATCTTTAATGATCCAGGAGATAGAAAAAAGAAGTACATAACTCCAGTTAAAACTTTATTTGTTCTGCTGAAAACCTTGCTCGGAAAATGAAATTTAAAATATAAATTTAGTATCTGTGTTCTCTTTATGTTGTTGCCATAAAAAGCAAAAAAAAAATTAAATTCCAATAAATTAATTAAAAAATGTTCTAGATTTAACTTTAAAATTCTTGCACGATAGAAAAATCGCAAAAAATTCAGACTATCTGTGTGCCAAATCTCAGTATTGTAAGTGCCATAGATTCATCAGGATACTACAGAGAGACGACAGACACACACAAACACTTCCTTTTATAATAGTAGAGATAGTGGTAAAATGAGCGAAATGAATTCTGTAATGGTGGATTTTGTATTGTTTTTATCTGTTGTTGCCATTTCACAATAAACGAAAAACATCGATTTCTGTGCCACGTAGGTTATATCCAGATATATTGTGATACATTTCAAATAAACTGCATTGGTACTCTTTGAAAAATTAAAAAAGTTCTTTGCAAGGTAAACTAAATGCAATTTGATAATTTTATCAGAAAATTAAGTTCTAATAATTTTCTGTAATTTGTTTTAAAACAATAATGAAATAAGTCCCTTATATGTATATTAAACATTCACCTCAAACAATTTAAGAGGTATACTAAATCTAATTAAAATACAGTCGAACTCCATTATAGTGAACCTTCACCGGACCGGATTTTGTTGACCCATAAAAATTTCTTAGCATTTGGTGGTGGTTTTGTTGAAAATAACCATGGGGATAACACAATTTACTAAAATCAATGAATTAATATTGAAATCAACAATTTATCATGTAGATGAGAAATAAAAAATTAAGTAGTTTTACTTACTTTTATTTTTACTCCTTATGGAAAAAATTCGTTTTTTTTTGGACTGTGTACATTTCCGTTTTAAGTACAGTTCATCAATTTTTTTATCGATGATTATGGAAGATTTCATTGTTCTTTTGTCCACATTTTCCATAGAAAAAAGTATTTAGAATGTTTGCAGCCGCTTTTACTTCAGAGATTGAAGGTGCTGACGTTTTGCTTTCTTCTGAAGAATCACCTTCGTCTGCAACCACATCATTTTGTTTTATTTCAAAGATGTAATTGTCGCTAGATGAATCCAAAGTACACACCTCATCATCCCATAGTTAAAAGTTTTCAATTTCATCTTTTGAAAAAAAAATTGATTCTATATTTTCCCAGCCATATAGCAATTGGTAGGTTTTCATCTTCGTCGTCCGCATTGCTGTCTCTTCTTTGCTCCAAAACATTCATCAAAGGATCCACATGTTGAAAGCAGTTGTGAATTGTTGCAACTGTGACTTGTCTCCAAGACTTCTCCAGTAAAACAATTGGTTCCAAAAGAGATTTGTCGTAATTGCTGTTCATTTCATAACTTTCCCAAATACGCAGAACTAACTTCACAGCGAACTTAAAATTTCTTTGTTCACTATAAGCGTTTAAAATATCATTAGTTAAATAGGAGTTTAGTCGGAACCAGTGAAAAAGTTCACCATCACCGAGAGTTCACTATCCTGGGTTCACTATAGCGGGGTTCGACTGTAATATACTTTTAACTTTCAAGTTATGACTTGTAAAGGGGTGACTCCGAAGAGTGCCAGCACCGCGACTGTGTTTGTGATTGTACTGAGACCCCTACTGATCCACTAAGGACCGATTACCGAAATAAATTTCAGCATGTACCTGATTGGAATGTTTGACAGTTCCCAGGGTTCGATACAGTGGTATCCCAGATATTCAAATCGTTGTGCAGAGTAATGGTCACATTCACTTAGAACGTTTACAGAACTCTCCTCTACCTTGCGACAACCTCTATGCAATGGGTCATCTATAACACCCATAATGTTGAGGTGTCTGTTCAGGGTACAGTGGCCAGTTAGGAGGCCAACAGCTATCCTGATTTCTTTCCTACCCAAATTCAGCAGCTCCCTTGATCTATCCCAAGGAGACTGCTGATTGAGCTCTTTGGCTTGTCTTTGATTATTATATTGAAGCCATGTAACTTTCAAGTTAATATAGCTTGATTTTTAGAATTTCTTTTCTCTTACATTTATATTATATTTACCCCTACTGATTTTAACACAAGTATTAAGCTAGTTTTGAAAGTTTAAGTGTTGTTAATTTATTTATTCCACTGCATAAGTATCTTAACTTTCACATCTTATTTCAGGTTAGTGAAGCATTTCAAAACTCTCCATTCCTATGTGATGATAATAGTGTTTCTGTATTAGATGGTGAAGATGAAGGTATTAATGCATACTTATATCATTTACATAGATTTTAAAACTATCCCTCTTCTAATGAAGTATGATTTAATTGTGCAAACATGATTCTTTCATGTTTTTGACAAATCAGTAAGTTGTGTATTAGATTAGTAAGGTTGTACACCAGGGATTAAGCTACAATCGCTTTTTTCGCAAAATGCGAAAGGTCTCAGAATGTGAAAGAAATGGTAACCACTTTCGGAAAAATACGAATAAAAAATCTTCACAGGCATATGTTCCAAAAATAGAAGGATTTCGGGGTAGAAAATCGCTTTTCTATCAGACGATGGATTGGATCTTAATCATTTAAGCAAGAACATCAAGAAAGCAATTGTTCTTAATTCTGTTATTAAATGAAATAATTCCGATTGAAATATTCCGATGTTTTTTAGCAACAGTTCTTTTTTTGACAATTCTTATAGGGACATTTTTTACGAATGCTTAGTGTCTATGTGTAACTTCGTCGTCTTCGCACGATGGAAAAGTTTCTTGTAGCAAAACGCAAACCTGATGAAATAAATAGCGTTAATGACAGGACCTTGAAACAAAAAAATTGGATTTGCCATCTAAGCAGCTTGTGCAAGTTTTGTGTACCAGCCAAGGAGAAAAATTATCTGGCAAGTGATAAAGGAAAGTTAAGTTTAATTTTAAGGTTCATTCATTAACCTTTTATCAGTTATTTAGTTGGAAAAATACCAGAACGCACAGTTAAAAGGTTTCTCAAGGATTCGCTGTCAACACTATGTAGACTTGTTAACTAGTTGTTTTTTTAATGCTAACTTACTTGCTTTATTTCTAAACCCTCTTGTGGAATGATATGGAAAGATAATAAAAGAGGAAATGTGAAGGAATAAATAAGACAAACCCAATTTTAAAAAATTTCGGAACACCGTTTCGGAGCGTTCAGCCTCAAATTAGTCATTGCCTTTTTTCATTTTGGTAAAATTAATTTAAAAAAAAGTTGTAACATAAAATAAATAGGAGGGAAACAGTATTGTGCATGATCCAATATTGTTGATTAGCAACTGTTATATATCGAGTGGTTCTGGAATTGAGCAAAGCAGCTTAGAAATAACAGACCTTTATTAGGTTTGATCAAGTTGACGATATTTACATGAGTGTGCAGTCGATCTACATCATGAGTGCATTGCCAGATTCTATTTACATATACATAACAGCAACGTTTAAAATAAAATCGCTTAATTTTGTTATCTTATAAACAATTTTAATTCTTTAAATTAGTTTCCCTATTATGATAACCACGCACTGTAAATTCAACTACCTACCCAATAAGCTGGGATTTTTGCACTATGTTGAAACATAATTTTTAAGTTGTATTAACTCAGTTTTCATATCTAAATCCGTAATAATATTGCAAGATGTCTAGTATCTAAAGTTGACACTTTGAAAAAAACATGAAATAAGTGTAGATCACAAGTAGAAGCCAGATCACTTGATGAAAGTAATGCGTGGCAAAAGTCTGTAAAATCATCCTGTGTAAAAGCTGAAGAGTCTATTGTATATGCCATGAAGATCATTTATTTTCAAGCGAACCTTCATGTAGCCTTCAGAAAATACTAAACAGCAAGAATATTGGTGAAGGCTGTAGCAGATTTTGCATTATCCAGGGTGCACCAACGAGGAGGCCTGCTACACTTCAGGCGGCGATTCAAACCATTACAAATTACACTTTATTGCTCACTGAATTTGAGCTCGAATGTAAACAGCACATTGACTCTCTTTTGCGTTCTGGAAGAGAGATTGTCTTCCAGTGGATCCCTAGCCATCGTGGCATTTATGGAAATGAATGGGCTAACACTTTAGGCTAGGGAGGCTTCATCTTTGCACTAATTTCCTACCAGGTCCCTCTTCAAAATGCTAAGAGACTTTTTGGGAGCAAAATCAGACTTGGTACAATTTCTGCTCTTAGGAATATGGCAGAGGGAAAACCACGGGCTTGCCTTCTGGATGGCCAACAGCGCTCACGTCTTTCCCTACTTCCCAGGGAAGAAGGAGTTGCAAATTTTAGAATTATTAATGGACATGACTATCTGCAGGCCCACTTACATAAAATCAACTTGGTTGATTCACCTCACTGTGTACTTTGTGGCACCTCGCATATGACTGGGGAGCATCTCTTTAGTTGCCCCTCTCTCTTTCTAACGTCCGCTCCAGTGATGACTTTCAGGCCCTCACACCTTCTGGAGCCACTTCGATTTTATACTGGACTGCAGGACGCCTCATGTCCAAAATGACGATGGCAAGCATAATTTAAAAAAATATATATTTATTTTCAAGCAAAGGAGTACTTGGCTACCAAAAAGTTCAGTGCCCTAAAAGATTTGGTGACCGATTTCAGCTGCTCAGCCTTGGCAGGTCTAAATGTGAGCTCCATCATCAGCTATGAAAGCTATGACTCTGTCAGGGATATGGAAGCCACCTTAGCATCAGTGATTCAAGAGAAGATAATAAAACAGATAAATGAAGCAAGGGTAACTCCATGATAGATGACTGCACTGATGTGTCCGTGGAACAAAGTCTGATTATTTATGTTAAATTTGTTCATAAAGGCAAGGTATTTACTCACTACTTGTGTTTAGTAGAGATCAAAGAGTCATCAGCCAAACAACTTTGTACCTGGGTTGTGAAGACTTGAGAAAAACTAGGCTTTGCTAGAGAAGATCAAAATGATCTTCTCTAGCAAAAGATGGTCCATCTGTGATGAGAGGAGTGATAGGTGGAGTGGCTGCTGTTTTGAAAAAGCACAATCCCCATCTTCTACCAGTGCATTGTGTGGCTCACAGGCTGTTTCTTGCATCAACCCAGTCATATGCAGAATTTACTTACTTGATAAAATAAAGTCTCCTACTAATACAAAGCGACTACACCATATTCAAGATATTCTGAATCAAACAAACAGAAAAGTTACTAGCCACTAGATGGTTATCCCTAGGCAACAGTGTTCTGAATATTGACTCAAATTGATCAGCCCTTATTTCTGTTTTTGCTGAAGATAAACACCCTGTATCTCAAGGGCTACTGAAGCAAATGGCTTCATACATGTTTCTTGCCGCTAACTGCTCAACGATGTTTTGGTTTGTATAAACAAGCTTAACATGGCTTTCCATAAAAAAAAATTTAGATTTTGAGTTTGCCCAAGCATGTGTGAATGCTTGCATTGGAAACTTAAAGTTCATGGGAAATAAGACTGGGACATACTTCATAGACTTTCAGGATAAAATTCCTAAAGATGCAGGGTAAAATTTTACGAGTCGCATGTTGTGACTGACAACGAAAAGCAAGGAAAAAAAAAAAAGGTTCTATCGGATGGAACCTTTTTTGTTATAATAATTAGACTTATATTGAAGATAAATTAGGGGACATGGGCAAAATAGCAATTTTTAATATTTTTTTGCCAAGTAACCTGCCTGATACTCCTTCAGAATTAGAAATTTATGGAAAAGAGGAAATTTCTGAAATTTTCCAACTGCTCAGTCCTGCGGATTAGGGTGAATCTGAATTGTTATCTGAGTGGACCTTATTTAAATTGATAATGCAGAAAAGACTAAAAGGCATGACCCTACAAGTTCTTGAATTCATATTCATCAATGACCTGTCTTAAGAATATCCTATAGAGTGCTCAGTTGTTGAATATGCTTTAACTATTCCCTTGCATACTGTAGACTGAAAGGAGTTTGTTTCAGTGTATTGAATCTTGTAAAAACAGACTTGCTAAATATAATTAACTTGCATCATGTGAATAACATCGTAATGATTAAAATTGAGGGACCAGATAGAAAAAAATTTGAACAAAATATCAAGCATTTGAAAAATGGGCTAACTTAAAAGAAAGGAAAATTCAAAGTTCAAATCCAAATATTTTGGAGGGGAAAAAAAAACACTTTACATTTAATATTGTATGAATACAATTTTAATATTGTATAAATATGATTAAAAGTTGTATAAATATAATTTGAGTAATGGAATTAAATAAAGTATAAATATAATTGTTATTTCATACAGTGTAAATATAATTATTTATTGTGTAATTATAATTTTTATACTGTGTTATTATAATTTGATATTTTGTAAATATAATTTGATATTTAGTTAATATAATTTGATATTTTGTAAACATAATTTGATATTGTTTAAATATAATATAATACTTGAAAAAGCATTTAGTATTGGGTTTGTTCTTTGTGTAGTTTGTTTTGATTGATTTTTTCCAACCAAAAAAAATTGTTGTTACTTACCAATTTGTTATTTTAGCATTTTGCTAAAGCTTTTTTCTCCATTTTAGCTTTTTTGGTAGAGGAATTTTTTCTCTAGCTTAAACCCAGTTAAACACATTCCACTAATTTCACTGCCTACAATACAACTAAACAGGCCTTGCCTACTTTATGTAATACTGTCTACATTTGTGATTCTAAATTCTTTTTAAAGATGATGATATTATTTTTTTTATTATTTAGGCAAATATGATCCTGTCCTATCAAATTTACTCGCAAATACCTTTCCAATATTTTTAAAAGTTCAAACATTAAACTAACAATAAGTGTAATTATGGCATAATCATAATGAGTATTAGTACATTTATGTGTGAGGTATATTTAGACAAGTATAAAATTACATTTAAACTAGCTATCAATCTCTACTAATGAAATCTTGTAGCATATTGTAGTTTCCTCAGGTCAATATTTTAAAATGAATTCATACTAGTTTGTATTGACATACCTCATTTTAACCACCAATTTTTTTTTTTTTTTTTTGTGTGTCACAAAGTCTTATGCTTCTTATTTGTATTAAAATTTAAATCTGTTAGCCTATAACTTAAAAAAAAATCGTATCATTAAGGTTTCGAAACAAGTACTCACAGCATTGTGAATTCAAGAAGAAGCGGTATTCAGAAAAAGATTTGAGAACCATAAACAAGTAGAGAGACTGCCTTGATCTTCAATTTCAGAAGAAACATTTTCTTTATAGAAAATGTTAGACAAAACAAGAGTGTTATTATTTAGGTATTCTGGATCCGAGCTCCAGAATACGTTGCTACACCCTATACCATACGTTGCTACACCCTATACCATACATTGCAACACTCTTTGTTGCAGTACTAGCTTCCAGAAACACAGCCTCTTCATCATACTTTTGCCATTTTTTTTCATGGTATTTGGTCTAAGCTTTTTAAAGTTTTCATCTGATGAATTAATAGGCAACTAAAAATGTATGTTGCAAGTGAAAATTTTTACTTGAAATACTCTAAAAGATCAGGAATTTCGTGTGTTACATACATGAAAGAACTATGGAATCATTCTTGTACCACACAAGAACACTTAATAATCAATACAGTAGTACATATTTCCAATTACTAATGACACTTTTTGTGCCAGCAAGTTGAATATATCTAGCTTGAATCTGTTTGGTTCATAAACTTATAATACCTGCATCCATTTATTATGAACAAATAAATACTCATGTTATATTAGTATTACTAGTCATATCTCTGGTTCATTTAAATTTTAATGTTTTACTTTCATTTATTTAGGTCTTTATGCTTGGTATACCATCAATTTCCTTCTGGGTAAGCTATAATTGCATGATTTTCCCATTAAATTAAAATAAATTTTATTCAAGGGATTTCTTTGTGCTGTTGTTGTGCTAATGATAGAAACGATAATTTTAACTTTCAATTTTTTCAAATGTGAAATGGATTTTGATGTACAATGTCCATGTATTTTTTGTTCAGACTTTTAAAATTGGGATCTTGGAAAAAATGTACTGAAACAAATATTTTAAACAAAATATAAATGTGCTATCATTAATTTTTTTGGCTCAATTTATTAGAATTCTAAGTTAGTTTTCTGAGATCTTTTTACACAAATTTATTAGTCCCAAAATGACACTTCACTTCTGAAGATGCTTTGTAGCATCAGTTATGACGCTTTGTATAACGCATAATATTAAGAATACTGGTAAGGCAAATATTTTTTTTGTATTTATTTTCTTGCAAGTAATTCAACAGGCTTTTCATGTGACTTAAAAAGTCCCAATGTTTAATTTTAGTTTTTAAGAGTCTTTTAAAAACTTTAAGATTTGCTAAAAATCCTTAAAATAAAATTTAAAAAAAAAATTATATTTTGCCTGCAACGACCAATTTTGTGACATTAGACAATGTAATTGTGCAATTTAAGAAATCTCTCCAAATACAGATATTTTCTGACCCTCGCTAAAACCAATATCAATCACATTATTTATATCTTAATATTTGCTGAAAGTCCCTAAAAATTTTAAAAAGTGTTAGTTTTTACGAGAGCCACTGCATTCTTTTATTTCACCTGCAATCTAAAACAAAGGTCAATGAATATTATATCAATGGCATATTTATAGTTTAACTAAGAATTAATGTTTTTAAAACTTGGTCACACAGTGAGACCCAATCATAGCACATGTGCACTTGTGGGGTAATCTACTGTGATCGATGTAAAATGTAGCTTTAAAGAATGGAAAATGGCATTAATTTGTCTTTAGCTTGAAGAATGGGCACCTCATTTAAAAACATCTGAGAAAGGACAAAGACTAACTAAATGGGATTAACAGTCAAGATATTTGTATATAATTAGAAAAGTGAATATAGAATGCATATTTTGACGGATGCACTTATATGGTAAAATCTGCGTAATTATTTGACTGAGTGTTTTGAGAGGGGTCTAATTTGTTGGTGATGTATAACTTATACATACTGCAAAAATGTTACAATTTATCTGTTTTAAGCAATAGATTTTAATGAAGAAATTAATCTAAAGCTTTGTTTTATTTCAGGAAGGCTTACAGATCCTAATTATTCAGTAGCTTCATTAGATTTAGGAGGTGGGTCAACGCAAGTTACATTCACTCCTACAGAGATAGAATCCTTTGTTCATAGTCCTAAACAATACATTATTGTTACTAAAATTCAGAACAAAACTATGCCTATATACACACATAGGTAAGATGCCATTTTTTTAATTTTTCAAACGTGATTGGATAGAAATTTCTAATGCAATAAAACTAAATAAGTTTTGCAGTCTCTTTGAGTGCAATTCGATATGTTCATTGTTTAGATTAATCGAGCTTTTTTTTAATGTATTTTTATTATCCTGTATTAATAATCCATAATCCTCAAACAATTCACTAAGAAGCAATAATTTGTGCTTGCTAATCTCAAGACAGGTATTATGTGTCTTGTACTTAACCTTTAGACTATGGCCGGTACAGCAGTTGTACCATGATCGCGCCAAGAAAGAATTTCAAGAATACAGACAATGGCCAGTCCATCAGTTGTACCTTGAAAGTTATAAGAATCGCAACAAGAAAGAATCTGTTTTGTTTTATCTATAGCCATAGTCAAAAGGTTAAAATAGTTTTGAGTTATCTTTAGTAAAATTCAAATACAAAGTTTGGTTGATCATATTTTTAGTTCAGTAATTAAAAACTGGATCAAATCACCCTACCAACTTTATTTCTTTTGAAAATATCTTGGCACACTGATTTAGAGGATGCTATTTAAATGGATACTTAATGCCATTGATAAATTATAAAAGTATGAAATAAGTAAATTTCTGTTTTCTAATTAATTCAGAATGACAAAAAGAAGCATGCATAAAATTTGTTTTGATATCAATATACAAGGTCTGATTAAAAAAAAAAGAGTGTTGAACCATATTTTTTTATTGCTTCAATCAACTTGCATGCCAGAGGAGGACTTGCACAAATGATACCTTGGACCCTTATGCACTGACCTTTTGCTATACTACAGTCTTTCAGTTTCTGCTAGGAGGCTGTTAATGTTGCACATGTATTCTGTGTTTGTACATTCCGTTTCCCTGCTTATGCACAAGACCTGCTGAATGTACCAATGTTTATCTAGTTTTCATAAATAAATCATGATTCTAGATGGGATCTATGAATTACCTTAAATCAGAAACACAATCAGACTATGTCAGGGTTTTTACGGCCAATGACACAAATCACAAAATAATCAGGCTTCAGCTATTTTGACAAATTAGGTGAAATTCATCATGAGTGTGTTCTGTAAGGATAAACTCAACAAAGAATACAACCTTAATGTCATCCCTCACCTATGACTGTTAGGTGGCAAATTGCAAGTCAGAGTGACAACTGGAAAATTCCTTACCACAATTCTCTTACACACATATTGGAACTTATGTAGAATTGTTGTGGCCGAATACAACTATTCACAGGTTCAGAAATCCTCTTAATTCCTAAACATAGTTCCATGTCACTTTTGGCCAATTTACAAGCTGAAGATGATACTCAAAAAATGGCAAGATTTCATATCACAAAATATATGAAGACCAATTCAATTAACACTTTAGGGTGATTCCAAAATTGACATTTAAAAAATACTTCCACCTGTAGAACTAACTACTAGGAGAACTAGTTGAGTCAGAAAAGTTAAATTTGGAAGACTAGTTTTGAACTGAATATGTAAAGTAGCTTTATATTTCTAACGAAAGGTTCAATACTTTTGATCAGACCTTGTAAGCACATCTATTTGGAATGGCTTGGGACTGGGATACTCACATTTTTTGTAGGAAATGCTGTGGTGAACTTAGCTACTTCATTAATAATGAACTTACAATACTGTAGTATGTATAGCAATGGATCCCCACTATGATGTGCTTTTTGGTAGACAATTACACTGTCTTTCAGGTGTCTTGCTAAATTGGTAGCTGAAAGATGGCACATGAACATGCACACTTTCAAAAGTGAGCCTGATGGCACTTCTGACACATTTAAGATGTTGCTCGGTTCAACACTCACTTTGTTGGATGGGCCATGAGGAGTAGTTGAATTGCCAATGCAATGCAATGCAATATACTCCCAACAACTGTCCGATAATCATCTATTGCATGACCATGCATATAGAAGTATGCCTATGATCTTAATATAGCTCTTATGGTCTTATACGCTATTTACAAAAATCAACCTACAGTGTTATAATATATATATATATATATAGCACAGTAACTATCCCCACCATGAAGTATTTTTTAGTAGACTATGTGACACTTTTTCAGTCTTCACATTTCTTGCAAATTGTCGTAATTATCTGGTTTCATAGTTAAAAGCAAAATATTAATGTTTTAATGAGCACAGTAGTGATAATTTCCCCTAATAATCTCTATATTCGAAGGTTAGAATGAGAGTAGTCAAGTCATGGTGCCTAAATTTTCCAGAATTAAAAAGAAATGTTTTAAAATTGAAATATTTAAATATACTTATATTTCTTTTCAAAACAAAACAGATAGCAAGTAGAACATGAAAGCTCATAGAAGTGAACATTTTGTAACTAGTACTCAGTCTAATCCCATAAAAAAAAAAAAAACAGTTATGCAATCCATTGTGTTGAAACTGTTATTTATATCTATACTTGTAAACTGATCTGTTGACTTGATTAACACATGTTTATCACATTTTCTGAATCTAACAATTTATTTTCTGTTGTAGCTATTTAGGTTTTGGTCTAATGGCCGCTAGGTTATCTATTTTAACGTTATCTTCAAATAAAACAGGTGAGTACATAATACTGTTCAGTATTTCCTATTTTATTGTAGTTATTATTAACATGTTTGGTACACCCAACTATTATCTCAACTGTCTGAAAGTAAATAAAAATAAAAAGAATTGAGTGCATAGTTTATTTTTCTTTTTTTCTATATTTTGTTTTATTTGGCATAATGTAAGGGCTTTTTGAATTTTATTTATTGAAAAATCTAACAAAGATGATAAAATTTCAGAATCGAATATAATTTGAATAAATTACTAGGAAAATTTGTTCATGAAACTGCAATAACTTTGAATAGGTTAATGTTTAAAATAAAATTATTTAATCCATTGGTTCTTTGCCAGTTGTCTTTTTACAGACAGTGCTTTAGACTTGTAGATTACTGTTACAATGTTAAAAACAATTTTTGATAAAAAAATTTCCTTGTGCTTTATATTTTAAAATTGTATTTATCTGCAGATTTCTTTGCTTTATAAAGGTACCATAAAAGCAATCAGTCTTGGTATAGATACCAGAAGGGAAAATCTCTTTAAACCATTTTGTTTATAAATTAAAACTGCTTGTCCAGTATCTTCCAATGTTGCATTTTCTCATATACACCTTTTCACCGTCAACTCAATGGATAATACCAAATGCTATACTGATATTTTTCTACTCATGCAGCTTCAATTTTGAATCTCTTTTAAGTGTAATTATGTTGCAGATAATTTTTATGGTAATAAATATTATTTTGTATTAGCTTGGTATATTATTTGATCCTGCCCATAGCCAGGATCATCATAGAATTTTAGTCCAGGTAGATAAAATGAATCCCTGACTTGAACAAGTATAATTATGGAAAATATCACTTATTATAATTAAAATGACCTACAGCATTAATGTACTCTGAGGATGGCAACTACCCTCAATTGATGCCCAGTTGCTTAACCTACCTTCATATATCACCTTTCTAATTTACCACTTTTTAGGACACAAAAAATCTTAATTTGTTGATATCACCATTGTCATTTTGAATTTACATTGAGTCGAACTAAATACAGCTGTCTGAAAATTTCCAGCATGAATTCTACTTACCTTACTCGAAATGTTACATTAGTAGGTTTTCTGTATTGCAATATAAAATTAGCCCTTATAATCCCAAAACAATTCACTTATGTCCATACAGGTCCTTCATTTCAATTTTTTCATTATAATCATAAAACTAGCTCCTGAGTATTTGATAGAGTTCAGATTTGTAAGGTTGTCATTGTCAATAATCATACTTGCTTAATTGCATCAGCAGTTATGCTAGGCTTAGTTGTGGCTCTAGACTACTTTTGAAGTTCATTTCTTCCATAAGTCAGACTCGTGACTGATAAGTTGGTTTCTCCACCCAGTGCATATTCTAATGGCCCTATATTTACTAATTGAAGTCATGGACTAATGTGATTTCCTCACCCATTATGTTTCAATCCTAGACAAGTCCACCTATGCAATAAAATCAGTTTCCAAACCTTTTTGACTCTTGTGGTTTTGCACTTACCGATTCAAACATTAGCTGCCTAAAATTTTAATGTATTTCATGCTTTGTCTTGAATTTTAAATGGTATAGATAAATTTCATATTCTTCCAATCTTATCTATGTATATAATGATTGTGAATTTCATAAAGTATTTGTCTCATTAAAATGATGCATTATGTTTTCTTTTGTGAATCATATACTCATTAATTGAATCATTGTATTTACAGCTGATTCTAAAAATGAAGAAACAGCATTTAGAAGTTCATGTATTCATCCTAAAGTATCTTCTACCTGGAAGCATGACTTGAATACTTATGCTGTCATGTATGTTAAATTTATATATATATTTCTAAATTCTAATGACAGTATGTTTTTAAAGTAAATTTAAACGATTATTCATACTATTCCATGCCTATATTATGGTTCCCACAAGTCAGGAAAAACCTGAAAAACCTGGAATTGTCAGAAAATTTAATTTTGTCCAAAAACATCAGGGAAAATTACGAATTTTCGTCTAAAACCTGGAAAATTGCCTCAATGACCTGGAAAATGATTGATTATGGCTTCTCAGACGCTTTGGAGAAAAGTCACCAATAAGATTCGTACACAGTTTTGCATCACTTTATTTTATGAATTGAATTTGTCAACCGATTTTAAAAGAAACGGCAAATATTTAACAGATAAAGAATTAATGTTTTGATCACTGGCTTAAATTGAATATTTTCATGCTTATGATACATCAAACCACAAATCGATTTTTAAGTTAAATATGCTGGATTATTTGAATAAGTTATTCTAATGCAAAATTACTTGTGCTTGTGTATTAATTTTTACAGTATATAGTTTTTGAATTGGTTTTTATTATTGTCTATTGAAGGCTAAATCATTTCTTAGTTTTTCACCTTAAAAATGTTGTGAATTGCTTAAGTATGACCTGGAATTTTGTAAAAATTTGTCTGGAAAAGTCGGGTAATTTTATATCTGAAATGGAGAGGGAATCGTGATACATATCCAGCATTAAAAATAAGCAGTATTTGTTGTATTATCAGAAATTAGGGCTTCTTGAACCAACTCTAACCTTCATTTTCTTATTAAATTGATGCAAATGGTTGTGAATGTATAGATTACAGAGATTCAAGGTAGTTATTACAGTAGAATTCCAATTATTCTGATCAATTAGGACCAGACCCCATCTGGATGATTGGATAATTCACAAAAAAAAAGGATATTTCTTAGTAAAAGAGCGAATTTCTTAGTAAAAGAGTAATGCAATGCAGCCAAGTACTGTGCCAATCCATACAGCCAAGTCTCGGATGCACTTAACAGTGAGTAGCTGTAGATGGTCACACTAAGGCTGTCACTCCATCCATTTTAGCAATGTGTCAAGGCACTCAAATGCTCTACTAGTGTACTCCTGCGCCTGGTTGAGTAGCAATTACATCATCTTCAGGGTCATCAATGTGTTCTTCTCTCACACTTTGAATGAGTTCTTCACTGAGAATTTGGAATCCAGGGTACGAAGAATCACACAGCAGCCACTCGCCTACGTCCTCAGCACTGTGCTCGGAACAACCAGGAATTTTCACTATGATGTTTCTTTTGTCCTCAACTGACTCTTCGTCCTCTTCTGTCTCTTCTTACTCCTCATTTCACAGCCCTTTCTTTCTTCTTCCTCTTTCTGTACCTCCTAGGTTTAAATGCCTTTCAGTTTTTTTCAAGCTCTTAATGTGGTTGACTTCACCAAACTGCATGCTTCTGCCACCATGTAAGATGTCTTTTAAATCAATCTTTTTGTGATGAGCCACAATGTCTTAATTTTCATCTTCTATCAAAAGTTCCTTAACAGTTATCTTTTGAAATTGCACTTCATGGATTTGATAACCATTTAGTCCATTGTCTGCAATAAACTCGTTACTTTTGGCTGCTAGAAGAGTGTTTTAGCCCTTTCATCAAACCACTTTAATCAATTTTGTATCCACTATAAAAAAACTTTCATTATAAACTCTTATTCCTGAAGTCGGAACTATTCTAACCTTTTTTTCAATCCCAAATTTTATCTTTTGAAGTACTGGAAATTTGTACTATTAATTTTGAAGGGATCAAATCAACCCCTACAAATTTTTTAAAATTTTTGCCGGTTTTCAAACACGTTAGACTTTTCTAATGCATATTATACAACTCTTTGTTAAGAATTAAGTGGTTTTAAAATATCGATATATGTTTTTTTCATTAATGTACGTGGTATGGAAAACAACATTATTCGTTTATTGTGGAATGGCAACAATGGATATGCAAACAATATAAAATCTACCATTACGGAATTCATCCACCAATTTTGCTGCTTTGTTTAAATGATTTGATTTGAATTATGAAGCTGCATAATATTGCTAAAACTACATGGAAGAGCTTATGCAATTATTCTAATGCAATTCTATGGCAGTTTGATCACAGGAAGCAATTAGAAATCTGTAAGATAGAATGTACAGAAAAGAATTTGTGCAAAATAGGTCTAGCAAAAAAAGGCTGGATCGTCTTTGAACTAGAGAACAGGATGAAATTGAAATGCATGAAGATTTAAAATCCATTTTTGTGAATATGGATGCTATAATAATTTTATATGGATTGAAATAAGATGTAAAATGTGAGTAACAACACTGCCATCAAGGAGTGGAAACAATTGAGAAATTTTAATGCAGATTCTATGAAGCCTGGGTCTGCTTGTAATGATAAAAATAATTTAATTTTCTAACAAAGATCCACCATCTACACAAATATTTGTCTGTTTTACTATCCTTATATGCACTATTGAAATGAAAATTCAACATGTTTCTGGCAGTTTATTTATTTTGTTCTATTTGCCAAGTTTTGGCAATCTGACTAGGCTACCATTTCCTCTTTAATGTTTGAATGGCATTGGATGTCTTGTATGTTCAAGTTGGAGTTCCTCTAAAACTATCGCTTCTTTTTGGATTTTAACTGTAAACTATGCAATAAAATAATTCCAAACTGTGTACATCTGTTTACTGTTTCAGGTATTTAAAAAAGTATTTTCAAAATTTTCATGAAGAATCTTCTGCTAATCGTCTTTGACCATGACGCAGCACAAACCTCTGATTGTGGATGGCACAATTTCTAAACATCAAGCAATCTTATAAAAATTGAACATAATTTTACTTTATACATATGTAGCTATCGTTTGAACCAGTAAATTAAAAAAAAATTGATGAAATGGTGATTTGTCAAATCCCAAATCATCGATTTAGGTAAAAAAAAATTGGGAGTTTTGTCTATAAAATATAAAATTATAACAATACTTTTCTGTGTCATCAAACTATAAAAAATGCTTTCTTGACGTACTGTAAAAATTTCAAGTTTATTAATTGAATAGTTTTTGAGATATGCCAATCATTCGTGAAAAAGCTGCAGCAAACAAAAGTTTACAAGTTTCAGTATAATTAACGGAACCATATCCTACTTATAGTTATTCAGTGCCATACAGAATGATTCTTTTGATGACAAATTGTTGTAAATTGGCTCTATAGAATTTACATCATTGAAGTGGTGGATGTTCCTATTTCTACCACCTGCACTCCAAGTCTACATTTGTTCAGGTCTGTTAATGGCTTATAACTGGGTCAGGTTTTGTGAATTTTGCCTCGAGATTTGGCACACATGTTTTTAAGACTAAAGAATAAGATTACATGAAAAAAAAACTATTTTTACCGAAAGAAAGAAAACTTAGTGCACATTTGATCAAGCTCATAAATCTGACCCTTTTCTGAACTGATGAAATTACCAATTGAAATAGTTTTCATATTGTCGTCACAATGATGAAGTGAAATCTGTATTTTCGTTGGTTTGCAGCTAGATTAATTTCTTAGTCTGTTATTAATTTCTAGTTTACTATACAAAAGGCATGAATGTTGATCCATTATCTAAATAACATAAATTATTTCCAAAACTTTCAATGTAACACAATTTTTCCAAGAAAACTTTGTTGCTCGTTTTTCTTGAAACTATTATTTTGTTGATATATGTAGCTTTAGTATGGTGCCAACAACATATCTATATAAATTATATTTAGTACAGCTGCAAATCTTTTGAGAAAATAAGAAATTGTTTATTTCACTACATTGCATCTCTGTCAAAAAACAACTTTTGTCCCTGTCTTCTGCATCTAAAAATATCCAGATTTTTCTTTTCAATGTGAGAAACTTTCAAATAATATCAAATTTGTTATTTGGTGCCAAGTCATGACAATCCATGAAGGAACTATATTGCATAGCTGCCTATATTTCCAAAAGAACTTAGTTTTCCAGACAGAAATCGTATCTGAATTTTTTCTACAGAGAAAATTTCCAAGTGATGCCATTTTCGAAGTTTTTTGCCAATCTATGGCAACCATGACGGAAAAATAATCAAATCAGTGTTTGTCATAAAAGCTTTGTTACTAATTTTCAAGTAAAACCGTGAAATTTACTTGTAAAATTTTCAAGGCTTATTTTTGCCCACAATTGGCATCATTTTGTGTAAATTATTGCTAAATCTGTCTTGTCCAGTTTTTCCAACAAACATGAAACATTAATAGAGAGCAGAGTTACTTTTTCCATTTTGAGTTGCTTCTTATAGTCCAATTTGGCGCAATTGTCGCTAACTTGTCTTAATTTAGGTATTTTGATTTCCGATGGTAGCACATTATTTTTAATGTTACACAAATCTGCTGGATTATTTTTGGTGGTGGGGAAGAGGGTTGTGAGACACAGATATGCTGTTACATAATTTGAAGTACTCTTGTTTAGAAAATGTCCTATAAAAAGAAGATAAAAGAATATTCTACCCAGTTATGATTATTTGCCTTCCTTGTCTGGTCATATAATCATCTAATGAGCCCATGAGAAGGGAGTGCAAAAACCATACCTTCATTTCCGTAATCCTTGTTTCTGAAATTAATTTCTTGTTGAGTTTTAAATTTAGTTTATCTGTGGTTTTTAAGTTTAAAATAAACTAAATATTGTTTTCTGCTTTTATTCAGCGTTTTCAGATTGCTGTTTTGCTGTTAAGTCAGAGTTTTCATAATTAAACGATCAAGGTAAAAATACAAGTAATTTTGTTTCTCTGTTAGTATGGAAACAAACTTATTAAAACATACCATCTTAAATTATGGTAATCAATACTATATTTCTCTACTAGGTGAATAACCAGGTATTGCTCGGGTTTCAAATATGACCGTGACACTTCCCTGTGTTAACTCATACACAAACCTTGTAGAACGTGTTTCTTTGACTATGTGCATTTACTGCAGAAAAACGAACTTAGATTTTAAAATTAGGACTTCGAGGGACACTTTTAGGATTACCTGTGTGGCAATTTTCATAAACACAGATTGGTCTGAAGACAGAAAAGAAATAGCCTATATTTTCTGCAATGCACTAAAGTATAAGTGTACCAAATTTGGTGTGGATTGGTCCAACTTTTAGGATTACCTGTGTGGCAATTTTCATAAACACAGATTGGTCTGAAGACAGAAAAGAAATAGCCTATATTTTCTGCAATGCTCTAAAGTATAAGTGTACCAAATTTGGTGTGGATTGGTCCAACTTTTAGGATTACCTGTGTGGCAATTTTCATAAACGCAGATTGGTCTGAAGACAGAAAAGAAATAGCCTATATTTTCTGCAATGCTCTAAAGTATAAGTGTACTAAATTTGGTGTGGATTGGTCCAACTTTTAGGATTACCTGTGTGGCAATTTTCATAAACACAGATTGGTCTGAAGACAGAAAAGAAATAGCCTATATTTTCTGCAATGCTCTAAAGTATAAGTGTACCAAATTTGGTGTGGATTGGTCCAACTTTTAGGATTACCTGTGTGGCAATTTTCATAAACACAGATTGGTCTGAAGACAGAAAAGAAATAGCCTATATTTTCTGCAATGCTCTAAAGTATAAGTGTACCAAATTTGGTGTGGATTGGTCCAACTTTTAGGATTACCTGTGTGGCAATTTTCATAAACGCAGATTGGTCTGAAGACAGAAAAGAAATAGCCTATATTTTCTGCAATGCTCTAAAGTATAAGTGTACTAAATTTGGTGTGGATTGGTCCAACTTTTAGGATTACCTGTGTGGCAATTTTCATAAACACAGATTGGTCTGAAGACAGAAAAGAAATAGCCTATATTTTCTGCAATGCTCTAAAGTATAAGTGTACCAAATTTGGTGTGGATTGGTCCAACTTTTAGGATTACCTGTGTGGCAATTTTCATAAACGCAGATTGGTCTGAAGACAGAAAAGAAATAGCCTATATTTTCTGCAATGTTCTAAAGTATAAGTGTACCAAATTTGGTGTGGATTGGTCCAACGTTGTAGATTTATTAAAGAGAATACACACACATCCTTTTTTTTATGTATACAGTAATCCCGATTATCCGAGTTAATGTGGACCAAGACTAACTCGGATAATTGAAAAACTCAGTTACAGCAAAAATTGTAAATAAAATAAATCATGTAGGTTTAAATGTATATTTTATAACAAATACAAAAGTTATACAGATACACCACATGCAATTCATATTGTTATGATAGTTAAAGATTTCTTACTTAAAAATCATCCTCATCAGTCCTTACATGTTTTTTGTTTTACGGATAAGGATTTCTGGTGTCACTTCTTGTTCTGTATATTCAATAGCACTTTAGATAGCTTTTAGTCCATCTGTATGGGAGATTTTCATGTGTCGATTTTCATCGTCACTGTCTTCATCATCATCGCTAGATTCATTTTCCTTATTGATGATAATTTTATCTGTAATCTCTTGTTGTTCGTCAGCATTTATCCAGTCACGTATATCCTCTTCGTTGATTGGCTCAGATAATGGCAGTTTCATGACTAAATCCGAAAGCTCATCGCTACCTTTATTGGACTTTCTGTGGTGTTCTGTATTCTGTGTATTGATAATTTTCCTCCACGACTTTATTATGGTGGCTGATTTTACTTCATCTCAAACCTCTGCTATCCAGTAGACAGCATCCTTTAGATTAAAACTTTTAAGTGTCTCGGGGACACTTTTATTTTCCTCAATTCCTTCAATAAGAGCTTTTAGTAATTTTTTTCGGTAATTTCTCTTCATATTCTCCAAAACACCTTGATCTAAAGGCTGAATTAGTGATGTGACATTGGGAAGCAAAAACAGAGCTTTAATGTTACCACTCACCAATTTATCATCATTCAGATGACAGGGAGCATTGTCAAGCAATAATATTGCTTTCCTTGGAAGATTTCGATTTCTTGAGAATGTCTCTACGTTAGGAACAAATCCACATCCATCCAAGAACTTTTCTTATTCTTGTAATACACTGGTAAACTTTGAATATGAACATTCTTAACTGCTCTGGGTTTTTTCGACTTGCCAATCAGCATTGTCTTTAGTTTTAAGTTTCCAGATGGACATGCTAATATTGTTATTCTTTCTTTACTTTTCTTGTACCCCATAGCTGATCTTTCATCCGCAAGAGTTTTTGAAGGCGACATTCTAAAGTTCAGTCCTGTTTCATCACAGTTGAAAGTTGCTCAATTTTCAGATTTTTTTTTGCAATGAGATTTTTAAAACCTTTGAATTTAATCACTGCATTACAATTGGCTGATAATATTTTGCCCGATATATTAAATTGCTGAATTCCATGTCTCTTTTTCCAGTGATCCAACCATCCACTACTAGCAATGAAATCTTCTCCAGCTTAGAACATTTTATGAAAGTCCAATGCTTTTGCTCATAGCATAGGCCCAGATATTGGACTTCCCCTCTCTCTCAATTGTGTAAACCATAGGAATAATGATTCTGATGTTTTTTCAAATCACACTTTTTTATTGTTTTTCGTAGATTACAATTGGCCTTTTCTGCACACCAGTTTTCTATTTCATTTCTCTTCCTTTTCCAGTCTCCAACAGTAACAGCTCCAACACCGAAATCTTCTGCTACTTTCTTTATTGATTAACCATTATCTATTTGGATTGCTTCTAATTTTGTTTAGATAGAAACAAGAACTCACTTTCTCTTATTGCTACTCATTTCGAATCTGTAGAATTGACTGAATGTAACCACCATACTTTCCAGATACACTGGACGAAACCATTTCCTGATTCCAGGTAGGGAATCATGTGACCATTCAAAACCATTCCCAGATTCCAATTACATATTCTGCGAATTCTCTGTTGTCACATGCTTCTCTTTTGGCACCCTGACCTTGAGTGTTGCAATACCCTCCTTTCAAAAGAAGGGGAGGGTTAGAGAGATGCATGATACAATGAAAAGTAAAAGGGGTAGTGTTGTTGGATTTCGTTTTCTTGAGTGTTTGTGAGATCAAGTTCAGAATTTTTTCAGTAGTTTTAAAAATGGAAAATGTAGAACCACAAAAATTCTAGAAATATTTGATAGCTTGGTTAAAGTGGAAACTCGTATAATAAGGGTTTTACTGTATAGATTTACAGGGTTCCCAACGGGTGCTTAGAAAGTGCTTACAAGTGCTTATTTTAACCTTCCATTTCTAAGGGCTCTTAGAAGTGCTTATTTTGCATCAATAGTCCTTAGAAAGTGCTTATTTTCCTTTGAAAACAAAATTCAGTTTTCAAATTACGATATTTTTTCACAACATTTCCGACCTCTTTTTAGCGGCTGATCGGTGATAAAACTGCTTACAAGTACGGTTTTGGTGATGATTCGGGAACTGGCTTGCTTGAATGGCGACCCTTGATATGCGGCATACAATTCGTCGATGAACTCTTGATGAGCACATATCTTGATAAGCTCATAATACACTTTAAAAACTTGAAAACCCATGAAAATCGGTCTGTTTTCGACTTGTGAGTGGCTCTTGCAATGCACAAAATAGTTGCCCTGATAGAGGAAACTAGAATACAATCATCAAATGTTAATTAATTTTGTTTTATTCAGTTACCCGCGAGTGCAATGTTTTAAAAATTTATTATAATTATGGGGAAGTGTATTTTTAAGTTTGTAGGGGAATCGAAAACAATATAAAAATAATTTAATTAATACTGCTATCTGAGTAGTAACCCAATGTGTTGCAATTTTTTTTTTTAAATCTAGCTTTTTTTTATGCTTCTAATTCTTTGTAACTACTATCCCAGAAAAAAAAAGATAAATTTTTGAAGATTTTCTTGAGTGATTCTGTTTTGAAAATTTTAAGCAATTGACTATCAGTTCCAAAAGAAAACCAACCCACTCGTTTAAAAAAAACATTGGAGGAAAAGATCGCAAAATAGTAAACCACAGTGCTGGAGAATTGAGAATTGTCGGGGAATTTCAATAATCGGGTAAAGTCGTTTGAAAACTGGAAATTTCGGACTCTTATTGTATTTGGCTGCTGACTGAAAACGAAACTAATTTTTCTATGCTTTATAATTTTTTTCTCTTTGTATCCGGGTGACAAATACTCAATTGCTGACTGTGCTTGAATTTCACTCTTTTGTTATGCCATGCGCAATCTGTTTCCATTGTCAGCTAAGTTGATTATTTTCAAATTAATTTTGTTTAATTAAATATCGCATATCGCATATTGTGTAGAAGCAGCTGGTGCACCATAAATCTATAGTGGCTAAAAGTCCTCACTTTGGGTTGTTGTTTAAGTTTGGAGAGTAGGGCACCAGCTCAGATGTCTCGTCATCTGACCGTGGTTCAAAATTATGTGGCAATACAACGAATGGCTTGGGCTGGGACTGAGGTAACTAGTTGAATATCTATTCAATGAAGTTGCATTTTATTTTTTTAACCTTTTTATAAATTTATCAAAGTTTTTGCATAACTCTTATGATCTGTTTTGGTTCACGGGAAAATATTTTCTTAGAAATTCGTTCGGTCTCCGATCCAGTCAAATTTGACACTGACGTATGTAATTTGCAATCCTTTTACATACTTTTAGTAAATTAATAGTTTGTCACTAATTATGTTTTATTGAAACCTCCGATGTGCCAATAAATGAATTTACTTCTTATTTCATTATGAATTTATGAAAGTGTATTATAAAATAATTGCTGGGGCGGGTAATTTCCATTTCATAAGCAGGCTGAAGCTGCAAATACAGCAAAGTAAGCACTGTAATTTCAAAAACAAAAAGAAATTTAAAGTAAAAAAAATTAGGAAATTTTTGAAAATGAAAGTGTTGGTGGATCAGGGAGGTGACCTCTAAAGACCATTAAAAAATAAAAACAAAACAATATGAAAATAATAAGAAAACTAAATCAAACTTGCAACAGCAGCTTTGAGATCAACAACACCGAGTCCGGTCCTCATAAAACTTATCTATTTCTTTCCCTTTTTATAAAAGCAAATTAACTACGAAGAGATAAAAGAAAAACATCCAAAGTTTTGTTGGTTTTTTTTGCGGTCTCCATTCTATAGTTTGTATATGTACTTACGCGTATACTAACTACTAGCCACTGTGTGGCTAGCCCGGCATTGTCCGTGCCCGTGTAACACCACGGGCAATGCCTTGATGTTTGGTTGTTATCTGGTGTTAAATTTTCCACAAATTTCAAATCCGTTAAAATTTTTATTCAACCTTTAACGATCGCTGAGATAGAAAAAAGCACTGAAAAACGCCAGTGATAACTATAGTAATCTTTTGCTTTACTGGAATCCATTTCACAGAAATCCAAATGAATGAATCTGATGAATCTTGAAAGAAACGAAGGTCATTCGAATTTGTTCTCTCCTCGGAGATGAAAATAACTTGTCATGGTTCCAAAGGCTGACGTCAAGGGGACACGTAAGGGTGAAAAGTCTAAATTTTGATGTTCCTTTATTCCTCTGATTTACTGCAGTAGAATGAAGAATGGTGAAAAAAAACTATTAAATTCATTTTTAAATGTTCTAGATTGAATTTTAAATTTCGCCTCGACTCTAAAATTGTAAAAATTTTGGACTACCTGTGTGCCAAATCTCATTACTGTAAGTGCCATAGATTCGTCACGACTTCGCGGGCAAGAAACAGACAGACAAACACTTCCTTTTATAATAGTAGAGATACATGTACAGATAAATGCCCACATATTAACTGCTGAATTTTGTAAAAATCAGACTGCTTATTTTGAAAAATCTCATTTTTGTGTGGCATTATTTGTGTATAATTTTTAGAATATAGACTTTAATATTAATTTTTTTACATACTACTGTTCTTATAAGATTAACTAATCTGTAAGAGTGTCCCCATTTGGTAACGGTTTCTATAATGTTTTATGAAAGTCCCTATTTTGTGCTAGAAAGTGCTTACAAAGTCCTTATTTTTGGTTAGAAAAAAAGAGTGGGAACCCTGATTTAAAAAAGCAGAAAGTCTTCAACTGTCAAAAGGAAAAATTCTCAAGTTGAAATAAAGAGTATGTGGCATGTAGCATCAATTTCCCCAGAAAATGCAATTTTAAGTTTTTTTTTTAATTCTGAAGAACTAGCAAAACGAATTTGCTATTGAAAAATTTCGATTAAAAGTAAAGATTTTTTATGCTGCTTTAGTTTTGAATACAAAACAGATTAGTGTTGGAGGTAATATTTTACATTTATATTTCCAAGAATTCAAACAAATGTAAGATAATTTCTGTTCCAGTTTGAAGTACATGGATATGGAAGCTAATATTGTTTTTATATTATTTGTGTTCTTTTAATTTAAACTTTATGTACTTTACAAAGTGTTCTATTTAAAGTTTTCATTAATTTTTTGCATCCTTAAATTAACAGTTGTTTTTATGTAGGGGAAGGGAAGATAAAAAATACGGATTCAAGGACTGTTATCACAACGCTGTAGAATTTCTTGGAGATTCTGTGGATAGATCTGAAGAACTTCAAAAGAGAGAAGTCTATGCTCTATCTTACTACATCGATCGAGCTCGAGATCTTGGCATAATTGGTGAGTTTCGTTTCAATAGTTCTCATACAGTTTTTAAAATTATGACACAATGGACATTGTAACCAATTTATTGAAGCTGAATAGTTGTGTTTATTTAATAAAGCAATGTGGATATCACTCAGTACTTTTGTCGTAGGGTAAGAACATTTAGATCAATTTTAAGACCTATTGTGAATGCATCTATTTTAAGTTTTGGGATAAAGTAATTTCAAAACATGCAGTATGACATTCCAAAACATATTTTATATTTTAAATAATACAATTGGTACAAGTGTAAGTAGAATCAGGTTTGTACGGGCACACAATATTGACATTTATTTCTTTTCCAATGGTTTTCTTGTCAAATAATAGAATAGGTAGAAAATGTAACAAGAAGCCAATTATAAAGAATTCAAGATGAAAAGTAAGTATTATTACTTTTTTCACCGAGAAAACTCCAAGGTATGCCAAAACATCTACCAATTGTGTATGGATTTTGACACTATTGCTGGTAGATGTTTCAGGCAGCAAATCAGTTATATTGCCATGGATTAATTCACATGTTGTATTTGGAAACAAAACAGCTGACTCCCTTGTCAATAACAGCAGTGAACAGAATTCTCTATTGGACACGGCAGAACCTGGATCATAGGTCTATGAAATCTAAAAGTTCTTGAAATCAGTCTCCTCCTAATCATCATTGGTATACAGCTAAGTATGCTTGACATTTCCTTCATTTTAGTGGTCAAATAGGGGTCTTTTAAAAAAAGGATGAAATTTCAATGAGGCATAGCTAGAAATAAAAATTCAAAGGGAAAATGGTTCAATCTGAATCTTGTAAATCTAATTTCTTTCTATTAGGAAAAAAAAAATTGCAATATTTTTCAGATTTATTCGTTTTGTGATAGGTAATAGCGAGTCACATGATAGGCAGTCTTGTGGTTTAACGGGCTAATGAATTTGGAACACGCGCAGACGATAAACACAGTTATGTTTTTTAATTAATTCATTCGTAAAATTTGAGAGCATGCGCTTGAAAGTTTGCAATTTGTTTAAAAAAAAACCTGGCAAATTTGGTCGCAGTTTCCATATCAACAGTCGAATATGAAAATATTAAGTACTATTACAACAAACAACACAGATTAGCTAAAACATTTAAAATTATGATGAGATTTCCTCTGAAATTTTAACAATATGTTGTGCTAAAATATTTCCTTTTTTATGTGGAAACAAGATGTTTTGTTCTTGACACTTTAAACGTTTTGTTTTTATTTACACTATATTTCTGTGTATGAGCCGAGAAATTTTGGAACGTTTTCTAAAGCTGAAGTACTGGGGTAGACTTTTATACGGATCTGCTTATCTTGAAAAAAAGTAGGTAATTTTCCGTTACTCGGGCGCATGCTATAAATATCGTAAATGGGAAGGGAACCTTAAATTAATGTCATACTTGAGGTTCGTTATCAATCCAGCAGCAATCCATATGGGGATGGATTGTGAAGGAATCCCATCCCCCTCATTGTTGAAAAGTATAGTTCGCAAAATGAACTACACATGATTGTGTAAGCAAGCATTGGGGTTGACGAGCGATAGCAAACAGGGGCGGAGCCCCTAGTTCCTTTAAAATCTAAATTTATCCCTCTTAATGCCTTTAATTTTTCAAATAGTTATTTTAATTACATGATAATTCTTTATGTCCTCTTTTATGTGTAATGAATCTTCCTTATTTATTTCATTATTAATTTTTATAATCTGATTGTAGCTGGAAGTTTTTAAATTTTGTACTTGCAATATAGGTCATTAAAAATGTACGAAACATTTATTGCAGAAAGACGTAGTGGAATCATAACTGTTGGCCAATTTGTTGATGGCTGTAAAAAAGCATGCTCATCCAAGACAAAAGAAGTTTTCCTGTGTCTTGATTGCAGTTATATTGCAGCATTATTGCATCATGGACTAGGCTTCAGTGAAAAAAAGGAAATTAAAGTAAGTAAACTCATTAACGACCACCTTTCATTTTTTTTCTAAAGGGGTAAAACGACAAGTCCCTCCCACACACATTGAAACCTGCAGGTTGTCCCCTTATGCTAGCTCATCCTTTGCAAAATGAGACAGTTTTCATCTCAACACGGTACTCAGTGATTAGCAAAATTGGCCAGATCATATTGGATGAGGTGTCTTGGGTAAACCACTTAGAGAGTTAAAATCAGTACATATAGCTGAATAGTAAAACAGTAGGACTCAAAATTTCATTTGATTTCATGACTTATAAATTTCATAATTACGCATTTCCAAATTTGAAAAACATACTTTAGTAACGAAATGTGTTCTGTCTCAAAATAAGTGACACATTCAACATTTGCATTTTGTTCCAAAATAGTTGTCACGTTTGTGCAAAAAAAGATGAAAAACAAAATATTCAATCATAAATTGAAAGGGTTTTTTTTCTAACATGATGAAATATCGCATATTAAGGCAGGATTTGACTTAATGTAATTTCAAAATTACAATTAGTATTACTTGGAAGGCAATTTTTACATCTCCCATTTTGTGTATATAATTTTGTAAGCTTTACTTCCAGATGATATCATTACATTTTTCATATATGTTTGTAATATTAAAAACAGAAACAGCAGGGATGCCACAGCCAAAGCACTTGTGAAATAGTAGCATAAAATTATCGAAATAGTAGCACAAGGGAGATACATCTCTTAAACCCTATTAAGTAACTCAGATGCAAAATGAATCGGCCAAAGCATAAAATATGCCAATTAAGTATCAAATAGATATTGAAGATCTCACTAAGAAATTAAAATTTGAAAATTGAAAAACAAAATGTTTTTTTTTTTTGATAATATAGCAACCATAAATTACAATGCTTTTCTTTTACTGTTGCCATGACTTTGTGACAAACTTCGAAATTTTCGTCTGTTGGAAAATTTTATCCCTAAAAAAATTCAAAAAATATTTTTCTGTCCACTATTAGTTCAAAAAAAGGACTAAATTTTCTTTGATCTTTGGTGAATTTTCAAAACAGTCACCATATTTTTGAATATAGGATCTTTTGGAACATGCTTTCTTATATAGATCTCTAGTTGCCAAATTTGATAAATAGTAACAAAAGTCACATTTTAATTGCCTGCTGACAGCCATGTAACTAGTGCACTTGATATAAAATTTCTTTATTTTTTTACTAGCCTTACTTTGCAATAAAATGATAGAATGCAGAACTTTCATGAAGGCTGCATGATATTCCTCTCTATTTGTCTCTGCTCAATTAATGCACAAACTTTATTTGAAGCAGTCTGGATTAAAAAATCCTCTATGATTTTTCTAATCATTGAGAAGTTTCATGTAACCTAAACTCTTCCACACACTCTCATAGGTTATCTAGTGTAACTGTTTTAACTAGTCTTGACTATTACATCAACATCAGGATACTAGTGCTTTGTAAAATGCAGTTTAGCAAATGCTGCTCTTGAAGCAGTGGTCCAATATAAATTGTATCTTGTTCTCATCAAAGAACCACAAGATAGCTAATGTTGCCAAGGATTGATTTTAATAGTCATGAATAGGGTAACTTTTTGCAACAAATGCAACTTTTTTTCACTCATTCTACGCTGCATGTAAAGTACTAAAACCAAAATTCCTCCTACATGGGGTGTATAGTAAATGAGTTATTACCGCAACATAAATGCAACTTTTTGCATAAATGCAACCACCTGCAACTTTTTAAAATATAGCTTAAAATGAATTAATATCAAATTACTATTTCATTTTTTTGCTCTCTGAATCAACCCTTCTATTCGGTGATCTTGCGAACGCCGAAGTATTGCAGATCAAACAAGTTCATGGTAAGAAGGTGGTCGTCCTAAGACGAAAGTGAAATAAATGGCAAGGAATACTTTAACACATTGGTTGGCACTGTTGATAATCCCGAGGAAACTTGCGTAATTGACTGCAGAGTTTGCGAGGTGAGTGTCGATCATTAATATGTTGTTCGCCTTGTAGATGACATTTTAAAATCTCTGAATGTTGAGTGAAAGGATTTTGCACTTCTACTATCCGATACAGCACATTATATGACTTTGGCTGGCACAGGTTTTCAATGTTAAAGAAATTACTGGCCAAGGATCGGCCATTCAACGTTCTTCTGTATGTATTTCAGTATGTATTATAATACTGGTGTACACGACTAAAATTGTCAATATATTTTGAATTTTTTTCATTTTTTACAAATAATTTATTTTAAAATTTAGTGTATCAAAAAAAAAAAAATGCAACTTTATTTCCATAAATGCAACTTTAGGGAATGATAAATGCAACTTTTCCCATTTTTACTGCAACAAAAAAGTTGCCCTAGTCATGAATAAGAAATGAAATTTTATAGTATATTTCGGGTTGGCAAGCATGGGGCAGAGCAGTTGGCAAGCAGGGAGTTCAAAATTCTTATATTTATCAAGATTATTCATAGCAGTTGTGTTTTTTAGTGATCTTTTGTTAATTTTAAACTTATGAATTATTTCCTGTCAATTACAGTTTTTGTTATTGCAGCTATACTTTAATTTCTTCTTTTCTTTTATAGCTAACCGATCGAATTGATGGCATTAACACAAGTTGGGGCCTAGGACTTGCCTTCAATATGTTGAAATAAGACCTCTCTTATAGCAGTATTTTTTAGTTCATTTTGTGTAAATATTTATAGGACAATTATTCTCATTACTGTGGCACATTTCATGCTTTGTCTTTGTTTCGAAATATCAGATGTTGTATTTTCTGCAGCTTACTTTCTCATGTTTCATTTCTGTGAAATCTAGGGTGACCAACTTTTGGGAATGAATTTAAGGGATTTTTTTGTCCTGACAAATTTTACATCTTTTTAGAAGCACGCTGTCATTTTAAGTGTTTAATATTATTTAACAGAACTATATATACTGGGTAATTCATAGGTAAGTGCACACATTGCAACGCATTATATAACAGTGACAATGTAAGATATTTTGTGTGTGTTACCTGTAACAGAAGTGTAGGAGAATGTTTAAATTTTTTTAGAGACAGTCACAGATGTTCTATGTGTGCACCCTTTGTCACACTACACCCATCGAACCGGTAACTCATTTCTGCCTAGACGCGTGTTAGGGTATCTGAAGCAAGTGCAGTGATAGTGGTTGCGATACACTGTTTTAACTCCGCTAGATCATCAGGAAGAGGAGGGTTAAACTCGTCATCCTTAATGTAGCCCCAAAGTAAAAAGTCGCAGTGTTAAATCAGGGCATCGGGGGGGGGGGGGGGGGCATTGGGTTAGTGGCATGCTGTGGTCAGTGCTTTGTCCAATCAATTGGTGAAGATGTTAATAGAGGTAATTTTACATCACCTGACCAGTGTGGTGGTGCACCATCCAATTGGAGAATAAAGTTTTTCAACTTTATTCTCCAATTGGATGAATTAAGTTTTTGACAACATCTGCCTTTGCACAAGCAGCCCGTATTTTCAAATTTTTTCGAACCAATCGTAAATTCTTTTTTCAATTGGAGGTTCTTTTCCAAATGATCGAAAATGGTGTTGCACAACAGTGACAGATTCTGTTTTTCTCGATTCAAGAACACATAACGCCTTCTCTGCAGAAGCAGCCATTTCCACTAACTAGTCATATGACATGCTCACTATCGCCTTCGTTACTTCGCTCTGGAGGGGGACACAAACTTTATGAGTTTACCTAGCTAACAGTTCGTATTTGGGGACCGTGTCTTAAACTGTTTCTGTTTTACAGCATCTGGAAACTGTATATGTGCTTATGAATCACCCTGTATATATATATACTTCCATTATTGGTATTTGAGCCTGGGATGCTTAAAACAAGGCCTAAGATAATTAAGGTTTGGCACATCAATTTTAACTCATTGAAAATATTTCACAAATTTTGTTCTATACTTTCTGTTTACAATCAAGAAACAGATATTCTGCTATTGATTAGCGTATGCTAAACTTTCTATTGATTTTTTATAGATAATTTTTCAATATTTCTGGATGGATGGGGGAGTATCTTTTAGTCTAAAGCACTTATAATAATAGCAGTTTGTATCAGAAAGCTTTTTTTTTTTGGGAGGAATAATATGTAATTTAAATTTTGTGATCGTGACTTTTAAGGAAATTTGCTGGAGAACTAGAGCATCAATATGGGACTAGGAGGAACAAAAAAATTAGCTTCAATAAGGAGTTACTGAGAAACACGAAAGTTGGTCACTGGAGAAAAAAAAATCTGAAGAATTCTTAGCTTCTCTGTGATATTACATATATATTGGTTTGCATATATATATGTTCTGAACTGGTTTTGCAAAAATCAGACAGATTCACTAAATAAAAAAATTTATTTATGGTAACAATATGTAAAATTGTTTTTTGAATTGTTGACCTTATTAAATTATTTTTATTTAATTTTTGGTATCCTTTACTTATTTGGCTTCAGTTATTTATAACAGTCAACACAAACATTTACTGGACACATTTATGGAACAGAAGTAGAATCATAGTGAATAAAATTGAGGAAATGTCTCTAAGTTATTTTAAAAAATTATGTTTAGTAACCACAGAATTTGAGAATTGCAATAGAATTTAATTTAAAGTGTGTTTTTGATTGGAAGTTTAGAAAAAGTTATCTAACATCATATAGTAGAATTTTTTTTTTGGGGGGGGGGAGTTATAATCTTATATTTTGTTTTTGTTTCAATGTAAGTAAGGTTATTCAGTATATTAATTATTTCCTGAAGTAATCATTCTTAATATGGACTTTTTAAAGTTATACAGTGGTAATTGGCAGTTGAATGAAGTTCTGACTTCACGCTTTCTGTTAACAGATTGACTTATCTAGATCTTTTTGTGTCTACCAATTATCTCTCTTTAATTAAATTTGGTTACATTATTTCTGGTTTCTCTGCGTGTCTTTTTTTGTTGATAAAATGACTTGCATCATTATCTTTTTAACCCATCCATATGACAGTAATCTGAACTTGCAAGGGAACCTTTTCACACGTTTGTCGCATTTGGAATGGACATTAAGCGTATTTTGTAAAATTTTTAATGCTGATTCAGAATATGTGATCAGCTTTTTACAAAACTCATTTTTAAAGCAACTATACCCCCTTAAGTTTGACGAGTTGGCTAAACATTTCTACCCTTAAGGTTTTTTAAAAGTGTTTTCTTCCCGTTGATATCCCCACCTGCCACTTATAGCAGGAATTAGAGTTCTCCAGACCAAAAAATGGAACATTTCTAAAAATAACAACTAATGAATGTTGCCATACTCATTCCCTTTACACTTGAGAGAATTACCATTTAAAATTTTAATAGTGGCAGACAATATCAAGAAAGATAATACAAGTTGTCAAAAAGAAAAAAATTATTTTTAGTTAAAAATCAAACATATCTTATCGCTAGATTTTGAAAAAAATATGAATAGATTTTTCCTTTCATTTAAATTTGTGTTCAAAATCTATATATTACACGAATTGACACACAAAAGGACATCAATATATCACCCCATGTGTTAAAATTCTAAACCGTTTAAGTTGAGTTCAAGTTATCCTTTATGATTATCATCTGCTTTTTTTTATTACTCCCAAGTAAAACGTTTTGGAGTTTTACGTATGACAATTATTTTAAATAGCATTTTTAAAAATATTTCTCGCACACTTTTGAATAAATGAAAGTCCATTATCGGTATTCAACTATAGCAACCATTTCCGGTAAAGTTTTAAATAAATAAAGCCTTTCTTTAAGAATAAGTAGTATGTTTTTTAGTAAGAATGTTTTCCACTACGATAACTTTCATCCAAAACGTTTCGATTAAAAAAAAGCGCGCCACTATTATTTTTTGGCGAAGGTCGCCAAGTTGTCAAATTTTAATGGAGTCACCATTTCTCGTAAAGTGAGTTTTACAAAAAACTAATCACATATTCTGAATCGGTATTAAAAACTATACTAATTGTGCCTAATGTTGTTTCCAAATACGACGAATTCACAATCTCTTGCGAAAATATAAATATTTATTTGAAAAATCATTTGTTAAAAGAAAATCAAATGCATAAGGTAACGGGTAAAAATTTCCGCAGATTTCAAATCCATTGAAATTTTCAGTCTTATCTTTAACAATCCCGATTTTACAAAAAAAAAAAAAAAAAAAAAACCACAATGCCAGCCAAAATGTTTTTTTTTTTTTTTGCTTTCTTTTGCTGAAATCGTAAGAGGGCAGGAAATGTAATCTGTATTTTTTGAACGGGAAAGTTGACGCGACATCACAATCTCTTGCAAAAATATAAAAGATACTCAATTTAAAAAATTTATTTATTTAAAGAAAATCATGTTTTTAGGCAACGATCTGACGTGAACTTTTGCGCAGATTTCAAAACTGTTGACATTTGTACTCTGTCTTTAATGGTCTAGGAGATAGAAAAAAGGAACTAAATACCTCCAGTTAAAAGTTTATTTTTTATCGTCTGCTGGAAAATCATTCCTCCGCGCAAAAAGTAAACGGAAACGAAAAAAAAAAAAATTTAACCTGCTGTTCACTGCTGTTACATTCAATAATAATTAAATTTCATCAAATTCTTTTGAAAATGTTCTAGATTGAATTTTAAAATTCCCCGCGTCCCAAAAATTGTAAAAAATATGGACTACCTGTGTGCCAAATCCCATTACTGTAAGTGCCATAGATTCGTCAGAACTTTGCGTGCAAGAAACGGAGATCTTGTACTTCTTGAGATCTTGACAAACACTTCCTTTTATTACATTAGAGATTGAAACACAAAGGGAGAGTAAAGCAAACGGCATCAAAGATAACTATTAACGGTATCTGTACTTATATATCTGTATCTGTACTCTCTTGAACTATCTCCACGGAATCCCCTAGTGTAATTTCTGTCGCTTGGAGGAAGCTATTACTGGACATCGTGGTGGTTGTTCACATCCTATATCATAGGAAATGGTAGGTGTACTACTTCCTATGATCTAGGATGTTCTTTATTCTATATTCCACATGTATGATTTTGTTTGATAGTTAAAAATACTTCAGTATTTTTATTTCACAATTAAAACTACAGAATATATTAAATCTCAGTTTATTTAAAAGTATTTTGCTGTATAAAGTATGCTTTTTTTGAGGGGAAAATAAAATTGATATTAGAAGTGGTAAGAATGCACTCGTTATCTGTAGAAGTTTTGATCGGATTTTTCTTGAGAGACAGTTGGTTTTTATTAAATTTGACAAGTTCTGTGATCTTTATTTAAAGAAGATTGAAAGTCATCTTGCATTTTCAATGCTGGCCGTCAATGTTTGAATGAAAACTGAAATATTTCCCCATGCAATTCATTAAATTGGTTTCCAAGCTCCATATGACCATACTGCCCGGCTTCATAGCCGAGTGGATAACTGGTACATAGTTCAATGGGCCCTGGGTTCGAATCCTGTTCATGGCATGGATGTTCATAGTGGTTTAAGCTATAGATTCTATTCTAATTATGGTTAAGGTGTTAGCCTCTAGATCGGAAGGTTCCTGGTTCGAATCCGGGTCCGGGCATGGATGTTTGTAAACGTATGGTGTAGAGGCGGCTGGTGCATCTTAAATCTGTCTGGGTCGAAAGTCCTCACGTTGGGTTGGCGTGGAAGTTTGGAGAGTGGGGTGCCAGCTCAGGTGTTGCTTCGTCATCTGACCGTGGTTCAAAATTACGAGGTATTGTCCTCGGATCTTTCCCTTAAGGGACTGATCCCGGACCGTCGTCAATAGCCCGTTGTGTTGCTCTAGTACGACGTTAACTAAAAAATTACCAATTTTACCATTCTAATTATTTGAACCGACCAACCGGTCTGGTGGTTAAGGTGCTAGCCTTGATGGGAAGTTTCCTTGTTCGAATCCAGGTAAGTACATGGATGTTTGTAAGCGTATAGTGTAAAGGAGGCTTGTGCACTTTAAATCTGTCGTGGCAGAAAGTCCTGAAAGTTGGAAGTTTGGAGAGTGGGATAACAGCTCAGGCGTTGCCACGTCATCTGACCGTGGTTCAAAATTACGTGGTGTTGTCCTCAGATCTATCCCTTAGGGGATTGATCCCGAACCGTCGTCAATAGCCCGTTGTGTTGCTCTTGTAAGACGTTGATTAAAAATGACTCAAGAACACGGTACCATCGCCAATTACCAATAATTTTTTAGTAGGATTACCTGGTAATTTGGTAATGGTAATTTTAGTTAACGTCGTACTAGAGCAACACAACGGGCTATTGACGACGGTCCGGGATCAGTCCCTTAAGAGAAAGATCCGAGGACAACACCTCGTAATTTTGAACCACGGTCAGATGACGAAGCAACACCTGAGCTGGCACCCCACTCTCCAAACATCCGCGCCAACCCAATGTGAGGACTTTCGGCCACGACAGATTTAAGGTGCACCAGCCGCCTCTACACCATACGCTTACAAACATCCATGCCCGGACCCGGATTCAAACCAGGAACCTTCCGATCTAGAGGCTAACACCTTAACCACTATACCAGTTGGTCGGCTAGGATTACCTGACGTAAGCCTATCCAAATAGCCGTTTGGTGACGAAAATTTTTGTCACCGCTATTAACCGGCATAGTATTCTTGAAATAATAACCGTAAACTATCATAGTTTTGATGTTCTTCGAGGTGAAAATGGCGTTCACAATTCTTAATTTCTTTAAATTTTATACTATTTGAAAAAATAAAAATATTTGAGTCTTGTTTCAATTCTTTATTTCACTTTTAAAGCCATTCATTCAAAGGACCATACATAATATTCTGTTGCATGCTGTAAAGCTTGGTTCAAATCATTGAAATATTTGGTTAGATCTTAAAATGGCAACATTTTAGGTTAAAGCCCTTGCATTTTGTTGTCATGTTGTTATCAAATTTATTGCATTCCAGCAAAATTAAGAGGACCAGTGCAGTCCTATCTCCGTAATGTTAAAATGGCCAAATTTAAAGGAACATTTTCTCAGAATCTTTTATTGGTATTGATTCGAATTATTTTATACAGGTTTTGAAGACACTTTTAAAAACTTTTAACAGAGGGTTTTTTAAAAAACTTGAAGTTTGAAGTTTTGAGATTGTTTTCTTTACCTATTTTTTTTTGAAAAATGACCAATTTTAATCCTTTTTGACAACTAAAATGAACTTTTCTGAGGATATAGAGAGAAATACCCTATATTTTAACACACAGGTATGTTACACTTGTAAACCAACTTTTTTACATTTGCTTGAATAGATTTTGAAAAAATGTTCCTTTTATAAAAAAAATACACATTTTGAGATATTGAAGTTTAAAGCACAAAATTTTCCTTACTTCATATACGTACAGGTATATTTAAAAAAATATTTAAAATACTTCTACTCAACACATATCTCCACAAATAATATATTATTTTAAATAGAATTGTATAAACATTTATTTAAATTTATAAAAAAAAAGAATCGAAATTTTGAAAGATTTTTGTGCATTGGTCCCCTTAAATTAATGAAATTCCAGTACAATTCGTTTATAATCTTATTCAAATTAAGAGAATGTTCAAAAGCATTTAAGTCCTATTCATTACTTATTTTTCAAGATCTAAAGTAGAGGATCAAGAAGAAAAGTGTTGCATATTTTTTCGATGCTAGAACTAACTGCTGAAACAAAAACAATACGCAAAAAAGGACTTAGATTTTTATTATGTAGGAGAAAGTTGACAAAGCAGGTACTTTGGGCTCGATAACTTTCAATGAGTTTCTGAATTATTAAAGCTTTACAATTGAAAGTAATTGAAAACATTAATGTTTTCAATTATTACTTGACAATTTGACCAAAATTTCTGAAAAGAATTGCAAGTTTTAATGAAAGTCAAACTACCCGTTCTGTCCAACTTATAGGATCGAAAGGTAATAGTTTTAAGTCATAAAATTATCGGTTATAAAAATGTCTTTTTGTTAAATAATTAAATTGCAAAAAATTAATTAAAAAGTGTTCTAGATTAAATTTTAAAATTAGGGCTTCGCACAAAAATTGCAAAAAAAAAAAAAAAAACCCCGGACTACCTGTGAGTGAAATCTCATTATTGTAAGTGCCATAGATTTATCAGGACAGTACACACAAACGCTTCCTTTTATAATAGTAGAGATAGCGTTTACTTTGTCACATTACTGGTTGTTTAGAAATTGCGAATATTGAATTTTCTCAATCAATGCGGATTGAAATGGTCTACTTGATTTCGTTATTCATGACCATATTTTTTCAGAGGCCCACCGCGGATCAGCGAGTTTGCCCACTGCTCTAGCAACATTCGAACTGCAGACTGTTCGATTCCTCTTTGTTTGGGTGAATTTTTAACCAAAACCAAAGGAAATATCAAAGCTTAGTGAGCAATGGTAACCTTTTTGTATGCTCCCGCCACAGTAGCCCACTTGTAAGAGTAACAGATTAGCAACCTTAGTGTTGTGAGTTCGAAACTCGAACTACCAAAGACCGTAGTGTAAACGGGGGCTGGTGCACATTAAATTTGTAAGACAAATATCCTCATGTTGACTTGGTTATGGAAGCTTCGAGAATGGTGTGGCAACTCAGATGTTGACCTAATAATCTGATCGTGGTTGAAAATTACGAGTTGTCCTCGGATCGTTCCCTTTGAGATTGAGCCTGGACCGTCGCTAAAATCAATAATGAAGTCCTCTGGTAATAAGTCTTCATCAATAATGAAGTCCTCTGCTCTGTATTCCGTAGCGAGCTTATTGCTATAAACGAAAGCCTTGACTATATTGCGACTGTCATTGCAGGAAAAGAAATCTGGATTCTAACTGATAGCAGGAGTTCTGTCCAGCACTTGGCTAATTGGTCTGGTGTTAGAGACAAGGTGGGAGTATCTGTCCTCAATAAGCTAAGACAACTGTCTATAGATAATCAGATCCACATACAGTGGATCCCCTCATGTCGAACTTGATGGGAATGAAATGGCAGATGAATTGGCCAAGGCGGGAGCTAGTGAATTATTTGGTTCCACTTGAGCCTCTTACCTACACTGAGATTTATTCGCAGGCTAAGTTGAGGGGAAAAACAATATGGTCCACTCCCCCAGTGCATCAATGGTATCGGGGCCATCGACCCGGCGGCTCTTTGGCACTTAATTGTGACAGACAGGGACAAACTGCAATTACCCGATTCCTAAGTGGACACCTCAGAACTATGACCTTCTCAGATGGCTTGAGAACTTTCGACACATGCACCAAGTGCTCCTCTGAGCAGGCTTCTCCATCCCACATCCTGGAGTGCCTGGGACTTAACCATCAAGATCTCCTTGGAAGTCCATTGCTGGTCCTGGACTTCCTCAGGGTGTTTGGATTCATGGACCTAGTCTAGCCCCGCTGGACTTAGGGGATTGGCAACAACAACAACAATGAAGTCCTCTTTAAAGAATATCTAAACGCGAGACTAAACTTACATGCGCATGTGTACTCCGTTTTTGTACAGAAATTATGTCCGCAAGCATTCGTATTACAGCCAATTTAGTATCACCAGACTATTGACGTAGAACCAATGCCCTAACCTTGGTCCTAACTTAACATACATTTTACGAAACAATCATCTCAATTTTCTAGCTCTGATTTGACAGGAAAAGGTATGCTTGATTTGCAAACTAAGGCCCGGTGCACACATCCGGTTTTTCAACGTGCGGTGCCGCTGCGGCAACGAAGCTCAACTATGCACACATAACCATGAAATGACGCAAGTACTCATTTCGCGTCATATGCGATAAATATTCTATCGAAGAAAACGTGTTTATTTCGCTTGGTGTAAAAAAAGTATATTTTGAAACAAAATAGACTTTACTGAATACAACCATTTATTAAATATTATTTATATTCCATTTATTTATGAAATCCAGGTAAATCATAAATCTTCCAGGTTAAAAAACCGGAGAAGCGTGTGCGGCGGGCTGCGGCGCCGTGGGGAAATGCGGTACAAATTGCAAGCAAGTTGGACATGCGTAGCCGGAGGCATGTGTGCACTACTCCATTGGATCTAATGTATCTCAGACCGCACTTGCGTTGCGGCAGCGGTGCCGCACGTTGAAAAACCGGACGTCTGCACCGGGCCTTATACTTATTTATCTATCTAGTATTTTATATAGCTTAACTCCCACCACTTGAATTTTAAATTCTTAAAAATAAGTATATCTACAGAAATGTTCATTTTGTTAGGAATGCGTTGATAAGTGTAGAAGGGCAATTTATTCGTATCTTTAAGCCACCAGTTTTATAAACTCCTAACTAAATATTTAATTAATATTACAATGTTTTACGTCTAGCCAACGTAGCCTTTTAGTCATGACTAATAATTATGAAATTTAATAACTAAATTTACATTTCGCTCAGCTCGAATCTGAAATGTAATTAAAATTTAATTTGTAAGATTGCGACGTTCTAAAATATTAATCAACATTTCAATTTAAAACTAATTAAGAGGGAACATCTCAGTGTTTGTGTTTTACAGATTGAAGATGCCACACCTGGAAAAGAATTTGCATTTGAAAGAAGGATTATTAAATAGTCAAAGCTGTAATGAAGGCTGTACGAACATAAGAAGGTTAAATAAAAATCTTAAGAGAACAAGGTCAAGAAATAAACACTGAAAGATTTAGTTTTGAGGAATCAAATATCCGCTACAGTTATATTTAATTATACTTGTCTGAAATATTCCAAAAAATTCCATTTAGTTCTAAATTTTTAATTTGTTTTTAGTTAACAGGTGTCTATTTAAACCTGTACTTGTTAAGAAAAGCAACATTAACATTTAAAGTAGTTAATAAAATAAAACTACTATAATGTTTCGTGCTTCAAATTTTTTTTTGTTTCGTTAAAAGTATTTATTCTCAAAAATCTTGAATGTAATCTTTCCTTCAAAAAGTAATTTTATTTATGTTTAGCTGCAGTTAGCACAGCACAGCAGCTAATTGGTTATTAACGGTAACTCGGACTGCTCTGGTGTTTCTTGTTTTTAGGGATAGACGCTTTTCGCGGAATTTAGATAAAAGAGTTCGTTAACAAAAATTATTTGTTCATCTTTTATAAGTTTTAAAACGAATGAGTTCAAAAATTGCTGTTTCAAAGATTACGTTAAAAATGTCCAACTTTCACATTTTTAATTCACATTAGGTGTAATGCGTAATAACTGTTGACAATTAAATTTTAGAAACAAAAATTAACCAAGAAAAATATTTTACAATGCTTTTATACTAGTTTCACATACGAGAAATAAACGTAAAGATGCAAAAAATATGGTGGCTTGTGTCAAAGACACAGACCTTAGTTTTGACGTCAACTCACAGGTCTGATGTTGGATATAGAATGAATAAAGCCGTAGAATGAATAAAGCCGACATGGGAAGTTTGAGCGTTTGTTTATTGTGAATATTTTAACAATTAATTTAAAGTTTGAGTTATCAAAGTGCAGTTGGATGTTAACATTGAAAGATAATTTTATTAATTAAAGACCTGTGATTGTAGCATAGTTCGGAAGCTTTCGAATGATACCACTTACGCAGTCCAAAGTTACAGGCCCTAAACTCGCACAGCACCGTAGAAGTTCGACATACTGCCTCCCGAGCTCAGTGCGTCTGCGCACTTGGTCCGAAGGTAGAGACTTCCTTTGTATACACGACGCTATATTTATATTATCAATGTTCATGTAGGATACGAGTGATTCACGACGGAAAACTAGCATCTTTTTAAGAAAAAAAATATAGTCCGTTTTTCTATTTGATATAGTCTATTTCAGTGCTCGAAATTTTCGTGCGCACATGTGCACTGTGCACATCAAAATACAATTGCGCACCTAATTTTCTCCTGCTAGGTGCACGCAATGCACCTAACGTTAAAAAAAAGGGTGGAGTTTTATGTTATTTTGATTCTTGAACAAAATATTAGTATCGACCTCTCTCGCTCTAAAGGAACGTAATTAAAATTCCTAAATACACACTATGCGAAAACAAAATCACTGGGCCATAACGGATTTATACAGGAGGAAGGTTTACTTGTGCCACTGCCACCAGAACTTTCCGATGATCGAAACATTTTCCAGATGGCTCTGTTGAAGCGACTGTCGTGACATTCGTGCGACGGAGAAGGGAGAATTTAGATATTTAAATATTTTTATTTACTCTCTACTACTCTCTAACCTATCTAAACATACCCAACTAATAAAGTAGTTTACATTAATGCTCTTATATTACGTTTATTTTTTAAATGTGCTCCTAAAATATAACCTGTGCACATAATTTAAAAACTTAGGTGCACAAGGTGCACCTGTATTAAAAAATCTATTTCGAGGCCTGGTCTATTTGATGTTGTTTAAAATTAAAAATGATAAAGTGAAGTTGGAGATGTAAGATTTTTGACGTGAATACATTTTAAAAATCAGAACAGTACTGGAGGCATGCATGATAGGTAAAGCGTTACAGCTGTTTTCTTATGATTTCGGAACTAGAAGAAACATATCAAAAATAAACATAGCGTCGTGTAGACATGGAATAACATGACGACCTTCGGAATGAGTGCGCAGGTACACTGAGCGCGGGAAGGGGGTCCACATTGCGAAATCTTTGCTGGGCGAGCTTTGGGTCAGTGTAACTTTGGATTGCGTAGAATGAGGACTGCATAAGTGGTGTAATTTGAAAGCCACCGAACAACGAATCCCAATAAATTATCCTTCGATATTAATATCAAACTGCACTTAAATCGTTGAAACTGTAAATTATGTTTAATACTCACAATGAACAATCTTTCAAACTTCTTATTTCTGCTTCATTCATTCCACAATCAAACATAAGGCCCGAGTATTCACGTCAGAATATGTTGTTTGAAGTTGTTTAAAATTAAAATTAATTTAAAATTAATTGTTTAAAATTAAACAACCTACCAATTCTTAAACTTTAGCAGAGCAGTACAAATGATTATACACAGTTCTAAGGAATTCGCCATTTTGTCGCCATTAGTTTACTATGGGCGGTTCAATGTTCCTCACTTTCAATAAATTTAAGTATAAACACGGGGCTTTAAATCCGAATAGGTTATAAATGGATATTTTTTCTCTTCAGTGGAACCACGGGAGCCCAGTTTGAAGAGTAACTGTTTAGCAACCTAAGGGTTGCGAGTTCAAAACTCGATCAAACCAAATACCATCATACACACGGGGGCTGGTACACGTTAAATATGTCGTGGCCTCAAATGTTCTTACATTGGCATGGTGTGAAAGTTTGGAGACTGGAGTGCCAGCTCTGGTTAACATTTCAAAGTGTGCACACCTGCTTGTTCTGTTCCATATTCGTTATACTATATCGCAGAGATATATATCCAATAGAGCTATGTGTTGCTCCAGTGCGACGTTAATAAAAAAACCTACACCTTAATTGGGTATTATATTTCAATTTGAATAAGCATTCTTAAAAATCCAAACCGACCTTTTTGATAGTCCACTACTTTCGATATTTTCTATATATGTTTTTTAATTTATTTTCTACAGATCATTCGAATGTAGCTTTTGTTGAATAATATGCCTTAAGAAAACGTATTGATCTAAAAGATGGCCAATAAATAATACGATTCTCTAGATCCTTGTTAAAAATAATCAAACCTTTTGTGCAAACACAGAATTTCTTTCTGGACACTTTTTAAACGATTTGTTAATAAAAAAAAAGCAGATCGAAATTTAATTTAATTGAATTTTAAGATTTCAGACGATATAAAGTTATTTTCGAAAGAAATTACGCATTATATCGTTTAAAGTCCCGATGTTAAAGAACACATTTGTTTCTTTTCACTGTTGGGATTATTTTATTTTACCTTTTTATATATTTTTTTATCTTTCACGGCCAATTTAACTAATTCTTAAGGACAGCGAGAGGATCAAATGAGAATTAATTTTATTAAAAAAAGAGAGCATTTGAATTTCTTCCAAGCAGTTTATTTACAAAACTCCTTTCTTATAGAAGTAAACCTTTTCTTGGGCTCATACTTTCGTAAATTCATTCAAGAGTAAAGCATTGTTAGTTCCCTTTATTCGCACACATGCGTTTTAAAAATAGATATTTTATTCTTACCAAATAAACTTATTCTTTTTCAAGGAATAAAAGAATACCTCCCCGTATCGAACTAGATTCAATTTTAGCCACGTGGAAAAGTATTTGAGGGTTAGAGATGAAAAAGTTTTAAATATCCTGGCATAAAAAAATTCCAACTCGCATTATTTTCTACTCTTGAACCATTATATTTGTGCGCCTACTTTGATAAAACGTCAGTTTACATTTATCTAATGTCAGAGAAATTGAAGTATATTTCGTAGATGATTTTTATCGCTACATGAATTTTATATTATTGTTATTTTAATGGAAACATAAAGTAATTTATAAAGATAATTCAACGCCTAGTAGAGCTCAAGATTTGTTTAGTGCTTCTTTCATTGCTTAAATTAGTTAAATAACCATTATTATTACGACGAACAAATTTTTCCATTTTGTATGAGAATTTACTGTCTTATAAAAATAATATTTAAAAACTTCCACACCTGCGTATTTCACGATACGCACTAGATCTGAGCGATATTCAGTTTCTCATCTTAGACAGAAGCAATGGTATCAGATGTATGCAAACAACATTGGCATTAGTTGCATGCAAGATGCCATAAAGTGCAGAGTTATCTGATTTCGAGAAAGGTGTAATCGTCGGGTATCTCAGAAATGGCTGATCCTTAAGGGACATATCTAGCGAGCTGAATTACTCAAAACAGACAGTGGCCTATGTGATTCAGAAGTGGAAAGTGAGCGGTGATTGTCGGAATGTACCCCGAGTTGGCAGACCCACGAAACTGGGAGATAGCGACCGACATATGCTGTCCAGAGAAATTAGGAAGAACCGCACCCAACCGATGGCACGCATACTCCAGGAGTTTCAACAGGCATTCAGGAGTGTTGTTTTGATGAATACCATCCGTAAGGAAGCACATCTGCTTGATTTTCATAGTCATGCTGCCGCCCATAAGCCTTTGATCACCAAGTCCAACTGCGCTGCTCGGTTAATGGGGTGCAAAGCACGTCGAAAGTGGAACGTAGATCAGTGGAAAAGGGTTCTCTGGAGCGACGAATCAAGGTTCACCCTCTACCGTTCGGATGGCAGGGTCTGGGTCTGGCGTCTGCCTGGAGAACGCCTTCTGCCAGAATGCACTGTGCCCACAGTAAAATTCGGCGGAGGTGGATTGGATTGGATTTTGGGGTTTTATGGCGCAAGGTCCAAAAACGGACAAGCTGCGCCAAACGCAAGATAAAATAAATAAAATCAATGGAAAGATAAAAACATTTTAATAAAATGTGTAGTTAAGTCTTGCGTAAGAAATTTGATGGTAAAACGTATAAAAAAATGTGTAGATAATGTGGATGATATAAATATTGTGATGGAAAAAAGAAAACACTATACGAGTTTTAAAAAACCAACTGAACGTGAAAACGCGAAAAGATTTGAATGGGGATTTTCCCCAATCAAATCTTGTAGGTTTAAAATAATACTTTTAAAAAACTTGGACCGTTGATGATTAAAAACAGGACAGATGATTAAAATGTGATAAACAGAAAATGGAGTAGAGCATGAATTACATATAGGAGCACTTTCTCCAAGTAAAAGATGACGATGGGTGAATCGTGTATGTCCAATGCGAAGGCGGGTCAGTTTGACATCCGTCCTCCGCGTTGGAGACACTGGCCACTGATGAACGATGGGCTTTATAGAGTGTAGTTTGTTGTTGACTTGCATGTTCCACGACTCTTGCCACAAGGAGGTTCGGCGGAGGTGGAATTATGGTCTAGGGGTGTTTCTCTTGGTATGGACTGGGACCCTTGGTCCAAATTCATGGTAAGCTCAACGCCGTGGCCTACTGCACTATTTTGGATGGCAGTGTGCTTCCTACGTTGTGGCAGTTTTACGGGTTGGACCCATGTTATTTCCAGGACGACAACGCCAGCTGTCATGTTGCGAGGTCCGCCATGGATTGGTATGGTGACAATGGGGTTAACCGAATGGCCTGGCCTGCCCAGAGTCCAGAGCTGTGATTGCCTCTCGTGGAGGCTCTACCAACTATTGAATATGAATAAATTTTACTTTTCTTTTCTATCACCAGCGCCGGCCCTTGATCAGGATTGAGCGAGATTGTCTTTCGGCGCCCTTTGGTCAACGCTTTTACATAACATAAATTGCATTTCAGTTTATGTTAAATAAATAATAATTACCAACTTTTTGAAAATTCAACTTTTATTACACAAATCAACACATTGAATTTAAATTAAATTAAGTAGCTCTAATTATTACACTCCTGTTTCTTTAACATAAAAAAAGTTCCTACCACTATATAATTAAATTAGTATTTGGTGTTAATTTCAATCAGTCACTAAATAATAAAATACTTGGTACTGTAATAATGTAATTAAAAGAAAACGCGATATCACGTTTATTATATCGATATTAATTTGAATTAATTTATACAAAGTTTACCTTTCTTGCTTTCGCACCGGGAAATTTTACAATCTATATATATATTTCTCTTACGTGGCACTCAAAAAAGACGTTATTTGTTACCGCGTTTTGGCAACATTGTGCGATTGTTTGTTTACTAGGAGCCTCGCGAGTCATTTGAATCTATAGCGTTATCGGATGAAATTTTATTGAAAAAAAAAATGAATTTTAGACGAGCTGTTGCCGTTCGTAATAGAAATCTAAGAAAGCGGAGGATCTTTTCAGGGCTATTTAAAAAACGGTCCTTTTCAAGGCTAACAATTATAGTACAACAAGACGCGTGCACTACAACTTTCGACAACAAACTCAGTCAAAAAGTGTATGGGTGGCTCGAGTACTGGGGAAATGTACACACAAACAACATGCTGGGTATTCAATTTCCAAAGCAGCGCTCACATTGCGAGTAAAAATTTGCTCAAAGTTTTCATCTAAATTCTGATTCCAGAGGTACTGTATATATCTTTTATGTAATACAACAAATTTAGATTTGAAAAATATTTTTTTGGAATATATTTTGTAATCAATCCCTTCTGCTAGGACACGTGTCTTCATTGATGCGAGCGAAGCGAACCAATGAGAATTGCGAAGCAATCCTCCGGGGGTTGGCGAGCGTTAGCGAGCAGGGGGCGGGCCCCCTAGTTAAATTATATTTAGGTATGGATTGAGCAATATCTTTATAAACTGATAAAATTGACAGGTTTGACATTTTTTCCTGAGCTTTGGTCGATCTTAGGTGTGTTCTTATTAGTTTTATACTTTACTAAAACTTCGCTCACCTTTGGCGACACTTACTGGAATAATTTGTAATATCCGAAGGGCTGTAAAAGTGTTTGGAAACAAATCGCACCAATCATTTTTGTTCAAGACATTGAGAACATCTTTCGGTTGCCCTTGGTCTGAGTCTTAGAAATGCCTCAGGTTTACTATTTCTTGAGCCAGGTCCGCTCCAGAAATATCGCTGCGTGAATCATATGTCAAAATATTTTGCAAAATTTAACACGATTGCTCCAATTTAGGTGTATCAATATCAGGTCGCTTTATTGATACAAGAAACACCAACTTGCATCAAAATTACATCTGTTGGAAACGTATTCCCAGCGAATTTACAATTGTATCTATCAAAGGATAGAATAAGGTGGTCTTAAAATTTTGTTGTGAGTCTATTATAGTTTCATCTTGAGATTCATAGACGAAATTTCTTTTTCTTCGGTTTCTTGTTTGTTGAAATACTGGTTAAATTTCATCTTTTTCGGCAATTTCTTTTGTTATGATTACAGCTGATGCGTAGCCAGTATCCCTGTATTCCTAAACAAATTAGCAACATTTGTGTAATAGATTCGTTACATTTAACAAGTCTGTCGATTCTGATTGCAAGGATTTGCTAACAATATTTATTTGGTACAGTAAATCATATTAAATCACAAGAATGAGCAAAAATTAATATTGATATCCATGTGTTGGTCGAGAGACCTGGGATGTGAAGCAGCAACAGGGTCGGTATTTTCCTCGTAATGTTCTTGTAGCGCATCTCTCACTTCAGTATATTAATACTTAACAGCTTGAAGGCTTGAGACTGCTTTACCAACGTGTCTCACAGAATTTTTTAAATGTGAGGGCCTCTGTATGTTCTGCATTACTTCTCATCTTTTTGTGGAAGAAGAGAAAAAAAACAGACGTTGAATAACCTCGAACAACGACACTGATTTAACTGAAGTTTTAGCAGCGTCAGAAACAACCACGTTTAAGCTATGACAGCCGCAAGGATTAAAAATGGCCTTTGGAAATTCTCTGGTAATATGGCTTTGGACGTCTCTTTGGTACTCCACCATGTTGGCATCATTGTCATAAACTTGACCCCTGCAATCATGTATGTCTAAATCATGTTTTTTATCACCTCATCCAGAAATAAACCTGTGAGACCCTGGACACTGGACTCCGATACTGGTGTGTATGTAACAAAACATTCACGATTGCAATTGTCGTCAATATCAAAAAATCTAAATGTGAGACAACTGTTCAGTGTGGCTTATATCAGGCGTACAGTTTAGTATACCTTTATCCGTATTTAACAATGCAATGTACTTGAGATACCAATGTATTTATCTTAAACTACCGAGAAATACTTGTTATTTCAAAGACAATAAATTATACTTATTTTAACTATGATTTGTCAATTGAAGTATGCACAGCCGTGATATTATACTACTCTACTCGAAAATCTCGCAACGCTCCTGAGAGGGTTAACAATGATATAAAAAAGACTAAATAATTAATTTGATAAATTTAGGATAAAAAAATTTAAAACATGAATTCCAAAAATTATTTTCTGCCTATACTTCTTTGCACCGAATTTCCACTTTTCGCTCGAAGTATTTCATTGGCTGCACTTTCACGATATTCAGATAAAAACTGAAACAATTTCTCCTATTAATTCACACGTTAAAATTGATAGCAAGATGAAAGAAAGTAATTTTTTTTTGAGAAATTCCCCGAATTCGAAAGTATTATTAGTGTTCTTTGGTATTAATTTCCGACCACACACACATGCGCTAAAACAAAAACCTTATTTTCGCATACTTAATCAATGTTCTATCAATAACTAAATGTTTAAGCTAAACGCGTTTTTTATTAACTGCTCCATACATTAGTCATTTATGGTGCGTCAGTTTATATTTTTATTTTAACCTTACTTGAGATATTTCTTTTAAAACGAAAGCTTTTATGATCATTTTTTTGTGTTTGCCAAATATTCTTGCTGCTTGCTCTACCGTTACAAAATCCCTCCAAAAGAGCATAAAAAATTCAACTCCAATATTCAAAGGCTTTCTAATTCAGTTAATTTCACACGCTATATCCTTCAAAAAATATTATCATTCCTAAAACTTGAAGTCTTTTTCAGGTTTCTTTTTTTTTTAAAGATTCTCAAATGCCGTCGATAGCAAACCTTTACCTTTAAACATTAATGGAGATAATTTGTTTGATTTTCAAGGGATGCTTGCTACTGTCACGTATATGCAAATTTCTTAATTTCCGGCATACTTTGTGAGAGAGGGGGCCTTCTTTTTTTTCTCTCCTTTAATTCCACTACTGTTAAGGGGTTTCTTTGAAATGTTGCATCGTAACATTAAGCTGAAACGGTAAAAGGTAAAATGTTAACAGTTTTCAAGGATTTAAGCTCTTCGGAAAGTTGAAACGAGCAAAGGAATTTTTTTCTTGGTTCGGTTTACCTTTTCTTCAATCCTCAGTAATTCATTTTTGTTTAAGTTAGGGCAGTTCTAAAACTACAAAAACAAATTTGGAATTTGCTTAGAACTACCAGAGTATACATTCTTGCACGAATTGTATAATTTTCGACTTTTGATAGTTTATAGAATTTTAGCTTAGAGCAAGGAAGGGCTAAACCGTTTTTCTAAAATAACGATATTAACAATAATTCCTATTTTATGATAACACATATAAACGGTTAATAAATTTCATCAACATTTCAGTCCACTGTGTAACATACGATCCATTGCCGTATGTTACACCCTATCTCCAAAAATTTATATTAACACGGACCAAGCAATAATCCTGTGGAACAGAGGAAGCATCAATACACTTTCCATACAACGACTTCTAACAAGCTATCGCCATCTACGTTGCCCACATCCATCGCCTACGCTTAGGTAGCTGAGCATAGCACTGAAAAGTACATAAGTAGTGCTAAGAGAACATATGCAAAATTATCGACTTCTGTCCTACAGTAGCCGAGATATCATAGTAATGATTTACACGCAGTGCCCAAATAATCATACAGTGTCCTATCTCATGAGCAGCGAATTGGCAACAAGATGGACGCGAGTTCGAAATTCGATCTAAGCGAAGACCGTTGTGTACGTGGGAGCTGTTGGACGTTTTATTTTCGTGTCTTCAAATGTCTTCACGTTGGCGTATTGTGTAAGTTTGGAGAGTGGGGTGCCAGCTGAGGTGTAATTCTCGTCTTATGACAGTTTCAAAATTACGTGGTAATGTCCTCGGTATTTTCCTTCGGGATGCATCCCGGAGCGACGCCAATTGCCCATTGTGTTGCTCCAGTGCGACGTTGATTCAACTACCCTTACCTCAAAAAATCCTGACAGAAGGTGAGACTGTTGTTCCTAAGGTACAGTCATACTTAAGGACATAGAGACAGTCACTGTAAATAATATAAGAGAAGGGAATTTAGTTTGAACAGGTTATTAACACTGGGCTAGGATGCCGTCAGTTGCTTGAAGGTGGTGACTTCAACAGTTATGTCGTATTTTACATTTTTCTATTTTTGCCCACCTAAAGTAAAATTTTGAAGTAGTTTTTCTCTACTTCGTATAATTCTTTAGTGTGCCTTACAGACACTCTGTTTAGAAATCAATTCTACTGCTTTTCAAGAGTTAATACTTTTTTGGATCATTCACCCAACTTCAACCATGTCATATTAGCGATCGAATTCAAAATGGCCAGCTGTTGTACCAAGGTACACTTTTGCCTGTCGTACTTAGGGTCAAAATAAAATGTTGTCCCTACGTACAACAGCGGATAGTCAGCGATCTGTTTCCAAGTGTTGTTCCGTGAGGATAGAAAACTCGATGTTGAAGCAAATCCCTTCCTTGTCTTGCGTGCGGGGACCTGCTGACATAAATAGGTACATAAGGGATATTGGAGGGAGCAGTTAGTTAGAAGAGTGTTGCCCCTGCTCAATAGTTTAGTCTTAAGATGCGATAGACCTTAGCGACGGTTTTCATATTCCTCGAGTGATGTTTTGTGACGACGCGATACGTTTTCAGAACGTGGTACAAAATATGTGAAAAAGACATAATTGTTGGTATATTTCTGTTACGACGTGTATGAAACATCCGCTACCTTTTTTTGTGACTTTAAAACCTCTCGTACTAGTTGGGTAAAGGGGAATATTGGTAAACCTGTAACTTTTCGAGCAAATGACAGGCTTGGCCTTCCAAGTTAAATGTAGCTGTCAGTAGCGTTTTTGCTGTGCAATGTACTTCCTGTTCATATTTCAGACGTGAATTTACTTGACTTGTTTATCGAATACGATTTCATCACATCACCAATGAATATTCCGAACAATTAATTCCCTATTGAAATATGATAGTTGGAGAATGACCAGTTCGAATTAGATTAAACACAAAATGTCACCAAAACGGCAATAAACCACGTTTCAAGGTAACCCCTCAAAATCACGAGTATGTATATGAGTAGTGGAAGTAAAGCCTTCGCTTTCCGTCTGGTTTGATTATTTGCTCTGAAAATCTCATATTGAATACAATGAGATTGCACCCCGAGGTAGTCATTGTTGCAAATGACTATCCTTTTCAGACAAGACGCAGTCAAAATGCGGTGAAATTCATCTTCAGCCAGAGTTAAAAAGTATAAAATCAATCAAGAGTTGAAAAGACTTGAAGAGAATTTTTGTGAATGGTTCATGACCAAAGAATTTAAAGAATTTCCCTATAATATCGAAAAGTTTACGATGAAATGCTTTGGTATTGAGATGACTGAAAACTTTATGTTTGAACGCATTCAAAAAGACTTTATAACGAGTTCTGTACCTACATCAGCGAGGTTCAAAAACTCAAAGTAATTGGTATAGTTTCTTCTTACCATATTTGTCGAGGAATTAAAAAAAAAAAGATAAACCATATCTGGCTGATAGAAAGATACCACATTTCTGCTGCAAGGGAAATATTTACTATTTTGGAACAATTTTTGAGACACAAATCTTTTCTCAGTTTGAGTTTAATGATATTCATCTTAATTTCGTAAAATGTTTGATTTTTTTTATCAGACAATTTTTCAACGGCATTTATCCGTTTTGTTTTAAAGTGGAAAATGTTAGAAGTTGTTTAAGAAAAATTGAATACGAGTATTGAACTAAACTTGCTTTGATTACAATGAAAGCCATTTTAAAAATTACGAAATTATGAGGATAATATAATATACGAACATTTCATTGGAAATTTATTTTCATTGAATTACATCTAAGGAAACCTTTGATATTACTTTGATGTTTGTGGCAAACAAATTAATCAATTTGTAAAATATGCACATTTAAGAGATTATGAAATAATTTAAACCATCCACTATTTATTCTTTTTTAACTGCTTTACTGTTTTCTCAGATATATTTGTATGTGAGATAGAAGAGATCATAAATATCTTAACAGCTAAGGTAATTAAATAACAATATCTTAATAGTGAGCATTTATAAAATACATCATTTACTGTTTCTTGTTTGTAAATGAGGCAGGTACCCAGTAGCCTGTTGAACGAGCAGCGAATACACGTTACGGATGGGTAGACGGGTTAGTGCATGTTAAATATGCCGTGGCCTTAAATGTTCTCACTTTGGGAATGGTGTGGATGTTTGGAGAGTGGGGTGCTAGCTCTGGTGTTGACCTCGTCATCTAATCGTGGTTCAAAATTGAGAAGCGTAGTCTTTGGATCTCTCCTTCGGTAACGATCTCGGACCGTCGCTGATAGTTCGTTGTGTTGTTCCAGTGCGATGTTAGTTATCTAACCTACCTTGAAAATGTGGTTCACGTTTTTCTCGTGTTATACCCAAGTGAAGTTTCTGATCAATTTGATATTCTCGCGTACACTTCCTATATTCAAAAATAGTGAGATTATTTTACGACAAACAACTTTTATTCAAACTTAAAAGTTTATTCGGTAACCCATTGTGTTCGTTACCCCCTGAAACCGACAGTCTTATGTAGTCCTCTGACCATCTTGCAGCCGTCTTGTACACATATCTGATCACAACGCATCAAGATATGTGTACAACATCAACATGTCAAGATAATAATAAATCACGCATATGTTTATTAATGGAATTTTAGGTAACATGAATTATTCATAAGTCATGTTTGTAAAAGCTGAAGTTGGTATTTTTTTAAGAAATTCAAACTAGGTCGAATTTGACAATGAGAGATTTTTTTTTATTTCATGGTTTCGAATTAGGGAATGATAGAATAAATTAGAGAATTTTTGTAATCGACTGGTTGACATGCCTTACGTCTGTAACAAAGGGAAATATTTTTTGATGATACTGTGTTGGGCGTATATTTTGAAGATATCGTTGTTTGGAATGAAAAATCCATGAGAAGGAAGTTTTCCACATGCATATTTGATTCGAAGAAAAAGCCTACTTTCAAATCCCAACAAAGAAACTGAGGCTATTTACTAGTGACTACGAAGATAAGTAAAGCCCCTACCACAAGATTTGAAAATATATATTTATATTTCCTATCGAATATTATGAAAGTTATCTTTTTATTTTTTAAAGTACATGAATTGTTTTGTGATAAAGATTTTAGAAATTTTTTGTTCAATGGAACAAATTAATCCCGACTTCTGATTTCGAATAAAATTATTTGCTTTTTAGAACATGGTACGGCAAAGAAAAGATGTATTGTATTCAACAAGAAAAACTTCAAGAGATAGTACAAATTTTCCATATTTATATGCAAAACTAAAGACGCCACGTTTAGATTCGAAACACCGTCTCTAGAGCGAAATGTAAAAATGAAACTCAAAACTTCAACATCTGCTATCTTCAAAGTAATTCAGGCATTCAGAGGAATTTTATCAAAATTTGAACAAAGGTAGAAAACGATTGGTTCGCCGTATGGACCGCCACTTTCAGGTATTATCAAAAGAATATGCGACATTTGTATTGCAAAATTGCCATATTGTAAACAAAACGTGGTTCGGGAAACGAGTCTTTCCCGCCTTGAACAATTCTAACGCTGGAAAACTTACAAACGTTTTGATTTATCCTCATTTTATTGGAGTCCCGAAATTCTGCAGAATTCATTTTAAGACAAACAGCGTTTTCCGTTTCTCAAACAATGTGACTTTTTTTGAGTTGAATGATTTTATTTCGTATGTGAAACGACGAATTTTTTTTCTAAAACTTGAGCAATATTTTCTGTTCTTTTGTCGTATAAATAATGCTCCAAAGTATTCGAAGAGCAAAATTAAAAAAAAAAAGACTGTATTTCAATGCGAGATCGAATTTTTATAAATGTATTACGACAAAATGTCCGATTATTACATTTTTTAACTTTAAAATTTATTAGAAATTTTGTTATAGTAGAACACGTAACAGGAAGAATTTTCACTTTATTTCGAATGAAAAAAGAAGTAGTGAGTAATAGTTATTTTCATAAATTCTTTGTGAAAATAACTAACTAACTTTGTGAAAATAATAAATTCTTTGTTTAATAATGTGTATCTATAGAATACAATTTTTACGTCTCGTTCGAGATAAGTAAATGCTTCTAAGAAACATTAATATGTGCTGCCAGCTTTTTAGACGTTCTGTTCTATTTGGTCTAAAACTAGGTAACTTTTTGTTGGAGTATATTTCACTCTTCACATTTTTGATGTAAATTTCGCGGTTAGATATTCTATTTCCAACAATTACATCCGTTATATGAAAGGAATATTGATTATGAGACTGAGTACTTTAAAAACAATGGATCTTTTAATGCCGATGAATTTAGTAAGTATGGAATATACTGATTCTGGTAAAAAACACACGAAAGAATTCCAATTAGTTCGTTCACAACAAAGATTTTTCTAACACCTCTATTGCACTTTAACTTTAATCGCATTTTTCTCAGAACGAGAATTTTTTTAATTGTGGCGCACTATGAATCTTAAACTATTAAGCTTAGACACAAGAAATTTGACATGATGTTGAATTAACATTAGAGCTCCGAAATAAAACCAACGTTTTGTACAAAAGTAAGAGCTTTATTCAAAAATTTGAAAATAACATGAGAAAAGTTTTGCTAAAAATCCGTTAAGTTAAATATTAATTGATTATTTCATTTTGACGAAGAATACGTCTTACCTCTCGAAACCGGTGTACCACGCTTAATTTTTAAGTGTCACAAAAAAGCGTAAGTGCGAAAAATTTAAAAACTACATAAAATACATAAATGAACGATATCGCGTTCAAAAGAGCATGGAACAAAAATTTTTATAAATGCTCACTGATCTTGCGCAGACGTCATCGGGTGTTGAAATCGCCACTTAAAGTTGAGTCACGAAAATGCGCACTGCCGCTCACATTAATTTAGACTATAGCTCCGGCCTCCTTTGCATAACGTTAAAGGTGTCATTTGTTCTTTCTCTTTGCGCTTTATAAATAAAAACAGACATAAAACATAAATATTTAATACTTGTTTAGATATCGGACTTCAAAGTGTGGAAATTTCGCAAAAATTTCAAAATGTCCAAATATAAGCATAATAAACGCACGAAAAATTATAGAAACGTCAACAGGAAGAAAGATCGAGAGATGGGGAATCCAAGAAGATCCAGACACCAGATGTTGAGCATCAACGGGTTCGGCGAGAGTGTCTCAAAGTTGAGGCGTCACATAATTAGCGTCACATAATTTAGTCTAGCTCTAGCCTTCTTGGTGCGATCACGACGTTTGAGGTGTCAGTTGTTTCGTCTCTTTGTGTTTCATGTCTAATAGTATAAAAGGAAGTGTTTGTCTGTTTGTATGTTTGTTTCTTGCACGCAAAATCCTGACGAATATATGGCACTTACAGTAATGGGATTTAGCACACATGTAATCCGAATTTTTTGCAATTTTAGGGTCCCGGCGAATTTTAAAATTCAATCTAGAACATTTAAAAATGAATTTAATGAAATTTAATTATTATTGTTTTATTTGGAATGGCAACACCATAAAGAGATTACTGATTCTAAACTTATTTTTTCCGTTTCCGCTTTAATTTTGCGCGGAGGAATAATTTTCCAACAGACGATAAAAAACAAAGTTTTGACTTTAGTTATGTAGTTCTTTTTTTTTACCTTCTAGACCGTTAAAGATAGAGTAAAAATTTCTACGGATTTGAAATCTGCGGAAAATTTCACATTAGATCGATACCTAAAAATATGTTTTTCTTTAAATAGATAATTTTTAAATTGAATGTATCTTTTATATTTTCGCAAGAGATTGTGATGTCACGTAAATTTTCGCTTTCCAAAATTTTTTTTTTTTAATGCGAAGGGCAAGAAATGCAGATTATCTTTCCTGCCCTCTTCCATTTCAGCGAAGGAGAGCAAAAAAAAAAACAAAAACATTTTAACTGGCATTGTTGAGTTTTTTTTCGTAAAATCGGAATTGTTAAAGATAGATTAAAAATATCAACGGATTTGAAATCTGCGGGAAATTTTACACCCGATTACTACCTTTCATCACGGGCACGGGCAACGCCGGGCTAGTAAATAATAATAGATATAAATCTAAATATTTAATATACTTGTTTAGATATGTGAGTAAAAGTGTGAAAAAACGCAACAAATTTCCAAATGTTAAAATATATGCATAATAAACACCAGAAGAATTATAAAAACATCAACAGGAAGAACGATCAATAGATAGGGAATGCAAAAAGATTTGGACATCCGATGCTGAGTGTCAACGGGCTCGGAGGAAGTTCTTTAAAGTTTAGGCGTCGCATCTTCAAGGTGAACAAATGCCTGATACGAGTGCTCCAAGTACTTCCACCGCTGTTAGACTCAGATAGCATATCTATAGACATAAATGTTTTATAATAGAATGACGGAGTTCAACCCATCGGTATTGAGCCACAACCTTCAACAGTGAGTGCACCAATTGTGGTATATATATGGAGCGATGAACATTTGATGTGTTAAACTAAAACAGTCTAGAACTAATTTCTTTCACTCTCATTCACCATATGACCTCATTGACGTATTCTAAACCCTTAAACCTAGCGGCCGTATCCCGACACATCCCCGTCCGTTTTTTTGTAATTCTTAAGTAATATTATTTGGTTTTAATTTAAAACGTAAATACTCCGTTACTCATTTCAGTCCTTATTATAGTAGAAAATGCATAGGTTCACTCAAAGTTGCGCGCCATAAAGTTAAATATTTGTCTTGTAGGTTGAGTTTATGTACACTCATTGCTATAAAAATTTGCGCACCAAGAAATAACTGTGGGATTGTAACGAAACTTGGCATGAAGGTACATGTCGGCTAGATATGCAAATGATTAGAAATGCAGCGTGATTGCGAATTTCGTAATGCCACTAGAGGGCGTTGAACTTCGTTCTCCTTAGAGTATAAAACAGGTAAGCAGAGCTTGTTTGAGTGTACTTAATCTTTTGCAAAGGAAACGCTGAGATAGACATGCCGTTACGCCGCCATCGAAGACAACATGAGCAGCTGTCAGAGTTCGAGAGGGGAAGAATCATCGGGATGATGGAAGCTGGGTGGTCAGCTCGGCGAGTAGCTCGTCAAGTAGGCCGTTCTGGTTTTACTGTGAGGAGGTGTTGGGACCAGTGGACAGAAGAGACGTCATTTACACTCCGACCAGGCTCATGACACCCTCGACAGACCAGTCGTCGAGAAGACCGTCACATCATACTAATCGCACGCGTAGAGCCAACTGCCTCATTGGTCGTTATCCAGACACAGGCAGCACCTTCACTACGGGCCCCTGTGTCTTCCCGAACCATCGCAAGGCGCCTGGCTGAAGGACATCTGGTATCGCTGCGCCCATTACGTGTGCTGCCAATTACACCCACCCACCGACGCCTCCGTTTGGAATGGTGTCGCGCACGACGGGATTGGACTGCAACGGAATGGAACCAGGTAGTCTTCAGCGACGAATCTAGATTCAATTTGAGCAGTGATGACAATCGAGTTCGTGTGTGGAGGCCCCGTGGTGAACGCCTCAATCCTGACTTCGCTTTACAGCGACACACCGTTTCCACATCTGGTGTGATGGTATGGGGTGCCATTGCTTACGATATACGGTCACCCCTAATATTGATCCATGGCACAATGGCAGCCCAGCGGTACGTCCATGACATCCTTCAGCCACATGTGATGCCACTCATGGCAGGGCTCCCAGGAGCCATTTTTCAACAAGACAATGCTCGGCCACACACAGCAAGGATGTCACAAGACTGCCTCGGCCACATTACCACGCTTCCCTGGTCTGCTAGATCCCCAGATTAGTCACCAATCGAGCATATCTGGGATAATTTAGGACGGCAAGTTGGACACCCTACGAGTTTGATCGAACTAGAGGCTCGTTTACAGCTACTGTGGAACGAGATGTCTCAGGACATCATACGGAACTTGTATGCCTCAATGCCCGCTCGTATCGCATCGTGCATTCGCTCCTAGAGGGGGTCCAACAGAGTACTAAAACTCCCGTTCATTTGTACTTTTTTGTGCAATAAATGATCCTTTTTCTTTGATTTTCTAATCACTTACTTATATCAAAGTAGTACTTACATGTGTAAAATTTCATTTCATTTTGACGACTTTTTCTTGGTGCTCAAATTTTTATGACAATGAGTGTAAATTTGAATACAATATTACTTAATTTTAAGTTATTAACCTAATTTTTCTGTATTGTGTAGTATAGTGATCACGAACACTTTTAAAACTTGTATTATGCAACCACAAACTTTAGAAAATACAGTTTATCGAACTTAGGCTGTTTATCCTCTTGATTAGAATGCTTAAAGCACAACACACTCTTAAATTTTAACTTTAAACAACTGAAATGAATCCAAAACTTCCTCTTAAATTAACACAAATTGCTAACTGCACATTTTATTCTACTGCACATTTCTTTCGAAATTAAAAAGCACGGTATGTTTTTAAGATTACTGTAATTTACTACCTAAGTAATTAATTTATGACTAAAAATGTAGATAAGATGTATCAGAAATATCCAAAATTGGATATCGTTGGTTGAACATATCTGTATGTCCCAAAAGGTACCTGCCCTTTATTCATTAAGAATATTATTGAATGGTAATTTTAGTTAACGTCGTACTAGAGCAACACAACGGGCTATTGACGACGGTCCGGAATCAGTCCCTTAAGGGAAAGATTCGAGGACAACACCTCGTAATTTTGAACCACGGTCAGATGACGAAGCAACACCTGAGCTGGCACCCCACTCTCCAAACTTCCACGCCAACCCAACGTGAGGACTTTCGGCCACGACAGATTTAAGGTGCACCAGCCGCCTCTACACCATACGTTTACAAACATCCATGCCCGGACCCGGATTCGAACCAGGAACCTTCCGATCTAGAAGCTAACACCTTAACCACTATACCGGTTGGTCGGCGAATATTATTGAAACTAACAGAAGTATAAATTTTAGTTCTATCCCTTTCACGATTCGCGTTATAGTCCTTGAAAACTTTTCAATTGTGATTGTTTGATTTTTACTAACGTGGTTTTGAGAAGAATAGCCTATGTTAAAGGCCAGAAGTCCGAGAAGCTATTTTAACTTGAATCCTCAAGTAAACTAGCTCAGGTGTTGACCTCGTTATATGATCGTGGCTCAAAATTACGAGATGTTGTCTTCGGATCCTTTCCCAATGGAATTGATCCCAGACTATCACCAAAAGCCCATTGTGTTGCTCCAGTGTGATATAATTAATCACCTACCTGTATTAGAAAATCTAAAATTCCATGGGACACAGAAAAGTGACGAGTACGAGACTACCTATCAGAAACGAATCTACTGGTCACTACGGTTTTCCTTCACCCCTATACCATAAATCAAGGAACTCACTAGCTTTTCATATTTATCACATATCTCTTCAAAGAATGCTACAGATGAGACAAACGCAAATTTATTTCCTATACTCTTGGTAGATCAACAGGGTGATCAGATCCCACCATGTGAATAAAATATTCGACTACTTTTTACTGTTTACTCCCAGCATCTTGAATGATCTCAAATACGTCTCGATTCGATCGTAAAGCTTTACGAGCGAAAGGTTTTGACCCGGAAACATCGTAATATCGATTACAAGTCTTCATAGTCTTATACTATTAAAGCCTCTGCTTCCCCCGAAACTACGATTCGATTCCATAGTCTGTGTGAAGTAATTGGACGTTGGTGGATACGATTCCACTATTTCTGCTGAGCGTAAACTCGAGTGTGAATCGCATCAAGTATTGAAATTTACCCATTTTAATTGCTCTATTTTTCATCATGAAGTTTTGCAAATTGATCCCACATGGATAATCACCCTTTAAGATCGTTAAATTACTAACGTTACTGGTTAGGCTTGCATTGCGATGACTTAGAATTTATTAAATCATTTAATACTTCAGTGCTGAGACGAAAACTTGCAAAAAACCAGGGTTTAACCCGCAGAGGGGTTCACATTCACACGCATAGTTCCACCATTCAACCCGCTGTCTTTCCCGCATGACATAACTAACTCTGACCTAATAGAACCTTTCAAAAATATTGTATTCTAAGTAAAGGTGCGATAGAATCGTTCCAAAAATATATTATATTCTCAGGAAAGTAACAATATAATTTTCATAAAGGGTTCTATTGTAGGGAAAGGAGGAATAGAATCTTTCCTAAGAATTCTTTTCTTTGGAAAGGACCAATAGAATCTTTCCAAAGGATACTATTCCAAGGAAAGGACCATTAGAATCGGTTCCTAAAAACGTTACATTCTAAGGAAAGGAGCAATAGAAGGCCATTAAGTGTGTTATGGGGTGAAATAAACACTACAGTATTGGAATTCGCTTTCTTAAGTTCTTTTCATGCTCAAATCAATTTAAAAAAATGACGAATCTACGGTGAGTGCTCTCGCACTCATAGTCAACTAAACAATGCTTTTTTACTTCACCACTCTTGCATCAGGCATGTGACATTGTCGAATTTCGCATTTTCTTTAAGGGAAAAATAACAAATTAATTTGATAAGATAATCTCGTCATAATTAAAAAAAAAAGCGAATACATTTTTTCTTTGTCACAATTTTGTTTCAAAGCGAATACATTATCTTGAAAATGAATTTGCGGCAAGTCTAATAATAAAAGAATTTGTTTTAAAATTGAATTTCTTCAGTAGAGACCTACAAAGGGGCAATCTATTACTATTAAAAAAATGGTAAAGCTATTTAATAGAGTTTTTTTTATTTAAAGGAAATCATTGTTTGCAATAAATTTAAACATAGATAATAAGTTGTTTAAATATACTCGTAGCTTCAATTCGTAAAATAATTCACCTTGATCTGTCACTATGACAAAGAATCTTTTGATATTTCAAAGTTCTAGTTCGGAATTTTTAAAACATATTAATTATTTCAATAAAGTCAAAATAACACTTAAAATGTGCTTTATTCTGACTAACCTGATTTTTTAAATCGAATACTTTGTGATGGTGTTCTCGTGTGATGAAAAGGAAATGCGATTTATTAAAATAATAAATATTTAAAACAGAAAACATCGAAATAAAACAAAATAAAAGTTGCCGGGTAAAAAGCTATTCTAAAGATATCAATTCGTGATTTTTTAGCCCTTGATCTTGCACAGTTGCCACAAGTTACAACTAAAGAGTGTACAAAATATAGAAATGCGAAATTAAGCATTGAAATCAGCATTAACACTTGCAGCTGATTGACTGATCAAGGTCGATGCAAGCTAAAGCAAACGTTATTCTTTAAAAGCATTATATCCTAAATGCCTCAGATTATTGCGGTGATAAAAACGTCCGAAAGAACGACGTAAAGGTCGCGGTGGAGCTGTGGTGTGGCCTCCACGCTCACCGAACCTAAATCCACTGGACTTCTTCTTGTGGGGCGACATGAAATCATTGGTGTACGAGACACCTGTACAGTTTGAGGATGATCTGGTCACAAGAATCCTCGTTGCAGCAGACATAAGCAATACGACACCAGGATTCTACTAGAGGGCGCGCCAATCTTTCATTCGTCAGTGTGAATATTGCAACGAACCCTTGGACGTCACTTCGAGCATCTCATCTGAGTCATTCGCTGATCTTCACGAGATTGTGCAATTTATGATTTCGTTATGTCTCATTTTTTTGCACTGTTGAAACTTCAGCGTAGATAATTTACTTTGCGCTTTACTGATACTTTGAGGGGATTTCGGCTATAGGTTCCATTGTAAATATTGATCGTTTTGATGGGTACTATCAACCCTACAAATTTTTCTAAGCAGCTCACGAACACCCGGTAGATTAAACACGGGATGACTCTACTTTAAAATTCAGTAGTATTAAAAAAACACTGAAGAATTACATACTAATATTAAATAAATTTTGTTTCAAAGAAAAATACATTTTTACAAAGACAAGACGTATAAGTATATGTTTACTCATATCAGAGTTCAAACTCTCGTATTGGTGAATAATTATGAACAGAGATAATATTGATTATGGTGCAACATTTAAAGTGTCATGTTGCATAAGAAATATATATATCATAGGGTCAAGCATTGTCTTGTTGAAAAAGCAGGCGAACCTGGGAGTTCAAGAATGAGAGCATAACTGTCCTTAAAATTTTTAGTACGTAACGCTGGCCTGTCAAAGAACCCGTAACGAATACCAAAGGTGATTGGATATCATACGCAATTCCACCCCACATCATGACACCAGTCTTCTGAATGTGTGACGTTGCACTACACTACAAACCATGAATCTTGGCTCTAACTACGTTGCCTCCACACACGGATTCGATTGTCGTCTCCACCCAAACAGAAATGGTATTCGTCATTGAAGACAACTCGATGTCCTGGCACGACAACATTCTAGTCTTTGACAAATGGTGCGATCACTTATCTGATGATCGAGAGAGGTCCCCACTGCTCGTTGGATGTCTGCAATCGTGGCTGTTGGATCAGTACGTGCATGTTTTACGACACATCGATACTCTCTTGGTCCGGTTTCTCTAGGTCTTCCTGAGCCTGGTTGAGGTTGACATGTGTCTTGTTGTACCCACCGCTGTCAACAGCGTGCAACAGTAACATCACCACGACCAATATGTTGCGCGATCCGTCGTCGGTTAGACCATCCACCTTCTCGGATGGCAATTACTCGGACTCTGTCAAACTCTCCTAGGTGCTAAATTGCTTGCGAATTTTTTTCAGAGGCATAACTCAATGAGAATCAACACCACAGCATAAGACGAAATTAATTTGCTGAGCTACTAGTGCCCCGGTATGCAGCGTGTTTGAGAACTGCATATCGGGAAGATCGATATATTGCTGTTGTAGCGAAGCGGAAGCCAGGAGAGACCTCCACACTTGTGACATCTATGGTGGCAGCGTCCATTGGTAAGACGATATCTGCCACGACCGTGCCCCGAAGGCTACACATAAATGGACTATATACCCGGGTACCACGAGTTTGTGTTCCTCTATCCGTCCAATCGAGAGGGGCATGATTAAAGTGGCGTCGGCAACATGTGAATTGGACTGTGTCTGATTGGGCTAACGTTATGTTCACGGATGAGTCGAGATTTGCCCTGGAGACAGATGACAAACGCGTAAGAGCCCGGAGAGAACACGGCACACGCAATCGGCCCCAGAACATCATCAAGCATAACGCATTCTGAGGTGGAAGCATCATGGTGTGGGCTTGGATTTCGTTGGGATATCGCACCAATCTGCACATCTATAGACGGGGTTCTATGACGGCTCTCCGGTATAGGGATGAAGTTCTAGAACCCACTGTGAGATTGTACGCTGCAGCAGTTGGTCCTGCTTTCGTTTTAATGAATGATACTACGTGTCCCCCCCCCCCATAGAGCTGACATCGTCGACGACTACCTGGAGAGTGAGGGGATTGCGCGTATGATTTGGCCGGCGTACTCGACCGACCTTAATCCCGTTGAAAATATTTGGGATGCTCTCGGTCGTGCTCAGTCTGCACGTTTCTCACCCAGGTTATTCTTATAGAGTTGCAAACTGCTCTACAGGAGGAATGGCGATTACTTGACTCTGGGGTGGCTGATCACCTCATGGAAAGCATGGTCACATGCTGTAAACTTTGTATCAGGACGAGGGGTGATCACATATCTATTAATGTCGGTTTAGTTTATTTGTTTTGGATTTAAACATCATTTTGTTGACTCCAATATGACTTCATCGTATAATTTATGAAAATTCAAGATTGTTTTCATCTTTGTATTTAATTCTTTGTTTTGTTTCATGCATAAACCTATTTGCTAATTTCCAGCCGCATTTCGTGTCAATCAAATCTGGACTGTTTTTTTTCACACTTTAGCTTTCGTGTGTAATTTTGGCAGTGAGTGTACATTAAATTAGGATTCTAATGGTGTTATTAGTTTCGAAAATAGCTGTTATTAACCTCAATCGTGTGCATGCTTGTGTTGACTGACTGTGCCTAATATCGACCCTAGGCGGTATTAGGAGCACCTATTTTCATTTACCTACTAATCTACCACACAGTTTTTCAATCTTATTTTCTTCTTAAATTTGACATAAATTTTAAAAATTAACATTAATTAATTATTTAATTCAATTCTTAGTTTTTTATTGCTGCAGAACTCGTACATAAAATACCAAGCGAAGAGATGAAAAGGAAGACGTGGAGCAAGTCAAGTATTGAGGTTGCGGCGTTTTTGCACCACAGCAATAAACTGCAGTCGGACAGCTGGACACCTTTGGAGGTTTTTTTTATTACAACTTGAAAAGTCTCGATTAACAATTGGAAGCCTATGTACTCAATTTGTACACCCGTCAAAAAAAAAAAAAAAAAAAAAAAAAAAAAAAACGACTCATCCGATCACAATTGCACAATTCTACACACAATTTCAGGCGGATTTGATGAAAATATAATGTAAAACGGCGTAATATTGACCGAGAAAATCCATGAAAACCATTGAGGGAGCGTGTAAATGTTCGAAGTTCAATCACATTATAAATATTAATAAAGACGTGTAGTGGCCGTTCCATTCAATGACCTATTGCAGGCGCCTTGGTATGGAGTCCATTAGAATGGTGACAAAGTCTGAATCCATTCTGATTGAATCCTAGGATCTGTTGTCAGAAATTTCTGTTTTCACTTTGTGAAGAATCCCCAATAACGATAATAATCATCGAATTTTACAAACAGTCTCACTGCGCTACTAATTATGCAAGTAATGAGCTGAAATTTGGAGTTTCGATGTTTTAGTGACATTTGAATCACATGGTGTCAAAATTTGCTCATGGTTCTATTCATAATTTTTATGAATATTAATTTCATAATGAACAAAAAATAGTAAATTTAGTTTGATGATTAAAATATTTATAGATTGTGTTTGGGTTTTTGGGAAGCAAAGGATGAAAAAATAAATTTCCATGAAAAATGAAAGTTTTTAGCAAATATAACAAAAAAAAAAGAAACACCAATTTACATTAGGAGATCTAATTTTCAAACAACTATAAATCGGTGAAAAATCCAATAAAATTGATGAATTTTTTTTAAATTTCCGCCTGAAATTTTGCATAGAATCAAAATTTGTGATAAAAGTTGGGGGTTCATATTGAAATTATCGGAGCAAGCGCTCAATTTAATAAGAAGACGGCCCCTTAGACAAATTTTAAATACTAGGGGGCCTGCCCCCTGCTCGCTAATGCTCGCCAACCCCCGGAGGATTGCTTCGCAATCCTCATTGGTTCGCTGCGCGAACCTATGCTCGCTTCGCTCGCCTCAATGAAGACATGTGTCCTAGCAGAAGGGTTTGTTTACAAAATATGTTACCAAAAAAAGTTTTTCAAATCTAAATTTGCGGTATTACAGAAAAAATATATACAGTATCTCTAAAATCAGAATTCAAATGAAAACTTTGTGCAAATTTTGACTCGAAATGTGAACGTTGCTTTGGAAATTGAATACCCAGCATGTTGTTTGTGTGTACATTTTCCCAGCACTCAAACGACCCACACTTTTTCATTGAGTTTGTTGCCGAAAGTTGTAGTGCAAGCGTCTTGTTAAACTATAATTGTTGGCCCTGAAAAGGACCGTTTTTTAAATGGCCCTGAAAAGATCCTCCGCTTTCTTTGATTTCTAATTATAAACTGCAACAGCTCGACTAAAATTCATTTTTTTTTCAATAAAATTTCATCCGATAACGCTATAAATTCAATCGATGCGCGAGACTTCGCGATAAACAAACAATCGTACAGTGTTGCCAAAACGCGATTACAAATAACGTCTTTTTTGCGTGCCACGTAAGAGAATTATATATATAGATTGATATTTCTAGAAAACATTCATCCCCATCGCGCGCGATTGCTACCTTCCGTTTTGTTCTGTGATGTAAATTGTGCAATTGCGATCGGGTGAGTTTTTTTCTTTGACAGGTGTACATGGCACATTCAACGAATGAATGCTCGTAAAGAAACGACAAGCTTTTCTCCACTGGTGTTTAACTTCGTCGTACGAGAACTCTTCCTTCGCTAACTCGCCCCAATCTCTTCCTCGTCCCGTCTCCCCGGTTTAGTTTCCTCGGGGGGAGTCCGTCTCACTCTTGGATGTTGATTCTGATGTTTTTTAATGACACCTGCAATATTATAGGGTGTGAACTCCACAGCTGTGAGCCCTTTCCCTGGATCTCGGAATTGTTAAAAAAGGACGTGTGTGACAGACAGAGCAAGAAGTCGGATTAGATGCCGACCCTAAGACAGATTTAATGTCTTTCTGACCCGAGTTACCACAGAACTGTAAACACACGTGTTCTTTTTGGGTAGCCCGTCTTCCTTTTTCTCACGGAAGACCCAATAATTTAAGTGTTGACAACTTGTTTTCTAGTCGAGGGTGATCGGAATCGGAGATGTGAGGATACGAGAGCGACCGGTTATGGTGCTAGGAAGAAATTCGGAATAAAAGGTATCGTTTTTTTCCAGTCGTCACAAGGCTGTATGTTAGGCAGTTCGGAACAAAGAAATCGGAACAATGAGAACATCAAAAGGCTTTGGATTACCAAGATCAAAGATTCGAGACTACATTAAAAAATGTTCAAAAGGTGAAAAATATGCAGTAGTAAGAAGTAAATTTGGAAGGAAACCTGTGCTGACACCCAATTTAGAAAAAGAACTTGTTGATCACTGCATTAAAATGGAAAAGAAGCTTTTTGGTTTGACTTGATTGCAGATTGAAAGCAGATTGCCTTCCAAATTGCCTTCCAAATTGCCTTACGGAACAATCTTCTCCATCCCTAGTCTAAGGCCCGGTGCGCACATCAGGTTTTTTAACGTGTGACGCCGCTGCCGCAACGCAAGTGTAGTCTGAGATACATTAGATCCAATGGAGCAGTGCACACATGTATCCAGCGCCGCTGGGGCGACGCACGTCCAACATGCGTGCAATTTGTACCGCAGTTCCCCACAGCGCAGAACACGAGTCTCCGTTCTGAAGTACCTTGTTTTCATAAACAAATAGATTATAATTTATAATTAATAAAAGGTTGTATCCAGTAACGTCTATCTTGTTACAAAATATACTTTTTTTACACCAAGTAAGCGAAATAAACACGTTTTCTTCGATAGAGTATTTATCGCAAATGGCGCGAAATGAGTAAATAAATAGATTATAATTTATAATTAATAAATGGTTGTATCCAGTAACGTCTATCTTGTTACAAAATATACTTATTTTTTTTACACCAAGTAAGCGAAATAAACACGTTTTCTTCGATAGAATATTTATCGCAAATGGCGCGAAATGAGTTTGTGCGTCATTTCACGGTTATGTGTGCATAGTTGGGCGACGGTGCCGCAGTGGCGCCGCGCGTTGAAAAACCGGATGCGTGCACCGGGCCTTAAACAACCAACAGTGCAGATCGAATGTGGTTGAACTTGTTTTTGAAAAGAAATTCCAAGAACAATAAGAATTCCACAGTCATGAGAGTCACTCATCAAGAGTCAGAATCTTGGGGTTCACTGAAAATAACGCGAGTGAAATCTGTTTTCAATATTCTTAAAGTAGAACTTGACAAAATCAAGTTCAACTCTGCCAGACTTTTAATGCAGACGAAACTGGTATAACAACTGTGCAAAGCAAAAATGTACAAGTGATTTGCACGAAAAGGAAAGCGGCAGTCTATAAAATGTCTTCGACAGAGATGGGAAAGCTGAATACCATTGTCACCTGTATGGCTGCTTTCGGCAAGTATGTTTCTCGCTTGATAGTTTTCCCCAGAAAGAAGCAGGACTTAAAGCTAATGAATAAAGAGCCTCCTGGGGGTTATTCCAGGATTTCACCTATCAGGCTGTAGGCTTACTAATTGTACATATCTTTTTCAATTTTCTAATAAATTATTAAATTAAAAACAAAGAAAAAGAAAAATTCTTAAGTCCTTTTTTAAAGTCGTTTCAACAATTTGAAATTAGTTTACTAAAGATAAATGAGTCCTTTACCTTTAGTAAAAACGAGTTGCTCTACTAGCAACTCGTTTTTAATAGTAGTTCCTAATTTCGCCTGGTGGGGGGTAACAGGAACAGGGATAGGCGATATTGGGAATCTACTCTTGAAAATTCTCTTGGTAAACTTTTTGAAACTGTACTAGTTAACAAACTGAAATAGGTAAAGAAGCTATATGAACTCTGGAAACTAGTGATATTCATTCCTAGTGATATTCATTTAGTTTCCAGCTTGATTTCAAAACCCAGGATGCTGAGATACAGAGAAATGCGATATTTGGTACACCTACTCTACGCATGAAAGGGAAACAATGTAGGAAAAGGGATTTTCAGTGTAAACAAACCAGACGGAAGGTAATTTTACGTACACAAATGCTCTCGCATGTTACATATTAGGGTTACCTTAAAATGTAGTTTATAGTCATTAAAAAAAGTTTGGCGTGCAATCTAATAGACATTGATCAATTAAAACTTCCTTAGTATTCACGATGTGCAGAAATCGCATATTCGAAATTTAAGTCCAGTGACAACATTTTAGGAATACATACAGAGAACACGTTCCACCAGAAATATTTTAATATGATTTTCGAGGTTTAATATTTCAGAGGGCAAACAATTTTTGATCTGCAAAAAATAGATATAAGTTTTTCGGTCGTTGAAATGCAACATTCACTTGTAAAAATTTATTCATTAAAAAAAATGGCAGAAAAGGCGAAGGAGATTGCAAATAGAAGCAATTTTTTTTTTGCAAAGAGTTATCCACTTTCAATTTTTCAAACTATTTGACCATTTAAAACCACCATTTAAATATCTTAATAAGCTTTTTGTAGTAACATTTCTGCAGTCAAACAATTTTTGATCTACGAAAAATGGGTATATGTTTTTCGGTCGTTGAAATGCAGCATTCACTTGAGAAAATTTATTCATTTAAGAAAATATAGTTGAAAATGCAAAAGAGCTTTCAAATAGGAACAAGTTTGTTCTCAAACAGTTATCGAACGCTTCCAATATTTCAAACCCGTCCGGGTGTGAGTACTTTAAATTAAGCTCACTTCGAAAAATAATGTAGCAACGCGAAACCATCCTCTCTTGTGTTGTTCCAGCAATAATGAAGTCCTACTTCACCGCTGGAATTCCTAGTCGGGGGAATGTTAAAGAAATAGCTGCCATTTCATTGAAGCATGAACAAAGAGAGCTGCCATTATGGAAGTTAATGGATTTGTGAAGGACGGCTGGTGATTCGACCGAAAATCTACATGCAAGATTAAATGAGCCTTGCACGAAGGTATCCGGTAACAGTCAGCAAAAATGAAATAGGAACATGGTTTAACCAGCTTTTGGACATTTTATGGATGTGGAAATCATGTGAAGCATCTCTTGCTTTAGAAACTTTGGCGGCAAGGTACAGTTCAATAATTAAAATTATTAAATGAGGTATTTTTGCAATACAAAATGTCCTTTTACCCCAGGTTCAGAATTATATTCAGTGTTCTGCAACACAACTCCAAGCAATTGCAATTGTTCTGCAGGCATTTTGTCTGAATTTTGAAAACTGTAGTAAAATAAAAAACAGACGCAAAACACACTTATCAGCTAAATGTGTATTAGATAATAAACACGTAAAAATTAATTAACTTACTTTATTTAAAACCAAGACATACTTTTAGAGTTTGCAATTCTGTCGATAACTTTTGAAGTTAAATATTTTGTCATTGACATAGAAGATGTGTTATTTATAAAGTGTTTGTGGTAATTTGAACGGCGTAGGGAGGTTGTTCAGTTAGAAAAGAAAAAAAGTGTGTCAAGGAGCGCACTTTGCACTGCAGAACATCGTAACATATAAATGATTGAAAAAAAAAATCGGCCAAAATTTTGATGAAATTAAGGAAAATTGTTCTACAAAAACTGTTTTGTTCTGCGACGTACGTCGCATTATTAAGCACTTTCTGTTCCCGGGCCTTTTTCTATTCCTATATAAATGTACTTCTAACAATAAGTCTAAAATTATTTTCTATTAGCCATCGTGTTACTTAAGCAAGGGTTGTAATTCTTTTAATACATGATTAATAAAAAAAGCTTTTTTCTCGTCTCCAATTTTTTCAATAAATATCATTTCCCAAGTCGAATATAAAATTTCAGAATTGTTGCTTACCTTTTATTTTAAATCTTATTTTGTCTAATAGTGACTTCAATAAGACAAGCAATAAATCAGTATTCTATTTTAAAATTCAAATACTAGACACAAATAAAATATGTTTTAATATAACTCATGTAGTATCGCACTATATTTCAGATGTCGTTAAATTATTAATTTCCTATCGATCTTCCTTCAAAAATTATTTGATGTCCGAAATGTTCTTATGAAAAGCCCAGATTGATTGATTGATTTTATCGCGCAAGGCACGAAAAGCATAGAAAACACGTTTAAGGATTTTGAAGCGGTCATATTTTACTACGTGAAATTATAAAAGCTTAAATGTAAGATGATAATGGTAGGTTAAAGTTGCAATTCAAGAACTTACTTTCTTTTATATTTCTGTTTTGTTGAATCCGAATCTTGAAGAAATGGGATTGCTGTCATTCAGTTGTTTAAGCTTTTAAATTTAAGAAAATACTGATTTATTTGTTGAACAGGTAATGTTATTTTTATTAAACATTTATTTAGAAAGATAAAGTTGGTGGAACTAAATTTTGATTCCTGTCAGTGTTGACACAAATATTATTTTGATTTTAGTTATTTATTGACCGTCTTATCCTTAGATGTCGTCGAAGCACTGAAATTGCCCACGAAACCTCATTTCACTTGCTATCAAATAATTCACTTAAATCTTGATGTTACTAGTCACCCAAGTGGTTTTGACGAGCTATCTCGTCCATCAAGATTTTATCAATATTGCTAATGCCGATTTTTGATTTTTCGATGATATTAAGATCTGGTCAGTTTTATCGAATGACGAAATATCTCGTCCATCAAGATCTGGTCAGTTTTGGTAATGACGAGATGCCTCGTCGATACAGACACTAGGAGGGCTAACCGAATGGTTTCGAAAACTCTTATTTGCTATTTTTCTACACTGAGCTCACTAGTGTAAATACAAATAAGCCTCTTGATTAATGCAAAATTACTATGGGTTCAGCCTTCAGCTAACACGAATCTACCTTTATCAGAGCCAAAGCTAATCAATTACATTTCCGACGAGGAAACTTCCAATTTCAAACAAATTACTTCCCTATTAAGCCATTGTTCAGCTTACTCTATCGGATTTTAAAACTGGGGCGCCACTAATTTAGAAGGGCGGCAAAGAAAATCGTACATTAGGTTCATTCGCTAATGCTCCATTTAGCATTCGGAATGAAGTCATCTATTCAAACTTCAAAATTTGCCCAATTACTTAGTATCTTTTGACAAATTCCTTCTGGACTTCCCCTAGTTTCAAGTAACACACTGAAAGTGTACCATTAAAAAATGGCACCGAAGAAAAAACTTCGTGCTTTATAATCCATAGTTTTGCATCTTCTCACTTAGACTTGAATGTGGATTTCTAATGTTTCTTCTTTCTTATTTACACAACCATGTCATCTGCTGTATATGTTTTTTTATTCTAAATAAATAAACAGCCCATAGATATAGGGTAAGGCGGGGTAATTGTAAACAAAATTTTTATGTTTACTTTCAATCCCTATTTTCAAACTCTTGATAAAGTAATTAAAAATTGTTCACCTAACTAAACTAATTTGTCACTATTGTACTTTAATATTTAATTAGTACGAAGATTCCAGAAAAGAAATTTAATACCGTTCTCTCCTGTTTACAATTACTCCTGAAAGTAGGGGTAATTGTAAACAACTATTTTCCTCGTGATATTGAATATTGAACAAGTGACAGTATAAGCAGTAGTCATGGCAGTAGCAGGAACTCCAATAGTATTTTTACCCTTCTAGTACCATGTTTACAATAACCCTGTTTTGATCTTTACATTTACCTAATACTCCCACTTCTTCCCCCCAAAAATATAGTGACACTTGAAAGTTGCATTGATCATGAGGTGAACTTCCAGGAATACATAAGAATAAATTATTCAAACATTTACTGAACAAAGAATGTATTTAGTGTAAAGAACACAAAAATACAAATTTAAAACTTAAAAATTTAAAAAAAAAATTGAAAAATACATGCTTAGGTACAAAAAACAAACACACATTACATTTATTACACATTAACAGTACCCTCAAATTGAAAAATTTCTTTACGGTCTTCTTTGCTACAGGTTGGAGTAGGTAAAATTGCTTTGACATGGTCTTTGGTAACACAGAATTCGTCTTTTTGAACCACAGCGAATTTAGTACATGCATTATATCGATGCATTTGAGTCCGGTGCTCTAAAACTCCTCTTCTGAAACAAAATCCACCCCCTTCATTAATACGAAAAATGGGTTTTCTTTATCCTTCCCCCTCAACATTTACAAGCAGAGACGTAGTTGTTTCAATGTCTTCCATGAATGGCTCCAAAATATTTAACTTTCCCTACAAGCTAGTCTTCAATATTTTGCTTGAATGTGTGGAGAACTTCAAACTCTTCACCGTCAATGTTAGTCAATTCTTTCAATAGTTCCTCATCCTCTCTGTCCTCGAGTTCTGCTTTCCTTTCCATTTTTTCCATTTGCTTCTTTCTTGGTTTCTTGCTTACTTCTGTCTCTTTCACTATCTTCTCACTAGGCTTCCTTCTGTTCTTTTTCTCTTCTGCCTCCTTCAAGCGTGACAGTACTTGGTCAGTTGTAAGAACTTTACCATATGTTATCCGTCTTCCAGCTCCCCAAGAACACGAAAAATGCAATAAAACGCAATTCAAACGTACTAAATACAAAATTACACGGGAAATCATATTGGTTTTTCACCCAAATTGAACGAAACTATTGGCAAAGTTATGTTTACAATTACCCGTCCCTTGAAAAATATGTGGTACTTGTAAACATTCAACTGTAGGTGAATTAAAGTTCCCAGTAGCAAAAGTCAATGATTTTCTGTTCTATAGAAACATAACTGACCGTAGTAAAGAATTGGAACAACATATATTTTCATATATTATGGAGGGCAGCAGAAAATGCAGCACACAAAAACTTTAAAACCCAAACTTTTCAACCATAAATTTTTCAACTAAACATATTGCTATCAGCTGTGGTTCAACGAAATACGGGATCACCATATTGCATCCTCAGGGTTGCCAGCTTTCATATTTCACAACTTTTTAGTTTCTCGGAATCCCACGTGGGCGCTTGTATAGCTTGTTTACAATTACTCCGCCTGACCCTAGGTAGGTGGTTAAATTTTCATCCCACTGGTGTTACACGACAAGCCATTGGAAATGATCCGGGATGATTCCAAAGGACTACGCAATTTATATATACTAGGGGGCCTGCCCCCTGCTCGCTAACGCTCGCCAACCCCCGGAGGATTGCTTCGCAATCCTCATTGGTTCGCTGCGCGAACCTATGCTCGCTTCGCTCGCCTCAATGAAGACATGTGTCCTAGCAGAAGGGATTGTTTACAAAATATGTTACGAAAAAAATGATTTTCAAATCTAAATTTGCTGTGTATTACAGAAAAAATATATACAGTATCTCTAAAATCAGTATTCAAATGAAAACTTTGTGCAAATTTTGACTCGAAATGTGAGCGTTGCTTTGGAAATTGAATACCCAGCATGTTGTTTGTGTGTACATTTTCCCACTACTCAAACGACCCACACTTTTTCATTGAGTTTGTTGCCGAAAGTTGTAGTGTAAGCGTCTTGTTGAACTATAATTGTTGGCCCTGAAAAGGACCGTTTTTTAAATGGCCCTGAAAAGATCCTCCGCTTTCTTTGATTTCTATTATAAACTAACTGCAACAGCTCATTAAAATTTCCTTTTTTTTTTCAATAAAATTTCATCCAATAACGCTATAAATTCAATCGATGCGCGAGACTTCGTGATAAACAAACAATCGTACAGTGTTGCCAAAACGCGATTACAAATAACGTCTTTTTCGTGAGCCACGTAAGAGAATTATATATATAGATATTGCTGCTTCGAAACTGTAAAAGGCACGAGAAAAAATACTCGGAGGCGCCGGCCAACCTCGAAACAATTTTCTCACCAATCATTTTTTAATGTTACATCCCCCTTCCCAAGAAGACTACATCCTATGCGTCCATAGGGTGTAGGACATCTAGGAAGATGCTTTTAATGAAAACCTAAAATTTGGAATAAACTAGCAACCCTATAACCCAAAACTTCTATCCACCCACTTGCTATCCATCTATTGACATACAAACTAACATAAAAACACTTTTAACATTCATGACTTTATCTGTCATGGTAAAGAGTATATATACGCAATAAACACAATTAGAATATAGAATCCATAAAAATTAAATAAAACACAATAAATGATAATCATAATAGAATTAACAATGAGAGCTCATTCATACCATACTAGTTCACAATCATACGAAATCAAATTCTGTACAAAATAATACAACCAGTTTCCAGAGAATTGTGTTCTGAAAAACGAACCTAATGAAAATGCAATAATAAAAACCAACAATACTATAAACAGCATATTATAATAAACGGAAAAAAAACCAATAATAATAAAGAAGTACTTCAAACTGTAATACATTAACTTGTGTGACCTGTACGGACTTCAGAATATCAGGGACCCAGGGGCTTACTCTAATCTCTTCATTTAGCTACTGTCGCGAACAAGTTCAAAAACCAAACATAAAAGTACCGGCGCCGGCCAACCTCGAAACAATTTTCTTCTCACGAATCAGATTGCCAATAGGTAGGTAAGTATTTTAATTAAAGTCACACTGTAGCAACACAACGGGCAATTTACAACGGTCTGATATCAATTCCGAAGGGAAAGATTCGAAGACAACAGCCCGTAATTTATTTTGAACCTCGGTTAGAAGACGAGTTTCCTGCACCCCACTCTCCAAACTCGCACACCTACGTGAAGACATTTGAAGCCATGCCATATTTAACGTGCCCCAGCTCCCATGAAACCGACGGTCTTTGGTTGGATTCGAACTCACAACCTTTCGGTAGCGAATCCCGTTACTTCTCCAACCGACAGACGTGACCTTTCATTTATTTGAGTTGTGTTACACTGTCCTAACCCTTACATCACTCCTAACGCTACCTATCGAAGTTATGGAGATTCATGAGTATTAGAAATACACCAGTTTTTTTTTTTAACCCTTGCACTCGAACACTGAACACGTTAGGCTTCGTTAACCCCTCTCAGAGATTAATATGTTCACCTTGTGACTGCTTCTTTTGTGGTGTTTCGTGACGTATGTAATAATTTGTCTCATTAAATATCAAAATCACTCCGATGATTCGTTATTTAGTAAGGCGATTTTAATTAACTTCTTACTAGAGCTACACAACGGGCTATTGACGACGGTCCGGGATCAATGCCCTAAGGGAAAGATCCGAGGACAGCACCACGTAATTTTGAACCACGGTCAGATGACAAGGCAACATCTGAGCTGGCACCTCACTCTCCAAACTTCCACGCCAACCCAACGTGAGGACTTTCGGTTACGACAGATTTAAGGTGCACCAACCGCCTCTACACCATACGCTTGCAAATATCCATGAATCGACCCAGAAACCTTCCGATCCCGAGGCGAACACCTTAGCTACCTGACCGGTTAGTCGGCTATGATCAGTTATTTGAGTCATGTTGCACGACAGTTGCCTATTGTGTGGATCGTATTCAATAAAATCCCCAGTTTACGCTGCAAAGTGAATACATGCCTGTAGTGGAGATTCACGGCAAAGCTCAGGCTATACATCACCCCCAAAGTGATGAGTTATTAAGAAAGAAAAGTGGCACACTGAAAGGCTCTGATCTCGTATCTTTCCCCCTGATAAAGCACTCCCGAGGACTTTATTAATGCCTCTCCTCTTGAAGATATAATCATAAGGCATTAGAGAACATTTATCCTAAATTTACGGATTATACGACACTGGTCATTTACCGATCAATGTGACTGCGACAACCGTAAAAGATTTATTAGGGAAAATTGGCGCCTTCTGACTTAACCGAAAATGAATAACAAGTATTTTTTGTATCGCCCTGCCTACAAATCTAATCTGTTATTACACGAGAATTTTTCTCCACTAGTCCTTCCTTGTTATTAAGAAGGCTATTCACTGGTTTTGGAGTTTTATTGGGTCCTTTTTTCGAGTCTTATTCCGTCGTTTCACGCAAGACTTAGCCACTAATAATGAATGTTGTGTTTGCAGACGATTCATTATTCTCTGAAGTGAGAATACAAAACCAACGATGCGAGTTGGGAATCGGTGTGTCATCAGTTAAAGTCATGACTAAATTAGATTGTCATCGTGTGTTGCTTTATTATTATTATTATCATTCTTTTTATTATTATTATGATTCTTCGTATTTACCACTGCTTCAGTGCAGCGAGATATTAAAACCGAAATATGCATCGGTTTCTTTAGTTTTAATCTCAATAGAACGTTTTCTTCGGCGCATCTGAATAACATTCTAAGGTGGATGAGAGTTTTGTTCTTTTCCCCAGTTATATATTTCCAAATTGTATATTAATTAGAGAGGGTTTGGTACTTTCTTGTGGTTGCCTAATTTGTTGCTTCGATAATGCCGGTAGTTGTTTCTTTATTTGTTCTGCTAGTTGCCATCCACAAGTTTATTTCTATTTTTGTTTTCACCTGAGTTTCTTGGATTGAATACGATTGTTCTTCATTTACTGTTTCTAATTTATTACAAATCCCAAATGAAATTAATGTGATTGTGAATTTGTGGTGACACTTCTTTTAAGCGATTGCGGTAGTTTGACTCTGAAAGCTAATACAAATATATATATAATACAAGAAAGAAGCTAATAAAAATGACAAAAATGCTTTTGTTTCGGGAAAGAATTTGAAAGGCTACACACCATAGTACATTGAAATGCTATAGCCGACATATTTTATTGAATGACGATTTCAAAATAAATGACATTACAAGATGTTGAGGGGCTAAGTTACAAGAGCAACGGATTGTAAGTTCGAAACTAGGTACGGCCATAGACCGTCGTATACACCGGGCAGGTTCATGTTAAATCTGTAGTGGTATCATATGGTATCACCTTGGCGTTTGGAGACTGGGGTATCAGCTCAGGTGACGTTCACGTCATCTGACAGTGGTTCAAAATTTCGAGGCGTTCTTTGATCTTTCCCTTCGAGATTGATCCCGGACCGTCACCAATAGCCCATTGTATCGTTCCAGTACGAAGTTAATTTAGCTACCTGACTATCTACAAGATGTAGTTTCTCCGTTTCTTTTCTGGTGGTTATCTTAACAAGGTATCTTGTCATTAGCAAAAGTGACCATATCATGATGGATGAGAAGTCACGAGAAAAAAAACCGGACCAGGTCTTGATCAAAACTAATTTCTTTGGGAAAGGTAGGTAACTAATTAACATAACACGAAAGCAACAAAATGGAATATTGGCGGTCCGGGATCAATCCCTAAGGGAAAAATCCAAACTCAATCTATCGGGACTGTGAGTACGAGGGATTCACAGTTTTTGTTATTTTCCCACACCCTAATAAAATCCAGTCTCATACCCAATGCCAGCAAGTTCAATCATCGCGCATTCAATCACTGCTGCAGCTTGATCCCTCACAATTCCTAACATTCACAATGATGTAAGTCGTTCCATTTATTATTGTTTGTTGCTTTTCAACTTGTCACGCTATGGTGGCCTAACCATTTTAGGGTCACCAGATTTCCGAGTAGTGTACATTGAACCAAGATAACTCAGAAAAAACACAAAGTTAGTACTACGCCCTAATGGCTCAGAATATTGTCTAAAGCCCGGTGCACGCATCCGGTTTTTCAACGTGCGGCGCCGCTGCGGCAACAAAAGTGCGGTCTGAGATACATAAGATCAAATAGGGTAGCGCCGCTGCGGCGCCGTACGTCCAACTTGCGTGCAATTTCTACCGCAGTTCCCCACGGCACCACAGCTCGCCGCACACGCTTCTCCAGTCTTAAGTACCTTGCTTTCAAATGAGCGGTGAGATCAATAAATAGATATCCTGTAACGTCTATTTTATTAAAATTTTATTTTTTTTGTACACAAAGTAAGCGAAATAAACACGTTTTCTTCCATACATTTACATCGGAAATGGCGCAAAATGAGTACTTACGTCATTTCATGGTTTTGTGTACATAGTTGAGCTTCGTCGCCGCAGCGGCAACGCAGCGATGCCACACGTTGAAAAATAAGATGTGTGCACCGGTCCTTAAAGAGCTCATAATAGATGAGCCATCACTAGAGCTAACGTGAGGCGAGTTGAAGAATGCGACATAGCTGCAACAATTTCAGCTGCACTAGACACCTCTCTAGACTAAAACCTCAATTTTACTATTTAAACACGCAAGCTCACATGGGGGAAATAAAAATCCGAATTTAATAAGAAGGAATAGGATCGTTTCAAAAATAACTAAACAGAACAAGCACATTTGTGGTTAGCATCTTCCGTAATAGATGTCCCTACTTATCAGAAGGAACCTTGTTCCGAATTTGTTTTTGGCAAGTCGGGGGTAAAACATAAAAATTTCAAAGCGATAAGTTTTAATTAGAGGGAGGCCTCTTCGCCAATGAAATATTTTGTCTAAGAAGCCGGGGATAAAATTGATTAAGATGTTACTCCGACAACAAAGGCCACTTTGCGTCCTTCAAGCTCTTTACGACCAATTATAATCTCCAGTTACCTCCCCGCTGTTTGTCGAGGAGAGTTTGCAAAATAAATGCGCCCGTACAGTGAGTTATGAAGCTTATAACTGGTTCTTTGTTAATTACTCACAATCGTTAGTGTCCAGAGATTATAAGTTATTGCCCGGGTGGAATATTAACGAAGAAAAAGAGGGGAATAATTCTTGGAGAGCGGAAGCAGTGCTTTTATCGGAAACTTCGGGGGTAATTGAGCAGGGTGCTTCCTTTCAGTTTTTTTCCGCTTTCGCAACTTTTAATTTCTCCAGATTTAGAAAATTTATTAGTGTCCGCGATAATAAGTTCCCAGTTATGACTTGAATAACGTTTAAATGTTAATTAAATATCCTAGTCTTCCAAGAGTTTATTTGAGGGGTGCCTCAGGTATGAAGGAGGGTTCTGGTGATAGTACGTATTTAATTTGGAGTCTTGTATTACAGAACTGTGCTTACCAATGTTCTAGGTGTGATGGTAAATACTTTCAAAACAATTTGTATGTTTAGGTTGTTTGAAGAGCATTTTATATTTCCATTACAAATCTATTAAAATGTATATTTATTTTGTTTATATGTTTTTTTTTATTTCATTAAAGACGACATTTGACTCATAAAGGGTATGATATTTAGATTAACTGCGTGTAATTATAGAGAGTAAATAAAACACTACTTATTAGAATTGATACTTCTTCATCAAAAAGGTGGTTAGTTTTTTTATGGCGTTAAGGCCAGATTTCACCAAGCTGTACTATGCAATGCTTTAAATTAAATGGACATTCACACCTATGAAAATTTTTGAGAGAAATACACCCAGGGTAGTTTCAGGAATAGAACGTGTGTAGCTCATTGATCTCTGGCTGCCAGCGCTATGGGAAAACCCAATGATCCACAACGGCCCCTTAGGCCCGGTGCACACATCCAGTTTTTCAACGTGCGGCGCCGCTGCCGCAACGCAGGTGCGGTCTGATACATTAAATCCAATGGAGTAGTGCACACATGCCTCCGGCGTCGCTGAGGTGACGCACGTCCATCTTGCGTGCAATTTGTACAGCAGTTCCTCACAGCGCAGCAGCTAGCTGCACACGCTTCTTCGGTCTGAAGTACCTTGATTTCATAAATAAATGGAATATAAATAATAATCAATAAATGGTTGCATCCAGTAACGTCTATTTTGTTTCAAAATATACTTTTTTTACACCAAGTAAGCGAAATAAACTCGCTTTCTTCGATAGAATATTTAACGCAAATGGCGCGAAATGAGTTCGTGCGTCATTTCACGGTTATGTGTGTATAATTGGGCTTCGGTGCCGCACGTTGAAAAACCGGATGTGTACACCGGGCGTTAGTAAGAATAAAAAAAGTTTGGTTTGGATTACTGCACTACCAATTTTATGATTCAGATGGTTTAATTATGTTGAAATAAAGAGAAAATTTCAAGATTTAAAGACAACTCATAATTGATTAGTTTTATCTCACAACCACGTGACAGATCTTCAAAACCGAATGACCAGAATGAATAACACGAGGCTGAGCTCACACGCTTCGTCTATTTCATTAGAAGGCCGATGTGTGAAATGGTTTTTCTCAGTCAAAACAAACAGAAGAATATAAACTTTCAATTAAGAACTAGGCTGATTTATTGCCGTTTCAACTATGTTTGGCGTGCATTTTTAAAATAAGCTGCATGCTGAGATTGCTTTCGTGTAACGCGCCAAGTTTACTACAGAAATCTAAAAGAGGAATGCACCAATAGAGTACAGATGGGGAAAAAAAAAGGAAAATGAAAGCAGAAGTAATTTCCACCTTAATTTGAAACAACCAACAAAGAAATTAAGGTGTTTGTCCTGAACTATCGCTAAAGGGCCGACCGAGATATTTTTAATCAGGCTAAAACATATCACATACACAATACATTCCAAAGAAAAATATAGACTTCTAGTCTTCGTTCAAAATTAACAGAAAAAAAGATGCTACCAGTTTTGAACTAGTTTAATTTATCTCCGTTTCAACGATGTTTGGCGTTATTTTTCAAGATAGGCGGCATGCTGAGATTGCATTCAAGCATCCATGCGCAGAAACTCCCAAAGTTCAGATATTTACCAATAGAGTACAGACAGGAAAAAATAAAAATAAAACCAGAATTTCCACCTGATTTAAAAAATAATCGACAAAGAAATGAATGTGTTTACCCTGAACTACTAGCTAAGGGTTGACCGAGATATAACTTTTTATGAAACAAGAGCATATTTGCAATACACACTCCCCCCAAAGGAAAATATAGACTACCACTCAATGGAACTGAATAAATGGAACAATGTTTTTACTGGAAAAAAATGGCAGTGTGTGTATGCTGTTTTTTTTCAAGTTAACTTTTTATGTCTTCATTTCTTGCAGAAAAATTCCCGATTTCAAGACATCCAATGTGAAAAGGGGTTTTCAGCGAAAACAAAAAACTAGCAGAAAAGAAACTTCCGAGATTAAGAAGTAGTTTGATTTATCGCCATTTCAACGATGTTCGGCGTTAATTTTTAAAATAGGCATCTGTGATTACGTTTAAGTAACTCGCCTAGTTACTCCACTAAGTTTAAATAGGTTAAACAATGGAGAAAGAAGTAATATTCACCTGATCTGAAAATAATCAATAAAGAAATGAATGTGCTTGATCTGAACGGTAAGATATTTTTTTTATCAGACAAGACCATACTACACACAACACTATAAAGAAAATATAGACTACCCCAGTGAAAAAATTGAATTCGAAGCATCTTACGTATCGGATTCAGTCGGTGGACAATCTCAACTTCCGCAATCTCAACTCTTCCACCAATCATAAGTTGTCTTCAGAAGCTCATCAATCATGCTAATAGAGCAATCGAAGTCCGTTCTCGTGTTATACATCATCATCGAAACCTGGAACCCAACCCCCGGACATATTGTCGGAACCAGATTTATTACAGCATTTTTATCCCCTTCCATCCCTTCTCGTCTCTCTGGGTCATTTGTCTTTCCGCTCCTTGACAATAAGTTCTGGTCTCGAAATCAGCAGCGTCGCTAACGATTATTTACTCGCGGGTACTTGTTTTCTTCGAGCTCTTGATATACAACAGTCGTTAAGCGAGGTGGAACAAAGAAATGGATCTGCATTTTTCGTTGCGGATTTCTGCATACTCCGGTTCATTTAGGGAAGTGCTTTTTATGGGGAATGGCTGCGGTGACTGAAGTAGCATTTTTATTCTCCAGCACTCGCATCATAATAACTCGCATTGGAATCGGAAAAGAGAATTGAGTCGGAATTTCTAGAACTCTTCGGTTTTGCGTTCAATCTGGAAAAAAAAATGGCCGTAGTGAAAAACGTAACCGAAACAATCACACTTGGCGACTTTAATATTCAAACAGTTACCGCAGGCAACGTGCAAGATTGAAATAAATTCACATTTCCTGAGAGCAAAACTTGGGGATTGATACCTGACCGTCGCGAATAGCCCGTTGTGTCGCTCCACTGTGACGTTAATTAACTACCTACCTACCTACCAGAGTAAAATGGTAATTGTAATTTTAGTTAACGTCGTACTAGAGCAACACAACGGGCTATTGACGACGGTCCGGGATCAATCCCTTAAGGAAAATATCCGAGGACAACACCTCGTAATTTTGAACCACGGTCAGATGCAGCAGCACCTGAGCTAGGCAACGGCCAGGGATCAATTCCGAAAAAGAAGATTCGAGGACAACTCGTAATTTTGAACCACGGTCAGATGATGAGGTAACACCTGAACTGGTTCATCTCTCTCCAAACTTCAACAACACGTCAATGTGAAGATATTTTTGGCCACGATAGATTCAACCCCCCATCTACGCAATGGTCCTTGGTTGTACCGAGTTTCAAACTCGCAACCCTCCGGTTGCTATTCCGCCACTCTTTCAACGGGGTTACAGCGGCCCCATCATCTGACCGGGGTTCAAAACTGCGAGTTGTCTTCAGATCTTTCCTTTCCGAATACCCCGCCGTGTTGCTCCGGGGCGACGTTAGCTCATATCTAATTACCTACGTACTCGCAAATGAATTATTAATCTTGACTTGTGGAACTAACACCAGCACACCAGAATGACTTACAATAAGTCAAAACAGCAAAAATCGATACTCCCAGAATAATTTCGAGTTATTTCCTTTCCAAACAAGACATAATCAAAACACGTTCTGAAAAAAAAAATTTAACTGTACTACAGATAATTTTCCGCAACATTTCAAAAGGTAAATAGTGAGTTACACAGAATAATTTCGAGTTATTTCTTTATCAAACAAGACATAATTAAAACACATTCTGAAAAAAAAATTTAACTGTACTACAGATTATTTTCCGCAACATTTCAAAAGGTAAATAGTGAGTTACACACAGTTTAAGGTATTGGTGATAAGGTATTAGAGACCGACAATAACAAATGAATAAATTAAATTTCTTTTTCAGAATGTGTTGTCATTATGGCTAGTTTTATACGAGTCAGATGGATTCTTTCGTATCAGTTGCAAGACAAAATTGATTGTATCAGGTGAGGATTTTTGTTACTCTTCTGGTGATTGTCTCTACGGTGTACCTCGCCATTATGAAAATCAGTCAGATCTTGATGGATTAGATATCTCGTCATCAGAAAAATTGACCTGATCTTAATCTCGTCATTAGCAAAATTGATCAGATCTTGATGGACGAGATATATCGTGGAAACCACCTGGAGTGTCAAGAATGATGCGACGTCACTAAAGGTAGTTACACATTTCCTAGATAGTTACTTTAGACATCACTAAGAAAACAGCACACGATGCACATCAACAAATATTTATTACCATAGTTATTTTCACAATAACTTCCTTTCTAAAGTCATCATTGATCTGGAATTATGTTTCATACATTCCCAACTGTCAATAAGTCTAACTCTCTGATCAAAGGAGATGAACCCGCTTCAAATGTTTTTTACTGTCAACTGCCTTTCTGACGGATAATCCGTTTCTTGTCCGACATTTCTGACGTAAAACAATTCAAGTAAAGGCGCGTTCTCACGTATCAAGTTTAAGTGACCGATTACAGTTGATCCATAAAAGTTGAATACGACTTCAATCAGTTTTGTTCACACATTTCAATAGAAACCGATCAAATTTCATTTTTAAAATGGCGTCGAAAGCAGCTGTGCGTGAAGTTGTACAGATAGTAAGTTTTGTTAAAAGATCTAAATACAATTTTATTTAACATGAGAAGAAATAGTAAGAAACGTCGTTTTATCAAGTTTAGCTTCTGACGATTGACATACATACTTGCTCAATTAACACCAGTCACTAAATGAATGTAAGTACTCATAGTATGCAAAGTTTTATGAAAATATACTAAACCGTTTGGACGTAGAATGGGCACACGCATACAGAAAGACACGAAACACGCAAGAAACGGATTTTGCGTTAGAAGGGCCCAAAACGGATGAATACTTGAAACGGGTCGAAAATATTCAATGTACAAACACTCTAATAATATTATTACTCTATATATAATATACTCTAGTAATATTATTAATTGCTTAAAAGAAACACAATGTGGCTATTATTAACTCCATTTTCATTATCATCAAAGTTCTCTCTCTCTCTCTCACACACACACACATTCTATTTAATTTTAACCATGAATGACATTCTATGTTTTCTTTTTCTAAATGAACCGATGATTTTCTTTTGCTTGGAACAGTCACTTGACCGTCCAATCAGCCTTCATATAGCAGGAAATGACCACCGAGCGACAAACCCGCACATTGCGTCTTAGAAATTCAAACAGACAGGCAACATGTCCTAAGCATAGCGAGAGGACAAGCAATTTGTATCCTCTTTTCCCGACTCTAGGGATAATCCGCCTCGATTGGTATCGTTAGCATGTATCCCGGAGCCATTATCAGTGGTCTACTGTAATGTTCTCGTTTCGATTTAGTGTGGCGTCAGATTCCTGGTTCCGATGCATCTGTTCTAATGAAAGCGACGGTGGAATCCTGTGTTCAATATTGAGGAACAGATTGATTTGGCGGCGACGGTCTGAGGTTTGGTGTGGTGGAATATAATGACTCTACTTTGTATATCTTCCAGTGGCGCGATGAATGTCGAATAGGAGTTTCTCGAAAAGCTCAGGGGTTTGCTCTACCCTTAAGAAAAAATTTTAGAGTTCTGTAGAGAAACGAAATTTTGTTTCGATACAAAAAATTCAATAGAGAAAACGAGTTCTGAATCTATAGAAATGTATTCTATAGAGGTTTCTACTGATATTTTAGAGGTTTCTACAGAAAATTTCTAAAGAGGTTTCTTTATAGGGAGCTAATAGAAAAACGGGTCATAATTCTATAAGATTCTATAAACCACATTACTTAGAAATGTTTAGAGAATTCTAAAGAAATTTTGATATGGATTGACGTAGAAGGGTAGAGATGAGCAGAATCGAGTACTTTTAAGATTCGAATGCACAGCATTCGAGTACTTAGATTCGAGTATAGAAGTATTGAATAAGTTTTCCTATGCAAATACAAAAACGATAAATCGATAGTAAGAATCAGCCAAGTACGATATAAGGCTATTATATAATTCGTATCCGAATACTTAAGATGAATACTTTTGTATCTGAGAACGGCATTCGAATAGTTTGGCATTCGAATAGTTTGGCATTCAAATACTACTTTGGAAGGTATACGAATTCATTGGATGATAATTTGGATACATACTTTAGAAACCGAAAACTTTCGATGAAAACTTTAGCATTTGTATCTAACGTGAAAGAATCGAGTGCTTAATACAATTAGTTTTAAATTTGAAAATACCACGTGAAAGCTTAGAATGCACAGTTTCTTACGGTAAAATTATTTTTTAAATTGGTTCTTAAATAAATTCGATGCAATCAAAAGTTGGTCACACGAATTTCGTATTTGTTTTTTCGCGGAGCATGTTCCTCACCTAAATGAAGGTTATAATTTTGACTATCGGGTTTGCCAGATATCAAATTTATCGTAGCAACAATTGCCATGAAGACGATTTTTTTAGTTGGCGAGGAAAGGGGCTTGCTTTTTTTCACTCTGTTCTCAGACGCCTTACCGAGGAAGTACAGATCATAATGTTACGAGATTAACACGGTTTATTTAAATTGTACAGGGAACAAGATGGAGAAGGGTTTTTACTGATGCGGCTATTAGTTTAGGGTGCATTGTGTTAATTAAAAAAAAAAAGGAAATCACTTGTGCGAAATGAGTCTTAGTTTGCGAAGCAAACCAAGCGGGATTGCGTAGCAATCTCCGGGGGTTGGCGATCGTTAGCCAGCAGGGGGCGAAGCCCTCGCTGTGACGTCATAGACTTTATTATTAATAAAGTTTCGCCGTCGCTGGAGATTGATTCTGATAAAGGAATGTTGGTAGGAATGTTAAATGGCTGATAAATGAATTGATTCTGATAAAGGGATGAATAATGTACTAGGGGCGGAGCCCCCTAGTGCATTAAAAAAATGTAAACAAAATGCTGGTTTACATGTTTGACTAACTTTATTTCATTTGAATGCATGAAATGTGCACATCGATTCTAATATTCATTATAAATGGACTCGAATAACGTATGAAATGTGAGTAATGGAACCAACCTGCCATCAATAGATATTAGAAATTAAGAAACTCAAGATCCAATGCTATGCACTGGTCTGCTATGTTTATGAATTATAACATATGTATGCAATTAGTAAAACTAGTATATGTAACATGGATGTAGCAAAACTGTGATAATGGTGATAACGACAAGGTTACTTAACTAGCGTCGTACTGGAGTAGCATAGCGAGCTATAGGCCTACTATTCAGGAAAGCTACTATTCCATCAATCCACACAGGAAAGATCCGACACCACCACCACCACGTAATTTTGAACCACGGTTAGATGACGATACAACAACATGGTCTTTCATCAGTCCTCTCATAAATACTCGATTAATTCAATAAGATACTTGCCTGTATAACCTATCGATTACATTAAGGTTGTACTTCTAAGTACTTTCTCTAACTACGCAATGACGTAACTTGTTCGTTTTCGGACCTCGCCCCATAAAACTCTAAATTCAGTCCAACTGCGCAAATAATTATAGTATTTTAAACTCGACAAATTGCATAATCAAATGCTTTTTTTTTAAGCCTGAATAACTTTAAGTTTTAAAAAGCTGTATTGGAACATGAACTTTGTTTTCATGAATATAAATACTTGTCCCATGTTTTTGTAGACTATTTTAGAATAAAACGATGTGATTTCGAGAATAATCTGTCATACCATTTTATGAAAGGAGGTTACAAATGTTCCATTACCGCGACTAAGAATTTCTGTAAACACTTACAAAACATTACTTCTAAAGCATTAAAATCCAGCATATAAAAATAGAGTACTTTAATACTTTTCAAAGAAAATAATAAATGGCTTTCAATAAATTTAATCACATTAAATCTTGCTTGTACTTTTTTTAACTGATTAAAGTCAGTTCCTTTAAGCTCTTTAACAAAATGTTAAGTTTCAAAAGTAGATGACGCACAAAACAATCATTAAACTTACGAATATATAATATTTTAAATTTGTAAATAGTTGTTCGATGTTTTGTATATTTTAGAATAAAACGATGTCACTTCTGGAATAGTCTATAATACTGTTTTAAGAAATGAAGTTACAAATATTCCATTGCCTCGACTGAGAATTTGAAAATAACATCAAAACTACTTATGAAGCATTAAAATCCGGAACATTAAATGTAGAATCGCTTGACACTTTTAAAGAAAACAATAAACGGCTTTCAATAAATAAAATTGCATTAAATCTTGCTTAAACCCTTAAAGTCAATACCTCTAAGTCTTTTAACATGTTAAGTTCTAAAAATAGATTGCATACGAAACAAATAACAAACCTACGAAAAATATCCTTCGCAGAAAATTATTCATATTATGTTTTAGTAATCTCTTTCCGAAGTTCTTTTCATTCGTTCAATTAAAAACATCCTGAATATTTCCGACTCTTAAAAAGATTTAAATAAAGTAATCTTTACGTACACAATGTTGAAAAAAAATGGCGACCAATCTTTGCGAAGTACTGTTTATTAATTTATTTTAAAACGTCCTGAACGTCTCCGTCGTTTAAAAAGATTTAAATAAATTAAATTCTCAGTAGAGTTCGAAACAAAAATGGCGACCAAACGTCTCTAATGCGCACTTTCTCATAGTGGGAAAAATGAAAACTGGAGATGCTAAATTTAGCGTAAAGGATGTCAGTGACTAAATTGTCGACTAGTTTGCTTTGACGAGTATCGATTGCCTAACGACGAAGAGGAGGGAGAGAGGGTATTAAATTCGGCAATCTATCATAGCGTGAGGGTAAATAAACTGTTGTGGCTTAAGGGAGCGGTTTTAATAGATCGAGGTAGATTTGATTTCGAGTGCGCGAGGTTTCCGTAGGGTCCCATTGACGCCTTTGGGATGAGACGATCTCTCTAAATATGGATTTGTTGGGGACCATTTGCAATCTGTGGGGATTCAACATTTCTGGAATCCAATTCATGAATATTAACGGGGCCGGCTTAGAGTGATGGGAGGACTTATACGTCCTACTGGTCTGTGCCAGTCAGTGTCCGTAATGAATTCGATTTCGATGAGATTCTTGAGGATTCGTAGTCATTGACTATGTCTGTTTGTTTATGCCCTAACAAAAATATAGTTCAGATTCATAATTGTGTTGTCGTTTCTTTTTGGCCCAACGAAATATAATTCCAATTCATGACTATGAATAAGTTAAATTCATCTAGAGAAGACATTACATCAATTCATACAAGGGCATTGCAATGGGTGTAAACATCAACAGGGATCAACTAAACTTTTATGAAAGGACAGCATTTTTTCTGCTGCATTTGGTTTTACCAAAATGAAAATATAGTTCAGATCCATGGCCATGGATAACTTAATCTATATAGAGTAGAAATTGCAGCAATTTGTAGAAGCAAGTACTTTTTAATTTTAGCAAATGCACCATTAAATTTAACTTTTATGAAAAGGGCAACATTTTCTCTGCATCAGGCTTTGAACAAATTGAAAATTTTTTCAGATTCACAATTATGGATAATTTAAATCTATTCAAGTAGGTAGTACTAGAGCAATGAATAGAAGTGCTTTGTAATTTTACTACGTGTACCATTTACAAGGGTCAATTTAAATTGCATGGAAGGGAGCATTTTTGTTGAAGTAATTTAAAAAGTGACAGATGTTTTGTTGAGACGAAAGAAATTGCTTGATTTTCCTATAACTATGATGAAATTTAAGTAACAAAGTAAGTAATGAAATTTAAATAAACAAAATAGCAATTTTTGAACTCTTAACAATTTAAGTTTTCCATAGCATCATTGAAAGAAGGGCACGTACACACCAGTGATATGGATCTAAAAATCCATCGTTTAAACTTTCTCTTTTAGTCTAGAAAAAATCGATTTAGTCTGGCCTAATAGATTTGAATTTTTAGTGCAGCTTTATAGATTTATCAAGAAAAGTCTCGTTTAATTTGGTTTGATGCTCTGCATTTTGTGTTGCTCACCTTAAGTAGAGAGCATGGACAATTTAAATCTCAGCTCTGTTTTGCCCTATGGCATATTTAAACATGCATAACATACTTTCGACATGCATAACATACTTTCAACATGCATAACATACTTTAGACATGCATAACATACTTTCAACATGCATAACATACTTTCGACATGCATAACATACTTTCAACATGCATAACATACTTTCAACATGCATAACATAATGCATAAATGCTTCCTGTTCTGACGAAATCTTCCACGATTGTCGTGTGAACCGTAATCGTATAAATCGTTGTCGTTCGCTGGTACTAGGAGCCTTGGTGACCTAGTTGGAAGTGTCGCGGATTAGCAACTAGAGGGTTGCAAATTCAAAACTCGATCCAACCAAAGATTGCTGTGTTCGTGGGGGCTGAGGTAGATTAAATCCGTTGTGGTTCCAAACATCCTCACATTGGCGTGAAAGTTTGTAGACTGAGGTGCCAGCTCAGTTGTTGACCTCGTCATTTGACAGTGGTTCAAAATGCCGAGGTCTTGCCCTCAGATATTTCCCTTCTGGATTGATTCTAAACCGCCGCCAATAGTCCGTTGTGTTGTTCCCGTGTTACATAAATTTACCTACCTACCTATATCTTCATTTATTTAGAATAAATAAAAGTTAGTTCCCTTCATGGGGGGGGGACCTGGTAGTAAGAACGGAATTATGACACTGAGTACGAATTTAAAATATAATGGCAAGCATAATATACGAGATAGCTAGTTGGCGTAGAAGACATTATACTCGTGTCAATGAGGAAGAGAAAGAAAAAATACTAGAAATCAACATTTGAGTCTTAGTGAAAAGGTAAAAAAACCTAAGGATTATAAAGCACGAAGTTTTCTTCGTCGAGCTCTTTAGAGTGATAGGTACTCTTTTGAAACTTGAATAGGTTCAGAAAGAATTGTTAAAAGATGCTGTAAACGTTCAGTAATTGGACAAATTTTGAGATTCCGAATAGAGGGCTTCATTCCGTATGATAAATGGAGTATTATTCCGTATGATAATGGAGCTTATGATCCTAATCTACGATTTTCTTCGCTGCCATTCTATATTAGTGTCCTCGTGTTGGTGTGATGTACAAGTTTGGAGAATGACGTGCTCAGTTGTTGACCTCTTCATCTGACAGTGTTTCCAAATGATGAGGCGTTGCACTCGGATCTTTCCCTTCAGTGTTGATTCCGAACCCTCACCAATAGCCCGTTGTGTTGCTACAGTGCGACATTGATAAAAAATACCTACCTTCGAGCATTATCATACCTGTTTACGATTTATTTGCTCATGGGCCTATTAATGCTTTGATTTACAAAACTTTAGAAATCTTCAGCACTTAATTTTGTAATATCTGAAGGTTTTATAGGTTTTATGGAGGAACTCTTGGGCCTCTTCTCTAAACATATCCTCCATACTTGCATATTTAGCCTTTCTTATTATCAGTATATAAAAATGACTATATATGTAGGTAGGTAGTTGAATTATTGTTACACTGTTGCAACACAACGGGCCATTGGAGATTGTTCGGGATCAATAAGGAAAGAAAAAATTCAAGGACACCTCGTGAATTCGAAAAAAGTCTGATGACAGGGTCAACAACCTGAGCTGGCACCCCAATCTCCAAACTTCCACACCAAGCCAACGTGAGGCCATTTGAGGTCACGATAGATTTAACATACACCATCCCCCATGTAGAAGACAGTCTTTGTTTGAATCGAGTTTCAAACTCGCATCTCTTCGTTTACTAATCCGCTATTCTTCCAATTGAACTGCCACGGCTCCAAGACTATCAAGGGTGGGAAATGTTCGTAGGATGGTGCACCACAAACGATAGTATCTCATAAAGATCCGATTTTTATATCCAACATCAAGTTGTCCTGTTTGATAAGAAAAAAAATATGCTAAGTGCAGAATTTATACAGAAAATATAGGAACCCTAAACCACTGATCAGAGTTTCAATCGGAACTTATGGGAAGCACTAGGGTAAGCCTAAACTTCTAACAGCGGAGTCTAATTGTGTCTGGATTTTGTCAGACAGCAAGAGCATTCAACATTTCACGAACATGCCAAATATAACAGACAAAATAAGCAGACATCGCTTTCCTTTTTAAAAAGGCGACCTCAAAATTAATTGCATTGCAATGGATTACTTCTCAGGTTGGCTTGACTGGAAACGAAACAGCTGACTCGCTTGCCAATGAGGGCAGTGAACAGAATTAATTGTTTCTCGCACATAGCGATGCTTGAATCATAGGTCCATCCTTGAAATCTAAAGGCTCTCGGACTCTCCTACTCATCGTTGGTATCCAGCTAAGTGCGATAGACTTTCCATTCAGTTTAGTGGCTCCAGAGTTTTGCAAATTGCTTTGTAGAGTCTCAGAAGGGAGCATAGCCAAAGTATGTTTTTTACTGGATCACAGGTCCATCTTTGAAATCTAAAGACTCTCTGATACTCCTATTCATCGTTGGTATCCAGCTAAGTGCGATAGACTTTCCATTCAGTTTAGTGGTTCCAGAGTTTTGCAAATTGCTTTGTAGAGTCTCAGAAGGGAGCATAGCCAAAGTATGTTTTTTACTGGATCACAGGTCCATCTTTGAAATCTAAAGACTCTCTGATACTCCTATTCATCGTTGGTATCCAGCTAAGTGCGATAGACTTTCCATTCAGTTTAGTGGTTCCAGAGTTTTGCAAATTGCTTTGTCGAATCTCAGAAGTGTGAGCATAGGCAAAGTGTGTTTTTTCAAGCGCAGGCAGACAAGGTTTGACTCGGCTTGAAACTCCCTCTCATTTCCTTGACTGCATCCCTGCCTTTTTGAATTTATTGACGGAAGACCAAGATGAGGCAAATTCTCTCCTGATCAGGTATCAAGATCTTATGGACCTGGTTCAGCATTTTATAGACCAAATGGCTAAAAAACAATAATAGTTTCTGTTTAGACTTTTGTACGCATACAGATTACCCAATTATTCAAGTAAATTAAATTGGCTATCAAATTGTTGTACGCAGAACCATGCAACGTTCTATACCATTTCTTGAAAACAAAAAAGTTTCCGAAATGAACGTGTTCCCAATAAGTATCTTTTATAGGAAGCTGCCTTTATCCTTTATACAAATACAAATACAAATATTGACGACCAGCTACAGGCTCAAGCCCAACAAGGCTGGTCCTTTGTTTATGAATTCTCCAATTCCCACTGACTATCCAATTGTGTCTTAAATTCGTACACTCCCTTTGAATTAACTATATTTTCTGGCAACGCGTTCCAACTGTCTATTACCCTATTAAAGTAGTAGTTTTTCCTTAAATCCCGATTAAAATGTGTCTTATTCAATTTATACCCATGGCCCCTTGTTCTGTTATCCCTATTGAAATTCAAGCCCTCTGTGTCCCCTTGTTTTACAAACTTGAAAAGCTGAATCAAATACCCCCTCCTTCTTCTTCTTTCCAGTGTATACATGTATATGTAGCATTTATGTAGCTTTTAGAAGCGTTAATCATTTTTGCGAGTTACATTTTAGGAAACTTCATATAATGCACCTACCTGCTTAAATTCTCTGACTAAAGGAAGCATTCGTTAGTACCACATAGTAATTTTTATATGGAACCATGAGTAATGCATTGTTAGTGTACAGGAACAGTTCTTAGAAATTTTACAAAGTTGTTTAATTTGTTGCTTTTAAGTTAGAACTTTTAGAAAGGGCACTTCTTTAGATAGTTGCATTATGAAACCCTTTTTCTCTTGAACATTTGTCTATGCAGAACAGAATTTTTCTTCACAGAGGACTTTTTTCTTTGCTTTATCTTTTACAAAAGCAATCCCAGTATATTCATATAAAAATTAGGAATACCGCATGCATTCTTAAAAAGTACGAACTTTCATAGTTAATTACTTCAGACTTTGAAAGAATAATAAAAATATAGCTATAGTTTATTTTAAGATGTTGAAAAAAAAAGATCTATTGTTTACCTACTTAAAACGAAGCACAAAATATGAAGTATACAATAGCTAACATGTTAACCATTATGATATACTTACTGCCTTCAAAAAGGACAGTTAAATGCTACGCATTTAAAGTGCTATGGTAAGAGCTCAAATTTTAGAATAAATAGATTCTAGTACTTTATGTAAAAAATGCATTATTATACATAATTAGTTAAGGGATAAACAAACCCCTGAACAATTTTCGAAAAAACAATATTGTTAATTTGATACATGTAAAAAGTATATATGTATTCTTACTACTGTTGACAAAAAGTAGCCTGCTTGTTATTTATCTAAGAAGTTATTCAAGTTAATCATTAAAATTAATGCCGTATATTCGAGCTTAAAGATTAGAGCTTATAAGAAGATTGCTACAAGATGTTTTGCTACAGTAAAAAAATCATTCGTACATCCAAGACTTATAAAAGAACTTGCATATTTGATTTGTAAGAAATGTCGTTAAAGATAAGTACAAGTAATTGACACGATTTTTTACCATGACTAATAGTTTTACTCTCGAGTATTATAAAGATCAGATAGCGTACGGCAATTATAATAAAAGTACATTCTGATGTATTTGCACATTTCTCATTATACTTTCGTTTTTCGCTTGATTGTTTTCCACCTTTACTTAAATTAAACTCTTGTATTTGAAGTTCCGTTTCTAAAATAAAAATCTGGCTTAATCCCGTTTTTAATTACGCTTTATGAGATCCTTTGTTATTTCTTTAACTCTTTGAAAGCTGAGGTTAAAAAACTCACCGTGACCAAGAGTACTTTAACTGTGAAGAATACGTTACTCAAAAAGAAATTTAGAAGCGTGACGAAAAAGAAAAGATACGAATAATACAAGGATAGAAAAGTTGAAAAATACTTACTAAAATTTGCTATCATGTTTTTATTTACAAAATCTTCGAGATATTTAAAGAGATCTTCATTATTATCACTTAATGTCATGTACTGCAATTATATATTCTGATGATTTGTTATTTTGATTAATTATTTTTGCTCCCACGTAAGGGATTTATTACTCGCACTTGATGATGACATTCTGGTTTGATAAAAACTTTTTCCTTCATCGAAATCGTCTTCTTTTTCGCAAGACTGAAAATAAGATATGTTTTATACTCTTTACTAGCAAAATACCCGACTTTACTCGGTTTGAATTGGTTTACTCTAAATTGAAGAGATAATCAAACTATATAATGACTTACGTTTTTGTAGAATAAAAATTTATTTGAATACCTTTCGCCATCTTTATAATTTCTACAACTTACTTTGGACACAAATCCTACTCATGTATATCCATTCATGTAATACATTTCACATACATCACACTCTTACTGTATGACAAAGCTACAAAATGACTAAGGTTACTACTACAAAAGACGATTTTGAGGGATATTTGGAATTCCATTAGTTAAGTTATTTTCATGTTCAACTCAATTAATAAAAATTACAATTTAAGGCGAGTGCTTTAGCACTCAAAGTCAACAAAACAATATTTTTTTTACTTGTGGCACTCTTGCATCCGGTATGTGACATAATGAAATTTTGCAATCTTCTCCTCTTATTATGACAACGAATTTTTTAATCTTTGAAAAGTTCTAGTTCGGATTTTTTAAACATTATTATTCTTTCAATAACGGCATTATTCTTTCAACAGAGGCGGTTTCAACAGAGGTTCGGTATCAGAAGTGTCCAAAACGGATAGAAAACTTGAAATGGGTCGAAAATATTGAATGTACATACAAACACTCCATTCTTATTTATATAGATGAGTTACATTTTTGTACGAGAGAATATCGCATAAATATTTGTTTAAAATGTTACTTATTTCTTAAAATAGAGATACTTTTCAGTGACTGTATTTTATTTCAACAAATATTTTTTAATTTTTAAGCATAAAAATATAATATAAGCGAAATAAATTATACTCTGTATTTAAATTACATAATTGTCACAAATAGGAAAATTTACTCTATCGTATTTTCCATGAATCTTCAATTACATTTTAAAGAATTATGTTTGAAGATTACAGTGGTTTAAATGCTCTCATTTGTCGCTCAATAACATTTGTTTAAATTTATTCTTTAATCAGGATCTGCGCTTTACTTTAAAGATAAGGTTTTCATACAACTACGCAACACAGCATTTTATGACAAAAGTGACACAATCTATGTAAATAAGAATGGAGTGTTTGTTTGTACATTCAATATTTTCGACCCATTTCAAGTTTTCTATCCGTTTTGGACCCTTCTGATGCCAAATCCGCCACTTTCGCGTTTGGTGTCTGTCTGTATATATGTGCCCTATACACGTTCACACGGTTTAACATATTTACATGGAAATTTGCATACAGTGAATACTTATCTTCATTTAGTGAGTGGAATTGGTTGCGAAAGTTTGTCTGTCCGTCTTTCTGTTCTATGTTCGATTTTGTGTTTGTGTGTTTGTTCAAGCATCACATGAATTATATTCCAGATATTATATTGCAATGTGTTTTATTTTATACATTATTTATTATGTAAGTGATTGCTATATTAAACATTTCTTTATTGTTATATCTAGTTGAGTTTCATTCTGAAACACTTGAGTAAGTATACTTAAATCAACCATAATTTGGTAGTTTTTGAAAAATTGCAATGTATATTGAATATTACGATTATATCGATTGCTTTACCAGTACTGCTAAAAATGTATTTATTCTTCAAAAAATTATCTTTTTTTGTGGAATTTCAGCTCTGATATTTCATTTATTTCGAGTCTTAATTTTGTTCTTTGTGCAATGAAAACGATTTCCGAATATTTGGGACAGATGATATTTTTCAAAGAACGGGAATGAACAAGATCGCGCGAGCAGTGATATTTTCTGTTTCTTTCACTCTGAATTAATTTCACATTTCTAAATTTTGTGCACTTTTAGTTGTAAGTTGTGGCAACTGTGCGAGATTAAGAGATAAAAATGAATCACAAATTAATATCTTTAGAAATTTTTTTCTTCCGACATCTATTATTTTGTTTTATTTCGCTGTTTTCTGTTTTAAATATTTATTATTTTAATAAATGTGTTTTCCTTCTCATCACACGCAACACCACCACAAAGTATTCGACTTAAAAATGGCAGGTAAGTCAGAATAAATTTTCAGTAAATTTTAAGTGTAGTTATGCCGTTATTTAAAGAATAATGCCGTTATTTAAAGAATTATGCCGTTATTGAAATAATAATAATGTTTAAAAAATCCGAACTAGAATTTTTCAAAGATTAAAAAATTCGTTGTCATAATAAGAGGAGAAGATTGCAAAATTTCATTATGTCACATACCGGATGCAAGAGTGCCACAAGTAAAAAAATATTGTTTTGTTGACTTTGAGTGCTAAAGCAATAGTAATTTTTAAAATAGTAATTTTTATTAATTGAGTTGAACATGAAAAGAACTTAACTAATGGAATTCCAAATATCCCTCAAAATCGTCTTTTGAAGTTGTAACCTTAGTCATTTTGTAGCTTTGTCATACAGTAAGAGTGTGATGTATGTGAAATGTATTACATGAATGGATATGCATGTGTAGGATTTGTGTCCAAAGTAAGGTGTAGAAATTATAAAGATAGCAAAAGGCATTCAAATTAATTTTTATTCTACAAAAAACGTAAGTCATTATATAGTTTGATTATATCTTCAATTTAAGTAGCCAATTCAAACCGAGTAAGGTCGGGTATTTTGCTAGTTAAAAATAAAATTATAGAAGTAAATAAAAGATAAAAATCTTGAGGCATACTTTGCTTCTCATTTTTAAATTTGATGAATTTTTGTCATGTATTTATTGAAAAGAAATAATAATAAATAGTTTCTGATTTGATTAAGATGTTTCGTCCGAGTACAATCAAACTTGTTTGTTATAGAAAAAATAGTAAAATCTCCCTTTTCGATTCTGTTATTTCTCGAGAAAGTATGACAGGTTCTATGCAAATATGTAAAACGTTCTTCAACAGTTAAAAAAAATTACTTTATTTGCTACTACATTACGAATTTGAACAAAATATTATCATAAATGTATTTTTTTTAAATTTTCTACATTAAAAACTTTTAGAATTTTTATTGTTTCAAAATTTTTAGGTAAAATATTATTTTACATATTTGTACAAAATACTCTTCCGCATTTCCAAACTTCACAGTGTTCCTATTGCCTTGCAAATTTAAACATAACATTATTCTACGTATTTACCCAAAATTTTCAACATTCAACATTATGCAGTATTGATATTACGTTACGATAAAAAAAAATACTATTCTATGTGCAAAATGTTCTGTATTCAAATTTTTGAAGTATTGCATTAAGAATTTAAGGAAACCATCATTCTACATATTTGCACAAATGTTCTACAGTTGAAAACTTTATAATATTACTATTGTGTTATGAATTCAAACAAAGTATTATTACACAAAATTGCACAAGATGCTCTACATTCAAAATCTTGCAATATTGCAATTGCGTTACGAATTGAAAGAAATCATTATTGTACGCATTAGCCCAAAATTTTCTACATATGAAGACTTTACAGTGTTGCTATTATGTTACGAATTTGTACAAAGCATCATTCTACGCAATTGAGCAAAGATGACATCATTCTCTCTACGAATTTGTACCAAACATTATTCTACGATTTTGTAAATATATTATTGTACGAAACATTTTCACAATACGAAAATTTGTAAACAATTTATTCTACGAAAAAATGTGTTCTAAAATTTAAAACCTCACAATATTGGCACTGTTGGACAGTGAATGGACCTCGAAAAAACCATTCCCTGAACCATTTTGTCTTCGTCAGCGTCTCCAAAGCTCGACATTTAACATACACTGGTCACCTCATGGACGACAGCGCGTTGTGATGACACCGTAAGCCACCGCCATTTCTAATCACCAGGTTATTACTCACATCTCTCCTCCCGGAACATGATCCGCCATTTATGTAAATACCCGACTCTCTATCATGGAAAAGCTACACAGTCCCCGACTCGCGACTCACAATCATCCAGCGACTTATCTGGTCGTGAGGGGATTATTCATCACAATCACTATCACTGAATGCTCTGCTCACATGCATTCAAACTCACTCGCATCAAGGCCGGGACATTAGTATTGACCGCTGAAGTAGGTTTTATGTGGGGGCACCGTACCAAGCTAGATGATGGTACCCAGTACCATTTCAGATGACGAACCACTTATGAAAACAAAACTATAAACCCTAAGCACTGAAAGTTTTCTTCTTTTGTCACTTATCGTACAATTTTACTATCTCTACTTAAATAGTAGAATGGAGACCTTTGTCGGTGTCTGTTTGTAAGTATAAAGGCGCATTCTCACGAATCCAGTTTAATTGACCGATTATAGTTGATCTATAAAAGTTGAATACGACTTGAATCAGATTTTGTTCACACATTTCAAAAGAAACTGATCGTAGTTTAGTAGGCGAAAATATAAAAGTTACAATTGAAAAATTATTTATTTATAGAAAATCACATTTAAGGTATCGAACTGGTGTAAAATTTTCTGCAAATTTCAAATCCGTTGAAATTTTTACTTTATCTTTACCGATCGCAAAGATACAAACTTGGCTTAGAGAATAAAAAATCACTTTTGTTTTGTTTCTCGAATAAAATAAAACACGACAGATCGTTTGAGTGGAAATAACCTTAACGCAGATGGCGGATGACTCATCACTTGAACGATAAAGTTTGAATGGGTCAAATTTTGCTTGATCCACTAAAGAGTTGATGAACTTTATTGAAACAAAGGTTCTCACGATAGTTTTCATTCAACTTTTGTTGATCAATAATAATCGGTCAATTAAACTTGATTCGTGAGAACGCGCCTTTAATCTCAAGAACCAGGACGAAGTTTGATACGGTTGATGCCATTTGGTACTGCATTTGATGAGGAAAGTTACAAAAATCTGTGTTTAAATACAGCCGAGAAGGAACAAAGCAAGTAAACCAAGTCTAAGATACAAAAACGTCAGTCCAAGCACTTTCTCTAACGATGTCTACGTTGACTTTGTAATGAAATAGACGGGGTATGGGCTAGTAGGTTTACGCTATTTCTTGCGGTCGTTCGATTTGAAGATTTGTCACTTGGTTGTAGGCACAAGTATGAATCCTAAAGTGGGACAAATTGTTCACTGGCTAAAGTGAGCATCCAGCTTGATTAAAAACACTAGTCTGCGCTTCGATAGTCAGTCGGCTCAAGTCAATTCATAAACCCACATGACTAACATTTCTGAGATCTTTGAACAGTGATTCCGGCCACATGCTCTGTCCATTTCGTTCGGAGGTCGATGTGTTTTTAAACCTGATGTCAGTATGATAAAAATTATCGACCTTCTGTAGAAATAGACGGAGTACGTGAGAGTATTTTCATGTAATTGCTGTCGTTCGATCGCTTTGAAGGACAGTCACGTGGTTCTAAGAAGCCCTAATCCCAACGTGGTGCAAAGTATTGACTGGTTAAAGTGATTTTTCTGGGTGATTAAAAACACTAGTCTGCGCTTTGGTAGCCAATAGGATCGAGTCGATTCGTAAGCACACGTGACTTACCCTTCTGAGATCTTACGACAGTGACTCCTCTTACATGCTCTGTCTATTTCGTTAGAAGATCGATGGATGCCTAAGACGTGCATGTGAATGTGGAGTATTGGTTGTCCATAGCAAATGAGTCTGCTATTACGTGAGCACGATTATTTCGAGAGGTCTTTTATTAAAATTTAACTATTGTATTACCGTTATAGAGACGGAAAGTGAATTTAGGCACACAGTCACTTAACGCTGCTGTAGTTGAGCAAAGTGGATAATGTTTTTCTCATCGCTCACTCGATTGGATATCGAAGTGTAGACTTGTATTTTTAATGTAGTAATCACTTTCATCAATCAATAATTCGTCCTACATTAGAATTCATGTTTTTCCCATAACCACGCGACGGATCTTCAAACCGAGTAAACGGGGGAATTAAAACAAAGCTGTCCACACATACTTATTAGAAGGTCGATGATCTTTAGGTCCGGTGCACACATCCGGTTTTTCAACATTCGGCACCGCTGCCACAACGCAAGTGCGGTCTGAGATGCATTAGATCCAATGGAGAAGTGCAGACATGCCTCCGGCGCCGCTGCGGCGACGCATGTCTAACTTGCGTGCAATTTCTATCGCAGTTCCCCACGGCACCCCAGCTCGCCGCATACGCTTCTCCCGTCTGAAGTACCCTGTTTCATAAATAAATATAGAATATAAATAATTAATAAATGGTTGTATCCAGTAACGTCTATTTTGTGTTTCAAAATATACTTTTTTTACACCAAGTAAGCGAAATAAACACGCTTTCTTCGATAGAATATGTATAGTAAATGGCGCGAAATGAGTACTTGCGTCATTTGACGGTTGTGTGTGCATAGTTTGGCTTCGTTGCTGCAGCGGCGCCGCCAAGGAAGTAGAAAGGATAATGGAAGTGCCTTTACTTTGAACTGTTGAAGACAAAACCATAACCGCGCATCCATCTTGGTGCTTTAAAAACATTGTGCTCGTGCTTGTTAATAAACGTGGTTATGCCGTTTTTGAACTTTCATCGTTTTTTATTGACGATTTTAACCAAATAATTAGCACCATTTTCTTAGTTTTGATTTGAATATGACGTCTTGTGTCGCCTACGGGAGAACAAACCGAAAGACAAAGAAGATCCGTGGAATATCGTTTCATAGGTAAGTTTAATTTGATGTATTTTTAGGTTGATAGCTTTTTGGCCTGTAACTTCTAAGTGTCCAAGCAGCATTATATTCAAAATTAGACGTATTTATAAACATTTAAAGAATTATTTTGAAAAGTTGACTTATTTATCCAAAGAGATTATTAATTTTATTTATTAATTAACAGAATTGTACGATTTTGATTTTTTAACCTACCAGTTGTAATGAGAATTAGAAATTGCTTTTTAGGAAAGTTTAACATTTATTTAATGAAAAAGTATTACAGTCAAATAAACAGTAGCGGTATTTTTAGTACATGGGTGAAAATATTACCTCATGTTACATTTTTTTCAAATAGAAGTTTTACTGAATAATTAGCTTACTGATGTAACAGATATTTCATTCCTTGCTCATAGAGGGAGCACAAACAACATGGCAGTGACTTTTTAAACAAGAACTGAAACTAACCGAGGTTGCTAGCGTGCGGATGTGTGTGAGCGACGTAGCATCCAAGAGTTCGGGTTCTCATGATTCTGAAAACACGAAAATTTTCTTTGTGTACATGTTGTTATGTAAAATCGTCCAATAAAGTGTTTGTGAGTGTTACGAGTGTCTGTCGCTTATTCATCAGCTTCAAGGTGAGAATCTCCACATCATCACACTGTGTTAGTGTGCATTTTTGAATTCATATCAAGTAACCGTACTGCGATAGAATCTTAAGCCTATCTTGATTTGTAGCATTTTCCTTTAAAATTTTTAAATGCATAAAACATTGAAATTGCAAGTACATTTGGTGATAAATAACATACCTCGTCATTTATCACACATTAGAAATCATGAATTAGAAAAGAGGTTTAAATTAGAAAATAAAGTTTTTAGTTCGTGTAAATGGAGAGAGAGAGAGAGAGAGAGAGAGAAAAACCCCGGAAGAATAATGAAAACATCAGACGCTGAAAAAAGTACAAAAATAAAATGCCGGAATAAAGATAAAAAAAACATTTCATTTCAAACACGCTGCAAAGAAAATTGAATTTTCGGGAAATTTTTGCAAAAGTTAAGACTGAAACTCTTAAAATCGTGGCTTTGAGTGCACGACACAAATAGATAGAACAAAGAAAATGCAGTTTCCCAAAATTCTTTCGTGTCTTAGTAGTTGATATACGTATATGAGAATGCCTTGATATTTCGAGGAAATTTAAAAAATATCTTCATAAAACAATGGTTTATTAAGAAAATAAATGCTCTAAATGAGTAATGGTTACAAGACGACATTGTAACATGACTCTATTTCAGAAAATTGCAGTAAATTACTATGTAACAGTAAGAAAAACACAACTAACTTTAATGCCGAGCTAGTCAAGATGGCAGTATCACCCAGTCCTCAGGGTAAGTGGTTGTAAAAGTGGTGGTAATAAAATGACCGTATAACACCACCAGAAAGCAGAAAATCAGCCTTTCCCAACCTTTTTCTTCGACGGAATACTTTACAAATCCTTTAACGGAATACCTAGGTTATTTTAGTAGGTAGGTAGATATAAATAACAAATGGGGGGGGGGGTAAATGAGTCAATCTGGGTGTGAAGAAAAAACATGAATTCTCAAATGTTAGTTATTATTTAAAACAAGACACATAAAAAGAGTAAAATAAGTTAGCGATTCTCCACGGATAGTTTGAGAAACACTGGAATACTGAATTAATAGTTAATTGGGTAGGTCAATGATCATATTTAACCAAGCTGAGTCAAACATTGTTAAAATGGACATACACTCACCAGGAAAGCTGTACTGACATAGAAAAGAGAAATACATCCAGGAAGGAATTCAACCTGACAGAAATCGAATCCACATCTATGTAGCTGAGTATTATATGTTTATGTATATACTCAGAGTGGAACAATTATCAGTTTTTGAAAAGACCAAACTTGAATATCCTACCTTTCTGACTAGCACGGTAGTTCCCGTAAAAATATTTTTTGGGTTGTTCCGAATTGCTCAAATATATGGATGACAGAAAATGTCGGATTGCTCTTTTTAGGCGTGAGTGGAAACATCCGATCTCTATCCTTCGTTTAAGGCCATCAGGTATTTCCAACTTAGCCTAAAATATAGCATTGAACAAGTCACACCACAAGTTATATTTTGACTCGTGTTGGTTTGGCAAGAAATAATCTTTATGCAAATCCTGATCTAATGTTGGACTTGAGTGTTTGGATCCATGCCCATGGTTTTAATTATGTTTAACTAGGCCTAAAGAGAACAAGAAACAACAAGTAACCAAGTAATGAGTGTTATTTGTTTTTCAATATTTTATTATTTGTTTGTATGGTAAATTTTAGTTGGGCCTAATGTCTGCAAACGGATATATCTGCGCCTTGAGCTTACTTGTAGCTATTACTGACACTATCGTCATGACACCTATGCATCATAATTCAAACTGCATACAAAGGGATTCGGTAACAGGTTTAACAATAAGTTTCTCTACTATTCTTAAACATATGGAAAAGGTATTGATCATTAAACCCTTCTACACACTAGTACGTTTCGTTTTTAATAGTTTGAAAGTAAAAATCTTTTACAGTTTTTCAAGTAACTTACTCCCATTTTGCCTAACCCAGACAATCCAGCATAGGAACAGATTTACACTCCTGAAGGTTGTATCGACGAGAATCTCGTCATCCTGAAAATCTAACCAGATCTGGGTGGAAGAGATATGTGGTAATTTGAAAAAACCGACCTGACTTTGATCTCGTCAACATCAAAATGAATATCTTCATTCGGAAATAAATCGACATTCTTGATGACGAGTTGTCTCATCATTAGCAAAATTGGTCAGATATTAAAGGACGAACATGTTGTTGAAATCACTTAGAGGTTTAAGGTTGGTAATGGGGGCATTAAAGGACCTCTTGTCATGTTGACCTCTTAGTATAAGCGGAAGGCTTACACTAAGAGGTCCACACCAGTTTGCATTAATTTAAAAATGAAAACCCACACAGTTGTAAGTAGCAAACTGTACCAGAGAATTTGAGAAGTTGGTACTCTCAGGAATCCAAAGACAGACACAACTAGCACACATTGCTAAAGAAGTTTAATATTTACATTAAAGTTTCCTATTGCTATACTTGTTTGTTTACCCATTTATTTGATGCGAAAAACGTTAATTGTTGTTGTGCCACATAAAAACCAACTCCAATTATATCGAGCTTTTTGTAAACTTTAGAATACAACTTAAAGATTAAAGAGTTTGTTACCAAACCACTGAGTCTCAGGACAAGTCACAGCTAAGTTCAATATGTATTCTTTGAAATGTGTCTGAAGAGGTAGTATTCCAAAATCAATTTCTTATGGATTTATTGCGTGGTTCAAGGATAACCGATGCACAAAGCGGGTAAATTTTCGTATTCATGTACGCAGCCCTCCTAAAGTTATTCACGGAAGAGTTTAGCTTGCATAATTCATGAAGCTCTGCACAGAGAATGACTCTAAATTTCACAGGAAAATACTCTAATTGCAGAATGATGTACAGAAAGGGTCAACATTTTAAGTAACGCTTAAAGAGGTCAATGCATGTTTGGTTTCCAATGCTCCCTACCCATATAGAAGCTTATCACACACTAAAACGAGGAAAGAAGTTTATCAAAGAACTACTTTTTCAGTGTAAAAATTACATTCTTCCAGCTTAGCTGTAAAGGACAAGATTTCGCCTCAACATTCCATCGTTGCATAGACGAGTGTTGTTAATTAAAAGAAAATCCAAACCAAATGTAATTACATAAACTTGGATTCATTCTCTGTACTTTGGGGGCGCTAAAATACCACACAAGACAATTCAATGGTAAGTCATGGGTATTATTCAACAACCAAATTATTCCATACCACAATGAGACATGCATGGTATTCAACGTGTTTCACACTGATTAGTTCTTGGATTTATCCAAACCAGCACAGATTTACCAACCGATTGTAGGGCGATTCTTAATTCTTCATATCGATTCTCAATTTTTATTCAGTATTTCAACTGGTCAGCCAACTCATTAGTCAAAAGAGCCAAAGATCAGCAGCACAACGATTGAGATTTCTTTTGAGAGAGAAATTTATTTTCAAGAACCTTGTTTTTAGGAGTCGGTTTAAACTAGCTACTAAAATTAAATAAAGCCAGGCATCATAATAATAATCTTATTTAATGACAAAAAAATATTTTTTACATTAAAATAAAAATGATAAAACACGCATTTAATGTGAACAATGACCTTGTATTTCCTTGGAAAGTTAGGATAAGTCAGGTTTGTATGTCGTCGTTTATAAGTTCAAGCAGGATTCCAGGATATCCTTAATAAGACGATTTCTCAATTTACTTTTGATATGGTTCATGCTTGAAAAAGATTGTTCGCATGAATATAGCAGTAGAGCGAAAGTGTGAAAGAACAGCAAATGCTAGTTTTTTTAACTGATCATATGAGTCAGGAATACTTTTCCAGATGTTAAAAATTATCATGTTTTCCTTCTCCAGGACTTTCAAAGAGACTACTTTTTCTGTGAACTGAAATCACATTTATTTTTTCCAGTTTTTCCATATCAGCAATAAAGCGTTCAAATTTGGAGCTCTATAATTCTTTGCTTTTTAACTCCAGTAATTGCATTTCAAAAGCGTCACTATTAATATCACAGGTAGAAAAATTCATTTCTGTTACGTCAGCACTGAGGTTTTAAACAAAGGCTAACGTCGCTATGCTATTTCTGAATCCTGAAACCTCAGTAGGAAAGCTTCCCTCATATTTAAAATTGTTGTTTTGAAATAGTAGATGTCAATTACTGAGTTTTTTCTTGGCGATATTTCAACAAACTTGGAAAATGAATTAATGTTTCTCTTTCAAAATCTTGAGCAAAAGGGATAATTTGTTTTCGAATGAAATGACTTCTTCCAACATCGAAAAATTGTGTTTCCTTTCACTTGAAGTTTACGATTAAGATTATTTAGGTAAGACGTAACGTCTACCATGAAATAAAATTTTTGGGTAAACTGATCGTAGTTAGTTCAGGTTTGTCAACACCCTTCTTAAAGAGAAATGCTTTAATTTCAATTAATAAGGAAGCGAAACGTTTCCTCTTGAAATCCCACGCACCTTATTATGCAGCAGAAAGGGGGATCTTACGTATTCACTCTCCATTTCAACTAAAAATTCTTTAGTTTGGCGATGATAAAGAGCTTTATCTACAATTGTGTTGGCAATCTTGATCACCAATTCCTTAACATTGCAAATTTCTTCTCGAAATGCCCACAAAGCGATTCTTGATGAATGATACTTTGGTAAACAAGTATCTGGTTAATTTTCCCTTCAAAATACACTGCTGGCCACCCAAATTGCAACACCAAGAAAGACAAGAGATATCACAACAAAATTTATTTTGTCGATAACATGTTGACCAAGTATCAAATGATTAAATTTATAGACTTCTGTGAAGTGTGGTACCTGCCAAAATCAGTAGCCAGAGTAGCCGCCATTGTTGGAGATCACCGCTGCCACACGCCTCGGCATTGATTCAAAGAGACTTTGGATGTGTTCTTGGGGTACAGCAGACCAAGCAGCTTCCACACGTTGCCAAAGTTGATCTGATGTGGCAACTGGGGATGTAATCTGGGTAAATCGTTGAGCAACCATGGATCACATGTTTTCTATCGGCGAAAGATCCGGAGAGCGAGCTGGCCAGGGAAGCAATTCAATCTGGCGATTGACGAAGAACCCTTGGACAATGCGTGCCACGTATGGTCGCGCATTATCCTGTTGAAATATGGCTGTGGGCAAGCCTTGAAAGTAAGGAAGGACAACTGGCTCCAACACCTCGGAGATGTAGCGCTGGCTGTTTTAAGTACCGGCAATGCGTACTAGAGGAGAGCGAGAGTGATATCCAATACCGCCCCATACCATAATACCCGGTGCAGGACCAGTGTGGCGGTGCATAACGCAGCTGTTCAGCATCCTCTCACCACGGTGTCTCCAGACTCGAATTCGACCATCGTGGTGTTGCAGACAGAAACGTGACACGTCAGTAAAGACAATTTAATTCCATTCTGCCGTCCATATCCTTCTTTCATCGCACCATTGGCGGCGGAGACGTCTGTGGTTCTGTGTCAAGGGTAGACGAAGCAACGGACGTCTTGCGGACAGACCATTCTGCTGTAAACGGCGTCGAATGGTACGCGCCGACACTGAATAATGCGTTACAGACTGAATGTGCTGTGCTATGGTTCGTGATGTGGCAATTCGTCACTGCCACACGCACAATATGCCTGTCATCACGTGAAGTGGTGCAATGAGGTGGATGCGATCGAACACGTCGGTCCGTCGAACCCTCCTGCATCCAACGATCACATATCCGCATTACAGTTGTTTGGTTTTGTCCAATACGACTACCGATTTCCCTGAAAGATAATTCACATTCTCGGTAGGCCACTATCCTTCCTCTGTCGAACTCGGATACTTGATCAAAAGGTGATCGCTGTTTTCAACGAGGCATAATTGATCGTTTTTTTGAAAAAACCACAAGAAAAACACAACTGCCGTACTTGAAATCGTTGAAATCTTCAAGCCTTAAACAGCGCTTTGAAGTGGAGCCACAGACGCGCGTGATGTGCGTCTGCGTTGAAATTCTAATCATTTTCATATCTCACCTCCGCTAATTCATGTTGTAAGTTTCCTATTATTTCCGTGCTTCCTTCAGGGTGTTGCATTTACAGTGGCCAGCAGTGTAGAAGCAAAACCTTTTTCACTCCGGTCATATTTTTGCCCCATCTATTGAAATTGAAACAATTTTATCGAGTGGAATATGTTTCTCCATGCATTCATGGCCGACCACCCGGTCTGGTGGTTAAGGTGTTAGCCTCTAGATCGGAAGGTTCCTGGTTCGAATCCGGGTCCGAGCATGGATATTTGCTGAAAGTCCTCACGTTGGATTGGTGTAGAAGCTTGGAGAAGAGTGGGGTGCCAGCTAAGGTGTTGTCTCGTCATCTGAACGTAGTTCAAAAATACGTTGTGTTGTCATCGGATCTTTCTCTTAAAGGATTGATCCTAGACCGTCGTCAATAGCCTGTTGTGTTGCTCTAGTACGACATTAACTAAAACATTACCAATTACCATGCATTCAATGACAGCATTTGCAATATCCTCGCCACGTGTTTGACCTTTCAATGGCAATATTCCAAAAAGTTCTTCTTTAGGTCTAGAATACGAAATAAATCGAACAAAAATTGAAACGTGCGCGGTGTCATTTATGTCACAAGATTCGTCAACAGCTATTGATAAAGCTGATACCAATTGAAGACATTCGATTTGCAGATTGGTTATATTATAAGACATTTTGAATGTTCTTTCTTTTACTGTTTTAGATAACAGTAGTAAATCTTTAATTAAAAAAAATATTTTCTGCCTTGTTCTTAAAATCCCGGAATAGCTTTTTGGATGCATTTACAAAACATCTTTTAGTGTATTCACCGTCTGTGTATGTTTTGCTTCTCTTAGCAATCTCTTGACTAACAATAAAGCATGCAATATTAACATTATTGGAAGATTACCTCCAATAATTAAATACAGAACTTGATTTTTCTTGACACTTCTGAAGTTCGTCAACTACTTTCTTCCTCGCATCACCGGCGCAATATTTATTGCCAATATTTAATCCAAATCAATTCATGACAGAGCCGCACTCAAGCGGCTACAGAGCCGCAGTTTGTAGACCACTAATCTAGACCACAAGACCGGTCTACTTATCAATCGTAGAATAATAATCGATTCTCTACACCAATTAGGTCTTCGATTTATTACACAAGATAGGTCTACAGATCGATTTAGGGATGGTTCTCGATTCGCTACACCGACTGGTTCTGCGATGTATTCGTATCATTACAGGTCTACAGACCGATTGAATAACAATGCTAGACTCGTTACACATGTTAGTTCTCTAATGTCTTCATACCAGTACAGGTCTACGGACTGATTGACATACAATTCTCAATTCAATGACACTAAAAGATTATTAAAAGAACTTATATGTAGGGTAGTCCATAAAAATTCCCTTGTTATTTAAAATTTTAATAACCGTTTTAGCTATTCGTAAAAAACTCCAACGTATTTCTATTTTATATACGGAATACATTTTTAGACTATTTTCTATCAGGTATGGAACATTAAATCACTTAAATGCCCGCCATTTCCATAATGACGACTGTGTGTTCCTTGGGTGAGCAATATGGAACGTCGATTTTCTAAGTAAAATTAAGTTATTTCGACATTTTTCTCGGTCATGTATTTCGAAATAGTAAATTGCCAACATGTTATTTTCAATGACATGTAATTAAAAACGGAAAAAGTTATTCAATCTCGAATGGTAAAGTAATAGTTAATAACTTAACGACCAACCTATGTTTGGCAATAACCCCCCCCCCCCCACAACAATTTTATTTACCCAACAATAATGTTATCAATGATTAATTAAATTAGATGCTCTGTCTTTTTAACGACATCAAGAAGTAAAGCAATTAAAGTAACAAAACTTGCAATCATACTTCAATTTACGTGTAAGGATTTTCAGTAGTTTGGTTTCTGCGAAAAGTTCAAGAATTTGGGGAAATTTGCGAAGTAATATAATTATACTTACAACTCAGATTACATAATCACTGAATATGCAATTACGTTTATCCGATTACAATTTAACCTTAATGAAAACTCTCTCACAATATAATAAATTATGATCACATTATTGGAGTTGATAAGATTTTAATTATGATATTTAACTTATACGAAACCAGTTTCTTTCCTGAATACTTTCACAAACAGAAATTTCAAGAATCCTGTTTTTATTATGTTTTCACTTATAAATTTTCTTTAAGTCTACATTTCTCAATCCAGGGCATTTGAAGCGTCAAATGAATGTGACAAAACTGCTGAATTAAAAAACCCCACTTTTAACTCTTAATTATCATAATCTTATTTGCCCAACTAATAAATTGTTTTCTGGAAAATGCTAGCAATGTAAATACTTTTCTTTAATCAACTGCCTATAAGAGAAACATTTGTTGTTGTCTAAAATTTGGGTGATACCCTCTTTGGTTTTTTAATGTAAATTCTGAAATTTAAAATTCTAAAATTTAAAGTAATAAAATTCTAAAATTTAAAATAGTAAAATTCTAAAATTTAAAATAGTAAAATTCTAAAATTTAAAACAGTAAAATTCTAAAATTTAAAATAGTAAAATTCTAAAATTTAAAATAGTAAAATTCTAAAATTTAAAATAGTAAAATTCTAATTGACCAACCAGATTTTCATCGTAAAACCGGAGAGACGGTCTCGTAAATCTGCAGACTTCTCCTCAAACGAATACGTGTCATCTATAGTTGTAAGGAACATTTTAAAATCATTCCTTAATTAGCATTATTTTTCAGCTAGAAATTTAAGTGTCGAATGAAGACAATAAAGAGTACAATGCCACAGTTTGGATCGAATATCTTTGCTTGATGAAGTATGTACGAGTATTGCTACAAATATTGGTATTGCTACCTTTGGATGAAAAACTAATGAAAAGCATTCGGTTGCAAGAAAAGACAGGATGGTTAAAAATCACATTTCACTCCTTATGTTGTATGCATTGAGAGTGCTTCTGGCGTGTCTTCCTTTTGTTAACAGCAGGGCTGCCAAAGCAAAAACACTTGTGAAATAGTGGCATACATTTAAAAAATAGTAGTAGTAGGGGTTGCAATCCGATCCGGCGGATCCGACATAATTTAGCTACCTACCAAATCCGGTCCGGATCCGATAAACCCGAATTTTTTTTTTAATTAAAAAATCGATTATTCAAACCCAACTTTAAAGTCACAAAATCGTTTATTAAGCAATCGATTGTGAATTAATCGATTTTATATTTTTCAATCATCAGTTTGGAGAATTCTAGCAAAAATAATAAATTAAATTATCAATAATATTTTTTTAATAAAGATGAATTAGAAAAGCAAATTCTGCAAGAAAATGAAGACAATTGCAAAAAGACAAACTTTAGAGAAAAGAAACAGATTTTGAGAAAATACTGAAGAAAGAAATGACTACATATATATGAAATGGAGGCAAAGGAAAATATTTGTCTCTTATGTACGACTACTTAATTACGGTTGAATCAAATAGTGTTGAATCTGAGAGGGCCTTTTCTCGGCCGCTGGTTATATTTGCGTTATTAGTTTATTAGTTCATTGAGAAGTAGGTTGGGGGATGACACAATTAATACGATTTGTTTCCTTAGATGGTTCTTTCAAACTCACAATTGATTTTCATTACTATATAACTTCGATTTAAGCAATTAAGAAGAATTAAGAGTTCCCTTGTTTGTTATGTAGACCAAATACTGCAAAATATTAGATTTTTGTATTAGTATGATGCAAGGTTAGGTACAATTTATATGTCATTTGCTCAACGACATTAGAGATAGAGACTACTTAATTTTAAATAAATAGAAAAGTACTACGTATAAAACAAGCTGATGTTTTTGGGAGTGGAAACTACTAAGACTGATCATAATCAATCGTTTAATACTAACCATTAGCAGCACTAATAGTTACTATAATTAATTGCTGGTGATTGATTTCGTATTTATGGATAATTATTAATAAAGTTGATTCTCTAATGGTAAAATAAACGTTTTGTTCGTCAATTTGGAATAATATCCTTTTTACCTACTTTCACTCAGCCGATTTTGGAAAAATACATACTGGTTAGATAGACTTATTAACAAAATTCCAATCCGGCCGGATCCGACCGGATTGAAAATCGTGCTGGATTGCAATTCCTAAGTAGTAGTATCTACAATATTAAAATTAGAAACTCAATATTTTCTTAATAAAGTTTTCATGACAATCTTGTAATCCCAGATTCCAATGCTTTTCTACCGGTTTTGCCATGACTTGTCTCCAAAACTTCCAAATTCAACTTCCCTTGGAAAATGTTCTCTTTAAAAAAAATTATGAAACTTTTTTTTCCGTTCTCTATTAATTAAAAATACTAGCAATAAAGTATAATCTAAAACCCTATTTCAGTTGCTCAAATACAAAATGAATACACTAAAATACAAAGTGTTCCAATTAAGTATGAAAAAGACGTTGAAGATTTCACCAAGAACTTTAAAATTAAAAAATTAATAATTTCTTAATAAGATTCTTATAAAAATGTAGCAACCACAGATTGATTTTCGTTGACCTTTGGTAAATTTTCAAAAAGATGCCAGCATTTTTGAAAAGTCGCTAAAGTTTTGGCAAAAGGAACTTTTGAGGTGATTTGATTTAAAAAGATACCCCTAGTCGCTAAGATTTAAAAGTAGTGACGAAAATTTGCCTGTGGAAGACCTAAAATACCGCATCTACACATTCGCGCGAATGGCGAGTGGAATCGAGAGGAGATGGCGAGGCAGATGTGTGAATAGGTTCACTCGTCATTCACCTAGTTGCTCGAAACGCTTGTTTCGGAAGCCGTTTTTTGGACACGAGTCAAAGGCTTGGGGACGAGGCGCTACTCAGTGAGTCCGTTCAGTTCGCAATGAGCGCGTTTATCAACAGGTGCAGGGCGGATGTCGCCACAACTTAGCGAGTATGTAAACGGTCATTCGCGCCGTGGTAATGAACGTGCGAATGACACTTGCGAATGTCGCCGAGTGACGGGGCGACACTCGAGCATGAATGTGTAAATGCGCTATAATAGTTAAACAGTACGATTGTAGCATCTTTTCTTTTTTCCCGTTATAATTTTAATTAAAAAATGATAAAACATTTAAATGTTTTTGGTATGTTTTAATCAACTGCACTGGATAAACACAACGAACTATTGGCGACGGTCCGGGATACCAGAAAGGAAGCAACCAGAAGGGAAAGATTAGAAGACAACACCACGTAATTTTGAATTACATTCAAATGACGAAGTCACACCTGAGCTGGCAGACGACTATCCAAGCATCCACACCACGCAACGTGAGGACATTTGAGGCCACAACAGATTTAATGTACACCAGCCCTCTTTGTACACGACGGTCTTTGGTAGGATTCGAACACACAACCTTGAGGTCGCTAATTCTTTATTCTTCCAACCGGTCTTTCGCGGCCCATAAATAATTGGAGACCTAGAGGTTTTAACTTTAAAAAAGATCCCACATCCACAGTACGAGGCTAGATGAGTAGCATCACAAGTAGATTAAATGATGGGTCCCTCATGAAAAGACAAACAAGCATTTTAGATACTACAAATTTAACAAACTTTTTAAGTATATAATTTTTGTATATATTTCTCTTGAAAACTAAGTATTGGTATAAGAATTCTCATAACAAATAAAACTCGCTAAACCTTTTCAAATTTTGAAAATAGTACCCATATTACCGTCCAGAAGCATTTGAAACTTCACAAGCTCCCTTGAGCCCTTAAAGGTAGCAGGAATTCACATTTGGGGGCTTGATTTAAACTGTTAAATAACTGAAATCACGAGAATGTAGGAGTTTCTTGGAAGGATAGTGAAGATTTATGCTAAGACTAAATCACTACTCCAAAATGACATGGATATACAAATTGAAACAGAGTTAACATAAAAAAGTAGGAGTTAGGTGAGATCATATATATATATATATATATATATATATATATATATATATATATATATATATATATATGTGATGATACCCAACATATGCGCTATTTATGTCTTATTAATTACATGTCACAATGAAATCCAATATATGTATTCTAACATGTTTTTTTTTCTTCCAATGGCGGGCATAGGATTGGATTGGATTGGATATGGTTTTGTGGCATTGAGTCCTCTTGGGACATAATATGCCAAACTCAAGATAAAAAACAGATATATAATATAAGAATAAAGTGAAATGAGTCAAAACATAATGAATGAATACTACACAAAATTAAATGTGATGAATAAAACCAATGTCATGTAAAAAGCTAAAAATATTTGGATGAGGATTCTCCCCAACCATGTCCTCTAAAGTCAAGGTATAAGAATTAAAATATTTAAGACGTTGAGAATTAAAATGAGAACATTCTATTAAAATGTGTTTCACCGTAAGTGGACAAATACAATAATTACAAATTGGGTGATCTTCTCCGAGGAGGAGGTGTCTATGGGTGATCCTAGTATGTCCAATACGGAGGCGTGTCATTATTACCTGCTGCCTTCTTAAAGGTACCGATTTCCAGTCAGATATACTTGGTTTGATGGCGTGAAGTTTGTTCTCCGATTGTTCGTTCCATTCGTTCTGCCATTTGTCTTCTAAAAAATTGTAAATGCAAGATTTTATGTCATGATAAGGGATGGTATGGTTAATATTATTTACAGCCGATTTGGCGGCTTTGTCAACTATTTCATTTCCTGATATCCCAACATGAGATGGGATCCAACAGAATACCAAGTTAAAATTTTTGGATGAAAGATGATAAATTTTTTTCAGTGACTCTAAAACAATGGGATGACTGTCATGATCAGGATGTTTCAATGACTCTAAAACCCTTAATGAATCAGTGAAAATGATATATTATTTATGACCATGATCAGTAATGTTTTCGAATGCTTTATATATGGCCATGATTTCAGAGGTAAAAACAGAACATGAATAATGAAGTTTAAAACTGTGAACAGAGTGATTAATAGTGAACGCAGCTCCAACATAGTTTGCCCTTTTAGATCCGTCCGTGTAAACTTGTATAAAATTAGAGTACTTTTCTATATGGTTTTGAAAGAGTTGTTTGTATACAACATCATAGGTATCTGTTATTTTGGAACGGGTTTTGAAACTCAAAATAATGATTAAACCAAGGAGAGAAATCATATAGTTTTTTCTGGGTGACGTCAAGTGAAGAAAGTTCGGGTCCGTTCATCACATCCAGCATTCTTAAGTGAAATGTAGGGATGAAGGATGTTTTAGCTTGATAGAGGCGTTTTTTAAATATGGACTGTGATGAATGGTGTGCAATGGGTGATGAGGGGTTGAGATAATTCTAAAATAATATTCCAGGGACAATAACTGTCGCCTTAAGTCTAGGGAAGGTTCAAAAGCATCGACATACAAGCTGCTTACGGGTGAAGTTCTGAAGGCACCAGAACATAAACGTAAAGCTGTGTGGTGAATAGTATTCAGGGTTTGAAGAGCAGATTTTCTTACTGAGCCATACACGACGCAGCCGTAATCTAATTTTGATCGCATTAAAGCTCTATAAATCTTTAAAAGGCAAGTACGGTCAGATCCACATGATAACTTTGATAAAACCCGTAATATATTAAGAGCCTTTTCGCAGCGTTTGCGTAGATTTAAAATATGCGGTTGAAAAGTCAACTTCTTGTCAAATATAATACCTAAAAATTTCACACTGTCAACAACATTAATTAAAATATCTTTGAAAAATATTTCAGGGTCAAGATGAAGATTTCGTTTTTTACAAAAATGAACACACGCGGTTTTGGAAGGTGAGAAACTGAAACCATTTTCGTTAGTCCAATGAGTGATTTTGTTAACGGCCTGTTGAAGTTGTCTTTCAATTAAACGAATGTCTTTAGCTGCGCATGAAATTTGCAGATCGTCAACGTAAATAAGACCTTTCACTGATGGAGGCAATTGAGAAACAATATCATTAATTTTTAAAATAAATAAAGTAACACTTAAAACACTGCCCTGTGGCACTCCCTCCTCTTGAATAAAAACATCTGAGAAAATTGATCCAATCCGTACTTTAAAATATATTTTTTCTAAAAATTTTTGAATAAAAATAGGCAGATTACCTCTTATGTTGTTTTTAAAATGTCCCTTAAAATTCCATGTCGCCATGTTCTATCGTACGCTTTTTCGACATCGAAAAAAATCGAGACGAGATGCTTATTTTGAACAAATGAGTTTTTTATTTCCGTCTCGAGAGCGACTATGTTGTCAATAGTGGATCTATTTTTTCTGAAACCACTTTGGAGTGGAGAGAGACATTTATCTTTTTCTAAAACATAAACCAACCTAGCGTTGACCATCTTTTCTAGAACTTTACATAAGCAGCTTGTCAGGGCTATTGGACGGTAGTTCGAGGGATTCTTGGGGTCTTTGTTCGGTTTCAGTATGGGTATTATGGTAGCATATCTCCATGACTGCGGAAAAGTGGGCTCGTTCCAAATTCTGTTATAAAATTTAAGGAGATGATTTAAAGAACTATTTGAAAGATGTTTGAGCATGATGTAACTAATATTATCTGGGCCAGGAGTTGATTTGTGAACTAAGGATAAAGCCTTTGTCAATTCGGAAAAAGTAAAATCACAATTATATGATAATATACGATTTGAAGTGAAATTAACTTTATTCTTTTCAGATGCAATTTTATTTTTTTTTAAACTTTCAGAGTAGTTATTGCAGCTGGATATTTCGGAAAGGCATGAACCTATTGTGTTTGCTATGTCTTTGGGTGCCGATAGAATTTGGTTATTATGTTCTAGAATAGGAATTTGTCTATTGGGGTAAACACCGGAAATTCTTTTGACCCTGTTCCATAGTTGTTTGCTTGTGGTCTTTCTATTTATACTATTGACATAATTAATCCAAGAATCCCTTTTACTAAGTCGTTGAATTTTTCGAAAGGCCGCTTTTGTTTTTTTATAATTAATATAGTTTCCTCTTGTTGGATATCTATTGAAGATATTCCAGGCTTTCCTTTGCTTCCGATACGCATCGCTACATTCCTCATTCCACCAAGGTTTCTTTTGTTTTTTTGGTATATTTCTGACTTTTTTAACTGAAGCGTCAGCACTTGCTACAATTATGTCTGTAATTTTATTTGTCACTTCATCGATATCCTCATTTTCTACCATGTTAAAAATGTTTGCAAGGCTAGTAAAAAGTGGCCAGTTCGCAGTTTCAAAAATATATTTAGTTTGGCTGACAGAGTGATGTTGGTATTGGCCTGCATATTTCAGTTTTATAGGATAATGGTCGCTATTGTATAGGTAAGGATCCACAGAAAAGGTCCAAAATGGTAAAATTGAAGGAGTGCAAATTGCCAGATCTATTGAATGGTAAGTAAGTGAAGGTGAGTGAAAGTAAGTAGGTTGACCGTTATTCATAACACATAAATCATTGTCTGTAATTATTTTTTCAATTTGCTTGCCTCTAGAATTAATATTTGAACTGCCCCAGAGAATATGATGGCCATTTAGGTCACCAAGTATGATGAATGGTTGCGGAAGTTGATCTATTATATTATTTAAGTCAGAAGTGGCGATATGGGTATTAGGAGGTAGGTATAAGTTGCATATTGTTATTAAAGTATTGACATGAAGTCTTACAGCAACAGCTTGGAGATTTGTTTTGAGATTAATTTCAATAACTGGTAAGTCATGGGAGGTAAGCAAAGCAACACCTCCACATGCTCTTTGGCCATCATCGTAATCTTTTCTGAATATAGTGAAATGACGAATGTTGGTGGTATCATTGTTTCTTAAATAGGTCTCCTGGAGGGCGATTGCAGCTGGCTTGTGTTTATTTATGATGTCTTTTACGTCATCAATTTTTTGACGAAAACCCCGGCAGTTCCAGGAAAGAAAGGAAGCCATAAAAATAAAGTATAAAAGAAGAGAAAAACTACTTGTGGTTTCTCGTCCTATCACGATGTTTGTCTTGCCTAGGATCCTTCTTGAACTGGTGCGGCGAAGTCTCCAATTCCTCATCTTCTATAGAGGAAATATCGCTTTCACTGTTATAGAGATCAATGAGGTCACTAGTGGAAGGATTAGTTATCAAGTTTTTGGATGAAACGACGGGCTGAAGAGATGTTTGAGAAGAGCTTTTTGGAATTTTAATGTTATTTTGTTCTGATGATATGGCTCTTTTTAAAGAAGTATTTGTAGGTCGATTTGGTTGGTTTATGATTTTTGTATTCGATGAGGTTGTAGCTGTTGCTTTAGAGAAAGAAGGCGTTTTAGGTTGGTTTGTTGAAATTTTATGTTGGTCAGATGGTTTAAACATAGTTTCATCGGTTCCGTTGGTTTTGAAGGTCTTTTTAACTATTGAAGAGTATGATATTCCAGGTTTCGGGGTGCGATCATTTACAATTTTTCGGGTCTCCGGAAATGAAATGTTTTGTTGCATTTTAATCGTTTGAATTTCTTTTTCGGTTTGAAATTTAGGGCAAGACCTGGCAAAAGCTGGATGGTCACCTTTGCAGTTGACACAGCAAAGGGATGATGTAGTACAGACATCGGTCTTATGTTCTGTACTACAGCATTTTGCGCAGGTTTCTTTGCCACGGCAAACAAGGAAAGAGTGGACGAATCTCTGACATTTAAAACATCGAACTGGGTTTGGTATGAAAGGTCGAACTGGACAATTCATATAGGCTATTTCTACATGTTTTGGTATGGTGGGTGTATTGAAAGTTATTATTATATGTTTGGTGGGTATTTTTTGGCCATTTCTTTGAATAGTTATTCTTCTGACATTAATTACAGATTGTTGGGAGAGTGATTCTAAGATGTCTTGTTCGGTATCATGTACTAAATCAGCTTTCGAAATTACGCCTCGGGATGAATTTAGGGTTTTGTGGGGTGTAACTGTCACTTCTATTGAACCAACGGATTTTATTTTTTGGATATTTTAAGCCTGTGATTTATTAGAAACTTCAATGAGTACATCTCCTGCAAGGTTTTTTTTAATGTTTTTTGTGTCTCCGACCATTCCTAATATTGTTTTGTGTAGTAGAATAGCTGATATGTTTTTCAGATTTCCTTCATTACTTTTCATGATAAAGAATTTTTGATCTGGTAAATTAGTTTTTCATTTTTCTTATTTCTTTGGTGCTCCACTGAAGAAGAAGTTGAATTTAGATTTTCCATATTTGAAAAATAAATGTTCAGTCCCCGGCGGCACCACCCACCATGGAGTCCAACGAGGGGCTACAGGTTCCTGTACCGGTGCTAGCCAGGGACTATACGAACCCAACTCACCTCTATGATTGCCCTAAGGAGCTAGTTGGTGAGCGGGTCCTTAGCCCAAGCAGGGTATTCCCACCAGCCGATTAATGTACTGGGACCAAAGTACACCTCCTGTTTATCACAAGCAGGAGCCGAAGTAATATATTGGGGCGTTATGTTGTCCCTCAATCACCAGATCACCCTTTCCGAAGACACAGGTCTCCACGCACGGCAAACACGTGGGTGATATATATACAAATACAAATATTGACGACCAGCTACAGGCTCAAGCCCAACAAGGCTGGTCCTTTGTTTATGAATTCTTCAATTCCCACTGACTATCCAGTTGTGTCTTAAATTCGTACACTCCCTTTGAATTAACTATATTTTCTGGCAACGCGTTCCAACTGTCTATTACCCTATTAAAGTAGTAGTTTTTCCTTAAATCCCGATTAAAATGTGTCTTATTCAATTTATACCCATGACCCCTTGTTCTGTTATCCCTATTGAAATTTAAGCCCTCTGTGTCCCCTTGTTTTACAAACTTGAAAAGCTGAATCAAATCCCCCCCCTCCTTCTTCTTCTTTCCAGTGTATACATGTTTAGCTTACTTAAACGTTCATTATAGTCGAAATTTGCTAGCCCCTTTATTATTTTTGTAGCTCTGTGCTGAACCCTTTCAATTGATTCTATATCCTTTCTCATATATGGAGCCCAGAATTGTACAGCATATTCTAGATGTGGTCTTACTAAACCCTTATATAACTGCAAGATTATATTCTTATCCCTTGAAGTTACAGTCTTTTTAATATACCCCAGTAACCTATTAGCCTTTTTACCCGCAGCTGAACATTGATGACCCATTTTAAAATCCCTGTGAATAATCACCCCAAGATCCTTGACTGTTTCTCCCTCCTTTACCTTTACTCCCTGCAGCCTGTACTCGGCTCCACTGTTCCTGTAACCCATATGCAGAACTTGACATTTCCCTACATTAAATGACATACCCCATTTTACAGCCCATTCGGATATCTTATCAAAATCCCCTTGTAAATTTTCTATCTGTAACTTGGTATCCACTGTCCCCCATATTTTTAAGTCATTTGCAAATATACTGATTCTATTCTTGATCCTCTGACCTATATCATCTATGAAAATTATAAATACAATTGGTCCCAAAACTGATCCCTGAGGCACCCCACTTATAACTTCTGTCCACTGTGAATAATTTCCTTTTACCTGCACTCTCTGCTTTCTACCCAATAACCAATTCTTTATCCATATTAATATTTTTCCCTGAATCCCCAGCCTTTCCAATTTAAACAGTAATGCCTCATGAGGTACATTATCAAAAGCCTTTTGAAAATCTATGTACATGATATCCACACTGCTCTTATTATCCAGCTCCTCAGTAATTTTTTCGTAGAACTTCAAAAGGTTCGTAGAGCAGGATCTGCCATTCCTAAACCCATACTGATTCTCTGATAACAGTCTCCCCTCAACCAAGTATAACATTATATGCTTTTTTAACAGAGATTCAAATATTTTGAAAATTACTGATGTTAGACTTACTGGTCTATAGTTGCCCGGATCACTTTGTATTCCCTTTTTAAAAATTGGAGTTATGTTGGCCAACTTCCAATCCATTGGTACCCAACCCGTGCTATATGTTGAATTAAATATCGTGTGAATTACTTCCCCCAGTTCTTCTGCGCATTCCACTAGTACTCTCGGATAAATATCGTCTGGTCCTGGTGCTTTAGATGGCTTAATTCTTTTCAACTGATGTACTATTTCTTCCCTGTTGAATTTGCATTCTTTAATTATACCCCCTGCAAAGGCTCCATCCTTGGGATCCTTTTTTAAATTATAGTTACCAATGAAAACCCCCAGAAAAAGTCATTTAACACGTTTGCCATTCCCACCTCGTCTTGAATTAACTCACCTCCCTTCCCCTCCAACGGGCCCAGTGTAGTACTAAATTTATTTTTACCACTTGCATATGTAAAAAATTCTTTTGGGTTTATATTTATTTCCCTTGCTAATTTTTCCCCCAAGGACACCTTTTGCTTCCGACTAATAGTTTTAAACTCCTTTCTGGCTTTCTGATATGCCTCCTTGTCCCTGTCGTTACCAGTGCTCTTATATACCCTGTATGTTCTTTGTTTTAATTTTAAAACTTTGTGTGTTTCCCCTGAAAACCACATAGGGAGCAATTTTCTAGATTTTCCTTTTTTCCTGAACGTTACGTGTTTTTTTAACACCCTGTCTAACTTATTCTTGAATTCCTCCCATTGTTCAGAATGATGCGGTGCTAATAATTCCCCTCTGAATGTTTTCTTTAACTCTTCCCTTATCTTATGAAAATTTACCTTTCTGAAATTTGGAATTATCCTACTATTGATTGTGTATGCTGACTGAAAATGTATACTTAATCTGATACTTCTATGATCACTTTCTCCCAGTGGCTCACCTATAACCAAATCCTGCACCCTATCCTCATCATTGCTGAAAATCAAATCCAATATTGCATTGTCCCTAGTATCCTCATACACCATCTGGTACAAAAAACAATCCTGTATCACTTCCAAAAATTCTGCCCCTTTCCCATTTGTAGCTAGATTGTTTGTCCAGTCAATATTTGGATAGTTATAGTCCCCCATTAAAATTAATTATCCTTTTTGACATGGTTCGGTTATCAGATTGCACATGCCCTTTTCCTGCTCTTCACTACAAACAGAAGGTCTATATATATTGCCCAGAATTAGTCCTTTGCCTGTATTCAGTTTCACCCAGACTAATTCTATACCCTCAGTTTTACTATTTAACTTTATTTCCGTACAGTTTAAGAATTCTCTCACATAAATCAAAACCCCACCCCCTTTCCTATTCACTCTGTCCTCCCTAAACATTGTGAATCCACTTAATTCTAAAATTTGTGCATCTTCACTGCTTGCCCAACTTTCAGTAATCCCAATGATATCTATATCCTCTGCTTGTGCAATTCCCTTGAGCTCATCCATTTTATTTCTCACACTGCGAGCATTACAATAAAATACTTTTAGCTTATTTTTTACCCTTATATTGCACTTTCCCCTTGTATTATTTGTCTTGGTATTGTTTTTCTCCCTTACATTGCACTTTCCCTTTGTATTGTTTGTCTCCTGCAATTTAGACGCTGTTAGTTTTCCTGAGCAATTACTGTGTACTGTCAACCCTCTATGTCCTTCCCATCCCTGCTTGTATACTAGTTTTTTGACTCCAGAATATTCAAAACCCGCTTGCCAACCTCCCTATTACCTATCAAGCTTAAATGCACATTGTCCCTGCTTATCTAATCCCTCCTACACTCCTTCCAAACATCTAAAAATCTAACCTCCTCCCTCTCACACAAATCCCTTAACAACCCGTTCATCTTATTGGCCCTTTGATTTAACCACCCATTACCTAACCCATATTTAGGTAGTAATCCTAATACTGTTACTTCTGCCCCATGAGACTTAATGCCTCTTAAAAGTGTTTCTGCTTCCCTCTTAAACTCAACATTAGTAGTCCTCTCTACGTCATTTGTTCCCACCCACACTACTGCCTTTTCCTCCCCTTTAACCACATCTGCCTTAACTGCCTCAACTACATGTTTTACCCTGGCACCTGGCAAGCAACACCTTGCAAAATTGCGCTTTTTACGCCCTACCATTTCTCCCAAAACCCTAACCATTGAATCAACAACCACTACCCCTCTAGTTACCTTATCCCCCTGATCAACATGCCCCAAGTCTACACATTGGACACCCTTTTCCACTCCCTCTGCAGCCCTCACCTTCAAAGCCTCCAGCTCCTTCCTCAAATCACCCACCTCTAAGCAACTCTTGCATGTAAATTCAACCTTCTCTGACATTTTAACCCCACTCACACCCCCCTTTCCTGCCTCAACCATATTCCCACACAAGTCACATTCCACATAGAACTCCCCACTGGCTCCCTCTGTCCTCATCTCCTTGAACATTCTAACTATACCCATGCTTATCCAAAGTAACAATCAATGCACAGAAAAAGCACTAAACAAAATCAAACATACAGAAAAAGCACTAAGTCAAATACACAGAAAAAGCACTGCACTTAAAAAAATATACAGAAAAAGCTGGAATTAAATATCCTATAACCTTATAGTAGTCTACTATCTGAATGAAAACAAACAAGACACAAAATATTTAGGCCCAACGTCATATTTGATTGTCATATTTACTCGATAGAGAAATCAATTCTGTTATTCCTCACACAATTTTTTTTTCAAATTGAAAGAATTTATTAAAAATTCTAAAATTTTCTTGCTTGCATATTACTTTAAAATATTAGTTTTTAATCAATATTAGCTCATCGATCTAGGAAACAACACACAGAAATATTTAAATATTCGGAAACTTAGACAAAATCTTGGAAATTATGAAAAATACGTTGCTAAAAATAAATGTTGATAAAATAAAGTATATTTAAAACGTGTTTCAACGGTTTATGAATCTATTTGCATGCCACATAAAATAATAGTTTAGCTATGATTTGTTTTTAAAATGTTCATAATTGCATAGCTCTTTATTTATAGATATAAATAAGGGACCACCAAGAATTATATTTAGTCACTTTTCTATACAACTAGAAATATTTTCAAGGCTTCTTAAGATTCCATAGAACTTAGTTTTAGGACCGTGACTACTTACCTTGAGTAATGGTAACTATGGAAGACCTCAATTAGGGATATATAACATACTTATAGTTAATTTTAAGTTAAAACCTTTTAATGAATAAATTGCTTTACTGCCACAGGTGACTAAATGACAACTTTACGCTACTGTTTTTTAACGTTGGTGACTAGGGTAACTTTTTTTTAAACAAAAACATCTCGAAAGCTATTATTTTCAATTTTGGTGACTTTTCAAAAACTTTGGAGACTTTTTTTGAATATTCACCAAAGGCAACGAAAATTAAGTCCCATTTTTTAATGAATAAAGGACGGAAAAAATATTGAAAACATATTTCTTTTGCGAAAATTTCGTAAGGAACTCCAGTTTCTATGTTTAACCAAGAAAAACAATGCAAAGGAAAACATTGGAATCTGGGGTTACAAGATTGTCATAAAAACCGTATGAAGAAAATATTAAGTTTGAAATTTTAAAATGTTAATTTATTGATGGAGATTCCAACGCTTGTTTCTTACTTAGCACATTTTGTGTTAAAAGCCGATTCATTTTATTTCCTGATAATCTAAAATTGCTTCTAAATAGAGTTTAAGAATACGATTTACATACTACTATTTTTTTAAATATATGCATCTTGTACCATATGGTACTAGCCGACCCTTTTCCCTAACACGTGGACGCTGGAATGTTTCGAAATGCAAAAACAACTTCAGACTTTGCACGTGCGGCTCATCGGCGGCCCGGCGTTCCATTTGATCCATACACAGCTGGAGTTTCCGTCGGTTCCCTAATCCCATGTCTGGGATAGAGTTTTGCTGTGGGGGACTCAAGTCGGCATGACAGACGGTTTTCGCATCTGTGTGGGGGTGTTTCTGTTCTGGAGAGGACATAAACATCTCTAGAGGGCTCGGAATTCACCCCCCCCCTCTCGTTGTCAGCGGCGGTTCTGTGGAGCGAAGCGAAGGTGGATTTTAGGAGAATTCGGACTCGAGAATCGACGAGAGACAGACGTCTCTGTTTGCCATTTTGTTACTTTGGCTTCAGGCAGGTTTAGGTTGTCGATGGCTGTGCCTTTAATTATCTTTTTAAATTTTCTTGTAAATATTATAATGTATACATGTTTAGCTTACTTAAACGTTCATTATAGTCGAAATTTGCTAGCCCCTTTATTATTTTTGTAGCTCTGTGCTGAACCCTTTCAATTGATTCTATATCCTTTCTCATATATGGAGCCCAGAATTGTACAGCATATTCTAGATGTGGTCTTACTAAACCCCTATATAACTGCAAGATTATATTCTTATCCCTTGAAGTTACAGTCTTTTTAATATACCCCAGTAACCTATTAGCCTTTTTACCCGCAGCTGAACATTGATGACCCATTTTAAAATCCCTGTGAATAATCACCCCAAGATCCTTGACTGTTTCTCCCTCCTTTACCTTTACTCCCTGCAGCCTGTACTCGGCTCCACTGTTCCTGTAACCCATATGCAGAACTTGACATTTCCCTACATTAAATGACATACCCCATTTTACAGCCCATTCGGATATCTTATCAAAATCCCCTTGTAAATTTTCTATCTGTAACTTGGTATCCACTGTCCCCCATATTTTTAAGTCATCTGCAAATATACTGATTCTATTCTTGATCCTCTGACCTATATCATCTATGAAAATTATAAATACAATTGGTCCCAAAACTGATCCCTGAGGCACCCCACTTATAACTTCTGTCCACTGTGAATAATTTCCTTTTACCTGCACTCTCTGCTTTCTACCCAATAACCAATTCTTTATCCATATTAATATTTTTCCCTGAATCCCCAGCCTTTCCAATTTAAACAGTAATGCCTCATGAGGTACATTATCAAAAGCCTTTTGAAAATCTATGTACATGATATCCACACTGCTCTTATTATCCAGCTCCTCAGTAATTTTTTCGTAGAACTTCAAAAGGTTCGTAGAGCAGGATCTGCCATTCCTAAACCCATACTGATTCTCTGATAACAGTCTCCCCTCAACCAAGTATAACATTATATGCTTTTTTAACAGAGATTCAAATATTTTGAAAATTACTGATGTTAGACTTACTGGTCTATAGTTGCCCGGATCACTTTGTATTCCCTTTTTAAAAATTGGAGTTATGTTGGCCAACTTCCAATCCATTGGTACCCAACCCGTGCTATATGTTGAATTAAATATCGTGTGAATTACTTCCCCCAGTTCTTCTGCGCATTCCACTAGTACTCTCGGATAAATATCGTCTGGTCCTGGTGCTTTAGATGGCTTAATTCTTTTCAACTGATGTACTATTTCTTCCCTGTTGAATTTGCATTCTTTAATTATACCCCCTGCAAAGGCTCCATCCTTGGGATCCTTTTTTAAATTATAGTTACCAATGAAAACCCCCAGAAAAAGTCATTTAACACGTTTGCCATTCCCACCTCGTCTTGAATTAACTCACCTCCCTTCCCCTCCAACGGGCCCAGTGTAGTACTAAATTTATTTTTACCACTTGCATATGTAAAAAATTCTTTTGGGTTTATATTTATTTCCCTTGCTAATTTTTCCCCCAAGGACACCTTTTGCTTCCGACTAATAGTTTTAAACTCCTTTCTGGCTTTCTGATATGCCTCCTTGTCCCTGTCGTTACCAGTGCTCTTATATACCCTGTATGTTCTTTGTTTTAATTTTAAAACTTTGTGTGTTTCCCCTGAAAACCACATAGGGAGCAATTTTCTAGATTTTCCTTTTTTCCTGAACGTTACGTGTTTTTTTAACACCCTGTCTAACTTATTCTTGAATTCCTCCCATTGTTCAGAATGATGCGGTGCTAATAATTCCCCTCTGAATGTTTTCTTTAACTCTTCCCTTATCTTATGAAAATTTACCTTTCTGAAATTTGGAATTATCCTACTATTGATTGTGTATGCTGACTGAAAATGTATACTTAATCTGATACTTCTATGATCACTTTCTCCCAGTGGCTCACCTATAACCAAATCCTGCACCCTATCCTCATCATTGCTGAAAATCAAATCCAATATTGCATTGTCCCTAGTATCCTCATACACCATCTGGTACAAAAAACAATCCTGTATCACTTCCAAAAATTCTGCCCCTTTCCCATTTGTAGCTAGATTGTTTGTCCAGTCAATATTTGGATAGTTATAGTCCCCCATTAAAATTAATTCTCCTTTTTGACATGGTTCGGTTATCAGATTGCACATGCCCTTTTCCTGCTCTTCACTACAAACAGAAGGTCTATATATATTGCCCAGAATTAGTCCTTTGCCTGTATTCAGTTTCACCCAGACTAATTCTATACCCTCAGTTTTACTATTTAACTTTATTTCCGTACAGTTTAAGAATTCTCTCACATAAATCAAAACCCCACCCCCTTTCCTATTCACTCTGTCCTCCCTAAACATTGTGAATCCACTTAATTCTAAAATTTGTGCATCTTCACTGCTTGCCCAACTTTCAGTAATCCCAATGATATCTATATCCTCTGCTTGTGCAATTCCCTTGAGCTCATCCATTTTATTTCTCACACTGCGAGCATTACAATAAAATACTTTTAGCTTATTTTTTACCCTTATATTGCACTTTCCCCTTGTATTATTTGTCTTGGTATTGTTTTTCTCCCTTACATTGCACTTTCCCTTTGTATTGTTTGTCTCCTGCAATTTAGACGCTGTTAGTTTTCCTGAGCAATTACTGTGTACTGTCAACCCTCTATGTCCTTCCCATCCCTGCTTGTATACTAGTTTTTTGACTCCAGAATATTCAAAACCCGCTTGCCAACCTCCCTATTACCTATCAAGCTTAAATGCACATTGTCCCTGCTTATCTAATCCCTCCTACACTCCTTCCAAACATCTAAAAATCTAACCTCCTCCCTCTCACACAAATCCCTTAACAACCCGTTCATCTTATTGGCCCTTTGATTTAACCACCCATTACCTAACCCATATTTAGGTAGTAATCCTAATACTGTTACTTCTGCCCCATGAGACTTAATGCCTCTTAAAAGTGTTTCTGCTTCCCTCTTAAACTCAACATTAGTAGTCCTCTCTACGTCATTTGTTCCCACCCACACTACTGCCTTTTCCTCCCCTTTAACCACATCTGCCTTAACTGCCTCAACTACATGTTTTACCCTGGCACCTGGCAAGCAACACCTTGCAAAATTGCGCTTTTTACGCCCTACCATTTCTCCCAAAACCCTAACCATTGAATCAACAACCACTACCCCTCTAGTTACCTTATCCCCCTGATCAACATGCCCCAAGTCTACACATTGGACACCCTTTTCCACTCCCTCTGCAGCCCTCACCTTCAAAGCCTCCAGCTCCTTCCTCAAATCACCCACCTCTAAGCAACTCTTGCATGTAAATTCAACCTTCTCTGACATTTTAACCCCACTCACACCCCCCTTTCCTGCCTCAACCATATTCCCACACAAGTCACATTCCACATAGAACTCCCCACTGGCTCCCTCTGTCCTCATCTCCTTGAACATTCTAACTATACCCATGCTTATCCAAAGTAACAATCAATGCACAGAAAAAGCACTAAACAAAATCAAACATACAGAAAAAGCACTAAGTCAAATACACAGAAAAAGCACTGCACTTAAAAAAATATACAGAAAAAGCTGGAATTAAATATCCTATAACCTTATAGTAGTCTACTATCTGAATGAAAACAAACAAGACACAAAATATTTAGGCCCAACGTCATATTTGATTGTCATATTTACTCGATAGAGAAATCAATTCTGTTATTCCTCACACAATTTTTTTTTCAAATTGAAAGAATTTATTAAAAATTCTAAAATTTTCTTGCTTGCATATTACTTTAAAATATTAGTTTTTAATCAATATTAGCTCATCGATCTAGGAAACAACACACAGAAATATTTAAATATTCGGAAACTTAGACAAAATCTTGGAAATTATGAAAAATACGTTGCTAAAAATAAATGTTGATAAAATAAAGTATATTTAAAACGTGTTTCAACGGTTTATGAATCTATTTGCATGCCACATAAAATAATAGTTTAGCTATGATTTGTTTTTAAAATGTTCATAATTGCATAGCTCTTTATTTATAGATATAAATAAGGGACCACCAAGAATTATATTTAGTCACTTTTCTATACAACTAGAAATATTTTCAAGGCTTCTTAAGATTCCATAGAACTTAGTTTTAGGACCGTGACTACTTACCTTGAGTAATGGTAACTATGGAAGACCTCAATTAGGGATATATAACATACTTATAGTTAATTTTAAGTTAAAACCTTTTAATGAATAAATTGCTTTACTGCCACAGGTGACTAAATGACAACTTTACGCTACTGTTTTTTAACGTTGGTGACTAGGGTAACTTTTTTTTAAACAAAAACATCTCGAAAGCTATTATTTTCAATTTTGGTGACTTTTCAAAAACTTTGGAGACTTTTTTTGAATATTCACCAAAGGCAACGAAAATTAAGTCCCATTTTTTAATGAATAAAGGACGGAAAAAATATTGAAAACATATTTCTTTTGCGAAAATTTCGTAAGGAACTCCAGTTTCTATGTTTAACCAAGAAAAACAATGCAAAGGAAAACATTGGAATCTGGGGTTACAAGATTGTCATAAAAACCGTATGAAGAAAATATTAAGTTTGAAATTTTAAAATGTTAATTTATTGATGGAGATTCCAACGCTTGTTTCTTACTTAGCACATTTTGTGTTAAAAGCCGATTCATTTTATTTCCTGATAATCTAAAATTGCTTCTAAATAGAGTTTAAGAATACGATTTACATACTACTATTTTTTTAAATATATGCATCTTGTACCATATGGTACTAGCCGACCCTTTTCCCTAACACGTGGACGCTGGAATGTTTCGAAATGCAAAAACAACTTCAGACTTTGCACGTGCGGCTCATCGGCGGCCCGGCGTTCCATTTGATCCATACACAGCTGGAGTTTCCGTCGGTTCCCTAATCCCATGTCTGGGATAGAGTTTTGCTGTGGGGGACTCAAGTCGGCATGACAGACGGTTTTCGCATCTGTGTGGGGGTGTTTCTGTTCTGGAGAGGACATAAACATCTCTAGAGGGCTCGGAATTCACCCCCCCCCTCTCGTTGTCAGCGGCGGTTCTGTGGAGCGAAGCGAAGGTGGATTTTAGGAGAATTCGGACTCGAGAATCGACGAGAGACAGACGTCTCTGTTTGCCATTTTGTTACTTTGGCTTCAGGCAGGTTTAGGTTGTCGATGGCTGTGCCTTTAATTATCTTTTTAAATTTTCTTGTAAATATTATAATGTATACATGTTTAGCTTACTTAAACGTTCATTATAGTCGAAATTTGCTAGCCCCTTTATTATTTTTGTAGCTCTGTGCTGAACCCTTTCAATTGATTCTATATCCTTTCTCATATATGGAGCCCAGAATTGTACAGCATATTCTAGATGTGGTCTTACTAAACCCCTATATAACTGCAAGATTATATTCTTATCCCTTGAAGTTACAGTCTTTTTAATATACCCCAGTAACCTATTAGCCTTTTTACCCGCAGCTGAACATTGATGACCCATTTTAAAATCCCTGTGAATAATCACCCCAAGATCCTTGACTGTTTCTCCCTCCTTTACCTTTACTCCCTGCAGCCTGTACTCGGCTCCACTGTTCCTGTAACCCATATGCAGAACTTGACATTTCCCTACATTAAATGACATACCCCATTTTACAGCCCATTCGGATATCTTATCAAAATCCCCTTGTAAATTTTCTATCTGTAACTTGGTATCCACTGTCCCCCATATTTTTAAGTCATCTGCAAATATACTGATTCTATTCTTGATCCTCTGACCTATATCATCTATGAAAATTATAAATACAATTGGTCCCAAAACTGATCCCTGAGGCACCCCACTTATAACTTCTGTCCACTGTGAATAATTTCCTTTTACCTGCACTCTCTGCTTTCTACCCAATAACCAATTCTTTATCCATATTAATATTTTTCCCTGAATCCCCAGCCTTTCCAATTTAAACAGTAATGCCTCATGAGGTACATTATCAAAAGCCTTTTGAAAATCTATGTACATGATATCCACACTGCTCTTATTATCCAGCTCCTCAGTAATTTTTTCGTAGAACTTCAAAAGGTTCGTAGAGCAGGATCTGCCATTCCTAAACCCATACTGATTCTCTGATAACAGTCTCCCCTCAACCAAGTATAACATTATATGCTTTTTTAACAGAGATTCAAATATTTTGAAAATTACTGATGTTAGACTTACTGGTCTATAGTTGCCCGGATCACTTTGTATTCCCTTTTTAAAAATTGGAGTTATGTTGGCCAACTTCCAATCCATTGGTACCCAACCCGTGCTATATGTTGAATTAAATATCGTGTGAATTACTTCCCCCAGTTCTTCTGCGCATTCCACTAGTACTCTCGGATAAATATCGTCTGGTCCTGGTGCTTTAGATGGCTTAATTCTTTTCAACTGATGTACTATTTCTTCCCTGTTGAATTTGCATTCTTTAATTATACCCCCTGCAAAGGCTCCATCCTTGGGATCCTTTTTTAAATTATAGTTACCAATGAAAACCCCCAGAAAAAGTCATTTAACACGTTTGCCATTCCCACCTCGTCTTGAATTAACTCACCTCCCTTCCCCTCCAACGGGCCCAGTGTAGTACTAAATTTATTTTTACCACTTGCATATGTAAAAAATTCTTTTGGGTTTATATTTATTTCCCTTGCTAATTTTTCCCCCAAGGACACCTTTTGCTTCCGACTAATAGTTTTAAACTCCTTTCTGGCTTTCTGATATGCCTCCTTGTCCCTGTCGTTACCAGTGCTCTTATATACCCTGTATGTTCTTTGTTTTAATTTTAAAACTTTGTGTGTTTCCCCTGAAAACCACATAGGGAGCAATTTTCTAGATTTTCCTTTTTTCCTGAACGTTACGTGTTTTTTTAACACCCTGTCTAACTTATTCTTGAATTCCTCCCATTGTTCAGAATGATGCGGTGCTAATAATTCCCCTCTGAATGTTTTCTTTAACTCTTCCCTTATCTTATGAAAATTTACCTTTCTGAAATTTGGAATTATCCTACTATTGATTGTGTATGCTGACTGAAAATGTATACTTAATCTGATACTTCTATGATCACTTTCTCCCAGTGGCTCACCTATAACCAAATCCTGCACCCTATCCTCATCATTGCTGAAAATCAAATCCAATATTGCATTGTCCCTAGTATCCTCATACACCATCTGGTACAAAAAACAATCCTGTATCACTTCCAAAAATTCTGCCCCTTTCCCATTTGTAGCTAGATTGTTTGTCCAGTCAATATTTGGATAGTTATAGTCCCCCATTAAAATTAATTCTCCTTTTTGACATGGTTCGGTTATCAGATTGCACATGCCCTTTTCCTGCTCTTCACTACAAACAGAAGGTCTATATATATTGCCCAGAATTAGTCCTTTGCCTGTATTCAGTTTCACCCAGACTAATTCTATACCCTCAGTTTTACTATTTAACTTTATTTCCGTACAGTTTAAGAATTCTCTCACATAAATCAAAACCCCACCCCCTTTCCTATTCACTCTGTCCTCCCTAAACATTGTGAATCCACTTAATTCTAAAATTTGTGCATCTTCACTGCTTGCCCAACTTTCAGTAATCCCAATGATATCTATATCCTCTGCTTGTGCAATTCCCTTGAGCTCATCCATTTTATTTCTCACACTGCGAGCATTACAATAAAATACTTTTAGCTTATTTTTTACCCTTATATTGCACTTTCCCCTTGTATTATTTGTCTTGGTATTGTTTTTCTCCCTTACATTGCACTTTCCCTTTGTATTGTTTGTCTCCTGCAATTTAGACGCTGTTAGTTTTCCTGAGCAATTACTGTGTACTGTCAACCCTCTATGTCCTTCCCATCCCTGCTTGTATACTAGTTTTTTGACTCCAGAATATTCAAAACCCGCTTGCCAACCTCCCTATTACCTATCAAGCTTAAATGCACATTGTCCCTGCTTATCTAATCCCTCCTACACTCCTTCCAAACATCTAAAAATCTAACCTCCTCCCTCTCACACAAATCCCTTAACAACCCGTTCATCTTATTGGCCCTTTGATTTAACCACCCATTACCTAACCCATATTTAGGTAGTAATCCTAATACTGTTACTTCTGCCCCATGAGACTTAATGCCTCTTAAAAGTGTTTCTGCTTCCCTCTTAAACTCAACATTAGTAGTCCTCTCTACGTCATTTGTTCCCACCCACACTACTGCCTTTTCCTCCCCTTTAACCACATCTGCCTTAACTGCCTCAACTACATGTTTTACCCTGGCACCTGGCAAGCAACACCTTGCAAAATTGCGCTTTTTACGCCCTACCATTTCTCCCAAAACCCTAACCATTGAATCAACAACCACTACCCCTCTAGTTACCTTATCCCCCTGATCAACATGCCCCAAGTCTACACATTGGACACCCTTTTCCACTCCCTCTGCAGCCCTCACCTTCAAAGCCTCCAGCTCCTTCCTCAAATCACCCACCTCTAAGCAACTCTTGCATGTAAATTCAACCTTCTCTGACATTTTAACCCCACTCACACCCCCCTTTCCTGCCTCAACCATATTCCCACACAAGTCACATTCCACATAGAACTCCCCACTGGCTCCCTCTGTCCTCATCTCCTTGAACATTCTAACTATACCCATGCTTATCCAAAGTAACAATCAATGCACAGAAAAAGCACTAAACAAAATCAAACATACAGAAAAAGCACTAAGTCAAATACACAGAAAAAGCACTGCACTTAAAAAAATATACAGAAAAAGCTGGAATTAAATATCCTATAACCTTATAGTAGTCTACTATCTGAATGAAAACAAACAAGACACAAAATATTTAGGCCCAACGAGACATACGTGAATTAGGCCTAACGAGACATACGTGAATTAGGCCTAACGAGACTTGACTTAGGACTACTTGACAAGTCAAAAACTAAGTACAAGGACTATAAAAACACTTTAAAAACAATTAGAAATGTTTGAACTGGTAGAAATAGAAGTAATACAGTGCTTAGTACTAAATAAATGAAGAATAACGTAAAAATAACTTGAATTTCACGGGAGCTCCGAAAACGCGACGCACACTGCTCGACACCTAGCGGCCTTCCCCAAGAGTCCCAAAGATATAATCCCCAAGAGGAGCTAAAAGCACAGACTGGCGAAAAGTTTCTCAAGAGGAGCCCTCACCTCCGAAAAGGCAACCACAACGAGGGAGGAAGAAAAAGCAAAAAGCAGAAGAGTAGAAGAGAGGGAAAAGGAAAGGGAGAAAAGATCACTCAGGTACCCCGGGGTTGTGAAGCCCGTACAAACCTAGAGAAGGAATGCCCCTGGGGGCGGCGGGCATAGGACTTTTTCCTTCGCCACTACAAGACCGGAAGCGATGGTCACTACTTCCAATGGCGGGCACGCGTATTTCCATTCTGCGGTACTTTTTTGGCGCGTGCGGGAATTTGGCGAAAAAATCAGCTAGCGTACAATGCCAACTTGTAACTTGACGTCATGCGAATGAATGTAATCAACCGTGACCACTGACCACAAGCGGATGGAGAGAGAACGATCAGCAATGTTAAAAACTTAGAAAATTCAGCAAAATAACATCTTTATTCACATGTAAACAATACAATAGCTTCATGATCGTACTGTCTTATTTTCCTTTCCATTTGGTAACAAGCATTGTAGATTATCTCGGAACTTCTTAAACAGACCGATGTATTTGAAACACCAATTTGTTTTTACTGTGATGAATCTCGCATCTTTTAATATCTAAGCATATAGAAATACAGGGTTTTATATGTTTAAATTGAGAAAATTTTTCATTTTGCTTTACTTGTACCGATTGTTCTCAACTTTTTTCCCTGAACTCTTATTTGAAACAAAGTTTGAGTTAATTTTGTGTATTTTTTTTAAATAAAATTTTTATATGATTAATTTTAAATCTCAATGACTTGTGTTGTAATCAGATGAATGAATACCATGGAATTCAGGAACACATTATTTTGGTTGTATGAAAATGTCTTTTGCTTTTTGTACCATGCAGATATCCAACACATTTAACATTTTAAAACGATTTAACTGTGCATTGCCATAGTTGATTTCTTTGGAATTCAATCAGGAAAAAAGAATCCTATCTGACTATGCTAAAGCACCTCTAGTAAATACAAGACATTTAAATTTATTTACTAATTGATGCATGGATGATTTGATACATTAAATCGAGATTTTTTTAAATGTGAAATGCAGTAAGTTATAATTACCATTTTTTTTAAACTTAGGGTTCAATAATATAATCATGCTTCTTAAAAGTATTGAATTTATTTGTAGATGCTTTTTTTCATCAAATCATTGTCATGGGCACCCATACAGAGGCACTCAAGCCCCCTCCATGGCCATTAGTATTGCCAAATTTGATAAATTTAAATCAGTGTAATCCTTGTCAATGTAATGTGGATAAAACAATGTAATCCTTAAAACAATCAAATCCTTGTCATGGGCACCCATACAGAGGCACTCAAGCCCCCTCCATGGCCATCAGTATTGCCAAATTTGATAAATATAAAACAATAAAATGGCCAGAAACTTTTTTTAATATAAAATATTGACGATGTAATTGCCTTTATCAAATATCTTTCCACTTAAAAAATAAATTTTAAACAAATCAGAAAGCTTTAATTGTACAATTCCATTGTAACTTCTGCATTGAAAAAATTGCTAATATTTGTGTGGATTTAAAGATAGATTTGAGTTAAAATCTCTTTTGCCCGTAGCATAGGCCTTAGTGACAATGGTCCTATCAAATTATTTTAGAGAAAATTTTATATTTAATTTAAAATTTTCAATGAACTGAAAGTCATGAAAAACATGTTTTTTTTTGCCTACAAAATTGATTATAAACCAGTTTAATAACTTAGTTCAGTCCTATATTTGCTAGCATTTATCGTGAACATTAAGTACCTTCTGATTTATTTCTTCTTATTATAAGTTAGACTAGATGATTTCAGTTTGATTGGCTGTTAGTTGGAACACCAACATATGTATTATGAAGGAGGACAGCACAAATAATTAAAATATGAATTTATTAATTTTATTTTATTATGCAAATGTAACAATTTTTTATAAACAAAATTATTTCAGGCATGCTTTCAACAATTGAAGTTTTAGAAAAAGTCTAAATTATGTGGCAAATTACAAAATTTCTTTATTATTTACATGAAATAAAACATCAAATCCATTATTTCAATGAATTTTGTTGGTAAAATTAGTAAAACCTAATTTTCTTTAATTTAACTTATTAAATAGCTATGCAAAATTTATTAGCCAATAATTCTGAAGTGCATTTAGTTATTTTTATAAAAATAAAGAATATATTTGTAGAAATAATCTTTATTAAGGCTACACAGTACCCTAAAAATATCGAAAAAATGTTTTTGCATTTTTTGATGGCTTATACAGTTAGGAAGCTTGCCTCAAAATATATATTCTAGATATGATATCCAATTAGTTTTAAAGATATTTGAAGTTTACTGAGTGTTGTCAGTGTCCAAATTTGACAGCATAGAGTAGGGGGCGTGGTTAAATTGAAGAACTCATTTTTTGCCAAGGTGCTTTACAATTTTCCGTGTGTGGCTACAGTTTGGTCGTTCTCGCATTTCACGTGGAAACATTGGTTGCAAATTATTTCAAATTCTATATTGAATCGCTTGTATCCGCAAATTCTATATTGTTTTTGTAAGCAACAGCAGTACTCTGGCACTTATGGTTGCAATATTTAATGTACTGAAAAATACAACCATAGGCCCAGTGGCATAGGAAAATGTGTGGGCTGACCAAGGTTACAAAAATTTGTAAAAAAAAACAAAAAAAAATGAGTGTTTTACGACACTTAAAAAAATATATTATAATTAAAATAAGTTTAATAACTTCATCTGACAATTAACTTCAATAAGTGAGGATGCGTATTAAAACTTATTAGTTCAGTCAACGAAATGCGATTGAATTCGACGAATCGTATGACTAAGGGAAGCCTCTTAAGTTTGTAGTAGAGGTGTCAACAATCAGAAAATAAGCAGTTATTGGTTAACCGTTTTTTATATCAAGTTACAACTAAGGTTGCTACAACATCTCTTTTAAAAGGAAAGTGTCCAGGCGAGGATTTTTTAACTTAATCCTAAAGCATTTGTTCCTTGTACAAATCACTCTTAATCTGTAGAGTGCATTCTTTTACTACTATACAACTTCAGAAAACAGACTGCCACAGTTAATACAAATCTTAGTCGTAAATTATGATAAACTTTCTAAAGATATCCTGAGAGAGCTTCCATGAGTAAGAAAACTTCTACAAGCTGCCAAAGTTTCAACAAAAAATTCTCTGGAATGGTCTTTAAGATTTTTGGAGTTTGTTTTTGAATATGAACTCTTTCAGATTCTGTACCAAATCTAACTCTAGCTACAATGAGTAAAGCTCGGCTCTGCATTACCTATTAACTATTTACTCTACAGAAGATTATATAGTTGTGGCATTCTGTTTATGCATTATGCTTGTCAGATAACCCTAACTAGCCATACAATTAAACCATTTTAACTGATTTATTTGCACACTGAATAATGCTGATACTTGGTATAAACATGACTGCATTTTAGTCAAATATATACAAGGAAAAAATTTAATGTTGCATTTAGTGACTAACAGCACATGCATCAATCCCAAAGGGGGACAATTTAAACATGCTGTTAAAAAGAAATACACGACTAATAAAATAAGGTAGTAAAGCAAAAAATACTTTTTATTATCAAGTAATAAATTATCTCATTTCCAGTAGTCTAACACACGGCATACATTTTATATTGAAGTGTTTTTCTTCCATAATAACATAGTTCAACATTTTCATAAAAACAGGCTTTAATAGCCTTGCAGCTATGCAACCATCTCCAATCTGTTTGTGCCACGTGGAAATGGCAGAGAAGTAGCACAGATGAGGGATAAATTTCTACTAAGGCTTTTATTCCCGTTTTTGAATCATCAGTCATAAAGAGATGGCATCTGAAAATTAAAAGGAGACAGTTGATGAATTTTAATTTTACCAAATATAAATAATATCCAATTATCAGTGTAAAAATCAAACAATATATTTCCTGGTCAAACAATCTACATCTTTATCAGCAAGTTTTCTGATTTATGGAAAAATACTAAAATAATATACATATTTAGACATCCATTTCATATTAATACATTTATTCTATCCTAAGCTAAAATATGATGCATTTAATTGCCCAATTGAAGGGGCAAGTGTATCACCTTTATCCACTTGCCCCTTCAATTAAGAATGTAGTGTATTGAGTAAAAATAAATGGTTGAACACATACACTGTAAAAATAAAATCTCCAAGACTATAAGTGTCCATTTTCTTAATAACAAGTGTTTTATTGTTTAAAGATACATTTCCAGTCATCCATTTGCCCTTCATTAATTCAGATTTCCTGTTTCAGATTTGTACAAAATTTCAAACTGGGTTGAATCTTAGAAATCACTTGTTTAACTAATTCATAATTTTTTAGACGTGAAATATTTACATTTAATTTTTAATAAAAAGTTGTGTAAGTTCTTAACTGTACACTTAACTGATTTCATTCAAAATTTAGAATGTTTACATTCAGGCCTTGTTTACATTTAGACAGTGAATTCTTAGTCCTCTGAAGTACTTTTTCAATATAATAAATGAAATTACGTTTAAAGTAATGTTATATCTTGATATCAAAACTACATTTAAATGTCCACACTAGAAAATGTTTCTAGTCTTTGTTTACATTTAGATTGAGGTATCTTTTCTAAACTTCAGATGGCTTCATTGATATTTATGATACAACAATGATCATTTCTTGAGAAAGCTGTACAAATGAATGTTAACAATTAGATTTGAGAATGTCTCCCTTTACAGGTTTTGTTTACATTTATAATAGTTTATACAAGTTCTTGTAATGTTAAATGATAGTGTAACTGCTAACCTGTGATAAATTATTTTACAAAGAAATTAAAAAAATGTCTATTACATAGATTACTTTAAATGATTTTGCCATGTTCACAAAAGATGCAGTTAATATTCTATAGTTAGCTTTGTGGCTATTCTCCATCTGGTGGGGACTCGAGTAATAACTTCTATGCTTGGGTAAGGTTGTGTAAAATTGAGAAATATAAATAATTCCTTGCACTCCTAAGGGTTCGCAAACCACCCATTGGAAACTCACCATGCTATGGTAAGATTGTATGCAGTTCTTTATTTTGTTTTTATCAAAGCCTTTGCAGGCAGTCCAACATTGTGAAAAGGTGAATATTGAGGTCTTTTAAGACTATCATTAATCATTACCTTAATTAAATACTCCAAGTAATGTAATAAATATTTTCTTTAAATAGATATTCCCATTAATTCAATGCTGCTGGCCTTGAATATGTATCAACTTTGGGTGTTAAGCCTTAACCTATCTGCTTAAGTAATTTTTTACACAAGTTTCTAATTTAAAAAAAAAAAAAGGAAATGTATCTTACTTCTCTATTTTCAAAGCACAAAGTAAATTATATTTTTAGTAGAGAAAATGCAGTTAAGTAACTTTGGTTGTTTGATTTTCATGGGTAACTACAGCAATTGGAACAGCTCCTACTTTTGTTGCTGTCACAAGTATTGAGTGAGGAACCTGTACTTTCACAGCCGGCAGTAGAATCCACAAAAATGATTTCTGAGGAACACTGAAGCTTGCGTGCTCTTTTCATTACAGCCATAACTATAAGCACAGCACATGTCCCATCAAGAGTCCGAACCACAGTAGCCCTAGAATGTTTTCAGTGTATTAGTTCAAGTAAGCAATTTTAAAATGAATCCTAAATCATTTACTTTTGAATATTTTCTTAAAGTTAGTAAATACTTTTTTTTCATACAGTTTAAATTTTTTCAAAAGAGTCTGTTGAAGGACCCAAATTGATTACTCGCCATGACTCATAAAAGTGTAGAATTTGCTGTCGAGTGGGATTTTTTGCTGAATTTGAAAAATCTTCCACAAAGTTGTCACTGGCTAAAAGTAAATCTACATGAAACCGCTTGCCTGCCATTGGAGTCAACCCATAATTAAAGTAGTCAAAAAACTGTAGTTTGATCTAAATATTAAAATAAACATTTAATATAGTTGCATTAAGAATATACAAATATTTTTTTATCAAAATATACATTACTCGACATTTTTTAATAATAATCTGTCGTAAAAATTGAAGCATTTTCTTTCAAAATTTAATTTTAAGGTGAAAAACTGCACAATGAAAATAACATGCTTTAAATATGGTTCTATTTTTTATTGCATTTCTATCAGTGTATCTATCATTTATGTATGTTGATGAATAAATTCACCATATGCTAAAGTATTCAATAATTGAAGCATAAAACCAGTGCAGCATTTAGACAGGTGTTATGCAGAGTTGCAGAATCTTGTGAATATAGTTCAGGGAAAAATGGGAAGTCACTAAACTCTAGGTTCGGCAGTGTGTGGGGATCGACTCAACACCCACAAATCTTTCTTAATGGTTTTTAATGCTGGAATATTTTTTTAATTAATGTTATTTAAGTGAAGCGAATTAACAAAATGTTATCATTGTTTTTAAGTTTGATACAATAGTTTAAGGAACATAAATTTACCAGTCTTAATATGGAAATCATAGTCTTATTTCAACATTGCTACTTTCCGAAAACACTACGAAACACGTGAATATTGTGTCCAAGTCTAATTGATAGAAGACCCAAGAGATTCTACAAAGTCAAATGCACAAATTAACAAAATAGAAAAGGATGAGTTTTTGATATTTAAATTAAACAGGTATAGATTAAATTATTACACCAAAGCTGGCTAATCTTTGGAGTCAAAACCACAACCAGTGCCGTAAAGAATTTGGGGGTTAAGAATGAAAATTAAACACGTACAACATGGAAAGTGGTATTAAAACAAACTATCTAGAGGATTTCATGGCTTATAAAGAAATAGCATTAGGAACATCATACACGAGTATAAAGTTCACAACATTACATAAATAAGTTCTTGTAAAAGCAATAAACGAAATGTTGCAAATGATTCAATAACACTATGAGGCGAGTTTTAAATTCGTCAACGAGCACTTCATTAAAACAATATCTACAAATTTATCACAATAAATTAAACTCTAATGCTATACTCACCACGAATTTCCGCACCGAAGCACGACGTTCAGAATGACCTGCTGTACTTTTCTGATGGGTTACTGCAAACATTGCACTCATCTGGGTTGCAACATCTATCTCTTCAGTCAAAGTGTCGCCAAATTCCCGTCCGCGCCAAAAAAGTACCGCAGAATGGAATTACGCGGCGGGCACTAAGGACTTGTCCTTGGCCACTACAAGGCCGGAAGTGATGGTCACTTGTGAAGGGGCACCCAATGGGTGGACCATCATTACCCCTAACAAAGGACAGCACAATTTACATCCATGCCCTGATTCGAACCAGGGACCTTCCGATCCAGAGGCCAACACCTTGACCACTAGACCGGTTGATCGGCGTATACTAATATGCGCATACACATATTAAACACATATCAATAAAGACTATTTTATCCTTCCACGCTGTTATTTAAACAATGGAAATTGAAAAGGCTTCATATGGAGCCCTCATGCAAAGTGTACTAAATACATTTTTAATCAGTGCTTGAGTACAAAGAAATAAATACATGTTTTTCATACATTGGAAAAGTTTTGGAATGTTTACGATACACCATTCTCGTACGTATGTGCATCATGGAAAAAGTTCTACTTGCTTTAAGAAATAATTTTAACAAAAAACTAACATTGAATGTTAAAAAAAAAAAACATAATCCATCATCAATCAGGTAATAAAAATATTTGTGAACTCATTTTATCGCAAAAAACTGACCTTTTAAAATATTTCTAATACGACATTAGAACATTTCCCGTACTGAGTGAAGTCGAGATGTTACACATAACGTACACATGGGCATCGGCGGAAAAGTTCTACGTGCTTTAAGAAAACTGTAATCTAAGAAGAGACAGTTATTGAACATTCAAAACAACTGCATCAATCATGTAATAAAAATATATGTTTGAACTTATTTTCTTGAAAATTAAATGAGATTCAAAAATTTTTCACACCAAAACAAAAAAGTTTCTGTTTGTTTAAAAAACGGAGTAACGACTGACGCTCAAAACAGAACATAGGTTCCTTTTTCTTACATAAACATATTTTTGCAAATTCACGATGGATTTTAATAATTACCTGTAAAGGTTGGTAGGAAGTTAATTAAGGTCGCTTTGGTGCAACATAACGGGCTATTGGTGATGGTCCGGGATCAATCCCGAAGGACAACGCCTCGTAATTTTGAAACACGGTCAGATGATGAGAACAACACCTGATCAGGTCCTCCACTCTCCAAACTACCACACAGTGCCAACGCGATGATAATTGTGGCCACGATAGATTTAGCTTGTACCACCCCCCGTGTACACGTCGGTCTTTGGCTGTCCTCGCAATCCTCCGTTTTATAATCTGTTGCTCATCAAACTGGGCTACCGTAGCCTCATTTACCTGTAGCGATTTTATGAGTTTCCATATTATATGCTTTTCTATTTACGTGCACTAACGTAAAGTATTCTCCGAATGTGAACTAAAGGGTTTAAGTCTTCGTGAAACTACCAAAGTACATAAAGTCATAACTCATTAAAGGGATGGCTTAAGTCTTTCTAAGGAAATGTTTCAAAACGTCCATCAAATTAGTATTAAATATACAATATGAAGGAGTTGTTCCCCGAAAGGAATTTTGCATTTAAGAATTTAAAACAAACTCACTTTGATGAGTGATCGTTATTCTATCGATTCATTTTACCAGTAAAACCACAAGAATAAAACATTTTTTGGAAAAATTAGACTTAATTTAAAAATTTTGTTAACAGTAGCAACAGGCTAACAAGGGAATTAATTCACGAATTTTTAAATTAAGGTAAAGGTAATGTATAAAGCATGCACTACATCAGTTTATATTTTTCAAGCAATTTATCAACTTTGTTTTAAAGTAGTTTATTATTTCTAAGAAATAAAAAAAAGTTCTAATGAGCCCCCTTTTGATGTCGAGAATGGTATTTCTTCTTACTTTAGACAAAATGAACTACTTTGCTAGCTATTTTTATGTGGTGTTTGTGAAAGGAAATAATATTTTTGAGCTTTAAGCAAGTGTGTTTTGATATTTTCGCCTACTGTTTTTAAAATTTTATCCTGCTATTTAAAACCTTGAAACAACTTTGAGCATAAAAGTAGGGTTAAGAATAAAGGTTCTTCTAATTTTTATATCTTCTTAATTTAATAGCGGTAAGCTTTTTTTTAAATTCTCTAATATCTGGCATATTTTAAATATAAATGAGATTGTTAAAAAAACTTTTATATTTGTATTATTTTGGTTCAAAACATTGTTAAAGATGCATTTGAAGAAACAAAGTAAAATAAAATTCGAAATATTTGATTTTTTAAACTTTAAGTAAATTACGCAAGTACTATACATATAATTTTCTTCATACTAACAGAATGCTCCTATTTTCAAATCGTTTGCGGTTGAATCATTGTCTTACGATAATTTTTAAAACACTCTTAAAGAAGTAGGTAGGTAGTTAATTAACGTCGCACTGGTGCAACACAACGGACTGTTCACGTTAAAAAATGAGAAATTAATTAAAGATAATTAGATTCTGCTTCCGGTATGATGATCGTCCAATTACAAAAATATAATCTTCAATCTTAAGTTCCTTTTGCAAGAGTTTCTGTATAAACTTTACACAAAATGATCTTGTGTTGGTTTCTTCTTTGTGTATTTCTAATTCTTTGACTGATCACAATTGCTATCTAATTTCATGATTGTCATATTTACTCGATAGAGAAATCAATTCTGTTATTCCTCACACAATTTTTTTTTCAAATTGAAAGAATTTATTAAAAATTCTAAAATTTTCTTGCTTGCATATTACTTTAAAATATTAGTTTTTAATCAATATTAGCTCATCGATCTAGGAAACAACACACAGAAATATTTAAATATTCGGAAACTTAGACAAAATCTTGGAAATTATGAAAAATACGTTGCTAAAAATAAATGTTGATAAAATAAAGTATATTTAAAACGTGTTTCAACGGTTTATGAATCTATTTGCATGCCACATAAAATAATAGTTTAGCTATGATTTGTTTTTAAAATGTTCATAATTGCATAGCTCTTTATTTATAGATATAAATAAGGGACCACCAAGAATTATATTTAGTCACTTTTCTATACAACTAGAAATATTTTCAAGGCTTCTTAAGATTCCATAGAACTTAGTTTTAGGACCGTGACTACTTACCTTGAGTAATGGTAACTATGGAAGACCTCAATTAGGGATATATAACATACTTATAGTTAATTTTAAGTTAAAACCTTTTAATGAATAAATTGCTTTACTGCCACAGGTGACTAAATGACAACTTTACGCTACTGTTTTTTAACGTTGGTGACTAGGGTAACTTTTTTTTAAACAAAAACATCTCGAAAGCTATTATTTTCAATTTTGGTGACTTTTCAAAAACTTTGGAGACTTTTTTTGAATATTCACCAAAGGCAACGAAAATTAAGTCCCATTTTTTAATGAATAAAGGACGGAAAAAATATTGAAAACATATTTCTTTTGCGAAAATTTCGTAAGGAACTCCAGTTTCTATGTTTAACCAAGAAAAACAATGCAAAGGAAAACATTGGAATCTGGGGTTACAAGATTGTCATAAAAACCGTATGAAGAAAATATTAAGTTTGAAATTTTAAAATGTTAATTTATTGATGGGAGATTCCAACGCTTGTTTCTTACTTAGCACATTTTGTGTTAAAAGCCGATTCATTTTATTTCCTGATAATCTAAAATTGCTTCTAAATAGAGTTTAAGAATACGATTTACATACTACTATTTTTTTAAATATATGCATCTTGTACCATATGGTACTAGCCGACCCTTTTCCCTAACACGTGGACGCTGGAATGTTTCGAAATGCAAAAACAACTTCAGACTTTGCACGTGCGGCTCATCGGCGGCCCGGCGTTCCATTTGATCCATACACAGCTGGAGTTTCCGTCGGTTCCCTAATCCCATGTCTGGGATCAAGTTTTGCTGTGGGGGACTCAAGTCGGCATGACAGACGGTTTTCGCATCTGTGTGGGGGTGTTTCTGTTCTGGAGAGGACATAAACATCTCTAGAGGGCTCGGAATTCACCCCCCCCTCTCGTTGTCAGCGGCGGTTCTGTGGAGCGAAGCGAAGGTGGATTTTAGGAGAATTCGGACTCGAGAATCGACGAGAGACAGACGTCTCTGTTTGCCATTTTGTTACTTTGGCTTCAGGCAGGTTTAGGTTGTCGATGGCTGTGCCTTTAATTATCTTTTTAAATTTTCTTGTAAATATTTAATTTATGTAAATAAATAGTTTAATTTTAAACCAGCTGTCCGTCAAATTCTTACATGACGGTACAATCTATTTCACAAGTGATTCAACTGTGACAGTGCTACTATCTGCAAAAAAGAAGATGTACATGGTGCATTATGAAAGTAATGCGCATGATTTTATTATGACGCGACTATCCATCGCAGCGTGCTCGGATTGGTCGAAAAATGTGGTGGGGGATCTGCCCTTCCAAACGCGTCCGGTCTCAGTTCGCTCCGAGCAGTAGGAGCGGTAGGACGTGTATTCGCGCAAAGTCTTTTTTTCGATTGTGTCACGGCACGATGGAGTGTTCGCTGGAACAGCGGTACGCGATAAAGTTTTGTGTGCGGTTTGTGAAGAATGCAACGGAAACTTATCAAATGGTTCATGAGGCTTTTAAGGAGGCACACACAATCTTCTCCCAAACCCAAAAAAGCGCGCATGAGCAGGTCTCGCATCAAAACAATGCTGATTGACTTCGTTGACATCCGAGGAATCGTCCAATTTGAGTTTGTACCCCAAGGACAATTTGTCAACGCAGCTTTTTACCTGGAGGTGCTCAAGAGACTGCTACGACGGGTCGCGTGAGTCAGGCCTGACATCAAAGACGTCTTCAAGCTCCAACACGACAATGCCCCAGCCGCACGGCCTTCGTCGTCACCAACTACCTGATCCAGAGCAAGACCCCCTTGGTGCCCCAGCCTCCTTACAGCCCTGACTTGACTCCGTGTGACTTTTTTTTGTTCCCCCGACTGAAGAGAGAATTGAAGGGAAAGCACTGGGATTCGGTGGAGGACATCCAACATCATGTTACAAGGTTCTTGAGAGGCAATCCAGTCGAGGAGTTCCAGTGTGCCTTACAGGCGTGGCAGAATCGTCTCCGCAGGTGTATTGATGCACAAGGGGACTATTTTGAAGAATTTTAACCATTTGTACCAATCGGATCAATCAATCTATTTTCCCCAGAAAATGCGCATTACTTTCATAATGCACCCTGTATGAGAAGCACTCTCTTTGTATACAACGTAAGGAGTGAAATTTGATTTTTTAAGACATGCTGTCTTTTCTTGCAACCGAATGCTTTTCCATTAGTTTCTCAGATCTAAGATACAACTATTTACAGCAACACACACACACAAGTGCTTTAACTGTGCATCGCATTCACACTCACACAAGATTTAAATAGCCAACTGAACCAAAAGGGTGAAAAGGCTGAATGGGGATTTTTCTCAATTAAATCTCGCATACTCGATACTGTACTTTCATTTAAAGTTCACTGATTGTACACTGCTGTCCACCGTAAATGCAACACCCTGAAGGAAGTATGCAAATAGTACGAAATTTACAACATGCATTAGCGGAGGTGATATATACAAATGATTAGAATTACAGCGCAGACGCACATCAAGCGCGCCTGAGGCACCACTTCAAAGCGCTATTTAAGGTTTGGAGATTTCGACGATTTCAAGAACGGCAATTGTGTTTTTCTTGTGTTTTTTTTTTTTTAAACGATCAATTATACCTCGTAGAAAACAGCGATCATCTTTTGATCAAGTATCCGAGTTCGACAGAGGAAGGATAGTGGCCTACCGAGATTGTGGATTATCTTTCAGGGAAATCGGTAGTCGTTTTGGACGAAACCAAACAACTGTAATGCGGATATGTGATCGTTGGATGCAGGAGCGTACGACGGACCAACGTGTTCGATCGCATCCACCTCAGTGCACCACTTCACGTGATGACAGGCATATTGTGCGTATGGCAGTGACGAATTGCTCAGCCACATCACGAACCATGGCACAGCGCATTCAGTCTGTAACGCATTATCCAGTGTCGCCGCTTACCATTCGACGCCGTTTACAGCAGAATGGTCTGTCAGCAAGACGTCCATTGCTTCGTCTACCCTTGACGTCAGAACCACAGACGTCTCCGCCGCCAATGGTGCGATGAAAGAAGGATATGGACGGCAGAATGGAATGAAATTGTCTTTACTGACGTGTCACGTTTCTGCCTGCAACACCACGATGGTCGGATTCGAGTCTGGAGATAACGTGGAGAGAGGATGCTGAACAGCTGCGTTATGCACCTGCCACACTGGTCCTGCACCAGGTATTATGTTATGGGGCGGTATTGGAAATCACTCTCGCACTCCTCTAGTACGCATTGCCGGTACTTAAAACAGCCAGCGATACATCTCCGAGGTGTTGGAGCCAGTTGTCCTTCCTTACCTTCAGGGCTTGCCAACAGTCATATTTCAGCATGATAATGCGCGACCACACGTGGCACGCATTGTCCAAGGGTTCTTCGTCAATCGCCAGATTGAATTGCTTCCCTGGCCAGCTCGCTCTCCGGATCTTTCGCCGATAGAAACCATGTAGTCCATGGTTGCTAAACGATTGACCCAGATTACATCCCCAGCTGCCACATCAGATCAACTTTGGCAACGTGTGGAAGTTGCTTGGTCTGCTGTACCCCAAGAACACATCCAAAGTCTCCTTGAATCAATGCCGAGGCGTGTGGCAGCGGTGATCTCCAACAATGGCGGCTACTCTGGCTACTGATTTTGGCAGGTACCACACTTCACAGAAGTCTATAAATTTAATCATTTGATACTTGGTCAACATGTTATCGACAAAATAAATTTTGTTGTGATATTTCTTGTCTTTCTTGGTGTTGCAATTTGGGTGGCCAGCAGTGTATTTACGAAAATTGTATGTTACAAGTACAAATATGATATTAACCCTTCTAGTGGTTGTCAAGACGAAGAATGTCGTTAATTTTTAATCTTTTCAACTGGATAATATATTTAATATACTACCGAGTTGAAAAACTAAAAATTGACTTCAGATTCAGGTGATTTTACTGCTCATGTTTACGGAACTACCTAGTTGGAAAAACTAAAAATTGACACATGTAGATAAATTTTATTGGTCATGTTTACGGAACTATCTAGTTGGAAAAACTAAATATTGACTACGGAACAAACCGAAATCAAATTTTTTTCGACTTACGTGGTTTCGCACTTTTGCCGATGATATATCAATTTGGAATTTATTCTTTGGAATTTTAATTCTTGAAATACTGAAAGTGTATTCTAAAGACAAGTAAACTCGTCACAATACGAAAATGCATACAGGATACCCATCACAAAAGAAATAATACCATCACTAATATTAAGCTTGAAAGAAAATGCATTTCATACATGCTATTAATAAATGTTACTTTTCTGAACAATATGTAAATTTTTAATTGCATATTTGTTCGATAATAATCGGATTATATGCTGATGCTGAGATCGCAAAAAAGCAAAAATCAAATGTTGAATCTAGATTATTAAATAAACTATACCTTATAAAAATTTATGTAACACCGCATAGGAACCTCATAATTAAACTGTAGGAAAGGTAATAACTTTTCCTCAGTTTATTAAAAGTTACTGAAAATTAACGGGCCTGTCTATTATATTGGTTTTGCAAATGAGATAAATAATTGACTTCGTATAGATATTCGAAGAAAGTTCTAAAATATTTGCGCGATTTAATTAGCCCCCCCCCATCGATTTGATTTCATCTTAAGTTATTAAAATACTAAGCACCTTTAATCTTAAATCTTACTAATAAATAAAAATCTTACATTTTTAAGTTAGGTCCTTAATCTTTCAGAGATTTTCTTTACGATCCATGTAAATTGTTGTATTTGTGTTTCTTGTATATATATATATTACATTAATAATTGATATCGATATACTTTCTATAGTTACCAAAATCAACGTCATTGCAAAAATTTCAAAGATTTGAACGAACTACTTAAAATTGTAATGAATTTTACCTCTCTGACATTTCTTGTCTTTTTTCAGATGTAAAGGTTTTTGAATTTCATAAACAAACTTCAGCTAATGCATAATGGCATTAACCTAGATACAAACAAAACGTAAGAGTATAAGTAGGCCTTATAGATGTGCACCTGAAAGTAGTCATTAATTTAACGACTAAAATTTCACTGGGGCACACTGCAATAAGAAAAACTGTAAAATTCCCTTCAGTAGCAAGGGCAGGGAGGGCCAATTGGTAGAGTCAAGTATTAGTTACCGGAGGGATGCGATTTCGAAACTCGATCTAACCTTCCTGTCAATGTAGGCCGATGTGCGTTAAACCTGTGGCCTGGAACATCCTCAAATAGGCATGGTGCGGAAAATTAGGAATGGATGCCAGCTTAAGTGAGGACCTCGTCATTTGACCGTCGCTGAAAATAACAAGGTGCACACAACACCTCGCAATTTCGAACCAAGGCCAGATGAGGAAGGTCAACACCTGAGCTGGCACCCCACACTCAAAACATCCGCATCATGCCAACGTGAGGACATTTTAGGCCATGACATGTTTAGAATGTACTCTCAGGTTCTCATCGCACTTTGGTTGGATCGAATATCGAACTTGCAATCTTCCGTTTGCTAACCCGCGACTATGGGCTACCGCGTTCCGTGTATGTATGTATGTCCATTTACTTGATGCTGTCCATCCAGACGCAGTTTTGTCTAAATATAGCCCTTCCGCCATAGAAACTCAAGTGTAACACTCTAAAGGTGGCTTCTTTGATCAAGCCGACATAAAGCAGACATATTCAAGAATTCCCCAACTGGATATCATAAAACTCTTTTCAAGTGATCAACTGTCCATAACTAACCCTAGAAGTACTATTACAGCACTCCATTTGACATTACATCGGTCATAAAGTTCTGGGCACTTGAAATAAACCCTCTTCACCTGACGTTACACAGACATTACGATCTCATAAATCTGAAGCCCCTTGAGGACACTCACAATTCCATCGAGGTGGTTTTAAGCTGAAGGTGGCCTGGCAAAAAGAGGCCAGAGAGACCACTGAGACCTGAGAGTGCGAGGACGCGCTCGCTAAACTTTGCCGATCCCTTCTTGTCTCAAAATCTATATATATAAAAGCAAAAAAGACGTTATTTGTTATTCCGTTTTGGCAACACTGTACGATTATTTGTTTACCACGAAGCCTCGCGCCTCAATTGAATTTATAGCGTTATCAGATAAAATTTTATTGAGAAAAAAATGAATACTAGCCGAGCAGTTGCAGTTTACAAACGACATGCTGGGTATTCGATTTACAAAGCAGCGCTCACATTTCGATTCAAAATTTACTCAAAGTTTTCATTTGAATTCCAAATTGTTCGAGTTCTGATTCCAAAGGTACTGTATAATTTTTCTGTAGTACAACAAATTTAAATTTGAAAAATATTTTTTTTTTGAATATCATATTTTGTAAACATTGTCTTCACTGATACGAGCGAGGCGAGCAAGGTTCGTGCAGCGAACCAAAGCAATCTTCCGGGGGTTGGCGAGCGTTAGCAAGCAGTGGAAGGGATCCCTAGTATCTGTAAATATCTGTTAAGCTGTAGGATGTTAGAATAATTAGAAATTGGTGAAACCCAAAGGTCTTGTTCCTTTACGCTACCATTTCTTACTATCATCACTCCCTTTCACCCGGTACACCGAGACACCCAAACTGCATACAAACCGATGAAATTCCCCACGCTACTTTCCAGACAATCCCCTTAAAAAACAACTGCTCCCGACACCCGCGCGTGCCTTATTTCATATTGACGCACCCGAGAGGAGTGAGATTCCCTTCGCTTCGAATGTCAAATAATTTATCCGCCATGCCAAAGCCGTAGGCGAAACACATAACTGCAAAATGTTTCCAATTTTCCCCAGCGAAATTTCCCCGCTTTCCCAGTTGCACAACATGTCAATACCCAATCTAAGGGACATAACCCACTCGCCACGGACCGGAGCGCGCGGCCCTTTCTGGATCATGTCCGGACACGCATTCTCTCACTCATATATTACGTCCGATGACAGGCCCTAACAAATAATAGAAATAATCCCCAAGAATGTGTCGCCCGCTTGCCTTCTTTCTTAAGGCACAAGTTTCATTTTCGCTCTTTGGAATGTGATGGCCTGAAAATTGCTTTTGCTCGCTTGTTTCCAGGCCAACGTGGATGCCACCGCGGAGCAGTTATGGGATGCCTTTTTTCCCCCCTATCTCTCGCTTCCCCGGTGGAGCAGGGCTTCTTTTTATTTTCGAGTTGGGGAGTAAATATGCCTTTGGGGCGGAGGTGTTTAGGGATGCTCTTGAGTTCGGAGAAATACCGTTCGACATCGCCCTGCTTGATTTGGATATAAATCGAAGTGTTGTATTGCGCCGTTTATTGGGTCTCGTTAAATATACTCACGTGTTTACTGTATGGACTGCCGATCGTGAAACTGTATTTAGAATTCTAATGTTTGAAGAGCAGCTGTCTAAATATTTGCCTGCATTGCATCAATTTGCATGAAAATGTATATCCTATCAAAATTATTAGAGCGATTATTCGTGGAAAGTGTTGCAGGCTTCCTTTAATTCTTCCGGTGGTTATCTAGACGACTCATCTCACTTCATTAGAAGAAAATTGAGTAGATCTTGACGAGATATCTCGTCACGAAAAAAACTGACCAGATGCGGATAACAGTAATCTTTAAAAAAATCAGCAATATGTTGATGACGAAATAAATCGTCGGAAACAAAATTGGTCAGATCTGAATGGCAAATATCTTATTAAACCCACTTGAGAGGGTTGAAAAACTAGTCAGAGTAAAGTCTGATTTGTCTTGTTAACATTCAGCTGGACTGGTTGGTCGGATTCAATGAAGCAAAGGACATATTTGGCCATGCTAAATACAGGGCAGACAACGTCAAGTAATGAACATACACATGTGACCATTTACAAGGAAATTGGGCTAAATTTTGATTGATATTGATGTTTGAAGCAATTTGAACTTCCTAAAATGTTCTAAGAGTTTCTAGAATTCAAAAGCAGCGTTTTGGGTCAGTTTAACACTGCTCATGTGAAAAAAACCTTGACTGTCCAGTCCAGGCGTTGTCTTCTGGACCTGACAAAACTACAGTACAAAGTCCCAAATCCGGAATTGTCCAAAATCTGGACATTTGCTAACCGGCGTTGTTATGTTTTTCTCCCTTTTTTGTATCTTTCTGAGAGTTTGTAAGGAACAAGGAATTAAACCTGGACCTCATTGATGAAACAACGCAAAATAACGGACAGGTTCAAAGTAAATACCACACAGAAAAATTAGAAGATTTGCAAGTAAAATTTGTTGCACGGTATTAAAAAGGATTTTTTTTCCTTTTTAAAAAATTATTCCTATATATAAATATATGCTATTTTACTATTTACAATTCGCGCGAGGGGGGGGGGTTAGATTAAGGTTTTTTAGATAGAAAATGCAAATAATCCGAAATCTGGAATACCGAGGTCCGGAGGATTTCGAATTTTATAATGTATGATTTGAGAACCAACCGCCGGTCTCTTCTAACGGCGAAAGAAGCGATAATTAGAGGTGAAATTCGAATTTTTTTCGGCCCACCTTCACACAAAAGGAAAGTTTTACTGATACATAAACGAACTATATCGAAATGTACTCAGAGTAAGTACAGGAATCTAATCTGCCCATTTTCAACTCGGAGATTGTTAACGCAGTGGGTTAGTTAACTAAATTAACTTCGCAGTGGAGCAATACGACGCTCTATTGGGGACGGTCCTAGTTCCGAGGACACCAGCTCGTAATTTTGATCCACGGTAGCAAAGTGGGCAAATTTGACAGGCTATTGGTGAACGTCCGCGATCAGTACCGAAGGGAGAGAACGGAGGACAACACCTCGTAATTTTAAACCGCAGTCAGATGACGAGGTCAACACTTGTGTCGGCACCCCACTCTCCAAACTTCCACACCAGCTAAATAGCCCGTTGTGTTGCTCTAGTGTGACGTTAATTAAAATACGTACCTAGCCACACCATACCAACGTGAGGGAGGGTTGATTAAAATGAGACGCTCGCTGTAGTTGACCGCTACAGTCACCTCACGATCATGTGATATTCTTTATATTGGTTACGTACGACGACTGAATCTGTATTCATACTGATCAAGCACGCACTTCGCAGAAGAATTGATTCCAAATTGTGAATAGAACGCATATGGCATTTTAATTTGGGTTTGGGAAAAGAAATGCAAAGGTATTTAACTTCAAATTGGATTTTTATGGAAACCTAAATTTTGCAAGAAAGAATTGTACACAATGTCTTAACAAATGAATGTAATCCGATTAACTTTGTACTTGTCAGTGTGGGTGTGTGTTGGTGGTGTGAAAAGTAACTTGCATCGTCAATTTTATTTCATTCGTAATAAATCAACATAATAATTTTTATTCTACCTCGAATTTGAATCTACCATTTTCATATTCTACCTTTCGATCTTAGCGGACAGAGGTGCCGCCATCTATCTTTTCGCCAAACGTTTTCGCAGCTACCTTTATTTTAATTTTTCTTTTGAATTTAAATAAAATTATGTTTAAAATTTTTCTATTTAAGCAATATTATGATGAGGAGATGAGCTGCTATGTAGCAGGTGCTCCATCATTATAGGTTCAGTCCAGTTGTCGCAAGAATACCATAATTGAGCATAGACTGATATGTGTCATCCATTTTGTTTTCTCGTGTCCTTCGCAAAAAAATAGTACTGCGCATGCGTGAAGTCTAACTCGCGAGTTAACTCGCCGATTTCGGAGGATCAAAATGTAACACCGAAACGGCAGTTTAAACCACGGATCAGGCATTGTGAATACAGTTTTTTCGATAACTCGAGGACTATTGTTGATCCTCGAGTTTACTCGGACTTGTGAATCCGTTACTCTTCCAACCGGTCTACCGCGGCCCTGTGTGAACCTCTCGGACGCTATTAAAAAAATAGCTATCAGATACATAAAATACAGAGTAAGTAGGAGTCAAGAAATTCGTAACACAAATTGCTATTTACACTCTTTTATACACCGATCATTACTTCACTAAAAGAAAGCATATAAACTGAGCAACACAAACACACGAACAGCGCTATCTACGCTAAGAATTTCGGGCGGCGAAAAATCAAGAGACCTACCATCTCCACACTCCCAGCACCCAGATCATTAACTCAAAAACACCGGATCAATTTCATACCGACTGTCAAATCCGATCCAAGTGTACAGGTAACAAGAGTGCCGGCTGAAACAAAGCGACGCATGGCAGTAACAAGGCCCGGACTGAAGCACCATGGATCCAGAGCTCCGGCCCCGAGCTATAATTTGAGCAGGCGGGGTATTTATTTGTAGTCCTCCCGAGTTTCTGCGAATATTCATTAAAGGTGGTGTAATTTTAGTGTCCCTCATCGTAAATGCCGTCTTCGTAATTAGTAGCTGCTCTTTCATCCCCTGTTCCAGCAGGACAAAGGAGGGTTTTCCCTTCGCTCTCTCGCAAGAGCCGCCATTTCCTGTTCCGACAAAATCACTGAGTCCCAGTTCAATAGTCGAGAGGTATTGGGGACGCGTACTGTTGACGGTCTGCACGGTTCAGGGATGTACTGAGTAGTGGTACTCCTTCGGGAAAGGTTAAAATTTTTTTTTTTTTTTTTGGGGGGGGGCGGTGGTTGATGCTATGGAAGACGTTCTTCTTTGATCGGATGTCTGGTTAAATCAATCGTATTTCAGAATAGGTTAGGTTATAGATGTTTTTTACAGCGAAAACTCTCTGAATCTTAAGTGTTGATTTCACACAAAAATAGTTTTAAACCTCTGATGTGAGTTCACATGCATAATTCTACCTTACAATATGTAGTCTTCTTTGCACGACATTTAGCTACCTTCTTTGATCTATTGAATCTTTCCAAAAGATTCTATTCTAAAAAAAGGAGTAATATAGTCTTTCCAAAGGATTCTATTCTAAGGAAGGGAGCAAAAGAGTCTTTCCTAAGGAATCTATTCTAAGGAAGGGAACAATAGAGTCTTTAAAAATGATTCTATTCTTAGGAAGGGAGCAATAGTCTTTAAAAAGGATTCTATTCTTTGAAAATTAGCAACAGAGTCTATAAAAAGTATTATATTCTAAAGAAACTATAGAGTCTATAAAGGATTATATTCTAAAGAAACAATAGAGTCTATAAAGGATTATATTCTAAAGAAACAATAGAGTCTATAAAGGATTCTATTCTTTAAAAATTAGCAACAGAGTCTATAAAAAGGATTATATTCTAAAGAAACAATAGTCTATAAAGGATTATATTCTAAAGAAACAATAGTCTATAAAGGATTATATTCTAAAGAAACAATAGAGTCTATAAAGGATTCGATTATAAGGAAAGAAGCAATAGAATCTAGAAGGTTGTAGAGAAATTACAAAAATGTCGAAATAGTGTTAAAAATTATTTTACTTTTAAATGATTTGACATTTTTCTACGAAAGAGGAAAGTCATTATTTTTCTGGTACTTTCAATCTATAGTTAACCAATTCAACTCGAGTAAGGTCAGGAAATTTGCGAGTTTTAAATAAAATTAAACTTCATTTCAATTCATGATTGAATCTATTTGATTTGTTAAAACATTAAAAGTTCTTATTGGAACTTTCAACATAAGAAAAGGAAGAGCAAATACTGAATGCAGAAGTTACCAATTTAAACATTTTCAAAACAGACATAACTTACGACTTGCTTTCATAGCACATTTGCATTCTGAATATTCTTTACGAGGTCATACAATTAGTGAAAAATAACATATATAATGGGGCTACGGTAGCCGTTGGAAGAGTAACGGAGGAGCAACCGGAGGGTTGTGAGTTCGAATTCAACCAAAGAACGTCGTGTACAAAAGGAGGTGATGCACGTTAATTCTATCGTGGCCTCAAATCTCCTCACGTTGGCGTGGTGTGGAAGTTTGTAGAGTGGGGTGCCAGCTCAGGTGTGACCTCGTTATCTGAGCGTGGTTCAAAATTACGTGTTGTCATTGGATCTTTTCATTCGGGTTTGAACCCGGACCGTCGCCAATAACCCATTTGTCCTCACATAGGCGTGATGTGGAAGTTTTTAGATTTGGTTGTCAGATCAGGTATTATCACTTCATCTGAACGTGGTGTTATCCACCGATTGGATTCCGTCGCCAATAGTATCTTGTGTTGCTCCAGTGCGACTTTATCAAAATACCTAACTAAACAATATTTTAAGAATTAATCAAAAGTAATATAAAATTTCATGTTGTTTTAATCGTGGGGTTCATGACCGTTTTCAAATAAAGCATCGGTGTTACGGAGTTAGTAAAACAGATATACGTGCAATGTCGACGCTTTTAGTTTTCTTTATTCTATTTATTTATTTATTCGATAGAATGGCATACCTCATCAGAGTACCCATGCGTGAAATGGATTGTTATTTTATTTTTAACTTTTGAGAGACTTCCAAAAACTTTTGGAGATAAATGCAAAAATTTTGACTGGAATATTTTCTCCTCGGAGGGATGAGCTTTCTTTGACTAATTAGAGGAAAGAAAATATTTTCCTCGGACCATTTCTTTGTAAAATGTAAGCATATGTGCAGTTGCGGATCAAGTCAGGTGGGGATCCCAAGCGGTAAAATGTTCGGGGCCCTCAAACTTAAGTTAGAAAAAAAAAGTTTCAAGGAAACTCTCATTAAGTTATTAACAAAAAAGAAAAGCAATCAAAATTTCATACCATAACACATTAAATAAATTTATTAAGAAAACCCATATTTTTTTATATGAATTTTCGTCTTGCAAATTTGTCAGTTATTTTGGCAGTGTCAATTACTTAAAAAAGGCTTAAAATTTCTGGATCTATGTACATACAGAATGGTCATATTGATTAATCTTTCTTCGCCCATAGTACTGCTTAAATAATTTTTTACACGCTTTAAGACAGAAAACGATCTTTCCCGAAGCATTAGATAAGGGAACTGTTAAAAAAATTTTCAATAATATTTCAACATTCGGAAATGTGCAAGATATTTCTTTGGCGGCTCGATAGTTGTCTGGTGTGGATTTTATGATGTCCTCGTTTTCTTTAAGAAACATTAAAAAATGGTCAAATTCATCTTTAAAAGTGCAAACATGTAATTTTTGTACATATCCTTCAACTTTATTATCGTGTTAATTTTTTTTTCATTTTCACAAAACATTTTTCTCTTTTGTTGTCTGTAAATTTACCCAACTTCCACATTGAAAGACAGCCCTGATAAAACATATGCCTCTTTTTTAACTTTGTCAAATTCTTCTCTGAAATTATTGATAACATTTTCTAATTCTGAACAATAGACCCTTTTAATAGTTGACATTCCACTGATTGCAGTGATTTACTAGTAGCATTTGTTTGTAAAATAGTATTCCAAACAACTCTAATTAGAGCGGTTTCATATTTGTCCATTTTCTTCGGAAGTGAAGTAGATTCCAGTATGGTAACTTTTTTCTTCTGAACTACAAATTCCAGTTAAAGCCTTTTATATGGGTGAAACCAAGTTTTATAACTAATACAGCATCTGCCCTTGCTGACCCATCTTGTATAAGAAACTCTTTTCACTGCACTTAAAGACGCTGTCACAACTTTCCTCGAAATCTAATGAAAAGACATTTTAAGACCTCGGGGCCCTTTGGTATTCCGGGGCTCTCTACGCAGACCAATAATCCACCACTGCGCATGGGGATGTGCGATCTCGAATCTATCCTATTTAGAACACATAATTAAGCATGATCTTTAGAGAAAATGTTTGCATCTGATGCGAAAACCTGTTCCAAACTGTCACCAGTTCTATGAAAGGAGCAATTTGTTTTCCCGACTTGAATCTTCATCCTCCTTGGAGTAATATTGCAGTTTTTTTCCCTACGAGATATTTCATTATTAGCAAAATGACCAGATCTTGCCTGTCTATTATGTAATCCGGTCCCAATGGAATCTCCCCAGACGAATCTTTGCGGCCAACTTCAGAATTTTAAACGGACTATCTCCTCTATCAGATTGGTGTGAAAGACATTCCTGACCGCCCTCTGTGTTCCACTGGAGACACTATGAATTTTAGCCACTTGACAGTTTGTGCTAGTAAGTCTAACTCAAATTTTAATGTTCTACCTCTTGACAACTCTATTTCAAAGGCTAGTTTATATTGGGCTGCACGAAGGGAAATGGTCAGTACGACCCATTCCTCAATGTAACTAAAAAAGAAAGATCTCGAATGAGATATCTCGTCAATACCACCTTGAATGATGCACGATGACCCTGTAGATTCCACAGGGTCATCGAAGAAGATTGCCGGGATTTCAAAATTGTACGACGGAGAAGCTGTTAAACATATCCACATGATTCTCGTTATAAAATGTGTCGTGAAAGAATGTAAGTTTTAACTCTGCTCACTGGATGGAACTGCTAGCGATTTTTTCTTACGCGGCAGGGGTTCGTTAAACGCAGCTGGTCTTAAATGTGAAGCTCCCTAACTCATGTGCCAAACGGGGTGGCCTCTTGCCGTGGCTTCCTCGAAGCCCAGGTTTCACCTCGCTGGACTTCTTGGGATACATAAGGAACATCGTGTACACATCACAGATCTGAGCCACCTGAAACGTCGGATCACAATTCACATCTCCTACTACAACTCCAGAAGACGTGGCAGTAGATGATCGTTTTGAAGTCTGTCGATTGACTAATGGCGCACATATCGAAACCTACTGAAGTACGTTTGAAACTTTAGACATTTCTTAAAAACTTTATCAAAGAACCATGTGTTGATTATTTATCGTTGTACGATTTTGAAACCTTGGCTTTCTTTTACGATGACCCTGTATGTTGGTTGAAAAAATTCAAGGAAAGATTGCATTGATCAAGGCCAAAACTGGTTAAAAGTCAAGCAGACTGCAGGTTGCAGAACGGATATGTGCGTCTGGAATCCATCGAGGGTAAACCCTCCAAGTGTTTTGACCATCCGTGTGGTTTCGACGAGTTATCTCGTCCATCAAGATCTGACAAATTTTATTATGACGGAAATATCTAAGCAAGAGGTATTGCAGATTTTTTTTTGTGACAAAATCCACAAGTTCTGGTCAGTTTTCTTCTAATGCCTCGTCGAGAACCACCAAGAGGGTTAAATGAAACATTTTATGGTGATGGATTCATAAAATTACAATTTGGTACTATTCCACCAACATGACCCCATGTAATAGAAACTATAGCATCTATAATTGATTTGATTTGAGTGCATACCTATGACACATGAACACGATCATCGTAACTTCCGTCTGTAATTCAAGATCGATAAACGTCCCCTGCCTTCACAGTTCCAACACACTCCTAGTAATTCAACATCCACTGATAGCATCCCAGTGTTACTCCTGTCCTTTTCAATCCCACTCCTTTTAAACGGGATAATTTAAAACGCGGCGAAAGTCATGTTTTAATGATGAAATGAATTGTTTTCGAGTGAACAAAGCGCGCAACGCCGCCGAGTTCTGAGAACTGCGCTTCTCATTAATTCCGTTTTGTTCTCCGAATGCGAAGTGCATTTCCTAATAATGGTCATTCCTTAGACTGTACTTGAATATACGCAAGTTTTTTAATTACTTCCAATGCAGCCGGATGTTTTTTTCCCAGAGGAGGGTTGTGACGTGTTGAGAGAGTGAGGAAAAGAAGTAGCGTTTTGCATGCAGTTTTTAAAATTGGGGAACAAGTATTTCTCTTCGAGTTTTTGTGCATCGAACAATGAATAAGGACTAAGAAATAATAATTTTGTGCTTAATTTTTCAGCTGGAAAAAATGGACGACTAAAATTAAAAACAGAAAACAAGGGCTAAATGTTCTTGTAGTTAATTCTTAAGACTGTTGTACCTGCCTATTTAGTCAATATTGTACAGATTACGAAGTTAAGGTAGGTGAGGTACGAAATTAATTTGAATGTATTTAATTAATTTCGGTATATTACACTAATAAAAACGAAAAGTATGGAAACATTTAATCAATATTTGAAAATTTGCCGTCATCGGACCGTGGTTCAAAATTACGAGGTGTTGTCCTCGGATCTTTCCCTTAAGGGACTGATCCCGGACCGTCGTCAATAGCCCGTTGTGTTGCTCTAGTACGAAGTTAACTAAAAAAAAATTACCAAAAAATTGAAAATTTGTTTCTATCACTTTAATTTATGCAAGGTTTAGAAATTACTTTTCCCATATAAGTGTTGTGACGTTTTAAGAGGACGATGAAAAAAATAGGGTTTTGTATGGAGCTTTAAAAATTGTGGAACAAGTATTTCTAGAGATTTTGTAATCACGGAACAAAGAAAAAGGACTAAGAAATAGTAATTTTACACATTTTTTTCTGACCACGTAGTATTCTGCTGAAAAAAATAAATAGATGACACTAAAAATAAAAATAATTCAGAAAACAAAGGCTAAATGTTCTAGTAGCCAATTCTTTAGATTGTTGTATCTTCTTATTTAGTCAATAGTGTACAGGTGAGGCAAGAAATGAATTTAAATATAGTCTGCAGTCTTCTCTGCATCACTTCTTATCAGCATTGACAGTTCAAATCTTTTATAAAATTTCTTTACACCAGTTGATGCGATTAGTCATTATGCTAGCATAATGACTAATGCAAGTAAGCTTACTTGCCAACTTTGAAACCTGTGCATCAGTAAAACTTTTGCACCGAACGCCCCTTGCCATAAAACACAACATAAATACATGAATTAATGTGTATTAGAAATATCCGTATATCTCACAATAACTAGTATTCTTCGTATTTAAAAATTCACATATTTATCAACTGAAGAAACCTCGCAAAGCAGTAGTGTTTTAATACCAAGCTCTGAACACTTCTATTTAGTGTTTTATCCAGTTGTTTATGAGGTGGTTACAGAAAAATTCAATGAAACTGTAGCAGCTTTTTTGGTCTTCTTTAATAATTCTGCACTGAATTTCTGCTCAAAACAAGGTTTGGGGTTTTGTGTCTCCAACACCAACAAACTTCCCAATGTTTTGTTAGAAATGAGATCGGTATTCAGTTCGGTTCTTTCTGTCGAGGCTGAAGATTCTCTCACACAGTAATGGAATGGGGGATGAGCAGAATATAAAGTATGATTTCGGCCAATCTAGCGAATTTTAGAAGTCCATCGACCCCTCTTATTTTACCTACAACCCACTGCACATCAATACGGTCATGTCCTTCTATTATCACAGATAAATCTTCCAGCTGAAGACAATAAAACTCCTTTTCCAACTCATCCATTGCTTCGTCTTTGCACTCATCAAGTCCGATAGAAAATTTTAGTGTATGGCTGCAGAGAATGAAATATTTCGATTGCTCGATCGAAATATTAAAAATTCGTAAAAAAAAAAAAAAAAAAAAAAAAAGGCAGACCCACCCGTAAATCAGTAAAGTTAAGTGGAAATCCGTAAAAATTACGTATAATCCGTAAAAGTTGGCAAGTATGCAATATGTGTTGTGGGGAAAAAGCAGTATATAATTCTCAATTTTCGTGATGCTCAGAAGGCAATTGAATTTTTACAACTTGATATCCCACAATTAGGAATTGCAATCCGGCACGATTTTCAATCCGGTCGGATTGACACAAATCTGGCTGGATCCGACCGGATTGGAATTTTGTTAATAAGTCTATCTAACCAGTATGCATTTTTCCAAAATCGGCTGAGTGAAAATAGGTAAAAAGGATATTATTCCAAATTGACGAACAAAACGTTTATTTTAGCATTAGAGAATCAACTTTATTAATAATTATCCATAGGTCGAAAATCAGTCACCAACAATTAATTACAGTAACAATTAATCTCTATCTCTAATGTCGTTGAGCAAATGACATATAAATTGTACCTAACCTTGCATCATACTAACACAAAAATCTAATATTTGGCAGTATTTGGTCAACATAACAAACAAGGGAACTCTCAATTCTTCTCAATTGCTTAAATCGAAGTTATATAGTAATGAAAGTCACTTTTGAGTTTGAAAGAACCATCTAAGGAAACAAATCGTATTAATTGGGTCATCCCCAACCTACTTCTCAATGAATTAATAAACTATTGACGTAAATATAACCAGCGGCCGAGAAGAGGGCCTTCTCAGCTTCAACACTAGTTGGTTTTACCGTCATTAAGAGCCGCGGTAGCTCGGTCAGTAGAGCGTCGGGCTCGCATCAGAAGGGTTGTGGGTTCTGTCCTCGGCGGAGCCTACAATTCTGATGATTTCGAGATCGGCGCTTCGACCTGGCTAAAGACCGTCGTGTTCACTAATGATGATTGGGGCACGTTAAATAGGTCGTGGTCACAATGTCCCCCATGTTCCCATACCAAATCAATACCTCTGGGGGTACCTGATCAGGGGGTTATTGGAATCTAAATTACGATATGTGTGAGTGAATGGATGTATGAAAGGGACCTTCCTGTAAAACGGATGTGTCATGTATGTCGAGCAAAGTCGGACTTCCTCCCAATGGGGCTCAATAACATGGAAGGCGCACCCCCCTCGCCTCTTGCCGTCTTCGACGGGCCTGGCACTCCTATGGACTGCCAGTGTAGGCATAAGAAACAACAACAACAACCGTCATTAAGTAGTCGTACATAAGAGACAAATATTTTCCTTTGCCTCCATTTCATATATATGAAGTCATTTCTTTCTTCAGTATTTTCTCAAAATCTGTTTCTTTTCTAAAGTTTGTCTTTTTGCAATAGTCTTCTTTTTCTTGCAGAATTTGCTTTTCTAATTCCTCTTTATTAAAAAAAAATTATTGATAATTTAATTTATTATTTTTGCTAGAACTCTCCAAAATTGATGAATCGTAAGTGATGATTGAAAAATATAAAATCGATTAATTCACAATCGATTGCTTAATAAACGATTTCGCTACTTTAAAGTTGGGTTTGAATAATCGATTATTTAATTAAAAAAAATTCGAGTTTATCGGATCCGGACCGTATCCGATGTTGCCGGATCCGGTAGGTAGTTAAATGATGCCGGATCCGCCGGATCTGATTGCAATCTCAACCCACAATGGTTGCTAAGGTGGTATCTGATCCACGCAAGAACGATTGTGGGAATCAATCCATAGAACGGACAGACCAACCTTTTTCAAGTCTCGGGGCCCTTTTTAGAATCAATTTTTATGGTGGATATTACAGCTGATTACAAGCGAAGAAAATATTCTATTTTGGTTAAGAATAAATTTGATTTTCACCATTAATATAAACACGATGAAATCATAACAAGACAAATCTACGAAAATGTTTCTAAAACACAAGAATTCTTTGTATATAGAATTACAGAAAAACCCTCTAATATATACCAGTTTAATACATACCATAATACAGTTTAAGGCGATTACCAACTAAGCTTTGAAGTTTGAAGCTTCCTAATAGTACGGAAGAGGTGCACAATGGGTTCAATAAAAAAGTTGTAAAATATTTTTTGGATCAAATAATATCTTCTGTCGCATCGCAATTGAAATTTTGTTATTTTTGAAGAAAAGTGCACTTTTTCTTGCTGCCAGTATCTGACAAGAAGTGTCGTCATCTGACCGTGGTTCAAAATTAAGAGGTGCTGTCCTAGGATCACGGTCCGGTCCGGGACCATTCTCTTAAGGCAGTGGTCCCCAACCCCCGGGCCGGTCCGCGGATCAAATGGTACCGGGCCGCCCAAGGAACATTAAATTATTTCCATTTTCTTTACTGTGGTGTATTTCTCTCGGGTTTGTGCGGTCTTATCTATGAAATGTCCACTCAAATTAGGAGGCGGTAAATCAGAACTTGAAATTTGTTCTGTTACTAGAGCTTTAACTATGATTTATGAATTCTATACGTCTCTATTTTCCAATTTTGACAAATGCGACAACTGTTTTCAAGTTGGCAGACAAAGTAGCTGCATTTGAAGCTAAACTGAAGTTGTGCGGACGGCGCGTGAACAGAGGCATTTTGGACATGTTTCAGACATTAGTGGGGATTTTAGGTGAGACTGAGCCTAAACATTCATTCTCCCAGTTGATGCACGATCACCTGTCTTTGCTTTTAAAAGAGTTCGAGCGCTACTTCCCAACCACAAAAGATCCACGAACTGGTAAGGATTGGATCCGCGACCTATTTGTCATCAAATCAGGCGAATCTAGCATGTCTGTGCAAGAAGAAAATCAACTGCTGGAGATTACAAATGAAGGCGGTCTTAAAACTACGTTCGAGACAACAACTCTGTCGGTGTTCTGGATTAAAGTCATGGCGGAATACCCTGAGATTGCGACAACAGCACTTAAATCCCTATTGCCATTTCCGACAACCTATATGTGTGAAGCGGGATTTTCTGCAGTGACAGCAACCAAAACATAACAACGGAATAAACTGGATCGAAGCAACACACTTCAGGTGTCATTGTCTCCTATTACCCCCACATGGAACCGTCTCGTTGCAAAGAAACAAGCTCAGGTTTCTCATTCATTTAGCATTCTAGTGAGTTAAAATGTTAAATTACTTTTTCATTTTTTGGTGTAACTGTATTTTTTTTTGAAGGCATGTTTAGATACAATTAAATTAAAATTATTAAAACAAAACAATCTAAAATATAAACAATCAACGCCCCCCCCCCCCAAGCGGGCCGCGTCCAAATTAGCAAACGTTAATCCGGTCCGCGGCGATAAAAAGGTTGGGGAGCACTGCCTTAAGGGACTGATTCCGGACCGTCGTCAATAGCCCGTTGTGTTGCTCTAGTACGACGTTAATTAAAATTACATTACATTACTGACAAGAAGTGAAAGGTGGGGAGGGTGTTCACAATTCACATTCCTCCGCAAATATATCTGAAGGAGATTTAAATCTGGACATTTACAAACCATCGACATCGAACCTTTTAATCTCTCTTACTGATCATAAGTACAAACAATTGACTCCGTCTGTATCTAAATCATCACAAATGCGACTTGGCCTCCCTTCAACTGCTGTGGTTGCCGACAGGTTTGGAGTCTCGGACCGGGCTGTGGCTGCAATTGCTTCAAGTGTTCTTCACGATGTCGTTCTCATAACTAGCGACAACTCAAATCTGGTAGTTGACAAAAATAAGCTGCGAAGGGAAAATGCTAAAGTTAGAAAGGATTTAAAATTTCAAGCATTAAAGTGAAGCTTAGGCATTACCGTTAGAGGGGCTGTATTTCGATGGACGTAAATATTCTACATTCATAAAAGAGAGAGTAGATACTAAAATACACGAGAAAAGCAGAAGAGGAACATTTATCTCTTATTGAAGAATAGGGTTCACGTTACATTACTCATTTGAGTCCATCATTTGGCACAGCAAAACAGATTTACGCGACTATTATCGGATATTTTGAATGGGTCACAAGAGATCTTTCACAGCTTCTGGCAATTGGCTGCGACTGCACATCTGTAATACCGGATGGAAATTCGGTGTTAGGAATTGAAACTTGGTAAACTTCTGCAGTGGGTAATATGTCTCCTGCATTTTAATAAACTAACTCTGAGGCATTTGTTTGAAACATTGGATGGGCCAAAATCATATTTTGGTAATATTGGGATGGCGCTCCAAACACATGGTTCCCACACCTTTGTCCATAAAAAATTCACAAAGACTTTTCAAAACCAAATTTTTTTTCAAAGATCAGAATTTTTTTTTATAATGACGTAAAACAAAGCACATGCAAAGCTTGTAAATTAAAAAGAAAAATGTAAAAAATTAATTTAAAAAATTTTACTCAGTTTTTTAAAACTAATAATAACTACCAGTTAAAAAAAGAAGAAATGTTATCATCAAATTTTTGGTAATAATTTGGACCTTTTTTTTTCACAGTACCTATGATATTTTTTGCAAAGTGGGCCTCGCGTCTCAATGCTAACTATCAGGCTGCTTGCACACATCGCTTTTGGTCGTGCGAAAATATCGTACGATAAATTCTTTGGTGGCACGAAGAAAAGTATGGGAGCTTGCACACGATTCGATCTACACACGACACAATCTCCGTTTTGCTCTCGTCCACTGCCACTAAAACAGACGGCTGTCATGGTTTCTTTTGTTGGAGATACAAAACAAATACAAAGTTTTGAAAGCCGATACGGCTGGCTTTTTTATTCTTTTGTCCAAGTTTCTATCTTCGTGATCGTTAAAGACAATAAAATTTTCAACGGATTTGAAATCTGTAGAAAATTTTACACCAGAAGGTTACCTTAAATGTGCTTTTCTTTAAATAAATAATTTTTCAACCGTAACTTTTATTTTTTCGTAATACGAATTCAACGGCATTTGACGAAGATACTCATTATGGACACAAAAAGTACTATTATAGGTTTTCTATCTACACGATCGTTAAAGATAGAGTAAAAATTTTAATGGATTTGAAACCTGCAAAAATTTTTACACCAGATTAATACATCAGGTAGTCCGAATTTTATGCAAAGCCCTAATTCTGTCATAGGCAACAACATGCTGGCCTGCTAGTCTCTACTATTATAAAAGGAAGTGTTTGTCTGTGTCTCTGTATGCAGTGTCCTGACGAATCTATGGCACTCACAATAATCATAGTTCCCACACCTTTGTCAGCAAAAAATTCAAGGACTTCAAAACAAGAAAAAAATTTCAAGGACCTGAAATGCTTTATTATGACCTAAAACAAGGTGTAAGCAAAAGTTGTCATTAAAAAAAAAAAAAAAAATAAAAAAAACTTTTTTTTAAACTCGTATTTTTTTTAACCCATGCCTTCAACTGTGGTTAGTTTGAAAAATATAACGTGGTGTCAAAGCGCGTAACACCGGCTTTATTCAGAATGATGCTCAAATAGCGCACGTGCCGTGAAGGAAACTAGTCTGGACAAGTCCCAATGCAAGTCAAAATTACACAATTTTGAACTAGTCAAAAAAAAAAAAAACTTTCAAGGACTTTTTACAAAGTTCCGTAATTTTTAAGAGCCCCTAAGTTCGAAAAAATTTATTCAAGGACTTTTCAAGATCCGTGGGAACCCTGCTTACATGTGAAACTTTGCCAGCGACAACTTTCGAAATTATTGACGGCGAGTTACCAACTGTGATAGACGTGACTTAAGCAAGGATCAAATGTACTATGTAGTTAGAAATATCTCAAGCGGTGCGACTGGGTAATCGTTCTGATGAACTGGCTATACGCAGTCCTGGTCCATTATCACATTCACGCTGGCTAATAACAGTAAATAGAATTTTAAGACTATGTTAGTTCTCCAGATCCTTTTTAGAAGTTGAAACAAAACACTGAGTTTGTTATGAAAGTTTACACTCCAAACTGGTTTAATATAAATTCTAAACACTCGCTGAAAGTTGAAGCTAAGCCATGTGTGGAATACTATTTCTAGATCCAGGTATTTATCTCAAGACCTCAAGGACGTCGTTGATGGAGTATTTTATTGAAATTCGTTCTTTGCTCATCCTGAGAATATCTTGCTGTGTATGTTGAGAAGGATGAAAGACCGCACATCAGAGAACGTGCTGCACGTCGTATAATTAAGTCTATAGACTCATATTCCAATGTAAAGCCAGTAAGTGTATTTCTCCCACCAAAACTGAATTTTGAAGCTGCTAACAATACGGAATTGATTGACTGGTTATCAATTACTATTTCTTCTACCCTAATCCTCCGTGATATATCCACTGCCTTATTTAGTTCCATTATGCGTGATTAGAAAAATCCAGAATGGGACTTTGTTCACTTCCCATGTCACACACAGGCAGTTGAACGGTGTATCAAGTTACTGACTGAAGCATCCGCTAAGGTTTATGGGTTTCAAAGTAGAGTTTCAAGCCTCTTCCTGCTGATTAAGTGAAAGTAAACTTTTGGTATTGGCATGTCATACATTCTATGGTTATAATATTCTTAACAAATATTATATTAAGATATTGCGACTGAGCTATTATTTAATAATTTTCAGGGAATATAATCAAATGTACAATACAATACAGCAATAAACAGTGTTTGTACCCATCTATTTTTCATGTTTGATTTATTTCTATAACACAGAAAAAAGTGCACTTTTTTTTCAAAAACTGCAAAATTTCAATTGCGATACGGAAACAGAAGATATTCGATCGAAAAAATATTTTACACCTTTCTTATAAACCCAGTGGGCACTTCTACCGCACTATTAGAATAGCAATAATGAAAAATAATTATAATTCCTACGCCGAGTAAAAATTGCTAATTTTTATCCAAAATCCAAGTGTGATGCGGATGATATCATCCAATCAAAAAAATATTTTACACCGTGTTTATTGAATCCAGAGAGAACCCTTTCCGCACTATTAGAATAGCGATTTCGAAAAAAAAAAAGGGTTTTTCAGACAACCCTATTGTTTAGATGGAGCAGGAAAATTCAAACACTTAAATTACAGTTTGTTCACTTCAGAACAATAAACAAAATCTTGGTAAGATAAAATCACGAATTTTTCGTAACCAGTATTAAGCAAAAGCCTGTTTTACAAATATTTTGTGGAACCAACTTCCATACAAATTCATTTTCTACCTATCACATTCTTTGTTAAAATCATTCTCACAACTTGACTCTCAAATTACACTCTAATAGATTATTTTAAGTTTGTTGTTGGAACCATTCACTTGTACAACACAATATTTGTACAGCTATCAATCACAAGTGCATATCTATTAATCGAAGCTTAAGATCATGCTTTTGATTTGAAAAAGCAAGTACTTTGGTTGATGAATCCAGTAGAGGTGTGGGTTATGAGAGGGATGCAGTACCATTAATATAAAGATACTAGAGCTTGCATATGAATAAAGTCACACATGTCTATAAGCTTCTTTAAGAATTGTATAGAATATTTCTAAACAGAATATTTATGACCAGCTAATAGCATGCCAGATGCAGAATATACTCCACTGTACACTTGCAAACAGATAAGGACAGCAGTAGCCAGGTTGGATATAGGTATTTTAATTACTAACTTTGCACTGGAGCAACAGATTGTTGGTGACAGTCCAGGATCAATCACACCACATAATTTTGAGTCAAGGTCTGATGACGAAGTCACACCTGAGCTGGCACACCTCTTTAAATTTCCACACAACACCATAAAGACATTTGAGACCATGACAGATTTCATGTGCACCAGCCCCCTTTGTACACAAGTCTTTGGTTGAATTCGAACTTGCAACCCTCCATTTGGTAATCCGTTACTGCCTGGTTGGAAGTTTAACAGATTAGCAACAAGAGGGTTGCGATTTCGAATGAGGTGTTTGTATTTTACTACAGAAGTTGAGAACAGTAATGCCCATATGGAAAAAACAAACATAAATAACTGAATAAAAGCTTTAATTGACTTCAGTAGTATGAATGCATATATATTTTGGAAAAATAAACATACACAAATAAAATAACTGAAGGAGAACTTTAATCTACTTCCAAAATATGAATACTATGGCAAAACAAATGAAATAATAGAATAACATGCTTGTTATCAGAAAATAGTAAGTTTTGTCCACCTCTAATATTACATAAGCTATCCTTAATCCCAGCCATTCCTACTACAGCATGAGATTTAGCATCACATTATTCTCCAAATCCATCACTATGGCTTCAAAAAGGGTAGCAACTCTCTACCATTTGATCACAATATTCAAGCCATCAATTAATTTCGTTAGTTTTTAACTTTTCACAATTTAACTTGACCATCGATTTACAGAGCCCACTATTTTTGTAAAAATCCAGACTTTTCACTCTCCTCAATTTATTGCCATACAGACGTAGAAAGAAATTTTCATCCGTAAGTCACACTGACTTTTTTCCAAACTTCTCAATGTTATCCAATGAAAAGAATAACTAGAAAAGCATATGTAAAAATCTAAATAACAATATTTTACTAAGTCATAAAGTATGCTACATATATTTAAAACAAAATAATCAATGCGCATATAACTATGAAAGAAAATGTCGATACCTCACAGATGCACTGTAATCTCATTTATTAAAAAAGACCAGTGACCAATGGAAGGTCAGTAAAAGAGGGTTAGAGTTAATAGCAAGTTTTTGTGAAGCAACATTTCAAGAGCTCTCCTCCTGGAAACTTAAATTACCAAGCATTAATTCACGAAACAGCCCACAAGTTTAACTTAACATATACTAAATCCGAGTTACAAAATGGTTGAATAACCAAACACGAAAAAATAAGGAATGGGCTTGGTGAACACAATGAATAAAAACAATGCATTGTGCCATCATAAAAGAGCTAAAATGCACTCTACAGCAAGATTCTTTTGAAACCAATATCTACATGGTAGATTTGAGAATGAGATACTTGGATTCCATCTTACAGCACATAAAATTTATCACTGAAACATTGTACAATATAACAGTTTTTAAGCTGTTTTTGCTAAAATATATTCAATATATGCTGTCTTACAATTATAAAACTTTGGTGATAATTTCATACTCACAGGTGTAAACAATAAAATTCAAAAACTTTTTTGTTTGTTTAAATTTCATTTTCAAAATTTAGGTGGTTAGATTATTTTTGAATGATAATACTAGAAATATTTGCTTTATTCGTCTAAAACATGATTAAGATGAATCAGTATGAAATAGGGGAATGAATAAGTCTTAGGAAAAATAATGTATCATTAGTTGGAAGGGCAAGAGTCATGTTTGGACAAGCTATACCAAACAATGTCAAGTAAATGGACATTACATAAAAGGAAAGTTTTTACTGACAGAGTAGAGAAATACACACAGGAGAAAATAAACCAGGACAGCCTACAGCTTGCAGGTTACTAGTACAATGGGACAGTTATAAGATGAAGTTCTTGTAAATTTCTATTTGAGTTTTCTGTTCTAATTTATAAAAAGATACCCTTGCATTAGCTCACCATTTCACACTTCCTGAGTTGAACATTTTCTTAACTCATTAACGTATGTTAAAGAACAAAAACAGTAAATTTTTTCAAAATCAATATCACATATAATCACTTTTCATTTTAAGTCAAAATAAAAAAACACAACCACACAAAAATATATTAAAATAAAATACAACACCTTGTTTACCTTTTAACTTAAAAGTTATATATGGGTCATTCTGAAATTAAGTGGAAATTTGAGTCACCTCCTTTTTTTTTTATGAATTTTATGCATTAATTTATTTTTATACAATAGTAATACATCTTAATTGAGGTATATTTCCATCAAATAGTGTTAAATGAATAAATATTTGCATATGTATAATTAAAAAAGTAAATTAACCATGGAAAATGTCACCTCCATGGCCATCCCTAACTCTGTTTCTAGGTTTAGATATGGTTGAAACTTAAACAGTGTAAGAAATTCCTTTATTTAGTAGCTCTATATAGTGTTAAGAGTCTTATTGTTACACAATGCACTTGAAATTATTATATTTTTAATTAAATTTAATGTTGAAAAAGCAGTACATTCCTTTGTCCCTGCTATTTTTATCAGCTCTGCATAAAATGTAAATAACCTTTAAAAAAGTCTACTAGAAGGCAGCACATGTCAGAAAGTGTAATTAAAAGAAGCTCTAATCGGCTATCTTTACAGTAAGATATCTTAGACTCAATAGTAAGTATATCTTATCTTTATGTAGAGAAAACTCGTGAGTTCTTTTTACAATGTCACCTCCATGGCATTTTTTAACTTTAAATAATTTCATTTATTGCTGAACTTTTTTCAACAGATAGTTAGACACTGTACAAAATAATCTGGAAATCAAAGCACATGGCTGGTATTGTTTTAGGTTAGGCATAAATGTTGCGCAACCACTGAAATGTCACCTCCATGGCCAAATTTCAACATGGAGGTGACCAAATATTTCTTATGAGGTATTTTTTGCAATGATATGGTTAAATATTGATTATAAATGGTTATTTATTCATGTAAGAACTATCTTGTGTAAACAAATAAGGAGTCCAATTGTTTTTTCTCTAACCTGCACTGATTTACCTGCCAATTGATTCTGATTTGAACCTGTAGTGTTAGCTAACAGTTTTATTTGATTTACAATGTTTGAACACTTGTAACTTTGAGTCTGATTATGTATGATAGAATCTTTAATTTTTCTTTAAAAATATGGCATTGAGAGTTGGAAGATAATTTAAGTATCCTCATGATTGAAATTCTCTTTGCAGTTTCTGACATGGTACCATGTCAATCAGCCTAGTTGGTACCATGTATAAGAAATCTGATATAATCAAATTAAGGAAAATCAGGAAGGAGTCTGAGCAAAAATGAAATAGAATTAAAAATGATCCAGAACTGTATGCAGAATTTAAAAGGAAGGAGCTGGAGAGATATTATAGAAGAAAATAAAAAGGAAAATAAAAGGCATTTCAGTACTTTCTGACATCAAAGAGGGCTCAGTAAAAATAGCTTAAAAAACAAGAAAAACTCGATTTGAAAAAAAAAAAAAATCGATATTCCACCAAGCAGTGAACTAGTTGACCTAGTATAAGCTGCTGGTGTAGGCCTTTGAAGTGTAGTTGTTATTGGGAGAGTAGTAAGCAACAGGGAAAGAGGCAGAAAAAGGTTAGCTAAAAGAAACAAATCAAAGTCCTACTGAGCAATTAAGCAATTTGAAAAAGAAAAGAAAGAAAAAATGATGCTCAATACAAATAAGGAGAAATATAAGATGAACTATTGTTTGAAAGAGAAGTTTAAAAACATGAACAGTCTACAGCAGAAGGTCAAAAATCTTTTACAAAGAGAAAAAGTTTCTCCCAGAGTTAAAGTCTTGAATTTGAAGCTGCATTAACTACCCAGATAGAGAAAAAATTCAATAAAAATAAAGAAAATGCCAAAAAACATTTGGTTTGGTACTGTCTGGGAAAATAATTAAAAAGTATCAAAGTTTGCACAAGGTTCCACTTTAGACCATACGGGAAAAAATTGAATAGATAGTGAGAAAAACATTGTTGAAGTAATTAAAGAGACAAGCACATACCAAACAAAAAATAAAATGAGAATAAGATTTGACATTGTGAAGTTTTTTTAGCAAGATGTCAGCCGTATGGAACCAGGCATTAAGGACTATTACTAAAAACAAAAGAGAACCCTAATGGGAAATCTTAAAATCTCCATAAAAGGTTTGAAGTAGAATCTGGCTATACTATTCCATACTCAACGTTCTGTTTTTCTTTACCATTTTAGGTATTGCAACCTGATGTAAAAGACAAGTGCATGTGAAAAGCATGAAAATGTTTTTAATTTTTGAAAAATTAAAAAAGCCTCAAAGTTCTTAATTACAATGATTTAGACCAGATGGTTAAATCTCTGCTGTCAGGATGTAGTAAAAAGTAAAGAAGAATGCCTGGAAAGGAGATGTAAGAAGTGCATTAACAAACACGTTGAGACAAATGATTTTGATAATGTAATTACATGCGTTGAGCAATGGAAGTGGAAAGAAGTAAAGTTTAGTTAAAGGAATAAAAAAGTCAGCTAAGAAAGTGGTTAAATCAAAAGTAGAAATAGAAGTCAAAGAACAAGTTAATAAATTCAATCATATGCTTCTTCATTTCATGAAAAATCTTTGCAAATAGTCCAATACAGGTCAATTTTCAACCTAAAAAATAACTTTGGAACAGATAAGATACTGATACATGTTGATTCCAACAAAAAATATTAATGCAAGTACACCAAGGAGATAAAAAGTGTGCATTTCAGAGGTTCAGACGACCAAATCACATTACATAGGTAGGGAAATTGAAAACAGTGAAAAACTTAATGTTCTGCTCATTGTTTGAATCTTTACGACCTGACTCAAGTGCATTTAATGAATAAAAATTGTCAAAGCATTTGGTAGAAAGAGTGTTTGCTATTATGTGGCAAATGTCTCGGAATGTTTTGAAGTTTCTTACCAGATCCGCTTCATGTCAAAATGACATGACACCAAAAACAAATTTTTTTTTCTTCCGAAGAATGTGAAGCAATAGTGCAAGATGAGGTTGTGGCCATTTTAAAACAACTGACAATGAACACTCATGAACAGTTCATTTCTTATGAAATACTTGAAGACATTACATTGTGTTAGATGAAACTGAAACATTTTGTTACCTCCATGCAAACACTTGTAGCTCCATTCCCATCAATGTCACCTCCATGTTTTAAGGAAATAAAAAATTGCCTTTAATTTGCTTAAAATGCTTTCTTGATCTCTGTTTGATGGTTGTACAACTTCATTTGCCCTAAACAGAACACTAAATATATAAAATAAATCATAAAACTTTAATTTTATTTTTCAAAAGTTTTGACTGTCAAATTTCCACTTAATTTCAGAATGACCCATATAATACTAAGCAGAGTTCCCAATACTTCATATAAAAGAGAGAAATCAAAGTACCTACTTTTCAAAATTTCGATGACCACATTTCACAACTAGTGAGAATGCATCTTCAGACTAAATAAAATTGACATGGAAAATGAAATGTCATGCAAAACAATTTTACAAAATGCCTGAGAGAATAGTAACACTATAAAATGTGCTTTTGAATCACAGTATAAAACAAAAAGGAATAGATAACAGCCCACGGCAGATTAAAAAAAAAAAAATGTAGCACAAAACTCAATTTTAGTTTTTATCATTACTAGGCTGACCATATCTCCTTGAAAGAAAAACAGGACATTGGAATGGCAGAAATTGGGAGAGGGATACATGATATTCTGTAACTGAAAAAGTAAAATGATCAATTCTTTCTGCGGATTTGCTTCTTTTCTATTCATGAAAATTATTAATTTTTCTGCAGTTTTGCCTCTGACATTGCAAGGATACCTAAAATAAAAATATATGAAACATCCAACACTGAATAACAAAGCCACTGGTTAGCATTCAGACAAAACAAAAACTAGCACAACAGAACACAAGTGCACCTGCAAAAGTGTTGTCAACGTGTATAGAATTTTGGAGGTTTGGTAATTTTTTTTTTGCCTTGTGTCAACCTTGAAAACTTAATTTTCAAACCTTTTTTTGGAGAATTGTTTGCAATGTTCTTTGAAATTAAAAAAAAGATTTTTCTTTGATTTCATTGGACTCTTCAAATTTTTTCAGTTTCCAATACTTTTGAAGAATTTTCTATTAAGTGTGGCTTTTAGTTTGTATTTTAAATACAGCACAGTGCGGTCAAATTAGGTTGCATCGTTTCCTGATTTTATTGTAATCTCTTAATCATTTTTGGATCTTAATTTTTTTATATTTCTCGATGCCTTCTATTTGTAATGTTCTAAATAAGTTCCAGAGGTATATAAAAAATTGGAAGTTAAAATGATGACCATTTTTTGTCTATTTATACTTCCTTTTAGTAAAATCAGGATGAAAAGGACATTCAAAAAAAAATTTTGAGACGGACAGGATGTAGAAATCAGAACTGTCCAGTGTCAAATTCAAAATGGTATGTATGATCAACCCTAATCACTATTTAAGTAAAATCATTTAAATAAAATTAAAAGCATGGGAAAAGGAACATTTATATTCTGTTTAGGTGTTGATTTGCTGCAAACTTTGTTTGCAATGTCCAGAATAAAATTCATAAAGTAAAGATTTTGCTTAACATAGACTTAATATAAGGGAGTAAAGTTCAAGCATTTGGAAGAATACAGGGAACTCTGTCAATATTGAGTAGTACAAGGTTTAATATTCAAATTTTCTGGTAAAAAATAAACAACCCAAATAGTTAGCACACCTTAAGAATTCAACAAATGTAAAACAAATACAATCTCATTTTAAAATTGTGAATGCATAAAACAATATTAATAAGGGTATATTTTCCTTTTAGACTCTTTGGTCTGGTAGTATAAATTTAATGGTACACTAATTCTATAGCGTCATGGGGAAGTCAGTCCTTTGCTGTCGCAATATCACAAAATGAATTAGTCTATGCTCATTTTAACAAATCTCGATTTAAAGTTTCCAACCCCCCCTCCCCCCCATGTCATAAAAGGACATTTTAATTTTCAAACTCTTTTCTTAGATGTCTTTTAGTTCATAAAAATGAGCACAGACTGTAGTAAAATAATCACATGAAGACAGATTAAAATTGAAAATGCTACTTCGTAGTCATGGAAGATTCGTAGATAGCATAACACAGATGGTGTTTTCATGATCCATCCACATTTCTAGAGAGTAAATTTCCAACTCTTAGGCGAAGTACCGCTTGTACACTGCGAGGAAGCCAGTTCCACATCATGTACATTTGAGGGTATTCCAACATTTTGTCAATAGATAACCTGTACAACGATTTGGGTGAGATTCTGATGACTATTGTGTCTGTTGCTTGATCAGGTGCTCTCGCTAAGTCTAAAATATTTGATTTACAGCCACCATATATCAGCACCTCATTAAAAATGGTGAGGCAAGCACAGTGCCATACACGTGGTTTCTGATAAGGCAGCTCTATCGGTTGCCAAGTTTCTGTTTTGGTATTGAACATCCAGCAATCACTTAAGGCAACATCGTCTTGACTAAATCCTCCATATAGGATGAGATGTTCATCTACAAGAGCAGTTAAACTGTGCCACGATCTTCCTTCAGGAACAGGTCCTTTCACTGTTATTTTTCCACTCCAGTGCATTGTTTCCATATTCAAGCAGTGCAAGTCGTTCAAGCGATACGTGTCATGGCGTCCTCCAAATACATACACGTTCCCTTTCAAAACTGCTGCTGCATGCGCAGCTCTGGCACTTGGTAAGATCCCAGTGCAAACAGGCTTGTTCCAATGATTTTTTGCCGGATCGTACTCAAAGAACTGATTTGTCCAGCCTCTCCACAACAGGTGGTAAAATACAAATTGAAAATCACGCGAAGGTCCACTGTCAGGATTGCCAAATCCTCCAAATACGTAAAACTTATCCTTATGTTGCCATCCAACCATCTTATCAACAGGAATAGGGGGATTACCCGTGGGTGTCATTTCCTCCCATTCAAATGTTATTAAGTCAAGCTTGTACAAACGATTCGTGCAACCTTCTCCATTGTAGCCATAGCCACCGAACAAATACAAAGCATCGTTTATTATAACAGCAGCAGAACCAGACATACCAGGAGGATGGAGAGGTGATGAGGTCTCCTTCAGAAACCATTTATCTGTGACACAATTGTAAATCCAGATTTCAGATCCACTGAAATAAGTGTGATTAAAACTACCAGGGTTTTCCTTGTAGCCACCCCAAACGAAAATGTATTTTTCATAAGCAACACAAACATGTCCAGTTCTACCAGGGGGTGTAGCAGCGATGAAACCATTCACCAGAACCTGCGACATTCTTTTTATAAGTTTCAGATTTTAATGAAGAGTAATTACCAAAATCCTACCATGCGAAATATTTTAAAACACACCAGGTAGGATAATTCGACAAGCCGACTGAAACTCCAATCCAATGCTTCTTATTTCAGCATTACTCAATTTACTCTCGCATTCTGATCTATCATTTTCATAACAAAACGCCCCATGGCATAAAACAATAACACGAATAAAGAATGCTCTATGGCTGCTATTTGTATTCAACTTAATAAACACAAACATTAGAACTTCTATTATTATAGTTTGGATGCCAGCCGTGTTTGCTTTACCGGACTTTCTAGAGAAATTTCTTTCAGTTCCCTGTGTAACGGATAACCAACTGGTTTTTTGGTATTCCTAATTAATGGCACACTGGAGCAACACAACGCGTCAGGATCAACCTCCTAAGGGAAAGAGTCTTGGACAACACCATATAATTTTGAACCACGGTCAGATGACGAGGTCACACCTTAACCATGATAAACAACAGGAGTGTTTCGAATTCAAAATTCCGTCTAACCAAAGACCATCGCGTACACAGGAGCTGCTTCCCGTAAAATCGGTCATGGCCTTAAATGTGATCACGTTGGTGCGGAGTAAAGGTTTCGAGAGGAAGACGCCAGCTCCAGTGTTGACCACGTCATCTGACCATGATTTAAAATTGAGTGGTGACTGGTGCTTTCCTCGGATCTTTCCCAAAGAGATTGATCCCAGACCGTCGCCAATAGCTTGCAAAATTGCTCCAGTGCGTTGTTAGTGAAAATACCAAAACAACTACCATGAGGGTTTGATACTGGATTAGCCAATAACCTCATGTGTCGTTCAGGAACGGAGTTAATTAAATATCTCGTCAACTTGTCCTCCCAAAAAGTTTGGATTGTTCCCCAGTAAAAAGGGGAAGATTAAAGAAATTATATTAATATAATTAACACCTATTAATTATTTATAATTAATTATATTAATATGGTTAATATCTATTAATTAATAAAAATTAATTATATTAATATGGTTAATATATATTGAAATTAACTAATTATATTGATGCATATTCATTAATTAACACTTGATTTTTAAAAATAAAAAAAAAAATTTTTATCGCTTTTTATTTAAAAAAAAACGTTGCCGCAGCCGCCGTCGCATGGTTGAAAACTCGCTTTTTTGCTCGATTCTTAGACGGTTTTCCGAGAAAGTACGCATCAGAAAATTACGAAATTAACATGGTTTGTTCAAAATTGTACAGTAAACACGATAAAGAAGATTTTTTTTCCGATGCGGCAATTAGTTTAGTATTTATTAAGTGTCTAAGTGAAAAAGCGAAATTTCAAACGCGAGTGAGCAAAAGACGTACAAATTTTCAGTCTTAAGTCGTGATTTTTTTAGAGTGCTTCTAAACGTGAATTTTTGCAGTTCGACGAGCTATTTTAGAAATTTCAATTTGGTTCCTGGTATTATGTTTTTGAAATTCGGAAAAAATCGGTACATTTTCGTTTTTTTTTTAGTAAACTAACATATCTATAGCTTATTACTATTAGTTTTTAATTTAAAAACATCGCACAAAACCTTAGAAAATACTCTTTTTTACGGTACAATTATTTTCGAAATGGGTTAATAAATAAATTCGATGCGATCAAAAGTTGGTCATACAAATATTGGAATATTGGTAAATTTCCGTCAACTTTTATTAACTGTCATATCTATAGCTTGTACTATTATTTTCAAAATTGAAAGCATCACTGCAAACCTTAGAATGCACTCTTTCGTGATAGTACAATTATTTTGGAAATTTGTGATTAAATAAATTTTTGATGCGATTATAAATTGTTCATTTAAAAATTTCGGGACTTTAAGATCGTAAGTTCCGATACACAAAACTAAAACTGTCACATGTGTAGCTTAATACTATTAGTTTTAAAATTTGAAAATACCACTTGAAAGCTTGGAATACACTCCTTCTTACGGTAAAATTACTTTTAAAACTGGTTCATAAATAAATTAGATACAATCAAAAGTTGGTCATACAAATTTCGTAATTTTTAGATCGCGGGGCGATAACATTCATTCTCTTCATACATTTATCTTCAAGGAAATGAAGGTTACATTTTCTGACAAACTTATATATTTTCCAGATATCAAATTTATCATAGCAACGTTTTTTTTAAAATTTGGCGAGAAAAAAGGCTTGCTTTTTCAGACGGCTTCCCGTAAAAGTAGAGATCAGAAAATTAAGAGATTAACATGGTCTATTTAAAATTGTAGAGAGAACAAGACGGAGAAGATTTTTACTGATACATTGAGTGTTAAAAAAAAAAAGAGAAATCAATTGCAAAAACAATATGTTGGTTTGCAAAGCAAACCAAAAAGGATTGCGTAGCAATTCCCGGGGGTTCGCGAGCTGGGGGCGGAGCCCCCTAGTTTATACAATATTTACCAGATGTTTTTATGGTGAAGTTTAAAATTTACAATACATTTAAATTAGAAATTAAAACGTCGATTTTTTCGTGATTTCTCAGATTTAAACTTGATTTGTTTGAAGTACATCGGTAAAAATTCTCTCGATTCTGATTCTTTCGTCTATGAGTGCTCACAATTTTTTAATAAGTGTATTAATTATATACTTGTGAATAACTACGTGCAACTGTAATATTTATGATGAGATTAAGACATGAAATCATTCATCAGTATTGGAAGAAACATCACAGAAGCATTGGCTTGACTAGGATTAATGACTGAGGGGGGAGGAGTTCAGTCCCGAGAAGTATGAACTGTACACCAATAAAAAGGTGAAGCATCTGGAGACCTTCTCAGGGAAATTTTCGTATTTTTATCTTAAACAACACACGATATATTGATATTTTTTTTCGTAGAACATTGATAAAATTATTAAAAATTTTGCATCTAACAAATGTTAGTCACTTTTATTTCAAATAAAGTTGTTTTAAACAATGTTATTTTATAGTATCATACATAAGAAACACATTGTTTGGTTTAACAACAAATTATTTAAGGATAATCTTGAATTACACCATTCATCCGAGTTTGTTTAATCCGCACCATCTGTTTTTAAAATTTGTGAAACAAAATACAGTAAATCAGTGACAACATATATTACAATTATTGAAATAAAAAACATCATTGGTAAGAATGCACATACATTCAGATTTTTAGATTATCATAAAATTAGAAAGAATCGAAAAATAATCACTAGAACTTCATGAACTGTAAACATTTGGATAAAATTAATTAGTTTTTGCTGTGATAAATACATATAAACGTTTTCCTAGTAGGTTCTTCAAAAAACATACTCTAAGTTAAACATAAAAAAAAAATCAAGTGAATAAAAATTTCACTTTTGTCGTGCATTTACGTATATTTCCGTGTATAAGCCGAGAATGTTTGGAACTTTTTCTAAAGCTTAAGTGGGGGTGGGGGGTCGGCTTATATACGGATCCGCTAATTTAGCAAAAAACTAAGGTACATTTCCGTTAGCCGGGCGCAAGCGATAAATCGCTAACTATCGCCAAATAAAACACACAAAATAGTAATTGAATACCCTTAATTAATTAGCACATAAAAATAACAATTGGAAAGGGAACATTTTTTTATACAGCTGTTGGATTCGGATATCCCTCCGGTGGCAGCAGCTTCGAATTATTTACGAGCGATTAACGATTTTTATAGCAAATCTGACGGATGTTGGGAAAGCAACCTTTTTTTTTTACTTCGTGCTATCCGTACTCGGATCCGAATCCAACAGCTGTTCCAATTTTTAAAGTATTTTAACTTACGTTTTGAATGCAGCCTTTAAGCAAAAAGAGAAAAATAAGTCATATAAATCCTTCAAATTCCGTGTCTGAATCCGAGTTTCCGAATAGTTCGTAAAATTCGGCTTCACTCATTGGGATGTCTTGATGTGTATCATCATCAGTTCCAATGCCATTTCCGTACTAGAATTTATATGGTCTTCATACACATCGCTGCCAAGGGTCAATGAGCTCGCTCCCCCTTTTGAAATTTTATGTACCGCACATGTTTTAAGCTGCACGGCGAAGATAAGTGGCACTGATAAAAAAAAATTCCCAAGCCCCAGCCGCTTCCCTTGACCATTGTTGAACTGATCATCTGTCAATCACCCAGTCAGAGGTCCGGTATCAGGTGCGGGAAACTGGGAAAAATTATTAGTGGTCATTTAGACCCTACCCGAGTTTAATTTAAGATCATTAGCGGTCACCTTTGGAAAGGGAGCGAATAGACAACCTCGCAGTGTAACCTGCGGCTTAAAGCTCAGAAAGCTCATCATTGCACATCTTTACTGCCAAGTTAAATCATGGCGAACAGTTGGAGAGTTAAATCTCATTTAGAACATACCCGAGTTTCTTTTAAGAGCCATAATGAATCCCCTCCCCCTTTTGGATCGTAATGTCCAGTACATCATCACCTGTCAATCCCCCCTCCAGAGGTCGGATATCAGGAGCTGGATCGTCTGGACACTGGAAAATCATTACCAGGTTAAAGCTAGCGTTTTACTTTACAACGATTTGATGGGAAAATATTCCATCAGTTTTACCTTCTTGGCGACATTACGCCCTCATGGCTTTAGGACGTATGGTTTGAACGTCACAAATTTTTTCTTTTACTCTTTGTTTCGCTTTATATAAAGGTTTTGAATTTTGGGTAAATTTTTGAAGAAAACACGCACTTTCGGCTTATACATGGATCGGCTTATATACGGCATTTATATTATGAGTGTAAAAATAATTTTTATTTTTATATAATCTAGTTTAAATAGCCATAAAGCTTAATACTCCGATTGCTCTTCATTAACAAATTTGACTATCTTTTATGACGAACTTAATAGAGGGTTGAACCCCCAACTCCCCCTGGTTACGCCTATGAACTATTGTACCATTGTTTCATCGATTACATTTATTTATTCCACAAGAAAAATATTATTTAAAATTAAGTTATTAATAGCTTGTGTAATATTAACAAGGGATTAATTTGTAAAAAACTCATTATATCTATATTAGCAAAATTTTTCTCAACTGAATGGGGAGGGGTTGAACCCCCAACCCCCATCCTGACGGCTATGTTTATTACACTAGTAAAACATTAATTAAAATTAAGTTACGAACAGTTGGAGTAGTTATTAACAAGGGATTAATTTGTGAAAAACTCATAATATATATATTAGAAATTTTTTTCTCAACTGAATGGATGAGAGTTGAACCGCAGACCTCCCCTGACGGCTATGTTTATTACATAGGTAAAACATTAATTAAAATTAAGTTATGAATAGTTTAAGTAGTTATTAACAAGGGATTAATTTGTGAAAGACTCATAAAATTTATATATATATATATATACTCAACTGAATGGGGGTGGGGTTGAACCCCCAACCCCCACCCTGAAGGCTATGTTTATTACACAAGTAAAACATTAATTAAAATTAAGTTATGAATAGTTTAAGTAGCTATTAACAAGGGATTAATTTGTGAAAAACTCATAAAATTTATATATATATATATATATATATATATATATATATATATATATATATATATATATATATATATATATATATATATATATATATATATATATATATATATATATATACTCAACTGAATGGGGGTGGGGTTGAACCCCCAACCCCCACCCTGAAGGCTATGTTTATTACACAAGTAAAACATTAATTAAAATTAAGTTACGAACAGTTTGAGTAGTTATTAAGAAGGGATTAATTTGTGAAAAACTCGTAAAATATATATATATAAGCAAAATTTTTCTCAACTGAATGGGGGAGGGGTTGAATCCCCAAACCCCACCCTGACTGCTATGTTTATTACACAAGTAAAACATTAATTAAAATTAAGTTATGAATAGTTTGAGTAGTTATTAACAAGGGATTAATTTGTGAAAAACTCATTATATATATATATATATATATATATATATATATATATATATATATATATATATATATATTTTAGCAAAAAAAATTATCAACTGATTGGGGGGGGGGGTTGAATCCCTCCCTCCCTTGGTTACGCCTATGAGCGTGCTTGCATGGTTAGTTTTGAGATTCGATATATATATATATATATATATATATATATATATATATATATATATATTTCAGAACAATTGAATGATTTATTTCAGAGTTTGAGCGTTGCAAAGGTAGGAAGTCAATTTGGCGTTGGTTCACCTCTGGCTTGGATGCAAGCTGTCACCCAGCGAGTGGCATAAACTGAAAAAGTTCCCGGATTTTGTTCTGCACAATTTCTTGTCAAATTGTCTTCAACTGTCGGGCTGAATGGTCAACATTCCGGGATGATTGCAATCGCCTTCACATAATGTCCAAAATTTGCTCCATGGGAAAGATCAGGAAACCTAGCTGTGGCAAGACAATTCAAAGCAACAAGTACCTTATACGGCCAGGCGTTATATTGTTGAAAATTAAGCCCGGGGTGTCGGAAACTGAACGGTATAGCAACTTGCACACACATCGATTTCCTGTCATTCGATAAACTAACGTAACGATAATTTACCATGCGTTGCTTGCACACAACATACAGTTGCCGTGGTTTATTTTATTCCAGAAAGAAAACAAAGGGGCTTTTTTACTCTCCAGTCCGTTTCTATTTTCACGATCGTTAAAGATAGAGTAAAAATTTCAAAGGATTTGAAATCTGCGGAAAATTGTACACCAGATCGATACCTTAAATGTGATTATCTTTAAATCAATAATTTTTCAACTGTAACTTGTATATTTTCGCATTACGAATTTAGCCAAATTTGACGAAGATATTGATTACAAACACAAAAAGGGTTATATCTCGTTTTGTAGAATAGATATCACTTCAATGGAGTACTTAGTTGCCTTAATTTACTGCTTTATATAAATAGCAGCTATAGGATGAATATCGAATCGTACCCGATGTTTTGAAGAGTTTACAACAAAGGGGTTAGTATGTAATTTTGTTTCTGAGGTAACGTATAGCGACAACGATCCGTTTATAAGTTTTCATACGTGGTAAATGTCTTTAAAATAAATCTTAATTTAAACATTCAATTTGAAGTTATTTTTTTAATGTTTTAAATGTGAAACATAAGTTGCAATTTTCATTAATTTTTCACATCCTTGTGTTAAATTTAACTCGATATAGCTTTTGAAAATGAACTTATTAGCCTGATTTACTGATCTTATTTACTATGAGCTTATTTTCGTAGAATTTATATTTTAATCTTGAAGTTAGTGTTATTACTATTTTTATCGAAATTTTAATATTACATAGACAGACTTCCGGATTTTGACATAAATTTTTTTTGGTCATTCTTAGATTGTTTTTAGTTTAGCATAATTCTCACGTTTTGTCATTGGCTTCAAACAAAATTTTGTGGAAATATTCCTCAATCGTTATATTATTTGTGGTTCCATTTGTGCTACAAATTCCCTGAAAGACAGAAGGTTGGAGGATTAGTTTTCGTTTCGGATAGTCTAATTGTAGTTAAAATTGAATGATGTGTTCTGTCATCTACGCATTTTATTGGTAGGTAAGTAGGTACTTCTTAATACACCTAGTTACTTGAAGAAAATTAAGATCAGGTTTAGAGTAAACACAGAAAAATTTAATTTGTGGTCAGAAGTGCAATGTTGTTAGCAAAGACGAGTACAATAGGAAAACAATACGTATCGGTAAAAAAAATTCTATTAGTTCAAGGTATCAAAAAATCATTCTTTATTTTAAAAAGTAGATTAAAAAATTATGTAAATTACCTAATATAGAATTTAGAAAAAAAAATTATTCGAAACAAAAATACAGTTCCATAAATCAGGAAGAACTGATAAGACTGATAATTGTGTTTAAAAAGTAAAAAGAGAAAATAATTCGGAATTTCCTCGTATTCTAATGTAGCATCGATGGCATGGAAATCATGGCTTTTCAAATGACCTGTCAAACACAGAAACTTGAATAAGTAAGGATTTAAAATTTTGTTCACAAAACTGACGATAAGGAAACTAAGTATTTCGATGTGATTTTTGGAAATTGCTACAAATAAGACCAGTGATATGGAATAAAACATTACAACTGTACAAAGATAAAATTTCTACCAGAAATGCATACGAAGACGTCTGCTGTTAAGCACTGGAGAATACTTCAACAAAAATTTGATTAAAACCCACAACAAAACGAGAGAATTATGCTAAACTAAATACAATCTAAGAATGTCCAAAAACAGTTTTTGTCATAAACCGGAAGATAGCAAAGAGAATTTCCGTCTATCTTTAATATTATAAAAGGAAGTTGTTTGTTTGTCTGTTTGGGGCCGCAAAATCCTGCCGATTCTATGGCACATACAGCAATGAGATTTGGCACACAGGTAGTTCAAATTATTTGCAATTTTTGGGTCGCGGCGAATTTTAAAATTCAATCTAGAAGATTTTAAAATGAATTTTATAGTTTTATTCTCCATCACTTTTTCAAACGCGGAGAACTTTTTCTACTCGTGTGACCTTGCAGTCAGGGTTTGGAATCATGCCAAGTTTTTTTCATCCGCAGTACGCGGAGAAAATTAATTTTTTCATTTCGGCTTTGATTTTGCGCGGACGAATAAATTTCCAGCCAGACAATAAATCTTTTAAATGAAGTCAGTTCTTTTTTCTATCTCCTAGACCGTTAAAGATAGAGTAAAAATTTCAACGGATTTGAAATCTGAGGAAAATTTCAGTTTAGATTGATACCTAAAAATATGATTTTTTAAAATAAATAATTTTTTAATTGAATATATCTTCAACGGATTTGAAATCTGCGGAAAATTTTACACTAGATTAATACCTTACTCCACGGGCACTGGTAACGGCGGGCTTACCACGCAGTGGCTGGTATAATATAAAAACTTCGATAAAAATAGTAATAACACTAACTTTGAGATTAAAATATAAATTTTACGAAAATATGCTCACAGTAGATTGAAGGGAGGCGTCGTTTGAACTACCGTGTCACCCGTCGTTTCTGGACCGTTGAACAATGGAAATGTGTTCATTGGAGTGATAATTCTCAGTATTCACTCTTTCATTCTGATGGACGTGTTTGGGTGTGGCGATAACCCGGAGAACGGTTTCATTCACAGTATGTTGTTCCAACTATGAATTTCGGAGGACGATCCATTTAGGTGTGGGGTTGTTTTCCTGATTAGGACTCGGCCCAGTGCTTTATGTACCTGTTACCATGAACGCTGACGTGCATCTAGACGTTCTGGATAATTCGGCCTTGCCTACACTATGGCAATACTGCGGCGATGACGGTTGTTTCTTCCAATAGACGATATCCATGTCCTACTGCAAAACGTGTGCTGGACTGGTTTCCTGAAAATGAGGTGCATTTTCTTTACTGGCCTACTCAGAACCCCGATCTCAATCCGATCGAGCACTTGTGAGACGAACTGGATTGACGAGTCCGACAACACCATGCACGCCCATCTTTACTACAATCTCTTCTCACAGCCTTGCAAGAGGCATAATGAGCTATTCTTGCCCAGACTTACAGAGAACTGGAAAGTATGCCACGACATGTTGCAGCTGCAATACAAGCATAAGGAGTGCATATATATATATATATATATATATATATATATAATATAATATAAAATTTCTAAAACAAAAGGAAAATCAAAAAATAAAAACCAAAAGGAATTTGTTGAAAACGAAAGTGTTGGTAGATCAGGGCGTCATCAGGGAGGAGCCTGACCCATACATCACAAAATGGTGTTTTCAACGAATATGAACCGCAAAATGCTATGAAATTTTGTATTTTTTTTTCTGTATTTTTTGTATTTTTGAAATTTGTAGTTTTCTATATTTTGTTCTAACTTTCGTTTTCACTTTCATTTTCTGGTTAAATACCCATGTTTTTTATTTTTATTTTGATCTTTCATTAAAATACGTATTTGAATGATATAAATAAATAAATAAATAAATAAATATATATATATATATATATATATATATATATATATATATATATATATATATATATATATACATATGCAATATTTTTAAAGATGCTTCAAAAGAAGGTATAATGTTTAATCCCTTCTTGCCCCTGTGTACAGGTCATATATCCAGTCAGACTTTGAAGTCCTCTTCCTAGGGGCACTGAGCTAATAAGAGTCAAGACACACCCTAATACATTGTTTGACACGACGTTATAGGGAATAACCCTTTCGTCATCTTTTCTGAAAATCCGCATTTAAATATCGAAGCACGTCTGTAATGGTTCAGTGCCGTAACTAGGCAGGTACAACAGGTGCACACGTACAGGGTCCACTTGAAAGGGGGAGGAGCAAAATACTGTTCACAAGAAATTATATTTTTAAATTAAAAAATTTTCCGCCTTTCTCTTTCTACTGCGCGGTTTGGCGACCAGCTCTAGACCTAGACCCTAAACGGTCTGCTCTCCAACACGAACGTTCAAATGATATGGCAGCACTGACTGATAATTTTCAACGAACATAAGTAAACTTGACAAACTTAGGTTAGGTTACAGTGTGAATACAGCAACACAGTCATTGTACTTGTATTTTTTGCGTATATGTGTTCGTGAAAACAGGTAAGGATGCAAATAATAATATTAATATTATTTAACTGCAATATTTTTCGAAAATTTCATTAGCAGACACGTGACGAACGTGCTTGGACAACTCTGACAGTTTTGTTACGTTGTGTTTTTGTAATTTCTGTAAAATAATTTTGTACGTTTGTATTTGCATAGTGAAGTGATTTGCAATGTTAAGTTTATATGTATTTGCAGATTATTTCGTTTATTACTTTTTACAGACCATTTGAGATTTATATTAAAATTTTAATAATTGATTTCATATGCAACGAATATTTAGGTTTTTATTATTTTCTGTGAAATGTTTCGTTGGAAAAAACATGGTAATGTGGGATACGAGAGCATCCAAGCACATGAAAAACGATTGAAATTTTAAATAAACTAGAAGTTGATAAATTGGATATTCAGTATTGCAGGGGGCAAGGATTTGACAACGGTGCTAATACGGCTGTAAAATATAAAGGAGTAAGTGCACGTATTTTGGAATTTAATAATTTAGCAATATTTGTACCTTGTGCAGCTCATAATCTAAATTTGGCTGGAGTGCACGCTGCATCTCCAACACCGGAAATGATTACTTTTTTGGTACTGTGCAGATAATTTTTTAATATTCTCGTCTTCGATAACACGGTGGGGCATTTTAATGAAGTGCCTAAAATTATCACTTAAAAGTTTTCCTAAAAAACAGGTGGTCATCAAAGGACAGTGCATGGAGGCTCTGTATTTACAATTACCTGAAGTAATGAAAGGACTGCAAACGATTTTTCAAATCCGGAAGCTGTATCGAATGCAAAAAGTGTGATATGGAATAAAATTCTACAATGCATCGATCGAACAAATGAAGCATTACAACAGAAAGATTTGTCAATAGACTGTGGAACAAAATTAATTGCTGGATTACGTAGTACATTAAAAGGGCTTCGAGATACAGGTTTTGAATAAAATTTCCAGGAAGTACAAAATTTAGCTGAAGAAATGGGTATAATAAAGGATTTCATAATAAACGAAAGAGAAGAATTAAGAATATGGAAAAAGATGAAACACCAGATGTAGAAAGTAACCCGAAGAATTAATTTAGAATACAATTTTATAGTGTTCTTGATACTCTATTGTCTCAAATAGATTGATGTTATCAAAAAATGAAAACTATATGTGACGAATTTTGCTTTCTCTATAGCTCTTCTTTACAATACACGAGTGTTGCTGATTTAAAAAAATTGGCTGCAGATCTCGCTATTAAAATAACAAAGATTTAAATAAGTACGAATTCACATGTGAAAGTTTTAAGTTCGAAGTAACGACTCTTATAACAAAATATAGAAACTGCATCTCGGCTTAATATTCTACATGCTCTTAATGATTTTGGTTTAATTGGGTCTTACCCAACTATCGATGTCGCTTCGAATACTTCTAACTCTTCCCGTTTCTATTGCTTCGTGCGAGAGAAGTTTTAGCAAGTTGAAATTAATAAAAAATTATTTAAGATCAACTATCGGACATGAACGATTATCCTATCTTTCTATTATTTCAATAGAATACAATAACGTTAAAAATATTAATTATGATGATGTAATTAATGAATTTGCTGAAATGAAAGCCATAAAAGTGCAATTTAAATGAATCTTATTAAAAATCTAATGTAATGTATTTGTTTTATTATTTACCCAAACCTAATTAAGGGGACTAAATGAAAATTCTTGCACAGGGCACAGGAATGGCTAGTTTCCGCACTGTGTAATGCGGCCCTTTTTCTGTTTGTTATCATCTATAAACATCTAATCCACTTATTTCCAATAGCGGCAGAATTATACTCCATCTGCTTTCATAAATTCAGACTTTCAGAGAGAGAGAGAGAGAAGAGAGAGAGAGAGAGAGAGAGAGTTCTTAGTAACAAATCAGATAATCACTATTCATATTTAAAATTTTTCACTTCCTTTAAATATTATACTTTACAAAATGCCAATGGCTAGTCTCTCTATATTAAAAAAAAGTTACCGCAGCCGAAGCAGGATTGAAAACTTGCTTTTACCGTTCGATTCTTATGCGGGTTTCCCGAGAAAGTACGGATCAGAAAATTACGAAATCAACATGCTTCGTTGAAAATTGAAATCAAATTTATCGCAGCAACAATTGCCATGAAGACGATTTTTTTAGTTGGCGAGGAAAAGGGCTTGCTTTTTTTCACTCTGTTCTCAGACGCCTTACCGAGAAAGTACAGATCATAATGTTACGAGATTAACACGGTTTATTTAAAATTGTACAGGGAACATGATGGAGAAGATTTTTTTCTGATGCGGCTATTAGTTTAGGGTGCATTAAGTGTCAAAGTCGAAAAAAGCGAAATTTCTAACGGGAGTGAACAAAACATGTACAAATTTTTAGTCTTTAGCCGTGAGTTTTTTTAGGGTACCTCTAAACATGAGTTTTTGCACTTCGCCTAGTTTTTAAAGAAATTTCAATTTGGTTCCTGATTACATTTTTTTGAAATTCGGGAAAAATCGGGACATTTCTGTTAATTTTTTGTTAAAACTGTCATATCTATAGCTTATTATTATTAGTTTTTAAATTTGAAAACATCACGGAAACCTTAGAATGTACTCTTTCTTATGGTACCATTTTTTAAAAAATGGGTTAATAAATAAATTCGATGCGATTAAAAGTTAGTAGTACAAATTTCGGAATTTTGGGAAATTTTCGTTTTTTCTTGTTAAAACTGTCATATCTATAGATTAATACTATTAGTTTTAAATTTGAAAACATCACTGAAAACCTTACATTGTACTCTTACTTATGGTATAATTATTTTATAAATTGGTTAATAAATAAATTCGATGCGATTAAATAGGGTTGGCGAGCGTAGGCGAGCAGGGTGTGGTGCCTTCTAGTATTTAAGATTTGTTTCCATCATTTACATTTATGTTTGTTAAGAATACTTTGTTCAAGAATTTCAGACAGAAAAAGATGTACAAATTTCATAACCCCAGAGCTCAGCTTTTGAGAGTTTTACTGCTTCAGACTATCAGATTTTCTGCTAACTACTTCAACATTATTTGATATTAAATGATGATGTGTTCATATCGAGTGATTGATTATAATTCTTTTTATTAATGAATGTTTACATTAATAGACACATTTTGAAAATTTTTAATTGAAATAAGGCTTTAGGCAAAATGAAAAGGGTACACGAAGTAACGTGTTATGTTAGATTAACAGAAAGTGAGTGAAAATAGCAAATACTTCTATCAAATTTTATTGATGTATATCTTTTAAATTTTGATTATTGCAATGCCTTCAAAATTAAAATGATGTCAACTTTCTTAAAAAGGTTGAACAGTTGAGATTTATTTGTTTTCTTACATGTTACTTACCTCTCATGTTCATTTAATTTAAATTTTAAAGGCCATCTTAGAGTCACATGAACGAGATCACCAGTCCTGAGGATATACACTCACTGCCAAAAGTTAAGCACGGAGAGAAAAATGATAATTTCCAGAAGCCAATATGAATTTGAGAGGCTGCAATTCGCTGCAGAGGTAGATGGATGGATGTAAATGTGTTTTGTAACATGCAATCACGGTTTCGTGACGAGAAATATGAAAAAAGGCCGTCGTATAAGAAGCCAGCATTGTGAAGGGTTAGTGGAGTTGCATGTAAGTGCTGCAAAAAGTGTTTAGAACTTTCGTACGATTAGTTTTCAAGACAGACGTGTTTCTATGGCTTCCAGAAGACGAATGGCAGATAGTGAGCGCTGGCATTCTGTGGGAAAAAACTTGAAACAGGGTAATCAATCACTGACGTTGCTCTTTTCTTTGGCGTTTATCATACCGTTATTTCACGATTATGGAAACAATTAGAAACAAGGCAAACAGTTGTTCGAAGACCTGTGGCTGGCCATTCAAGGGTTACCACCCCCGCAGAAGATCGATATATTGCTGTTGTAGCGAAGCGGAATCGAAGTGCGACCTCCACACGTGAAATCTGTGGTTGAAGCGTCCATTGGTAATACAATATCTGCCACTACTGTACACCGAAGGCTACGCATGAATGGACTGAACGGCCTTGTACCACGAGTTTGTGTTCCTCTATCCGTCCAATCCAGAGGGGCAAGATTAAAGTAGTGTCGGCAACATGTGAATTGGACTGTGTCTGATTGGGCTACCGTTATGTTCACGGACGAGTCGAGATTTGCCCTGAAGTCAGATGACAAAAGTGTAAGCGTCTGGAGAGAACAAAGCATACGCGATCGGCCCCAGAACATCATCGAGCATCACACATTCCGAGGTGGAAGCATCATGGCGTGGGCCGGGATTTCGTTGGGATATCGCACCGACCTGTACATCTATAGACGGGGTTCTGTGACGGTTGTCCGGTATCAGGATGAAGTCCTAGAACCCACTGTGAGATTGTACGCTGCAGCAGTTGGTCCTTCTTTCGTTTTAATGGATGATAAGGCGAGTCCCCGTAGAGCTGGCATAGTCGACTACACCTGGAGAGTGAGGGGATTGAGTGTATGGTTTGGCCGGCGTACTCGCCCGACCTCAATCCCATTGAAAATCTTTGGGATGCCATCGGACGTGCTGTGTCTGCAAGTTTTCCACCCCCACCCCAGCTACTCTCACAGAGTTGCAAAGTGCTCTACAGTAGGATTGGCGATTACTTGGCTGTGGGGTAGTTGATCACCTCATGGAAAGCATGGTCACATGCAGTAAACTTTGTAGGAGGATTAGGAGAGGTTGCATACCCTATTAATGTCTTTTTTTAAAATTTGTTTTGGATTGAAACATAATTTTGCTAATAACTACAATATGACTTCATCTTATAATTTATGAAAATTCAACAATGTTTTCATCTCTGTATTTAATTCTTTGTTTTGTTTCATGCATAAACCTATTTGCTAATTTCCTGCCGTATTTCGTGTCAACGAAAGCTGTAATTGTCATTTTTTTCGCATTTTACCTTTCGTGCTTAACTTTTGGCAGTGAATGTAAATATATATAGCTTGTAAAACAGATTAAATACTGACTTATAAGCTAAAGTTGTTTTACTTTTGACAATATTCTGTAAAATTATTGTCATAAATTTTAATTTTTTTTCATTCATTGTTATATTTTAGTGGATTTACTTTTAGCATTATAATATATTCATTTATGTATTGCTATTATTATTATTTTATTACTAGAAAAATACCCGACCTTACTCGGTTTGAATTGGTTTACTCTAGATTGAAGAGATGATCAAAATATATAATGATTTAAATTTTTCGTAGAATAAAATAATATTTTAATACCTTACGCCATCTTTATAATTTCTACAACTTACTTTGGACACAAATCCTACACTTGCATATCCATTCATGTAATATATTTGACATACATCGCAACCTTACTGTATTACAAAATTACAAAATGACGAAAGGTGGCACTAAGGTTACTACTACAAAAGACGATTTTGAGGGATATTTGGAATTCCCTTTCTTAAGTTCTTTTCATGTTCAATTAATAAAAAGAACGATTTACGGTGAGTGCTCTCTCACTCACAGTCAACAATAAATATTTTTTTACTTGTGGCACTCTTGCATCCGACATGCGACATTGTGGAATTTTACAATCTTCTCTTGTCATTATGACAAATAATATTTTAATGTTTGAAAAGTTCTAGTTCGGATTTTTTAAACATTATTATTCTTTCAATAATGGCATAATTACATTTAAAACTTGCTTTATGCTAACTTACCTGCCACTTTAAGTTGAATACTTTGTGTTGGTGTTGCGTGTGATGAAAAAGAAACATAATTTATTGAAGTAATAAATATTTAAAACAAAAAACAAAAGAAAACAGAGAAATAAAACAAAATAAAAGAAGTTGGGAAAAAGTTGTTCGAAAGATATTAATTTGTGATTTCTTTTTACCTCTTGATCTCGCAGTTGCCACAACTTACAACTAAAAAGTGCACAAAATTTAGAAATGCGAAATTAATTCAGGGCAAAAGAAACAGAAAATATTACTACACTTGATCAACCAACACGAGTTTCCGTTTCATTCCTGTTCGTTGAAAAATATCGTCTGTCCCAAATATTCGGAAATTGGTTACTTTACTCAAAGAACGAAAATAAGACTCGAAATAAATGAAGTATCAAAGCTGAAATTCCATAATTTTTTTAAAAAGAATAATTGTTTATTCAGCAGTACTGATAAAGCAATCTAAGTAATCGTTATCCTCAATGTACATTCCAATTTTTGCAAAACTACCAAATTATGGTTGATTTAAGCATACTTACTCAGGTGTTTTAGCATGAAACTCATCTAAATATAACAATAAAGAAATGGTTAATATTGCATTCACTAAACTAATAGATAATGTATAAAATAAAATACATTGCAATTAAATATCTGGAATAAAATTGAAGTGATGCCTGCACAATGTTCAAACACAAAATTGAACATAGAACAGAAAGACGGACAGACAGACAGACTTTCGCAATCAATTTCACTCACTAAATGAAGATAAGTACTCACTATATTCACATTTCCATGCAATTAAACTGTGTGGACGTGTATAGGGCTCATACAAAAAAAAATCCAGACAAATAGACAGACACCAAACGTGCAAAAGGCGGATTTGGCTTCAGAATGGTATAAAACGGATAGAAAACTTCAAATGGGACGAAAATATTCAATGTACAAGTAAACATTCTTATTGATATAGATTTCCAATATAGTCCAAAGTTAAATACTATCATTTATTCCAATGTTAGAAATACGATTTCATCAAATTGTGTAAACGTATTTAGAAATGTAGAACTTCACTTTCACTAAATTTTCCATACATTATGAAATAAACTGGGAAGAAAAAACAGTAAAACCCTTTTTCAAGTTTTATATTTCTGAAATTTGATCATCTTATTGAGACTTGTAATGTTGTAAAAACCAAAACATTGGACAAAAAAGTTAAAAAAAAGAGACAAATTTTATTTCATTTTCTATGCATGAATATCACGAATAGTGTAACATGCTTTAAATGAGAACTATTCTATAACATTAATTTGTTTATATAATCCAACTCTCTTAATGATACATTAAACATGATATGTTGCACTATAATAATGATGACATACACTCGTATTTTATCACACATACAAAACTTCAGTATATGATGATTGTACATGGTTGTCAAACATACTGTTTATCAAGAACTGGCTCTGAAAATAATTTATCTTTCAGTAACAAATGTTTGTTTTAATGAATACAAGAACAAATATCTAATCGATTTTCTACTAATAAATCATAAATTCATAAATGTTCGCAGTTTCTACTCTAGATGATTATATGTTAAAAACCTGACATTTAGCCATATAAAAAAAGGAAAGAATATTTTTATGAGGATGAAAATAAATTTGTATACTGAGCAATCATATTTCGACTACGTGCCCTATAGACCATAGATTTCAGAAGAAAGGATTGTTGGCTTGAATATTTTGTTTATTTCTCTTTAAAACACCTCAGAAAATTAAAAAAAAAATATGCGATAAATTTGAAAATATTGGAACGTTAACATCATATCCTAACCCTCCAAGTGGTGTGTTTCGACGAAATATCTCGTCCATCAAGATCTGATAAATTTTGCTAGTGACGAAATCTCGTAATATAAAGATACTGTCGATTTTTTGATGATGGTGAGATCAAGATCTGACCACTTCTCTTCTGATGACGAGATATCTCGTCCATCAAGATTTGGTCAGTTTTACTTTTGTTCTCGTCGAGACAACTACAAGGAAGGGAAAAGAAATAAGAAAACGGTCTTAAAATTCTTTCGTACACTATAAAGATTCCTCGTGTAAAGTTACAAGAGTAAGGAACCTGATGTCGATACAAGTATGTATAATTTTAAAAACACACTTTAAATTCAATAATATTCTTTGAACGAGAACCATATAACAAAGAAAACATGCGGGTTACTTAAAAATTGAAATTAAATTCTTGATATATTGAGCATGCGGGTTTTAGATTCTATACTTTGATACATTTTCGTTTAAAGTTTTCACTTGGGCCGTTTATTGTATTTAAGTACTGCCCAATAATAAAGCCTATTTCATATACGTCTGTAGGTATATTAATTACTTAAATTAATTTAAAGTATGGAACAGTTAAAAAGTGTATAAAGTTTTAAGTAATGCGTGTCTGCAAAAAATATAGAAATTTAATTAAAAATATTCTTGAACAATGCTAAAAACTTGGAAAAAAAATACCGAATATTTGCTATTGGGTGCGCATTTAATAGACAACCGAAAACGAATGTGAATGAACTTTGATCAAATAAATTTGTATAATTTAATTCAGTACAGATTTTTCTCTCAAGAGAAATTAAAAATGAGAATTATGTACTAATCAAAAATAGTACATAAAAATTATTAAAAATGAGAATTATGCACTAATCAAAACTAGTATCAAGGTATACGCTTCTGTATTTGTGATCCATAATGGAATTATAACCTAATGAAAAACAAGAGCGAATAAAACTTCCTTATTTTTTAATTGATACTGGATACGGTAAGGGAATGTATCTTATGACACTTTGGAGAACGTACGCTAATACACATTTTTAATGTTAATATCAATCCAATCACATTAAACAATTAAAAACATACACATTTCTGTATTATTTTTGCATGCGAGAGATAAGTATGTGCAAATATGAAATATCAACTTTGCATTTTTTATATTAAATAATTTACTTAAATATGATTATTAACAAATACCTTATATGAAGACATTTAAAAATTTAATTATTTCGTGTACAAGTAAGACATTTGCTTAGTGAACAAGTACAAAGAAGCACTGCATGCAAGCAACATAATTTTTTACTGACTTAAATTAAAAACACACAGTGTTTTAATTCATCAATGCTTTTTTCTACATAGTTATAATACACAAGTTAGAGAGGTTCAGTAATAAAACCTTGGTGCCAGAACACAATAGAACCTTTTTGCCACTTCTATTGGAGCCCCAAAAAATTGTTTAAAAAATTGAAGAAGTTATGAAAACCAGGCTGACACAGCCAAAGCACTTCTGAAATAGAAGTATTAGAAGTATACATTTAAAAACAATATCAGCATAAAAATCTCCTACTAACCCAATTTTAATAGAAACTTTAGTTTCTCAAATACAAAATGAATAGGCTGGAACACAAAATGTGCTGTTTATGTATGAAACAGACATTGAAGGTCTCGACAAGCAAATTAAGTTTCAAAAAGAGAAACCATAATATTTTATTAAGGAGGTTTTCATGACTATATAACAACCACAGATTCCGATGTTTTTCTTCCGTGATTGCCAAGGCTTGGTGTTGAAATGTAATCGACATCCCTTGGAAAACTTCCTCTCTTAAGAAAAATCCAAATAAATATTTTTCGTACCCTATTAGCTAAAAAAATGGCTAATCTTCCAAGGGTTTAAGTTTTGTTAATCTATGGGGAATTTTAAAAAAAGACGCTAAAATTTTCGAAAAGACATCACAATTTCCAAAATTGGAGCTTCAGAGACGATTTTACTGAAAAAGATATCTCTAGTCGCCATGATTGAAAAATAGTAGCAAAAAGTCGGCTTTTAGTCGTCTATGACAGCTCTGCGAAAATCAAGCGTAATATTTTTCTTTTTACAGATGAGATAATATATAAAAATTGAGATCAACGATGATTTTGGAAGAGATAGATCGAACATTGATGACGAATAATGAAAATTCGCCTTTTAAGGAACTATTAAGCTCCTGCACCAAGCTTTTCGGTTACAAATTGAACAGTACACATACAATCACACAAACCTTTTACACAAGACAGGAAAATATTAGTTCGATTATTTTAGTACCTTGAACAGCTGACAGACAGTTTAAACAAATGTATTTTTGTAATATAGGGTCAACAGATTTAATTTGAATGAAAAAAAATTGAATTTATGAAATGGGAGGGGCTTTATTTGCGCATACGCATATATATCATTAAAATCACTATAATCGTTTCACATTTTTTAAAGTTTTAAAATACTGTTATCACATTTGTGGCTCTATCAACATCATGATCTTTAATAATACTTTGGCGATATTTAGCTTTGTGCCAGGTTTTATCTGATTCCATATTGTATGTCGTACACACATTTTTCTTATTGTTATTTATCTGATTTCTTTCGTAAGAGCTTTGTAATAATCAGCTGGAATGATTCGTTTCTTAGTTGCCAGAAACTTATTTATTACTGCTGTGCATTGGGGGGTTATTATTAAAAAATATAAAAATATATAGTGCTCGGGATGTAATTTTAGAAGAAATGAATAATTCGTGTATTTAAAAAAAATTAAGACCCACAAAAATTATAAAAACTAAATGGTTTAGCTTTTTGAAACAGACATAGTATCTTTTGAAACTAAATGATTTAATTGTAAGTGACATCTTCTTGAATAAAAATTGATTATTTTATACTATTTAAAATTTAATAGAGGGGGATATCCCTGTAGTTTGAGTAGAAGTATATTCGTATTGATTCCTATTAAATGCATTAAAGTCAATAAATTGAATTTTTTTAAACGTGACTTCTTTAGAAATCTACATAAATTACATATATCAATACATGTCACGATAGTAGATATTATTTTTTTTAATTTCATTTTATTGAGGAGAATAATTATTGTGACCTGTAACAGAAAAATGTAGTGTAAACGTACAAGTCACACCTCAGATTCTTAACGATTATTTTCTATTTATATAATGGCCTATGTGCAGAACTATAATTGACTGGGATACTAAAGATAATGACATGGTATGTTTTCCGAATTCATACATTTGGAAAAAGGCTTTAAAATATATTTAGCATTCTTGGAGATTTTTAATGATGCTCCTTAAGTTTAGGAATTTTATTGAATGAGTCCAAAGAAAATGTTGAATAGACCGACCGATATTCTAAGATTTTATGCATTTTGCACCAGACGATAACCTTTCACAAATATCTTAGTTATAACTTTTCTTAAAAAATACTTTTATGTACAATATAATTTTTAATATGGTACATTATGATACATTGTTCCTAAATTAGTAAACAAACTTCATTGAGCACTTGTGGACTTTTAGAAACAATTCGAATGGATTATAATAAATATGTTAAGTACACACACGAATTAAGTAACGCACAATAATGTTTGAAAATGTTTGTGAAACGCATGTACCTGTATTAAATACTTTAATTCTTTGTGAAAAGCGATGTGTTCCAACTTTTAATATTCTGCCAATAAATTAAAAGTACAGAAGTAATCTCCTAATACATAAAATGTTATAACACAAAATGTAGGATCAAAAGTTAGACTTGCATTTATCTATATACTAAGCGAAAACAACGTAACGTTAAATTTTACTTTGCTTATAAAACAATATCTAAATATTTAAATGTATATGTTTCTTTCCTACACATAAAATATTCATGTATTGTTTGATTTTAATTTCTAACTATACCATATAATGTTAAAGGGATCAATAAACAAGTGTATTATTTGGAAAAATACGAGTATGTTGGTATTTCTTGTTATTTTATTTAATTCCAAAACTGCAAATTGAGATGTTACATTCCTGTTATAAATAGAGGATTTTTTGAAAATCTTGAGATAAAATATAAGCTTTCGACAAATATATAACTTAAGTTCATTTACCATCTGAAGGAACTCTATTGAAATTTAAAAATGTTTCTATAGGAGTAAATTATTTTTACAAATTCAATAACTGCTTAGAGTGGAATGAAATTTTTTATTCACTTGGAACATTTTATGTGTGAGTATTGCATAATTGAATCGGTAGAGAAATCGGTATCTTGTAAGAAAATTTTTACACATTTTAAATTATTCAACAACAAAAATAAATTACATTTATAGTGAGTTCATGATCTTTTACGTTTAATTTTTAGATGTGAAATATAAAACTAATACTTTTATAATTATTGAATGAATTGAAATATTATTAAGAAATTAAAATTTTTCGTTTTTTCAGATGCAGGATGTTTTTGAAATTCCTAGTTTATTTTATAATCTGTTTTGTAATACTGAAAATGTTTAATAAGCCTTAATATTTATGATTTAATTTCAATGGCCTAAAAAAATAATTTTTAAACTTACAACAAATTACAACTTTGTTATCTGTCGATTGTATTACGTAATGCATCAATTGCATCACGTAAAATTAATTGTTCTACTTAAGTACGTCAAAAAGATAAAAGATTTGGTGAAGTACATTTATTTTATAAAAGTGATCAGAACTACGCAAGTCAGTCTTATACACGGAAACAAAATGTTCTCATATTTTCTTACTCTTTCCGGATTAAGAGATGGCTTAAAACAAACCCATTAAGGTTTTACTTTCTTTGGATAATTTCAGTTTTTCTAAAAATAAAATTTTAGTATTTTCTATTTCCTATTTTTAAATTATTGATCATCTCTGATTTTTCAAGAAACTAATAAAATACAGTCTTCTCAGCTCAATTTAAGCTTTAAAGTGTATACTGTACTTTCTCTATTTTACTATTAAAATTAATCTGGATTCGAGTAAATATGAAATACTCTTCTGAATGTACTGAAGTTATTTTAGCTCTGATAAATTTCACTTACGGCGTAATGCTGAAAACTGAGCAACGCAAGCTAATTGTAATTCATCGATGTTATTCTCTATTAAAAACAACTAATTTTTTTACTTCTAGTTGATAAGAGTGAATCAAGTGCATACTTGAGCGTAAACTGTTAAACCATTATCTGAATTTAGAAAGCTGGAAGAGTGACGTTTTGCGCTTACGTCTTACATAAATAAGGGGGTGAATATACAATTGGTGTTTGTATCAAAATACAATTCATATTCACGTCAAATGTAACACCCCTTGAATGACGTCACGTTATAATATGAGACGCTTTAACATGAAACAACGCAGCTGGAAAAACGCGTTTTTTTGTGATAAGAACACGGTAATAAAGCTTGATTCTATGCCTTTTTCGAGCGATTGACCCGTTATTACTATAATCTATTATCATAATGCATTTTTATTACACATACTTTCCCAGAATATATTTCCACGGCGTACTTGTCCTTCAACTCAATCTTGACTTGAGATGAATTTTGGAGCAAATGTATCACTCTGATTTTAATTTAGCAATGAGCATCGACACAAAACAGAAGTGACAATTTCAAACTGCACCTTGGCACAGTGTCACTACTTCACACAGTACAAAAACCAGCAAACACATCAAACACACTTTGAGAACACGGGCATTTTCACTGATTGTTGCAAGGTGAAGTTCCACCATGTCCTGAAAAACCATAAAGTAGAAGAAACGGAACACCAACACCATCTCCTTACTGTCTCGTGTCCACCAGCTAGTCGCACTTAAAGTCAACACCAAACCTTCCTCTCATGTCCTATCATACCTCTGTAGAAGCAGAACACACACGAGACAAGAGACGATGTTACGACTGGTGTGGTCCAGGAGGGATCCACCACGGTTGGGAAACAGTAAAGTTTGGTTGCAAACTACGAAACCTGGTTGCAAGATGAAGTTCACCCAGTCCTGGAAAACAATAAAGCAGAAACGAAACAGCATCGTCCTATCGTCTCATGCTGTTGATGCCTGACCAGCTTGGCATACTTTCAAGTCCACATCGAGCGTACCTCTCATGTCCTATCGTACTTCAGAGGCAACAGAAGACACAGAAGAGTAGAGACGATGTACCACCACCTGGGGGAGGTCCAGACTAGGGCCGTCGAGGCGATGTCCTGCTCCACGGTGTGTGGGGAGGGGCACTCAATGAGCTGTCTGTGGTAGGACTGCCGCCTGCGCTCGCAGTCATTCTTCTGGGGCCCGATGCAGGCGGCGTAGGCCAGGGCGTGTGGCACGTAGGTCTGTTCGAAGACGCCTCGGAAAAGGTGGGCCATGGGCCCGTGAGCATAGACTGGGACGTCTTCGCCACCGTGGGAGTCCCAGCGGCGGGGGACCGCGCTCTGCTGGATGAAGTTCTTGTCTTCTACAGAAACGAAAAGAAGATGGCGTAAATTCACTGCGATGAGAAGATCAAGATCTGGTAAGTTTTTTTCTAATATGACGAGATATCACGCCCTTCAAGATCTGATCAGTTTTGCTGAAGATGAGATACCTCGTCGAGATAATCACCAGTAGGGGTAATGTATATTCTTTTCTATGATAATTTCTATTGCCCAGCATTGATAAGACGAAAATTATAGATTTAAGGGGCGATGAATAATTTTTTTATTGCAGATAGGTTTGGAAAGTTACAAATAATATTATTTTTAGCGATTATTCGATTTGATGTTCACCGTCTCTGTTCGATTTAGAGAACAAGCCATGGAGGAAGCGGCTATCCGATCTGTCAGATGGTCCAGTTGAAAAGGCTGTTGACACTTTTCGTATGGAGACCGTGCACGATTGTCTTCGATCATATTGGTATCTTCTATAGCCAATCGCTCTGCGAAGGTGCAATGTCACGATTAAAATTCCTATTTAACTTCAGAGCATTAGCTGATATTGTGAGATATCAGCTGATATTTTATAAAATTGTAACCTTAAAATATCATTTTAGTATTTATTTTATTTTTGTTATTTATTGACTACAAATACAGATTTTTTTTTGTTTTATTGTCTACAAATAAAGGTTCTTTGTTCCTTCAGCATTTAACGTTTTTTTTTTTTTTTTGGCTCGTTTTCTAAATACGATTTCCGGAAGCCGCCAGAAGAAATTACAAGGAATGAAATTAGAATTGATATGTGATATATAATTTGTCAACGCCAATTAGATTAACCCTTGTGACATAGTGAGAAACTTCTGTGCGCTCGATCTTCTGGAAGGGTCACTCGGAAATTCGGCCTGCATGTAAATTAATTTAATCGGAAACGGAAGAAAAGCAATTCGCGTGATTTTTGGAATGGCGAATACATTCTGATTAGTTAGTATTTGGCTCCAGCTGCTGTTCTTTCGTCGTGCGCGTTACAGCGTCTTGAAAAGAACAAGTGAAATAGAACGTCCTCAGCAGGGGGTGTTCGTCCGGATGATCTCGAACGTTGGTTTTCGACTTTTACTGTTGGCGTTCTTTTTGGACTCCAAGCAGAGCACGATAGAGAGCGAGAGCAGAGGGGGACTTTGTCACCGTGCTCGACTGTGATGATATATATTTTATGTATTGGTGTAATGATGTTAATATGATGATGTAAATGCTGTATATTTTTTTCTTAATGTTCTTGGAATAATAAGAACTTAAATATCTTAGCTGTAGGTTATCTTCTCCTTATGAACGATTCGTACTGTTTTAACGCTACCATTTTGGGGTACAAAACTGACCAGATATTGATGGACGAGATACCTCGTTCTCGTCATTGGAAGGTCAAAACTGACCAGATCTTGATCTCGTTATCATCCATAATTCAGCAATACCTTGATGACTAGATATCACATCATTAGAAAAATTGGTCAGATCTTGAACGTAAAACCACCTTGAAGAGTTAAATATAAAACGTCATCAAAATGGCTATAAACTGCTTTTGAAGGTTCCCTCTTTGCATCATGAAGAGCATTTGAGAAACAGGAAGTAAAATTTACGTCTTCGGTCTAGTTTGCTTACACCGAAAATATTTTGGTACTTCCATTGAAATGTATTGATTAAAATTTGATTTTCACTTTTTACAGAGGGGGAGCAAATATTTTTTTCTGGCTCATAACTTTATGAGTCATTTTGAAAAATCAACAAAAGCAAAACGTTAGAATCCAGTTCTGCAAGATATCTGTAGATCTTTCGTTTGAGTTATGGACAGAAATACATTGAAATATTCAAAATACGTTGAAAACTAATAATAAAAATTCCTTACTTGTGTTGATAGATGTCAGATTTTCTCGCCCCTGCGGGAAGTTGTGATTATATCCAGGACCGTTGGCGTACAAAAGTGTCGTGTAAGGCATGTTGTCGACATCAGAAGGTTTCTCATCTACACCTGAAAGTTAATAGGGCAAAAAAACATTTAGCTGTAGAATGTTTAAATTTTCCAATAACATTGCAAATCTTCGAGCTTTCCAAAGCCTTGTGTGTTTGATTTCGTTTCTATGAATACAATGACAACATTGAGAGTTAGAAATTGTATTCTTAAGGAGACGGTGGACTTTCAAAACAAACTTTTGAAATCTTTATGTGGTTGTTGTGTGTGTGTAAAATTTGCAGATGATTTGTTTTTTACTAAAAAATATTATTATATAAAACGCGGATAAAAGTTTTGATCAATAAGCAAAAATTGATTGATCACAAGCGTCTTAATTTTCCAAGCAATGCCAAAATTTTAATTCACATAGTAATTTCTATGCATATAAATGAAATTAAATACATTTGGTAAATAAAGGAATGTCTCAATTATAAAAATAATTATATTAAAAAACCTAAAATTTTATAAATAGCATAGGTTAAGAATCTTTTAAATAGAAATTTCAAAATTCGGTAGCCATATTTTTCTCATGTTCACCTAGCATCAAGGATTATCAAAACAAATATTTAAGAAAATAAATTAAAACTTGATGCTTAGGAAACATTTTAAAATCAGAAGAATGTCAAACATTCTCAATCGAAGAAAAACACATTTTTGACTCACTATGCTTATTAACAATATGTTTTATTTTATTTTACATGCAAGTCCGTGAAAAAAGATCGTAATTGAAAAATTACTTTTGCTTTTCAAGCAATTTGTTATCGAGTAATTTTTAATTTTAAAATTCATTTTCAGTTGCATACTGGTGATTTTGAAGGTTTACTGTCCCCTTAATAACAATCTCACAATTTTATTCGTTGAAAAATTTCAGATATGTACACCTACAACTTATAGCAGTTCCTGAAAAGGGAAAATAGTCACGTCAAGTTTCAATAGAATTAGAAGACTACCGCATAAAAATCAAGTTACTAAAGGACATTTCTTTGAATGGATTAATATTTATTGTTTATATTGTGAGTTACAGCTAAAACATGATATTGTTAACGTCCAACTCTCATTACCTTATACTACTAGTAAAGTGACGCTGAATGTTTACCTTACAAACACAACTTAAAAAAGGCAGCATTTCTTTAACTATTTAATTTCTTTAAATTTAACAACGGATAACAGCAAGGAATTAAACTGAAAATCAAAATATCTTATTACAAGCTAACTGTGAACCTGGGTTAGAGCTTTAACTAAAGTTGATGACATACCATATAACCTTATAAATGCTCTATTCAAATCAGATTTCGTATTCCAAATAGGTAATTTAATGCAAATAGTAATAAGTGAATTCTTATAGCCCATACTATATGTAATGTTCAAAATATCAGAGGCTGTTTTTGTAAAGCGATATGTAGGTGGCAGTAGTGTTTTTGCTGCGAAACGTGCTTCGTGTACGTATTCCGGACAAAAGGTCACTTGGTTTGACTTACAATACAATAACTACATGTAAAAATCATGTACGAACTACATGTACGAAGAATAATTTATGATAGGTAGGCAGTTAATTTATGTCAAGGAGCAGAAAGTTCTTAAAACAGCGACGTACGTCGCAGAACAAACAAAGTCTTTGCAGAAAAATTTTCCCTTCATTTTATTAAAATTTTGGCCGTTTTTTTTAAAATTAGAAGTTACGATGTTCTACAGTGCAGAGCGCGCTTCTTGCCACACTTTTTTTTCTTTTCTGGCCACGGAATAACCTATACCGCCCAAATTATCACAAACACTTTATAAATAACACATCTATGTCAATGAAAAAATATTGTAACTTTGAAAATTATCGACATAACTGCAAATTCTGAAAGTATGCCTTGTTTTTAAATAAAGTAAGTTAATTGATTTTGATGTGTTTTATACATTAAACATATGTAAAACATTATAAATACACTCTATAACAAAAAAATCGACGCACCAAGAAAGAGTTGTCCGATGGAGACAAAAATTGTTGGATAGGAAAATTATGTACAGAATATAAAATGATTAAAATTTCAGAACAATTGAATGATTTATTTAAGAGTTACAGTAACGAGCTCTATAAGGTGTTGACTCGCCTCTAGCCTGGATGCAAGCTGCCACACGGCGTGGCGTAGACCGATAAAGCTCCCGGATGGTCTCCCGCGGTATTTCTTGCCAAATTTGCTCCAATTGTCGGACTACGTCATCAACATTTCCTACCAGATGCAGTCGCCTTCCCATCATATCTCAGACATGCTCGATGGGAGAGAGATCTGGTGATCTGTCTGACCAAGGAAGTGTTTGACAAGCTTGAAGACAGTTCATAGCAACACGTGCCGTATGTGGTCTGGCATTGTCTTGCTGAAAAATAAGCCCAGCGTACTGCGAAAGGAACGGTAGCAAAACAGGTCTCAGAATGTCGTCAACGTACCGCTGTGCAGTAAGTGTACCTCTAATGACGACCAAAGGGGTCCGGCTATCAAGGGAAATGGCACCCCAGACCATAACTCCTTGTGTAGGCCCGTGTGGCGTGCAATAGTGCAAGCAGGTTCGGCACTCTGCCCTAGGCATCTCCAGACACGTCTTCGATGATCGTCAGGACCCAGTTGGAAGCGGGATTCGTTGCTAAAGACTATACGTCCCCAGTCAGCACCATCCCAGCCTGATCGAGCCAAGCACCACTGTAATCTGGCTCGACAGTGTGCAGGCGTGAGTGGCAGGTGGCGTAACGGTCGGTACGAGCGTAGATTTCGCTCTCTTAGCCATCTGTGAATGGTCATGGTGGACACTCGTGTGTGGGTCGCACGACTGATGGTTGATAGCGATGAATCAGGCGCTGTGACAGCTGATCTGACAATCACTCTGTCCTCGTGATCTGTTGTGGCTCTACGTCGACCACTACCATCATGACGCTGAAATCTGCCATTGTCCACCCACTCTTGCCAGCATCTTCTAATCACCGCATCGCTTCGACTCACATGACGAGCTATTCTCCGATTTGCCCAACCTGCCTCTTTCAATCCAATGATACGACCTCTTTGAAACTCTGAAAGTTGCTCGTAAAGAGCTCGAATCCTGCGGCGAGGCATTTTTCCATTCGTTGAAAGGTATCCTAAATCGCAATGCAGCAGAAATTTTTAACAACAGTTCAAGAACAACTCCTTATATACAGCTACTAGATGCGCAGTTCCGATGCGCTGGAGATCGCACTATTCATTCATTGGACACCAAAATGTAATCATTTGCATATTTGGTCAAAACATTTTTGCAAACGAAATTTCAAAGCAATCGGATGATTCCTTCTTGTTGCGTCGATTTTTTTGTTATAGAGTGTATGTAAAGTGTTTTACGTCTGTTTTTGATTTTACTGTTTTACAAAATTGGGACAAAATGCCTGCAGAACAATTGCAATTACTTGGAGTTATGTTGCAGAACACTGGATATAATTCTGAACCTGCGATTAATGTCACACTGGAGGAGCATAACGGGCTATTAGTGACGATCCGCGATCAATCTTGAAGATCCCTTCAAATAAAAGGATAGCAACTCGTAATTTTGTACCACGGTCAGATGACCAGATCAACACCTGAGCTTGCACCCCACTCTCCAAACTTCCACACCACGACAACTTGAGGACATTGGATGTCACGACAGATTTAACGTGAACCAGACCCCATACACGACGGTCTTTGGCTGAACCGAGTTTACAACTTGAGGCCTGGTTGCTGACACATTATTCTTCCAACCGAATAAATTGCGAATCAAGACATAAAAATCAGTTGGTAAACGCAAATTAGATTAACCCTCCTAATGGTTGTATCGTCGAAGTATCTTTTCATTTGAAAAATTGATCGAATCTTGATGAACGAGATGTTTTAAAACCCAACAAAATCATATGGAGGGTTAAACGCCACGTAGCCAAATCTGCAATGAACAACATTTTAAGGTAATTCAATTTGCAACATGCGAGAGAATTCAGCTAGTGAAAGTAAAATTTACATCTTTCGTCAGCTTTGCTTCACCGAAAATCCTTTTAATTGACCGAGCAAATCTGAAAGTTTAATTATTTCACAAACAGATTTTCCGAGAAATGTTTTGGATTCTTAAAGTCATTTAGGAATTATTCGGCACGAAAGGATAACCTCGGGAAAAGGCTGATTTATTTTAGTGTATTATGAATAATTTTCTCCTTGAGATCGCGTTAAAAGGGTTTCCGGTTCCGCGTATAGTGACGTCATTCTCTTTTCAGACACCCGAAGGGAAAATATAGCGCATAAGTGTATCGTCTTCTGTACCAAGCAATGAGTGTCTAGGGACGCAGTTTTATATTTATGGGGACCTTTAATTATATTTAAATAACGCATCGATAAGTACCCTAAAAGTTTTAGCCATCTGTAGATGTTATGTTATTAACAACCATGCCTTCAGAGGATTTTTATTGAAATTCAAAATATCATTAAATAAATACACGAAAAGAAACTTCTAAATTATGTGCTGAAAAACTAAAATATGTGCTATGGTCTAACCCTCCAAGTGATTTCGACTAGGGATGCGACATCGATGTCGATGCTTTCAAAACATCGATGTTTAAAAAACATCGATGTATTGGAGTCGATCTTTTTTAGCAACGATGTTTTAACTTATTCGTTTATATTATACAAAGATCTTTAACTTAAGGGATTGATCCTGGAACGTCGTCAATAGCCCGTTGTGTTGCTCTAGTACGACGTTAACTAAAATTACCATAACCGTTACCGCTTGTACTTATCGATGATTTTACGTTGTTGATGTTTTATTTTTAAATGAAAGAATTACCATTATAAAAATTAAAAAAAAAATAACCAAGTAGCATAATTTTTATAATCAGTAAATTGAACGTACTTTTAGACTTAAGTGGCCAAGGGTGAAAGTTTGAAAGTAGGGATGCGACATCGATGTCGATGTTTTATAAACATCGCTGTTTTATAAAACATTTATCGTATTTACTATCGATTTATTGGAGCCATAGCTTGTTTAACATTGATGTTTTTACGTTGTCGATGTTTTATTTTTGAATGAAATAGTACCATAGTAAAAGTTGAGAAAAATAACCGTGCAACTAAGTATTCTGCCCCATCAGAAAGTTTTTTTCCCTAACTGGTGGGATAGTTTGTGAAAAAAGAAGTTGGCTTTAGGTGGAGAAAGTTAACAAACTTCTTTTTTACAAACTGTAAATAATAAATATTGGGGCCTATAATAATTATAGGCCCCAATATTTTTTATTTTCAGTAAATAAAAATAAGTTTGTTGTGTTCCCCGCCATTAGTTGATAATTAATTAATACTAACCAACAATAATTATTGTTATGTACCTACCTAATTATACTTGTAGTTAGTAGTACCTATGTCAAATTGTTGTAAATATTATTTTTTTTATATTATTCAATTTAAAGATAAAATATTTGTTAATTGTTCTTACTTTTGACTTTGTTTTGACAGTAAAAAAAAAGCCTTACTGAATTAATAAACACGGCAAATGACAAATTAAATCTGCCCCCCTCCCCCCGGGCGAATAGCAATGTTTGAAGTAGCTAAACAAGTTTTAAGAAATTGGGAAAAAAAGTTTAAATACACTAACGTTTAAAAAAATCGATAGTTTTTGGGCGATGTATTATCAACATCGATGTTTTAATTTTGAACAGCGATGTTTTGCTGTCGATGTCGCATCCCTAAAACCTCGTGGCCGTGTCCCTACACAGCCTCATCCTTTTTTGGTCAATAAAGAATAATAAAAATAATAAAGATATCTCGTCCATCAAGACTTGGCCAATTTTGCAAATGACGAGATATCTCATCAAAATTTTGTCATTTTTTTATGATGACAAGATTAAAAGATCTGGTCAGTTTTCTTCTAATGAAGAGATCTATCGTCATCAAGATGCTGCCAATTGTTTTCCGATGACGAGATGAAGATCTGGTCAGTTTTCTTCTAATGACGAGATCTATCGTCATCAAGATGCTGCCAATTGTTTTCCGATGACGAGATGTAGATCTGATCAGTTTTCTTCTAATGACGAGATCTATCGTCATCAAGATGCTGCCAATTGTTTTCCGATGACGAGATGTAGATCTGGTCAGTTTTCTTCTAATGACGAGATCTATCGTCATCAAGATGCTGCCAATTGTTTTCCGATGACGAGATGTAGATCTGGTCAGTTTTCTTCTAATGACGAGATCTATCGTCATCAAGATGCTGCCAATTGTTTTCCGATGACGAGATGTAGATCTGGTCAGTTTTCTTCTAATGACGAGATCTATCGTCATCAAGATGCTGCCAATTGTTTTCCGATGACGAGATGAAGATCTGGTCAGTTTTCTTCTAAGAACGAGATATCTCGTACGTCAAGATCTAGTCAATTTTGTTAATGACATATGCTTGTAGTGTGATTTAACATTCTGGGTAGACATGTCACCTCGGTGGCAAGCTCAATTCATCCAACCACACTTATTAAACTGGTACAGTATCTAACGACACTAGGCACGGGAGTGTTTGTTGGTGGTTAGTTAGGTAGTTAATGGCGAGATATCAATGAGAGTTAGTGATGTCTTTATAATAACTGTAATTATATTACCTATATCATGTAGTATTTAATAAAATGCCCCAATTGTTTTAATGGTCAGGGTTCTGGCTTCATGATAAAAATTTCTTGGTTCATATCCGACGGGGATGTTTGCCCATCTAGTGTGAATGTGCAGCCTCTATAAGAGGGTTATCCTAGATATGAAGTGTAACGTGGATCTCCCGCAGTGCATAACATTAACGCCAAGTGGTTCACAATTCTGCCATTGTAGAAGCATGATGATTAATGTACAGGCACTGGAGGAATGTGTTTGATGTAGGTGAAATGCTGCAAAATAGTACTTTCTTCTCTTTCCAAAATTTTTAAACTGTGCAATTTATTAAAAATTATATTTTAGATAAGAGTTCTATATCAAATATGAGAATATATTAACATGAGAAAATATATTAGAAGAATAAAAAACTTTAAGAATAATGATGGTTGATTATTTATATATATATATTTTAATTTAGCCTGACCCTTACTATAGATTATATTACAGAAGGAGTAGACGACGTATATTACAGAGAAGTAGTACCTTACAACAAGTACAAAAAATGTCAAAACTTTCGAATAAACTTTTTTACAATACTTATAATTTCTAAGAAAGTTATTAGGATAAAATAATTGTAATGTAAATTTAATAAAGTTAAAAGTCTTATTTCCAGTTTCCTTTAAAAATGAAAGAACGCATGTTTTGATTTGAGATTTGTAACATTCTTTTTTATATTCGCTCTTAAGTAGTCGTATTCATATTTTGTAAATCATATTTTTAACAGAACTTAGAATATGCATTTTCTAAAACTTTTCGTATTTCTGTTTGATCAATATTTTTTCGAACAATATTTTACTCTAGATGCCCAAATAAATACTTCTATATAAATTCCACAAATTAGTCATCAAAGCACTTTCTAATTAACTTTTTGAGCCGGTTTGACGACATTTGTTTCACTAATTCTATTGTTTCTCTTCTGTTTTTAAAATAAAATGTCGGCTTGAGGGTCAAGCAGGTGTAAGTTAAAATGGCACTTTCATAAGAATCAACGTGAAAACAGATGTATATATACACGTATTCCTGTAATGGAATCTTGTCATTAGCAGAGTTACGTTCGTCTGATTGCACTCTTTACAAATACATCTATAAATCCATACCATACACTCTACACCATTTGACAATCAACACCAAATTAAAAACACTCATTCTTCAGGCACGATTGACTACATATTATCCCCATACAATTTTTTTTATGCATGTACAAAGATATTTTAAAACAGTTTGAAATCCTCATAGAAAAGACACTGAGGATTAAGATTATGATTGGAATTAGGATTGTTTTACTGGTATTGTTGGAAAAGTAATTTTTTCCAAAAATTATTTTTACACAACTTAAATAATAATATTTTGTGCTTGAACTTATTTCCGCCAAAATATCAATAGTTTATGAATCAAATTAATCAGTCTAACTCCCTACTCCTCTGAGCGAGCACAACGTTTGAGGTGTCATTTGTTTCGTCTCTTTGCGTTTCATAAATACTCATTGAAGAAACCTAAATATTTAACATTTGTTTAGATATCGGATTTGGAAGTGTGGAAAATCGCAAAAATTTCAAAATGACCAAATCTATGCATAATTAACACCAGAAGACTCATGGAAAACGTCAACATGAAGAAAGACCGTGATATGGTGAAAATCCAGAAAGATCCGGACATCCGATGCTGAGTGTTAACGGGCTAGGAGGGCGTTCTTGAAAGCATGAGCGTCGCACCTTCAAGGTGAAAAAATACGAGTGCGCCAACTACCTCCACCGCTCAGTTCGACGAAAATAGCATATCTGATGACATAAACGTCTTATATTCGAATGACGGAGTTCAACCCATAGAAGCTGGTAATGAACTTCAACATCAACAACGAGTGCAGTAATTGTGATATATGTGCGAAACGATGAACATTTGATGCATAAAATTAAACACTCAAGTACTAATTTCTTTCAATCATTCACCACATGGCCTCACTGACGTATTCTAAGCCGTAAACCTAGTAGGGATGCGACATCGATCTTTTATAAAAGCATCGATGTATTTGCCATCGATTTACTGGAGCCGATGTTTATTTAAAATCGATGCTTAACATTATCGATGTTTTATTTTTGAATAAAAAAAGTACCATAATAATAAAAAAAAATAACCATGCACCTAAGTATTTGTCAGTGATGGCGACACTCGTCCCATCAAAAAGAATCATTGAAAAAAGAAGTTGGCTTAAGGTGGAGAAAGTTAACAAACTTCTTTTTTTACAAACTGTAAATAACTCACAAATATTGGGGCATATAATAGTTATACAAACCAATATTTTTTATTTTCAGGACATAAAAAATAAGTTTGTTATGTTTCCCCCCGTAAGTTGATAAATAATTAATAATAACTAACAATAATTATTATTATGTGCCTACTTAATTACACTTATAGTTAGTAGTAACCATGTCAAATTGTTGTAAATATTATTTACTTTTATATAATTCAAATTGAAAATAAAAGATTTGTTATTTGTTCGTATTAATTTTTTTGACTTCTTTTTTACAGTCAAAATTTTTTAAGTTATAAATTAATAAGTACAGCAAATGACAAGTTAACCCCCTCCCCCCCTCAGTCGAACATTAATGTTTTTACATTGAGGTTACTAAACCAGTTTTAAGAACTTGTAAAAAAAAGTTAAATATACTGATGTTATCGATGTCGCATCCTTAAAACCTTGTGGCCGTGTCCCTACACAGCCTCATCCTTGTTTGGTTAAAAAAGAATAATAAAAATAGGGGCTGCCACAGGTGTATAAAATAACCTTTTTCTGCTAGTTTTGAGGCCTTGGCGACTAGAATTAAAAAACGTCAAAAACTATTTTCTAATTTTACCAGAGGTCAACAAACATTTCTTCCCCTTTTCCAAACATCAGTGTACGGAAAGTCTTCGGATTTTTCTCTGGGGAGAAAATGTGGTTCAAGGGACGCTGATTTCGAAGTTTCGAAATCAGCGTCCAGTGCAAGCCGTGGCTACGATGAAAGAAAAACATTGGAATCTGGTTGATAGATCATCATGAAAATATTATTTATAATAGTATATCTAGTTTATTTAAATTTAAAAATTGATTTTTCTTGACAAGGTCTCATATTTTATTCGTACATTTTATCTGACCCATTTTGTATCAGAGCAACTAAAATAAGAGATTTTTGGTTATTTAAATTAAAAAACATTTTTATGCTTCAAAATTGCTTTGGCTACCCTGCAAGAGATGAAGCTATTTTCATCACAGGATAAACCGGAAAGAAGTTTCATTTCTTCCAGTTTTTCTTGAACCGCAATAAAATAGTCTTCGGTGAATTAATTGGTTTATAGAGAAAAAATTCTACGAAATTCTAACCTGATGATTTGGTATATCATGGTAACAAAATGCTAATTAAAAAAAATGTTATTCTTGTTATCAACCTTAAATGGACATAGATTGAAAAGGAAATACCTGGTTCTAAGAATATAAAGTAAGACGCCTCAGATTATATGTCTTAAAAGTATAAAAGTAACAACATTTATTATTTAGAAATATAGTGTTAATGACACTATTAATATACGAATACTATCTATATATATAATTCTCTTACGTGGCACGCAAAAAAGACGTTATTAGCTATCGCGTTTTGGCAACATTGTACGATTATTTGTTTTTCACGTAGCCTCGCGCGCTTGAATTGAATTTATAGCGTTATCGGATAAAATTTTCTCTCTATATTAAAAAAAAGTTACCGCCGCCGCCGCCGCCGCCGCCGAAGAATTGAAATTTTTGTTGTTTAGCTCCATTCTTAGACGGTTTCCCGAGAAAGTACTGATCGGAAAAATATGAAATTAACATGCTTTGTTCTTCATCGTATTCCCTGGATAATTATTAAGATTTTTTTCCGATGCGGCTATTAGTTTAGGTTTTATTAAGTGTTAAAGTTGAAGAAGTGAAATTTCTTCCGCGAGTGAGCAAAACACATTCAAAATTTCAGTCTTTAGTCGTGAGTTTTTTTTTAAGAGTACCTCTCAACGTAAATTTTTGCAGCTCGTCGAGTTTTTTTTAAAATTTAAATTTGGTTCTTGATAATATTTTTTTGAAATTCAGGAAAAATCGGGACATTTTTGTTACTTTTTTTTAAAACTGCCATATCTATATCTAATTACTATTAGTTTTTAATTTTTAAAATATAGCAGTATACCTCAGAATATACTCTTTCTTACGGTACTATTATTTTTGAAATCGGTTAATAATTAAATTGGATGCGATCAAAAGTTCGTCATACAAAATTCGGAATCTTTGGATATTTTCGCTACTTATTGTTAAAACCGTTTTGTCTACGGCAAAAGCCATTATTTTTTAAATTTGAAAACATCACTGAATACATTACATTACACTCTTTCTTATGGTACAATTATTTTTCAAATTGGTTAATAAATAAAATCGATGCAAATAAAAGTGGGTCATACAATTTTCGGAACTTTCAGATCGTAACTTCCGATACAAAACTAAAATGGCCATATCTGTATAGTATTACTGTTAATTTTTAATTTTAAAAATATTGCAGTATACCTCAGAATATACTCTTTCTTACGGTACAATTATTTTTAAAATTGGTTCATAAATAAATTCGATGCAATCAAAAGTTGGTGACACAAATTTCGTATTTTTCAGTTCGCATAGCTGCTTCCGAAAGCAGTAGTGGGTTACACTTTTGACTATCGGGTTTGCCAGATATCAAATTTATCGTAGCAACAATTGCCATAAAAACGATTTCTTTTTATTTGGCGAGGAAAAAGGCTCGCTTTTTTCCCTCTGTTTTCAAGACAGTTTACCGACAAAGTACAGATCGTAAAGTTTGGATATTAACAATGTTTAGTTAAAATTGTACAGGGAACAAGATGCAGAAGATTTTTTACTGATGCGGCTATTAGTTTAGGGTGCATTAAGTGTTAAAGCAAAAAAAAGTTAAATCACTTGCGAAAGAAGTATTGGTTTGAGAAAGCAAACCAAACGGATTGCGTAGCAATCCCCGGGGTCGGCGAGCGTAAGCGAGACGCAGCGAAGCCCTCGCTGTGACGTCATGAACCGGAAAGTGAAATCAGCATAATACGAATTATTCAGATAGTTTCACTCTGTGAAAGTAATGTTGGTTTGCGAAGCAAACCAAATGGTATCTGTGACAGGAGTGTTGGTTTGCGAAGCAAACCAAATGGGATTGCGCAGCAATCCCCGGGGGTTGGCGAGCGTAAGCGAGCAGGGGGCGGAGCCCCCTAGTATTGAAAAAAGAAAGAAAATTTTAATGAGCTGTTGCAGTTAGTTTATAATAGAAATCAAGGAAAGCGGAGGATCTTTTCAGGGCCGTTTAAAAAACGGTTCTTTTCAGGGCCAACAATCATAGTTCAACAAGACGCTTGCACTACAACTTTCGGCAACAAACTCAATGAAAAAGTGTGGGTCGTTTGAGTGCTGGGAAAATGTACACACAAACAACATGCTGGGTATTCAATTTCCAAAGCAACGCTCACATTTCGAGTCAAAATTTGCACAAAGTTTTCATTTGAATTCTGATTTTAGAGATACTGTATATATTTTTTCTGTAATACCGCAAATTTAGATTTGAAAAACTTTTTTTGGTAACATATTTTGTAAACAAACCCTTCTGCTAGGACACATGTCTTCATTGAGGCGAGCGAAGCGAGCATAGGTTCGCGCAGCGAACCAATGAGGATTGCGAAGCAATCCTCCGGGGGTTGGCGAGCGTTAGCGAGCAGGGGGCAAGCCCCCTAGTTAATATATATTTACGTTTGCAAGTAAAGCTTCTATTTCATGAGTTACCCTATTTTTTTAACCCTCCAACTGGTTTCGACAAGACATATCATTTATCAGGATCTGACCAATTTTTCTAACCACGACATCTCGTATAATAAATTACAGAGTGGGATATAGACTCCTAGTTTTTAAAATTACGAATGCTATACATCATTTAATCAATTTACTCAGCTTGATGGAGTACAAGAGAGACGACCATAACTTAACCCTCCATGTCGTTTCGACGAGATATCTCGTCCATCAAAGCATGTCCAACTTTCCTTTGACGAGATCGCCCGTCATCAAGATCTGCTTAGTTTTGCTAGTAGACAAGAAAACTTATCGAGACAACCAACAGGGGTTTTAAGTTTCTTGTAAGGCCACCAATTATTCAAATTAAACTATCGAATATCATACAATTTCGTTATTCCTAGGAAGAGACGATTTAACATCGCCTAAAGTTTAGCTAATGGATCCATTAGACGCATCTAAGAACAATCACCAAAACGAGATAATTTAATTTACAAAAAATAGACAGGGCAGTATGTCAACGCTTCAGTTTTGAACTCGTACCAAAAATTGTCGAAGAAAATATGACTCAGGCACCTCCATCGATTTGCAAATTATAGTCATTTGGAGGGACGAGGACGATGTTGACAGGGAGAAAGGAAAGAAGTGATTGATCTTCTGTGTGCCTAAGACAAATCGGAAGAAGTAAACAATGAGCTGCAGCTTAGCGTCGGGCAATTTTCTTACGTGGAGGAAAGCGAGCCAAATGGGCAGTGTCCCTATCGCCCCAGTTGACTTGGGACGCGCTTAATTTTTTGATATACCAGCTGGTACACCGGACTCAAGATAGATGGATTAATGGAGGATATTTGCTCTGAAATTGGGAGATGTAGTGCAAGCTATATCGCTGGCGTAGTTTGCGCAGTTTGTTGGTTTAGTACATAAGTTGGGAGTTGAAACTTCGGAAAATGTAGGACGATAGCCGATTACTGCCAACTGACGAACCTTGAAATGACCCTCAAACAAAGTGTGCGACAGTCAAAAAGCAGTTTTTTTTAACGGCGTATTTCCAGTACGAAACGTCTCATAAATGTACACTACCCTACATTAATGGACCGGACGCCAGCGGATTTGCATGAAATCCGACTATTTGCATGGGGGTGTTTATAGCCTGGGACCTGTGCATGTTGTTCCGGGTCAATTAAACGCTTGCATCAACCTTTTGGACAATCAGATTCTTCCTACGCTGAGGCATTTTTATGGAATAGACGAATCTTACTTCCAGGACGACAACGCTTCATGTCATGTTGCAGCCTCTGTAAAGCAGTGGAAGCAAGATATGGATGTAAAACGTCTTCCCTGGCCTGCTCAAAGTCCCGACCTAAACTCCATAGAACATTTGTGGGACGAGTTAGAGCGACGCTTACGGACCAGGGAACCATGTCCGAAATCTACAGCTGAGCTAGCGACATTCTTGCTGCAGGAATGGATATAAATAGCCATAGCTGTGTATCCAAACCTTGTTGAAAGTATGCCCAGATGGGTTGCTAGTGTAATTGCAGCACGTGGGGGACCATCTCCCAATTAAAGCATGTATTATTTCCCTTATACTATCACATCTTGCTATCCGGTCCATTATTGTAGGGTAGTGTATGTATATAACAATCCTATGCATTTGTTTATAGAACGCTTAAGAGTGCAAAACTGTATCCAAATGTCAAATTTTCAGAGAAAAATGAAGTATGAGAGTTGATTAGCTCAGCTGAATTCTACCTTAAAATGGACCTCAAAAAAGATATGTGTTAACCCAATAGCCTCTTTTTAGAAAGGCATTTTTCTCGTACAAAACGTTTATAAATGTCTCTACGGAGAACTACTGCACCAATACTTCAAATAAGAGAACATTTAGGAGATTGAAAATGTTATCCAAATGTCAGATTTTCTTAGAAAATGTAGGATGCTAATCTATTTTACCATTACAAATTAAATACATTTACCATAACAAATTAAAAACACGCTTTGAAATAACGCTGGACTCCATAGTTTCAACTCTCCAATCTATACATTGTTGTTGTTTGCTCCAAACGGACTGATTAATCAGAATTGAGCCTATTTTGACGTCGAATACGGGGTACCCCGCTTAATTTTTGGGTCCCACAAAAAAACGTAAGTGTGAAAGATTTAACAACTTGAAAAAAAAATGATGCATAAATGAACGATTTCACGTTTAAAAGAATATTAAACAAAGAATGTTAGAAATGCTTATTGATCTTGCGCTGACGTCTTAGATCAATGCAATCGCAGCGCTAAGTTGAGTCACGAAAATACAAACTGCCGCACACATTAATATAGTCTAGCTCCGCCCCTTCTTTATGTGTGTACTATATTGAGGTGTCATTCATTTCGTATCCATGCGCTTTATAAATAATAATAAAAATAGATATTTAACTCTTGTTCAGATTTCAAACTTCAAAGTGTGGAAAGTTCGCAAAAGTTTAAAAATGTCCAAATATATACATAATAAACACAATAAAAATTGTAGAAACGTCAACAGGAAGAAAGATCGAGAGATGGGGAATATAAGACGATCCAGACATCCAATACTGAGCGTCAACGGGCTCGACGAGGGAGTTTCAAGGTTGAAGCGTCGCACCGCTCACATAATATATTCTAGCTGCGGCCTACGTTGTGCGAGCACGACGTTTGAGGTGCCATTTGTTTTGTCTCTTTGCACTTTATAAATAATAATAGAATTCAAACCTAAATATTAGAATTCAAACCTAAATAAACTAACCTAAAATCAAAGAAAGTGCGTTGAGACTAATCTCTATTTTCGGTACTTCATATTGTGAGTATTTGTATTCAACACTTAAATTTGTTAAAAATATGCAACGATCTGTTTGAACAGATCAGCATTTAACTGAGATTGAGCGAACTGACCTAACAAGTCATCAACCAAACGTTCGGCAGCTAACTGCTTAGATGGACAACGTTTGTAAAGCATCCACAAGCAAATCTGATTTTTAAAGATTTTCTTCAAAAAATTGTTTGATATAATATGAACGATAATTTTTGACTAACATTTCTTTTTTGAATAACTTTGTAACAAGAAATGAAATAAAATAATTACTTTTGGTCATCGATCAGGTTTAGTTTACCATACTTTATACATACATTTTATTTGCGTAAGAGCCGCATTACTAATCTACTGAGAGAGCCGCGCCATGGCCACCCCCAGATTTATAGTATTCAAGAACTCAACGAAATATTCATTCAAAGACATAAATCATTTTCACAAAGTGTGAACATAGTATTAATTTGTAGTAAAAAAGTGATAAAAGACAATATTTTATAAACGAGAACGCCCCACAAAAATAATTTATCATTATTCGCATTTTATCATTCTAATTATACTTAGGTGACAAAGAACATATGAGAGCATTTTTAATTTTTTTTACCATCCATCAAACGAGTTGTTCGGAAAACCATTTTTTATGCCACTCAAAAAATTAGCACTTTTTTTCCTCTTCTAGAGCTCTTGTAAAGCGAGAGGCTCCAAACGATTTTGCTTGTCATTTTTAACATGAATCACTTTTTTTCATCATACATTTATTTAAATTAGTTGAAGTGTATATACTTTTTATAATTAGAACAGAAGGAAAATCGTTTGTATGCCATCCGTAAAAACATGCTAAATTGACTTCACAAATTGTAACTAAAACATTTTATGGCGAATGCTTTGCATATGGAAAGACCAAAATAATTTTAAGCAGTACAAATGTTTAGCATAATTATAAAAAACATAATGGATTAGTTACAATTACGTGATTATTCTAGTGTGTTATTAGTGAATCCAGAGACTTTTGTAGAAAGGATTGTTGTTTTGGGGTTTAATTGCGCAAGGGCCATATTTGGTCATGTTACGTCATACATAAGACTACGACAAGTAAAAAATGTAATGAATGGTAAAAAGAAATCTCGGAACAGAGTAGTGGGATGAAAGCTGAAAAAGATAGATTGGGTATCCCTTAAGCGCAACTCCTGTGTTTAATAAAGATAGTAAACCCCATGGAAAAAAAATATCACTAGGTACTCCGTGAAGCCAGTACACACCTAAAGATGTACACACCTACAGACAGTTGTGAAGCCAGTACACCTAAAGACAGCCTTGAAGTCAGTACACACCTAAAGACAGTCGTGAAGCCCGTTCACGCCTAAAGACAGCCTTTGAGCGCTTTAATGAAAACATATGGTCGTCTATATGGAATATTATACTTTATGTGAAAATATCAAGTCATTAAGGAAACTTTGTAGTTATAGTTTTGTCTTTAAATAATTCATATGCTTATACCTTTTAAGGACGTAGGTAAATTGTGTGCTTCATTAATAGCTTAGTTGGAATGTTTCTATAAACTTTACTATGGTCAATGTAACGTTATTTTCACGTTATAATTCTAGCGTGAAAATAACGTTACATTGACCACAGTAAAATAATATTATTATAGCTTCAATTATAGCTATAAGTACTATAATGAGGTATTTGCATGTGCTAGGGTTTTGCTTACAAATGGTCTTTTCTAGTATATCTAAGTTTAAACTTTCAAAATAATTTTGAAATGATTATAAAATCAATTTTAATTTTGTTGAAAACGAAATAAAGTCACGTGATCCGAAAACAGGACGCCATTGGATGTGAAGTCATTGCGCATAGCTGAGCTTTTGTTTACATCTCTCATCTCTGCTACCTGTACACTCGCAATCGCTCTTGCATGAAATCAACACGTGTCTATATTGATTCGCAAATTTATTTCATAAGCAGCAGTAAATAAGTTAGTACTGTTTATAAAAAGTACTTCATGAACCAACAAATCACTAGTACAGATACTATTTACAAAAGGGCAATCATAAAAAATAAACAAGTGAAAGGTTCAATTAATAATTTAAAATATTATGCAGAACATAAATATTCGAAGAGTTTTGGAAAAGGTTTTAGTTATGCATGAAGCCCTTTTACACCAAGTAACATTACTGAACTTGTCCAAATTATAAACATTTTGCCAAATGCCACAATCAAGAGGGAAGCAAATTAATTCTAACAATAAATATAATAAAACAATCAATGTTCTTGAAAAGTGTTACTTTTAGCATTGTGTAAGCCAAAAAAATTACATTTAAGATTTTTCTTGGATAAATAAATGTGTAAAATAAATTATTGTTTGTTTCCAATGAATTTCTGAAAACTATGCCATTTATATATAATCACTTAGTCTTTTAGATTATTAACTAATTCTACTGTGTATCCCAAATTAAATTAGTTTTTAATTTATGATAATTAATTTACATTCAAACAATTCATAAACTAATAGCATTTAAAAAGATCATTGGTTTTGTTTTAACAACTTGCATTTCATGGTATGAATTACCAAGCTTATTCAATTAATACCAAAGACTAACACATTCAGAGGATTTATTCATGTTGAAAATGTAGTTTTGGAAAAACAAATTGTTGCATTATTAACCCTTTGCCTGTGGAATATATTTGAGAAAAACGTGCCAAAAATGAAATTTTTTTTTCTCTTTAATTCTGTTCGTTATTATCAAAATGTTAGAAATAGATTATTTTTGGAAAAAACAAAAACAAAATTTTAAACGAAATAACTACTATATTCAAATTTTTTTACATATATGGGTAATGTTAATGGATTACAGTAATTTTTTCTGAAATTATAGCAAAATAAATCAAATGACATAATTTTAAGATAAATATAATAAACTAATACAACAATATTTTCTTTATATCAGCTGTCATGAATTTCATGTCCCTCTGATTCCTTTGAATCTCACAAATCCTTTACAGTATGGTATATACGAAAACATGGCACGGCACACAAGCCTACATCACAGTCTTTACAATAAACTCGAGTCTCGCGTCGTATCCTCTTTCCCTTATCATCAATTTTACGACAACAAAGGAAATATTGTCTGGTTGGAGTAGTCTTTTCCTCCGTTGGTGGAATGTGTTCAGGAAAGTGTCGACCCGTAAGTCGCAACAAGTTCATATTAGGACGCTCTGGTCCTGTCGGCTGAATGTATGGCTTATTATCTTCAATAATTTGTTCCACAATTGAGATTCTGCAATCCATGTTACATTTTCCACCGCCTGACAACTGATAAATAATAAATGAATTCCAAAGTGCTTGATCCAGAAGATAGAAAAACATATTTATGTAGTATTTCTTTCCACGTTTTCTGGCAATGGGATAGTCTGTAAGGTGTTGATCAAAATTATCGCCCTCTATTATGCCAAAATTATTGAAAATGGTAAATTACATATTATGCATTTGACAAACTGAGTTCAGGCTTCACGGAATTGAAGCTCCGATTTTTCTCTTGCCCGAACTCAGGTCGGGCATTCCAAAATTGGGGCATTTGCGTTGATCAAACTGAGTTTGGACGTCACAGGCAAGGGGTTAATACCATGAAATTAGCTTAATAAGCATTGAAAATATCAAGATAAAAACATTCAAAAATAAAATTAATTCATTTCAAACTTTATAGTTACTACTTATCAAAAAATGGTCTTCACAACAATAAAGAGAAGTCTTACAAGACAAATTGTCTCTCCTCATAGCTTTTATCCAAGCTTTCCTCTTCCCTGGATCTCTCGGAACGTAAAAAAATAACTTTTCTGTCGTTTTCACTATTGTATTTTTACATCCAGGTACTATACAGTATTTGCGTGTAGAAACTTTGTTCGTGTAATCTTCTAGATAAAAACGGTATGCAGAATGAGGCAAGCTAAACACACATGGCGAAAACGAATGTAAACAACACTAGCAACGACAGCGCAGTGGGTTACTATGCGCTGTGACGTCACACAGCAGCCATAACAAAATTCTTGTTTGTCCCGCCAATATCGGAAACGAAATTTAAAAATTAATATCTCGGGGAATAGTTTTCCAATTTCAATAATATGTACGTCATTCTTCATGGATTTTAATCCTCTATAATAATAAAATTGAAACAAAAAAGGTGAAAATACCTCATTATATATTCATAACATTAGTCGATATTCTAAAGTTATAATTACGACTTAGAAGAAGTTGGGTAGCAAAAATCTGCTTTTAATAATTATGTTCACATGAGCAAGAGAAGCAAGAAAAATTCAGTAGTTCGCGATTTATTTTCTCCATTTAAAGTTGATTTGTGAGCTGCACCGTAATTTGAAATTTTAACCTTTGGATTGTTTTGAATACCTTCTTCGTATTTTCACGACGCATAACTGGATACCTTGTGGAATCTAAGTTAATTTGATAAATCTTTTATTAAACAAATTCAAGATTGTTCACTTTATTCAAATACTATTCGATATAAATTTTCTGCATATGCCAGTTTTATATTTAATCAAACTCATCTTAGGATTCGTTTTTTAGTATGTTTAAATTGGCTTTCAAATTAATTCTTTTGAAATTTATATTTGTGAATATTTATACCTTTAATATTTTATTTAGCTTAATGTTTCATTTATGTTATAAATAATGAAAGTGACAGCTTCTTTCTATAAACATGATAAAATAGAATATTATACAGCCCAGTCACATTAATGTGACCACCTGTCAAAAGCCAGAATAACCACCTTTGTCTGAGCGGACTGCAGCGAGACGTGCAGGAAGAGAGTCAATTAGGTTTCTGAAGGTGTTCACTGGGATGTTGAGCCATGCCAACTCCAGTGCCGTGGCCAGCTGCGCTAGATTAAGCGGTTGAGGATCCATGGCGCGAACACCCCGATCGAGGCGGTCCCACATATTCTCGATTGGGAGTTTAAATTCGGTGAGTTTGCTGGCCAGGGGAGTACGGTAAACTTATCCTGGTGCTCTTCAAACCACGCACATACACTGCGAGCTGTATGACACCTCGCATTGTCCTGCTGGTAGTGCCATCATTCTGAGGAAAAATAATTCTCATGTGGGGGTGGGCATGGTCCGCCATGACAGATGCGTATTTGTGCTGATCCATAGTGCCTTCCACAATGATGAGTGCACCCAGTGACTGCCAGGAAAACATTCCCCAAACCATACTGCTCCCTCCTCCAGCCTGGATCCTTTCGGCATTTGTTGCAGGATGTTTGCTTTCAGACGTTTCACGCCGTATACGCCAACGTCCATCTGTCCGATGGAGCATAAAACGTGATTCATCGGAAAACCCCACCTGTCGCCACTCTGTGGACGTCCAGTTGTGGTACTGGCGTGCAAATTCCAGCCTTCGTCGCCGATGAACAGCAGTCAGCATAGGTGCATTAACCAGGCGTCTGCTGCGGAGGCCCATGCGCAGCAACGTTCTCTGAACCGTTGTTGAGGATACACTCTTGGTAGCCCCTTGGTTCATTTGGGCGGTCAGTTGCTCAACAGTTGCACGTCTATTCGCCAGAACGCATCTCCGTATCCTTCGTTCGCCTCTGTCATCTATAGTCCGTGGTGCACCACATGTACCACGCCGCTGATTTTGGATAGTGCCATTTTGCCATGCACGGTATACTTTTACCACGGCGACTCGCGAACAGTTCACAAAATTAGCCGTTTCCGAAATGGTTCCACCCTTGGCCCGAAAACCAGTAATCACGCCCTTTTGGACGTCGGATAAATCGCTACGCTTCTGCATTACGCCAATGATTGAAATGCTTTCCGATGCCCTAGGACATCCTTTATATACACTCCACTGCAATGTGCTGCCACCTGTCTTTTGTGATTGGTTAGTTCACGTTGACGTCGAAAGTAGGTGGTGGTCACATTAATGTGACTGGACTGTGTAGAATCGTAGCACTATTCAAGTTAGCTATAAATAAAATAAGATCTCAAGGCGAGACTTAACATTTAATATATTTAAAAGAGTAAAACGTTTACTGCATATCAAGCGGTTAGTAGAACTGCTATGTCTGATTTAAAAACAAGGAAGCAGATTTTTATTTCTAGTTAGTTTGATAAGTGTTATTACATGAATAGCTCTGTTGATACTATGATGGTAGTACGAATATTTATTTATTTATTTAGTCTGTATACAAGATTAGTGCTTTGCATCTTATTAATTAGTATATGAATATAAAATGGAAATAAAAAACAAATTTTCCAACAGAAATATTCTTACAAATTAATAAAATGTAGAAGTTACAGTAAAACTTGTTGACTTTTGACGATGTAACATTGTCGATTTTTGCAGTTTTGCTGTAAATTAAGAACATGAAAATCAAGTGTGAAAGGAATAATCAGTATTTACAAACAAACCAGATGATTTGAATAGCAAAGATTATACTTCTGTTGTCCAAATGCTCTCCCGTTATGTATATAGGGCTACCTTAAAATTTAGTTTTCGACATTTTGGTAATGTTTGGCGTTTGATCTAATTGGCGTTGACCGCAAAACTACCAGTACTCATTTTGAAACTCATTTGGAATTTTTATTTATAAAGTGTCGAAATCGTATTTGAAAAATAAGCCACCATAGCTTTCAGAATACAAACAAGAAACACATTTTTGCAGCAGAAACACTACTGACGTCTATAATTTGCTTGACAGTAAATGCCTTTCATACGATTCTCCTGATTTCGCTGTTGAGGAGTCCAATTTTATTCACCCATGGATAATTTAATAAAATCATTAAACATGCAAGGGACATTCAGGACCATGCCACAAATTAAAGTATGAATAGATCTACAGTAATTAATAAATTTTTAAAGATATTCATCGATTACAAAATTTTGAATAATTTATATAAACTATAATAGCTTTAATTTATAAATAGTTTAATTAATTCAAGTATAGAAATTGTGCTTTCCAGATTCCTACATCTCACAAATAATTTCTTATTAATTTGTTTCTTTATAAAACCCATCAATGTTTTCTTGTTATTTAGTTTCGGTCTTACGTTGTTAAGATCCAACAAAGGATCATCTGCTCCAAATCCAAGGCGATATAAAATATAGTATAATTATATTTAAAAATGTTATACAACTGCCAAACATTGAAAGAAGATTAAAAGACATCGTTAATCAACAAGAAAACAAAAGAAACTTTAATAAAAGTGTGAAATTAATTCTCTGAGAGATTAGCACGCATATATCGGTTCTGCAAACGCAGTTTTTGTCTACATGACTGCTAAACTGGTTTCACTTTCTTGTCCAATAGAATCTTTCCCAGGATTCTTTCATCCAATAATGGTTATTTAGTCATGATTGTTGTAGGGGAATAAACAATAATACAGTAGTCAGATATCTCATGAAACGTAGAGGTTTAAATTCATTAAAGCTTATCATATTAAAGGTAGAATAAAGAGATAGAATACATGTATAAAAATTTTTATTTAAAATTGATGAAGGGATTAGGTTTAAAGTAGATAATAGGGAGCTCTATATAAGATGAAATACATAAAACCATTAGATTACTCTAAAAATATCAAAGAATGAGGGCTTAAAAGGTATTTTTAGAAATAAATAATGAGAAAGATGGGATGTTTTCTTAAGGAAATATTTCTATAAAACTGATGAAGTGATATGAAATTAAAAATAAATAAATAAAAAGAAGTGGTGTAAGAAAGATAAAATGTTCAAAAAGAAATTGGGTAACCCTTACAAAATCAAATTTATGAAGGTTAAAAAGGCCGTCTTAAAATGAAATAATGATTAATATTGGATGTTTTCGTATACAAATGTTGATTTAAAAGTGAAATGATGATGTTTAAAGTAGGCAAAAAGGTGCTCTATAAATGAAATGTTCAAAAACAACTGGGTTACTCTTAAAAAAAATCTAATTATGGAGGCTAAGAGGTTATCTAAAAAAGTACCAATGCTTGAGATGGAATGTTTTCTCATTGAAAAAGGATAATTTGTTAAAATTCATCTACAAAGTTGACAAAGATCCAAAACCCGATGAAGAATCTGGGCAGAGAATCAATGCAGAAAAACATTTAAATGCAAATTTGTATTGAAAAGTAACGAAGAAATGGATGAAAAATGGGAACACGAGCTGAATTATTTACACTTAGTCCCCATAGAAAAATGCATCTGTCTCTGCTTGAATAAATGGGATAAAGATACTCATTTTAGCATAAACTGAAACAGGTGACGGAAAATCATTTCCCGTTCAATCGGTGACGCCCTCTAACGCAGCATATTTATGTGCATGATAAAGTGGACCTCCATCTGCAAGGCACCCAGAACCTTTTTTCTCCTGCCATGTCTTTTAAAATCACGTTCGATGTCAATCCGAGGAATTCTTTTTCGGGGGAAAAACTCTTACACATTTCCGTCCGAATTTCATGCAAATGTGTCAGGTGGTGGGCTGCTTTTTCAAGAATGATATACCTGCTTTCTCAAGAGGTTATGTATGAGAACTGAGACTGCGATCGAGCATGGCGAGTTTTGGGATTGAGATGATTTATGAGTATATGTTTCACGATCCTTACCAATTACCTAAGCGATTTTGTGAAGTGTTTGAGTATAATGTCGTTTGTGTTGGAAACAAAAGGGAGGAGTATGGTTTACTTGGTATCAGCGCATTTTGTTTGTTTTCTTACTGATTATTATTGAAAATTTATACCATTTGTATAAATACGAAATATAATAAGTATGTAATTATAGTTTATTATTCGCTGTAGTTCCTGTGTTCTCGTTTTCCTCTGCTGTTTACCTTTAATTTATATCTTGTTATTTTCTATTCTTTAAAATAAACTTTAGTGTGTGTTTCCTCTCTTGTTTCACTCATTTAACAAAAACGTTTATTTTCCCTTTGTTTCTCTATTCTTTAATATAAACTTTCGTTTTTCACTATTCTTCAACGTAAATTTTTGTTTTCCTTTTTGCTTGTTTTTTTTGTTGTTAAAACTGTTTAGTTTAAATTTTGATGATGAGGTAACTCGTGATCAAGATTGTTTATGACAACGAGATCAAGGTCTGGTCAGTTTTATTCTAATGACGATGTATCTCGGACATCAAGATATGGTCAGTTCTACCAATGACGAGATACCTTTTCTAAACTACCACCAGGAGAGTTAACATACACTTTGCGTTTTCTCTATTCTTTACTTTCATTTTCGCTCATGTTTCTCTTTACAAAATAGCATCAGTATTTTCTTTTTATTCTTACCTTACACTTACACATTTTCACCAAACTTTTCTTATCTTCACTCTGGTTTCTTCTCTACGTTTTTTGTTTAGTAATAGAGGAGATGAGGGTATTATGGAATAGTCGGGAAATATATAGAATACCGAGATTTCGGCTCTGATTGGTGCTGTTATCACGTGGGAATACCATGAACTACTCAAGAAAGACCCCCAAGATGCAATGCAGTGAGAGTTGATCCCATGTTGTTGTCGTACCACTCGTTACACAACAAAGTGTGTTTTGTGATTTTCAAGAGTTTTTGTAGGTAATTTTTCAAGCATTTTAACCTACTAGTACACATGCGACTTGAACATTGATGTTAAGCATAATGTACACTAAAAGAATTGTAGTTTGAAATACTGTGGTCGATTTTTAGCTCAGAATATTTTGTCCATCAGTTTAAAGGTTCATTTTCCAAGATGGCGTATCGGTATGGAATACTAGGTATTCCATAATACCCGACATGCCAATTCCGGTTCGCAATAACATACCCCATTCATTTAAGGACAAAACTGCTGGCAAAGACTGGTTCTAAGCTTTTATGAAAAGGAAACCGAAACTTTCAGTCCGTAAACCCATGGGTACATCTTTTGCCAGAGCCAGGGGATTTAATAAAGTAGACAAATTTTTTGACCTGATCGATGTTGTTTTCAAAAAACAGCTATCCTCCTAACATGATATTTAATGTAGACGAAACTGGTTTGTATGTGGTTCAAAGTAAAGTTCCTCACGTAGTAGGCCTAAGAGGAAAGAGACAAATTGAATCCCTTACTACAGCTGTTTTTCAATGGTTTAAACCACCTATTCTATATTACCCGACTATTTCATATTAACCTCCATTTGAAATTTTTTTTAAATAAGTTTTTTTTGATAACAACAAAATAAATAGTATTTTTTTACAAGTGACAGTTCATACCAATTAGTTATAGTGTGTACTCATGATGATTTTGGGGATTTTTATTCCAAACCAGTAAAGTTATTTTTAGAAATGTAAATGGCATTCCATAATACCCTCCTCTTCTCTATATTTTTTATTTTGTCCCTTTCCTTAGGTTTTTCCCGACTATTTTCTGTTACTTTCTTTAAGTCATTTTGTATTATTGACAAAACTAGGAGGCTCCGACCCCTGCTCACATACGCCAACAGCTAAATTATTTGTTTTGCTTTCAAAGCTGCCATTAAGGTCTTTAGATAAATTTCCTGTATTAAAATAGAGCTTAACCGAATATTAAGATAGTAACAATAACATTGCTTTAAATCCTGCACAATTTATGTTGAAAATTCAAATTTTATTAGATAAGTTCCCAAATGGATAGAAAATAATTATTCTCCTTTTTCGTAATCCTTTTAAGTTCTTAAATATTCCTCACTTATCTATTCACGAGTATTATTCTCATGTAAGCACTTATCAAGTAAGTGACAAACTTTAAGGTTTCAAATGATTCTCTGAGGGGGTCCGGGACACAAAAATCGTCAAATTTTCGAAATTCTTTTTATGATTTTAAGAAATATTCTTTGTGTTTTTCTGCTTAAAATGACGTCTAAATTATGTTTCTATCTTAATTAGAACTAGAGATATAGTAATTTTTGTGGTGCGTTGTTTTGAAAATCTAACACTCTTGATAGTTGTTGTCATGGCAACAACATCTGTCTTTAAAATTTTAAATGCGTTTTTCTCCATGATACATTTTTTCAAGATTTCCTGTATTCAAATTGCTATAAGTCGAAAACCGATGAAGTTTAAGGGCTGAAATTTGGAATATATCTTTTTCAAACATAATACTTTAATTTTGATTCAGTAAATTTGAAACAAATATTTACTTTTAAAAATATGACTTTTTAAAAAAAAAGTACCTTAAAAATTTCAAAAATTTTCATTCAAATGTTTTTTATTTTTTATTAAATTAATATTTTTTAAATTGCTGAATCAAAATTAAAGTTAATAAATTTGTGAATAATTTACTGCAAGAATTTTGAAAATTGATCATGAATATTTTGAGCCTTAACAATTTAAAATAACTAATCTTTTTTTCAAAAAATTGTAATTTAAAATTTTTAAAAAACTTTTGGAAAAGTTTTGTGTAGTGTTTTTGCTTATTAGTTAGATGAGTAATCAGTACAAAAAAAATTCAAAATTCAAAATTAATTAATAAAAAAAAATTTTCCCCTTAAAATAGGAGGAACCCCTTAAAATAGGAGGAACCCCTTAAAATAGGAGGAAATAACAAATCAGAATGAATAAATATGGATAGAAAATATTACTTTGGTAAAAATTATTTTAAAGTTCGTGGAAAGAGCATTTTGATTAAGATTAACGAGAAATAAATGCGTTTGCAGTTTTAAAATATTTTCTCAAAATAAAAATGTTTTTATCACTAATTTTTTAGAACACTACAAATTTGAAAATAAAATCAATAAAATACATAAAAGACTTCTTTCAAACAAGTAAACATTTGAGTTCAAAATAAGGTCTTCCTTTTACGAGTTAATATAGAACTAAGAAAATTTGTAATATAATCATGTTGTTTCTTTATTTAACTGAAATTAAAATTTTGTATTTTATTCTATTTAGTTCGTGTTGTAGTCTGGTACATAAGGATAAACTTTGTTTGTAAATAAAAACAATAGCCGTATTTTCAAGACCATTTGCTTTCAGTTAAAAGAATTTTCCGAGTAAACGTGCTTTAATGACTTAAACTAAAAAACCCATCTAAGTTCTACATAGTTTGTTTAGTTATCAATTATTCTTAATGAATAAGTTTCAATCGCGTTGCATAATTGAAATTCTAAGAATAGTTTTAAAAATATGAACAGAAAATTAAACTGTAATTTGAAAAATTACTTTGATGTAAATGTGTGCTTCAATTTATTTTCTAATTAAATTATGTTTCATGTTTGAAACATTATTGACGGCAATACTTTTTATGAATTGTAAAAGTTAATTGCTTGAGAATATTGAATTTTTACTGACATTTAAACTCTGAATACTTTAGACATGGTTACATTTTTTTTTACTTCTTAATTAATGAAACTTCTGTCCATAGATTAAAAGAAAATTATAATTTATAACTTACTTTTGATAGTTTTGGACAAAAAAGAATATTTTGTGATGACTGGGCCTTCCAGGTTAGGAATTGTTTACATTTAGTGTCGTTTAAAAGTTTTAAAAACAAATAAACAAGTTATGAATTATTTTATTTTTTAATTTTGTGTTCAATTTTTTTTCTTCATACTTTATAGTCTAAATCAATAACTACACAATGCTACAAAAATAACTTTTTACTGTATTTAAAGTGAAATAATCTTTATTAATTACAGAAAGCTCTATTTTTAATACGATTTATTTTTTGTTTATAGAATTCCGATAAAACTTCATAAATTGCTTCAAACAGCAATCGTCATCTTCCTTGATATGTGTTCTCAAGAAATTCTAGATAATTTAATCGAATAAAAAATAAAAATATATACATTTATTGTAAAGAAGTCAGTATTGTTGATTTCAATATTGTTTTGTGTTTAAAAAAAAATACTCTTAAAAACAAATTTGTTTGCATTTCAACGGTTTCCTCATAAGTTTTGTTGCGTAGTTGACAGTTTTTGAGCTTTGTGCGTTTAAAGTGATTGTGTTCCTTTTCCAAATACTCGGCTCGTTTGTGTTTAATAATATCTTTTTGCACAATGTTCTTCCTTAACGCTTAAATGTTTTATCAAAACTCCATACATGCACTACTTTCGGTACTCTCTTAATTTCTCCTTGTGCAGTATTGGTTTGACATAGAAAATCCATGCAAAATAAACTAAGCAAATTTTAAGACTCTTCAGCATAGCGTTTTGAGGAATTAAGAGTTTTTACTGCCTTAGACAAACCAACTCGCACCCGTGTTTCGTTAGCAGTTTCGTTGCGCAGTCTAACAGCTTTTGAGTTTTATCCGTTTCTCGCACTTGTGCTCTTTCCTCTTTCTATTACTTGATTCGTGACAGCTATTTTGATGTATAGTGTTGATTGGTCACTTGTAAAATGTTCTTTATTAAATTTTACTTTAAAGGTTATAAGTAAACAAGGGAGCGAGCTGAAGATACTTGTGTTGACCCAAATATTCCAGACAGAGAGGGGTTCAAATTCCACGATGCCTGGACGCAGATTGTTTTCTGCTGCAGACATGCATATTTTCTGTTTCATGAGAGGCATTTCCTATAAATCTAAACATAGATGGCATTAGTGTTTCTGCTGCAACCATATTTCCTGTATATATTCTGAACGTGACGTCAGTTGGCTTGTTTTTCGGATACGACTGCAGTACTTCGCCAATCACAACTCTAAAGCAAACAAATTTCGAATCTATTCAGGGTAAACGATTGGGCAATACCAAAAATTGTTGAAACAGCGATAAACTAGATTTTAAGGTAACCCCGATATGATCATGATTGAGCATTCGGACAACAGAAGTAATTCTAATCGAATTTTTCGAATCGAGAATTTACTGAATATCCCTTTCATTTAGTTACAGATCACAAAGAACCATGCTAAGATCATTAAAATACCACACGTGTATGGAACACTGACCGAATATGGGGTTGCCTCTTTTGGGGTATCCTCCGAAGGCGAAGACATGCGAGTGGTCAGACGTGACGACCATCAGAGTGTCGTCAGACCTCGTCATCTCCAAGGCCGCAATGACGGCCTCCTCGAAGGCCAGAGTGTCCACCAGGGCCCGGTGGGCATTGTTGAAGTGATGTGAGTGATCTATCCTCCCTCCTGACATGGAAGAGAAAATAAAACCTTCAGTAATAAAGAGTGACGGGCCGTGATTTATTAGCACCATGCCCATAAAAGCCCTTTAACCAACAAACGTGAAGGCTGTTAGTTTGTGATTTAGATGGAATGGGGTGTTTGGATTGGTGTCCAAACAGAAACAGAGCAATTATTTTGAATGCTGTATTGTTTGCTTATTATGCCATAAAAACATGCTTGCCCGTAATAAGATTAATGGGGAGTTTTTACTAGACAATTATGATCGATGTTGCTGCAATGGGAATAAAGTACGTATTCTGAAGCAAAAGTATTTCTGTGAATAAATTGCTTTAATCTATATGTATCCACTCTAAGCAAACTCTAATTACAGAAACTATGATTACAGAAAGCAATCGGAAATCTGGGAGAAAAAAAAATCGTCGCAGAAAAGAAAATGTCAAATAACGCGAAAAAAAAAATGTCTAGACGTTAAGAAATACCAAATTCGGTGTATTTGGAGTGAATGTTGAGAAAATAATAGTACAAAATACGAGTAGGGTGATCATATTTTGCCATACAGTTATTAGAAATAGGAATCAATGCCATTAAGAAGTATTAAATATTGGTTTATATTTTTGATTAATTTTTTAGATTTGCGCATAGAATCTGCTAGAATTTCTCAATTGCTCATATCCATTGATGACAAAGTGTCGTTATTCACATTTCATATCTTATTTCAATATAAGTGTAACGAATACAACATTCACATTCACATAAATGGATTTCATTCCTCTAAATGAAATTATTCTAAAATATGCAACAGCATTTCGAAACCTTTTACCGGTGTTTCTTCTTATTTCCTGGTTCGAATCAGGGTCCGGGCATTTTTGTTTGTAAATGATGATATAGAGGCGGCTGTTGCACCTTAAATCTGTCGTGTCCGAAAGTCCTCACGTTGGGTTGGCGTGGAAGTTTGGAGAGTGGGATGCCAGCTCAAGTGTTGCTTCGTCATCTGACCGTGGTTCAAAATTACGAGTTGTTATCCTCGGTTGTCCCTTAAGGGACTGATCCCGGACCGTCGTCAATAGCCCGCTGTGTTGCTCTAGTACGACGTTAACTAAAATTACCATTACCATTACCATCTGCTTATTTCCAATAAAATGCATCGCTCATAATTGTTACAATTAGATTCTAAATGACCGCTCCGATATCATACTTGTCCCTTGTTCAAAATCGATATTCGGTATTTTTCTTAGGCTAAACTCATTTTCGCTCATATTTTCTTTTCTGCTCAGATTTCTTTTTTATTTCTATCTTTCATATTTCTCATTGCTTTCTTCAATCAGACTGCTGAATAATGTCATTAGTGAGTAGCAGTTCCTTATTGATCTAGTATATAATGCAGCTCCATAATTCATATCAAGCATTTTAAGCAAATCGGCAAATAAATCCCGTAACGGTCGCTTTTGTGTTTATATTCGTTGTTGCCATTCAACAATGAACAAATATAGCGTATTTCTATGTCATGTACGTTAGTTTAATATACGCATAGATACTAGCGACTTATCCCGGCCTCGCTTGGGGGAAATTTGGTACTTACAATAAGCTCTAATAACCGACGACACAAGTCGTTTTTCTTCTTGAAGTCAACACGGAAAGATTTCGTTTGATGTGACACGTGAAAAGGATACCTACAATTGCTCATGAGAATAAGAGAGCGAGATTATTTTTTTTATAATGGCGGGCACATTTGACCTAAGTCGTTATCCACTAAAAGGCCGGAAGTGATGGCCACTTGTGAAGGAGCACCCAGTGGGAGGACCATCATTGCCCCTAACAATTTATACCCCGTAATTTTGAACCATGTTCAGATGACGAAGCAACACCTGAGCTGGTATACGCTTACAAACATCCATGCCCGAACCCGGATTCGAACCGGGGGACCTTCCGATCTAGAGGTTAACACCTTAACCACTATACCGGTTGGTCGGCAGAGAGCGAGATAAATTCAACTATTTACCTACTTGAGCTTACCAATTACATTAAACTTATTAAAATTGAACAAAAACAAAATAACTTTTATAAACTAAATAATTGATTACATTCATACATCTTTAGCATTATTAATATACAAAACTTGAGTTTTCTTATAACAAAATTCTATAACATGATTGCACTGTATAACTCATGCAACGTTTAGTCAAAGGAGAACGAAGTATCTAGTGTATTATTCTATATCGATATTATAAGTATAAACCAATTATTCAGGTTTAGTAGCGTGATATTCAGTTAATATCATAATTCCGATATAAAATCAGCTTCCTTTTTATTAAATTCATTCCATGATGGTTAGTTTAATACAAAAGTTTTCTACCCGTTACAAACCGTTTACAAAGTTATATTTTTGTTTTACCAAAAATATGCTTTCAAGAATAATAAAATTAATAAAAGTGAAAAGAAAGAAGAGAATAATACCTTCTCTTAACTTTAAAAAGTGAAGAACCGAATTGTTTAAAAAAATATTAAAAACATCGTTACATAAATACAACCAGTAAACATAAAAATTGCATCTGAAAATAAAATATAATTATTTGATGAAACTAACCCAAGATCAAAACAGGGTCTATTACATTTGAAATAGATGAAGTTATTTCAAGTTATCAGTTAGTCTGTTTTGATTCTGGTGAAAGCAACTATTCTATCATTGTTTTCATCATACTTGATTCCCTGAAGAACATGTCTTGTTTTGTATGCTAATATTTTATTTTCCACGTTTAGTTCAGATTTCGATAGGCATGCCCACGTGGCATATTCCATGAGAAGTGACTGCTAAGAAAAATAACACCTCCTTCCAAATCTCTGGTGATTTTCTGTTTGCTTCCTTGTAATATTCCCATGGCTTTCGTGTGTTGATTTTATTCTAACAATTCCTGTACCACAACTACCAAGAAATCTCATCTTCATCACTCAAGGAAAATAAAATACAAGGAAAACATTTAGATATAGGATATGTTCCAAAAAAGGATGTTATATTTTTACTCTCTTATTTTCTTACGTAGAACTTCTATCTGTTAGGTTCCTATCTTATAAGCCGTTTTAAAGATAATACAAGGACAAAATTAGGACTTGGAAAAAAATTAGTCTTAAAATACAATAAGATGAGAAAATAACTGTCTTTAAAAAAATACGCTATCTTTTAGGAAAGAAAGAAAATAACTGCAAAGGAATGTATTTAAAATCTATGGGAAGGGGAATTTTCGGCAAAATCTACTGCGATAACTTAATCCCTGTCGATCAAAGTACAATAAAAAATTGGTTCCAGAATAAAATTGTATAAATTTTTTTCATATCAATTAGTTCTATGAAAAGAAACGATGTTAATTTAATTTAACACTTGGGGGGGATTTATTTTAATCTTTTTACATAAACCATCATGTATGGATGATGGCAGTCACCATAGGAACAGGTGAAGTTCATTTTAAGTAGGGGCTCTCGGCTTGGACTCTCGAAAGGACTTAATTTTATTTTGTTTTTCACGGATGTTGGAGGGGGGAAGAGGTAGTTTACTATAGCATAGATCTTCTCGCCGAAAAGCAAAATTTTTAGTAAACATATTTCCAATTAATCATCAAGTACACCAATATAACAAACGTAAAAACCTTTCTCCAAGCATACAGTAGTGGTCCGAGGCCGATGGTTGTTGATGAACTCCGTCGTGAAAGTTTAGTAAAAAACTCAAAAGACACAGAGTCAAAATTCTATATTTGGAGTATATTTTACTAAATTTAATCGATCGTCACGTAAGTTACATGTAGTATAAAGTAGCAATTACATTTGGATAGGCATTCAAAATTGTAACTTTCCTCCCACCGCTGTATAAAATCTTTTCTTGATCTCTTCCTCTAAAGATGGATTTTATCTTTTAGTTGTCTCGGTAACTATTTATTGCTCTGACTTTTTTAATTGGCTTTTGTCGCACTTCCTCGGCTTGAAATCTTGTGGACGTTTCTTTTAATTGAAAAAGCTTTGTTCTTAGGTTGCCAGCTTGGCGTTTTCTATGTAGGGTTGCCAACTTGGCGTTTCACTTCTTGTAAGATGCGAGATGGCGAACCTTACATGTCCCTCCGGGGAAGCACATCCATCACTTAAGTCATAAGTGATGATGCTGCTGCCAATCGCCATCTAGAATCATAACTAAAAGTCATAATCAATTAGCTGGTCTTCATTACGATATCCAGTCCTTCGAGAGAAGCGTGAGAGCTCAAAAAAAATATCTACATTAACATTCATGAACTCCCACATAAAATACATAATACAAGTCACAAGAACGTTATCAAAATTATCTAAATCAGATTACAGTTTTGAGAAGAAAAAAAATATATACATATTTATATGAACTGAATAAAAACTAGGGTTCATCAATTTTGATGCGCGATAAGGCATCTGCATTGCCATGCTTACTACCCTTTCTGTACAATATATTCATGTTATATCTTTGCAATGCCAAAGCCCAACGTGCAAGTTTTGCACCCTGTGGCATTCCCTGGGTCAAATAAGTAAGGGGGTTATGATCGGAGACAATTTGGACTTGTGCTCCAAATATCCAAGTGTCAAATTTTTTCAACGCACTTAGAACAGCATACGCCTCCCGTTCGATAGTGGCCCAACGAGTTTGGCATGGGGTGAGTTTTCTACTGTAAAAGGCGATAGGACGTTCTTTTCCGTCTTCGTCTTGCTGAGCTAGACACGCTCCAATCGCTGTTGCAGAAGCATCGGTGTACAACTGGTATGGCTGATCTAACACTGGAGTATATAAGAATGGAATTTCCGTCAGCCTTTGCTTCAATTGTTGGAAGCTTGCTTCCTCTTCATCACTCCAAGGTATTTTGTTGGGCACCCTTTTCTTTGTTAAGTTTGTTAAGGGTAAAACCAAGGACGAGAAATCCTGAATGTACTCCCGATAGTAGCTTGCCAGACCAATTATGCCTCTTAACTCTTTCTTAGTAGTTGGACGTGCTAAGTTCTGCATGGCTTCGATTTTCTGGGGATCTGGTGCATGTATTCCGGAACCTACAATGTGTCCCAGGAACCTCACTTGTTTTTTACCGAACTCGCACTTTTTAAGATTGACTGTTAATCCAACGGTCTGTAGAGTTCTCAGCACGTCTCTGATGTGACGCAAGTGATTCTCCCACGAGCTGGAAAAAATGGCCAGATCGTCGATATACGCACGGCAGTACTTTCTGTGTGTCTTAAGTACTTTGTCTATGGACTTTTGGAACGTACTTCCAGCATTTTTAAGTCCAAATGGTAAAACGTTCCATTGAAAATGACCAGAATGTGTCACAAATGCCGAATATGGTTTAGCTTCTTCTTCTAAAGGGATTTGCCAATAACCCTTTGTCAAATCTAGAACGCTGATGAAAGGAGCACTACCAATTTCAAATAGTAACTCGGTGGCCTGTTGCATTGGATAAGCATCCGGGACAGTAAAACTGTTCAAAACTCGAAAGTCGACGCAAAGTCTTATACTTCCGTCCTTTTTGGCCACACAGACGACTGGGTGTGCCCACTCACTGTCACTCTCTTCAATCAGTCCTTGTTCAAGTAACTCTTGGATTTGGCGATCCACCTCGGTTTGTAAGGCGATGGGAACCCGATAGGGATGCATTTTCTTTGGCACACAATCTTTAGTTAGTTTGATTGAATGTCCATCAACTCTGGCTCGGCCAGGTCGTGCACTGAAAATTTCTCGAAACCCTTCCAAGGTCTGAACTAATTGGTGTCGCTGTTCTTCGCACAACGCCTCTGTAGTCTGGAACACATGACCCTTAATATCGTCTGCAGATTGACTCTTATTTCGAGTAGGGGCATAAAAGATTTCCCCAAAGTCCTGATCTTGTTCGAAAATCAACCCCACCTGTTCAACTCGGGCTATATAAGGTCGTAGTTTGTTGAAATGCAGCTCTTTTCGGCTTTTATCCTCCATCTCGACCAACGCAGAATGAGGTCGAGTTAACTGGATAATAGTTGCAGGTCCTGACCAGTTCTTCAGAAGTTTGTGACTAGAAGATGGAATAAGGATCAGTACCTTATCACCAACCTTGAAAGTCTTTTCTCTCGCTCTCAGATTATATTTAGATGTGTAATAGCCTTGTGCCTTTTCGGCATTCCCTGCGGCAATCTCGTGTGCCGTTTTCATCCTTTGACGAAGGTCTTCTAAGTATTTTTCAACAGAAGGAGATGCTCCTGTTGGAATTTCGGTTTCTCCTAACCAACTCTCCTTAATTAATTTTAATGGACCTGGAGGTAACCTTCCATACACCAACTGAAATGGCGATACTCCCGTGGTACTGTGAGGTACTTCTCTGTATGCGAATAGTAATAAAGGGAGATGAATATCCCATTGTCGACCATTTTCTTGTATGTTCTTACTGAGCATATCCTTCAGGGTTTTGTTCCATCTCTCCACGGCTCCCATGCTTTCTGGATGCCCCGGAGTTGAAAATCTTGGTGACACCCCGATAACTTGCATGAAGCCCTTGGTGAGCTGTGCTGTGAAATTTGTCCCTTGATCGGTACAGATAGTTTTAGGAAACCCCGTCTGGGAGAAAATCTCCATCAGGACGTCGCAAGTTGTTTTCGCAGTAATGTTCTTGACTGGTATAACTTCCGCCCATCTCGTGCACAAATCCACAGCACAAACGATAAACTTGTGCCCTCTTGAGGATGGTGGCTCTAGGGGACCAATACAATCTACACTCCACACTTCAAAAGGATTTTCAGGTCTCACAATAGGTTGGATAGGAATTCTGTCATTGTAAGTGGTACCTCTACGTAGCTGGCAGACCTTGCAGCTTTCACAAAAATGTTTGACATCAATCTTGATATTCGGCCAGTAAAAGGAATACTTTATCCGTTGTTTGGTTTTCTGTTCTCCTAAATGACCGGCCAATGGAATTTCGTGTGCCATTTTTAGGACATAGGGCCTTTTAAATTTAGGCAAAACTACCTGCTGAATTTTCTCTCCTCCTACGATTTCTGAGTGTACCAATAACCCATCTTGCACTTCGAATGCATTTCTTCTATTTCTTGCTAATTCCCAAATATCCTTTAAACTTTCATCTTCCAATTGAAATTGCACGAACTCGTTCCGTTTCTCATTAACCCCAGGGTGATTTGCGGTGTCACTACGGGCCAAGGTAAGTTCGTTTAAGGACGAAACTGAATAAATTTCTCCAACTCGAGAAACCCCTTCTTGGCTAATAATATTGCCATAAAGTTCCACATTCGAGTTTAAAGCGTCATACGTTGAAACGCTTACGAGCATGTCGCTTACTAATTTTTCAGACACTGCACATGTCACTGGGATTTCTCCGTGTCGTCCGTCATTGATTTTCACATGGATTATCTTGAGAGGTGCCATTTCTGTCTCACCAAATGCGGATACAATTTTAATTTTTCCTTCCCCTTCATTTTGAGAATCCTCAATCAGATCAGCCCGGATGACTGAAATCTGCGCTCCAGAGTCGATAATACCGTCGAAGATATTATTACCGCTTTTTAAACTCACTATCTTGAGTTCATCAATACCTCTTTGGTATTCTACAGGCTTTGTGACTGGAACGGTCACTTTTGCCGTCAACATCGATGGAGGCTCCACCATGTCTTCCCTTGCACATGATGTTGTAGCGTCTTGGGCTCCGATATTGCTCACAACTGCTGAAGTTTGTCTTCTTCCTAGCTTAGGACATGCGTTTCTAAGATGCTGAAATGATCCGCAAGAATAACACTGAATCTTCTTCTTCCTTCCCGCTTCATTTTTCGGACTCGTATTACGTTGATGAGTACTCCTCTCGTGAAACTGTCCATATCTAGCAGGAAAATCGGAGTTCCTTTCTTGAAAGCGTCTTCTTTCTTGAAAATGTGAATTTCTTTCCTTATTTACTATGTTTTCAGGTGATTGGAATTTCTTCTTGAACCCTCGAACACTTTCGTATTTGTCAAGGAGTTCCGCTAGAGTAGTAGGAGATTTTATTGTGCTCCACTCACATCGACAAAATGCTCTCGCATTTCCGGAGGTACCTTACGTTTGAATTGATCCGTAATTACCAGATGCTTTAACGTTTCGAAATCCGCAACCTCAAGACCTTGAATCCATTCTTCAAAATAATTTGTCAATTCAAAGGCAAAATCCTTCCACGATTTATCTTCAGTCCGCTTGAGCTGGACAAATTTCAATCGGAAGGTTTCTGGGCTTAGTTTAAACCTTTTTAACAATAACCCTTTCACGTGACTGTAGTCATATGCGACGGCCGCTTCTTCTCTAGCCATTAACTGAGTAATGTCATAGGGTAATAAACCCAAAAGCTGTGACACCCAGTCCTCCCTTTTTATGTGAGCATGTTCTGCCTGCCTCTCGAAAAGAACCAGATATAGACTGATGTCTCCTTCTTTAGGATCGAACTTCTGCATCACTCTTTGTAGATCGTATATGTGCTTAGAGTTGCTCGAATTCCCTTCATTTGATGTTTCTGTATTGTGACGGCCTTCCATTTCGAGCCTTAGCTTTTCTAACTCGAAAGCAGAACGTTTCTCGAGTTCCATCACAAAACGTCTTTCTTCAGACTCAGCAGCGATGCGCTTTTGCTCAGTTTCAGCAGCGAGGCGCTTTTGCTCAGTTTCAGCAGCGAGGCGCTTTTGCTCAGTTTCAGCAGCGAGGCGCTTTTGCTCAGTTTCAGCAGCGAGGCGCTTTTGCTCAGTTTCAGCAGCGAGGCGCTTTTCCTCACTTTCAGCCAAGAAACGCCTTTCCTCGGCATTTTTCCGATCTGTTATGATACTGTTTAAAAGATTTTCGGTAAACTCCTGTTCATATTCTTCGCTGTTCAATATTGAGTTCTTTAAATCGATGATTTTGTGTTGCGGCAACACATCTAACCCCAATTCATCTGCCAACACCTTCAAATCCTCCTTCCTTGCTTTCGCGAGATACGCCATCCCAAACGAATTTAACGCAGGAATTAAATTTACGCCACAGAATGCAGAAAAAAAAAAAAAGGGCTGGAACTTTACGCCTTAGCAACAAGCATTCGCAGAAATCCCCGTTTACCAAAACGAAATAGTTATTCTCTAACCCAATAACACAAAAAGTATCTAGTTCTGATGAACTGTTTCTCAATTAACCATTAATCTAATTAACACCTGGTGTGCTAGTCAAAATTTGCATATATTAATACAATAGTACACATAAATAGCATTCACATACCTGCATTACCGAAACGAATGTAGTTATTCTTTAACTCAATAACACAAAAGGTATCTAGTTCTGGTGAACTTTTTATCAATTAACCTCTATACCAATTAACACATGGTGTGCTAATCAAAATTTTCATATATTAATACAATAATACAGATAAATCGCATTTACATACATGCATTACCGAAACGAAAGTAGCTATTCTTTTTAAAACCAAAACGCAACAGTTATCTAGTTCTGATGAACTTTTTCCCAATAAACCATTGAACTAATTAACACATGGTGTGCTAAATAAAATTTGCACTGTGGTGCACATAACATGTAAGTGTTCTAAACAAAAATGAATAGCATTATATTTCAACAAAGTCTACTTTCGCTCCGTAATTGTGTGGGAGTTGCATGAATTAAAAAAATAAAAACTCAGGATGAGCTCTCACCTTCATTTCCAGGGTTCGAAGATCCATGATGACTGCGCCAGTAGTGGTCCGAGGCCGATGGTTGTTGATGAACTCCGTCGTGAAAGTTTAGTAAAAAACTCAAAAGACACAGAGTCAAAATTCTATATTTGGAGTATATTTTACTAAATTTAATCGATCGTCACGTAAGTTACATGTAGTATAAAGTAGCAATTACATTTGGATAGGCATTCAAAATTGTAACTTTCCTCCCACCGCTGTATAAAATCTTTTCTTGATCTCTTCCTCTAAAGATGGATTTTATCTTTTAGTTGTCTCGGTAACTATTTATTGCTCTGACTTTTTTAATTGGCTTTTGTCGCACTTCCTCGGCTTGAAATCTTGTGGACGTTTCTTTTAATTGAAAAAGCTTTGTTCTTAGGTTGCCAGCTTGGCGTTTTCTATGTAGGGTTGCCAACTTGGCGTTTCACTTCTTGTAAGATGCGAGATGGCGAACCTTACACATACCCTTTAAAAATAGGCTAAGGTTGGTTTCTACGGCAACACAGAGAGGCAGACTTTTTGCCTGGAGTCGTTCTCGTGATATATAGACGGACAATATACAATTCCACTTATATATCCACAAATATTTCACCTTACATTTTAAAAATGTTTCAACAATTCAATCTATACATAGTTAGTATTATTAAGATAACTTAAAACACACAGCATGAAAAGGTTTTATTTAGTGCAATTGAAAATGTGCTTGAAGAAATTTTAGAAAGTTCCTCTTTTAATGTGTCATGCTCGAGAGATGATGTAGATTAAATGAACAGATGAAAAATATCTAGCTATTAAAAATACTGACTCAAAAAGATATGAAAAGAATTAGTTGAACTGCGATTTAAATTTGATTCCGTCTTTTTTATAGTAACGGTTAAGAGAAGCATACTAAGACTTATTAGTAAAATTTAATTTTAAAGTGTTAAGAATGAAGGGAAATAGGGAAAACACCTATTCACATGAAAATAAATAAAAATGGTCTCTTACTTTATTGCACGTATTAAACTAATTTCAGAACAAACGTTTTCAATCTTTTGAATTACTTTTTTTGCATCAAAATTTACTGAATAAAAATAAAAACAATAAAAGGAAGCTAATTTTGTCAAAAAAAATATTGGCTAATTTTGTCATATAGGATATTAGTATTTCCATTCATTTGAAAAACCAACCGGCACAGCAAGAGACCGCATAACGGATGAATAGAAGATGAGAAATCGTTACAAGTATTATTGTTAAATAGTATAAATTTCAATTTGAAATCCTGAAAGAACACTCCAATATCAGACCGTTTGCCTTATTTATCTTGATCTACATATCCTAGGCTCCAGTTTAAATAGTTTATTTATTTATATATACTTTTCTCCTATCATATTATTTAACTATCATTTCTAATAAATTCATACCCGTTGTCCCTTAATTCATTAAATTTGTAATAACTTGTTACGGAAGCTGAAACATATATTCATATTAAGATCAAGAAAGTAGACCTTTTCAGACCTAACGAACACATAATGCTTTATTATCAAAACTCCATAGCCTCGAAATCAAAAATTTTCAGGAACGATATAATACTAGAATCCAAATTTCAGACCAGTTAGGAGATGTTAGGCTTTATAAATCATATAGACTTGGGAGCTTTTGAAACAAGCTTAGTAAGCATATTTATGACCAAACAGTGTTAAAATCTCATAAACCAAGAAAAGGACCTACGAAGTTTTGATGATAAAACGACGACAGTTTATAAATTGTGATATGAATTAATAATAAACTCAATTAATAAACACAAATTTCTATACCATCTTCAGGTGATTAAATAAATATTATATTTGCAAAGTCTACTCAAAAATACGATTAGTTTTGAGGATTAACAAATAGTTTCTGTTCGTACTAGTACTTGTATCTTCCACGTTTCAAGAAACGATACACCAACAACATCCCCCATACAATAGTCCCTTTGACTGCTTTATTTGATAGCCCTTCGATAGGTCCTTTTCTTGAAGGAGTTATATCGATAAATGTAAACAACAACAATAGATAGGCGAGTTCTGTACCTTCCACCATCAAGAGATAGCCTCTGGGATTCTTTCCAAGGACTTCAATGGCCCTCCTAGTCATCTGCGCTATGGAAGGTTCTCCTTCAACTCCTTTGTCCCGATCGGATTCATAGGCCATGTGACCGGGATTGAACAAACCTGAGGACAAACACACGGCAAATAATGAGAACAAAGCTTTCAGCGACAAATCATAAATTTTCAGGGAGAAGACATATCTTTTTCACCTCGCCACACTCACAATGAGAAGCAGCTTTTGAAAAAGTTGCTCGGCTATTGTTACCGGAAATGAAGGTCCTCTTTTCTCGTAGAAAAGTTTCTGTTGTTGTATTAAGCGTTTTGTTTGCGTATTAGTAGTAAGAGTTGTAATATGTTTTTTTTTTTCAAACGTGTTGCAGCCTGCATTTGAGTTTGAATCATTCGCTGTTAGAAATATTTATGGTGTTGTAGTAAGCGTTTTATTCGTGCGTTTGTAGTATGCATTGTAATTTAGTTCATTTTTAAATGCGTTGCAGGCCTGCATTTCAGTTTGAATCATTGGCTGTTACACGAGAAGTTTCGTAGCTGCTACTTAGAAAAGTTTCTAGTGCTGCAATAAGCGATTTGTTCGTGCGAGTGAAGGTGTTGCAGTCTGCATTTGAGTTTGAATCATTCGCTGTTAGAAATATTTATGGTGTTGTAGTAAGAGTTTTGTTCGTGCGTTTGTAGTATTGGAATTTAGTTCATTTTTAAATACGTTACAGGCCTGCATTTCAGTTTGAATCATTGGTTGTTAAAAGAGAAGTTTCATAGCTGCTATTTAGAAAAGTGACTAGTGCTGCAATAAGCGATTTGTTCGTGAGAGTGGTACGGACTGTAATTTGAGATTCTATTAAACGCTTTGTAACCTGCATTTCAGTTTGTTTGAATCATCGACTGTTACTTGAATTTTGGAGTTAAGAGAAATGACTTACAGAGATACATTACGTTATATTTCAATGGAGAAAAAAAAGGGATTAAAACATACTGCATGAATAATAATGATAGAAAATAGATTAAAAAAACTTAGTAAAAGTTTTAGTAAAAAAGCTAAACTTCAAAACGACAATAAAAACAGAAAATTGTCAGTGGCCATTCCTGTGGAGTCAGACGTCTACCATTATCAGGCCAGAAGATTATAATCCGTCCGCCATTACAGACATCAACCATCTTCCGCGCAGAAGTGATACGGACTGTGTGGATTATCAAAAGTTGTTCCACCAAAAAAGCCATCGACGATTTTTTCTTACCTCTATCTTTGTACTTTTTTTAAAAATTTTTCATTTTTTAATACTATGCGGAAATTACTCTTGTATATTTTCCAAAATATTCATTAAATAGCCATCATAACTTTCACCATTTGACTATCGTGCCCTATTTACAACTTAAGATGGATAGACTACTTAAATTCTGACTACACTTACCTTTATTTAATACAACTCTTAATATCAAACTAATGTAGTAAAACATAAGCAATAAATATACCAAGTCTACCAGAATACATCGTAATCTTGCACTGTTTAACTTAAATCTTTAATCCCAATGAGTGTAACGAGATTTGCTTCTAGCTTAGTATTGCTTTTACCCTAACACACGCATAATGTCAAAATAACCACATCTATTGGTTAAATAAATCCTTGGAAAGATTTTATTTGTAAGAAGGTTAGTAGGGGGAGGGTCATGCAGATAAAAAGGTGGAATAATTCACATGAACCCCTCAGAGAATTACTGACAGTTGCTTATGCAAGAAAAAAGAAACATTTATTTCAAAACCATAGCGTGTTTTATAACTAACCTGTGATACTTTTTAACACATTGATTAGATCTCTGTTAGAAGATATCTGCCAATTTCAACTTGACCCATTGACGAATAACTTCGTACAATTGCAAAGTCTTACTTTAATAAATTTGAAAATCACTTATCTTAGGGATTTAAAATAAACTCAGTATTGAGATATCAGCGACTAAAAGTGTCTTGACACTAGGGATTGCAATACGATCCGGAGGATTCGGCATCATTTGGCTACCTACCGGATACAGCAACGTCTATCAAATCGGGTCCGGATCCGATAAACTCGAATTTTTTTACGATTAAATAATCGATTATACAATAATCGATTATACAAACTCAACTTTAAAGTCGCAAAATCGTTTATTAAGCAATCGATTGTAAATTAATCGATTTTACATTTTTCAATCATCAGTTTGGAGAATTCTAGCAAAAAAATTAAATTAAATTATCAATACTATTTTTTTATAAAGAGGAATTAGAAAAGCAAATTCTGCAAGAAAATGAAGACTGTTGCAAAAAAGACAAAATTTATAAAAGAAACAGATTTTGACAAAATACTGAAGAAAGAAATGACTTCATATGATATGGAGTCAAAGGAAAATACTTGTCTCTTACGTAAGACTACTTAATGACGTTTAAACGAACTAGTGTCGAAGCTCAGAGGGCCTTCACGGCCGCTGGTTATATTTGCAGTTCATTGAGAAGTAGGTTAAGGGATGACACAATTAATACGATTTGTTTCCTTAGATCGTTCTTTCAAACTCAAAAGTGATTTTCATTACTATATAACTTCGATTTAAGCAATTAAGAAGAATTAAGAGTTCCCTTGTTTGCTATGTTGACCAAAAACTGCCAAAGATTAGATTTTTATGTTAGTATGGGACAAGGTTAGGTACAATTTATATGTCCTTTGCTCAACGAGATTAGAGATAGAGACTGCTTAATTTTTAGATATATAGAAAAGTACTACGTATAAAACAAACTGATAATTTTTGGTGTGAAAACTAGTAAGACTGATCATCATCAATCGTTTAATATTTACTACTAGTAGTTACTTTAATTTATTGTTGGTGATTGATTTCCTACCTATGGATAATTATTATTGAAGTTGATTTTCTAATTCTAAAATAAACGTTATGTTCGTCAATTTGGAATAGTATCCTTTTTATCTATTTTCACAGCCGATTTTGGAAATATACATACTGGTTAGATAGACTTATTAACAAAGTTCCGATTCGGCCGGAATCGGTCGGATCCAGTAGGATTAGTGTCTATTCGGCCGGATTGAAAATCGTGCCGGATTGCCACTGATTCGTTATTAACTTTTCAACAAACACTTCTACAAAGTAAAACGCATTTTTGTGTGAATGTGACACATCCAGTTTCTTATCTTTTCAATTACTGTTTTCATAAACACCTGCCCTCACATTAACTGCAAAAGTTACTTTGATAGATTTGACATCCAGAAATATAAGACAAATTCAGTATAAAAGAGAATACATTTTGTTCAGAAACATTTTTGGAAACACTCTTTTGCACTGCAATAGTTTTGATTTATTTTCGATCTTACTGATGGATTGAACTATAACTGTTTGGTGAATTTTGATGATGCACCGTAAAGATTATTTTAATCTTAAAGGGATGTTTCAAAACCTAAATATGTAACGAAAGAAAAGGGACATTTTTATCCAACCGCACGCATTTAACATTTTCTATCAATAAACGGCATCATAATAGTTCTATTGAGTTTCTGTTCTTAATATGATTTTGCTATCTAGACTGTATTTTTGATTTAGAGTAATATTAACAGTGTATTTTGCGCAATTCTGTTTATGATTTAATTTTTACAATGAATAATAATAAAGCAACTCTAATTCCCATATTTTTCTTTTAAATATGAGATTTAATTTTATTATTCTTTATTAGGACAATGCTTTTTTAATAAGTTTATAAGACATCGATAGTTCTAATAAGTTTCTATTCTAAATATCGTAATACTATAATTTTGATTTAGAGTAATATTAATCGTTTATTTTGTGCAATCCCATTTGAGTTAACTTTTACAATGCATGATTTATAATATAGTAATTTTGATTCTCATATTTTTCTCTCTTGTGGAATATTTTATTTTCTCTCTTGTGGAATACTTCTTAAATTTATATTTTTTACATAGCTTTGATTTTATGTGTACTCTGTAATGAAAAAAATCTGCGCACCAAGAAGGAGTTGGCCAGGATTTGTGCCGGGTTCGATCCACTTGTAACGGCGCTCTCTGGGAACGTATAGTCTTTAGTGACGAGTCCCGTTTCCAACTGTGTCCTGACGACAACCACAGACATGTCTCTACACGTCCATATTTCGTCACGTCCACACGTCCGCACCAAGAAGGAGTTGGCCAGGATTTGTGCCGGGTTCGATCCACTTGTAACGGCGCTCTCTGGGAACGCATAGTCTTTAGTGACGAGTCCCGTTTACAACTGTGTCCTGACGACAACCACAGACATGTCTGTACCCGTCCATATTTCGTCACGTCCACACGTCCGCACCAAGAAGGAGTTGGCCAGGATTTGTGCCGGGTTCGATCAACTTGTAATGGTGCTCTCTGGGAATGGCGCTCTCGAGTCCCGTTTCCAACTGTGTCCTGACGACAACCACAGACATGTCTGTACCCGTCCATATTTCGTCACGTCCACACGTCCGCACCAAGAAGGAGTTGGCCAGGATTTGTGCCGGGTTCGATCAACTTGTAATGGTGCTCTCTGGGAATGGCGCTCTCGAGTCCCGTTTCCAACTGTGTCCTGACGACAACCACAGACATGTCTGTACCCGTCCATATTTCGTCACGTCCACACGTCCGCACCAAGAAGGAGTTGGCCAGGATTTGTGCCGGGTTCGATCAACTTGTAATGGTGCTCTCTGGGAATGGCGCTCTCGAGTCCCGTTTCCAACTGTGTCCTGACGACAACCGCAGAACTGTCTGTTCACGTCCAGGGCAGTGTGGGGATCCTGCCCTTACTATCGCACGCCACACATGCCCACAACAGGGCGTTATGTTTTAGGGTGCCATCTCCTTTGATAGCCGGACCCCTTTGGTAGTCTTTTCTGGCACACTTACACACAGCGGTACGTAGACGACATTCTATGACCGGTTTTGTTACCGTTCCTTTTGCCCCACACACTGGAAGTACTTTTCAACAAGATAATTCCCGGCAGCACATGGCACGTGTTGCTATGAATTGTCTTCAAGCTTTCCCAACACTTACATGGCCAGCTAAGTCTCCTGATCTCTCTCCCATATTGCACATTTGGGACGCTATGGGAAGGTGATTGCTACCATCCCGGAATGTTGACCATTTTATGCGACAGTTGGAGACAATTTGGCAAGAAATTCCGCAGGACACCATCCCGGAACTTTTGCAATCTATGCCACGCCGGGCGACAGCTTGCATCCAGGCCAGAGGTGTACCAACGCCTAATTGACTTCCTCCCTTTGTAACGGTCAAACTCTGAAATAAATCATTCAATTGTTCTGAAATTTTAATTGTTTATTTTTCTATGTATATTCTTCACATCCACCCATTTTTATCGTAATCGTATAACTGCTTCTTGGTGCTTCCAACTTTTTTAGAATGTGTTTCTTAAAATTTGTAATCCATCCGAGTGGCTATCTTTACAAGCTCAATAGTGGCGATAATGTTTTGTTCTGGAACGTGCTTACTGTGAATATTGTAGAAATGACGTCACATGGCTTGTTTTTCGAATGCGATTTCAGCACATTGCCAATAGAAATTACAAAGAACGAATTCCGAATTGATTAATGACAGTTAACAGCTAAACATCAAACAGCCGGGATAAACTACATTTTAAGGTAAACCCGATATGGTATCAAGTTAGACCTTTTCGATAACTGGAAGTAAAATACCAATATTTCGTTGGGTTTATTTGTGCTTACATTAAAATTTGTTTACATTAGTAAAATAAATTTTTGGATGAATAATATTCATCTAAAGAAATTAGTATACTCTTATTTCTATACTCGAGATTTTACACACATTAATTCCACTTTTATGTATCAGAAATTCTCTAGTTGGACGATGTTACTGTTATGTAGTGCCTCACATCCATTCAAACAAAATTTTAGGAACAAACATTTTTTAATGTCCAAAATTCATTCATATGTAAATAGTTATGATGTCTTCACCCATAAAAGTTATTTCCAAAACGTTATCTTAAAGGGATTAGATTCCAATTTTTGGTAAGTCGTTAGATCTACGTAATTATTATATTCCTACTACATTATTACTACCATAGGTTTTATAAAACTAAATATATGGAACTTTGAATTCAAAGTATCCTAAGAGTGTTATACTTTTAGATCAATATTCCAAAGCTATAACCGTACAATTCAGATGATTAATGGGAAAGTTCCACCCGTTAATAAAACAGTTTATTTACTTGAATAAAACGACCCCTTCTGTAAAAAATAAAACATGGCTAAATGTTCTCACTTTTTCGTTAAGATTTATGGACTAAAGAAACTAAAACACCGTTGTGAGAAAAAAACGTTTAATAGTCGGGATGATATCGAGTGCGAAATAATTTTTCAACTATTATCTTCGCGTTTTTCTTAAAGTGGCCTTGTTGGGAATGGTCCAAATGTATTTACGTACATCTTCCGAACTGTTAACGTGTTTAGCATTATTTGAGATGCTATAACTTTTATTAGCTCTTTAGCGATTTTTAAATGACGTGTATCAACTCATATAGAGAATTCCACCATGCAAATGACCATTCGTATGAAATGTTTAAAAAAAATAAATCTCTGATAAAATTATATGTGTATTTATCTTTATGCATACATAGAGGTAATATTATTCATTCAGATACTTTATTGAAGATATTCCGTAAAGTTTATTTTATTTTGGCTATGTAGAAATATTTTTTTGATGCTCTGAAATTTATCCATTTGTCAATAACTTCACTTGATTTTTTTCCGTCAGAATCCTTTACACGTGTATGATCAGATAGCGATCACTTTGTATTTCATTTAGAGCTGTGTATTGTTTCTCAAAAGTATACGTTTGTGATTGTTAAATTGTTACTCAAGACTACTTTTTTACTTTCTTGACTGAATAATGTTCTTATGGAATTCTAATCCACCAATTCTTCTAAATCGAATTTTCTGATAAATCATCAGAGAGATTCTTGTTTTCTTTTTGTATAAAAATACTTGAATGCATGACTGTTACAACATGTAAAGAATTCTTAAGGTAATTAATGTAAGATACCCATGTATCACAAAATAAATTTTAAAGAATGTCTTCAATAAAATATATAAAATAATATATTACCGCGGAGATTTATTTATTTAAAAACTTTTTTTCTAATAGTCATACACATATTTTTGAATTTGTAATTTAAACATTTGAATAATCAAGCATTAACTATTCTCGGCTTTCAGAACGCATTATCCTATTTTATATGATTTCGCTTTTCTCCTAAGTTTATTAAATGACAGTCGATATACGTAAAATAAAATTGTTATAGAGATTTAAAATATTGTTTTTAATGAATTTTGAACAATTAAAGATAAAAGATATAATACCACCCCCATGTTCCTCTCCCTCCCTCCTTACACTTTGAAACACGTAAATAGTAGTAATTAATGTCTGGTAACCTATAAAGTATACAGCAAAAATAGTACTATGATGTTAATTGAAAATTGGTTTTTAATAGGCACAATTATATGATGTCTTGCTCGTCATCATCTTGCTCATGGTTTATATTGTTCTAATTCAGTTAGCATTTTTACCGTGGTAGCCCAGTTGGAAGAGTACCGGATTAGAAACCGGAGGAATGAGAGTTTGAAACTAGATCCAATTTAAGACCGACGACCTTCAAATGTCTTCACGATGGCTTGGTGTGGAAGCTTGGAGATTGATGTGCCAGCTCAGGTGTTGACCTCGTAATCTGATCGTTGTTCAAAAGTACGAGGTATTCTCTAATCTTTCTCTTCGGGATTGTTCCAGGCCGATAGGTCGTTGTTTCGCTCCAGTGCGACGTTAATTCATTTACTTACCTACCTAATTCAGTTATTTTCAGTAATAAAGTCATTCATAAGAAATCCAAAGGAAAAAATTTAGAACAGTTTTTTATAACTAGAAAAACCTGCTGATGACTTATTGCTCTTTTGACGTGTATTCATCAGGAATCGATATCGATGTACAACATTTTGCTATAAGTGATGCCAGTGTTGACACTATATTTTGGAGCTATTCGCAGATTGTAAATGACACTCAACCTTCAGCTAGACATTTGGATTTTCTCAGACAGTCGCAGTGCTGTCCAACACTTGAGAGGCTGGAGGAGAATTAACGACCAGACAAGCATTGACATTATACTTAAACTTAAGACCCTATCTTTCAGGAATGAGATCCATATCCAGTGGGTACCTGCTCGTGTTGACCTATACGGAAACGAAATTGCTGACAGCAAGGAGGGAACAAGTACCAATGGCGACGTCTCAGGCGTCCTCACATACCCAGAGCTAGCCACCATAAGAAAAATTGCTCTCAACAACGACTGGAAAGCACCTCCATCACCTGACTGGTACCATGCAGACCATCCAGGGGCTGCCCTGGAGGTTGATGGAGATAGAGCAATGTAGACTGCCCTTACTAGACTTATTAGTGGCCACATTAAGTCTCTCTACTTTGACCAAGGACGTAAGACTTTTTTACCGTGTAGAAAATGCAGTTTGGCTCCGGCCTCCCCCAATCACCTTCTTGCTTGTATGGGGATGGTCAAGACTGATTTGAAAGTGAATCCTGTCCAAGTTATGGACTTTTTGAGGGTGTACGATCTTCTGGACTTGATCTAGTTGATCTAGACCAAGGAGAATTACTAACAACAACAAATGACATGAGATGACGTGACGCCAAGTGTTTTGGTTTCCACAGAGAAACACGTGCGGACGGATAGAAAGCGAGCGAGAGAGAGAGAGAGAGAGAGAGAGAGAGAGAGAGAGAGAGAGAGAGACTCTCTCAACACCCATTTATGATGTGGTAACTTGCACTACACAAATTGTTTGTAAACAATTATGAATTCGATGTTTTGTTTATAACATTAACACAGTGTTCATTCATACTGATGTTCTCTGTGTTCTCCGTGTCCCCATTGCATTCAATCAAAATGGGAGAAAACGTGCATAATCTTATGGGGAATACGGTTCAAGGGAGATATGGTATAAATGTGAATTACTCGAAATAATGATTCAGAATAGGAACTAAAAACTTTATTTGTGACTTTTACCTTAATGCATGTGTGTGCATGTGAATCTTGTTAAAAAATAAATGTGTTCATTAATGCAACGCTCTTGATTAACTTCTAAGTTTCATCAAAGGATTAATTAGAAACAATAATGTAAGAAGCATCAATAAAATGCATTTTATTGAATGACACGACGAGGTACTAACCCCAAAGGTAGTGGCGTAATTACCCTGAGGACCCGAGGTAATTCAGCCACTCTTCCAACTTTAATATATTCCTTAATACAATTTTAGGAAGTTAAAAGATCTCGTTGGTTTTTACCATTATGTTCCAAGCTTAATACTGTATTACATATTTTATCACTAGTAATCACATTATATATGCTTTTAAATGCAGCAAGAGGGACTTCACCTTAAGGGGACGCAACTATCTCTCTCTTGAGTTACTCTACTAACTTTTATTTCAGACATATTTTGGTTCAAATGTTTTCGAGTAAAACATTACGTATGTTTTTTTTATCGTTCATGTAAGATGTATAGTTATTAATATAAATATTTAGTGAAAAGTAAATTACAATCCATCTTTTCGAAGAAAGGTTATTACTCACCATACTCATTATAACTCACCATACCTTTTAAAATCGAAAAAAACTAATCGAAATCAGATTAAGACTAATATAGATCTCTATGATGTAAATGTGTGATAAATGTATTTTCTTGACCTATTCTGTTTCATACAATGCCAAAGGCATGAGCAGTGTTGGGTGAATCCAGTCAAATTCAGGGAATAAAAAATTATGATATAGTCACCTCATTAAAGGATGTAAGGATGCAGTCAGTAAAGGATGGACAGTGGCGAATGTTAAAATATGTCACATTTATTTTTTTGCAAAATATATTTTTTTCATGGAAATACGACCCTTGGAATATCGGTGAAAATAGTCAAGTTCACTTATCAAGAATACCGGGTAACACTTAAAATATTGCAATCAAACAATTAGAAACAATCATGTTTTTGCACTTGTGACATTTAAATGTACTGTTCGTAATTCAAGTTTTTAACAATTTGCAAGGGACACATGAAGTTTGGTTAAGATTGCTTCAAAATAATCTTCGTAAAAAATTTTGAAAACATTTGTATGGGTTCATTTGAATGTTGTTAATTTAGTCCATTAGAAAGGTAATGCAGTTTCTCAGATTGATTTTTGACAAACATTAACATAAAATATCAAAATTTCAAGCTGACGCAGGTTCAAAAGCGGGGGCGATGGTATTCCTAAACTCAAGTGAACATTCGAATTCCCACGCCCACAGCCAAAGAACCACACTCTAAGGAATAGTTTAACACAATTTAATATCTCTGCACACGTAGTGTGATACCTGAGATTTTTTTGGTTTTATAGTACCACAGTAAATAGTTTTTGAAAAGACCAGAGAAATCTATATATAGCACCGATTACTAATAGGTGAAAAACATCTGTGATGTGTATTGCTTCAGAGCTTTGCTTTCATTAAATTTTTCAATTTGTCATTCATACAGCATCTACTGCAAAAAATGATAAAAGAAAACAAGAGATACTATTCTCAGTGTTCAAGTCTGCTGATTATTTTTTACCTTACAAACAACTAAATTTTCCCAGCTGCTCACGTTTGGAAAGATCTATATAAATAAGAATGGAGTGTTTGTTTGTACATTCAATATTTTCGACCCATTTCAAGTTTTCTATCCGTTTTGGACCCTTCTGATGCCGAATCCGCCCTTTTCTCGTTTGGTGTCTGTCTGTCTGTCTGTCTGTCTGTCCGTCTGTCTGTCTGTCTGTCTGTATGTTGTGCCCTATACACGTTCACGCTGTTTAAGATATTTTCATGGAAATTTGCATACAGTGAGTACTTATCTTCATTTAGTGAGTGGCATTGGTTGCGAAAGTCTGTCTGTCCGTCTTTCTGTTCTATGCTCGATTTTGTGTTTGTGTGTTTGTGTAGGCATCACATGAATTGTATTCCAGATATTTGATTGCATTGTATTTTATTTTATACATTATCTATTAGTTTAGTGAATGCAATATTAAACATTTTTTTATTGTTATATTTAGTTGAGTTTCATGCTAAAACACCTGAGTAAGTATACTTAAATCAACCATAATTTGGTAGTTTTGGAAAAATTGGAATGTCTATTGAATATGACGATTACTTCGATTGCTTTACCAGTACTGCTGAAAAAGTAATTATTCTTCATTTTTTTTTTTTTATGGAATTTCATCTCTGATACTTCATTTATTTCGAGTCTTATTTTTATTCTTTGCGCAATGAAAACGATTTCCGAATATTTGGGACAGACGATATTTTTCATTGAAACGAGAATGAACAAGATCGCGCGAGCAGTGATATTTTTTCTGGTTCTTTCGCTCTGAAATAATTTCACATTTCTAAATTTTGTACACTTTTAGTTGTAAGTTGTGGCAACTGTGCGAGATCAAGGGATAAATTTGAATCACAAATTAATATCTTTAGAACAATTTTTTGCGACATCTTTTATTTTGTTTTACTTCGCTGTTTCCTGTTTTAAATATTTATTATTTTAATAAATGTGTTTTCCTTCTCATCACACGCAACAGCACCACAAAGTATTTGACTTAAAAATGTTAGGTAAGTCAGTATAAATTTCCAGTAAATTTTAAGTGTAGTTATGCCGTTATTTAAAGAATAATGCCGTTATTTAAAGAATAATGCCGTTATTTAAAGAATAATAATGTTTTTTAATCCAAACTGGAACTTTTTCCAACATTAAAATTTTTTTTATAATAATGACAGGAGAAGATTGCAAAATTTCACAATGTCGCATACCGGAGGCAAGAGTGCCACAAGTAAAAAAATATTGTTTTGTTGACTATGAGTGCGAGAGCACTCGCCGTAAATCGTAATTTTAATTAATTGAGTTGAACATCAAAAGAACTTAAGAAAGGGAATTCCAAATCTTCCTATAAATCGTCTTTTATAGTAGTAACCTTAGTATCACCTTTCGTCATTTTGTAGCTTTGTCATACAGCAATTGTGCGATGTATGTGAAATGTATTACATGAATGGATATGCATGTGTAGGATTTGTGTCCAAAGTAAGTTGTAGAAAATATAAAGATGGCGAAAGATGTTAAAATAAATTTTTATTGTACAAAAAACGTAAGTCATTATATATTTTGATTATCTCTTCAATCTACAGTAAACCAATTCAAACCGAGTAAGGTCGGGTATTTTGCTAGTTATTTATAAAGTGAAAGAGTAACTTTAATATGCCAATCATCACTACATTTATCATTTTAAATCGTTTACGGCCGTATTCACAAATCCCAGTTAAAAAGCGGATAAACGATAATCCCCGTGTTATCGAAAAACCGTTTTAACAATGCCTGATCCTATGTGTTTCGGTGATACATTTTGATCCACCGAAAATCGGCGAATTAGCTCTCGGTTGAGTGTTACGCATGCGTAGTACTATTTTTTTGCGAAGGACACGAGAAAACAAAATGGATGACACATTTCATTCTGTGCTAAATTACAGTGTTCTTGTGACCACGCGCATTCAAGTGGTCTTATACGAGGACGGATCACCCGTATGAATTGAAACAAGAACGTGATTATATTTTCTATAAAACATATATGCCCAGATGTGTTCTGGTTCGAACTATATTCTGACTCTCCAGAGTAGAACACAAAGCGAGAGCGAACGTTAGAAAATATGACAGATGCAAATTGGTCGTGTATTAAAAATTATTTTGTTGATTTATTACGAAAATGAAAGAAAATTGACAATGGCAGTTTTACTTCACTTTACACCAACGCGCACTGATAGTGACAAGTACAAAGATAATCGGATTAAATTCATTTATCAAGGCAATGTGTACAATTCTTTATTGCAAAAATTAGGTTTCCATAAAAATTCGATTTCAAATTAACTAACTTCGGATTTCTTTTTCCAAAGCCAAATTAAAATGTATTATGTGTTCTATTAAACTCACAATTTGGAATCAATTCTCCGGCAAATTACGTGCTTGATCAGTATGAATGAAGATTCGGGTGTCGTAACAAGTGTAAACAATATCGCGTGATCGTGAGGAGACTGTAGTAGCCAATCTCAGCGAGTGTATCACTTTAATCCGTGGATAATTTGACCTGCCGTTTGAGAATACGGTTCTTGACGATCTGCGATTTAACGATTAACTTGATGAACCGCGATCTCGAGTTAATACGAGGATCAACCGATCCCCGGGTTAACTTGAGACTTGTGAATATGGCCGTAAGTATTACTCATTTACTCTTAATTCATTCTTCGATTCGGGTGTATGTTTATGGTGGAAGGGCCATAATTCATAATGGGATATTGTGAAATTATTCTCTTCAAACATATCTATATAATAAGTAAAAAGCTACTTTCAGGATAAACTAAACGCTTCGTCTAATTTTAACGAATTTCGCAACTTATTTTAACAGCGTAACTACAATTCGAAAATGCTACTTTTGCATACACGTGGTTTTTAACAAATCAAAAATTTATATTATTACTTTATCTATACTAGAGAAAAGGTACCAGTTTCCATACCTTTTCTTATTTATACAGTCTGAGAAATATTTTTCGAGGACTTAAATGTGCATTTTGCATTATTCGTTTCAATACTGTTTAAATGCGTTGTAATATTGTTATAAGAATTTATTAATATTAGTTTTTGTTTTAAATATGTAGTTTACTACTCAGTCCTTTTGTATCAAAATATTAAAATGACATCTCTTCCAAATATTGTAATTTTATACAAGTGAATTAAAAAAATTTATTTTATCGCTAGAGTAGCAACAAAATTCTTATTTGCTTATGCAGTTCTGTCTGCATATTTAATATGTACTTTTGTGCTCCTATTTAATCAAATAAGTAAATATCTAAAATTATTATACATATTAGATTAGTGTTGAGTACAAATATATTTTTAAACAAATACAGAAAGCATACTCTCTTTGGAAATTAAAAGAGAATCCTATTACAAGGAATTTTACATGCGCTTAGGATCTATAGCATTTTTAAAGGGATTTCAACATTTTTTGATCGCGTAGGATTTTCCAATCAGTTACATTACATTAAGTAATTTATTTAAGTTTAACTGTTCAGAAACTGCAAAAAGTCTCTAATAGAATAATTATATACGAACTGAGAAACAAATAATCAGAATAAAAAAATGGTCTATTTGAGAAAATGAATTTAAAATTGATAAAATTGAAGAATATATACTTTTAATACTATTTAAGTTCTACCAATGAAATTAATATTAATATTTGCTTTGAAGATGCATATTTGTTTTTGAGAAAGAAAGTTGATTTAACTCAAGAAACTTTAAGAAATATGTAATTTTTAATTAGGTGATGCACACTAAGAAAAACAAATTTGAATTTGTGGCAGTGTTCCCAGATCTGACGAAAATATATATATTTTTTGTAGCTTATAAAAATTTGTCGATTATAAAGGCGGCCCAGAATGTACCTGAATACAAAAAAGGAGGAGGAAGTGAGGAGAACAGCCTTGCCTAGATTTGAATGAATTCACCTCATTATAAATCTAAATAATTTAATTGATACTTAAATGCACAGTGTGATATTCTGCAAAGCTAAACATAGAGTCCTAATGTTTTTATGATAGTACCTTCTTCGTATTTTATTTAGGAAATAACGTAACTTGGTATGTTACTCAACCGTGATTTTTCAGCACGTCACTTTTAGAGTTGATAGTAAAGTAATAGCGCCAGAATATTTTTATGAGCAGAAAACATGTACGTATAACGTGCACTGTTTGACAAATAAAGTTTTATATGCAAAATACAATCAAATACGGAGATATGTTTCACCACCATTTAGTTATTTTCGAAAAAAAAGTTAAATAAAAAAAATCTTTTTTAGCATATGCCTTTTAACGGGTCAACTCTTTCACGGTCTCTTGCCCATGTACAGAGAGAGAAGATACAAATACATTCAAATAAGATCATATGTTTCACTCTATTGAGGTTTAATTAGAAAATTTTTTGTTTAAAAAGCTTAAGTGCCCTTTAAAGGGTTAAATCTTTCACGGACTTTTCACACCCATTGAAAACCATATGCTTCACTCTATTTACTTTAAAAAAAAAAAAAAAAAAAAAAAAAAAAGTTGTTTAAAAATTAAAAAAAAAAAAAAGAATTCTTAGCATATGCCTTTTAAAGGGTTAACTCTTTCACGGCCTATTGCCCATGCACACACAGAGAAGAAGAGAGAGAGAGATACTGACCCAGCAAGTAATCCACTTTGACAGGATCCACTTTGTCCAGCTCCCGTTTCCGGGACACGTACTTGTAGGAGAAGCTACGGTTTTTTTTGTCTTGCTGCCACTCCTCGATCAGATTGCGTCCGTCCTCCCGACGACCGGCGTTCTCCTGGTTTTTTGTGTCCAGCTCCCGACGAGGCAAAAAATGCCGCCGCCCGCCGCCCAAGATGACCTGCGGAACGAAAAAATTTACGATCTCCGCCATTTTTTTATTTATATTAGTATTATCTACTTCGGAAGTTCTCTGGAAGTTTTCCGATTTATCCCCTCCCCTATTCTGCGTCAAAGTTTCTTGTATTTTTTCCCGTTTTTTGTGCCCAGGTCTGTGCGCCTGGATTCTTTTAATAAGAGAATTTCGGGGAGGATCTTTTTGAAAACTAATTCCTCACTGGTTGGCCCCCTTCAATTTATAAAATCGATGTGCTTCGATGGAGTTAGTTGAAGATTTCAATGGTAGTCCAGTAAAGTAGAAACCACTTTTCCTTGATTCTACCTTATGCATTTTTTCTCAAATAAACCTATATTTATAGATGATGGAGATTGACAGAAAAGTTTTGGTTATTAAGGGAATCGAGGTGGAGTCAGTTGAAGTTTCAATGGTATTCCAAAGTAGGAATCTCTTCTTCGTTTAGAAATGAATCTATTTTGCGTTTGACGTTTCCCCCATTTTTCTATAGATTTTTGCAGTATTTATAGATGAGATTGACTAAAAAGATTTGTTTAACAAGGTGTCATTGTTAACCAAAGTTAGTTGGAGAATATAAGATGGTAGACTTGTGAAGTAAAAACCTCTCTTCCTTGTCCCTTTGATTTGTTTTTTAAATATATCTGTATTTTTGAATGGAGGATTGACTGGAAAGATTTGGTTATCAAGCAGTCAAGGTGCTTCGCTGGAGTCAGTTGAAGGTTTCATTGGTAGTCCGAAGTAGGAATGGAACTTTGAACTTTTAGTTCTTGTTATTTTCTTGAACATTTAGTCTACCTCGTGTTTGATGTTTCTTTGATAGATCAATATTTATAGATGGGAGATTGACTGGGAATATTTTGTTAGTAAGGATCCTTATAAAATCGACGTGTTTCGCTGGAGTTGGTTGAAAGTTTCGATGGAAATTATGCGGGAAGTAGAAATCATTCCTTTGTTGAGGAATTAATCTATTGTAATTTTGATTTATTTCCTTGAGATACGTAAATTTTAAGATAGGGATTGATTGATCGACGATTCGCTGAAATTAGTTGAAGGTTTCGATAAGAAGGTAGCCACTTGAAGTACAAGTGATACTTTTGTTGAACGACTAGTACATTGTGCTTTTGATTTATTTTCTTAACGATGTGCATATATGTAGATAGGGATTGATTGAAGAGATTCGTCTAAATTGGGTTAAGAAGTCACTTCGTAAAATCAATAAATTTTGCTGGAGTTGGCCGAAAGTTTCAATGTGGTAGTCCATAGAAGTAATAATCATCATGTTGCTGACCAATTAGTCTTACCATACAAATAATATATAGTATATCATATTGATATGGTTTAAACAATAACTATATTTGTAGATAGGGATTGGTTGGAGATACCTGAAAAGATTATTTTTGTAAGGAGGGGCTTATTAAGACGTTACTAGTTCTCCATAATTCTTAGTTATATCTCTTTAAATTCTTTCTTATTGCAACTAGCTATTACTTAACGTAAATTATTAAATTTGATAAAACAGTATGTGTATACTTTTTGTACCTCTCCATAACATTTTCTTTTTTGCACAGTTTTTTTTTTATAACTACATCTAAGAGTCTGATTTATTTTAATGAGAAATTTCAAGGAGTTAATAAAATTCCTCAATCAATTCCAAAAAACCAGTCCCATCAATGGCAACCTTCACTGTGTTTACCCATTTGGTGGTTGCCACGACGAATTATCTCGTCATTAGCAAAATCCATTAGTGTCCATAAATTCAAAATCCATAAAAATCCATAAGTCGTCATTAGCATCAGATCTGGATGAACGAGGCATTTGGACATTAGAAAAAAAAAACAAAATCACGATAGTTGGAACAAAACTGACCTGATCTTGATGTCGTCATCACAAAAGAAATCGACAAGATTTTGATGAGGAGATACCTTGTCATTAGAAAAATCGGTTCGATTAATGGACGAGATATCTCGTCGAAACCACTTAGAGGGTTAAGTCGTCGTCGGAGTTGATTAAAAGCTACAATATACAAAAGGAGATAGTCCCATGAAGCGTAAGTCATCTATTTATAGGCAGTAAATGTCTCTTTCCTTTGAAATTTATATTAAAACAATATATACTTGTACATAGGGATTAATCGGGGACGGAAACTTTTAATTTTTAAATGGCTACTGATTAATCCCGAAGTAGCTAGTTCTGGCTCCTTTATATCTCTTAATTGCGACCTTTTGATATTTTTATATTAATCTTTTCTATCTACAAATTCTTCCACGGATATATTTTCTATTTTATCAGCTTCTTATTCTCCATAAAATTATATTTCTTTGTGCCTAACTCTGCGCGTCTGGATTCTTTCAATTGGAGAATTTAGAGAGAGTATGGTTTTTAGAGAAACTTATCCCTGCTTGTGGTTGACACTCTATATTTTGTAAAATCAGTGCTTTATTAGCTACTTCCATCTATTTGAATGCTAAGCTTCAATAGATGGAAGTAGTGGCTTCAATCTTAAGAATTTATTGCAACTCTTTCTTTTTTCTGTTTATATTCATGCTAAGCATGAGAATAACATTAACATAATTCTAAAATAAATATGTATGTAGTCGTGGTATTTAATTTGTAATAATAAGTTGTCGCTTTTCATGTACTTTTTTGAGAAAGTAATTTGATTTTAAAATCTTTAACTTATTTGAAGCTTATATTTAACCTGCTATTTATTTTTATACGTTTGCCATAAAAATATTTTCACGTAAATTCTATACATAATTATGATTTTTTTTTCCAAAATGAGTCTAACATTTGCATTTTTGTGCTTGAGAATTTGAAATGATTAGAATGTTTAAATGATTAAATGTTTAGAACTAAATATGTCCCATAGTTCGCTGATCTTTGCAAAATACCGTTAATTTGTCTAGAGAATAGTCATTGGTAGCTGATGTTTGTTAGAAGATGCGCTTACGTTCAAATTTCTCCCAGGCGTGTCTTCTATCAACTGTCGAGCAATATCTTTGCACTCTCCTTTAGCTTTCAGATCACTTGGCACATCTTTGGAAAGTTTGTCATCACTTTCCCAGTAACGATTGGCGGAGTGAGCATACATTGCACCCGGGGTGGCGTGCGTCACTCGTGTTGTAGTCACCAAACCTGTTGATTTTCCTACAAAAAAAAAAAGAAAACTTTAAACAAATAAGTGGTAAGTAGCTATATATTTTTTTGAATGCTCATCAACCTTTTGGTTCGGTTGGTGTGACTTGAGTCAGTACGGTGTATTTATGATATAATTTTTATTATTTCTGAGAATATTTCTGAGTCGCTTTTTATCTCAGCAAAACACCGCTCTACTGGTGGTCTATAAACAAATAAAGCGTTGTTCATCAGATTCATTTTTTAGTCTCTACTTTTCCATTATAGTCGGATTAAACTTAGTCCCAACACTACTTCAAAAGAACAACACGGACAAGTCAAAAATATATTCCTATCGAAAGCAGTTATTTTTTAATCTTATACGTTTAAGCGGGTGCTTTGAAACTCAACCCTCCAAATGATTGTCTTGGAGAGGCGTTTCTTCATTAGAAGAAAAATAACCAGATCTTGAAATTCGTCATCATAAGAAAATCGAAAATATCATGATGACGAGATATATTGAAATTGTCAGATCTCGCAAAATTGTCAGAAAAATGGTCGCAAAATTCTCATGCAAAATTGTCAGATCTCAATGGACAGGATATCTCGTCGGAGCCACTTTGAGGTTCAACGTGTCACTAAAGTATTAAAATAGAAGCAAACATTCTCTGTTTACCACTTAACAATTTCGCTGCCGATCTGGCGTCAACGCTTAAGAACCAATCACGCGCCAGCGCGTATTGTGGAGTGGTGTCTCAGTAGCCAGTCACGGGTTTGCGCGAGAAGAACTGAACCTCAGCATTTATTCTACGCTTCAGTCGGCATTATATGTTAGGTGTTGGCGTGGTATTGGCGTGGTGTAAAGGTTAGAAGCTAGTTTGTCAAGGTATGTAGTTTCGAATTTATAGCTTTATTAGTTATTTAAAAAAATCTTGCAATATGAGTTGTAGAGACGATAGTTCTGCAAGGCTTTCACGCCTCAAAAAAATATATATACAATCTAATAATCCTCTAACACAGATTACAAAAACAGAAAAATAAATATATATACAATCTAAAAATCCTCTAACAGATTACAGATTACAATCCTCTAACAGAAATTACAAATTTGTTAGCTGAGCTTTCGCCAATCTATTCTGGTATTGGCTTCTGGGAAAACCCATTTCTACGGCGGGGCAATACCTATCAACGCACCATATCAGCTTTGGCAGCGAACGTGTTAAACGGTAAGATAAGAAAGAAGGCATTTTGTTTTAAATTTCGAAGCAATTGAAGTTAAAAAATAATAATTATCTTGTCGGTACGCTAAAACGTAATTAACATTTTCCTTTCAAATAAAAATGATTAATGTTGATACAGTTTTTCAATCCGCAGTTAAGAAATTCAACCCGGGTAACGCCGAGTAGTTTTTATTATTTCTTACATTTTAATAATTTATTAATCAAAAACTCATAAATTCTTACTGTATTGTCCTCATATCACAAATTGTAAAATCATAACGTATTTAGTTTAGTTGGTAACTTCTTAATAGTTTCTCTCTACGGCATCAGTTTCTTAATAAACAATCCTCGTCCACCTATCTGTAGACGAGGATAGTTGTATAATACAGTGTAAAGCTTACTCGAAATGATGCATGTGATAGTAAAAAATCGGAACGAAAACGAAAAGTTGATTTATCTACAAAACAACTTTCATAATCGTATCCAGTCGAAACACATTCTGAAGAAAAAAATTAGATACTAATAGAAACTGAAAAAAATTCGTAAAATCATGTAAAGTAAAAGCAGTTGCATTACTATGTAACAAAAGAACGACGTATATGAACTATTTTCACCAATGGAATTTAGCAAAACAAAGTTTGATGACTAGAGATAGGTATGCGAGGATAGTTTATTAAGAAACGTATAACAGTAGAAACTCTGTTAAGAAGTTACGAACGAAACTATATACGTTATACTTTTACAATTTGTGATATGAGGACAATCTACGAATAAAGTGTACCTTCCTTATTTCGTCGACAGTATATCAATATATGTTTTATCTGCATCAACAATTCTCTTAACAAAATGTTCGAGCTTATATTCTGGTTGATATTGTTTCTAAAAAAATGTATTCAACCCCATTCATTTATAATTACATACAATAGAAATATTGAATGTAAAGGATTTCCTCTTACAAAGAAATTGGATGAAATATTTGAATATGGATACATATTGGATGCCAGTAATTTGTTTGATCTAATGAAATAGACACACTTTCAATTGCGCTCAGCGACAAGGTGGGGGGAAAAAAATCGCCGATGCATTCAAATCCAAATACGATCGAGTCGAGATGATACTTAAAAAGCAAAATGAACAAACGGAACAGATAAAAATGTGACATTACCTCGGTGTCATTAATTGGATTTTTACATGCTTAGTTCGCGGTGACATTTGGATGGGAAAAGATTGCAGAAAATTCCCACTTGAGATGCTAGATGCTGGTTCATTAGTATTAAAGGCAGAGTGTAATTATAATTACATATATTTCGAGTGTTGTGTGCCACTCTTTCGGAATGAAACAGAGAACTGCAAGGAGACGTAATGAATAATAATGATGAAAAAATGCTCGCATTCCTTCATCGGAGGCGAGCCACTAATTAAATAATCGCATTAGCTTTCTGAAACAATGAATGGCAAATTCAAATATCAACGTGTCTTCCCTTCGCAGTGTAATAGGTCGGAGTTGATACTCGAGTCTATGGTGGGGGACTGGAAAATAATTAAGCACCTGAAAGAAATGAAAAATAACTCGAGTTCGTTCGAAGCAGTATGGGATGGTGGCTCCCTTTTTTACCTCCTCCTGTTCCCATCAACGCAAACATTCCCAAGGGTGAACTCTTCCATTATTTAAATGAGTTCTTTAAGTCTCCCGAAATTATTTGCTCTTACTACTTAATAACGTTGGTATATTACACTTAACTTCTTCCAGAACATGCTACCTTGATTAAAAATGAAGGGGATGCAGGCACAAAAGGAGTTGGTGTCGGAATAGGCTTTACTCGCTCCTGGTGTAAAAATGCTAAAAGAATAGGCTTTACACATCTCTCCAAAGTAAAAATTTCGTTTCATCATTTCTGTATTATGCGTGATGTTTCTTATGACAAAATTGTGTCGGTGGATTTTTGTTGCCTTATAGGAAAGCGATTGTATTCCGGCTAACTTTCTGGCTTTCTAGGAGAATTTGCATGTGAATAAAGGATTTGTTGTCTTAGGCGTGTTTATTCCAGACAATGTGGCAATTAATTTGGAGGTAAGATTTAATAACATTGGTTAGTAAAATGCGCTACAAAAACAAGTGTGAATCCCTGATATTAATAACAAACCGTCCTTTCTTTAATTTGAGTTTAATTCAAATCATAAATGCGGGTGTTTTTATATCTTGTGATGTGTGTTAACGAACAACCTTCTTATTCTTTGTGATTGAATTGGCTTATACAGATGAGAAGTTGAGAAACATAGTGGATTGAGTCCAATTAGTTGGTTGGGTTGGACCTGTTAATGCAAGGACATTTTTGGCCAAACTGAGTCAAACACAAGGTAGAAAACGTTAAGAAATGGATAGACACAAGGGAAGTTTTACTCTCATAGTAGAAGAAATACACCCCAAGTAAGTTATAGAAAGTCAGGAAAAGTACGTTTCGAGAAATTCAAGCATTGCTTTGACGTTAATAAAAAAATTGAGATAGTGGGATGTTTTTCAGAAGCCGTTTCTTTTATAAAAGAAATTCATTCTTGTAGACTGACGCATAAGTGTGTTTTCTCAACATTTACAACACGTAATTTCCTTTCTTAAATATCAGTGTATTTTATAGAGATACTTAATAAATTTTTTTTTGTTTATGAAACACAATGACACACATGAATAATGTTGCAACATTGCAAAAGAAATTCACACTATATCATAAAAATCCCATCCTAATTTATCACCGCCATAAGAATATAAACTTAGCATGGAATCTTTACTCTTGGAGGCGATCCAGGAAATGACGAATGAGACAACTAACACACCTTCACCCAATAGAGAATCTGTTGGAAAAGTATAACTTACACCGCTATGGTTCTAAACGAGTTGCAAATATTACTGACGTCCTAAAGTAAAGCTTTTAATTTCGAGCGATATATTGATATCATTACTTAAGGAAGCACAGTGGTATTTAATAAAGAATGACGTTGGAATGCGAAATCATGTGTTAATCAAACTTTTAATTTTTGTCATAAAATATCACTGTAATTCCAGACCCTATATATGGGCTCATATTTTTCACAAATGCACTAAAGTAAGTACGCTTTCGAATCTTCATTCTACGATGCAATTTTACTTCTCGCGCAATTATTTAATGCTATAACTGGGGAAACCACATGAATTCAAAACACACAACTTCTTATGATTATTAGATGAATAGAATTTATATAAAACCGTTGTTTGTTTATATTCAGTTTTTAATGGTAGCTAATTCATTAAATTTTTATTTATTAATCAGTTTACTAGAACTTATTAAGAACTCAATTTACATTACGCTTCATTTAATTTTCAACTCCCTATTTTCAGCATTTTAACATTTTTTAGTAATTTATTTCTCAATTCATTCATTCATTTCTTTATTTACATTGTATTTAATGCTATAAATTGAGGTTTGAACTACGCATTTAAACACATAACTTGTTTTGATTATATGATAGATAGAATTACTAACTCATTTGTTTGCATTCTGTCATTCAACTTTTAGTGGTGGTTAATTTATTATAGTTTTAGTTATTAATCAGTATATTAAAACTTATTAAGCATAGAACTTAATTTATGTTGCGCCTTATTCATTTTCAACTCCCTACTTATAGCATAACAAAAGTCTACAGTGATTCATTTTTCTATTTATTTATATCCGAAATTGGAAATTAAATACCTTGTCGATAAATGAATTAAGTTAGCACTTTATCTTAGGTATTATTCATAATTTATTATTCAAAATAATAATTTCTTTGACTATTTATATGGTTTGTAAGCATTGCAGACGAAAAAACAACGAAATAGAGGTGGCCCAACTCTATTGTCCTGATGGTCTGCATCTGCTGAAAACAATCGCTACAGGGAAGCAAGAGACAGAATGGGTCAATAGACTTTGTCTCATCTTGTGTAGCCTTGCTTAAAGTTTTGCTTTCTTATTTTATTAAGTCTTTGTTAATGTTTTTTTGACAACTTGTCTTTGTTGCCCACCACTGAAAATAAAAATCTTTATATAGTCGTTATCGCAATTCAGTCTATGGACACGAAATTGAGGTTTTATTCGAATTTCTATATACGAATATAGCACATGTAGGATTCTGATAATAATTTTCAATAATTATATTTCCTTTTTCATTTAACTATAAGGAATAGTTAAGTGAAAAAAATCAAAAATATTATATTCTTCATAACAAAATAGTACCAACAGTTTTTTGCCATTCTTTTGAGAAGGCGGTCAAATGTCAATAAAATTTAAAATGGCTTCTTAAAATTAAGTAAAAGATTTTAATTGGAAATATATTTATCGACATAATATATTATCATAAGAAAAAAGCGCAATTGCATTGTTTTGTTTCTTTAAACTAAAATGTAATTGCAAATGCACGATCAAATAAAGAATTATTCCAATCACAAAGCGAGGATAAATAGCAAAACGGTGACACAATAATTTTAATGGGTGTTGGAATATAATTTTACTTAACTTATTAACTTTTTTTAATAAAAGCGTCTATTATAAGAGAAAAATTTCCGGTGAATGAAGTTGATTACAGAAAAATAATTACTAAACACGAACTAATATTTATTTAAGAATCTTTTCAGAAAAGAGAAATGAATGATTCAAACTTAAAGTTATCTTTTCTCTACTAGAAAATCAAAAGGAATAAATACAAAACACACATATTATATTTTACTTGTAATTCTATTAAATTTTGTTTAATCTGTGAACAATGTTCTATTTCGACGGTTTCTATTTAACGGATAATAGTTGGCTATTTACCTTCTGCTTGCGCCCAGTCTGCTAGGCAAAATACTTTGGATTCAAAGCTACTCTCGCACTTGTTGTACACTCCTTTGTCGTCCAGTCCTATTGTTTCGAATCGTCCTTTCACGCCACAGAGTAAAGCTGTTGCGCATGCGCCGGAATCACCAACTTGGCTGTCTATATTGTATGTCTGAAAATACAAGATGTTTTTCTAATTAAACAATTAAGTGTTTGATATTTAATTTGTAGTTTAGATAACGATGTATACCTTACCATAAGCATGAAATCAACATAAATTTATAAACTTATCTTTCTAATCATACGAATTAAAACAGGTACAATAAGACAAATGGCGACATCAAATGAAACGACGGATTGATTTATGTAAGATTTCAAAATATACTGGTGTCTAAAATTATCTTTACATCCATAGAATCACCGATTTCTCAGAAACTGCGAACTATATAAAATTGTGTGGAATGTGACATCCCAACAAGTAAATACAAAGAAAAAAAATTTAAGGACACTACATATGATATAAAACTGTAGCATGAAACAATAAAAATGGCATTAATATGTGACAAGGAGAGTTCAGAACAAAATGAATAACACAGGTAAAATATTAAGGCCTATGAAATTAATATGGAATGTGGTCACCTCTGACTTGTACACACATATCTCAACGTGATTTCATGCTGACAATAATGTTGTTAACCACAGTTTGGGGAATTAAGTTCCACTTCTCCAGCAATGCGGTCGTTGAGGCATTTATATGTCTACGAGGCGGATGTCTCTGTGCAACTGCTTTTCCAAGTTAGTCCTATAAGTTCTCTATCGGGTTCCGATCAGGAGATTTTGCTGACCACGGTACTCGCTCAATGGCTTCATTTTCAAGAATTTGTCAGCAAGGTTTGCTTGATGTGGACGAGCATTACCGTCCAAAAATTAAAAAAACCAGATCCATATGCACCTCTGAAAAGTATTACATACCGTTTTAAGACCTTATCCCTATATCTCCGGCCGATCACAGAGCCTCTGTTGATATGTTGTAGGGGCGTACGTCCATCGATCATTATTCCTCCCCACACCTGCACTACCAAAACGGTCACATTCCATAATGTTTGAAGAAAGATTTCGTGTTCCTGACTCCCTCCAAATGTAAAAACGTTTAGAATCAGATGTTAAACTAAACTTCGACTCGTTAGTAAAGAGAACATGTTGTGAAGACAGTGAAACACAAACCAATGGCTTAAAGTATAAAGGCCTTTTTCAATGAGCTTTCTGTATATATTTTGCCGTGTTACAACATTTCCCATGGCAACTGCAAGCTCTGAACTTAACTGCCAAACAGTAGACTTCCTGTTACGACGGGCAGATTTCGCCATATATCAATCTCGAGAAGCAGTTGTTATACGTTTAAGACTAGTCCAGGCCTCCTTACAACAGTTACAGAATTCTGAAATTGTTTCCATAGAGCAGAGACTGTCTTGAAATATCCACACAACTCGTTGCTTCCATGATTGCCTGCCCTGCTTCTAAACGGCCGATAATGCGCCACTTCACAGATTCTTCCAAATGATAGGAGCCATAAAAACAGTTTCGAGGCCTTACATACTGAAATAAAACGCTGTATTGAAAAAAATTCAATCAGATATTCATTTTGTGTAAAGTGCTTGATTCACCGTCGGATGGCGTAACGCTTTGATTTGCATATCAGAAACCGTTTTATCACTTTTGATTGGATAATGCTAATTAGGCTTGTCTTTCACACATTTCCTGCAAAAATGAGTTACAACGATTGGGTATTTCATGAAATATAATTATTTTTGGGTATATAAGGATAATTTTGGACATGAGTGTAGTGGTGAAATTAAAGTTTAGTTTGTTCAGATGCAGAAGTATGTTGTTAAAATTTCTTTTAGGTCTAGTTATTTGCTACTTCCTCCGCTTTAAAGTGTCATATTTGCATATTTTTGTTTCGTATAGTAATACTTTTTCTTCACTGTTGAAGTGAACTGTACCAGCGAAGACATTTGTTACCGTTGTAAGGAATTTACGAACTTCCACCTTTCTTTTTTTTTATAGGCAAAATGAATGAATGAAATTTTTTGATATTAGATAAACTAATTTAGAGAACAGTTTCTTAACAATGTAAACGTGTAGTAAAGTGTAATGATGTCAATTAGAACAGGGGTTCTCAATCCTTATGCGTCAGTGGATCAGTAAATTCTCTCTTTTTCAAAAGATGAGGACCCCGTCCCAACCAATTTACTGATAGATACCTTGCTAACTTTTTTTTATGTTCATACACTGAACTAACATAAGTATGTAATATTCACAAACATATGAGTACGCTTGTGTACATGGTGTGGCATATTGACAATTCTACAATTACATTTAAATGAGTTATCGATCATTGGACTTATGAATTCTTAAATCTTTTATTATAATTACTTTAAAGAAGTCAAAAAGAGCCTGGAATTGATAATAGAGTGGATTCGCATATAAATTTTTGTTAGATGGATTACATCGATTGGGTATTTTATGGAATATAATTACTTTTGAGTATGTAAAGATAATTTTGGACATGAGTGTAGTTGGAATAGATGTACAAGAGGAATTTTCTTTCAAGCTCTAAATGTTGGTGACAGTACTTTTTCTGCAACGATACGTGTTTCCTGTATGTATCCTGAACGTGACACTAGTTCGCCTGCTCCCCGATATGTATCATGATAGAGCATTTGGGTATTGGATGTAAAATATTTCGCTGTCTGGTTCGTTTGTTTACTCTGAAAATCGCTCTCATAAGTGGATTTCGTCATCTGACATTGTTACAAAATGACGTGTGGTCCTCGGATTTGATCCTGGACCGTCAGCAACAGAACGTTGTATTCTTCAGTGTGACGTTAATTAACAAATACCTACATAAATAGATATTCTTTCTAGATTAAACGATGTTATGTTTGGTCCAGATACCGATTCATTTAAAGAGGTTATTGATATTTAAATAACCTTAAAGGACCTTAAAGGACCTTCAATATTTATTGATAGCTATGAGTGAATGTATTTCAAATGCTACTGCTGAAAAAAAAAATTGATGTCTACTCGAATCTTGGGCATTAATCCTCATTAAATCATCAACGAAAAGAAATTGCAAGTAGATATTGCAAATATTTGTTACAAAAAAAAGAATGAATGAAATTGCTTTGATTTTTATTGTTCTTTACTTATTGTTTTTCAATTTCATTGCGCACACATTATTTTAACTTTATTTAAAAAAAGATAAACATTTCAACATTGTATATATGGGGTTTGAGAAGGTGTCTAGACAACTATTATACATCACCTCGGCAAGAAAAGTGACACAACTCAAAATTGTAGAATTTGAGAAGCATGGAATTAAAAGGATACTATTAAACTTGTATTGAAAAAGTAAAAGCTTCTTTTAAATTTTAGGTAAGTATTATGGTGTAACTTCTATTATATCCTATAGAATAATAATGCAAGCTGGGGCACTTCATACATATTTTTAAATGACTTAACATCAAAATTTTTATTTTTTGACGTGTGTCACTTTTATTGCCGGGGTGCAATATACAGGTATTCGTGGACAAGAAACATTTAATCAGACAAATAGGACAGATTATACAACCCAGGAGAATGACACATCCTCGTGTCTCCGAACGCATCACACACTTCTGGTCACTAGTCGGTACCCACGATTCTACTGATGTCAGTAGAATGTTTTTCCAATGACTCTTAGCGCCATCTGATGACTGACCACCCCTTAGATTTAAACATATATTTAATCTGTGAGAAATTAAACGACTGAATAATTTGGAAACAGTATTGTTCGAAAATTGCAATTTTCTGTTTTTAAATTGACTCAAAACTTGAGTTTTGAATTGTACTTGACCGTACTGTTACTTCTGAATGGCGCGATCTTTAACAATGTCGACAATAGTCTTATTTTTGAACACAACCCTTCATAACTCTTTGCTTTGACGTAAACGCAACACTTATGATTTTCATAATACTAGTCCAATAGCCCATTGTGTTGCTCCAGTAAGACGTTAACTAAAATACTTACCTAATGCTAGTCCAATTGAACTGTTCTGATTATGGTATTACAAGGGCAGATTTGTGTACCACTTGATTTACCATGGTGTGCCATGGGGGATAGGTTTACATTTCATTTGACACACATACCAAAGAGTCAAGGCACATCCCGCTTGTAGACAGGCAACACATTCGTTCCAGAAGGATAAAACACCCATTCCTTACTCTGGATTCGAAACAGGAACCTTTTGATTCACAAGCTTGCATCCCGATCACTAATTTTAAGGACTTGAAAAATAAACGCCATTTTAATATATATGGAAATTGCTCAAATTATTTCTACCAGACATAATTTGTGAGCAGAGAAATCAACAAAAAAATTATTTTTTATTAAATGAACATGTGAAGCGATACATATTTCACGATGCACTAGTTATGTTTTGTACTTGAGGTATATTTTTATTGGATGCATTAATACTGAAGCTGAGTCCACTTTGAAGAAATTAAATAATATTTCAAAAATCTTCATTCTTCAGAAATTGAAACAATTTAAAAAATATAATCTCCGTTTATGATTCTAGCGTGTGAAAATAATATGAAAAATTGTCAGTATCTATTAAAACACTCATTAAACTTTAGAGTAGTAGCTAGGGATTCTTTTATCCTTCGTTTGTGTCATATTACCATTGCTTTTAATTTAGTATTTGCAATCGACAGAATACATATTGAGCACTAAGTATGGAAGAAAAAATACCGAAAGTTTAAGCACTTGCCGAAAAGCATTAAAAGCATATTAAAATCAGTTTTTAACAGCTAAGCATAAAATATCTAATGATTTTTTTCACTTTACATCTAAGAGGCTTGAAAGAAAATCACTTTAACAAGAGACATTTTTTTTTATACGTGGAGTTGGAAGAAAAATCGTTTAAAAGGCTCATCAAAGAAAAGCATTTCCCGCTGTTTCGTTAATTGCAATAGATTTCAAAAATCTCAGCCAATTTATCGTTACAGTTTCTGAGCAATTTTAACGCGAAAAAGCTGAATACGTTTAGGGTAAAATGAGCTTATTATTCGCATAAGATGTTTTCCCATAAGCAGTTTTAATTCTTCATTTTGCCAGTTTAATATTTTGTTATCGATCTGGCTGTAGTTAACTTTGTTCGTAGTGTTGTAAGAAGTGATGCCCATCCTGTAAATTAACAAAGTAAAAAATATAACAAATGTTCTTATTTTATTTTTTGATTGATGTGGAAATTTATGTTTTTAAAGCTGTAATGAGGATTTAGCTATCTGTATCTCTACTATTATAAAATGAAGTGTTTGTCTGTTTTCGGTGATCAAAGTTCTGATGAATCTTTGACACTTAGAGTAATGGAATTTGGCACACAAGTAGTCCGAATGTTTTGCAAGTTTTGGGTCACGTCGAATTTTAAAATTAAATCTAGAACATTTAAAAATTAATTTAATGGAATTTAATAAAAAATTGTTTTTCTTAGAATGGCAACACCATAAAGAGACGGCAGATTCTAAATTAATTTTTCCGCGTTTCCGTTTGAACGTTTTTAGTTGAAGAACAAAACATATAAAAAGTTTTAACTGGAGTTTTGTAGTTCTTTTTTCTATCTCCTAGATCGTTAAAGATAAAGCAAAAGCTTTAACGGTTTTGAAATCTGCAGAAAATTTCACATTAGATCGTTACCTAAAAGTATGATTTTTAAATAAATAATTTTTAAATTGTAACTTATATTTTTTCCCATACGAATTGGTGCTCGATCGTGTTCGAGAAATCACAGATTCCATTTCCTACGCTCAAACAAATCCAGCCAAGGAAAGCAAAACAAATAATATTTTTTTTTGACTAGCATTGTTTAGGTCTTTTTTGTAAAATCGTGATCGTGAAAGATAGATTAAAAATTTCAACGGATTTGAAATCTGCGAAAAATTTGACACCAGATCGATACCGTATACATTTAATTTTCTTTTAATAAATAATTTTTCAATCAAATATTTATATGTTCGCAAGAGATTGTGACATCACACCAATTGGATCTCTTCACAATTCGAATTTGGCTGCATTTGACAATGACGAGGCCATCACCGAGCATTAAAATTTTTTGTAGTCACCTAGTAGCTATGAATTGTAGACTGTATGATTAACGTAAGCATGGTTGGTGATACCTGCATTTGTTGTCGCAATTTCTTCGTTTTTGTACCTAGCGCTATAATGCTATTATTACTAACATACCAACTGGTGACAACAACCCTCCAAGTGCCAGTATTGAGTTACATCACAAGTTCTAGTGCCAATATGGTAGTCAGACTCCTCATAACATGAAAATATGTTCCCAAGCAAGTAATGACAGTTATGGCAAGCAATGGTAGTAATATACTCAGTTGTATGTTGTATTCCGTTTAAACGCACAAATGTACAGAGGGTGTTTGTGTTCTTGGTGATACCTGCAATTGTTGTCGCAATTTCTTTGTTTTTGGACCTAGCGCTATAATGCTATTATTACTAACATACCAACTGGTGACAACAACACTCCAAGTGCCAGTATTGGGTTACATGACAAGTTCTAGCGCCAATATGGTAGTCAGATTCCTCATAACATGAAAATATGTTCCCAAGCAAGTAATGACAGTTATGGCAAGCAATGGTAGTAATATACTCAGTTGTATTCCGTTTAAACGCACAAATGTACAGAGGGATTCACAAGAACTTATACAGTTTCTAGATGCTGTAAAACAGAAACAGTTTAAGACACGGTCCCCAAATGCAAACTGTTAGTTAGGTATACTCCTAAAGTTTGTGTTCCCCCTCCCGAGCGAAGTAACGTAGGCGATGCGTGTCACGTGACTAGTCAATGAAAATGGCTGCGTATGCAGTGGAGAAGACGTTCTGAGTTCTTGAATTGAGCAAAACGGAATCTGTAACCGTTGTGCAACGGCATTTTCGATCACGATTTGGAAAAGAACCTCCAACCCGAAAATTCTTTAACGATTGGTTTAACAAATTTGAAACTACGGGCTATTTGTGCAAAGTCCCAAAGTCAGGACGACCGAGTGTGTGTATCGTCAGATGTCGTCAAAAACTTTATTCATCCAATTCGATAATAAAGTCGAAAAACTTTATTTTCCGATTGGATGGTGTACGACCACACATCATCAGGTGACATGCTAAATTACCTCTATTAACATCTTCACCGATGGATTGGACGAAGCACCGACTACAGCATGCCACTAACCCAGGCCTCGAAACAGAATTTTTAAACTTAGAATTTTAAAAATAGAATTTTTAAACTTAGGTGCATCTTGTGCACCTAAGTTTTTAAATTAGGTGCACAGGTTATATTTTAGGAGCACATTAAAAAAACGTAATATAAGAGCATTATAATGTAACATAAACTACTTTATTAGACGGGTATTTTTATATAGGTTAGTAGTAGATAGTAAGTAAAAATATTTAAACATCTAAATTCTCCTTTCTCCGGCGCACTGCTGCCGCGACAGTTGCTTCAACAGAGCAATCTGGAAAATGCTTCGATCATCGGAAAGTTCTGGTGGCAGTGGTACAGGTAAACCTTCCTCCTGTATAAACCTGTGATGCCCCAGCGAATTTATTTTTGCATAGTTTGTATTTAGGAATTTTAATTACGTTCCTTTAGAGCGACATATGTCAATTATAATATTTTGTTCAAACATCAAAATAACATAAAACACGTTCGTCCCCTTTTTTTAACGTTAAGTGCACTGCGTGTACCTAACGGGAAAAATTAGGTGCACAATTGTATTTTCATGTGCACAGTGCACATGTGCACCCGGGTATTTCGAGCCCTGCACTAACAAAATGGCCACCAAGGTGACCTGATTTTACACCATGTGACTTTTTATATGGGGCTACGTAAAGGATAGCGTATGTAACCCTCCTCTTACTGTTGATCTTGCGGAGTTGAAACGGCGTATCGCAACAACTACCACTGCACTTGCTTCAGATACCCTAACACGCATCTGGGCAGCAATGGGGTACCGGTTGGATGTGTGCAGTGTGACAAAGGGAGCACACATAGAACATCTATGACTGTCTCTAAAAGAACTTCAAACATTCACCTACACTTCTGTTACAGGTAACATAAAATATCTAACATTGTCACTGTTATATAGTGCGTTGAAATTGTATACTTACTTATGAATCACCCGGTATAATCTATCATTTTTATACAATTACTTTACCAAATTTATTTTTATCGATACAATGAAAATATTTATAAGTACATAACTTAAAAAAACTTTTTGCATAACATATTCAAAGCAACCAATGCTAAAGATTATTTATCATAAACGATTCAACGCAAACAGCGCTAAAGATTATTTTTTTTCACAGCGATCAACACTAAAGATTCCTTTTTCGTAAACGATTCAAAGCCATGAAAACAAAGTATTATCTTTTCATAAAAGATTCAATGCTATGAAACAAAGCATTATCTTTTCATAAAAGATTCAAAGCAATCAAATCTGAAGATTCTTTTTCATTTCATAAACGATTCAAAGCAATTAAAGTTATATATTTTTTTCATAAAAGATTCAAAGAAATTAACGCTAAAGATTCTTTTCATTAAAAATATTCTTTTAAAAATTATATTTATAATGAACACACAGTCAACGGAAAATATGGATGCATTTGAAATGTCAGATTTAAAATTTTTTTCTTTAGCCTATTGATATATATATATATATATATATATATATATATATATGGATTTATCAGTATAAAAATGAAATCCAAACAAACCTACTAAACCATGCTGGCTTAAAAAGATGATTTCACAAACCAAGGTGTATTTAGGTCTCAACGGTGCGCATTTTAATGAAATGAAAAGAGCTCCAGAGGAAGATAAACTATAGAGCAGACTCTGAAAGCATAGGAGATATAAATTTCTCTGTAAATATTATTCGAAAGGATAGTCGATCGAGTGAAAAGTAAATGTTTGTGTATTTTCTTTAACGGCGCTAGTTTCCATCGGCAAGGCTGCTAACTGTCATTCATTGGTGAGAGTTGCCTATTTTTGTTAGAATTGTTGTATTGGATATCATTCATCTGAAATTGTCTGTCAACCTTTCCTTCTACCCTGTGTTAAGAAAATACTAAACCACAGAGGCATTCCCAATTTAAAAACAAACCAAATATCTCATTCGAATATATTTCTTAAACTAAAAATTTCATTTCGAATATGGCAGGATATATTACTAAAGGGTGTTTCTAAAATAACTATCAATTTAAGTGGAATGATCATTTCCTATTGAGGTTTAACCTATGAAGACATGCTATTAGACTTTACTCCAAAGTTCCAAAAATCACCTCCAACGTTTACCTGAGCTCACACATCTATATTTTTGAGTGTTGATTTACAAAAGCAGGGTTGTACAGAATTTAGATAACAGAATTCATCAACGTAAGGATTTTATTTCAGCTGCAGTGGCTACATGATATCTTTGTAAAGGTTTTCCGTGCAACCTTCTAAACGTTAGGAATTGTGTGTTTATAAGCAAGGGAGTCGTGTCAAATTGTATTAACATTTCCTGTTTTCATGTTTTATTTATTTGTAAAAACAAAAGGTATTAACATGGTCCTTCACAGAAATGGAGGAAATGTTACATCTAAACTTCGCTGTGAGGTATTGCATTTCAGTAACACAGTTTGCAAGAAGTCTTTAAGGTATCCGCATACGTTCGGAGACTTTAAAAAAAAATGGTATGCAGAAGCAATTTAATATTTTTTATAATTATTTGTGTTGAAAATTACTTTTGCACTATCAATAATTAAAATTAAAAAAGAAATTTAACGAAAAGTGAAATTTTAAGTGTACATTTGAAGTTTTTATTCGAAATTTTGAAAATTGATGCAGGGCATACAATTTAAATGAGCAGCAAAAAAACATGATCAGAGTAAACTTCATGATGTTATCTAGTGCTTCCACTAGAAGTAGAAAGATATTTAAAAAATAAAGGTTTTATGACTCACCGAAAAATTGTTAAAGGATTTTTGACCATTTAGCAACATCGATATTCAAATGCAAGCTCATAAATAAGAAAAAAAAAACCAAAAAGATATTAATATGATTCTAGTGCATGGACTTGGAAACACTATTTAGAATGAGCATAAAAAATTTTATAAATATATATCAATAACTGTTTTAGTTATCATTTCTGAAATTCAATGTTTATGCCTAAAATGTAATTCTGAGAAAAATGCTTATAAACAACATCCAAGAGAGTAAAAAAAAAGATACTGCGAAATTCTTCTAACAAACAAGTGAATTTTATTAAAAAATGGTAGTGGCCAATTAATAGCAACATAATTATTATATATTTTAACTTACTGTAACTGTAACAGATAAAGGGTTGAAATTATGGTAAAAATAGAATATTCTTATCATTGGTTCCGGTTTCGTTATGTTACTTCCGGTAAAACTAAACGATTTCGTTCAAATTTTAAATCGATCTAACTTTTTTTCTATTAGTCGCACATTAAAAGTTGAAACTGTTTTAGAATCACAAAAGTATAGGAAATGTGTTAGTAGAATAAAAGAAATTGCAAATATTCGTCAAAATTGGCTTTTTAACGTATGCGGATACCTTAAGTGGTTTTTGAAGGATTCATACATATTGTCGCAATCATTCGTAAAAGTTCATTCGCAAATATAAATGCTCATTTTACGCACACATGCAACGGTTCAAAACATTCCAGAAATTTCACATTGAGTTCAGATCTGGAGTTCTGCTTGACCAATGTTGAACGCCAATTTTCAGTTTACACCAATCTAGACAAATTAGACGCATGTCAGTAGGCATTAGTCTATTGCTTTTACCAATGTAGACCACTAAGAAAGGGTCAAACGGTATTAGATGCTCCTATAATTCTTGATAGCTTGTGGAATTAATTCGACCTGAAATTCCAGCAGATCACATTTTTCAGGATACGAAAATGCTCCAGTCACCACGGCAAAACTTCCAATCATTTGTCTTTGGTGCTTAAATCATGTCAGTAATATTTACGGCCATTAGGTCCGTTAAGGGTCTGTCCTTTTTTTATTCGAAGCAGGCGCCTTTTTCACAACCTCATTTTTATTCTGCCTCTTCTTCTGGATAATAAGTTTCCATATACATAACAAAAATAATTTGAACTGTTTGCACAATCTCTAGATGCCGTTCACATAAAAACACTCCATACTTTCGATAGTAAGTTCAAAATTTTCATATTTGCCTGAAACATCTTCACTAGAAAGAATGTTATTCACATAGGTTGTGACTGCTAGAGGAAAAAAAATACTGAAAAAAATTATATGATGCTTCACCTAGGTAATCAAACTGATTGGAGACATTCCTATGCAGACATATTTGTTGCTGAGCAACAGCTGTTATTAAATTATTTGCATTCTCTGAATTTCATACTTTAAAATTATGAAAACAGTCAAGCATCATTTTTATAATCTATATTGAAAAATATTTTTTTAATCAAAGTCATTAAATTAAGAATGCACAATTTCAAATATTTTCCCTATTGAAAAGAAACCGGACGAGACGAAGATAAATAGTATACTTTTTCAAATTCTGAACTGAAAATTTCATTATAAAAAAAACCAATTCTATTATTTTATAACTGTGCTACTTTTTGTATTCTTCCTTCCCAACATGACACTCTGGGCAGTTGATATATCTGTTTCCAACAGTGTTTTATCATTGAGGTTTTTTTAATTTTCAGTAATTTATTATTGGTGTAAGAGTTTAGACGTCCCCAGATCCTTATATGAGATACTCGTTTGATCACCTGATTTGATATTTTACAAGTTAAGAGATATTTTGTCAGACAAAAATGTGTATATCAAGTGCTTTCTCCCCCTTCATTTCCGCCTGTATCTGGATGCTTCTAAACTAAGGAACTTAAGAAATCTGTTTAAAATCAAAACAAGGCATTTTTAATGAGATGTAATTATGCTATCCAGTAGATTGCGGTTCATAGATTGTAATATCTACCATATTAGTTTAGAAACAAATCAGTCGAATATATATGCATGTGTAGCATTAGCTTTCAGCTGGAAACGATGTTGAAGGAGTGGAATTTTTCTTGAAACCTTTTCAGAAAATAGAACTGGTTCCTATAAGGTGTTACAAATATCATGGCGATAATCATGTTTTCTCATTCGTTTATTGTGTTTAGATTTTCCGAACATACTTACAGTCTCTCGTTGCAACATCCTCGTGTTCTATCGCTGAGGCCCTGTTCACATGAGGCGTTTTCGAACGCGCATTTTTGAGGTCAGTTTTCTGTAAGCATTAAATTATGTTTTAGTATTCCTCTAATTCAAGTTTCTATCTTTGCAATCGTTAAAGATAGAGCAAAAATTTCAACGGATTTCAAATCTGGGGAAAATTTTACACCAGATCAATACCTTAAATGTGATTATCTTTATATAAATAATAAATTACTTAATAAATAATTATGTAATCAAATGGTAAGTAATTAAATAATTAATATGTTTTAGGTATCGATCTGGCGTAGAATTTTACGCTGATTTGAAATCCGTTGAAATTTTCTTTCTATCTTTAACGATCGCCAAGACAGAAACTAGAATTAGAGGAATAAAAAAAACATAATTTAATGCTTACGGAAAGTTGACCTCAAAAACGCGGGTTAGAAAACGCCTCATGTGAACAGGGCCTTAGGGATAGAACACGAGGATGTTGCAGCGAGAGAATGTAAAATATGTTCAAAAACTAAACACAATAAACAAATAAGAAAACATGATTACCACTTTGATATCTGTGATTTCGAACTTGCACTTAAACACTAACAAGCAATTTTAGCATACTGTATTTTAGTATCAAACATGAGCTGTTTGAGTTCATTTTTATAAAAATAAATTTTAAAACTATATGATTTTGTTCTCATATTTGTTTAATATTAAAAGATTCTTAAAATGAAAATATTTTTCAAAGTATACGGTGGAAGATGAAAGCTAAAATAGTCCTATAACATTAAAAGTTTGCAGAATATTTTATTGTTCGAAAAACAATTTTTTGTTTAGTTTTAATCAAGAATTGTGCAACGAGATGTGACGATAAAAACAGGAGGCTCAAGCAAAAAAGAGATCAACTTTTACTACACTAAAAAAAGGAAAACCGCGTTAAAAAAATTTTTTGAAGATATAAAAGACATGCCAATTTAAGAACAATAACGTTACAAGATAGCGAATTTGGAGAAAGAGCAACAGGGTTAAAAATAAGATTTAAGATTGACAAAAAATCTAGTTTATAAAAGATACAAGAGTGTCCAAAAGAAGCTACACAAAAAATATCCAATTCTAAATTCTACTTGATGCTTGATATTTTAACTATTATATCTTTTATAACGATAAATTGTCTTTATAGAAAATTTTAAAGAATCTCTTCGGGATCTAAAGATGTCTATATCTACCATTTTACCATTATAGATGTCAGTTTGTTTGCAATTACATCTTTGCAGACACAAACTACCGCGAAGCTTTAGCCCTCCTGGTTAAAGTCTTGACAAGGTATCTCGTCATCAGCACAACTGACCAGATTTTGATGGATGAGAAATCTAGACCAAACCACTTTGAGGGGGGGGGAGGGTTAATGATGAGCATACTACGAATTAGTGAGTTGAATGCACACACCTCTCTTCAAGAAGTAAATTACTATCCTTAGTAACGACTTTCGTGTAACTATTCAATACATTTGGAACTAATACATGGTTTCTATCATAGCGTTGCAATTACTTTCTATCTACTACAGGAAGGTATTATCTCCCAAAGCCAACAAACATACAACACACATGCTTAGAAAGTTCACACCTCCAGCAGCACATTTCTACAATTCTCTGGGAGTTATACGAACTAATAACGCAAGTAAAAGGACGCATTCCCGTACCTCATATCCGTCCAATATCCCACCGATGAAATTCCACGTGAGTTTCGGCCAACTCAAAGGGGCCCTCCCCGTCACTAAGCCAGAGCCTCCGTTTATAACCAGCGTTCGGCAACTTGTCCGGGCGAAGTTATCGGGGGCGTTTTCATCTCTGCCTCATGTCCGCTGCTCATTAAACCCATATGAGAGAGGGAGGTGGGTGGAAATATATAATCCAATGGCAGAGGGAGTCATTATGAGCCGTGATTGAGCCCATCGAGCGCTGAGACACCTGAATATTCAGGTGGGGGCAGGGATTGACCGCCGATGATTGTTTCCGTGACAAAATGGATGATGGGTGAAATTGAAAGGGATGGATCCGGAGCGTTATGGATGGTCAGGCTAATCACTGACCCATTCGGAACGGTGTAAGGTGTCAGTGGCTGCTGGATTCGGATGCTGAGGTTCGAACAGGTTTGAAGATGTGGTTCTTTGGGGGTGGTCAAGTGGCTGTAGCGGATAAACATTGATTCATACTTAGAAAGATTATGTCAAGCATGTCAAACTCACAGCCCACAATGAATATCTGCGGCCCAGATAACCATACCAGTATTTAACAAATATTTTTTTTAAAATTACGTAGCTTACTTTTTTAACCCTTAACTACTGTGTCACAAATTGTCATGTAACTAGTGTGGAGGGGTCTCTCAGACCTCGCGCACTAAAGTAAGAATAAAGTTGATTAATTTAATACATTAATGAAATATTCTTAAGATCATTATTATTTATACATTTTAAATTTAGACATTTCAATTCTTAAAATGAAATACATTTTATATTACTATATAAGTTAAGTAGATTCCCTGTCTCTTCAGGCTCAGCTTACTGACCTAATTTTGCAGGACGGTTCAACCCTGGTAACTGTAAAACTACATTGTGTTTTGGTGTTCAAACGTTGTGATTTGGTGTTTTTCCGTAGAAATATTCTTCTTGTGAAGACGCACTTGAAAAAGTCTTCATCTTCATCTGCCTAAATTTCCGAATCTGTTTCGTAATATAACCCGAAATTTTACTGTTCGAGTACTCTATTTCCGACCAATTATCAACAATATCCTGAATTTCCTTTTGTGTAAGATACACAGGTCATTTTTTAGTAAAGTTTGTTGCCATTTGAGGCTTTCTGCCGAAATTCCCTACTCCAACTTAGACGATTTCATTCAACAAGAATGGTAACGTAAATGCTGTGAAGGGGGTCTAAGAGACCACGCGGGAAATGCAAATAGTGTAAAAAAAAATAGTTGGGGCAGCCAAACTAGTCTTGGAATGTGGCTTCTGTTGGACGTTGTAGGAAGATACTGAATAGGACAGGTACCAATATTCACTTTCATGGGTGGAAACGACCAGTCAAATATTATTCGGGATCTGTGAGACCCATGAAAGCAGTAAAAGGTTAATTTCGTATTATTAATAACCAGCAACAACATTCACCATTGACCGATTACGAGTCGTGTTTCATCGACGCACCATTTACCAACCAATAGCAGCGGATATTTTAGCAGTCGATAGTAAAATAATACTTACCACGCTATCAGTCTTCTGTTGCCTTGCTTGGTGTGGCCTACAGTAAATATTTCGCTTTCAGAGAACAAGAAAAATTCAATAGAGTTGGTCTTACCTGGAATTTACAAATATTTGCTAGCCAGCTTTGAAAATACTCGAAAATTCGCATATGAGATTATTTCCACGTTTGGAAGTAGTTATCAGTGCCTAGCCATTACTTTCACTTATTAAAGGAAATAAGTCTATTGTCAGATCCAGATTTACCAATATTCACCTTGGGTTAGTTTTGAAAGTTATCTCTGCGAACAAGATATCCCCCCCAAAGTTGGAAAGATGATAGCAAAGAAGAGATGATAAGTGTCAGAAGAAAACATTAATTTTACCGTTGTTCTTTTTTACTCCGTGCTTTCGAAATAACTTTACGTTTCTATAATTTTTTTTTTGGTGCAGCATAAACTAAGACCTTGTTTATTTGGGCCGTTTTAGCATTTGAGTTTGACATGCTTGCTTTATGTATTTAATTTTGATAAAGCCTAAAGATATATTACAATAAGATCTCAGTTTATCGCGCTTCTTGGGAGACATTAAAACAAACGTTACAGATCGTGGAGAGTGGTATATCAAGAGCTGGGAAAAACTTAATCGCTATGAAAAAGGGCCTAGATTTTACCAAAGCGTTTACCGTCATTACCTTTTTTACCAAAGAGGAAATTAGTGGTCAAATATTGTTACAGAAAAAAATGGGTGATAGGTGAAATTGAAAGGGACGATTCAGAGCGTTATGACTGGCCAGGCTAATAAGTGACCGCTTTGGAACTGTGTACGGTAGCAGTGGCTGCTGGAATGTGGATGACAGTGACTGCTGGAATGTGGATGACAGAGACTGCTGGAATGTGGATGACAGTGGCTGTAGTGGAATAAACTCTGGTTGAAGCTTGGAATTATTTGTGTATATAGATTTTTAAATTTGAAAGTAATTTCGAAACCTAAAGACCTTTTACAAGATCTAGACATGAAATAAAGGGATATTTTTAGGGTCAAGAAAAACTTACTAGTTAGGAAAAAGGAAATAAATTATACATTAAATTCGACATTATTTATTGAAGCAGGGAATTAATGGTTAAATATTGTAAAAAAAAATTCGGTATATCAACGCTTCTTGGTGGATAAGAAAAGCGGAATATATAGTGTGGAATGATATAGCGTCTGCAAAGAAAAATGTTATGCAAATTAAAAGTCTTACATGTATGCTATATCAAGAGTTTTTCATTCGATATTGCGTTAAGTTAAAAAATAAACATGAAGTCTGTAGTAATGCCTTTTAAAATAATACTGTATAAGGAAGAATGTTTTTTTAAACATGTATCTTTCTTATCCGCACTTCGACACCCAATCTTTTATAAAATTCAGTTTGAAATAACTATAAAAACAAGCAATTTTTGAACACTTAATTCCGAAAACACAGACCTTACAAAGAGAATTTACGAAAGAAAATTTTCCAAAAACTCTAAGAATTTCAGACAAAGTTGAGCATGACTAAAAGAGGTTGGTAGATAGTTGAATTAACGTCGCAGTAGAGCAACACAACGGGCTAATGCAAACGGTTCGGGATGAATCAATTCCGAAGTTGAACGATTTGAGGAAAACATCCTATAATTTTGAACCACATCAGATGACGAGGTCACACCTGAGCTGGCACCCCACTCTTGAAACTTCCACTCTACGTAAGGAAATTTGAGGACATGATATATTTTACTTGCACCAGTCCTCACGTACTCGACAGTCTTTGTATGAATCGAGTTTTGAACTCGTAAACCTCCAGTTGTTAATCCGCGACTCTACCAACTGGGTTCCCGCTGTTTTTATTATTCATATTCATTCATAAAGCATCTCCAGAATAATAGATTAATAGTTTTAATTTATATTTTACTGGAGCCATACGACAGGTTATTGACGTACATCCTATATCAATTTCGGGAATGAAAATAACCGAGGACTCCTTGCAATTTTAAATCACGGTCAGATAACGAGGTCAGAACTTGAGCTGGAACTGTACTCTCCAAACTTCCATATCACGACTATGTGGAATTATCACCATAACGTTAACGACGATTTGTGTCTCATGATCATTTGCTTTTGGAATTTTACTCTCCAAACTTCCATATCACGACTATGTGAAATTATCACCATAATGTTAACGGCGATTTGTGTCTCATGATCATTGGTTTTTGGAACTTTACTCTCCAAACTTCCATATCACGGCAATGTGAAATCATCACCATAACGTTAAAGGCGATTTGTGTCTCATGATCATTAGTTTTTGGAACTTTACTCTCCAAACTTCCAAATCATGGCAATGTCAAATTATCACCATAACGTTAACGGCAATTTGTGGCTAATGATCATTGGTTTTTGGAACTTTACTCTCCAAACTTCCATATCACGGCAATGTGAAATTATAACCATAACGTTAACGGCATTTGTGGCTCATGATCATTGTTTTTTCATCAAATGATTTAATTGTATGCAAATGAACTCTATTATTAATAGTGAATATAGTATTTTGTACTGAGGAATTCTCTCACACTGACTTAAACTGTACGCGCCTTCTCAACCTCATTATTAATTTCATTATCACGAACTAAGCTAGAGACGCCTTATATTTTCCTCTGGCTTTACATGAGAAGCATTTTCAACGTTTATGATATATCTTCTAAGGAAGTGGCAAATTAGCTCCGTTCAACGACGTCCCTTGTATCAGAGAATCCCCAAACACAGCGTCCTTATTTTACGACACGTACAAGTCCCGAGAAACTCCGCTCTCAAATTAACAACAGCCGCATTTGAAACTTATCTTCCCCACACCCGAACCAAACGACGGAAAGCTTCGAATTAGGTTTCTTTTGTTGCTCCTTTCAGCGGACGTCCTACCCCGCAATTTGTCACCTTGGGTGAGGAGGGTGGCGTTCGACCCACCCCCTCCCAATCGAAGGCGACGATTCAATTTGGAAGGGCTGTGGAAGTGAAGTCAAGAACTGTGAATTTGAATGGCCGTGGCAGACAGAGGAATCGCACTTTTGGGGAGCGGGATTTTTGCGGTGACTTTTAACTTGGAAGCGCGTTATTTATGCTTCGGAAATCTCCCGTAAATTATTGTTGGTACATTTTGAAGCTGAGAAAAAGTGGAGTAATTTATTGATATGAGTAGGGAATAGAACCAGAATGGATGCGAGGGAAGACTAATGTAGGGTTGTTTGTATTAGGGCAAGGCAGGATTGTTTGTATTCGAAGTTTCTGATAACTCTTGTTCTGGGAAAAAAATTAACGAATCAATAACAAATGGTATCTCGTGCTTTCAGAACACAATGTAGTTTCTTATAATTGAAGAATTTTTGTTTGAATCAACGTCGTACTAGAGCAACACAACGGGCTATTGACGACGGTCCGGGATCAGTCCCTTGAGGAAAGATCCGACGACAACACCACGTCCTTTTGAACCACTGTCAGATGACGAGGCAACACCTGAGCTGGCACACCATTTTCCAAACTTCCGCACCAACCCATCGCGAGGACTATCGGCCACGGCAGATTTAAGGGGGCACCAGCCGCCTCTACACTATACGCTTACAAACATTCGTGCACTGATCCGGAAATTAGAACCAGGAACCTTCCAATCCGGAGGTTAACACCTCAACCACCAAACCCATTGGTCGTCTCTCATCGAAGAAAGAACGTTTAATTTTTATTCTGTGAAGTTACTATATAGTTGTCATGAAATAAATATATAGCTGTATGCGAATAAATTAGGCGAAACCACACTTGGTTCATATACCAGACAGTTTATTTCTAATTCAGTTTAACAATATATTTTCTTCACATGACCTCTCATGTGAACAAATGATTTGTAATTAGGTTTCGTGAGCTTAAAGATTTCTTTCTCATGATCATTCAGTTAACTTTGGAATATGTATTGGGTTCATAAGGAATGGCTACTCAGGCAAGCGTTACAACCGTCTGGTACCAAGAATGTTTAACAGCCGAGCTTGGTTATCCCAAAGTGCTATTACTAGCTTTCATATCAAGCTTAGACTGATGATACTGTTCGTCACCTTGTCTAAAGATGGAAACTGCCTTTTTGTACACAATTAAAAGGTCCCCAACCATATCCAAAGAAAAATTGAGGAGGAAATACTTAATTGTACTAAATATTAGAAAATCTGATTCCGAGTTCACAGCGGTTATGAACGTCAGTGTGACACTTGGATTTCATTCAAGTAGATGAGTTATGGGCGAGGATCAGAGCAAAAGGTTCGACCAAGATATTGAGGGCACGGTGAATGAGGAACTAAAGACATTGTCATGCTGCGTATGATGACGGACAACTGTTTGGTGATTCAGAGAATCGACCTCGAGCAGTATGTATACGAGCTTAAGCGTTGTGCTACTAAACAATGTTTTGGATGTATGAAAATAAGAAATAGGAAAAATAATACTTATTTTGCGGTATTAATCAATTTATACTGTTTCTCCTTTAGGTATAAAAAGCTCAACAGTGATATTGTCAAAAATAATATAGAAAGGATAATTTGAATGACTACATTTTTCATCAAATACATTGGAAACCAGTTTTGTGCGAATATGTGGTGGGATAGAAATATTAAAAATGTTTTCACTGTGGGGGCTTTTGTATCTAAAAATATCCAAAAATGCTTCAAACTTTTATGAAGTTAAATTTTATAATATTTTGAACTGTGTTATTAAATATATATAACCTGACTATCTCTTTCCATAATATTTTTTTAAAGTTTAATAATTATTTTTAAAGACAGTGCAATTGTAATTTAATACTACATCATATGACAGAATGTAAAGCTGATTTGATGAAAAAATTAAGCACAGTGAAATTGTATAAAATTATTAAGTATACATGTTATAAACATCTATATATATAATTCTCTTACGTGGTTCGCAAAAAAGACGTTATTTGTTATCGCGTTTTGGCAACACTGTACGATTGTTTGTTCACCACGAAGTCTCGCGCATCAATTGAATTTATAGCGTTATCGGATAAAATTTTATTGAAAAAAAAATTCATATTGGTCGAGTTGTTGCAGCTTACAAACAACATGCTGGGTATTCGATTTCCAAAGCAGCACTTACATTTCGAGTCAAAATTTGCTCAAAGTTTCCATTCGAATTCCAAATTGTACGAGTTCTGATTCCAGAGGTACTGTATAATTTTTTTGTAGCACAACAAATTTATATTTGTAAAATATTTTTTTGGAGTATCATATTTTGTAAACAATCCCTTCTGCAAGGACACGTGTCTTCATTGATGCGAGCGAAGCGAACATAGGTTCTCGCAGCAAACCAATGAGGATTGCAAAGCAATCCTCCGGGGGTTGGGGAGCTTTAGCGAGCAGGGGGCCGGCCCCCTAGTTATAAATATATTTCTAGTCATAAAAACCTCTTGCAGAACAAAATGAAATGAATTCCGAACAAACCTTTGCTAATGCTACGTGTTGAAACTTGTCGAATGCCAATTCGTTTTCTTCGCCATTTTGCCCCTTGAGCTGGCCTCGCAGAATTCTAGCAGTGGTGACTGTTGTCAGTCCCATTCCGTCTCCAATAAAGAGAATTATGTTTCTGGCAACCGCTGTGCTGTCCACGTCTCTCAAATTTCGCATTAGCTGAGCTTTCGCCTGCTGGTACCAGTGCTGGCGATCTGAAAAAGTTAACATGAAGATATAAAATATTTAAATAATTTTCTACAAATATCATTCTACCTCAGTAATAAGTAGACAAAGCATTTGAATTACGAAATTTTTTTAAACTAGTCTCCAGCAGCACATCTGCGCAATGTGTTGAATATATTTCTTTTCCCTGGTGTTTGTAAGTTAGTTTTGGATTGACATGAAAGAGCAATGGAAAGCAATCATTTATGATACTATTGTTATCATTTTATTTTTATGAAGAAATAAACTTTTTTATCCTCTACTAGCTGAATAATCCATGTTGCACGGGTTTCAAAGATGATCGCGACTGCTAAAGTATAACCGCGAAATTTCCCTGTATTATCTCAAATATAAAAACCCTGTAGAACGTGTTTCACATCGCGACAGCTAAAATATGACAGCGACATTTCCCTGTGTTAACTTAAACACACAAACCCTGTAGAACGAGTTTCGTTGTCCATATCCATTTATTGCAGGAGAGCAAACTTTAGATCTTAAAATTAAGGCTTCAAGGGGCACTTTTAGGACTACCTGTGTGCCCCTTTTCATGGCTACTGATTAAACTGAAGACTGGAAAGAAAAAAACCTATGATTTTCCCGCAGTGTCCTAAAGTAAAAGTGTAAAAGGCAAAGTTTGATGTGTACATCGACCTTAAAATGAAATAGACGGATCATGTGGGCGGAGTCACTGTCGTAAGATCTCTGAAGGGTAAATTAACAATCGACTTAACCGATTGGCTATGGAAGCGCAGACTAGTGTTTTTAATAACGGTGGATAGTTACGTTAACCAATTAATAGCTGAGGATTCCTGCTTTTACCCACAACCACGTGACACATCTTCAAACCGAGCAACTGGAAGAAATAACTTGAAACTGCGGTCGCATGCTCCGTCTATTTCATTTTAAGGTCGATGGATGTGTATATATGACGTGGAGGGCACGTGACTTCAACAAGTGATAGGTAATTATTTTGTTTAAAAACTACAGAGTTAAATACAATTTTTACTGGATTCAGTAGATTGAATGGAGGCTCTAGATTTGATAAAAACTAAAAATAAATCACTCATTAGTTAAAATGGAGGGGAACTAAAGCTAATCAAACGTTATTCATTAGGGATGATTAAATTTTTAGTCATTACGTTTCCATCATTAGTCAGATTAAACGCAGTCCCAATACTGCTTCCAAAGAGCAACGTGGAGATAGTCAAATTCCATGCGAACGAAAAATAATTATTTCTAATCCTATTCATTTTAAACTTAACCCTATTGATGATTGTGGCGACGAGGTGATTATGAAAATTGACCAGATCTTGATGGACGAGATATCTCGTCATCCGATGAAAACGAACCGTATTGTGATCTCGTCGTCACTAACAAATCGTCAATACCTTGATGACGAGATATCTCTCAAACCCCTTGCAGGGTTAAAAAGGTTTTATTTTTGTACACTTGATTTATTTTCCTTAAGTAGTGAATCGATGAGTTCAATGGGAAGTTGGTCGAAGTATACACATACCGCCAAGAAATTAACCCATGTTTTAAGCGATATTTTGCACAAAAAGAGCAATTCGTTTAAATTTAACTCTTAAATAATTCATTCATATTGTTTAAAACATTACAATACATCAATGTTTAGGGGTTAAATACCTCTCATGCACTGAACAATACTTAGTTATAAAGTTTAAATTGACTAATACCAGTTTCAACTTAATTACTACGCTACAATTTACAGTTTCTCACTATAAGTGAGAATCACAACACAAAACCTTTTTTGTTTGAACAGTAATATTTGAAATGTTCTGTTAAACTATAAGAGGTCCTTTAAACCTCAATTTCTTGACAGCGTATTATGAGACTCTTCAGCGTCGGTTGAAATTAGTTTCGTCCCCACAGCAAAAGTACTATGGCGTATTATTTTTCCAAGTGGTTATTATTCAGGCGTAACTAGCGCACAGTGCGAAGTACAAGTACCCCGGAGCCACGCTTGACGCTAGATGTACGTTAAGCAATCAGTAGTTCGTCTCTGAATCAATCAGGTGGAAAGGGTAGGAGACTTCTCAAATATTGATAGAACGTGTAAAGAGCGCACTGAATGATGGCTTATGGGTCGAGTTAGGCTACTAGTCATATTTATGAGAAATGCTTGCTAGTGGGGCCTCGCGAACTTACTTGCGAAACTTCAAACTTAAAATAAAAGTTAATACATTCAGTTTATACTTTGGGGGATGCAAATGAGCTTCGATTTTTCTGAATGTTTAAGGAATTCGGATCTATCACACAAAATGCTTTCAGTCCTTTTAAGAGGTTAAGAACCTTTTAAATTTTCAAAAAAAAAATTATGATATAATTTTAATGCTCTGTTTCTTAGCAACGTTTTAAAACAAACCTGGTGTAAAATTTACTCTAGAACGGAAGTTATGGTTAAAAGAGTTGAAGCCCTTAATCAAACATTTAGAGCGAGATGGTTTGTTTACATTTCGTACTTCGTCGATATCAGCGATAACAAAAATGTATTTTTAATACGCTCTATATTGCTAAAGCCATCTCCATGAACATTGCTTTATTAAATTTATTTTTTACCTGGGAACAAGGTACTTTGACTCCTACTTTTAGTTTCATTTGTTTCCTTCCTTTACTGCAAAATAATTTCACAAGCGAATTGTTTTTTAAACGAGGATATCTCAAAACTGTGATTTTGCCACTTGCGCGCAAGATTTCTCTGGAATGGTTGGTTAGAATTACATGAAATTTTAATTGATTATGTAAACCATATATATTTTTTAAATGACCAACTTTTTTGTCTATCCTGTGGAAAATTTTTGAAAAAAGTTTAATTTTGTGTTGAAAAAAAAAACAATTTCAGTTCGTTTTTTTTATTAAAAATTTTTTGTAAGAAATAAAAAAATACAAGAGTTTTTCATTGTAATTATACTATATATTTTTTAGTATATAAAAAAATTCAGCTCAGAATAATAATTATTTTGCCCAGAATACTGCGCGCAATGCACCATATAATATTCTAACAACAAACACAAAGCATTTCATTTTGGTTCAATTTACAATATATTTAAGGGGTAGAAATTTTAAACAATAGTTTATAAAAGATAAAGGTAGTTAAAATTTGGATACAAAATTTCATTTATGTAAATAATTTATTCATGGAGATATTAATATTCGAACTGTAGTAATTTTTGTGTGTGCATATTTTGACATTTAAAAGGTACCTAACGCCTTAAACGTCGTGTTAGGATATTGAAGCTAGATACCACACCCATTCTGTTTATAGGACGCGCGGTAACGGAATAGATTAATTTTGGAGACTATACATTGAATGCATCGTTTCAGGGCTCGGTAAATTTGTACAGAGAAGGAGCACTAAGCTTTTTAAGCTCAAGCCAATTTTAGCAATTTTAGAGATGGAAATTTTGAATCCACAAAGGATTTCTCCCCCCAATGTCAGATTGTGGAACGTATGATACTTCAAGTACTAATTCTCCAATCTGTCTCGACGATATCTCGTCCATCAATATATGATCAGTTTTGATTATGACGAGTTTTCTCATCCATCAAGATCAGTTTTCTTAATGACGAATTAATACCTCGTCGAGACAACCACCAGAATGTTAAGCATCGTGTTGTGATCTTGTTGAAGCGAGGTATCACATTCGCCCTGTTTATGCAACACAGTATTGACCTAGATTGATTTCGAAGACAATGCATTAAATCCCTATTTTTAGAGCTTGATAAATGAGAAGAGAGAGAGAGAGATAGAGAGAGAGAAAGAGAAAAGGGGCATCAGTCTGTTCAAGTCAGTGTGATTCTAGCGATGAAACTTTTGAATCAATAATGATGAAGGTTTTGTTTTCAACGCTAGCTCTTGTGAATCGCATGATCTTCAAGCATTAATTGGCAAGAACGTATCAGTCTTTGTTACCCCAGAGCACCATGGGAGATGTTGCGCCATCGCACCCAACGTGAAATCAGGAAGAAACATGCTTTCCTGAAGTCTTTTGAAGAAGCCGACCCGCATTTGCGTATCGTTTTCATGAAGCCAGGAAGCTCTAAGCAGTCAACCCGCCTTCGGCACATATGAGATTCGAACTCATAACTAACTTCCGGTCTACCGATTTCTTAATATATCTAGTGTACCAATTTCTTATAAGATTCATTCCACCAATTTCTTAAAAGATTCATTCTACCGATTTCTTAAAAGATTCATTCTACCGATTTCTTAAAAGATTCATTCTACCGATTTCTTAAAAGATTCATTCTATCGATTTCTCAATCAGATCTTGATGGACGAGACATTTCGTCAAACCATTAAGAGGGTTAAATTCCAAGCGCAGAAGATAAAAGACAACGTGGTTAGGTGACAAAGAGGCTTCATGGATCATGCCCTAGGACCAACTGCAAATATCAACTGGACTGACAATAGCACTAACGCATAGGATTATGGGTACCTACTGAGTATGATTGCAACCATCAACCAAGATACACCTATCATCGAACGACAAGGCGATCGAGCATAAGACGCGTTGTTTGGTGACAAAGAAACCACAATGAATCGATACGATAGATTGCGGGAGAAATTGCAAATTTGCAATATGAACTATCTCCGCTAAGTTTGCGTCAAAATGAAACTTTATTTTTAACGTCTTGATTCAGTCGATGACCTACAATTCTTTTCAAAAGGCATACCGCGCTTTAATATATATCTGTTAAAGGGATGTCCTCCCAGTCTTTATAAATATATAAATTTACATTCTTTCAGTACCTGAATGTAATTCTAAACCACCCATGTAATTCTAAACCACCGGTTGGTCGTCCCCATGAATAGAGCATTTGAGCAAATGTACTGGAATCGATTGTTTCAATTGTATTTGTCAGAGATATTGGAAAGCGAGAGAAGATAATGGCTTAATGGTAACGGGGCTGGAATTTTTAAATGCATAAATAATATTCTATTGCTAAAATAAATCACGAGTTGGAGAAGTTTTTATCGTCCTCTCAGCATTGCCTTTTCTTTCTACAGTCCTGGAACCAGACGAAAGAAGTATTAAGACGTCACAAATGCATTTCCATTTATTGGTACTCTTTTAAGGAAAAATAAGCGCTCCTCTTCAACTCAGGAGAGTACTACAATTGGCCGTCCAAACCCATTTCCTCGCAAAATCCCCCAGCCAGCGCGCAGCCAGAGAAATTCAGGATCATACTTCAAAGGGACGACGCGTGGAACTTCACTGTCAACCGCAGAGCTGGCCAACTGAAAATGGGAGTCGAACTATCCGCGTTATAGGGGAGACAAAGGGAACATATTCCCCGGAGGGCATGTGCTCAGTGGTAGAGTAAATTGCTCTGGGCTTTGGGATGGCGGACATTCTACTTGGGGAACATGACCACCGTTCATCTAATAGATTATTTACTCCAAGAATAAAAGGCATTAGCGCAAGTTTGTCAACACTCAAAAGAGTCTTCGGACAGTCGCCTGTGCTCTGTTTTTAATCTCTTTCAAGTACAATTAGGCTGGGGAAGTGGATAGTTTCCCGACTGCCTATAGAATTCAATCATACACGTGTCTATTTCTGTTTTATAAATATATATTCTTTTATTCCGAATGGAGGTTTTTGTGTAGTACCTTTTTTAAGTGCACCGGGAAGTCATCAAAGGGCAGAAATCATGAAAATGTGACCAATATTCGAATGCATATAAAATTTAAGCTATTATAAGTACCAATATAAAATTTTGTACACATGTTTGTAATGCATTTTAAAACTAATTCCAGCTAAAAATAAAAATTTTAAAAGTAAAAATATTTTGTAGATATAGAACTCGGTGAAAAAAATTCAATACAGTGAGTTCACTTTGGGTGCGCTCTGTAAAAAAACTTTTATCTATATTGAGTAGCAACTTTTTTCCCCATCACTAGAAATGTTTTTTTTGAATTCATTAAAATATTTTTTGTTGAAAATAACCAGGAAAAAATTTTTTTAGACACAATTTAAATCAGCTTATGAAAATTTTGTGATTTTGTACCTACTAATCACCCATTAAAAAATTATGTTCATATTTCCTCAATAGTTTATATTTTAAAATAATTGCCTAGTAGAAATACATGTTTATACCTGAAACCAAAAAGGATAATTTCAAAATTAAATTTTAGTAACTTAAAATGATTTTTACATAATAAGTGATACACTAATCGATTCATATTGGTGCTCTCTATTAAATGCAATTGAAATCAAAAATTCGATTTTTTGAAGAATTATGACTTCCCAGTGCCCTTAATTTGTAATAATGTATTTGGTACTTTCATTTGCATGTGAAAACTTGCTATTTTGGTTGGTTGTGTTCGAATTTTATGGTGCAAGGGCCATATTAGGTCAAGCTGCGCCAAACACAAGACAGACAGTGTCAGGTAATTGCGAAAAGAAGGGATAGAAAGATCGTTAGGACATCCTGGGGCCCGTACATCTGTAATTGCGTACATTTGCAATTTGCGTGAATATTTTCAGCACTTTAGTTTGCATGACAAAATTTCTATGTTGGTTGATTGTTTTCAGATTTTATGTCGTAAAAGGGGGGGGGGAGTTATATGTCAAGACAAAGAACACAACGAGGGAAAAAGAAAGAGCAGAAACAGAAGAGTATTCAACGGGGATAAAAGGGAGGAAAGATATCAGTATCTCGGTCTTCTAATGGCCGTACACACCTTCCCTCAGGGGCGCATCTAGGTGAGTACGGGCTTCACAAACCCGAGGTATTCTAGTAATGTTTACTTTTCTCATGAGGTTTATTGTCTGTTAAACATGGGGATTGGAACCTCACGATGTCCAATCTTTCTTCTGTTCATCCTTTCTTTTCACAATTACTTGACATTGTCTAGCCACAGTTTGTCCAAATATTGCCCTTTCGCCATAAAACCCAACACCTGCTGATGTGCCCCTGACGATATTTTTATTTTGGATATTTTGTATTTGGAAATGTAGTCCGTGTGTAGATGTATTTTGCTATTTCTTCTTCTCATAAGGCCCTCCACCAGTGTCCGAGCGGTTAATGACGTCGCTTTTAAGAATCGCTTAGAAATCGCCTTTAAGAATCGCTTTTAAGAAACTGTTGGACTGGAGAGATTGGTTACGAGTTGGAATCTCGTATTTGCAAAGTCGGGTTGACTGCCTTGAAGTTTCCTGGTACCTTCGAAACGATACATAAATGAAAGCCAGCTTCCCCAAACTCCTATAGGCGGGCATGGAGTCACGACAAACCTGTTAGTAGAGTAATGAATTAGCAGCTGGACAGTTGCGAGATCTAAATTCGATCCAATTAAAAACCTTCGTGTACATGGTGGTTAGTGCAAGTTAAATCTATCATGGCCAAAAATGTTGCCATGAGAGACGCCACGTTGGCATGGTGTGGAAGTTTGGGCTGGTAACCAAAATACACATTATTTGTCAACGAAAGTGTGTCCAGAAATGCCGCGTTTAGGATGTAGAGAGGGCTGTTCAGGTTAGTCGATAACTTCATTTCTGTGGAGGAAGGCGTCATTCCACTTTTGGATTTTTAACAGTTTTCGGCGCTCAAAGATACATGGTGCTGTTAACGGAAACGAACGATTGTTTATTATTAAAATTTTTTAATATAAAAACTATATTTTAAAAATGTATGAAAATGTTTATTTGGGGCTCCTCTACCACCCTCTGCAATTAGGATAGCCTTTTTCGATACCCCCTGAATTCGTGGGATCTTCTTAAAAGGTTAATGAAATATCCCTTTAATCCTTTTTTAATACAAAATCCTCATAGTCGCTGAAAGCAGGCTTAATTAAATCCCATCGAATACATTGCCAGTTGCTTCCCCAAAAGGCAACAAGTACAATCTGCGACGAAGTACAGACACACAGCGCAAAGAGTTAATTTGTTTATTAGATAAGGAATCCCAACCCGTCTTTTGTATTCGCGAAAGGAGCGCGTGCTGCATTCGTCCACGGAAATACTGCGAGAGGAAAGAAAGCTCCTTCTTGATGATGCGTGATAGCATCTTACTGCCAGCAAACAATATGGCTGAACAACATTAAGTCGCGGCATTCTTCGCAGCGATAATTTGTTGGAGCGATAAGGTGTTGCCCTTAAGAGGATAAAGGGCTAATATTCAGCCTCCTTGGGGAGAGTTAGACTCTGGTAAGCTTCAGTAATTAACGAATTCGGAGTAGAGAAGCGGCTAAAGAAGATTATTTTGGACAGAAAAAACTTTGCTGGGAATTGAGCCCGTGTGTCGATTAACGTAGATTTACAAGTTTATCAACGTGAGAGACTTGTTCGCTGCTGCTATACGAAATACCTCTTTGGGTTTTTTGAAAATTTAAGGACCGGGATTAATGGGTTGTGTTGGATTTTAAAGTACAGTTAGTTGTTTTAATTGTTCAGATTTATTTGCTAACAGTCAGTTACAAGGTCTTCAGAAGTTTTTTTTTTTTTAGTTAATTATTCCGAAGTTTACATAAATGATTTCCGCTTCGCACAGGAGCCTCTGACCACGTTAGCTCGGTTAGAGGAGTAACGGATTAGCAACTGGGCGGTTGCGAATTCAAATCCAGAGACCGTCGCATAGAAAGTGGGCTGGGGCACGTTAAATCTGCCGTGGCCTCAAATGTCCTCCCGTGGTGTGGAAGTTTGAAGAGTGGGGTGCCAGCCGAGGTGTTGATTCGTAATCGGCTCATGGTTCAAACTACTGTTGTCCTTAGATCTTTCTTTGGAATTGATCCTGGACCGTCGCTAATAGCCCGTTGTAGTGCTAATGTGTGACGTTAATTAAAATACCTACCAAATTAGTTTTTAGTTTAATTTCGGTATTGTTCTATGGTTTTCAATTTCCGAAGCTTATTTCACACAAGAGTCTACTTTTTCTGTTTTGTTTCTTACAACGTACAATAAGATTTGTGCATTTATAAGTGAATTATGTGTACCTCGATTTCGCTCAGTTTCAAGTAGGTTACATGCGTTTAGTTAATTGTCTAAGTTGATTGTTAATAAAGGAGTTAGGGAAATATACTTTTGGTGGAAAATTGTATCCTCATATTTATTTCATCAGATCTCCATTTGGGATTGGGAGTCTATGTTAATCCAGTGCTTCTCAAAGAGTGTGCCCAGGCACACTGGTGCGCCCAGTGACATGCCTAGGTGCGTCCTATGAAATCCCAGATAGATATGTGTAGGATATAAAAATGAATTGATAAAAGAGGAAAATAGAGTTTTCTTATCATGCATACGCCCTAACATTGAAGAAATCGTTAGACATCGCACCCGGGCACAAGAAAAGTGACAGATCTCAAAATTGCAGAATTTGAGAAACAGCAACGTAAAGGATACTGTAAAACTTATATTGAAATAGTAAAAGCTTCTTTTAAATTTAAGGTAAGTATTTATGGTGGCAACTTCTATTATATTTTATAAAATAGTAATATAACACGCATGGGCACCTCATACATATTTTTCAATGACATAACATCAACATTTTAATTATTTGACTTGCGTCACTTTTCTTGCCGGGTGCGACATGTAAGGCTCACCTTTTTTTACCAGCAGAGATTAAATGCTGAATAAAGGTATGGAGTATTTTCCAGTTATTTCTATATTTCTTTGCTCTTTGCATCTTATTTCTTAGTATTTTGTGTGATGTGCTTACGGTTTTTTGTAGGACTTCAAGAGAGTGCCACGACTTAAAAACGTTTGTTAATCTAAATGGCAGTTGTGTTTCTGGAGGCTGAACACAAATTTTCTGTATGTATTCCGAGAATGACTTCTTCAGTTGACATGTTTTTCGATTGCGATTTCAGCCCTTCGCCAGTACATATTAAAAAGAATTACTTCATTACGAATTGATATGTAACGGTTGAACAGACAACGCAAAATTTGCTAGAACGGTTGTAAACTACATTTTCCGGGGATCACCATACATATCATGCGAAAGCTTTTGGGGTATTGGAGTATAATGTCCACCTGGTTTGTTTGATTTTCAGTTAAAATCTATCTATGGATGTTAAATGGTATTATGCAGGAAAGTTGTTTCTTCGTATGTTGTTTGGAGGCCTGCACCAATTAAAGTAGTTTTCTCTCATAGTTGCTTTTCAAAGATTATTCTGCATATTTTCAAAGACCATTCAGACTATTCTGCAAAAGTATCAAATTACCGAAGTATCTAGTTTGTTAAAATTTAAATTGTAATTTTCGTCCCTTTTTATTCTTGTAATTTACAGTTCTTTAGGAATTTATCCTTTGTGAACATCTTCACACTATATATCCTTTGTGAACATCTTCATTATTTAGATGAACGTATGTGGACAGTCTATAATTATGCTTAAGATAATATCTTACAAAAAAATAATACATTATATACTCAAGTCTATACCTTACTTACGAATAGGATTATAATTCTTCCCATTTGATATTGTTATAAGCTCTGATGACAGTTTAATCTTAGTGTATAAAATAAAATAAGAAAAAAAAATATCGTTGACGAGTTTGTGGTATGTATACGTAGTTGAGGACTTTTCAGTAAGAAACGTGCATTGTAGTTTCATAAGCTCCGAAATAACATAAATATAAAATAATTAAAGTAGTTTAAGCATTACAATAGCTTTTACATACTGATGGTTATAAACTGCTAAGAATTTAGTCAATTTCCTTTCGCATTGAAAAATTCCGTCAAATGTGTGTGTGTGTGATTTGTGTAACTATAAGACAAACAATTCAATGCATTTAACTGGTTTAATTAGCTTTGAGTTGAAAGTGCGTAAAGTAAAAATGGAAAAAATATACATAAAATCAGTTAACCAGGTTCGATAAAAACTTATATTGGCTGCGAGACATGCTTTTAAAATGGTAAAGACAAAAAAAATTCCATCGATGAATTTATGTATTAAAACGAAGCAATCACAGACCTACAGACCTTGTGGTTAAGGCTTAAAAATAGCAGATTTTTCATGGTATTGATACTGCTTATTGCGAGTTCGAACTCAACAAATGACTGCCGTGTACAAAAGGAGCTGGTCACGTAAAATCTGTCATGGCCTTAAAGGTATTCATGCTGGCATGGCGAAGAAGTTTGGAGAGTAGGTTGCTAGCCAAGTGTACCCTCGTTATCTGACCGTGTTTCAAAATTGCGAGGTATTGTCCTCTGTTTTTTCCCTTCAGGTTTGATCCCGGACCGTCGTCAATAGCCCATTGTTTTGCTCCAGTGCGACGTTAATTGAAATACCTGCATACCGATATTGATACAGGAGGATTTTTTATGGAAGGGCATCATTTTTAAGAAAAAACTTTGAAATAAAACACTTCCTATTAAAATTTTTTACACATCCTTTAAATAATTAATGACTATACGGGCTTATTCGACCACGTGATTAAATCAATTTCTTTGCACTTCATATCGACATCATTGGATACTTAAACAAAAGAACTAGCGATATTGGGATAAGAAGAATCCAAAGTTAACTCATGATGGACATCTTCATTCCAGTAAATCATCTGATCGGTGTGCAATACGAAGCCGGAGGATTTATAACACCGTTTTTTCCCGAGGATGCTAGTAAAAATGCGTTTACTGCCAATCCTGAACAATATTCTGTTTTGTTGTAAAATTTCTCTCCGTCTGAAATTGATTGACGAAGGGTTTCTCCATCATATTTCTCAACAAAATAGAACATGTCAGATCGTGAAACCATGTCAAATCTGAAGGACGCCTTTCCTTGCTCGAGTAATGTCAAAATGGAATGGTGTGAACTGTCCCTCCACGTTGCCTCGATTTGACCTCTCCATATTTTGTTTTATTTGAACTAATTAAAGTAACTAGTATATGTTAACGAGCCTGCAAATATTTAAGAGCTTAAACAAAACAGTTTAGAAAAAATTGTACACATCACACCGAAAATGTGCTCAAACGTAATGGAAAATGTGGTCTGTAGCTGGACCTAAGGCTGTAGTTGGGTCGGTGTTAATGGAATGGAATATAATACACTCATTGCCATAAAAATTTACGCACTAAGAAATAATTGTGGGATCGTAACGAAACTTAGCATGAAGGTACATGTCGGCCAGATATGCAAATGATTAGAAATGCAGCGTGATTGCGCATTGCGTAATGCCACTAGAGGGCGTTGAACTTCGTTCTCCTTGGAGTATAAAACAGGTAAGCAGAGCTTGTTTGATTGTACTTAATCTTTTGCAAAGCAAACGCTGAGGTAGACATGCCGTTACGCCGCCATCGAAGACAATATGAGCAGCTGTCAGAGTTCGAGTGGGGAAAAATCATCGCGATAATGGAAGCTGGGTGGTCAGCTCGGCGAGTAGCTCGTCAAGTAGGCCGTTCTGATTTTACTGTGAGGAGGTGTTAGGACCAGTGGACAGAAGATACGTCATTTACACGGCGACCAGGCTCAGGACGCCCTCGACAGACCAGTCGTCCAGAAGACCGTCGCATCATACAAAACGCACGCGTAGAGCCAACTGCCTCATTGGCCGCTATCGAGACACAGGCAGTACCTTCAATACGGGTCCCTGTGTCTTCCCGAACCATCGCAAGGCGCCTGGATGAAGGACATCTGGTTTCGAGGCGCCCATTACGTGTGCTGCCAATGACACCCACCCACCGACGCCTCCGTTTGGAGTGGTGTTTCATTTTGACGACTTTTTCATGGTGCGCAAATTTTTATACCAATGAGTGTATATTCCGTTAACAATGTAATAGGAAAGTTTTATGGATGAAAAGGTCGTTCATGAATGAACCTTGGATTTTTTTATCTCAATACTGCTTCTTCTGTTTGTCTTCGTATCCACTGATGCTGAAATGTAGCGCAAAGAAATTAAAAAAACCATGTTACCTAAAGTGCGCGAATTTGCAGAGTCCAGAGACGGTAATTTGTCATTGTGTTCGTAAGATAATTTAATCATTGTGTCATTACGTATGATAATTGAGGAATAAATATTTTATTTAACAGTTGTTATAAATAAAATGAAGTCCTTTAACCACACCAGAAAACTTTTCTAGCACAGAAGAGAGAGAGAGAGAGTTTGATTCCACCCACGGTGGAATCAAACTCTGCAAAAAAGTAAGCCAAGGTACCACTGTGCGAAAGCAATACGAGGTGCATAATCCTCCGGTTGCTGTGTCTGGACACGCTGCACGTGAAACGGATGTATGTCTTCTTCTCGGAGAATCCTCTAGACGCTGCAATGGGAAACCCCGACTGCGTTTGCTACACTTCGTGTACTCGTTCTTGGATTCCCCTGTACATGTTGTAGCACATTCTGTTAGACGTCTGCTGTCCGTGCTGTTCTTACCCTGTCCCTGTCAGCTCTTTCTAATGAACCTGTCTCAGCTAACCTCTGGTGCAGTCTTGCAAAGAAATTATGACTGGGGATACGCCTCGTCGGATATCGTTCCGCGTACAAACGCTGTGTGGCTAGCCCACTACAATTTGCAGCCCCGTACGCCAAATGCATATCGGCTAACTCTGCGATCGTGTAATCATCCATCCTACAAACTTGGCGTTCTTGTGCGAAACGGATATTCCCTACACGAAAGCTCGGGATTTTCGCATTACGCCATCTACCGCGTCAGGAAAGCATTTCTGACTGTCCATTGGTATATGATTTTGGTTCGTCAGGATGTACCCTACCCCTCTTAGAAGTTCTGAAACGGTTCACTGAAACACCCTGTATGTATTATATACTAATATAGAGAATTATTTACGTAAAAATACACTGCTGGCCACCCAAATTGCAACACCAAGAAAGACAAGAGATATCACAACAAAATTTATTTTATAGATAACATGTTGACCAACTATCAAATGATTAAATTTATAGACTTCTGTGAAGTGTGGATCCTGCCAAAATCAGTAGCCAGAGTAGCCGCCATTGTTGTAGATCACCGCTGCCACACGCCTCGGCATTGATTCAAAGAGACTTTGGATGTGTTCTTGGTGTACAGCAGACCAATCAGCTTCCACACGTTGCCAAAGTTGATCTAGTGTGGCAGCTGGGGATGTAATCTGGGTCAATCGTTGAGTAACCATGGAACACATGTTTTCTATCGGCGAAAGATCCGGAGAGCGAGCTGTCCAGGGAAGCAATTCAATCTGGCGATTGACGAAGAACCCTTGGACAATGCGTGCCACGTGTGGTTGCGCATTATCCTGTTGAAATATGGCTGTGGGCAAGCCCTGAAGGTAAGGAAGGACAACTGGATCCAACACCTCGGAAATGTAGCGCTGGCAGTTTAAAGTACCGGCAATGCATACTAGAGGAGTGCGAGAGTGATATCCAATAACGCCCCATACCATAATACCCGGTGCAGGACCAGTGTGGCGGTTAATAACGCAGCTGTTCAGCATCCTCTCTCCACGGTGTCTCCAGACTCGAATCCGACCATTGTGGTGTTGCAGACAGAAGCGTGTCTCGTCAGTAAAGACAATTTCATTCCATTCTGCCGTCCACATCCTTCTTTCATCGCACCATTGGCGGCGGAGACGTCTGCGGTTTTGCGTCAAGGGTAGACGAAGCAATGGACGTCTTGCGGACAGACCACTCTGCTGTAAACGGCGTGGAATGGTACGCGAAGACACTGGATGATGCGTTACAGACTGAATGTGCTGTGCTATGTTTCGTGATGTGGCTGAGCGATCCGTCACTGCCATACGCACAATATGCCTGTCATCACGTGAAGTGGTGCACTGAGGTGGATACGATCGAACACGTCGGTCCGTCGTACCCTCCTGCATCCAACGATCACATATCCGCATTACTGTTGTTTGGTTTCGTCCAACACGACTATCGATTTCCCTGAAAGATTATCCACAATCTCGGTAAGCCACTATCCTTCCTCTGTCAAACTTGGATACTTGATCAAAATATGATCACTTTTTTCTACGGGGCATAATTGATCGTTTTTTTTAAACCACAAGAAAAACACAATTGCCGTACTTGAAATCGTCGAAATCTCCAAGCCTTAAATAGCGCTTTGAAGTGGCGCCACAGGCGCGCGTGATGTGCGTCTGCGCTGAAATTCTAATCATTTGCATATCTCACCTCCGCTAATGCATGTTGTAAATTTCATATTATTTGCATGCTTCCTTCAGGGTGTTGCATTAACGGTGGCTAGCAGTGTATATAGTTCTTTTTTATAAATGATATTATCTCATTTCACTATTTTACTCTCTGGTACCTTATACTTATTAAAGAAAAGCCATATATTTTGTATTGTCAAATAAATTTCTTTGAATTTGGTGACCCACAAAAATTTTCATGCGATCCCAAATGAGGTCGCGACCCGCGGTTTCCGTACCATTGGCGTAAAGGATATACCCACTGAGACATGTCGGCACCGCTTGGGTGTTGGTGATTATATCAGTAGGTAGGTAGTTGAATTTACGTAACAATGGGTTGTTGGCGATGATCCGAACCAATCTCGAATGGAAAGATCCGAGCACAACCTCATTACTTATAAGCACGATCACATGACGAGGCCGACACCGGAGCTGACATTCAAGTCTCCAAATTTCTATATCTCGTCAACATGAGGATATTTGAGGCCACTACTGATTCAACGTGCACCAGACCCACGCACACGACGGTCTAGTTTTCCGAGTTTCGAACTCGAAAAACTGGTTGCTAATCTGCTACTCTACTAACTGTGCTAAAGCGTTCGTTTAGGAGTAGAAGCGGCTTACTCATTGGATGCTTTAGCAATAGCTGTTATTTCACCCCTTGTAATACCAAAAGTCCAGGAGGTCAGTGGTTTTCATTAGAGAAATTTTTTTTTCTGTTACATCACTAAATAAATGTGAGTTGAGTTTCTTTCCGATAACCTTCCTCTATAATCTACCACGCATACAGATTAAGAAGATTTTTGCTACTCCTTTCTTCTTCTAAAATTATTTACCAACTTCCCTAATTAATTTGGGTCTCGGTAGCCCAGTTGGCAGAATCGCGGATACTTGTGAGTTTGAAACTCGATCTAATAAAAGACCTTCGTGTACGTGGAAGCTGGGGCGCTGTAAATCTGTCGTCACGTTGGCGTGGTGTGGAAGTTTCGAGAGTGTGGTTCCAGTTCAGGCGTTAACCTAACTTAACTCTGTCATGGGATACCGACCCTTAGAATGGGTTTACGGTGAACAAAATTTCCCATATCGTGAAGGTGACCAAATGAGAAGAGGAAATAAATAATTTGGTGGGATACAAAGCAGAAGTTACAAGTTAAGACATGCACACGCAGGTGCTGCTCTAATAAAAGTTAGCTATGAGGTTGTAGAGGCTATTAAAGTCTTGTAGTCAAAAAGTGAACCTAAACGGCTTGCTTAAGTTCAAACTTCCTGGAGGCCACAAATCACACAATTTGTGTAATCTTCCTTTGAAGCAAGGGATAACAGCCAGGCTTTTACGCCAGACGTCGTAGTACTGAGGTGCTGGTTCCTTGATGTGCAGATGAGATGTGACAGGGCAGGTGGTAACGTAGTGATCCGAGTCTGCTCTGCTTCCATACCACAGATGCAGAGGTCTTTAGGCGTTAACCTCGTTACCTGACATTGGTTCAAAATTACGAGGCGTTGTCATCGGACCTTTCACTTCGGGAGTGATCAAGGTCCGATAGTCCTTAGTCAATTGAGTCGTTCCAGTAACTCATTCATTCAACTATCTACCATCCCTAATTACTGAAATTAGAAGTTCCACAACACTGTTCAACAGATGCACTGCTGAGGGAAGCAGAAGCAACGCGGAACGATTTACACGCGCCTGTTTTCTTCCTAAGAATAGTTCCAAACAAGGCTTCCAAAGAATAGTTCCAAACAAGGCTTCCAAAGGATAGTTCCAAACAAGGCTTCCTAAGGATAGTTCCAAACAAGGCTTACAAATGATAGTTCCAAACAAGGCTTACAAAGGATAGTTCCAAACAAGACTTCCAAAGGATAGTCCCAAACAAGGCTTCCAAATGATACTTTTAAACAAGGCTTCCAAGGCTTCACTAAACTGCAAGAAATGACTCCGAATCCACGACCCAATTCCCGAAATGCGACGAGAAAGCCATCAAATCATACCCTGGAACATTAAAAGCTCGGCCACCCAACACCCACGAATAACCCGCACCCTAAAATTTATTCCATCACGTTAGAATAAAAGATCCCGGATGATAACGAACCAACTCGATTGTGAGAGATGGAAAAAAGAAGGAAAAATTACATTTTAATGACGGCTGTTAAATTCCACCGGAGCGCCTCCAGCTGTCCCGAGCCGGAGCCGGAGCAATCAGAAACGAGCTCCGGTGGACGGACAGACACGTAAAAATTCCAGAAATGGGCCGGGTAGAAGTGAAGATACAGCCGTGATTTTTATCATCTTTTGTATATTTAAAGAGTTTTTCCCCCGAAAAGGAGCTGCGATTCTCCATAAACTTTCGGTGACAGAGTTTTAATATTTTTTTAAAGCTTCGTTCTTTTGCTTTTTTTTCTTCTTCTTCATCCCCTGGAAGAGATAAAGGCGGCCACTCCGAAAATTAAAAGCTCGGGAGAGGTGATTTCGGTTTCGGGGATGGGGAGACCGCTAATGTCTTTTTTAAGATGATGAAATGGACTCGTGAACTTATGCAAATTGCGCTTTCGCATTATACGTATCACCCGTTGCTCCGCGCTGTTGTGGAAAAGTGAAATTAGTTAATATACACTGGGAAAAGTGACGGCATTAGAGGATGAGGTGCGATAAAAAGTGGGCTTTGTTTAATTTGTTGGCAAAAAGGGGAAACGCGTTTGGCCTCATTAGTCGAAGAGAATCAGAGATTTTTCTTGTGATGATAAGAAAATGAGCTAATGTGTTTGTAAGTCAAGGTGAAAGTTTTCTGTTAATTATAATCGAATGTTTGAAAAGTTTGAAAATGGGCCCTTGTTTTTTTAACTGGGACATTGAAAACTTAGGCAAACTTTTTTTTTATTTGAAGTGAAGAGTAGAGAAAGTGGTCTTGTAACGTAACTAAAGGTATATGATATTAAGCAAAATCACGATCTACGACGGCATTTGTAAGTTTTGTTGTTACTTATACCTTTGTTCAATATGTTCAATATATAAACTAGACCAAGTTCAAAAGATCGCGTTGAACAAGCTGCACTGCGACTATCTCCGGATCGGTTGATTGACTTAGCAGCAGTACTTGCCTCATCTGCGCCACACGCAAACCAGAAAACATCAGATAATTGTAAAAATAAAGGTAAAAAAATGGTAATGGTAATTTTAGTTAACGTCGTACTAGAGCAACACAACGGGCTATTGACTACGGTCCGGAATCAGTCCCTTGAGGGAAAGATCCGAGGACAACAACTCGTAATTTTGAACAACGGTCAGATGACGAAGCAACACCTGAGCTGGCACCCCACTCTCCAAACTTCCACGCCAACCCAACGTGAGGACTTTCGGCCACGACAGATTTAAGGTGCACCAGCCGCCTCTACACCGTACGCTTACAAACATCCATGCCCGTACCCGGATTCGAACCAGGAACCTTCCGATCTAGAGGCTAACACCTTAACCACTATACCGGTTGGTCGGCGTAAAAATAAAGGAAGAGGTATGTATGGTATGTATTTCAATTAACGTCGCATTGGGGAAACACAACGGGCTATTGGGATTAATACACAAGATAAAGATCCGAGGAAAACAACACGCACTTTCGAACCATGGTCAGATGACGAGGCAACACCATAACTGGAACCCCACTCTTCGTACTTCCACACCACGCCAACGTGAGGACACTTGAGGCCTCGACAGATTTAACGTGCACCCGTCCCCTTTGTACGCGACGGTCCTTGCTTGGATTCGAACTCGTAACCTTCTGGTTGCTAATACGTTATTCTTCTAACCGGACCTCGGATTTTTCACTTAGGGTATTGATCTCGGACCGTATCCAATAGCCCGTTGTGTTGCTCTAGTACGACATTAATTAAAAATTACAATAACTATTACCTTCTAACCGGGCAATCGCGACCCCGAAAAGAAAATGGAGAGAAAGATCGCTTTTGCGAGAACTGATCCCCAGGTTGGCTGGCTGCTTTGGGGTTTTATGGGGCAATGGCTATATTTGGCCAATCTGCTAAACACTAGACGACGTCAAGTAAAAGATGTCATAAAATGTGGAAATTGGGTATTGAATAATAAAGTAATAAGATGAAAACTGAAAATATTGCTTGGGTCTCCCAGGATAGTGATACCCCCCGTTTATTCGACTATTAATCCCATGGGAAAAGAAAATATCACTCGATTGTCTTGAATCAGTGAAACCCGTACAGAAATAAAGATATGCCCATGAGAGCATCTAATCATTCAGAAACTGGTCCACAATCACATCGATGCGTTCTAAAATGTGGAAAGGATTGTATTCCCAATTTAATCCCCATGCCCTTTTGGTTGCCTTCATTGTTGCGAGGGGGTATCCCTAGGTAAACTGGTTGAAGCACATAGGACGTTTCCACCTGGTAGCGCCCACCCAGGATTGAAGGACAATCCATTTCTCTAAGGAAAAGGTAACAGCAACTGCTGAAGTTTTATCAAACTGTAGCTCTTATGGTACCTCAAGTCGCAATCGAGGCTCTCAGAGCTAGAGTGGCCTTACCCACCAACCTATTCAATGGAGACAAATGAGATTTTTTTGCTCCCATTTCTTATATATTCTTATTTTTCTACAATAAGATTCGAGATTCTAAAAATGTATTTATCGGAGATCAACAATAAATTATTTTGTAATTTTAGAAGACTTGAACGTGCGCATTTAAAAAAAAGCAAAAGGTCGTAATTAAAGATAAAAATAAATTTTCGGGATTTTGTGGGTTAGACCACTTTTTCTCGTATAGCCTCAATTTACACCTATAGCATGGACGAGTTAGTGTTGAATTCAGATAATTTGATTCCCTTTTAATTTGTTATTATGTTTGATAAACTCACTCATCCGATTTCTCTTACAGAAATAGGATACATTTTTTGACGCCATGTACGGATATGTAAACTGTTTGTTGTGAGAGATTTAGGAAGATTCCTACATAATTTATTTCCAACTAATATATCTAATAACTATTGAGTACAGAAAAAATAGTTTGCTGATTGTATGAAACTATTGTTTGATGAATACAGAGGTTTGTGTGTGCGTTAGCAATTGCATGAAGTTGACAGAAAATGTGGTACTAAATACAAGTCTTATTCGACATGAGCTGAGATCGTGACTGAGAAAGCCGAATTATCACTGTTGCCATAGAACTTGTGGTTTCTGAATACAACCTCGTACTTAATTAAAAATATCTAACTGAAAATAAAAATTAGAAATTTTAAAAACCCGAAATTAGAAAACATAAAATCTGTTAATCAAAGAGTTTGGAAATCTATTTAGAGTCTATATGGGATGTTTATTATATGTACTACTTGCTGAATAACCCGACATTGCTCGGGCTTGAAGTATAACCACGTTTACTAAAATAAGACCGCGACATTTCCCTGTGTTAACTCAAGTACACAAACCCTGTAGAACGTGTTTCCTACCGCGACAGCTAAAATATGACCGCGACATTTCCCTGTGTTAACTCGAATACAAAAACCCTGTAGAACGTGTTTCTTAACGCGACAGCTAAAATAAGACCGCGACATTTCCCATTGTTAACTCAAGTACACAAACCCTGTAGAACGTGTTTCCTACCGCGACAGCTAAAATATGACCGCGACATTTCCCTGTGTTAACTCAAATACACAAACCATGTAGAAAGTGTTTACTTGTCCATTTCCATTTATTGCAGGAAAACAAACTTTAGATTTTAAAATTGGGACTTCGAGAGGCACTTTTAGGACTAACTGTGTGCCAATTTTCATGGCTATGATTGGTATGAAGACAGGAAAGTAATAGCATATGTTTCCCGCAGTGTTCCAAAGTATAAGTGTACCAAATTTGGTGTGGATTGGTCAAAAGGTGTAGATTTGTATAGAAAACATACACACATACACACAAAAACAAGCGAAGTGACTTCCCGTCCGGCCATAGGGAAGAATATTCCACCACAAAACTCTATGATACATTGTAAAAGAAAAGAAATAACATATGTGTGCTACATTAGCCATGAATGTTTTGGTATGTTTGGCGTATAATAGAATTGCCACTGACCAGTTAACTATCATATTTAAATTCGAAACTCATTATTTGGATTTCCTTCACAACGTACTGAAGTCGTACTAAACAAACGTCACTTCCAGAATACGAGCTGGAGGCTCCACAAAACACTAATTCTCCCTACATTTAGCTTGAGAATAAAATCCTCGGGTTGGATATTTTAAGTCAGACTCTGCATGCAACTTCTGTGTTTCCTTCCAGAATTTTCTGTTGTTCAATTCAAATCCCTTAACAATTCATTTGGAAATCTCCCTTTCTGCAGAAAAATTCGTTTCAGTCTCAAGAGTGAGATGCTAAAAGCATTTAAACAAACCAGCACTCTTAATTTCAATGATTGTTATTTGTTTGGTTCGTAAATCTGTTTAAAGCAACATTAACAAGTCTTGATACACAGTGCTATCTCAATTCTGATAGAATGTCTTGACTTTTAGAACTTCAAAACAAACCGTGTAAAGTACGTATTACGCAGTAGGGTAAAAAATAATATAAAATAAACTACTCGTATATTATATAATATCTAATAGCATTTTAACTTTAACGCATGTTAGAAATGTAGTTTTTTTACCATAGACAGGGAAATATAATTAGATTGAGCTACAGCCGATTGATTAAATACAGACGATCCTCAGTTCAACATCTAAGTAACTGGACAAATGTTGGGGACAGGGCTGGCATTTCCATCCTGAACCTAATTTCTAGACTTTCAGTCAATTCCAAGGTACAAGTCCAATGGATTCACTCCAATATCGGTATAAGTGGCAACGAGATCGTGGATTCCCTGGCAAAGGCTGCTTCCTTAGAGACTATTCAGTCAGAGTTTGCGATGACCTCGAATTTCTGGACAGAATAAGTTGTGTATTTCACCACGACCGGGCTTAGAGTTAGAGTGTTTGATGCTGCAGACAGGAATTTCTGCCTTATATCAGGTAGCCAAGAAAGTTAGTACTGTTTTAAGAAACAGAGATAAATGATACATACAGTGAATAAAATAATACTTAATTCAAAAAATTTGTCCCATTCGACTTCTCTTACAGCGCGGTGCACAACGATAGTAACTTTTCTTATTCCTTTTTGATAAAAGTACTTCAACTGATAATATCTGGCCAAAGTTGCAGTGGGTCCTCAAGTAAACATTTTTTTTGTTAGAAAACGTGCTTCCAGACATTCCGCCTTTAGGTAATAGAGGGTGCTGTTTACGCCAGTCGATAACATCATTTCAGAGACAAAAAACATCATTCCCGATCAGAGTTTCAACTGCATGCATCGCTACACGAATTTGGAGGCCGCAGATATACATATGATGTATGAGACTGATAACGGACATAAACGATTGTTTTTTTTAAATAAAAAAAAAACTATTTTCTAATTTATTAAATGTTTATTTTGGGTCCCTGTACCGCTCTTTATAATCCAGCCAGATATGTTCAAAACACCCTGAATATAATTTAAATTAACCATTAAGTTCATTCAATTCATGGACGTATTTAAACGACTTTAAAAATCGACTCCGTGAAAGGCTTATCCATCATCTACACTTATGATGGCAAAATTGTGGTTGTTTGTGCCCAAAGGCTCGAGTCAATAAAAGTGAGCATTTAGAAGTGAATTGATCACATCTTAAATGGTAAAACTAAACATTTATTTGAATGCGAGGCGCCATGTTTCCTCCTATTAGATCATTCATGGCTCACTGAGAGAAAAATTGCCAAAGGTCTATCCTTTTTCGTTCCTTCAGATTCAAAAGTTTAATTTCGTTGAAAACTGTAACTCCTTTTAATCTTTTGCTAATTAATTCGGAATCCTTTTGTGCCTGTTTAGTTTCCTTCTCAAAGGAGATGGGATGCAGTCTTACTCCGGGTTGGAGGCATCTATTTTACTGAAATGAGACATCATTCTATTCTTAGAATTTCCTGAATTTGACTGTTTAACTAAGTTTGCTAATTTGTAAAAACCTGTACAACTGGCGACAGTTCGAAAGGAAAATTGTTTTCCTTTTCTTAGGTTTAGAATCTGTAAATTAATATAAATAAAAATTTTCCCAATAAACAACTATAGACTCGTTAAATATTTTGCTTATTTTTTTGTTTGAACGTTACTTCAAATTGGGGAACATTTCATGTATTAAATGTAGTTCCAAATTCTATTCATAGATAAAATAGATAGAATAAGTCAAATATGTAGTTGATTAAACAATAAATTCATGCAGTTCAATAAGCATTTAAAACAAATTTCATTTTCTAGGGACTAATTTTTGATCGCGTAACTTATCAACATTATCTCATATACTTCTGGCCATCAAAATTGTAACACAATGAAGGAGACAACAAAGCCGTTTTTATCATACAAATAACATACTACAGAAGGTTGAAATTACAGCTCTGTTAGACTTTTAGAACGCAATAACTGTTGGTGCTCGTCTCGGCACTGAAAGAAAGATTCTTTGGCTGTGTGTTTGGGGTATGTCAATCCATGCTGCTTTCACACGTTGCGAAAGTTCATCTGGCATAGCCACGGATGGTCTACTGAGTGCTAGATGTATGGCAAGCCGTCGGACCATGGAAGAAGTGAAACTAGGTGGACATTGAAGAATTTGTGTACTCTGCACGACATGTGTGGTCACGCATAGTCCTGTTTACTAGACGGGTAGATGAAAATCTGAATGGTACCCAATTCCATAACGCCAGATGATGGACCAGTATGGTGATGCATAATCCAAGAGTAATGCAGTCTGTTACCACAGTGTTGTCAGACTCCAACTTAGTAGACAGACAAGTCTGCAAATCCTGATGAAGATTTGTCGAGAGAAGATTGCATAATTTATTAATCCTCCTGGTGGTAGTCTCGTAAAGTCATCGCGTCGCTAGCAAAACTGACCGTATCTTGATGGACGAGATATCTCGTCATTACAAGAAGACCAGATTTTGATCTCGTCGTCAGCAAAAATCGGTAATATCTTGATGGCGACATATGTTGTCATTAGCAAAATAAGCCAGATCTTGATGAACAGGATATCTCGTCGAAACCACTTGGAAGATTAATACACTGATGCTTAAAATTGACTTATTTGATTAACTATTAATTTGTGGAATCCATATTTAAAATTAAAATGCACTTGTTCCCTTATATCACGAATATGCCACGCATTTTAAGAGACCCTGCGTGAGAAAAAGGGTTTTAAATATTCCGTAAGTTATTGCATTTTAATATATTTTCATTTAAACATTGATCTACAAGAAAATAAAGCAAGGGAAAACCAATTCTTAGTTTTTCTACTACAATTAATTCAACTCCCTTTCTTCACGTCAGAATTTCAACAGAGTTTTATCAATCTTTCTAAACATTTCAATAATAGAAACAAATAGGGAACTTAATTTTTAATAATCTCGGTGTGAGGAAAGGCGTTTTAAATAATCCAGGAGTGATTGCATTTAAGAATATTTCCAGCAATAAAGTTGATCTCCAAGAAAAGAAACTAAGGGAAAACTCTTTTTCGATTACAATAAATTCAACTTTCTTCAAGTCAGGGAATTTCATCAGAGGTTTACTAATCTTTTCAAACATTTCAATAATAGGAAGCCATTTCAATAACTGACATCTTGAAAAATGATTAATGCACCGGAACGTAAAAACGATGATAATCCCCCACAGCTATTCATAAAACAAAGCTACAGCATCCACAAGATGAAGGTTAGCAGACAGACAACTTAAAAACGCTCGCATATGCTAATTTTCGATCGAGTATGAAATGTCGAACATAAGTCATTTCTGTCCGAAACAAATAGAACTGAAAGAACGGAAGAGGAAAGAATCTGGAATAATTCCCTTATTAACCGCATGTGGGGAGTTCTTTCAAAGTTTTATTCACTTAAACTGCTACTTTACCTAATGGTTAATCGATATTTAATCAAGAAACCCGTTAGCTTAGCGAATGAATTCTAACATATCGCAGACCGATGCTAATATTCCCGGGATTCAATCACAAAAATACAAATGTCGGATTCTTCTCGTCTAATTCCGCAAAATATCTTTTACTCGTGGGATTTTTTCTCCTCTATTTTATTCCTTTTGTGCGGAGTAGTCGATTCGTCATGTAACCTGGTAGTCGATGTTCGCTTTTGTAATGTTCTTCCTTGTATGTCCCTCTTCCCTGATTCCTCATTCCTCCATTTCAATGATGTAAAAGTTTCTGGCGCTTTCCATTTTACTTCTTTTATTCTTCTTAAGAAGGGAATTACTTTTAGACACAGTTTTCTTTTTTTGCTCCTTTCACTCTTTTGTGTTTCCAAAAATTCCTTCGAAATGTTCTTGAGGGATGTCTTTCTTTTTTATTGGACTCGGTGGTCTATAACGTGTTTATTGCTGAAGATCCCGTCTTTTTTTTTCAAAATTGCGGGGGACTATATAGTTTTGAAGTGGTTCTTTACAAAAAGGTTTAATTTTGTACGGGTTTAAAAATATTTCATGAATAATTTTAAATATAACATGTATTCTTATTTATCATATAATCTTTCAGCCCCCTGTTTTACGGCTGTTTAAAGCATCCATTGGATAAGCCTAAACTGGATAAGCCTCCATTTCACCTAACGAGCCACATTAGCCCATTGGTCAGAGTAGCAGATTAGTAACATGATGGTAACGTATTCGAAACTCAATCCAACCGAACACTGTAGTGTGCTAGAGGGCTGGTGCACGTTCAATCTGTCAAAACCTCAAATATCCTCAAGTCGACGTAGTGTGGAAGTTTGGAGAGTGGGGTGCCAGCTTAGATGGAACCTCGTTGTCTGACCATGGTTCAAAATTACGAGCTGTCCTCGGATTTTTCCTTTCGGGATTGAGCCCAAATCGTAGTCAATAGACCGTTATGTTGCTCCAGTACGATGTTAATTCGACTACCAACCTTAAAATCTTTCATCGTTTTCCTTTCTTTCACTTTGGAGCTTCAGAAGATAATCAAACTAGGTTATCAGATTGAGAGGGTCATTCTTTTAGACAGTTTTCTTCCTTCTGTTCATTTTATATTTTTGTGTTTTCAAAAATGCATTGGAAAATGTTCTTGAAAAATTCCTTTGCCTGTTTTTTACTAATATCTATAACGTGTTTATTGTTGAAGAACCAGTTTTTTCCTAAAATACAGGTCCTATAAAATTATCTATACTCTGGTAAAATAAGCATTTTAGTTTCAAATTTCTTTACAGAAAGTTCGAATAGTTCTTTAAAGAAAGATTTTATTTTGTATGCATCTTTAAATTTTTTAGTAATAAGAAAAATAAAGCGTAGGTTCTCTTTAATGTAGATTACATATTCTTATAAAACATTTATAAAACTACACTTATAAAATCTCTTATCATTCGCCTCTTTTAGTTTAGAGCTTTAGGAGATAAGCAAGCTAGTTCACTAATCTGAAAATCTATCATTATCTTAGCTTATTTTCTTCTCTTCTTTCAATCTTTTGTGTTTTCAAAAATTTTCTCGAAGTGTTCTTGAGAGATATTTGTCTTTTTGATTTCATTCACTAGTCTATAACGTGTTTTAAAGCGTTTATTGCTGAAATTTATTGCTGAATTATTCCACATAGTTTCCAAAGGGGTTCTTTACGGCAAGGTTTTGTTTTACATTAATTATTCAATTTTATAACACAAATGAAAATGCAGCACATTTCGCCTTAAATGTAGCTTAAATGTTCTCTTATCACATATCCAAAAATCTTTTACCTTTCCCTTACTTTAGAGCTTTAGGAGGAAATAAGCTAGTTATCTATTGTAGTTTGAAAAATTTCATTATCTTAGTCGGCCTTGTCTTCACTTCATCCACTCTTTTGTGTTTCCAAAAATGTACTTGAAATGTTCTTGAGCAATTTCTGTTTTTTTACTAGGGACCTATAGCGTGTTTATTGCTGATTAAACAGTTTTTACAACTATATATTTTCCAACAGGAGTTATTTATAGAACGGTTTTATTTTTCCTTTCATAGTAATAATTTCAAGTATAATTCATACCTAATATAGCTAACATGTTCTTATTTATCTTAAAATCATTCTTAGTTTATCTTTCGTTACCTTTATTTTGACTTTGGTGCTTTAGAAGGTAATCAAGTTTATTTTGTGTCCAAAAATACGCTGGAAATATTTTAGGGGAATAGCTTACATGTCAGTTACATGCCTTTGGTGCTTTAGTAAGTAACCAAGCTTATTTTGTGTCCAAAATACTCTGGAAATTGTCTTAGGGGAATAGTCTTACTTATCTTTAAATATTTCTTCATTTAATTTTCGTTACTTTTATTTTGTCTTTGGTGCTTTAGTAAATAATCAATCTTCTTTTGTGTCCTAAAATACCCTGGAAATGTTCTAAGGGAATCTCTCTTTTTTTGTGGAGAATTAATAACATTTTTACTACTGAAGCGCCAAGTTTTCCCAAAGATGGAATATACCATGTAGCTTCAAATAGATTCGTGACAGAAAGGGGTCCTTTTGCATGGCTTCCAATAAATCATAATCTCGTAGTATGTTTTTTAAGCGAACAAGGCATGGAAATTAACATAATTTTTATTTGAGAGACTTCTTTTGCCAAGTTCAATGTAGCTGGCGATATTGTTTTTTAGGTAGAACACACTTCCTACACACATTCCGGACGTGACGTCATTTGTTTTGTTTTTTTAAATAAAAGCCCGTCGTTAGTGAAATTAATTAATTAAAAAATAATTAAATCTGAATTAGCATTCTATGAAGAGCTCTGTGAAAAATGTATAATGCACTCCCATTTGTTGAAAAAACTGGTTCTTCAGCAATAAACACGTTATAGGCCCCTAGTAAAAAACATAGAAATTCCTCAAGAACATTTCAAGGGCATTCTTGGAAACAAAATGGTGAATGATGCAAAGAAAGAAAACCGACGTAAAATACTTATGTAAAATAGTTGATTGGCAAACGCCAAATAAGTTAAACGCCAGACGTGTCCAATACAGAAAAATAACAACATTTTAATATAACCCCAATATGTATCATGCGTGAGCTTTTGGAAAACAGATGTAAAATGTTCGCACATAGTCTGATTTGTCTGTTTACACTGAAAATCCCTTTCATAACTTTTCATTACTGAAGCACCAATTATTTCCCAAAGATGGGATCCACTATGTAACTTCAAAGGAATGTGTTATAGATATGCTTCTTTTTAATGATATTAAAGCATAACTTCGAATGATACTTCATTACGTAGCACAGATATTGGCATTATTGTCGAATGGCACTAAACGTTTATAAACAAATGAAATAAACTCCTACGATATTCATTATCAGTTTTCTAGCTGAGTTCACAAATGTGGCTTTTTTAAGTATCAACAAATTATTAAGAGCTCAATGAGCTTACCATTTTAATGAAACTTTTCAACTGTTTTGTGAAATAAAGGTATAAGTAAGTTTTTAAAAAGCTTCAAAGGGGGTAGAGATCAGAGAACAAAAAAAATGTAAGTGAGTGCATTATTCATTGAATTTTAAAACGTTGATAAACAGTGAATTGTCTGCGAAAAAGTGAATGTGATGCAATAAAGGTGGACATCTAGGAGAATAGGTGTAAAAATATGACTTGGGTGAGCACATTTTTAGGAAAAACGTATTATACACGGCTAAAACACACAATATGCCGTTTTCCATTTCAATCAATTTTATTTCATTAGGAGATTTGAACTGCAAAATAAAAACATACTTAAATTCATTATAAATGTTTAAGTAGCTAGGATACGCATTGTATTCAGCTGTTTATATTTGTATCCCCCCCCCTCTAACTTATTTTACCAACTACGTTACTACTATTACTATTTGACTCTGCATTGTTTATAATTAATCATACAATTTTACAACTACGAATCCAATTGCATTTATTTAGTCATTTTAATTGAGCATTTTGTCTCAAAATAATGAAAATTTGAAAAATAAAGAACAATAGTTTTGCAAGTTACTACATTAATAAAAGGAAATTATAACAATACAACTGTAAGTGAATGATTTCCATTGCTCTTTTAACCGAATCCAAAACTAACTACAACAGAGATGATAAATGACACACATAAATGAACAATTGACACAAACAATAGACCCTTCGTTGCAGATGCTCTGTGAGGGTCGAACAATATAAATGATGAATTACGTAAACGATGCAGTCAACATATAAGTTTAATTTCTCAATGAATTCAGTGTTTTGAAATAAATCATGCTACTTTAACAATCTGAAATTCTTTCATTTTGTAAAAGATTACGTTTTACAGAATGCAGATTTCACGTAATCATGTAGAACAGAAGTTCCATACAGTAGCATGGGTTGTAATGAAAAAAGGGTTAAATATTTTTGAATTTGGAGGTGGGAATATTCTTATTATTTTGTGCCCACATTCCACACATATAATTAATCGTATCTTGCAAAAAATTAAAACTGGAAATTTTTTAGTTATTTTTCAAATAAATGCATAAAGCTATGAGTACAGAAAATTTCCAATTAAAAGCTGTTTATCTAAATCATTCGGACATTGGGGTGGTAATGTTTGATGTCATAGATTATAGTAACAACTAACGAACAACTCAGTCTTGCATCAGTAGAATAATTCTTCGAAAAGTCGATTTCAACAAGTCGCCCACAAGTTTCAAAGAATAAAGAGTTTATACGCGATAGTTGATTGGTTATCGTCAATTAGATTAATTGCCAAACGAGCCAAAATGGCAATGAATTAGATTTAAAGGTAGCTCTTATATGTTTCATGTGAGAACCATTTGGGTAACGGGAAGTAAAATATTCGTATTCGTACTGGCTTGTTTTTTCACTTTGAAAACCCCCCGGCGCATTGAAGGCTTCTAAAGAAATATATTATTAGATATTTTGTAAATCGCGCGAACATTTCATCAAATTCAAGACATTCATTAAAGATAAAAGCACAAGGACTTTAAAGAACACTTATTTCAAGAGAAAGCAATTGTTCAGGAAAATTTGAATTTGGAAAAGTTAGTTCAGAGATTTTGGGGCTAAAGGATATTATAAAAACCTATTTATAATAGAGAAGCTGTGATATTTCAATTTGGAAACACGGTCATCAGTTTTACAACTCCATTATCCGAATAAAAATAGTTATCAACAAACAATGAAAAAAAAAACCATTAAGCCATCTGATCTAGCTTAGACATATTTTCCTTATCCAAATACCCTCTCCAACACAACATAGCTCTAAAAAACATGATTTTGAAGAAGATTATGTTAACGCTTCTACGTTTGTTTCTGGTTCTGGAAGGAACATCATTAACTCGTAAAAGAATTTCTTACATCCTTCATGTTATGTTTCTTTCTGAAAAAAAAGGCAATCTAAAACTTGTCATTGCAGTCTCAGATTGAATTAATGTGAGAATAATAATATAAAGTCTATTTTTCCAATTTATGAACTTTTGTGTTTTATTTAACGGCCTATAGTTATCAGGAGACTGCATCGTTGACTCTTTGTTTCCGGGTGTACTCAATCAAAATTTATAAAACTTTAATGACTAAAATTTATTTTGTTGCCATTTTTTCGAAATTTTTCCGGATAATACTTAAATTTTAGTTTAATCTGACTTATTCAATTTTATCAATTGGATCAACAATCGTAGTCGATGTTAAAACAATCCCCTTTATCCGATCAACATATTTTCAATCAAAAATTGATTAAAACCTAGTTGGCAGTGTGACCTTAAAGTTATTTCGGCATTTGAATGGGTTGTACGCTTTCAATTCTGATAATCTCATCGTTTTCTGCGAGGGTTACTAGAATGACAGTTGGTGATAGCCTTTTCCCACCTTTCCACCTTGGTGACGAAAAACCAACGTCATGCTAAAGGCCATACCCTCAACAAAATTTGAATTTCAAACGTTTCTGTAACTATTTTGGTGTAAAACCAAACAAAAAAAACAGCCACGGCAATTTTGTCATTCATTTACTTTAAGTGCCACGCAATGCCATGAAGGTTATCAGACTTACAAATTTTTTATATCAACTATCGATCATTTACCCTATTTTCATGTAATTTTATAACAGTAGTTTTTTTTTTCTAATGGCGGGCACATTTTGACCGAAGTCATTGGCCACTACAAGGCCGGAAGTGATGGCCACTTGTGAAGGAGCACCCAGTGGGAGGGCCATCATTGCCCTTAACAATTACTTCGTAATTTTGAACCATGTTCAGATGACGAAGCAACACCTAAGCTGGTATACGCTTACAAACATCCATGCCCGAACCCGGATTCGAACCGGGGACCTTCCGATCCAGAGGCTAACACCTTAACCACTATACCGGTTGGTCGGCTTATAACAGTAGTGCATCCTATCAAAACGTTGGATATCACTATCAGACCCCCACTCCTGGGTCCCAATAAAATGCCATTTTGTATCCTAAGTACAAGAGAGCAAATGTAAAAAATTGCTGAATTTATAGTAACAATTGTATGTGTCCACGATCATGTGACCAAAACTAGTAGTAATGTGACCCTTAAGAACTACTTTCCTCTGCCGGGAAGAAGCGAAAATCCATCATATGATTGGTTCACGAACGAGAGAAGGCATCGTTTATTCATCATCTGATTGGCACGTGCGATATAGTAGTAGACTAGCGATTTCACCATTTATGTCTGCACTCTATAGAAATGTAAAATCACATATATACCATGCAATAAGATGTGTTACATCCCCAAACGAGGTGATGAAATGTCAAATCTATCAATTATGTCAAATTTTCGCAGAGTAATTACTCGACATGTTGGTAGCACCATATTGGTTTTGTGCCAGAGTCTGGCCATTGCAGAGCAGTTTTACAATATAAGATAGACCAGCAGGAGGATTAACATAGTCCCTCAGCCAGTGGCCTATTTTGCTGTCGGATAGAGGCACATTACTCAAGTGTACAGGTCTCATCTTGTGAACTCGGGAAGATGCCTTGTTTATGTGAATGAAGAAGAGACCTAAATGTATTGCATACTATAACCCTCCAAGTGTTTCGAAGATATAGCATGTTCCCAGATTTGGTCGATTTTGGTAAGGATCAGCAACATTGTTGAGATAAAACTGTCCTATTATTTCAAGGGGTAATGAAGATCCATTTAAATCATTTCCCTATTGTTAAGTTATCCCTTTCTCGGAAATGGCGACAGTTTGAAAAGAGTTTCTGAACCAGAGTCTGGCCATTACAGGGCAGTTTTTCACACTAAGATAAACCAGCAGGAGGATTAACAGGGTTTCTCATCTAGTGGCCTATTTTGCTGTCGGATTGGGTCACATTACTCAAGTGTACGTACAGGTTTTATCGTGTGAACTCGGGAAGATGCCCTGTTTATATGACTGAAGATTAGAACGTTGGAGCATATCTTATAACAATGTACCAGAGAGAACTTTTGATGAGACTATGTACCTCCCAGTAGATTGTAACTGTTTTTTTCCCGAGCTTTATTTGATGACCATTGCTTTTAGGTTACATAGTAGACACTGAAATCAGAGGTAATCGGTGGCGGACTCAAGTCATGCAATTGGGCAAAGTGAAATTCCTAGATCAAAAATACAGACATGCACAAACAGCTACTTTTTTGAGAATTCTATAGCTGATACTTATACGAGAATCTAATCTAAAAAGAATGAAGACCATGAAGTTATTTCTTTTCGGTAACAACTGTTCATTATAATAAGAAATATTGAATGCATTACCAACAATCCATGTTGTATTTGTATCATAATTTCTGAAACTACTTTTAGAATTGTGGCTTCTTCTTTCAGCAATTTTAGTTTTATGGTGAAACATGATTCTATGGTATTAAAAAAAAGACATAAATAACTAATTTCTTCAATAATGATCCATATCCTTCAGTAAAAAATTAGACGTGGTAAAAAATAGAAGAGTGTTTACATATAGTAATATTTGGAATATTTTTAGCCTTAATTCTGAATATTAGCTTTTCCAATAAACTTTAAAAGTTGTGGAGTTACAGATGTGATATATACGGTAAAAACGGTAATACGGATTTCATAAAATAATCATCATACACTATTCACAGTTCGGAGACACTACTGTAATTTGAAAATTGGCGAATTTAAATGTTTGAAATGGGCGGAAAATACAATAAAGCATAGCTTACCTAGGTCAGTTGAATGTATTAAAATAAGCTTATGATAACCCAATGGCATTATCTTCTCCACAAAATGCTGTTACTAATTATAATAGCGAACCTAAAAAATTGTAGAACTTGTTCCCTAATTAATTACGTATCTTAAACATAGTCCCCAGGCAACAACGAAAAGAAACTTTATGTAGACAAGCTATTTTCAATCTTTTTCATCTTATGGCTCACAAACTAATTACAAAAACTCTGCGGAACAAAAATATGTTGTATTTTTTCACGATCTGAATCTGAACAAAAACTAGGTACAATTTTTCTCGATTAACAAAAAATTGTTTTAACTGCCTCCTTTTTGCTCACAAGTGCTCTTTAAAAATCAATTTCTTTGAATTACTTTGTAAATAAAAAAATAATGCTTTAAATTATTCATATGAGTATTCGAGGTTATTTGTGAACACACTCAGCAAAAGTTTAAAACTAAAACGTTAGTATGAAATGAATCTCACACGATTTAAATAGTTTCACCATTCATAGGACTCAGCAATACTATTCCTGAGACACATCGGTTGAAAATTACTGATATAGAGAACAAGAGTGTCTAAGAAAAAGAGTATCGGGTCTTACACAAAAGATACAAAACTTTAGTGGACTGTTGCTTTTTATTTACAATCATTCATAATTGTACTATCCTATAAGTACACAAAAAGTTATGCTATCCTAAATAGACAAAGAATAGTTCCTGGAACATATCAATACCGACGTATTCCCTCAAGAGGTCTGATGCAGCTTGTCTGCTTTTGGACCTTGAGCCATAAAACCCTAAAATCCAATCCAACCCGTCAAGAGATCAGACACTAAGTGAAAAGATGGCATAGTTTTGGGCGCTTGATTAAGTACATGAAAAGTTACGCCAATTAAAGAAGAGCGTCAACAACTGTCATGGAGATACGCATGGCGCGAAGAGTTTTGTGGTGGCATGTGTATCGTAATCGTATGCAAATTTAAACCACTTCAAATTTCAGTTTCCGATCGGCAGGTGTCGTGATGTTCTAGTCTAGGGTTCAGACACTAAATGAAAAGATGGCATAGTACTATGTCTTTAGAACTTATTCATTTATTTCTTCGCGTCAGAGATTGACGTGTAAGATCAACCCTGTTTAGTTCCAGTTTCTTTAAAGCCACAGTTCGGGCTTTGTTTCTGAATGTTTAATTCAAATTTGATGTCATCATGTTTGTTATATTTGTTAAGACAATCGTTAAATTAACGATGTTAAATTTTATAACTGATTTATACACCAAATCCACCATGTAAGTTTCTGTTATCAACTGAAGGCATCCAATCCCTTCAGTTTAAACATTTCAGCAAGATTTTAAATAATGAACGGGATACTTTTTGATTCACCCCTGATATCTCAAATCTATTTTCATATGCTTTTTGTATATTCAACCATTTCTCCTATTAAAGCATATCTTCCATTATTATCTGAAAAATTTTTTTCACAGGATATTCAATGCACATTAAGTTTTCTTTTCATGACAAGTACGTCTGTCTAAAAACCAGAATTTTTAAAAAGCACGAAGAGGTCGAGCTGAAAAGTATACTTCAAAAATACTTTCATGTAGTGAATGTCAAGTTTCAAATGTCGGAGTATTTTGGCTGAATATTGTAAGATAAACTATAACCTTCACACACTTGAATCCGCTTGCCTGGTTTTTATACCGAAATAGAAAGCCACGATCTTGAGCCGCATTTTCCCCAGCTATATTATCACCCTGGAGTTGAATTGCGTTAGCAATAAATGTCAATTTTCGAAATGCGTTGTATGTATTCCCGGTAACTTCTTGTCAGACTGCGAGAAAACAAAAATAAGGCGGAAATCTTATCTGGTAAATACTTGCACGAATTTTATAGCTACATTCTAGCCGTATGTCAATTTCGGTGACACATCCTGAACTACGAGTTTCGATCGATTTTCTGACAAATCTGTCGTTATCACTAGCCATAAATATTTGGCAAGGGATAACTTCTCGCCCAAGGAGTTTCTTGGAGCTTGTTGTTTTGCTGATTTGCTTGTAACATATCCTTCTCCGAATCTATACCAGGTATGAAAGGCGTAACTGTAAACAGCTTTAATTCCCGATTCTGCCTCGAATCCGAAGTGATTTAGGAAGTTTTCTCACGCTTCGTTATGTGTTTACTTTGTGAGGTCTTTGGCTATAGTAAGTTGCCTTAGTATTTGTACTCGAGATAGAAAGAGTTCTCTGAAATGATGTTTATAGAATGGTTTTTGTATGTCGCTACTAGGTAACTGGAGGATTCATTTCTCTGTTTCTAAATAGACTGAGAAAAGTAGCCAATACAGGCAGAACTTGGAATGCTTCATAGCAAAAATAAATATTTTGAATGATTAGTTTAAAATATTGTTTAAAAGCATGTTAAAATTGTAAATAAGCATTTTAATTCATTAAAATGATACTTAATAAAAGCAGAATACCAAATACAATAGATAATTTTGTAGAAGAACTTATCCAAAATCATAACACATTAGTTTCTCTGACTTGTGTTTGGTTTATCTCTAGAGGGTGGTAATTTTTAGTTAACCTACAGCTGGAAAAAGGGATCTGACCTTGGAAGAATCTGTAATTGACCATTAAATTAGGCCAAGAATATCAAATTTCGTGAAAATTTGAAAGAAATTCTGGTAGTGGAAAAATTTGGTTAACATATCTGTTACATTTTTAGAAATTAAAATATACTACTGTGATCAAAAAGTATCCGGATTGCCTTTAAAATATATATGTAGTATATATCGTCTGCAAACTTTTATGAACTATTTTTACGACTTATATAAACATGTGGCAACAATCAGGGGTTTATTTCATTTTATCGTCTGAAAATAAATTTGTTTTCAATAAGAGAAGAATTTTTACTTCGTTGATTTTCCAAAATATCGAATGTAATTAAGCAAAGAACATGCATGGAATTTTGTTACCGCAATTGAGTTTCTGCTGCAAACATATTTGAAATGCTGCAAAAAGCTTTTATAAACGACTGTTTGTGAAAAATAACCGTATTTGATTGGTGTAAAAAGTTTTAAAGGAGGTAGAGAATCCATTTGAAGAGCAATATGGTTTTTCAGACTTGTTCCAAAGCTTTTCGAAGCATCACAGTGCTCTTTAAAGAGAGTAGCAGTTAACTTTGAGTTTGCTATTGCCTCTCGTCCATCTTTGGAACGCGCTTAACATACGAGAGGTTTGTAGCCTAATTCAATTTCGGCCAGGACTTTTCACGAACCGAGGGTGAATCGTATGTATCCCCTGTATATATACCGATCAATTCTAGTTAACTTCTTATTATGGGTAAGCACTCTGCGGAGAATGTAACCTTTCCATACTTTAGTGTGGTAGGATAAGTCAAATTGGTAAACATGAAAGTTTTCTAAATGTCATGATCCGGTTAAAATTCGCAGATCTCACATCCAATGGTAGAAAATCGGAGGATCAAGGAATACAAATTTTTTTATTCAATGGATAAGCTCAAAGTATTCTGTAAGTATTAGGAAATCGTTATTTCTTAAACAGCCTTAAAAACCTTAACGGCCACATTCGATTTCTCTCTTGCCTGCAATATTTGATTTAATTCACTACTGCCATCTCTGAATGGCTGTGTCAGACCCAGAGTTTTAGATTTCATCAGTCACTTTTGTGGTTGGTTGGGGTTTTATGGCATAAGGGTAACCGTTCGCCATGCTGTTCGAGACACGAAACACACAATATAAAGTAATGCACTAACACACAAAAAGAAAGTTTTGTTGATAAAGAAGGAAGAAATACAACAAGGGAGGATTCGAACCTGCGCCGCCAACAACTCGCAGATTGCTAACACAGTGGGCATGAGCACTCAGTCACGACAATCCCTAGATTCACCATGAAGGTATGAAAAAATCATGATTTAAAAATCGGATTTATTTCATTTAAACCAGATTTTTTTTATTTCAATCGGAGTTGAATGATTTTTATACATTCTTTGCCTTTAAATGTTTGAACTTGTTAGGTATGAGACAGGTTAATCGCAGTATAAATCCTAGATAATATTGATTTATATTAAACATCAATGTATATAAATATTTAGAAAATTTAGTGGGTAAATTTCTGAAAGATTGAATCAATAAAAGTTATCTCATTGGGTCTTGTTATTTTTATTGTTTGATTTTAATTGTATTTCATGTTACAACTATATTAATCTTAAAATATTAAACTTAAAAATAAACATTTTAACAAGGGGAGGAAACGTTAATTAAAAATATTTTTATAAATCATAATAATAAGTTAAACAAATTTTAATTTTTTTATTGTTAATTTTAAGCAGAACATTGTTTTTTTATGAATACCTTTCTTGTCAGCTAAACACGAAAATTTAAATATAAACTGATCTGATTTAAGTTTGCAGGAACCAAATACTTTCCCATTCAAAATGAAGTTAGATATTATGAAATACAATGTTTTAACAAAGAGAAAATCAATAAATGTTTCTGCTATGTCTTAAACTTGTTAAATGTGAGACAAGCATGATTTATATTTTAACATAAATCAACACTAAGGATTTCTAAAATTATTTACTACTTTTATCCTTATTTGGAATTAATTAAAGGCCTGAAAGTAGATAAATTTTTCTTTTGCGAATATTAAGAGTTTTTTCTATTTAAGCTAAGTCAATATTTTCCCAAAAGGTTTACGAAAAAAACTAGTATGTGAGGGACACCAATATTAGTTTTTAACTTACTGAAAACAAATGTCAAATAGTGTTGATTCCTTTACCAAAAATAGCAAATTATGTAATGAAAGTTCGAGTCTGTGCAACCTTTCCACTGGGAATACTGTCAAAATTAGTAGAACTGTAGAAATTAGTACGTTGTGCAATCCATGAACTGAACCCAAAAAAAGGTTATTCTTCAGGTGTTACTGAGGTAGAAGTAAAATTTTAAACTTAGAATAAAATAAAATACATTCTGTTTCAGGTTATTTTAGGTATAGTTAAATGTTTATAATTTAAATCATGATTAAAAACCTTGTCACGATTGTGAAGGAAATGGAGCCTATGACCGTAGAACCTATGTTCTTAAAGCAACTGGATCCATTCTTAGTTGAAAACAAAAAGAGGAATACTTTAACAAATCACCAGCTTCTTTTTAAAAAAAAATTTACATTTCGGTATTTAAAATTTATTTTTTATTTTAGCTCAATGCAACGAAGCATTAGATCATCTTTACTTTGTGAAAATTTAATTTTTATCAAGGAACTACTAGTATTATAGAAATACAGATTCACTTTACGATAAAATCACATTTCTTTCGGAGGAAAAACCAAACCTTTTTAGAAAAGAATCCAACAGAAAATGAAATTATTCAAATTTATACTCTAGCTTTCGTCTAGTTTACGGTTCAAACAATTCAGAATTCATCAAAACAAGCAATTCAACATCTTTTGGGTAATCGAATGGTGGAAATGAATTAAATATTTAAAACAAATAAAATCATCTTGAAAACAGGCATCAGCTAATCACCCTTGATTGTAGTTACATAAATTTGAGCGCAAAACGTATTCGCAAACGTAAAGACAAAGCACTTAAAATTGACTGATTTGCATATACTCAATTCTATTCCAATTACTTTAATAGTTTTTAAAGAACGCTGAGCGATTCAATTAAATTTCTTTTTTTTTTCATCATTCAATCCGAAAACGCCAAAAGCTACTTAAATATGGCGGCGAGTTTCTTTTTCGATACTGCCATTCGTGTTCTTTTAATTCAACATCTAACAGAGCTTTGCGGCTTAATTAATAGCTAAATTATCGTTTTACATGCGATTAGGTAATGTTGTGAAGATAGAAGATTTTAAAATGTATGAGGTTTTGAAAATAAAACGAAAAGAGGTATCCTTCCTAATTTGTTTCATCGTCAAAAAGAAAAAAATAATTAAAACAGGTTCATTCAAGTTTTTTTGTTTTATACCTTTATTTTAACAAATTGATGGAGGAAGTAAGAAAAATTACCAACTTCAAAAACGTGAATAGTAAGATTACTTAAGATAGGATGTGATTTCTCTTTTAATCAAAACTCGAGAAAGATATTTTTAATATTGCCATTACCATACTAATATACACACTGTACCAAACAAATTGAAACACTTTGAAGCCAGTTTTCGATACGAATGAAACTTAGCATGTGTGATGTACATAAATTCATAAAGAAATTATCACTTTATCAACCATCTGGCGGCGGAACATGCCGATATATCGCATGACAAAGTCCCTCATCTATTGTGTGGCAAATTATACCAAGCATTCCGCCATCTCCAGGTCCCTTATACCCCCAGATCCCTTCCAGGTGGTAGCGCAATTAACGGCCAAGCTTATTCCAGACCTGCTCAATGGGAAGCACATCTGTGGATAGCGCTGTTCAAAGAAAGGCTCAATATTACAGAGGCCCTTCTGGGTGGAAAGTAGTGTGTGGCCGAGCGTTATCGTTCTGGTAAATAGCCCTTGGACATGAATGTCAAAGTAGCAGTTTATAGGGTTTGCTGAATGTATCTCTGTGCAATCATCCACTACTAGAGATCACAGGCTGTCATGCGGGGCACAATGACCATAATTCAGTAAATAGATGGATTTAAATTAAGAAGAATTTGGGATTGAGTTAAATACAGACTAGCGACTAAAAAAAAAAAGATGGGTTGATAGATTTGGGAGCAATTTTATGCCCGAATAATTAAAGTTAGCGCATATCTTGGCACCGTTTTCTCATCGAAACGTCCGTGGTGTACTCGTTCTTTTTTACCGATTTGATGGGAAGCTCCGCCATGTGAATCACTCGCAGTTGTCTCGAGCAGGATGGTGTCGTTTCGTCTCGATAACTTTTGCCTTTAATTGGACGATGAGTGTAGTTGGGTATCGCACGTAAATTATAGCTTCGCACACACCGTTACACTAAGCGCTACAGCGGTGTTCCACTTTGTTTGTTAAGCCCAAATGCGGTGATCATAAGCCCTAGGACAGAAGCGGGATTCATCCATTCAAATATGACGCGCTGCCTTTCCACGATGCTTGATCTCGGCACTCCAGATGCAACCGATGATATTTGGTGGCCATTCTCAGTTTGCAGTCGAGCTTCACACCATTGTATCTCCAAAAGTGCGGGGAGCCCTCACTTACGACAGCCGGTCCCCCTTAGTAGAGGCAAGAGGTATTTGACAGTACTGCTATACGCTCAGCAGGTAGCTGTAGTTTTGCCTATTGGTAAGTTGTAAAAATAAACTTACAATAAAATACTACACAAGAGGGTCGTTTGATAAGATTGGAAAATTTGTATCAGATGACGAAACAATTAATTTGGTCACTTCACGGATGGTAGGTGTCACTTTTCGAGCTAGATTTAGTCACTTTTCGAACTAGATTCTCAGACTATATTTCAGCCAGATATGTCGCTTATTTGGGTTCTAAAGACGCTAGAAATAAGCTCTGTAGCATCACCACCTGAATGGAAAAGAATGAATTCTCGGCAATGACAAAATAGTTTCATTTAAAAAAAAAGTGAACGGTCAGTCCGTTTATTCTCGAGACATACCCTTATGCTTCTTCTTATTGTTTCCAAACTTGACAATTTGCCTCTGTGGGAAGAAATTCTTGCAGTCTTACGCATTTTTCAATACGTATTTTGCATCCTTTGACGTACATTTCCGATGGGATGAAAAAAATTGGTAGCTCGTAGGATCAAAAGTGTGTAGCTTTCAAATGGAGACTATGTTTAAAAATAAAATCAATTTTGTTACAAAAAAGTGTTTAACTTGCTTTTTTTACCATAGTTTTAGTAGACAAAGTTTCACATTTATTGCCAAATCTTTTATGCCTTAAATTAAGCCATATCTAAAGGGCTATTTACCCGGAGACACACAGTTCGCCTCTGCCTGTATTGCCACCGTAGTCCTTCATTGATGAGAGAGCCCCCCCCCTCCCACCAAATTTGGTATGGCCCTTAAAGTGAATTTTAAGACATTTAACGTTTCAAAATATTACTCTCAATATCAGAAAATATTATACTTACCAATGCACAATTCTTAGATTATTCCAATATAAGCATTATTTAAAATTAATTTCACACATAAATTGCCTCTTGACAATTTTTAGAAGTCTCGCACGGGGAAATTAATCAGTTTTTCTACAGTAATAATGACTTAAAACTTGCCAGGGCGTTATCTATTTTACAATATCGGCATTTTACTGCCCTTAAATATTTATTAACCGAGTAAAAATTTATCTTTAGAACAATGACGGTGGGCAAAGAATGTTACTGAGTAACTATTTTATTCTTCTTTTATCTTCTTTGTAAGTTACCTCGGACATGAATTAAAAATGAAGGAAATTTTTCTAACGTGAGCAGAATTTCTTTTGTTCCCCATCTAAAATCAATGCGGAAGATTTGTTTTGAATTGATTTTGCTTCATCTCGGGGAAAAGGAGATTCTGCTATCGACTACAGAGTGAGACAAAATGTATTGAACGCCTGTGCTTTAATCGTGATCACAAGTTGTATATTCTTGTTAATACTTGTAAGAAATACACTGGTTGTTTACACCAGAATCATTCAATTGCGGCTACGCATTTAAATTAGCATGTCGAAAAGAAAAATTAGTTTCGTTTCAGAATTGTCTATTCAATTCTATGAGGTAGGTAGTTAATTAACGATGCACTAGAGTTATCGGACTATAGGCGACGGTTCGGGATCAATCACGAAAGAAAAGATCCAAGAACAAAACCTTGTATTTTTGAACCACTGTCAGGTGAAGAGACCAGCATCTGAACTGGTACTCTCTCTTTCCAAACTTTCATACCTCGCCAAAATGAGAATATTTATAGCCGCGGTAAATTTAACGTGCACCAGCCACCGTGTGCCCTACGATCTTTGGCTGGACTTTGTTTGGAACTAGAAATCGTTCGGTTGCTAATAAATTGCTTTTCCAACTGGACTACTACGGCCCTCATTTCAATGAAATTTTAGAAGTTATAATTATTTAGAAAACTATGTCTTTATTACGTAACTTGATAAGACACCATAAATCAGAAATGATGCCCAGAAATATATATTGCAGCTATTATTTAAATCTATATGAAAAATAATGTGTGTATTGTATGTGTATTTTCTTCTAGCAACTGCGTGGCAAACACGTCGTTGCCAGTGGCAGTTCTTTTAGTGAGGTCAGGTGTGAGCACTGCTCATTAACGCTCGCCAACCTCCGGTGATTGCTACGCATTTCCATTTGGTTTGCTTCGCAAACCAACACCACAAGAGACGCCGTGATGGCCTCGAAATGGCTGGTAATATAAGTAAATGCCAATAGTGTAATTAAAAACATTTGAGATTAGAATTTTAAAAATCAGGCTGCACACATTAAATCTTACAGATACTGAAAACATTAAAAAGAAAAAATATTTTAAGAATGAGTCCCACATCCACCCGACATGACACGGGTTACAATTCAAAATTATTTATTCAAAGAAAATCACATTAAAGGTGAATTGACAAGGTGTAAAATGTTTCGCCGTTTTTTTTTTTTTTTCAAATCCGTTGAAATTTTCACTCTATTTTTAACGATCGCAAAGATTAAAAACCTCAAATAGTCTTCGCCCGCGACAAAGTTGAAATCTCTAGCAAAAAAGTTATACGAATTAACAACGTAAATCAAAACACGCTAGACTCGGAAATCCGTAAAGAAGAAAGAAAAAAAAGATTCAAAGGCATTAGGACGAAAAACGCAGAATCTGTTATTTCTTCAATGTGACGTCAGCTCCTCGAGTTATGTCACAACTTTACACAGTTCCAAGGTTGAAAAAAGCAAAATCCTTTCCTTTCTTCAATCGAGGAGCTATGACGTCAAATTTTCGAAAAGAAGAACGCTGGGTGAAAAAAAACTAATAACTTAAGGGGGTCCGGGACACATCAGAAATTTTTTTTATTAATTAATTTAGAATTTTGAATTTTTTTCACTGATTACCCATCTAACTAATAAACAAAATCACAACACAAAATGTTTCCAAAAGTTTTTTAAAAATTTTAAAATAAAATTTTTTGAAAAAAAGAGGGGTCAATTTAAATTGCTAAGGCTCAAAATATTCTTGGTCCACTTTCAAAATTCTTGCAGTAAATTATTCACAAATTTATAAACTTTAATTTTGATTCAGCAATTTAAAAAATATTAATTTACAAAAATTAAAAAATATTTAAATGAAAATTTTTGAAAATTTTAAGGTACTTTTTTTTTTAAAGTCATATTTTTAAAAGCAAATATTTGTTTCAAATTTGCTGAATCAAAATTAAAGTATAATGTTTGAAAAATATATATTCCAAATTTCAACCCTTAAACTTTATTGGTTTTCGACTTATAATAATTTGAATACAGGAAATCTTGAAAAAAGTATCATGGAGAAAAACGCATTTAAAGTTTTAAAGACAGATGTCGTTGCCATGACAACAACTGTCAAGAGTGTTAGATGTTCAAAGCAACGCACTACAAAAATGATTATATCTCTAGTTCTAATTAAGATAGAAACATGATTTAGACGTCATTTTAAGCAAAAAAACATAGAGAATTTCTTAAAATCACAAAAAAAAATTTCGAAAATTTGACGATTTTTGTGTCCCGGACCCCCTTAATTAAACAATGTTCTTGGTTAAATTTTTAAAAAAAAATTTCGGCTGAACACAAAAATCTCAAAACTTTAAGACTACCTGTGTGCTGAATTTCATAATTGTAAGTGCCTTAGAATTGTCAGGACACTGAAAACATACAGATACGATAGAGAAACACTTCCTTTTATAATATTAGAGATACAAGTCTACACCGTTTGACCAATCCATTCCAAATTTGGTACACCTATACTTTGGAACACTGCAGGAATGATAGGCTAGCTCTTAGGCCCGGTGCACACATCCGGTTTTTCAACGTGCGGCAACGTAAGTGTGGTCTGGGATACATTAGATCCAATAGAGTAGTGAACACATACCTCCGGCGACGCACATCCAACTTGCGTGCAATTCGTACTGCAGTTCCCCACGGCGCCGCAATATCAACGCACACTCTCCTCCGGTCTCTAATACCTTGTTTTCATAAATAAATGGAATATAAATAATAATTAATTAATGGGAACAGCTACACTCTACGTTTATGAGCGATAGAAACGGCCTTGGCGAGTTTTTTGGCGCACTTCTAAAGTTGCCAAGGAAAGAATTATTTCCTAACTCTTTTTCTCTCACAATTTTTTTTCTTTTTACAACACACTTTTTAAACACATATCAGAACGTTTTAAAAAATATATTTTTTAAAGACTTTCACAAAAAGTAGTAAGCTTAAGCGCTTATCAAAACACATTTGTGAACCAGCAGAGAAACTAAGCTACGAATGTTGGGTAAGAATACCCTGAAACTTATCAATTACTCTAAATACAGTGGGCATGTTGAAAAATAAAAAGATTTACCAAAGAAAAAAAGTAAGAAATAATACAACCTGATAACGTTAGAATTCTTTCGTAAAAAAATTATGTAAACGAATATGGTCAAAAAAACAACTCTTAATCCTTTCATGAAAAAACTATTATAATAAAATAAAAATTCCACAACTGTCAAAATACAAATAAATGGACCAATGGTATAACAGAAAACGATTTGAAAGAAACAATGAAATCAAAGGATATTTTAAAAACAAAATAATCAATGGGAGGAAAGAAAAAATTGCAAACCAATCAATGAAATCAAACGATTTTAACGGATTTTGGAAGAACTTTCCTGAATATTCAAAATGAAAATTGAAAGTTTCCTTTTGCCGAGGAGCTGCAGAGAATGCTGGAGGGAAACAATTTTTACTAAGACAAATAAAATTATAATATTTATGTTCCAACCTACTTTATGACCTACTGCTACTCCAATCTACTTTATTCCAACCAATTCCCATGATAAATTATAGATATTTGATTGACGAAGAAAGAATATTTTAAAATATTTAATTTTACATTACTTGCATTTTGTAACGGAACACGAAAGCCGAAATAAAAAACTCATTGATCATAAAAGCGTAATTTTGCTACTCGGTATCTAGCAACACCAGAATTAATGTTTGTTTTTAGTTTGATTTAGAATTCTGTGTTTGCGTATTTGGACTGTCAGCTAGATGTTGCTGTCTTTTTACAAGAATCAATTCGTTTTCAATTTCGTTTCTGCTTGTATTTATGTATTTCGTAACATTACATATTGCAGATATATTATTTAGAAGTCAGATTTTGTTGATTTATTTATTTCCTTCAAATATCAGTCTTGGCGGTATGTGTATATTTCGACCAACTTTCCTTGAATATTCAACTGAATTCGTAATGATTTGTAGAACTCTCTTTTATAATAATAAATAAAAAATATACAAAACAAGCTTTTTAAGAAAGGCGGTGTAAGTTCTTATTTTAAAATGACTCCAATTTAGTTTCTGTTTGTATTTATGTTTTCTAGTATTTTAAATATTACAGATAAATTATTTAAGTTGAATTTTAATAAATTATTTATATTCTGCATAATATGTGTGTATATATGTTTTTAAAATCGCTAGGCTGATTGGCGACAGTCCCGATGACATTTAAGCCCAAGTTTAGTCGAATAGAACTGTAGTATCTTCTAGAAAGTTGTGGAAGCGAATAGAACTAGGTGTCAGTTGAACCTTCTGTAAATTTGTAGAAATAAAAAGTATTCTGTAGAACCTTCTAGAAGATTATGGAAACGAATTGAACTCGGTGTTGGTAGAACCTTCTGGAAATTTGTAGAAACGAATAGAACTCTGCAAAACCTTCTAGATTATAGAAACGAATTGAACTCGGTGTCGGTAGAGCCTTTTGGAAATTTGTAGAAATAAAAGTACTCTGTAGAACTTTCTAGAAGGTTGTGGAAATGTATAGAACTTTGTAGAACCTTCTGACAATTATTAATCATTATGCCACGGTCTCGGACTCACGATGTCAGTGAAAGTTCCAGCACCCATTCGAATCTTAGTAGGTCGTATTAAAAAGAAGCCAACTCGACAAGTCTTCCAGTCCATCATCTTTCAGTGAATGCGACAGTTTCATTTCTCTCTTTTAGTTGATTGTTGAATGAATATATTAAAGGTCTTAATATTTTTTTTTATTTCTGTGATGAGTTTTATATTTCTACACGGATGTTATGAATGATTGATGAAAAAAGGAATATAAGGATTAAATTTTACATTACTTACATTTTGTAGTGGAACACTAAAAGCCCAAACTAAACACTCATCTATATAAATAAGAATGGAGTGTTTGTTTGTACATTCAATATTTTCGACCCATTTCAAGTTTTCTATCCGTTTTGGACCCTTGTGATGCCGAATCCGCCTTTTTTTCTTTTGGTGTCTGTCTGTCTGTCTGTCCGTCTGTCTGTCTGTCTGTCTGTATGTTGTGCCCTATACACGTCCACGCGGTTTAAGATATTTTCATGAAAATTTGCATACAGTGAGTACTTATCTTCATTTAGTGAGTGGTATTGGTTGCGAAAATCTGTCTGTCCGTCTTTCTGTTCTATGCTCGATTTTGTGTTTGTGTAGACATCACATGAATTGTATTCCAGATATTTGATTGCATTGTATTTTATTTTATACATTATCTATTAGTTTAGTGAACGCAATATTAAACATTTCTTTATTGTTATATTTAGTTGAGTTTCATGCTAAAACACCTGAGTAAATATACTTAAATCAACCATAATTTCGTAGTTTTGGAAAAATTGAAATGTCTATTGAATATTATGATTACTTCGATTGCTTTACCAGTACTGCTGAAAAAGTAATTATTCTTCAAATTATTATTTTTTTTTATGGAATTTCATCTCTGATACTTCATTTATTTCGAGTCTTATTTTTATTCTTTGCGCAATGAAAACGATTTAAGAATATTTGGGACAGACGATATTTTTCAATGAAACGAGAATGAACAAGATCGCGCGAGCAGTGATATTTTTTCTGGTTCTTTCGCTCTGAATTAATTTCACATTTCTAAATTTTGTACACTTTTAGTTGTAAGTTGTGGCAACTGTGCGAGATCAAGAGATAAAATTGAATCACAAATTAATATCTTTAGAACAATTTTTTGCGACATCTTTTATTTTGTTTTACTTCGCTGTTTCCTTTTTTAAATATTTATTATTTTAATAAATGTGTTTTCCTTCTCATCACACGCAACAGCACCACAAAGTATTAGACTTAAAAATGTTAGGTAAGTCAGTATAAATTTTCAGTAAATTTTAAGTGTATTTATGCCATTATTGAAAGAATAATGCCGTTATTTAAAGAATAATGCCGTTATTTAAAGAATGATGCCTTTATTGAAAAAATAATAATGTTTAAAAATCCAAACTAAAACTTTTTCCGACATTAAAAAATTCGTTGTAATAATGACAGGAGAAGATTGCAAAAATTCACAATGTCGCATACCGGAGGCAAGAGTGCCACAAGTAAAAAAAGTATTGTTTTGTTGACTATGAGTGCGAGAGCACTCGCCGTAAATCGTAATTTTAATTAATTGAGTTGAACATGAAAATAACTTAAGAAAGGGAATTCCAAATCTTCCTATAAGTCGTCTTTTATAGTAGTAACCTTAGTATCACCTTTCGTCATTTTGTAGCTTTGTCATACAGCAATTGTGCGATGTATGTGAAATGTATAACATGAATGGATATGCATGTGTAGGATTTGTGTCCAAAGTAAGTTGTAGAAAATATAAACAAGGCGAAAGATGTTAAAATAAATTTTTATTCTACAAAAAACGTAAGTCATTATATATTTTGATTATCTCTTCAATCTAGAGTAAACCAATTCAAACCGAGTAAGGTCGGGTATTTTGCTAGTTGATCATAAAAGCGTAATTTTACTATCTGAGATCTGGCAAACCAGAATTAATGTTTTATTTTATAAACTTGATTTAGAATCCCGGGTTTGTATATTTGAGTTAACACAGGAAAATGCTGCGGTCATATTTGAGCATTTCTAAATTTCATCAATCATAATCGTTTTATCAATGTTTTTCAAGTGTCTTTTTTCGAATTGCTGTATTTCAGAATGTACTCAGGAAGTCGAAATTCCACACTTTTCAACATCTTTCCTTTTTCAGAATTCTGTTGTTTTTCATCGGAATTTCGTTTCTGTTTGTATTTATATGTACCACTCTTTTACATATTGAAATATATTGTTCAGAAATTAAATGTATTTATATTTGCGTCTGAAGTAAATAGTAAAACTTAAATCCAATTTGTTTTTTTCCTTACAACTTAAATGATTGTATTTTTCTAAGAAGAATTCTATTGTTTATTGGAAAGTAATTATTCTAATTCACTTTCCAATTAACAATTAATCATTTTATTCCGAGCAAAGACGGGTAGATCAGCTAGTTGGTCATAAGCCATATTCTTTAAACAACGAATTTTTTTTTCTTTATTACGCCATGTCTTTTTCACCTGCGAATGTATTCCAAAAACGATCTTTCTAGTTTGATTATTTTTAAAACAGCAGTTGTTATGTATGAAAATAAACCCTTTCATAACATCTAAACAGAAATTGTTTTTTTGGTATTCAAAGTAAATGCGATTTTTGTTGTATCCAATGGCAGAAAATTTTAGAGTAAACATTTGGCTTATGGAGTTTATTAAAGCAATCAAATATCAGACTATGTTACAGACTTTTTCGCTTTGTTAATTTTTGGAGGAAATTCAAAACTTGCATACTTTTTTGTCAAATTGGAAGGCTGATATTGCTGCTAACTATTCGCTTGATATTAATGCAGAGCTTAATTGCGTGTTTTAATAATATCTAAATTAACTTATGCTAACACTAATAAAGTTTTAGTAGCTATAATTAATGAACATCAACAGCATATACAAACGACAGTATAAAGCCGGATTTAATCAATAATAAATCTTAATTTGAAGAACGAATTCACCCAGAAATTAGTTTGACCCTTGTTGCCAAACCATATCTTGCGATGCTTTTTGGAGAACGTAAATATCGTTTAGAACGATTAATTATACCTTCGAGTTCATACTTTAGAAGGAGTTGTAAAAATAATACATGGAAACCACACACACAATTCGTTATTATTCCAAAAAATGGTAAATTAACCCCGCTGATTAATTATTTAAGGGTAACAAAAACTAACCCATGTCTGTTATCATTAATTAAAAAGGATTGCATGTTGCGAATGCGATAGTTTCGAATAAATAGACAATTTGTTTCATCATTAATTCTTGAATTTGTTGCATAGCGTAGATTATTTCTTTCATGGATGTAAAGTAGATAAAATATCAATCGCGACGTAATTAAAATTTGTGTTTACAGCTTTTATATTTTATTTAACAGGATGAAATATTGTTAATTTTCATTATTAACGTCGGTTATTACCATAGATGAATTTTTGGAAGTACTCATTATATGTATATCTTTTCAATTAAAAAAAATCGTTCGTCAATTTCGCTCTTTTATACCTCCAAGTGGTTTTAACGAGATATCTCATGAAGATCTGACCAATGTTGCGAATGACGAGAAATCTCATCAACAAGTTATTGACAGTTTTTTTATGATGATAAGATCAAAATACCACCAGTTTTTTTTAACGACGAAAGACAACAAAAACTAGTTGAACGAGATACATCCCTCACCAAGATATGACCAGGTTTGGCAAAGTCGTCAAAATAACCATTAGAAGGGTTATAATAAAAAAATCAATTTTTAAGACCTTTTTTTTTTAACTGCTGCTACTTTAATCTTACATTGATTCAATAAGTTACTGACATATACTCACGTACATCCTTAAGGCAAAGAAATAAAATTTGTACATACTTGTGGATGTGTTGTATCTTTACTATTTTAATTTTTTAATGCAGAATAGCTATGAAAACATCAGCAGAATAAGATTAACTTTATTTTAAACTCTTTAAAATAAAACTCATACACATTTTTCATAAAATAGTATTTGCTATGAGAATTGCTGAACTATATTATACATAATTGTTAGAGCGAAAATTGATCTTGGTATTTCCCAATTGAGAAATCCTCAAATTTGATATCGTAACTATATTCAACTAAAATTTTATATAACATGATCAATCGTTTAATTTGTTAGTTTTAAATATAACCTACTCTATCAATTAACGAGACTCAGTAACTTCAGAAATTCTTGCGAATACTGAGAGTATCCATCCAAGCTAAAGGACCTAGATTGTTTGCTCTGAAGGAATACATAATTTACGTTGAATGATCAAAAGAATATGTGGGATAGATCATACAGTCTGATGAGTAAGTAGATGGGATTTGTTTTGTGAAAAGAGTGCATAGAGTCAACATTGAGCATTCTTCAAGAGTATATGATGTTATAAATTGGCTTTTATGCATTACGTCTTTAGACCTGGGCTTCGCCAAGCGTTATTGCAGCTTCAGAGAAACTAAGTCGGGTCTTTGTTTCTTCAGCAGTTTCGTTGCATCCTCGAACAGCTTTTTGAACTTTGTCCACTCACTTCATGTACTTTCATATGCGTTCTTCCATATTCCGATTATTTGACTCGTGACAATACTTGACTATTGAGTTGGTTCGAGTTAAACACATTTGCCCATTTTTGCGTGATGCTCTTTATTAAATTTTAGTTCAGTGGCTCTAAGGAAGCAATTTAGCAAGCAGAAAAAAATTGTGTTGACTCAAAAATTCCAAACATAATATTGTCATCTGACCGTGGTTCAAAATTACGAGGTATGGTCCTCGGATCTCTCCCTTGAGGGACTGATCCTGGACCGTCGTCAATGGCCCGTTGTGTTGCTCTAGTACGACGTTAACTAAAAATTACCATTATTACCTATCCAAACAGAATAATCTTTAGTCTAGCTCAATGATGGTGGCAGTGGTGTTTCAGTGGTGGAACATGTTTCATTTAAATATACCGGATATAACGACGAGGCGTGTTTTTCGAATACGATTTCAGCACTTCGTCAATAAAAATTCAAAAGAATTAATTCCGAATTGTTATATGATAGTTTATTGTGACAAACGCCAATCATCACCAATGCGCTGATAAATCACGTTTTAAGGTAACCCGGATATGTATCCTGCGAAAGCATTTGCTTAGAGGAAGCAAAATATTCTCATCTGTCTGGTTTGTGCTCACACTGAAAATTCATCTCATAAAATTAGATCAGAAAACATATTACCCTTACGTTTAGCAAAGTTGGTAGATAAGAGATACAACGAAAATTGAAATATTATTTATGACTTTATGTAAAATAGCTCAACAGATAACTGGCTGTGGAGTCCCGAATTTATTGAGATGTTCTTAAATTAGATTGTTCATGATAGAAATGTAAATAGAAACAGGCAGTGACATTTGAATACAATGTCGCGATCTATTGATTTTGATCAGAACCTTAAAATCAAATCTTTTCGGCTAAGGTCACTAATGGAGGGTTGACATCAGTAATCGCATATGCCCCAATCAATTTGGGTTAGTTATAAAATAAACAGAGTATGCACATACTTGAATGTGGTTTACGAGAATAGAAGCAAGAAGGCCAATATATATGCTGCACTACAATATACTCATATCAGTGTATGATAGTACACACATCTCTATTTTCCCTCTTGATACACACTACTCTATAATAATGGACCGGACAACAAGATGTGATGATATAAGGGAAATAATACATGCTTTAATAGGGGGTGGTCCTCCACGTGCTGCAATTACACTAGCAACCCTTCTGGGCAGACTTTAAACAAGGTTTTGATACACCGCTATGGGAATTTGTGCCCATTTCTGTTGTAAGAATGTCGCCAACTTAGCTGTAGATTTCGGACGTGGTTCCCTGGTCAGTAAGTGTCGCTTTAACTTATCCTACATGTGTTATATGGGGTTTAGGTCAGGACTCTGAGCAGACCAGGGAAGACGTTTTACATCCATATCTTGATACCACTGCTTGACAAGCTGCAACATGACATGGAACGTTGTCGTCACAGAAGTAACATTCGTCCATTCCATAAAACTGCCAGAGCGTAGGAAGAACCTGATTGTCCAAAATGCTCATGTGGGCGTTTGCGTTCAATTTACCAGGAACAGCATGCAAAGGTCCCAAACCATACCACCTAATCTCAATCGAAAATCGGATTTAATTCAAATGCGCTGGTGTACGGTTCATTATTGTAGGGTAGTGTATTTGGAGTGACCCAGTAGCAAAAATACCAAATTTTGGAATCAGTCATAAAATATAAGTTCCTGTATATCACTGAAGAAGATCGAGTGCTAATTTTTCCATCTTGGTACTTAGGTCACAGGTACCAGGCTGAATGAACAGACCCGGTATTAGATAAGGTAACATCCCCTCATAAGTGAAAAATACAACTATGTATAGGTCACAGGTACCAGGCTGAATGAACAGACCCGGTATTAGATAAGGTAACATCCCCTCATAAGTGAAAAATACAACTATGTATAGGTCACAGGTACCAGGCTGAATGAACAGACCCGGTATTAGATAAGGTAACATCCCCTCATAAGTGAAAAATACAACTATGTATAGGTCACAGGTACCAGGCTGAATGAACAGACCCGATATTAGATAAGGTAACATCCCCTCATAAGTGAAAAATACAACTATGTATAGGTCACAGGTACCAGGCTGAATGAACAGACCCGGTATTAGATAAGGTACCATCCCCTCATAAGTGAAAAATACAACTATGTATAGGTCACAGGTACCAGGCTGAATGAACAGACCCGGTATTAGATAAGGTAACATCCCCTCATAAGTGAAAAATACAACTATGTATTCCAATATTTTACTTTCACGATTGTATGACTTCATTTTCTTTGTTTACTTACATTACTGCGTTGTTTCTTATCCCACTTAGTCTAGAAAAACCAGACAGTGAGTTCATGAACCTTTAAAAAGTCCGAGACTTGCAAAGAATGATAATGTAAATCCTATCTGTATATTTCCAGACAAGTAAATGGACCTGAGAGACACTCTCCATATAGCATTTTGGGAAAACCTTTAACTGTGATCCAATGACATACGTCTCAAATGTTCAGTGGCGTATCTAAAGGAGACAGTCTCCTGATATCAGTATGCTGAATTTGAAGCTACCTCAGGGATGTTTTACATCCAGCTAGAGTTTACTCAGCTTCCAGTGACAAAGAGCGATCAGGAAATATAGCGTAGTTAGGGATGGTCGTATAACAGTTCTAGAGTACCCAGAATAAGGTACCCAGGTGTGAGATATTGTTCAAAATTTTTCTTTTTGCAAATAAATATTTAGTCAGTAAGATAAGTAATTTACTGCACTGATCCTGAAATGGCTCTCGTTTGCCAAGTAATCTGCCATTTTATTTCCTCTGAGGTCCACTTGAGAATCAATCCAATGTAAATAGATGAGGTCCATGTGATGTTGGTTGCTTTGTTTTTATGACGCAAGGGCCATATTTGACCCAGCTACGCCAAAGAATTTCAAGGATATACACATATAAGGTAAATTTTACTGACACGGAAGAGACAAATACATGTAGGGAGGAATCTAAACTGATAGAAACCAAACATGCACTGACTGAAATTCATAGCTTGTTAGTACAATGGACTCAACTACAGTGTCCACTTGTGAAAAGATCCATTGTAAATGGTCACCTTAGGGGAACATCGTTTTGGTGAGTACGGACTTTCCCTAAGGAACCCTAGGTACCCTAGTGTTCTGTTATCTTCGCATGGGTTTTACTGCTTCTGGTAAACATGAAGTCAGCAGGATGCCCAAATGATCTTTTTCTCTTCTATCTCCAACTTTTCTATTTATAATTACTTGACATCGTCTTCTGTCAGGCGCAATTTGTCCAAATATAGGCCCTTGAGCCATAAAACAAAAAAAAATCAACCTTTGTAAGTGGACGAGATCCACATAGATCATAGAAGGACATAGGTCCACATAGAAGAGATCCATTGCAGTAAATGAATCTCTTCTCATATGTTCCAATTATTTAATGTACTACTACGGATATAGATATAAGTGGTGCGATTCTTAGAAGTTACAAGATGAAAGTGCTGTATTGACCGTAGTCTAAATTCTTTCTAGGCGCGCGATCAAGTTAAAACTGCTGTACCAGCTGTAGTCTAAAGATTAATCCTATGGCTGGTAGGTTGGTTGGTTTGGTGTTTTATGGCAAAAGGACCATATTTGACCAAGATTCGTCAAACACAAGACAATTTCAAGTAACAGATGCCGTAAAAGGGGGGAAAAGAGGAATCAGGTAGTTGGATGCATTTAAAAAAATAGAACTTGGGTGAAATCCGGGAGAGTAACACCCATGTTTACAAAATACAGTAAATACCATGGGAAAAGAAAAGATCATTAGAGTAACCTCCGGTCCGTGAACCCCGTACACACCTAAAAGAGATATGCCCCAAGCTATTTAATCCATTGGATTTCCTGATAGATGCAACGAACACATTTATCAAGCTCAGAATACAGAATGAACGGTCCAGCATCAAACATTTCCATATTTACTTATCACCTTCGAGATTCCCGTAGCGTGGTACCTGCGACACATTCCAACGAACCTGCACTGAATGATTCATCGAATCGTGGATCAGCACTCTATAAATGTATACTCACACCATCCCACGGCCTTTCGTCGAAATCGAACAATAAGAAAGGAAAGCAAACTACTCACGCGGATAGTAAATCTCATCTGGAAGAAAAATAGCACCTTACCCAGTTAACGCCTGTGGATCCAGAAAGCAGAGCGCATCGGAACCGTCAAATGTCGCGATCAATAGCGCCCTTTTATGTGAAACTCTAAAACTTTTGCGCGATTAGAAGAGTGCTTACTTTGAGAAATTATGTCACTTACTGGGCTGCACTCCAGGACTGGTAGTGGGTCCCAGTAGTATTAAATTGATCCCGCTAGCGTATAAACAACCTTTAATACCAGTTTCGGGAACAATTAGTATGTGTTAGGAGGGGGAATTCAGGACTTTCTCTTTGATGAATTGCAGATCTCCGGGGAATACAGGGGACAGTGTGTTCTGCTCCACGTACACGATCCACAAAACACTCCGCATAAATGAGGTGTTTATTGCTGCAGAGAAACACACAATCTAAATTGATTTCGGAGATGGGATGTTTACTTGGGATCTAAGATGCGTAAAATGTGTATTTATGAATCCTTTCAAAGCCCCTTTTCGATAGTTAAGATGTTAAGCAAAATATAATTTGTTTTGCTACACGATGGCTAAATAGACCAAGACTGCTCTTTGCCATCCAAGACGAAATATCTCATCCATCAAGATATGATAATTTTTACTACTGACAAGATATCTCGTCATCAAGATATTGACGATTTTTTCATGATGACGATAAGATCCAGTCAGTTTACTTCTAATAACAAGAGTTTGACACCAAACGAGATATCTCCAAACCAGGCCCCTTCCACACCAATATGTGGGCCTTGTTGCCAGCTGTTATGACGGGTTCTGTTGCCAGTTGAAATGACGGGCTCCTCCCCCAACCTCACCCATGTTTCTTTAACACTTTTTATGCTTGAACAGGCAAATTGAATTCTTTTGAAGCATTTTCCATAGTTTAATGCTAAAGTATACTACATATAAGTTTATAAGAGTGGCATATACGATATACCGTATAACAAGCAAGACAGTAAAAAAGTATTAAATAAACAAAATAAACATTTGATAAATAAGTATACTTACTAGTAACATACAGTTTTAATATCCAAAAAATCAAAATATTCTTTGTATATGTACAATTTTACAATTTGAAATTAAAAATCAAAGCAACTGATGGGAATAGAATTCGAACCTTAACAATACTTAATAGAAAAAAGTATAAGTTAGTGTCTTTGAATAACAAACATGAATAAATTATTATACATTTTTCTTGGTTTCACATTATGGAGAATGTTACATTTTAAGGATTTTTACATTTTAATTTGGCATGCGAAAAAGTTATTTCTAACATCGTTGCCCGTTTTATAAATTTTTTAAATCGCATTTTTTTGCCCCTTTGCGGTTTACTAACACACGGGCCCCATTATCATGGCAACAGCAGCACCGCCTATGTGGGGGCACTTCTCCATACTCCGTATTATTTCTCTCTTGGTGTGTTTCTCCCATCTGTGTCAAACTCTTTTGTGCATGTTCATTACTTGACGCTGTTTGAATTGTGTACATTGCAGCATGGCCAAATATGAGTCTTGTGCCATGTATATAGTATATACACTACCCTACAATAATGGAACGGAGGTCAACGGATTTGCAAAAAATCCGACTATTTGTTTGGGGGTGTTTTTCGTGGTATGGCCTGGGGCCTTTGCATGTCGTTCCTGGTAAATTGAACACCGACGTCTACATAAACATTTTGGACAATCAGGTTCTTCCTACGCTCTGGAAATTTCATGGAATGGACGAATGATACTTCCAGGACACATTCTATGTCATGTTGCAGCCTCTGTCAAGCAGTGATATCAATATATATTGATGTAAAACGTCTTTCCTCAGAGTCCCGATCTAAACCCCATAGAACATTTGTGGGACGAGTTAGAGCGACAGTAAAAAACTGGAAAACTGCTTACGGACCAGGGAACCACGTCCGAAATCTACAGCTGAGCTGGCGACATTCTTGCAGCAGGAATGGACACAAATACCCTTAGCCGTATATCAAAATCATGTTGAAAGTATGCCCAAAAGGGTTGCTGGTGTAATTGAAGCAGGGGGGGGGGACATCCCCGAAAAAGCATGTATTCTATCCCTTATACCATCATTTCTTATTATTGTTGACATATATAATGTACTAGTATCGTAGACATGGTGTTCGACTGCCGTTCAGTAGTTCCCGTTTTCCTGGTTTTCAAGCGCATGTTTGCTGGTGATTGTCCCTGATAAAAGTAAGGTTGAATCACCCACTAGTTGCCACCTAAGTCAGAAAAATCCACCATTTTGTCCCTTGTAGTGCCGATGGCCAAAGAAGTCAGTAATCGGGCAGTAAAAAATGAATATGGAATTTCAGTTTAAAGTGGATTCCAAACCACTATTAAGATACACACCATGTCCGAGATTCGAACCCAGAGCCTTTTCACCCGGGAGTTCAATCATCAAACACCTCGGTTACCAGGCTGTTAAGACATTCGTTTAGTTGTAGTTAAATGCAGAGAGAGTAAATGGAAAATTAGAAGTTGTTACTGAAACAAGGACCCAAAAAGAAAAAAAAGCTGTGCTCTATTCTGGATCTAGATAAAGGATAAAGTTAATAAATTAGAAATGAAACAAAATTGTTAACGAAAGAATCCTTAATAACAGAACAAAACTTTTTGTAGAGGTAATAACACAACACACACACTTAAGTAAATGTTATCGATGCTATTCACTTTAAAATATCATTAGTGGACGACAAATATGCAAAAAAGTAGCAGTTAAATACAGTTAGTCCTCGTCTATGCGTTGGCTTAAATTTACAAGTTGTTGTTGTTCTCGGATCTATCCCTTCATGATTGCTCCCAGACTTTCTCCAATTGCCCATTGTGATGCTCTAGTAAAACGTTAATTAAATACTTACCTCTTCTATGCGTTAACTGTACTTTCTAATGGATAGGTTGGGTTTTATGGTTCAAGGGTCATATTTGGTCAAGATGGTGTCAAACATAAGACATACAACGTCATATAATGGACATACAAAAACAAGAAAGGTTTAGCTGATAAAAATGAGAGAAATTCACCCATGGATAGTTATAGTACACTCTGCGCCACCTACAACTGGCAGGTTGTTAACACAGTGGGCACAAACAAACTCAGTACTTTCTAACTTTTGCTCAAATTTATCACTTTTGATAAACTAAATTAGTTCCACAGTTTATAGCTAAAGCTTTGGAGCTTCCAAGACATAAAAGTAGATGCTAACCACTCGCTTAAGAGTCACAAACTTACAGCCATCATCTTGCATTAACAGAGTGCAGATTACAGGTCGATTCTTCGCTAGTTTGAACACAAATCGTCGCCAAGCAGTCTACTCCAAACACCCACAATTTGCTTAAAGCTTAACCATGTGGATAAGATAACCAGTTCGAACAGGAGTAAGAGAACATCGAAACTGGACGTGAGGAAAGTTAGGGTAGAAAGGTACTTCTCCCTGATGAGTTTCGATTCCCATGAAAGATTTATCTTTGTCGAAACACTTTCTAAGGAGGACGATGTGCCTCTTAAAGTCTCGGTAACTTGAGTGAAACGTTCCAGTTTGACTAGATTGGTGCTATGGAATATTGTCAAGCGCCATATCTGAAACACGCACGCTTTCATCAGAGGTGTTCTACGTGTTCAAAAGAGGTGTATCAAATGGGTGCAACGTGGTGTTAAATTTTTCAAAGATACGGCGGATCACATTTTATATTATTTCACCATAATTCACGCATATACCATGAATATAAATCATACTAAGAGCTTATACTAATCCATCATGATCATCGTACAGACCGCGAATATACAGCATACCCAGAGCTTATATTAATCCATCATAATTCACGTTTATACATCAAACCAAGAGCTTATATTTATCCATCATGATTATCGTAAAGATCTAAAATTGACTTAGATAAAAATAAGAAAAAATAGTTCATAAAGATCGTAAAGACTTGCCTCCCTAGTATATTTTACACTAGTTCATAGAGAATGTGGAGTAGCCTGGTTGGAAGAGGAACGGCTAATCAACTGAAAAGTTGCGAGTTCGAATTCAACCAATGACCATTGTTTACAATGAGGGCTGGTGCCCGTTAGATCTGTAAAGGCCTCAAATGACCTCAATTGTGGAGGTGGGAATTGGTTTCATCTCAGGTGTGTCTTCGTTATCTGACTGTGATTTAAAATTACGTGGTATTGTATTTGAATCTTTCCCTTCGGGTTTGAATCCGGGCCGTCGCCTATAGCCCTCTGTGTTGATCCAGAGAATTGTTAATCAACTTCGTACCTCGTAGAAATAAATAGTCACTTCATAACGAGACTACTTTTTCACTCCGACTTGTTAATTGAAATGCGTAGCAGCAACGGAATGCGGAAATTCTCGAGTTAAAAACGCAGTGTATTTGTCACAAGAGTGAACAAAAATGCAACTTGTGATTACGATTAAAGCACAGGCGTTTATTACATTTTGTATGATTATTGTCACAGTATGATTAAAATACCAACCTACCCATCTGCCATCACTAAAATCATTCAAAAACGTTAAAATCTCTCATCTTCTAGAATAGTACTGATTTTAAACACAAATTTCTTTGACAATCTCATTGGAATAAAGAGTCGATGAGATTATGCAGCTGAAAGGGATGCTTCACACAAGCCCCATCTTTTCTGCTTTGTTTATTATCTGTTCTGTAAATCAAACTCCTCATTTGAACTCAATTAATTTCATTTAATATTTTTGAATACAAATATAATTAGTGTATGCTTTTGTTGTATTTTTGATATCGTATTACAGAAAATTTCCAAGCTTCGATTTCTTATGGAATATTTAATTAAATTAATGAATTATTGTTCATGTTAGGTTATTGGATACCTGTCTATTTATACCATCATCAATTGATTTTAATTACTTCTGCAATAACAACTTGATGTATATATTTTACGCCTTATTAGCTGCTGCAAACGACTTTGACAGCATTTTTGATTAATATCTTTCTTATTATAACTATTCTAAATAATAGATTCAGAACTTAATTATGTACATACTAGCAATGATATAACTATCGAGGATTTACGAAATAGATTACACACGTGTAAGTTTATCTAGCTACACTGCGTTAACAGTTTTATGGTATATCCAAATATTCCATAGGAAGTATATAAATTTAATATATTGACCATTAAGATGTTAGATAAGATGACATTTACCTTCAGCATAGTGCTACATTGAATATACACATATACGTAACTACGAATTACCTATATCCCAGTGCTCGTAAACAAGTCTAATACTAAATACGTATACCCCCATCCAACCCAATTACACATTTTTAACTTAATAAAATATTAAAGTCAGTTTATATGACGAGTTAGATAGATTGAAATGTTCAATTGCGATAATTGTCAATGCTATATATCATGGCTTTGTCTTGTGGCATCTAATTCAAGAAAATGGCTGTCTTGCACTTTAGAAGATGAATTTAGAAGACAAGCATGGTCTCTATAGTGATCATCTTGGTTCTTGGTTCATTTCTCTTGAGAGTTTAAGTGAATTGCTCGAAAATGTGAGGCATACATACGCAGAAACGGTAGTCATGAAATAGTATTGGCGAGGATATTGAGATCCGAGCATTTTAACCATGGGATGTCTTGTTCTAAATTGTGTGTTCCCCACCATTTAGCGAATTTGTGTGTTCCCCAGAGCTTACACTTGCAGCGATTATTAGTATGTGTGTATTAATGTAATAAATATTAGATTCGGTAATCAGAATTATTATTCACAAAACCACAATTCACACTCTTTTAAGCCATCAGTTTGGTGGATTGAACGATAGAAAACAATTAATCAAAATAAACTATGCAATTAACTTTCTGTTCCATACATCTTATTTCCATAAAAGGAATCAGAGTGATGAATAGATTTCATTAGCCACCAATGAAGAACTAGCACCTACAAGTATGGAACTAATGTTTTTAATTACCTTAGGATCTCTCTGCTTTTAAGTTTCGGTGAAATGTGTGGGGCGGTCGATTCATCTATTTAAAGATTTGATATTTTTTGTCAATCCTCAAAACTTTCCTATTCAATCGTGATCATGTAGCTTCTTTTTAAACTATAAAATCACCATATAAATTAGAGATTACTTTAATTTTTTATGTGCATTCTATATAAATTTCAGAAATACAGCATAAACTCTTCGTGGTTTAGAAGCAACATTAAAAACTGCACTGTACGAACAGCATCTGAAGCAAAAAGCTGTTGCAAACTGTCACCAGTTTAGGACCAGGGACAATTTTTTCCCCACTTTATACCCTTGAAGCAATAGAGCAGTTTTATATCGACGAGATATCTTGTCAGAAACAAATCTTCATTTATTGACGGACGAGATATTCCGTCCTTAACAAATTATCACATTTTAATGGACAAGATATCTTGTCATAAACAGAATTGAACATTTCTTTATGGTCGACTTACCTCGTCGAAACCATTTAGAGTGCTAAAGTTTGCAAGGGAAGTTGGTGAAACAACCAGAAAGAGTTTAAAAGAATGATTTTCAAATGCATTTTATTGCTATTTATGTTTAGTGTTCTTTACATTTATTCTAGAAAAATATATAATGCATTAAAAAGAAGAAACACTCAAAAACATACTGAATTTTAAAGTGTCGAGATAAAGAAACAACAGATAGTGTAGTCAGAAACCTCATATTTAATTAATAGAATGTGAAATGTTTTTTCTTATAAGTACTATTTTTAACTTCCTTTTAGATTTTTAATGATAGTTTATTATTATAGAAATAATAGAAGAAAAATGTAAAAAAAAAAAGATTACATCACGTCATTACCTAATACTTTTCACTCTTGAAATAATCTCTACTAATTCTTTTATCTTTTGTAAAAATTTAGGAAATCATAAAAGAATAAACACCAGTAAACACACATAAAAGAAAATCAAAAAGTATAACACTCAAACTATAAAAACGTCTTGTATCTGGAGAGAGAGTTGCCAAGAATGAAAGTAGTAGATGGACGATTTTATTTAAGAAGAAAATATTATTTCTCTAAATTACATACTCAACCACCATTCTGAAATGAAACAGGCCTCTGAAAAATATGATGCCCATAAGTAAAATTACTTAAAATAAAATACCCTTATTTATATCTTCCCAGTTCTTATCTTCTTAATACGAAGTATACAAATCTTGAAGATGCAGTTATTCACACATATACCGGAGTTTATAATCATTAAAAGTAGAAGATAGGTGTACCGGTAATAGACTCTGCACTAGTAATAGACAATTTTTAATTCATAAACAAAAAATAAGCTTTATACGCTTTTAAGAGAGTGGAAGTACAAGTAGGTTTGCAGCTAGCACACCCTGGATGGTGATGCCTGAACTACAGGTGACATGTCATAATGGCCGCTTGGAAGTTGATTTCCTGATGGGGCTAGGCTTGATGTCTGTATAAGTGGATTTCCTTATCATTTTTCTTTAGGAAGGGTAAGTTCAAAACTTTATTCATACGTTTATGAATAGGTTTTATTTATTGAACAGTACTTTGTCATTTCTTAGATAAAAACCTGCAGAATTTATTTCTTGAGTTTAATTAAGTTTCAAACTTGTTGTTCCCGAAACATGGGTGTATATTACTGGAACCACATTTCAGCTATAAAACAAGTAAGACATCCATGTCTAATACTGGATTATTTCATTATTTTTATTTCCTTTCAATCTATGTATTTGATGGTTTAGTAATTTATCAAGAATAATATATCTGTAGAAGTTTTATTTAATTCTTACCAAAGAGAAAATAGTAATAGAGATGCGTATCTATGTAAGTTACATCAGCCTGTCTAATACTGGTTCGCGGAGTTAAAATTTTTTTTTCTTTGTGGTTTCTCTTTCTACTGTGTTTTGTTTGTATTATTCACTTAATGTTTTTTTTTTCTTCTGCAGATCGTAGAGGGTATTATAACTATTTATTTATTTGTTTGTTTAAAGATAAGCACCATGCGTCCTCTGGGAATATCTTAAAGAAAATATGTTGAATGCTATCAGTGACGTCAATCATGGTGTCCAAATAATGATTGCTGCAATAAAATACGGGATGCTACGAATAACCTTAATGTATAAAGTTAAAAGGAAATCGTCAATGCACCGAATAAAACTGCCGCCTTCAACACTGACTGCTTATGAAGAACAAATAATTTCTGATTGGATAGTATCGGTGGCAATGCTGCATTTCAACTTTCTAAAGACAACGTATTGCTAAATGTCCAGCAGCTTATTAAAGAATTTAAAAAGAAAAATCTACTTTTGTACACGATCGTCCTGTCCGAACGTGATTTTAACGTGTGAGGAACGTGGAACGAAGAATAATTTCGTCGTCGGAAGCTGAAACTGAGTGGATACCCTCAGGAAGCAGTATCGATGATGTTAGATAAAAATTTATATAAATTGTGTGTTTTTTAAGTATTATTTAATAAATCATCATATATATATAAACAATGTAAAAGCGCTTCAGCCAATTTTATTTAAGTCTGTGATTTTTCTGTTTTTATTCATGGTTTAAAATAATGATAGTACATAAAGATTTACGTTTGTTTAATGTTGATGGTTGCCGTTCAAGTACAAATTGCTTAAGAATATCTTATAATTTTGTAAAGAATACACAAGAGTTGTACCTATGCTTATTTAATATCCTATTTATTTATTTGCCTACTATAAAAAATTATATATTTAAAACGTTTTATTTTTGTATTGCTTTTGCTACAGTTTTCCCAATAAAATCACTGGTACAATAGAGTATCTACTACTGGATTTTTGAAAATTCCAAGTGTCTATTATTGCTGCAATATATCAACTATCAGAATTTATATATTTTTTTATTAAAATAAAACAAATTAACGTGACATCGTGAGATTCTACGACCGGAAAAAGAAAACAATTCGCCCGGAATTTCGGAATGCCGAATGTATTCTGATTTTTTTTATTGTTTTATACCCCAGCTGCTGTTCTTCCGACGCGCGCTTTACAACGACTTGAGAAGAACAAGTGGTGTTAGTCCAGATGATCTCTCATTGGTATTTGACTTTTACCGTTGGGTTGTTTTTAGACTGCGGAGAGACGTTGGAGACGACGGATAGAGATGAGAAACAGTGGGTGAGGCTGGATCCCCGCGCTGAACTGTGAGATACATACTTTTATGTATGGTTGTAATGATGTTGATGTGATGATGTAAATACTTTATACATTTCTTAATTTTCTTGGGATAGTAAGAACTTAAATATCTTAGCTGTTGGTTGTTTTCTCCTTGTGACGGTTAAAAATGCACTGATAGGTAACTATAGATTCGAGTGAAATAGATAAATAGCGGATCTAACTTAATAACTTACTACAATTCCTATAGTTTATTATTGGTTTTTAATATAACAATAGAGCCCTTTTTTGATGAACTTTTCGTTTTATAATCAAACAAATCATGCTATTTTAAATTGTTTCAAGAGAGGGATTATCACTGAAAACCAAACAACCAGAAGGTAGATGGGGAATTTACTTCTCATTACCGAAATGCTCTGGCATGATACATATAGGGGGTTGCAGTAAAATTTGGTTTATTGACGTTTGGCCAGTAAACGACCGAAAATCAATTCGGCATTCATTATTTAGAATTTCTATTAGTAGTGATGTAATTCTTCTTCAAAAAAAAGTTGACGTCAAGACGGAATACGTACAAGAAGCACGTTTCCCCACATACAATACCACCACTTACATTTAGCTTGACAGAAAGTGTAGGATTAGAATTTACGTGCGAAAAGTGATTATAATTTGTCTTTTATTTTTTCATTTAAAAGATTTCAATCCCCAAAAAAAAAACTTGCTCGTATTTTATCCACAATTAATTACAGAATAAAATGCTGCATATGCTACTTCAAAAGTTCAGAAAGACGAAAGTAAAAATAAACATATAGTGATTAAATATACATTAAATATAAATAATAAAAAAAATAACTGAACGGAATAGATTAAATATTAATAAATTACTAGCATAAGGTTTCATAGACATTGTTTCGTAAATAATAATTATTAGTCAAAATTACAATACACTTAATGAACAAAGTTACAATTACAATTAAAAAAGATAACTGTAATTAATTGTAAAAAGTAAACGTGAAAATTTGTATTCCAATTTTATTCCAATTACCTTTTCCTGATTATTTATTCATACCCTATATCGGTTAATTTATTCAAATACAGATAGCGTCTCGTTTTGAATTCTACATATACAAAAATAATTTAGTGACGTCAAATTAACTTAATTTTCGTATCCTATTTTTGTTTTAAAAATCCATGCATTATGTACTAGTTTAAGTGCTTTATTGTAAACCATTGTATTCATTCTCATTTAATTAAAAAAATAGCGATAGTTTGTTCTTCAATAATAAATGAACCTTTTGTAATGTAACAAGCAAACATTGAGGAATTAATGTTTACCCTTTTCTGCATTGAAAACTTCGCTGTCCTTTAATGTTATAAAACATAAAATAATTTCGTATAATGAAAAATGAAGATTACAATGTATGGATGAATTTTCTTTCTTAGTTGACTTTTACACGATTCATAATTTTCTCTTTTCTATTATGCTTTAAGTATCGTAATATCTATATGTATTCGTAATTAAATTGCTTTTGCCGATATTTTAACAAAAGGTTATTTCTGATTTGTTTGTTCTAATTAAAAAATGAAAAGCAAACTAATTTGAGATCAATGGTTTGAATTATAGAACTACAAAAGCTCTTATATTGCAAATACAAAACATCATGAAACAAAATAAAATAGTGTGGTCAAATGTGTACCCCTGTTAGAATTAAGAATAGTTGTTTTTCTGGACTGATCCCGGACTGTCGTCAATGTTGTGTTCCTCCAGTCGGATGTTAATTCAACTACATACCTACCCACCTGCTTGAAATACCTTGAAGGAGTCTTATTCAACAGTTTCACCGATAGGGCACAATCAAAATTTGGCAGAGAATCCAAAGTTGTATATGGATGAAATTATATGGTCTTGCCCCACCACTCTTGGTGTTATATCGTCTATTTGGAAATTGCCATGTACATTAGAGGCAACTGTACACTACATGGCAGTTTTATTGTTTTTGCACCTTGGAATTTGTTTTGTTTATCCAACTTGGATCTTCATTCTCCTTTTGAGTAATAGGGAAATATTGTCTCAATAAGACATCTCGTCTTTAGCAATTTGGTGAGGATGATCAGTAAGTTTTCTTCTGATGACGATAGAGTCCATTAAGATCTGCTAATGGTTTTGCTTCTGGCGAGATACCTCGACATCAAGGTATTGCTCATTTAGTATGACTTGTTGACGATATTGCCAATTTCTTTTTGTGAATAAATCAAGGTGTGGCTAGTATTCTTCTAAAGACGATATGTCTTCTCCATCAAGATCTGTTAATGGTTTTGCCTCTGGCGAGATACTTCGACATCAAGGTATTGGCCTTTTAGTATGGCTAGTAAAAGATAATGCCAATTTCATCGTGGTGACTAGATCAAGGTGTAGCGAGTATTCTTCTAATGACGATATGTCTTGTCCATCAAGATCTGCTAATGGTTTTGCTTAAAGGCGAGTTACCTCGACATCAAGGTATTGCCCATTTACTATGACTAGTTGAAGATAATGCTAATTTCATTGTGATGACTAGATCAAGGTGTGGCGACTATCCTTTTAATGACGAAATGTCTTGTTCATCAAGATCAGCTAATGGTTTTCCTTCTGGCGAGATACCTCGACATCAAGGTATTTCCAATTCAGTATGACTTGTTGAAGATATTGCCAATTTCAATGCGATGACTAAATCAAGATGTGGTGATTCTTCTTCTAATGACGAGTCTTCTCGTCCATCAAGATCTGGTCAGTTTTGGTAATGATAATTCATCGAGACAACCACCAGGAGGGATAACCAGTTCAATGAAGTAGGACGCCAGACGTTGCTGTGAGTTAAACACCGCCGCACACTGGCGTTAAAAAAAAAGCGCCAATCCAGAGAACGTTCCATCATTCCGGACACCGCGACACAATTATGAACTTGTTGCCGTCTATCACATGACATGAATGACTTGACAAATAGCCAGTCCGCCGCGCTCCCCCAAATGGTAAAGGTATCAGAAATCAATTACGGACAATCATTAGCGTCTGCCAATTAGCTAGTCGATATCCTTGGGGCATAGAAGGGGGGCAGGCTCCCCCCTTCCAGTCCGGGGGAAGGTGGTCCCTTCCAATTTAATGAGGTGTGAGAACACGCAGAGTTAACAAAACAGAAAATTTATCTGGGACTTTTCAGAAAGGGGGAATTCTCTGTGGATTTGTCTGGGATATTTATACAGATTTGCACCATTAGTTTAACGAAATGCCCGGCTTTTCCATTGAATGAAAATTAATTAGTCCGCGGCTTCCCCGGTGGGCTGGGAGTTGAAGTATCACTCATTTTGGAAAGGGGAGGGCAAGGGGGCAATTAACCGGATTCCCCTTAATAAGTTTTTAATTCATCACTCTTTTCAGTCGGCGCCTCGCACAATGATGCACTTGACGCACGCGGGTGCTGCCAGCGGAGCGTGATTAATATGTTAGTCTTGATGGGTGGGTGGACAAAGAAATTGCGGTGGGGGTTTTGATTTGAACGAAACGCGTTTTTTCAATCGCTATGGAATATGGAGGCGGATAGTTGACCAGTGAGATTCAGCATATGGTGAAACCGATTCAGACAGGTGGCCTGAAAAAAAATTATACTGCTCTTCAGTGATCCCTTTGGAGAATTATTAGGGAAGGGGGGGGGGGTGGTAGTTGAGGGAATTAAATATGTCCGTAATGTTAAAGTGTTTGTATTTTAAGGAACATTTTCTCAAAATTTTTTATGTGTATTGATTTGAATTTTTTTATACAGGTTATTAAGACACCTTTAACACTAAGATATTTAAAAAATTTTAAATTGGAAATTTTGAGATTTTTTTTTCTTTAACTTCTATTTTTTTAAATAACCATTTTCATCTATTTTAGCAATCGAAATGAACTTTTCTGATCAGATAGAAAAATGCCTGTGTTAAAATATATATGTTACGAGTATGTTACACTTGTAAACCAATTTTGTTTTATTATTTGCTTGAATAGACTTTGTGACATTGAAAAAATACACATTTTGAGATATTGAATTGTAAAGCATAAAATTGACCTTTCTTGAGGTACGGACATGTATTTAATATACTTCTACTCAACGGATCTCCATAAATAATATACAATTTTAAAGATAATTGTATAAAAATTTATTTATAAATTTATAAAATAATTATCGAAACGTTGACAAATTTTTGTGCATTGGTACCCTTAACATCTCACTGGAGTAACACAACAAGGATTGGTCCGGGATCAATCCCGAATAGAAAGATCGGAGGACAACACGTAGTAATTTTGAATCACGGTCAGATGATGAGTTAACCCCTGAATTCTCACACCACTCTACTAACTACCGCGTCACTTTAAAGTGAGGCCATGACTTATTTAACTTGCATGAGTCCCCACGTACACGACAGTCCTTTGATTGGATCGAATTACTGGCTCTGGTTGTTAATCCATGCTTTTTTAATCAGGCTTCCGCGGCTCAGTAATCCGACGGAATGCGAACGGTTAACTAAAGCTCAATTACTGAGATGGACTATGTCAAACGCTCGCGAACACACACAAGAATATATAATTTCCCCTTTCTAAGCATATGGTGTAGAGGCGGCTGGTGCACCTTAAAATTGTAGTGGCCGAACTTCTGGGTTGGTGTGGAAGTTTGGAGAGTGGAGTGACAGCTCAGATGTTGCTTCGTCTTCTGACCGTGGTTCAAAATTACGTGGCGATACACCGAATGGCTTAGGCCGGGATGGTGATAACTAGTTGAATCCACATCGGAAAGGAAGAGATACCTTCGCTCACGATATATTTATTGCGCAGTATGGGAACTGAACACTATATATATATACATGCTGTTTATGAATATGCTAACACGATTACCATTCTGCACGTAATTTAAAGATATTGTGACATCGTGAGGTACTCCAACCTGAAAATGAAACAATTCGCGTGGAATTTTGGAATGCCGAATGTATTCTGATTTTTTATTGTTCGGCGTCAGCTGCTGTTCTTCCTTCGCGCCCTTTATAACGACTTGAGAAGAACAGGTGGCGTTCGTCCAGATGATCTCTGATTGGTTGTTGACTTTTACTGTTCTGTCAGTTTTAGATTGCGGCAGAGTACGTTGGAGACGATGATATAGAGAGAGAGTGATAGAGAGAGAGAGAGAGGGGGAGAGCGAGAAATAGCGGGTGATCACATGGTTCACCACGCTGGACTGTGAGAAAGAACATTCTTTGATTATGTATGATGTTCCTGAATCTGATGCTTGGGAGTAATGATGTTAATGTGATGATGTAATAATTGTATAAATTCTTAATGTTCTTGGAAGAATAAGAACTTAAATATCTTAGCTGTTGGTTGCCTTCTCCTTGTGTATGATTCGTACTGTTCTAAACGCTATCTTTTGGGGCGACGGCACAACAAAAAATTTCTTGATTGTGTCAGGTGCGATAACAGGTGATCGGTCGTATGAGGCGTCACACATTATCCTTTGAGTTAGACTAAGTCCTACGTCAAAATTACCCTAAAAGGATTGCATATTTTCCATCAAACGCGATGAGAGAGGCAAATGTCTAGCGAAGATGCAGATTACGCTATATGCTGTTTACGAATTAACGCTGTTAACGCGATTACTATTTTGCTCATATTATTAACGATCTAATTGATTTTTTTGTCGCACGCTATAAGGCCTGGTGCACACATCCGTTTTTTCAACTTGCGGCGCCGCTGCGGCACCGAAGCCGAACTATACACATAACAGTGAAATGACGCAAGTACTCATTTCGTGCCATTGCGATAAATATTCTATCGAAGAAAACGTGTTTATTTCGCTTACTTAGTGTAATATATATATATATATATATATATATATATATATATATATATATATATATATATATATATATATATATATATATATATATAGTGAAACAAAATAGGCGTTACTGAATGCGTGTGAATTATTATTTGTATTTCATTTGTTTAGGAAAACAAAGTACTTCAGAACGGAGACGCGTGTGCGGCGAGCTACGGCGCCGTGTGGAACTGTGGTACAAATTGCACTCAAGTTGGACGTGGGTCGCCGCTGCGGTGCCTGAGACATGTGTGCACTACTCCATTGGATCTAATGTATCTCAGACCGCACTTGCGTTGCCGTAGTGGCGCCGCACGTTGAAAAACCGGATGTGTGCACCGGGACCTGAGTCGCTCCATACTATTCACGGATGCAGACCTACGTCAAAATTAAATAATTTAAGAGCTTTTTGCTATTATGTTTCCTGATCCTCATATTTTATTTCGTCTTCACTTGCAAAAAACATCGAATAAACAAATGCTGGGTCTGCTACTCTTTGTTCATAAGAAAGCCATATAAACACAAACCAAACTTCAGATTAATTCCAAATATTTATCCAAATCACAGCGCTAGAATCGGAAAACTAAATTCCTCGCTTCCGAAAAGAAATAGCGGTACTTTGAAGCTAATAGATTACCGTCAAAGGCCAGATGAGACGAAAGTAAACGTTACACTGATTATTCAAGGAATTTAAAAAGGCTTTTTATTGCTTCTCTTCTGTTCGCGTGTATTTGTTAATTTTCTTTCCCCCTTCAACACGACGCTTGTCAGCAATTAATGTAGTTATTTCCCAGAGTAACTCTAATAAAATGAAATCAAATTAAATTCACAGGAGGAAAGAGCGGAATTAAAAAAAGAGGAACATCTTTTACGAGACGCTTAAATACTTAATTAAAAAAATGTTGATTTTAGGAATCGATTTGCTTTTTGTATCTCGTGTCTCACAGCTCTTCGACGGAACATGATTTCTTAATTAAATTTTACTTTTGATGGAAATTTCTTCAGGTACTTTTTTATCGTCGTGGATGTGTGGTTTTTTTTTTCATCTTCTATCAGTCGTGCTTCGGCGTCGTAAAACAATCGTTAACTTTTGTCTTGAAATAGTCCGATGCAGCAACACTGAATTCAAAAGGCTTTTTGTAAAAGTTGGCGTTTAAAACCGATTAATTTTTTAAGGACGTGTTTTTTTTCACAAGGTTTAGACCACCGGATCAAAGGGAGGAAGAATTCGGGGGGACGCAAAAAAAGACGTGTGCGGGATATTGAAAAATTCTTTTAAAAGCAGGAATAAGAAAGGATTGGGAAACTTCGGTACAAAAAGCAGGCGTTAATAGTTAAGTTAACACGAATACGGCTGAAAAAGAACTCGGAAGATTTAAGGGAGTTCCGCTACCGATTTTATCACGTGCTGTTAAAAGAAATTAGCCTTTGAAACGTGTGTTCTTTTTAAGGACTTCAATCGAAAGAAAAATATGCCCTTTTTACGATGTCTCAGCGGCATTAGAATTATTTTATAACTTGTGGAAAAGAACGCAATGGGAAATTCCAAGAGGAATAAATAGTAGCAATTCAACGAATAAAAAAATAAGGCACTAAAATGACTTGTTTGATGAAAAAGCGTAGAGGCTGTTATTAAAGATTCAATTTGAACGCTATAACCAACCAAATTAGCCAAATAAAGTCTTAAATAACCTTAAAATCAGCGTTTCATTTTTTTTTATAGATTTCTTTAATGCATAAAAAGAGTTATTTCAAAGCGAAACCACAATTTAATAATTCCCAGTCTAATTGTATTGATGTTCTTTTGATAACCATGCGACAAGAGCTCTATAGTACCTCCATCTGTAGATCAATCGCGTAAAAATTATTGAAATTCATTCAATGGTTAATCGAATAAAAATTTTACTCGGAAATTCACCAAGTTGGCTCAGATATTTTGTTTGAAAAGTCAAAAATAATGTGAGAGCTGTGTTTGAGTGCAGTTCAAATTGAGATGCTCATTTAATTCCCAACCGCAAAATTGGTTAGGAGATATTAACAGATTATTCTTGTAGTCTAATCTTATTGGTATTCGTGTGTCTGCGCTACAATACTCTCTCATGGTATTACAACACTAATCTAAATACTCAACCCATAGAAATCGAAGTTATTAGCTCATTGACGAAAGGAAAAATATAAAAAGCAACCATTACGGGATTCATTCGCGAATTTTTCCACTTTTAGCTATGTAGCTGTATAGTATTGCTAAAACTACTAGGAAAAGTTAGCCACTAATGAAATTCTTCAGAAGTCTGTTTGCTGTCTGAAAGTAATCAAATATCTGGAAGGTAGACTTCTACTCCAGAGAAGTTAATACGATCGAAAATGGTTTTAGTGATAAAAAAATACTGAATCGTCTTTGAACAAGGGAATGGGATGGAATATAAGTAGATATTCAGAATGTTGTTGTGATTAATTGATTGAGGTTTGCCTTCCGCTATGCATTTCATTGGAAATAAAAATTAACACCATTAAATGTAAACGAAATACTGTTACATATTTTTGGATAATTTTATTTCTTTTAGACGAATGGATTCATTTTGTGAATAGGATGCAAAACTCTTTTATAAATGGATCGAAAAAACATATGCGAGTGATGGCACGTTTCCATCAATACATGTAAGCAATTAAAGATGTTTAGAGGCGATCTTATGCTCGGGGCAGTAAGAAATATTAAATTTACCATGTTTAATTAATTTATCATGCATATATGAAATTGATTGGAATGATTTTCGCTGTGTAAAAGAGAAATTTCAAAATGCACGAATATGAATGTATATTGACAAGGTAGATAGGAGTTGAATTTATATCTTGCACGGAAGCAACACAACGGAGCTATTGACGATGGTCCGAGTTCAATCCCGTCAATCCTAGGACAACACCTCGTAATTATGAACTAGGACTGAAGAACACGAAACCAGCAGGTGGTTTGATTCAAAGGCCCCAGGGCCATATTTGGCCAAGATGTTCCAAATACAAGGCAGACAATCCACCAACGAAGGTAGGTAATTGTGTTTATATGACACTGTTGCAACACAGCGGACTATTGACGACGGTAGGAGATCAGCACCGAAAGAAAAAACACGCGGAGCAGACCTCGTAATTTTGAACTAGTCAGATGACGAGGTCAACACCTGCACTGGCACCCTACTTTCAAAAGTTCCACACCACGCCAAAACAAGGATAGTAGTTTTATAAAAATGACTTTGTTATACTTTGAAACTGTTGGTGTCAACAATTTAATTTTCTGTCGAAGTTCGGAATTAAAAAAATACAGACATAACAGATTAAAAGTTTCAATGCTTCCAGTTGAAAACGAAAGTTCTTCCACAAACCCAGCGTGTAATGCTTCGCACCTTTTCATAACTTTGGATCCCCACGATGTATCCACGCCGATATCAGAAAAAACAAACTCAATCTGACTCCCTTTATTCCAAACATTTGCCTTCCGTTTCAGTAAAGAATTAAACCCCTCCGTCACCAAACGAAATAGCAAAGACCCAAACTAAAAAAAAACCTTTCAATCTCTCCCAAGTTTCGGAAACTTCTTTGTCAGGAACACAACAAGCTTTAACGGAGCAAGAGAAACCCGATCTCTCTGAAGGTAATTGAAGGATCCTCTCTCTCTTCCTGAGATCCGGTCGAGATATTGATTGAAATCTCTACCCCAGTTGGGAGAGTACAACGCATACATACCTTGGCGGAGGAAGGGGAAAAAATTACCCTAGAGACCCGGCCCACCCTCCGAAGCGTAAGATTGCCACAATCCCCGGTCGGTACCCGGGTATTCCCACGATGTGGCGCTCACATCGGGCAGTTACGGGGCTTAATCAAGGGACCCCGGGGGCACGGCCATTCCGCGGAATTAGGCTGTCAGCTGCGAGAATGGAGCGATTGCGGGCGGACCGGGCAGGACCGCTGTCCTTTGGAGGTGTGAATGGCTTTTTCGGGTGTCAGTGATGGATCAGGAGGGGCCGATGGATGGGTGAAAAGTTTAAATCGTTGATGGGTGCTTTGTGCGAGATTTTGGTGGACCTGGGCTATTGGGTTTTGGGCTTGGACAACCCACCGAGGGGTTTCGACGATATATCTCGTCCATCGATGTCTGACAAATTTTACAATCGTTCGCAAGCCGGAATGAATCTGTGCAACTTTGTCTGCCAAAAAGTACTCTATGGTAGAGTTGGGTTACACTGTTATACATACTACAGCACCGTAAGTTGATTTTTGTAGTGGTGGTTAAGCTCGCTTCAATACTCCCTCTCGAGAACTTTGTCTGCCAAAATGTACTCTATGGTAGAGTTGGGTTACACTGTTATACATACTACAGCACCGTAAGTTGCCGCCCAGCCAGTATGGTGGTTATGATCCTCGGTTGTCACCGAGTGGGCCCGGGTTCGAATCCCGGATAAGGCATGGATGTAAAACCTGGGAAAGAAGTCGGACTTTCGCCTGGAATGGATTCCCGTCTTGAAAGGAAAGCAGCGCACACCTTCTGTTCTTTGCTGGGATCATCGTCTGTTATAATAAAAATATTCTTCTTCTGTATTGTCTTGAATGTTTCTGTTCACCACTTGCTTTCATATGCATCCCAGAAGAACATACGACAACAACAGCACCGTAAGTTGATTTTTGTAGTGGTGGCTAAGCTCGCTTCAATACTCCCTCTCGAGAACTTTGTCTGCCAAAATGTACTCTATGGTAGAGTTGAGTTACACTGTTATACATACTACAGCATCGTAAGTTGATTTTTGTAGTGGTGGCTAAGCTCGCGCTTCAATACTCCCTCTCGAGAACTTTGTCTGCCAAAATGTACTCTATGGTAGTGTTTTAATCTTGTCCCTTCTCCGCAAATCCACCGATTTCTTCCTATACTTCAGATTGTATCGGTGTCTCGGTGGAACAGTTTCTGGATGAACAGTGACGCCGAAGGGTAGTAGTGTGGCGTAGTCTTTAGGTTATGCCTTATTGGATGTTAGTTTGAATTTACGTCGCACTGGAGCAACAGAAAGGGCAATGGGTGGCAGTCAGGGATCAATATCAAAGGGAAAGATCCGAGGACAGCACGTCACCATTTTGAAACACGGTCGAATGACGAGATCAACACCTGAGCTAGCATTTCACTCTCCAAACTTCATCACCACACCAACATCAGGAGATTCGAGGTCATGGCAGATGTAACGGGCTTTCGTTGGATCGAGTTTCAAATACACAACCCTCCGGTTGCTAAAACGCGACTCTAGCAACTGGACTACCGTATCCCTAGGTTATATCTAGACCAAGGTGATTAGTTGGTATAACCCATCAAAATCTGGTTGATAATAATTTGATTATAACTAGACCCCACGTCAAGAGTATGCTTACTAATCAATGAACTGGCGTTATTTATTTGCGCTTACAATGGACAACTCTTCTTAAGATATGAATTTCCATGAGTATTTGAAATTTTTACTAAAATTATCAAAAAGCTCTCGTTGTGGGTAATTTGGTCTATCTTGTTTTTTTTGCGGAGAGGGAAGGGAACGACTTGTTGAGGTCGTGAGCAGTAAATACAGGTATATGCCACTTGTTATAAATGTTTTTCGACGCTATGTAGTATGTGTTAAGCAGTTCTAATGCATAAAATTAAAAAAGTAGTTCTTATATAAGAAACAAAAGACAAAAAAAAACCCCCAAAAAACCACAAAAACACTTTACGTTTTTGTTTACATGAAAATTCCGGTGCAAAGAAAAGAATAATTTGACTGCTATCATTGAACAAAAACTGTGTACACAAACACCAAAACTAAAGTAAACGAGCCTTACGAAAACCCCTTTAGAAAAGTGAGTACATAGACACCTTTTTAAACCTTTCAAGTGAGATAGTTTCAGCGAAACCACGCTTTAAAAATTTCCAGGCACATTGTAGAACGTTTTTTTTTGTGATAGGTGCTCTATAGTACATCTGTCGATCAATAGCGTAAAAGTTTTTAAAATGCATTCAACGGCTAAAACCGAATAAACATTTTAGACGGTATTGAGTTGATTGTACAGAAGTGGGGTTTAAAAGTTTAAATATTAGCACATCGAACTTTATATATGCTACTATTTAAAAATATAGCCATGGCTTTAAAGCTGCTACTACACCGGAGTAGCAAACTTCTCCTTCAAACATCGGAGCTATTCCGAGAAATAGCATTAATTTTATAGTCAAGATCTCGTGTCGGAGGGGAGGGGGACTATTAGGCGAGTTTGCAACTCCAATTACGTTTTCTACCAGGAATCGGTAAAGATCAAAGGATTGCAACTTTTGGTGAAACTTTTGTCGAAAAGGGGTCAACATACGGGAACGCATAACGTCTTCGTCACGAAAAGGGGAGAAAAATGTTTAAAACTCCGTTGTAAAAGCGGCTAAAAAATGACTTCAATCGCTAGTTTGAAACTGAAAGCTTAAAAGCTATTGTATTGTATCATCTGATTGAGTTTTCTGGAATCAAAACATGTTTTTAGAGTACATATTATAGTCAGTATATAGAGTATTATAGACAACATGCAAATTACGTGAGTGCAACGAAAACAACGAAGCTGCGAAGATCAGTTCATTAACCTCAGATGTATAAAGTTATTTGAATGAAAGTAAGCTCTCAACATTCTTAAGAACTCCATCAAAGAAAGGACAGTTACGCCATCAATAGCCCTAAAGGTAAAATCTCATCGGTAACAAAAGCATGTATCGGTAATTAACGTTAAAATGTCACGATACGAATAATACATCGCATAAACTCACTTAGAGCTGCAGCTCAATTATGTGTTATTACTAATACATAAAAAGTAAACTTAACATAGAAAAGAATTACTCCAATTAGTAGTAATTATGTTAAGGTTTCGCTCGAAGAGTTATCTTTCCGTTATGTTAACATTTCGATATTCAGAATATTGCCTTTGAATCAAAACATGTCTACACAAAATTTTGAAGTTTATCACTAATACGTCGTCTAATTTAGGCAACCTGTCTATTTTATAACTATCCAGGATTAATCACCGGTTTATAGTTGGCATGTATATCTCTACTAAATCTTAAGACTAAACATGCTGGAAATAAGCCAAAAACAATATAGATTTGTCTGGTACCTATCATAAATTTGCAGCTGCTGCTGCTGTGAACTATCATGGCTGATGACATCGATCGTCGAAATATTTATGTTCAAAGATAAAGTGTTGCGAAATAAAAAGAGCGACGAGGAGTTAAAACATTAAATTCTCTAGAAAGAGCGGCTAAGAAATTTCACTTTATAGCTTAGCTGTAGTACATGAGACCATCATGGAAAGATATGAGAGAAAATAAAATAAAGTGTTTTGAATTTGGATTATTTCTGGATAGTTTAGGAATTCTAAAGTTTTAAAAAGAAACTTCGGAGATTAGAATATGAATTGATAACCTTGTCGGGCATAAGATACTGAACTTGCTTATGTAGCCAAGCAGTAGAATAAAGGGTTTCATTTTGTGTATCTACAGTAATGGGTTTTCAGTCATGAGAGTGGAAAAATGGCTATGATCTAATTTTTTGGATCGTTCCCTTCGCGATTGATCCCGGATTGCCGCCAATATCCCTTTGTGTTTCTCTAGTGTAATATTAATTCAACCACCAACTTACCTTCTAATTTTCGATAGAAGGCCTCAAATCATTTATCGTAAATTTGCGGTGGTCATTGGACTTTCCTAAGACCTTAAACCTCCGATATCATCAAAGTCTTGCAGAAGCTATTCCGCTTTTTGGTAGATACGTTGTTAATTACCATAGCACTGGAGAAACACAACAGGCTATTGGCGACTGCTTGGGATCGACCCCGAAGGGAAAGGTCCGAGGATGACACCTCGTCCTTTTGAACTACGATCGGATGACGAGGTCAACATCTGAGCTAGCACCCCGCTACCGAAACTTCAACATTACACCAAACTGAGTACATTTGGGGGCCACGATAGATTTAACGTGCAACAGCTTTCATTACACGACGGTCTATGTTTGGATCGAGTCACGAATTCGCAACTCTCCAGTTACTAATCCTCTGCTCTTCTAACCGGGTCACAGTGACCCTCTCCATTCTTTGGATAGTGTAGTTTCACCAAAACTCTGGATCGGGTAAACGTAACGCTTCACTCATATTTGACACATTGCGACTCTTTCTGTCTTCCTTATATCCGTAAAAATATGACGCCAGCTTACTGAAATCATCGATGGTTCAAAATTACGTGGTGTTGTACTCTCGGATCTTTGGGGATTGATCCCGGACCGTCGCCAAAAGCCTGTTGTATTGTTATAGTGTGACGTTAATTACCAACCTACCTACTGAAACCTTTGACCGTCTAATGAAATAAACGGACATTGTTTGGATAACTTCATGTTATTTCTACCGATCACTCGGTTTGAAAATCTCTGTTAAGGTCACGCTGTATTGAAGATAGCAGAATTTCAAAGACAGAACTGCTCGAAGAATGTGATTACAAACCGTAGAGTACGTTTCGATAGCCAATCGCCCTAAGTCAATTCCCAAACCCACGTGACATAAGCTTCTGAGATCTTAATACAACGCACCCACCCATATGTTCCGTCTATTTCATTAGATCAATGACTGAAATTTGCATAATGCACCTATTTTTTTTGTGAAAATGCTTGTCCCATCCTTTTTTACGTGACGTCTTGTGATTGGGGAAGCTTGACCAAATATGGCCCTGGCGCCATAAAAAACTAAACACAACCAATCTGTGAAAATGGGATAATTCACATGATCGATGCTCCATTGTTTATCTCGTGGTAAAAATCTTAACTATTTTTCTTGAAATTAAAATCCCATGTTCTATTTATAATGCTTATACTAAATTTGTTGTTAGAGTTTTAACTATAAGGCTCTAAAGACTTTCTTAATTTTGGTTATCCTGTATTTACGAGTAACACAAATACTCACGATAATGTAGGTAGAGCTATAGTTATGTGATTACATAGATGAAGCTCAACGAAAATGGTTCGATGATATAAGCTAAAAGGCGAAGCGACCTAAATCACTGTTGTTAGAATTCCTGTACTTTGTCCGCCGGGATGAAGATAATACCAATCATTAGGACATTTCTTGGATGGTTTCTTTTCCTCACCCAAAATGACGAGGAAGTAATGGAAGATATTCAGCCTGATGACAGCTACTTGATAACAAAAAGAATATATTTCATAATTCTATGTACAGAGCACCGTTGGGGTCGATCAACGATAATCTTTTTGTAAATATCCCTTATTTGTCCCACTCATTCAAAAACTTTGCAATCTGTTATACAAAACATAAGTAATAAGTAGTTCTGTCACTTTCACCATGTTACAGACCTAGAGAATTTTATGCCATATACGAGCTTCGAAATTCTGCAAATAATTTCATACGAAACTTTAAATAACGTATAAATTTTACCGCTAAAGTGCAGTAATCATTTCTACAGATTATTTAGGTAATGTGCAGATTAACTAAGGTAATACGTTAAAGTGCCGAAAATTGTTTTCATTTCTCATATGACCTAGGTAATCTGCAAATTACCTAGATAATCTGCACATTACCTACTAGGCATTCGTTAAAATGAAAATAAGATATTTGCTGGAACAACAGGAACGTACAGTTAACACATCATACATTTGAATGATTCGATAATCTCTAGATGTTTTTTTTTTCTTGGAAACTTTTATTCGCTTTACATATTTAATTATGGAATCATACTTTCGTTTTGTCATTAAAACACTATTATATTTTAAATTTTCGCTAAAGAGGTTTGCTAAGAAACTTTTCTTCATTTTACTCACCAATTCGGTGCTTTGCTTGCATACTAGGAGTTAAATGTATCTGCTTTATAAAAAATCCAGACACAAATTCACGCTCTAACAGGTCAGAAACGAATTTGAAAACAGAATTAGCTAGCTACGCACTGGCAGCCGCCGTAAATTATGAGAAATAAAAACAACCTGTGACAAGACGCTGGCGAAACCAAACTAAAACTAAAAGTGGAGGGAGAGGGAAAAGGTGTAGGGAAAGGAAATGAGGGGAACAAACTTTTGAACTTTAACGATACGGAAGTCGTTAATATGCACATTACCTAGGTTAAATGTGGGAAAACTCTTGATTCCGCACGTTAATGGAGCAAATCAGTTAATCTACAGATCAGCTACGAAATGCGCGCATTAACGGCTTTCGAGCTCTTGCGGTAACATATACACACTTAAACAAAACATAAGAATAATTTTGAAAAAGGAAATTATATTCCTTTCATTGCTTTTCAATAAGCACTTCAAGGTCAAGCTCGACGTCCGCCACGATCATCTCACCAAACACATTTATCCCACTTTAGTTAAGGTTAGTGATTCCACTGTTGAGGTTTAAGATAGAACTCAAATATAAAATAGTAGGAAAAGTGAAATCGATATTTGGACTGGGCAGTTGTTATCACGATAATGTAAGGGCAATAAACAACAATAGATAAACTTATATTTTGTTAAACTTAAAGAGTGAATTGTTGCAGTTTAAAGATTAGTTTGGGTATTATGCATGGAAGTAGGAAAGGTAATGGAAGTGCCTTTACTTTGAACTGTTGAAGCCAAAAGCATAACCGCGCCTCCATCTTGGTGCCTTAAAAACATTTTGCTCGTACATGTTAATCAACGTGTTTATACCGTTTTTGAACTTCTATGGTTTTTTATTGGCGATTTTAACCAAATAATAAGCACCGTTTTCTTAGTTTTGATTTGAATATGACTTCTTGTGTCGCCTACGGGAGTACAAACTGAAAGACAAAGAAGATCCGTGGAATATCGTTTTATAGGCAAGTTTAATTTGATGTATCTTTAGGCTGATAGCTTTTTGACCTGTAACTTCTAAGTGTCCAAGCAGAATAGTATTCAAAATTAGACGTATTTATAAACATTTAAAGAATTATTTTGAAAAGTTGACTGATTTATCCAAAGATATTATTAATTTTATTTATTAATTAACAAAATTGTATAATTTTGATTTTTTTTAACATACCAGTTGTAATAAGAGTTAGAAACTGCTTTTTAGGAAAGTTTAACTTTTATCATCTCTATTGGTGGATTTGTGTGGACAGGTATAATATATTGAATAATCAGTGTTCAATTTATCAAGCATGTTTATTTTTATTATCAAAGTAAGTAACTGTAAATAAGTTTGATTTAGTGGTTTTTTAAATTGAATTAGTTGATGTTTATAAATTTTAGTTTTAATAGACTAAGATAAACACTAAAACCTGTAATACAGTTGGGACTTAAAAAATATGGTTAGACAGGTTTATCATTAGACAGTATCAATGTACATAGGTTTCAATGTATCTATTAATTCATTGCATCTAACTAAAATAATTCTCATTTCAGGTTTCCCAAAGACCCAGAACGTAGAGAGGCACGGATAAGCAGTGCATAATCATAAAGCGGTGCATAATAAGAAGTAAAATACCACAAGAAAATAAATATTTAGAATGGATGATTGGGCCAAAAGTGTGTGTATTTCAATGTATACAGAAAATCAATAAAATGAATTTCATTGCCTAATTGTAGAAACCAATTTGGATACAGTTTATAAAAACAAGAATGAGGGATACAGAGTAGCACTAGACTATTAGGCACTAGAGGGCACAAGCTATGTGTGGGATCAGTTAATCTAAATTAAAACATTACTGAGAAATGGTATTTGTAGGATACCTATAATTTTACTAATCATTGAGTCTTTACCAATTTAAAAGCTGTTTTAAAACATTTTGCAAGCCAATTATAAACAATAAAACAACAAAAAAACTAGCATTATTAGTTTTTTGTTTATTGTAATTATATTATAGCATATTCAATCACAAAACTTAAAAGCAAACGGGAAAAAGGTAATAAATTCTTTTTATATATCATACTTAAATTATCATTTAAAAAACAAAATATTGCCAAAATTAGAAAAATTTCATTTATTTAGCATCACTCAGTTGCAAAATGAATGAACAAATCTTAACATGAAAAAAAAAATGCGCCTTGTAAAAAGTTTTTAACAGCGCATGTGCGACCGCCATCTTGGTGCCTTAAAACCATGGAAATATCGGCTTCAGTTAAACCGGTAGCGAAACATTGTTAGGGCACTTCCTTATCTTTCCTACTTCCATGGTATTATGGAGTAAAATCCAAAAAGGTCAACGCCAAACATAAGATAGAATGCAACTCTATTAAACAGTTAGGACATTTAGAGTAATCAGACCAATAATATAAGTTAGATTTAAAAAGATGTAGATACGCTAAATAAAAGATAACTAAGATCAAAATACTAATCCAAAGGGATAAAATTTCTGAGTTTTACATCGACGGCAATATTTACAGCTGATGAAATGCGGTGTGATTTGAAAGGTATCATTGATAAAAAAACATTTATATGCAATTTAAAAAGCCAATATAGTATACAAATTTAAATAAATTTGGTTGAGGATATTCTCCTATCAAGTCTTGCAAGTTTAAAAGTGAACTGATAAATAAGTTTTTACCATGATGAGTAAAAACTGAACTATTTATTAAATTTCGATGAACGGGGTAAAAAGGTCCACACACGCTTTACACAAAGAAGCATTCTCTCCTAATAAAAGGTGTCCCTGAGTTTTAAACGAGTGTGACTGATACGAAGGCGAGGTTAAAGCACGTTGGAATGTCAAGAAAGTAATGAAGCCCATAATGAAATGCCTCGATGAATGCCATGGAGCTTATTGCTCGTTTGCGAACTTCAATAATTTTACCACTCGTTCCATACAATGTCTCGGACAGTGTGTTGGAGATAATCGTATCAGTTAAAGGGAACTCGTATTCATGAATAATATCGGATGAGTTCTTTTGTTCGAACAGATATACTGTGATCAGGTCTTCAATTCTTTGTGATATACTTATATTTTGAATTTAGAAACGTGCATCAACCTGCTGATGCTATGAAAAACTAGTATTAAAATTGATTTCTGTGCATATTATCTGAATAGAGCGTGGGGTTGTTTTATTTATGAGGAAGCAACATTTTATTTATAAAACTGTCATCCACGATGGCAACGGTTCGAAGAAATACTCTCCAGAAAATTACAAAAATAATGGGGAACACTGATAACCGTTTTCTTTCACTGATTTAACATTCTTTTCGAACCTTTTGAATAAAGTTTCTCTATTCCGTGAGTTATTGTCTGTCCCATGGGAGACATTCAAATCTGACTTAACGGAGATGTGGTAAAAAAATTATCACTCTCCGACAACGCGTAAGACGATATTTTTACGAGATACTTAAAACGCCTTTTGCATGACATCTTTATTTTATCGTACTTGCATTTTCGGCATGGAATTTTCAAGTTTTCTGTTTCCCAGAGGGTGAATAAAGGAAAAAGCAGTTTAAACTGGAGGATATTTTTTTTCCATTTTAGTTTCCGGTACTTTTATTCTATATGCAATATTTCACTCTTCAGGATCGTTGAAATATTTATCTGCTCTTCCTTTAAAAAAGAAGTCACCGGGAATGTGTTTTTAAACACGACTAAGAAAGTGCCAGAGATAAAATACAATTGTGTGAAACTACTTGCGTGTAACGGTCGTTCTTGATGATTGCATATTGTGTTTTTTTAAATGTAAAAGCAACATTTTGTTTTTGAATAACTTTTAACTAAAGCGTTCTACATTAGTTATTTTAGAACACATTGTATACTCAAATGAAAATTTACGAACTGTGACATCGGTTAAATAACCTCCTCTCTATTCGTGCTACAGATACGAACTCTTCCGATTAAATGATTTGTTCAATTTCTTGCCATTTTTTTCGACATAAGGGGATACGAAATTAACCCTCCAAGTGATTTCGACGAGATATCTCGCTCATTAAAATCTGAACAATTCTGCTATGACGAGATATTTCACCATCAAGATGTTGCCGAATTTTTTTTGATGACGAGGTAAGGATCTGGTCAGTTTTTCTAAGGATGAGACATCTCAGTCATCAAGATCTAGTCAGTTTTCTTCTGATGACCACATGCATCGTTGGGAAAACCTCCGGAGGGTTAAAAAGAAGAGCTGTTATTTGGATCAGAAATCCAAAGTCAATTCCTGAACGAACTCTTCATCCTCTCAAAGCAAATGCATAATGTGGTACTTGAAGTAGGGGCATAGGACTATTTTCTTATTTCGAGGATACTTATGAAAATTTGGTCACTATCAAATGTGAAGGGTATTGTGCGATAGACAAAAGGTTCGTACAGATGGTTTAAAAAAGCCATTTAATGAGTGAACCTTATGTAATAGGGTTTAATGAAAAACGCTTTATTATGAAGTTATTCTAAAAGAAAATAATGTTGCACTCTGTAGAAAAAAATTTTGACAGGTAGAAATATTGTAAACAAATTAGAGGATTCGTGGTAAAGATAAAAATGATTAGTTGAACTTTTTATAAATCGTCTTATAAAAAGTTCAACGATTACAGATCATTAAGCTTGATAATGTTTGACATCTTTATGCGATTTCAGTTCCAACTGCAGAGAAAATAAAGGTATTTCTATATGATGTGTTACTTTTACTTGACGCACTGACTATTTCAGACTGTTAATCGAATGCAGAAAAAGAACAAAAATGTGATGTCTCATTGTCTGACCGAGATAAAATTAATTGAAAAAATGTATTAAATGCCCTTTAAAATATATATATATTTTTTTCTAATGGCGGGCACATTTGACCGGTCATTGGCCACTACAAGGCCGGAAGTGATGGCCACTTGTGAAGGAGCACCCAGTGGGAGGACCATCATTGCTCCTAACAATTACTTCGTAATTTTGCACCATGTTCAGATGACGAAGCAACACCTGAGCTGGTATACGCTTACAAACATCCATGCCCGAACCCGGATTCGAACCGGGGAACTTCCGATCTAGAGGCTAACACCTTAACCACTATACCGTTTGGTCGGCCCCTTTAAAATATTGAACGAACCATATTATATCTAACGTCTTTAGAGCAGCAACTAAGAAATACTATATTTACTTTAAGAAGATGAGAATAGATAAATATACCACTTTGAACGATTCGTATGTACATTCACAATGAGTTGGGCCATGACCTTGAGTGTCAAAACTACTCGGTAAGCCTTTGATAGCTTTTAACCCTCCTGGTGGTTGTCTCGACGAGGTTCCTTGTCATTAGCAAAACTAGTCATATTGTGATGCACGATATGTATCGTCTTTAGAAGAAAATGAGCCAGTTCGCCACCATAAAAAAACGGCAATATCTAGATGACAAAGTACCATATCATCAGCAAAACTGGTCAGATCTTGATGTACGAGATCATTCAAACGACTCGGAGGGTTAAGAAGCCTATTTGGGGACATACAGATTAATGGAGTGTCGCGAAGAAGATTTAGGTTCAAGTTGTACCATCTATACAAAGAACCAAATTGTGCTTAAAATATGAAAATTTCAGAAAATCAGATAGGTTGGGCATATATTATTCGAATGCCCGATGAAATGAGTACAAAAATATTTATTGCCTGGACCATTGAAGTTGGACTTAGAAGAAGATCAAAGCTTACAAGATGGATTGGCGAAGACTGGCATTTGCAAAACTAAGAATTGGAGATCTATTGCCAATAACAGTTCAAGATGGAACATAATTATTGAGAAGGCTAGTCTCACTCTGGACTGTGAAACTAATGGAAGAAAAAATAATTTCATTGAAATATCTGTTGAGACAGCAAAATAATTTTACAATGTATTGATTGAAATTGTATCATTGATTGAAAGTATGTTACTAGAAGGAATTTGTTTCAGTAAACGAATAATTAATCTAATTTTTAATTAATGTATTTTCAAACTGGATTATCGTGGAACTTATTCTTAAATTCTCGTAACTAGATTATTTTCAGACAAATATATTTTCTCTTTTTAATCTCACGAGAAGAAAATACACTAAGTGGTTTTCATTTCTATTCCGATGGTAAGACGCAAGCAAGAAATAATAATGGCAACTATTCTTCGTCAATCAAAGGCTTATGGGTTTTCGAATGGGGCATGTTGATAGGCGGATTACGGCTAGAGAAGAGCGCCATTTTCATACATCCATTAAACAATTTTATCTCGGTGTTTGGCGACATAATCTTATTTGCAAATGAAAATGTCTTGGCGGGAATTCGGCTATTGGTGCACCAATGTGTGAAAACTACTTACATTAACAAGAATAGTACAGAATATTCATTATAATCCTTTTTGCGTCAGCCTTTAATCACATAAAATGTTTAGAACAGTAATATGCTTATTTGTTTATTTTTATGAGGCATTAAAAGTTTCTTGGATTAATTCTTGGAAGTTTTAGGAAATCATTAATAAAAGTATAAATAATTTTGTTTTCGTTGGATTTTGAAATTGAAAAGAACTTTAAAAGTTATGAATGTAATAAAATATATTTCCATTTCATATTACAATAGGAAGTATGTATTTGCTTTGAAATTGCTTCAAGTTAGTAATGCCAGAAAAAGAGGAAAAATCACCATTTATCAAATATAATTCCAGTCTGAATTTTGTTTGCTTTGAAACGTGTCCCTATTTATTTCCTTTCACAATGACGAAGGAAAGATCATATATGGAACGTTATAGTTATAATTATAAATAAAATATTCCACAATCTATTTTCAATTGTAAATGCTAGTTAATCAGAGGAGCGAAAAGTTAATGTAGTAATTTTTAATACAATTGGGTAAAATAGTAGGCGGTTATGGGTGCAGTTCTGTTATTTACCTCAAACGCGTAGCTTTTGTACAGTTTATGAGTAACTTTGTAAGAATTTATTCTTATAAACATATTACATGTTTTTAAGTTTTCTAATTATCAGGATTGTGTGTGATATTGTATTCTATATTTGTATATTGTAAATATGAATTTAAGCCAGATAGGTCAAATATGCTTAAGTTTTCACAAAGGATAATTGCCTACTGTCTCTTATCTGAGGTTTAACATTGAAAATATTCTTGTCTTAAAACAGTTGGTTTTAATGTACACTGAGTGTTCAAAAATAACTTGTACGCTTACGTATTTAACACTAAGTATTTGCATCTTTGTTTGGAAACATTCGTTTTACCTTTCGTTGAGTACTTTTCGAAAAATTCGACAAAATATGCGAATTCCCTTAGCTTTGAACACTTGTGTAATTAGCTGTCTTACTACTATCATACGTCGAAGAACATTTCTAGAAAAATAGTAAATGACTTAATATGCATTAAAGCAACAATTTAATAAAGCAAAGCATCACATAAATTTACATTTCGCTTAAGAATTTATCAATAACTTAATATCATTCATGAAAGTATCTTAGAAATTCGAATATCAGAATAATAAATAGGTATTCCTACTTCCCGAGCAAGCCCAAGGGAAACCAAATGTTCAGTTGAGTATGATTTGCTTCTGTAAGTTTCGATGTAGATTAAAGCAATATGAATAATTCTTTCTCTATTTTGCAATAAACCAAAAATTTCTATTTATTACTCCTTTCGAACATCTATGGAATACCTTTTAACATTTATCTAGTTACTGAAATATTTAAGCGCTCACCATATGCGTTTATCATTTCCCCTTTATTTTTAAAAAGGTGGTTATTACGTTCATTTAAAACAAGTCATACCACTTTTTTTGTACTAAAAGAATTTTTAATACCTCAAGCACTTTTCAGGAATCCTTAAAGGCTCAATCATGTAACACATCAAATTTAGCTTTATTAACTTCGATCATCTTTCAAAGTTTCATTTCAGGTTGCACATGAGATAGCTGAATACTCACATGTTATAGTATATGCTAATGTATAGCATATGCTCTTAATGGGTCAGCCGTTTCGGAATTTTGTTTGAAAATAGTTGGAGAGGTTTGGCTTTAAAGCCTACAACGGTTCAAAAATTCGAAAGCTAAAAACGGTAATTTTCAGAAATTTCAAATTCTAGAAATGTTTTGTCGATCCAGTTGGCCGTGGCTACGCCCTTAGTAAAATAGTGTTTTCAGTTCGGTTTAGTTGTCTGCTGCCAGCAGGTAAGTGCTGTTATTGATGTGTAATATTGTTAGGTAAGTAGGAAGTTGTATTTACGTCGCACTAGAGCTATTGGAGACGATCCGGAAAGATAAGAGGACAACACCTTGTAGTTTTGGACCACTGTCAAAGACAAGATCAACACTTGAGCTGGTACCTCACTTCATATTGTATATCCACACCATACCAACGCGAAGACAGTTGAGGCCCATAATTGATGTAACGTGCATTAGCTCTCACGTATACGACAATCTTTGATTGGATCGAGTTTTGAACTCTAAACCCTCTGGTTGCTAATCCGTGACTCTACCAACTGGGCTACTGGAGTGTTAGTATATTTTTGTATTTTAAATACCTATACGTTCTATTTAAGTTACTCTTGCAGCTGAAGACATGTTATATTATTTAATGTAACAGCGCAATATAAGATAAATTTAGTTTAGCCCTCTTTTTAGATTTCCGTCTGTTTAATGTTTAATTAATTTATTTAGTATATTCATCTATGCACAATAAGTAGCTAAAAGCAAATATAACATTGCGTAAAATAAAATTTTGCTTCATTGAAGTTTTTGTAAATAATTTCATATCTAGTAAGTATGAAATTACAACTACAAGCTAAAGTAAGGCTACCTGATAATCAGATTCTATGAGAATGCAATACATTTCATAATTGATTCAAGCTATTTAATCAGTAGTATAATAGACAAAGGACATTCGTTTTTTTTTTAATTATAGATTGTGTTTAATAGTACTTAATCTAAATTCTATAGATGCAAAATATACAATAAACATGCTCCCAGAAGTTTGGAAGTATTTATGCACACAAAACTTCTGAAACATGCATTTTCAAATTTATTTTCGAAGTAAAAGTAACTGTGCACAAATTCTGCCTATAAAAGGTTAAACATGTTCTTAGTTTTTGCAATAGCATTATTTTGCTAAGCTATTTTAGATCTTAGAAAATAAATTTTTTTCTACGAAAAATTGAAACTTCATTAAAGACCTAATTGAAAACTTCATTAAAAATTCAATATAAATTATTTTGAAATGTATTTGAATGGCATTCTTATTGAAATAAGTAATCCAGGGTGATTTTAAAACTGAGGCACAACACAAAGGCTTTTCTCTAGAAAGTTTGAAGACACGAAAATGAAAGGATAATTTTTTAGTTTGTTCAGGGTTTTCTTTGGTTACTTTTGAGATAAATAAACATGAAGTTTTTATCTTATTAGCAGCTTGTATTTCAATCAGGATATGACCTTCAATTTCAGGTATTAATAAAAAAATATGTGTACTAATGGGTCTTATATCCTTTTGAGTACTTTGATATTAATAACGTCTGTTTACGTTTGTTGTTATATATTTATTTGTCAAGCTTTGTTCCATCAACAGAAAGGAATATTCGATGATTCTGTGTGATTATTGAAACCTCGCCATGCGTCCTCTGTGCCATAACTATTCGGTTGTGGCACTGAGCGGCTTACAGAACGCTTGTGAACAATTTTACTTCTTTGCTACCATTTCTTATATACGCATCTCTTACACTCTCGTCATTGTGACTTACTATCGGCATCATCTGATGGCTTCCTGTAATTTGGATATTATTCTTGAAGATGTGTGCGACAATTCCACAGGTGAAATGTTTAGTTTAGAGTTCGATTTCCGTGTGATTCTGAATAATCCTTAATTTATGGACATGAGTGTTTACATGTATATATATATATATAGGAAGGTTGTCACATTAAAATCACAAATTCATCCAATATGTGGAATCTAAAATGTACTGTGTATCATAAAAATAAATAAATAATATGTAACTATATAATATAACTATGTAACCAAACTTGTACTGATAATCCAACATAGCATACAGTTAAATATTAATTAGATAGGTAATTGGATTAACATCGTAATTTAGCAACACGACTTCAATATTTATGAGAGAATGATTTTTAGTGAAGCAAACTAGACGAAATGCGGAGATTTTACTTCCGCTATTCAAATGCTTTCACATTATACATAGAGGGGTTACCTTAAAATGTATTTCATATAGCCATTTGGCGTTTAAACTAATTAATGGTGACCATTCAATATACAATTTCGATATTCATTTGTTGGAATTTTTAATGGGGAAGTTCTGAAATCGTATTCATTGAACAAATCAGAGATTCAGGTTAAGAATATATACAGGATACACATAAGCCGCACAAACACTACCACCGTCAGCATTTAGTTCTTGACGGAAAAAATATTATTATATAACTACAGAGGTACTAATAATATCATGTTTACCTTATGTTACTAATAACTTGTGAATTTGCATTTCTGAGTCATCATAATCATCAGAAATTTGTTACCAGTAGTACCACTGAAACGTATATTAATTACATAAAAGTTTTGTGAACTTATACTCATCTGAAAAAATTCCTTGCCTTAAAACAATGTAGTCTGCATTTTATTTTGCTCAGATTTCTTTCCATTTGAAAGATTTCTTGTGACATCTTAGACTTTTTTGTGAAATTCTCAAGACTTAAAGACATTTTAATAGTTAGAATATTTAGCAATATTTTGCACCTTACTTGTTACAAAGCTTACACAATATTGGAAAATAATACTGAATATTACGCAACCATTTAAAAAATGGATTAAATGCCATTTAAAACATGATAGTTTAATTATTAGTTTTGATTCAAAACAGCTTGCAATTTTTAAAAATTGATATAAATTAAATTAAATCTACTGAATTAAAGAGGATGAATGCTCTAAAATACAAAATTTCGACTCTTTATTTCCCATCTAAACGCAATATTCAATTCACCTCTAAATGTATCTAATATTAATAAACATGTTATTGAATTGAGCCAATTACATTCGATGTAAAAACACCAAATTGACTTTTCTAAAATGTTTTTGAATCTTTTATTTGATCCTTAAATAAAATTATCTCACTACGTCTCTCTTTTAAAACAAAATATTTGATCATGTTTAGAATATTAAATTTTAAGTTAAAACATGTGTATAGTAGCCGTGAGTAAAAGAATAAGAAAAACCGAGTGTTTCCAATTAGTATAACAGAATATTTAGGACTCATTTTTTTTTCTTGAAATTCCTATAAAACTTGCGAAAAACACTTAAACTTTGTTCTAGCTACATAGAAAGTTTTAAGATACTTTCTTTCGTGAATATCAACATTATTGGGTTGCATAAAAAACGTATCATTTGGATTCAAATTATTCTAAAGTTTGCACATAAAAAAGAAATGGCTATCTAAATTCGAATCGCAATATCGTTTTTATAATCTCACGTATGAAGGATTTAGAATAAACCTAAAGGATTTCCGGCTGCTTTTTCAAGATTCTAGTTTCTGCATCGGTTTGAAAAGCGTGACATTTTTTTCTCTTCTTCCATCTTCTACCTGTCCTCTTCGGTGCGAAAAGAACACGAATTTTTACTTTTCCTGAGAGCCGAAAAGGTATCCATCATTAAACCTTTCTCTAAAAATGAGAGCTCTCGGAGAAGTATATCTATATATCCATCTGTTATGCAGCACTTCTGAAATATATCTTTCTCCCCCTTTTACCAGGCACGTTCCTTCTGTGGGATCGGGGAAAAAACACCGAAAATAACTTTTTGAAAAGCCTTTCTCAATTCAAGAATCAATACATCTTCTCCCCTCTTTCTATGCGTCAATTCTTTGATTGAGTATTGCAAATAAAAAGAGAGTGAATGAAAAACAAGCCGCTTTTTCTCTCGCCCATGGAACGTTTCGTGGGAAATATATGCACATACGTGTCCTACAAGCGTTGCTTTGATTGAACAGATTGGAAAAGTATTAATTTAATGAAATCGAAGCGGCTGGGAATGTTCGGTCTGCGCATAGCCCACCCACGCGGTCGGGGAAATCACGAAAAGTGAAAAAATCACTTGATAACCTGATGATGATTTTTCAAAAAATTTTCCCTTTAAATTAGATGGCTCAGTGCGGGTGAAGCGAAGGAGGGGACATATTTCTCAAGGCGGGTGGTTCGCATTACTTTGTCAACAAGGTTAGTAGAAGACTCCTCCGGTTACGTTTGCAATCTATATTAATAAATAGGGAGTGTTTGTACATCGGATATTTTCAATCTCTTTCAAGTGATGTATCCGTTTTGATGCAAACAGCGATTTCAACATTTCGAGTCTGTCTGATCACTTGATTATTGGACAGGCCACCATTTTTGCACCAAATAATACCATGTCTTGTAATTACGTCTTATGCCGATTCTGTATAACAGTATGCCTTTTACTACTTTGCTTTAGAAGTATGTATATTAACACATAATATCGCGTAAATACAGTGTATGGACAAAAGTATTTGGACACTGCATGTTTTTCAGAAAAAAATGATTCATTTTCTTATTATTCTATTTAGAAAAGGGTAGGCCCTCCTTTTGACAGTATTACAACAGCGATACGTCGAGGCATACTTTCTGCAAATTCTCTGTAAGTCTGAATTGTTGTGAAGATGGGCTTGCGTGGCGGTGTCGTACTTCAGTTTGTCCCACAAATGCTCGATTGGATTGAGATCGGGGCTCTGAACAGGCCAGTCAAGCAAATTCACCTCATTTTCAGGAAACCATTCCAGCACACGCTTTGCAGTATAATATGGAGCTAGATCCTGACAGAAGAAACAACCATAATCCACGTATTATTTTCGTAGGCAAGGCAAAATTATCCAGAACGTAGAGGTACACGTCAGCGTTCATGATACCAGGTACATAAAGCAATGGGCCGAGTCCTAATCAGGAAAAACAACCTCACACTAAGATGGATGCTCCTCCGAATTTCTCCACTGTCCAAATACTTTCGTCCATATTGTAGATTGTATATTTTCTTCTTCTTTCAAGTGATGTATCCGTTTCGAACTGTTTTGACTGAACTGTTTGAAATTGTTTAAACAGTGGTTAGCGCATTTTCTGTCAGTTTGCTTGATCACTTGATAATTGGACGGGACTTTCTTCATGTACCATGTAATACCATGTCTATAAAGTGCGCCTCATGTCGAATCAGTATAACACTATGCATTGTAAACATATTAATCTCGCGTTGTAAGTAGATACAAAATTAATCTCGCGTTGAGCAATACTCCTTCTTGTGGAATCGATGGTTTTATTTGCTGAGAGCTACCGAAATTAACTAAGCGTCTTTTAAGGTAAGTCTCATGTGCTTTGTCAGAATGTGTGGTTACCTCAAAAACACCTAGTAGTGCAATCTGGATATTTAATCCGCCTGTTGGTTGTCTGGATGAGGTAACTCTCGTCATTAGCGAAACTGACCATATCTTGATGGTGGCGTATCCCATCATTAGAAGAAAACTGATCCCATTTTGATCTCGTCATAACAAAAAAATAGTTAATAAATGGCGAGGTATCTCGTCATTAAAAAAATTGGACATCTTTGTTGGACGTGCTGTCCTGTCGAAACCACAGGAATGGACAAAATACCAAATTCCATTAAAGTCTATACTTTAAAGATAATAAATAGTAACTAATGATTTTAAAGGCTTTCTTAGAGTCAAACTTTTGAAACAAATTTGGGCACAAAAGTTTAACTACCCAGCATATTTCGGCAAGAGATTTAGGCGTCTTTTGAAATCGTTATATGAACTCGTTCCTAAGATAAAATTTTATTTGCATGGCACCAGAGATTTTGATTTCGCAAAAATCTCAAATCCCTCCGGTGTTTCGATTATTTCCTAATTCCTTTTCAATCAAGTTGCGAAAGCACATTACTCGTACACGGCAGTGTTTCGTGCTTCGGTGATAGGAAAGGGGATTAGTTGGCAAACTTCTGCCAACCTTGAGTCAAGTGGACATAGGGTACAAAAGTAATAAGTAAGTGAAGTCTGCAAGGTAAACAGGAGATTGTCGACTCTCTAGCCTGTCTTTGAAAGCATTTCTTCTGCAATAGGGGAACATTCGTGGGAAAAAAGGAGCATTATTTTTTAACTGCGGGAAGTAGATAAGAAAAACTCGGGTTGATGGTTTTTAAGCAGAAAAGCATCAATGAATGGAATGTCGGAAAGTAATTACTTTTATTTATGAGTTTACTAACTCAATCAAAAAGGATTACCGATATTTACATACAAGTACAACCTCGTACATTTTTAGGTATACCAAGAGTAGAAATGTGAGTAAAAATGCGTAACTTCAAAATATGACTAATGGAGATTACAAACCTGTGAAAAAACGTAAATAATCGATTCGGAGAAGCCAAAGGTTCACCATCATCCAGAGAGAAGTGTCCTTATGACTTTTTTCTAAGGATGGTGAACGTTTTGCTCTATTTAAATAAACATTGACGATTTTTTACAGGTTTTTTAATCTTTCTTAGCCATATGTTGAACTTTTATACGTTTACTACCTACTTTGATTAAAATGTCATCGGTTTATATATTATAATAGGTATTTAGTTTTACGAACATAATACCTTACCTACTTAAGAAATATTGATACATTATAAATTAACACGCGTGTTAGAAGGTTGGTCAGAAAATACTATTCTTATGCTCCGAAAATATTTTAAACTGATTTAGAATTTATTAAATTAGTAGTTCCGTACGTTTATTGCTATAGATTATACGAAAGAAAAAAAACGATGCCCTCACAAAACGAAAGCAGTCGATTTAGGTAATAGAGCTCATAAGATATAAATCTTATGAAAAGAAAGATACAAATGTGGTGTTGAGAATTTAAAATACACGGGGAGAGGTATACCGCGGAAAAAAATTTTAGTGCCAAAAATCGCCGATGGGGGAGATTTGGCGAGGTGTCGAACAATTGCTTTAAGCGCAGATGAAATTATTTATGCGAAGTCAATCACTTATAACAGGCGTGGTTGTAGCTTACACCAGTCAAAACTTACCATAATACTTAAAAACAATTTTCGCGGAATACGTCTCCCTATGTCCTCAAAAGTCTCAATACCAAATTTGGTTCCATTCCTTTTATTCTATTTAGCTATTGATGCTTCCAATATCTATCTATCTATCTCTCTCTCTCTCTATATATATATATATATATATATATATATATATATATATATATATATATATATATATATATATGTATTAAAGGATATGAGTGTGTATGTGTGTATTCTCTATTTCTCTATACAAAGCTTACACCGTTGGACCAATCCACATGAAATTTTGAACACTTATCCTTTAGAACACAGCGGAAAACATAGGCTATTTCTTTCTTGACTTCAGACCAATTTGAAGCCATGAAAATTAGCCCACAGGTAGTCCTAACAGTGCCTCTCGAAGCCACAATTATAAAATCTAAGTACAAAGACAAGGAAACACGTTCTACAGGGTTTGTGTAATTGATTAACGCACAGAAATGTCGCGGTTACACTTGAAACTATAGCAACGCCGGGTTATTCAGATAGTATTTACTAAAACATTTTATTAGATTTGATGCGTTTTCCTTTTCAAAAACATATGTAGATACTTTTCTTAGGATGTAGATAAAGGTCTTAGTTTTTCAATTTAGTTTGTTGTAATTCATTCATAAGATCAAATAACTTCATAACCTACATTTATTGTAATCTCATTTCATGTGCTTTAATCTTATAACGTCTTGCTTGTGATTTTGTTTCAATTTCAAAACAGTTTTTTTACGCAGACTGATGGATAGGTATAATTTACTAACACAGTATATATATATATATATATATATATATATATATATATATATATATATATATATATATATATATATATATATATATATATATATATATATATATATATATATATATATATATATATATATATATATAATACAGGATCGTGTGAGCTCACAACGGGAATCGTTCCCGAAGTCCACCCCCTGGTCCGACTGCGGAAGTGACGACTGGAGGAGGCGGGCTGGGAAGAGACTTTGGAACGGAGGCTGTTTCTAGCCGGAGACGATTTGAGGAACTTTGATCTTACGGAGGCTGTATTGTATCGGTGATGGACATCGTCTTTAAATATAAAACTGTAGCTGTACTTATTTTGAAAACTTTAATTCTTAATATAAGTATTTTAACCAGGAAGTGGTATTACTTTTTCGTCGATACGGTACATATATATATATATATATATATATATATATATATATATATATATATATATATATAGATATAGATAGATAGATAGATAGATAGATAGATAGATAGATAGATAGATAGATAGATAGATAGATAGATAGATAGATAGATAGATAGATAGATAGATACATATATATAACGTGTTTTTGGCATTTATATTTTTGGAGATTTGGAGTTTTGGATAAGAGTATTTTTTGTTATTATATGTATAGTATTTGAAATTATAGGTAAGTGAGACATAAATGGCTCACTGGGTGAAATTATGTAGTATCTATTACTCAGATGCTGAACCAGCAGGTGTTGAAATTGTTTTTTTCTTTAGATTTAGTAATTTTACCCAGAAGATTAAATGGTGAAAATTATGTCAATCTTCTTATTTAAGCTGCGACTCTTATCATCGTCTGAAAGATTGTATGTTCAAAAAATGTCCCATGAAATTTTAAAACATACATATAAGACCTTTATTTTAGTTATTTCTTACTGTTGAAGATTAGTTATAGGTACCTTTGGATGTAAACTGTTTGACACGCACCTATTGTTAGTGTAGGAGGCCCACCGATTTTGGTTTCACTTTTTTAGAAAGATCGTCTGTTAATTAGATTGTCTGTTAATTGTTATTTAAATAATTATTTTGGTCACATATTTTGTTAGACTTTTGTAAATAGTATATTTTGAAGTTACACAATAATTCACAATTCCTATTTTGTTAGTTCAATTTTAATTGGTAACCAATTTAATCTCGGAAATATTCCAAAAATTACTTTGAGTTATATGGCCCCCTGAAGAAGTGTTAAAGCAAGCTGTTTCTCGTATAAATCGTGGTGGAAAAATCGGTATCCTTGAAGCATTGCGAACGTATAGTGTACAAAAAGCAACCCCCAGTTGAAGTTAGAAATATAGACACTTTGTAAAGGGTTCATAGGACTGAGTGACAAGACCATCCAGTGCTCTTTCTTCCTTTATTTTTAGAAATGGGCTTTAGGGTGGGGGATATGGGTATATGAGTATATATATAATCAAACTCGTCCCCTTTTTTCATTTGTTGTCAAGGTGTCTTTGTACCGAAGAACGAAAAATGACCTGCTGATTTTATAAAAAAAATCTACAGAATAGGGTTTGGCCAAGATGAAAAGACAGTTAAGATTGCATTCGACTTTGCATAAAGCTTGATTGTTAAACAATCATTCCCTCATTGAAAGCTATAATTAAAGAAAATGATTATAATGATAATTTAAGATGACTGAAGAACTCATAAAAATTCATATGAAGTGAACTCAAACATATCGTTACTGCCACGCAAAAGGCACCACTCTGCATTTTGGCGATTTTCACCCAACGATATTTGACGAGTCACCATTTCATGTTTTAAACTATAACAAGGCCACAAATCATCTTGATTCTTTGTGGAAATGATGATTTTTATAAGAAAATAACCTTTTCACAGTAATTTGATTTTCCAGAAGCATCAAAACTTCTAACGCGTTTTTGTAGAAACATCAATTTTGCTGTGCCTTTGGTGTGTTGGTTCTTAATGTTGGAATGTTCATATTGCTACTATGTATATAAAAATATCTGGGCTTGTAATGAATGCACCTTTTGTGAAAAAAATTGAAATGTGTAAAAAATTGTGAAAAAAAGCGAGAGAAAAAGATCATTAATGGAATAAAACTTTGCTACTTGTTCATTATTTTTTTCAAGTTTATATTATTTACTCATGGTGTGTGTTTTCAGAAGTGCGCCTTCTTACCTTCCACCTCTACGTCGAAAAGGTGCAATGACACGTCACTTTCAAAACTTTATTTCGAACTGTTATAATTTTTAATAAAAATCTTTCGAATACTTCGGTTACAAAATTAAATACGTTTGAATTGAAAAAACTTTGGATACTTTGTATCTTATATTCATTGAGGCTTGAAATAGCGTCATCATTCCCTCACCTACCTATATACACTACCCTACAATAATAGACCAACGCCAACGGATTTGCATAAAATCCGACTGCTTGTTTGGTGGTGTTTTTCGTGGTATGGCCTCGGACCTTTGCATTTTGTTCTTGGTCAGTTAAACACCGTAGCCTAGAAGAACATTCTGGACAGTCAGGTTCTACCCACGCTCTGGCAATTTTATGGAATGGACGAATGTTACTTCCAGGACGATAACTTTCCATGGCATGTTGCAGTAGCTGTCAAGCAGTAGTATCAAGATCTGGATGTAAAACGTCTTCCCTGGCCTGCTCAGAGTACCGATCTAAACCCTGTAGAACATTTGTGAGGTGAGTTAGAGCGACACTTATTGACCAGGGAACCACGTCCGAAATCTACAGCTGAGCTGGCGTCATTCTTGCAGGAGGAATGGACACAAATTCCCCTAGCACAGGCCTCGAAATAGATTTTTTAATACAGGTGCACAAGTTGCACCTAAGATTTTAAATTAGGTGCACAGTTATGTACAGTGGGAAAAAATTAGGTGCACAGTTATATTTTCATGTGCACAGTGCACCTGTGCACCCGGGTATTTCGAGCCCTGCCCTAGCGGTGTATCAAAACCTTGTTTAAAGTCTGCCCAGAAGGGTTGCTAGTGTAATTGCATCACGTGGAGGACCATCCCCTAATAAAGCATGTATTATTTCCCTTTTACCATCAAATCTTGCTGTCCGGTCCATTATTGTATGGTAGTGTATATCAAGAGGACAAATAGAGATGTATACTATCATATATTGATATGAGAATATTGTAGTGCAGCATATATATTGGCCTTCTTGCTTTTATTTTCGTAAACCACATTCAACTATGTGTATACATGGATGTGGGAGATCCTCCCTCTATTAAAGCATGTATTATTTCCCTTATACAATCACATCCTTATACCGGTCTATTATTATAGGGTAGTGTATTTTGGGGTCGGGGTAACTCGTTAAGAAAAGGGGGATTGTGAAGGTTCAAAACTCGATCCAACCAAAGACCGCCATGTCCATGGATGTGGGAGATCCTCCCTCTATTAAAGCATGTATTATTTCCCTTATACCATCACATCCTTATACCGGTCTATTATTGTAGGGTAGTGTATTTTGGGGTCGGGGTAACTCGTTAAGAAAAGGGGGATTGTGAAGGTTCAAAACTCGATCCAACCAAAGACCGCCATGTCCATGGATGTGGGAGATCCTCCCTCTATTAAAGCATGTATTATTTCCCTTATACAATCACATCCTTATACCGGTCTATTATTGTAGGGTAGTGTATTTTGGGGTCGGGGTAACTCGTTAAGAAAAGGGGGATTGTGAAGGTTCAAAACTCGATCCAACCAAAGACCGCCATGTTCAGGGACTAGAGATCATTCGACGCCTCAAATGTCCTCATGATGGCGTGCTGGAAATTTGGAGAGCGGGGTGCCAGTTCAGGGAGGACATTGCAATCTGACCGTGGTTCAAAACTGCGATGCGTCGACTTCGGTTCTTACCCTTCGAGATTGATTGCTGACCGTCGTTAATAGCCCGTTGTATTGGTCCAGTGGGGGTTTAATTCAACTACCTACCTATTTATATATTTAGAGTGAGTTTATAACCCTCTTTTCCTTTGAGAGGTTGGTAACTATATGTTTTCCTGGTTTTCCATTCGCTGTAAATGTATCCCATATTTTGATGAGAAGGTTTGCTTACAACGCATACGTCGAATCACACCCATGTGTCTGACTGACCCATTATTTTAAAATAAAACATAATGCGAGTACTTTAAAATGAGCCAGGTCTAACAGAACACAATACTGAACGGTTAGCATTGCATTAAGCATTTAAAGCAATTCAATATACTAGTTATGTCGAGCTTTTTAGAGGGTACAGCCACAACAAGCAGTTGGGAGAGTATCACTCTTAGAAGACAGACCGATCAGTCTTCTAAGACGTCTACTCTTCTCGATTCTTGTTATTCTTATCAGGTTGGTTTCTAGATAGTTGTCCTAGATTCCTTCTTTCAACATAAATCGTCCTGCGGTTTTACCTTTAAAAAGACACGACTCGAGAACAAGTTTCAAAATTATCGATGATGAATACACAAATGGAACTAGGTACATGTTTACTGTGACGTAGTACGTAGTGAACTAGTCTTTGTTTCCTAATTCAATAGAAATGGAAGTCATCTCTACTATTATAAAATGAAGTTTCTGTGTTTATGTGTCTCGGGTGTGTAAGAGGTGCCCTGACGAATTTATGGCATTCACACTAATGAAATTTGGCACACATGTAGTACGAATTTTTTTGCAATTTTATAGACCAGCCCGATTTTTAAAATTAAATCTTGAAAATTTTAAAATTAATTTAATGCGATGTTTGATTATTATTTCCTTTCCTCCGAATGGCAACAGTCGTGATCGGTATTCAATGAATCCGTATTTTCTGCGCGTGTGTAGCCGCTCTATTAATGGATATCCTTTTTGAAATTTATTGACTTTTTAAAAGCATATTAACTTTTAGTTAGCGTCAACTTTTATGTTTCAATTTTTTTACTGTGCTTACTTTATTTTTGCTACTGGATAATAGAGTGCCAGATAACGGTTGTGCAATACGTTTGTTATTGTTTCTTTCATAGACTATCGTAGTTTGGAATTTGATTTTTGAAGTATATTCACTTTTATATAGTATTACTGAATATACTTTATGAAATTTATTGCCTTTTTAAAAGTATATTAACTTTTAGTTAGAGTTAACTTTTAATCTTTTATATTTGTATTTTTTTATTGTGCTTATTTCATTTTTCGAACTGGATAACGGTAGTGCAATACGTTTATCATTGTTTCTTTTTTAGAATACGACAGTTTGGATTTTGATTTTTTAAGCATATTCACTTTTACTTTGGATTATTTGGATATTTTTTTCAAAGTTTAGTTATATTTTTTATCTTTTGTGCAATTTCTGATTTGTTTCATTTATGCTATCTTTTGTTTGTTTCTGTATAGTACTTCGGTTTTTGCATAGTAAATTTTTATAATTTTTGTTTTGATGTCTTATAGAAAGAAAAGCGATATTATTTTTGTTTTCTTTGGTTTCCTAAAAATGTCCACAGAATTTAAAAGGTCTTTACTGCACTCAGTCCAATCTTGGATTTTAATCATTTATGCAAACTAAGAACATTTATTCTATGTAGTTCTACGCTCACAGGATGATGATGTGCTCTTAGAATTTCAACGTTTTACTGAGAAGCAAATACATGTTCCATCAATTTATTGTCGCTATGTATTCCGAGATTGAATCGGAGAAGGTGTTGTACATATGACTAAATCAGATGACTCAACAGTGGAACAGTATGCACATTTGACGCATCTGATACAGATGCGTTAATGAACGATGGAAATGTTGCTGTACGGAAACTCAAGTACACAGAAATCGCTAAACTTCCAAAAAGATATCAAAACCAAAAGTAACAGGTGATGCTTTTGTTAATTTTTATATTGCATAAATTATCAAAATTAAATATTGCTATTCTTTCCAAAAGACACAGAAACAAACACAAAATTGCATTAAATAATAACAAAATTATGGCCTTTCGCTATAACGGCCTCTTTTCATGTACGCCCCACAATGTTTTGTTATACGACTAAAACAAATGCTGTTTTTATGCTTTTGTTTAGTATGAGCTTCTCCCTTTACATTACATGTCTTTGCTTCTCAGTAAAACGTTGTAATTATAAGAGCACATCATCATCCTGTGAGCGTAGAACTACATAGAATAAATGTTCTTAGTTTGCATAAATGATTAAAATCCAAGATTGGCCTGAGTGCAGTAAAGACCTTTTAAATTCTGTGGACATTTTTAGGAAACCAAATAAAGCACAAATATAATAAATTCATTTTATAATGTTATACATTAAATTTATAATTGGAAATAAATATCGCTATTCTTTCCATAAGACATCGAAACAAAAATAATAAAAATTATCTATACGAAAACCGAAGTACTATACAGAAACAAACAAAACATTGCATAAATTTAACAAACCACAAATTGCACAAAAGATCAAAATTAAATATCGCTAAACCTTGAAAACGGGATCAAAATCCAAAGTATCGTAGTCTAAAAAACAAACGTATTGCACAACCGTTATTCAGTTCCAAAAATGAAGTAAGCACAATAAAAAGATACTTATATAAAAGATTAAAAGTCAACGCTAACTAAAAGTTAACATGCTTTTAAAAAGGCAATAAATTTTTGAAAGGATATCCAGTAATCGGTAAAGTCGGTGTTGGTCTAACTACACTAAAGCGACAACGCAGTAAACTCACGACAATGTTATACAAACATTACTGATATTTTCGTGAGGCAAAATGTAGCAGTGTAATTAACGCATCTCATTCAGATGCGTTAATGAACGATGTAAATGTTGCTGTACGATAACTAAAGTACACACAAATCGCTAAACTTCCAAAAAGATATCTAAACCAAAAGTAACAGGTCGTGCTTTTGTACATTTTTATATGCATAAATTATCAAAATTAAATATTGCTATTCTTTCCAAAAGACACTGAAACACAGAAACAAACACATAATTGCATTAAATATTAACAAAATTATGGCCTTTTGCTATAACGGCCTCTTTTCATCTATGCCCCACAATGTTTTGTTATACAACTAAAGCAAATTCTGTTTTTATGCTTTTGTTCGGTATCAGCTTCTCCCTTTACATTACACTGCTACATTTTGCCTCACGAAAATATCACTAATGTTTGCATAACATTGTCGTCATTTTACTGCGTTGTCGCTTTAGTGTAGTTAGACCAACACCGACTTTATACAAAGCCCACTTCACAACTCTAAATCCTATCGCGAGGCTACTTTTACGCGCTACGATACACCCGAAGTTAAGCACGGAGAGTAAAATGTTAATTACCACAAGCCAATCTGAATTTGAGAGGCTACAATGTGCTGCACGGAAAGAACAAAATATTAAAATGCGTTAGGTAACGGTCAATCACGGTTTTGTTTTGAGAAATATGCTAAAAATGCAGTCTTGCATTTAAACATTATTTTGTTAATGTTCCGACCCTTCACAATGCTGGCTTCTTATACGACTGCCTTTTTTTAATATTGGGGCTGTATATTAAAATTATACTGTTATTACGAAATGTTATTTTGTTGATCTTATATGCTATTTTTTGTTTGTTTCTGTGTATCTTTTTGGAAATTTAGCGATTAAAATGCTGTTATTTTGTTTATCTTTTATGCTATTTTTTATTTGTTTCTGTGTTTGGGTGTCTTTTGGAAAGCATAACAATACTTAATTTTGATAATTTATGCAATGTATAAATTTACAAATGCATAAACTTTTAACTTTTGGTTTTTATATCTTTTTGGAAGTTTAGTCATTTCTGTGTACTTCAGTTTTTGTATCGCAGCATTTCCACTGTTCATCAATGCATCTCACAAATGTGCATACTGTTCCACTCTGATTCAGTCTTATGTACAACATCCTTTCCGATTCACTTTTGGTATACATTTCGACAATAAATTTATTTAACAGGTAATAGTCTACACTCGCTGCCAAAAGTTAAGGACATTGTGGAAAATGTTAATTTCTGGAAGCCAGTCTAAATTTTAGGGGCTGCAATTTGCTGCAGAGTTAGATGGAAATATGCAAATGTGTTATGTAACAGCCAATCATGGTTTCGTGTTGACAAATATAAAAAAAGGCAGTCGTATAAGAAGCCAGCATTCTGAAGGGTTAGTTTAGAACTTTCGTAGGATTAGTTTTCAATACGGACATGTTTCTGTCATTTCCACAACATGAATAGCAAATAGTGAGCGCTGCCGTTCTGTGGGATGCCTTCAAGAAGGGCAAGGAATCACTCCTGTTGCTCTTTTCATTGCCATTCGTTCCGTGATTTCATGATAATACAAACAAGCCAAACAGTTGTCCAAATTCCTCTGGCCCGCTCCCCAAAGGTTACGACCCCTGCAGTTCATCTATATATTGATGTTGTAGCAAAGCACTTATCATGCATGGCTGTGCCAAAGGGCAATTCTTTCCCAAAGAAATAAAGATGTCAATGTCATCAAAAAGCAACTCTTGCCAGAATTGCCCCGTAGTTTTCAAATTTACAAATCTATATACATTAAACGTCACACACATTAGGCCTTAAAACACACGACACAGTTTTTAACACACTGTAACCATCTGGAGTACTCTTGCACATATTGGAGCACCGATTATGCTTCTCACAAATCTCAATCCACCTTCACTGTGCAATGGTACGACACTGTCAACAAACTCATGCCAAATATTATTGAAGCCACCATCATGACTAGACATGCCGCAAGTTAAAACATTCATTCCTATAATACCAATCATCACTTCTCATATCCCCCCTTTCCAATTTAAAAAACTTCAGTTCCCAGTTCGTTTCAGTTTCACTGTTAGCATCAAGAAGGCACAATCACTCAAAGTCATAGGACTCTGTCTCATTAAACCGCATTTCTCCCACGGTGAAGTGTTCGATTGGATACCTTTTTACTTTTTATAAATAGATATCACTTAAATTTCTGGCTGGATGTGGTTATTGTAACAAGTGTAGAGGTATACTCTCTCGGGAAAAAATAATCAAGTATAAAATGCTCATTTTTTTTTCTTTTCCTCTCACACATGGGACAGACTTATTTCATTCAATTTAATTGTTTCTAAAGTTACATTTCACTTCTACAAACATTGGTAATATAAAAAATTCACATAAGCAGTAAAATAATTTACTTTGTGCTCAACAAAATTATAAAAAATACCTTTTTGGTGTATCAATCTATTTTATTTAAAATTCAAAACTACCTCAACTTACAAAAATATTTCTAATTTTTCTGTCTCCCTATTATCACAGTAATTTGGGGTTAAAAGATACTGCGTTGGCCAAACCAACACATTTTATTGTTGTTAAAAAAAATACACATTTAAGTTGTAAAATTTAAAAAATAATTCTCATTTTTTTCTGTTTTTAGTAAAATAAGCATATTTTCTCACTCCTTTCACTATTCAATTATCTCAACTGCCTTTTTCAAAAACTTAAAGCTTTTATTTCTTAGAAAATACAATTGTTTGGCATTGCAGTAAAATATGTAAAATATGCATGTGTATAAAATGGATTATAAAAATAATACAACAATAAACAGAAATTCTACAAATTTTTATTAAAAATTTCAACGAATTTTAAATCTGAGGGAATTTGTAATTTTAATTAACATTACACAATAGCAACACAATGGGCTATTGACGAGGATAAATTCCCTAATTGAAAGATCATAGGTCATTTTTAATTATCGTACTGTAGCAACTCAACGTGCTATTCACAACGGTCCCAAATCAATTCCCTAAGCAAAATATCCAAGGTAATTTTTAACGTCGTACTATAGCAACTCAACGGGCTATTTACTACAGTACAGGATCAATCCACTAAGGAAAGTATCCGAGAAAATTGGATAATTTTTAATTAACGTTCTCAAGCAACACAACTACCTAATAACTAGGGTCGGAGTTAAATCCAATAAGTAAAATATACGTTTACAATATCGCGTAATTTTCAACCACGGTCAAATAATAACACCTTAAATGGCACCCCACCCTCTAATAGATTGTGACGTCACACCGATTGGATCTTTTTGCAATTCCAATTTCGTCGCATTTCACATTGACGAGGGCATCACGGCGTTGGCCGTCGTGTTGGTTTGCGAAGCAAACCAAATGGGTATGCGTAGCAAACACCGGTGGTTGGCAAACGTTCACAATTAACACCGTGCTAGTCACGCAGTGGCTAGTGTTAAATAAGTAATACGTTTGATGTTTAGTGACGTCAATAGATCTTTAAAATCGGAACAGTATTGAGGTCATGCATGAATATTTGAGCATCACAGAAAAGCGTTACAACTTTTTTGTCTTACATTTCAGAAATAGGTAGGTTTTTACATAACGTCGCACTGGAGCAACACAACGACTATTAGCGACGTTTCGGGATCAAAGCCAAATGGAATGATCCGAAGACACCACGTAATTTTTGGAACCACGGTCAGATGCCGTTCAGAACTAGAAGAAACATCCAGAAGAGGTTGGTGCCTTCAGTGTTGAAGTCAAACTCTCGTTTTTCCCTTTCAGCATAGATCTTCAAATGAAATAGAGAGCATGTGGGAAGAGTCGCTGTTGTAGGAAGGGTAAGTTAGATGGTCTAACGAATCAACGGACAATCGGAACCCAGATTAGTGCGCTTTCAATCACTCTGGATTATCACTCGAATTTGTTTCTCCCATTTGGATTACTGTTACCGAAGTAACGTTACTATTAGTTTTTACATGATCCTGGGCACATAAAAAAAATTACCATCATTCACTCTACTTGGTCATTTTGTTCAGGGGTCCAAACCATCTCACAGCCCAGAACAGCAACGATGAATGAATGGAATAGACCCTCATTCAGGAGCAAAAAGGTTCAGAGAGCTGTAAATACGACTCTGATCACAGCGTAAGAGAAGAAAATGATGCATGGCGGCAGGGAAACCTTTCAGCACCACGAGCTGGGAAGAAGTTACGAAAATAATTACGGGTAATGTGTCATCCAACAGCAGCCCCGAAGAGATCGCACCATCCTCCCACTCCCAGTTAAGCATCAAGTATCGAATGCCCGGGGCAAGGGGCCGAGATGATCCCTCCCCCACTCCACATATTAAGTGCGCCCAGTGTGTGTGTTATCTCGGAACTTGAAAGAAGAGGCGACTTGAAAAGCAAGAAAGAAAACAAAAACCGTTAGGTGAGATGAAGTGAAGAGGTAGTATCTTCGCAACAGCGCCAGTCGTGTCCGGTGTGAAGTTGCGGAAACGCGATCACAGGAAGCCATTCATCTTTGTCTCCGCAGTGCCATCTATTAGACGGTGAGCAAGTGACAACCTCATTTTTCGTCATTGTGCCGCTCCCCCCCTTCCTTATTCTGATCAAGGGTAACAAATCGTGCTCGGGATCGAAAACTGAGAGCCGACGACGAGACAAAGAGCCGGGTAAACGGGCGGCGTGCCTCGTGGGTATTCGATCGGTCGCAGTTACAGAAGGCGGTAACTGATAGCAAAATTGTTCTTTTCTGGTAGCAGCAAGCGTGGTGCTACTTATGCGAGCGTCGTATTGTCCATTATTTATAGCGATATTGATTATTGATGGATGTCTCTTGTGTGAGGATTTACGAGCATCGATATATCAGATGCTGTTTTCATCTTATGTTTCAGTGGGCTGTTTTTATTAGTGAGTATTGACGCATTGCCTAGTCAAATATTCTTTGGGTCCTACGTTGTGATATAAAAAAAAGTATGAGTCTTTTTAGAGCAGAATTTAGTGTTTGATAAAAACTACTCACATTTATTTACATTGTATGGATACGTTTTTATTGTGGCTCATTTTATAACTATTCTGCATTATACAAGCTTTCATTAACAATTGTTAAAATGCATTGTTTGTAATATTGTTCATTTTGCAAATAATACATATTTAGTATCCATTAAAATATCTCGAAAAACTATTAGATGTATCACTTATCAAGTAACACGCACTAAAAAGAGAGTCATTATCGGCATATTTACGTGCAGAGAAATTATGTTATGATTACGAAAATATATTTAGGCTCTATTAAACCATATCAAGTGCCACACTAACTTGAAGTCATCGGTTTTCAGGAAGTTTTCAGTAAGAAGCAAAAACCTATTATGATGTTTTTTCGTAGTCTAGTAGTAAAAGAGCAACTTGAAATTAAAAAATAGGAATATGCAGCTTTCTTAATAGTAGAAAGCAGAACACGGATTGAATAGTATTTTTATTCATTCAAATTTAATTAACTGATCATCAAAGAAAAATAACGCAATTGTGAAAACAATACTTCAGAATTTCAAAGAAGTTGAACCTTCTATTAACGCTTTAAGGGCTTCCACTATCTAGTTATTCTTAAAAGCCCGCTGGTGTCCTTTTGACAACAGTAAACAAATTACAAAAACGGCTATAATATCGAAATGTTAACATTACCACTTTTCATTTTAGTTACCTTGAAGTGAATTTTATAATATTTTCACATAACCTTATTGGTATTTATGCCACGAATAGATGCAGTAAAATTGTTAGCAAATCCATAGAATAAAAATCAAGCATTGGAATTTAGAAACGAAAACAAAGTGTGTACATTTTCTCGACAATAAAATATTTAGACACATTTTATTATTAATTTATCTAATTTAAATTATACTCATACCTTATTTGGCACAGCAATGAAAAACCTTTCGAAGTTTCCCTGGACTTTTTTTATCCACCGAAAGTTTAGAAAGGTTAAATATCAAACTTTTGGATACCTCAATTTCTGCGTGTAAGATAGATTTCCTAGTCATTCTCCGGGGTGTATAATTTCATTTCATATTACTCATTGATTCGAATTAATGATGAGCTCATTAACGGTTTAATCGATAAAATTAATAGAATGATTACTTTCACGTGAAATATTCCAGCCGCAAATCCACCAGCAACCCATCACCATATTTTCCATTTTGTGCCATCCCGAATTATACTCCGGATGTTGGCACTGTCTCTGCCCTTTCTTTGGAATTTTCTGATTAATTTTCACTTATTCTGTTTTTATACACTCATCTAGATTGGAACTGTAGAATTCACCCCAATCAGATACATTTCTGGATAACTTTTGTATTAATTATGCTTCCTGAAGAATAAAATGTTAATTATCCATGAAACAAGCCAAAAACCGACTACATTTTAAATTCAAATACAGATTTGTCCGCACAATAGAAGATATATATGTCACACTGGAGCAACACTATGGGCTATTGGTGATGGTCCAGGATCAAATCCGAAAATATCTGAGGATAACATAACATAGTGTAAGTTTAAAATACTGTCAGATAACTTGGTCAACACCTGATCTGGCATCCCACTTTCCAAACTTCCATACCACGTCACCTTGAGGACGTTTTGCCCCAGCCACCACATACACGACGGATTTTTTTCTGAAACCAATCTCGAACTCGCAACCCCTTAAATAATTTGAAGCTTTTGATGTTTTAAAATCATAATAACCGCACTAAATGATAACGCACTAAACATCTTCCACTAAAAAAAGCAATGTGTTCATACAGGTGAGTGGGAAAATATTTCAAAACAAGTGTCTGAAAGGTTCTAACAGCTTTTGACAGAAAAAGAAGTTACGGTTGCCAATTAAATTCGATGTTAAGTTATGTTTTCGCGCCAGAAAGCCGATTAAAAAAACCCTTAATAACACTAAAGCTCTTTCTCTAATATTGAACGCCCTTCAGCTGGTTCAGAAACCTCAGAGACTAATAACTAAATAAAAATGCAATGACGAAAAAAGCAAAAATAGCCCCGCTACATTCTCGTTATGTGCTTTATTTCGAACGATACAAAGAGGGATATATCCGTGCGAAAAAAATGCCTAAAAAGGGGGAGGGGGAGGACAGCCAGGAAAAAATCATTTCCCGTGAGAAGAAGAGAATATAAAAACCAATCCCGGTTACTCACAAAAACTAAAGAAGTGAAATACAATTAAAAAAAACTAAACACAAAAAGTATTCCAAGAGAGAGCCGTGCGTGAAAAAATGCGGAAAAATTGAAGCTGGGAAAATCTCTGGTATTTTTTGTTCTTAATATTAAGTTCCATTAATTATCTTAAAGTCTTGAAAAACTAATGAACGCTCATAGTAAGAAAATTTTTAAGTTTCCCCCCTTTTTAATGTGGATTTCTTTTATAGTGCCACAATTTGGTATGGGCATTTTTTTATTAAAAAGTCTTTTCTAAATCCCTGCCTTTCGTAAAGGAAATGAAAATAAAAGAACAGGAGAATGTCCAAATAAAAAAATACCGAGCAAGAAAAAAAAAACCAGAAGAAAAAGTTTGAGCAAGTACCTTTTTCTAGTTGCGTAATTACAAAGTGTCATTCCTCTTTCATTGAAGAAGGAAGAGAGAGAAAAATAAATGAGATAAAAGTAAAATAAAATTCCCCGTGAATGGATTAAGTTCAATTATTTCGTGCTTGACGGGATCACATTTCAAAAGAATTAAGAAAATGTAAAAAAGAGACTGAAAACCCTACGGAACGAGATGCAAATAAAATAAATAATAAATGCATTGGAGTGAATGATATTGGCGATTGAAAAATTCGCAATGATTTTAAATGCGGGAAATAATATTATGCGATTTGTATGGAATGCACACCGCAAGGAAATCGATATAAATAATTACACGGGATTTGTTTTCGAATCGATAAATTGATGTGGAAACAATGGAACAGTATTTACCAAAATTATTGAGATAAAGGTTTTGGAAAAGGCCTTGTTTTGAAAATCAATGCCAGGAATTTTTTAAAAACAGAATATTTATCTGCACGTTTTTAAAACTTGTAGTTTTCCTGCCTAAGAAAACTTTATTTTCTGTTTCCATGTTAACAAATAAAAAATTTTCAATCAATACAGATAAAATTCTGAATTTATTTTTAAAATTACATGTGGAAGAGTCTTTTTTGGAATGTGCATAATAACCTTAAAGGCAGACACATTAAGGTATATGGCTTTAGTATACTTCTTTCGACTTAAAGTTGTGTCATTTCAATCATTTGTGATACATTGTAACCTATGTCATCGCTCAAATGAATTTCATTGTTGCAAGTCAGTATTTAGGTGTCGCATTTCAATGAACACAGTTATGTATTTTACTGGATAATAATTATGTTTTGTTAACTATAATAATATTAACGTATGAAATAAAAAATGAAAATTGCTTAAACAAATAAGTTCTTAAAGGAAAGCTGGATACCGGATTTGATAAAGGATACAAAAAGACGTTCATAATATAGATATATTATATATTTCAATCGGTTATGTGGAACAGCATTTTGTCCTGAAGTTATAATAAAACGATTCATAATTTTAAAAGTCCTTAATCATGAAAAATTTGTTTTAAATTTTTTTTATTAACATATTAAAACAAGACATTCAATTTCATCCAGTGGAATGGATGAAGTTTCTGACATACAGTAATATAGTACAGGGCTCGAAATACCCGGGTGCACAGGTGCACTGTGCACCTGAAAATAAATATGTGCACCTAATTTTTTCCCTCTAGGTGCACGCAGTGCACCTATCGTTAAAAAAGGCCGGAAAAATATTTTATGTTATTTTGATGTCGGAACAAAACATTAGTATCGACCTCTCTCGCTCTAAAGGAACATAATTAAAATTCCTAAATACACACTATGCGAAAACTTTAATCCAGAAAATTTTATGTTGCAATGAAGGAAAAATACAAAAAGAAGAATGGACACTAAACCTTATGGGTAAAGGTCTGCTAAAACCATAGACGTTTCTGATTCCCACCAATGTCTGATGATGACTGAATACTTACTTGTAAGTAATAATTTCGCAGATTAAAAAAATGTATAAATATTTTTATTTACTATCTACTTGTAAAATACCCAACTAATAAAGTAGTTTAGATTACATGAATGCTCTTATATTACGTTTTTTTTAAATATGCACCGAAAATATAATCTGTGCACCTAATTTAAAAACTTAGGTGCACAAGGTGCACCTGTATTAAAAAATCTATTTCGAGGCCTGATATAGTAAAATGTGATATATAATTTTTACCGTTCGTTCGAATCTGCGAAAAAGTTACCTTTAGTAATACTTGGCAACATGGTAGTTTAAACTTTTAATACGATATTGATGATCATTCAAGTATGAAGTAATAAATACATGTATAATCGGGAATTCAATAAAATTCTCTTCACTAGATGTTCAATTTAATGTTTTAAATATATTGTCATCTTAACCATTTATACTTCATTTGTTGTTTACAATCCAGGCTCTGTTGGACTTCTAGTGTTTAAGATCTTCCTCCATTCAGATAGAAAATATAGACTACACAATTTAATACTATAAAAAAAATGTACACAATAAACGAATTCAAATAATAAATTTATTTCACTATGAACCATTGGCTATGGCTGTTGGCTGTCTATCGAATTTCTACTATGAAAGCTTACAGATATTATTTACCAAAAAGAGTTGCTTCCTTAAGAAAAACTAATTATACTATCAAAAGCTAAAGTATACAGAGCATACTAATGTTCAGGTCTTAGTTTCAAAATTAGCTGAATTGTTTGCACATCCTTTAAAGTTTGAAAATAATTTCTGTTGTGTATGAAATATATTTTTCCTGTAGTATAAGTTATAATCAAATGTACAAGAGCATACTAATGTTCAGTTCTTAGTTTCAAAATTAGCTGAATTGTTTGCACATCCTTTAAAGTTCGAAAATAATTTCTGTTGTGTATGAAATATATTTTTCCTGTAGTATAAGTTATAATAAACGTACAAGAGCATACTAATGTTCAGGTCTTAGTTTCAAAATTAGCTGAATTGTTTGCACATCCTTTAAAGTTTGAAAATAATTTCTGTTGTGTATGAAATATATTTTTCCTGTAGTATAAGTTATAATCAAATGTAATATTTCTAAAGCTTTCCAACTTGTTAAAAACCGCATTATAAAACTTATTTATTCAAGCTATTTTCTGACATACTCTAATACAACGTCAACTGACAAAAAACATAACTATATATGCACAGAATCAATTTTCTTTGACCAAAATGTTTATTTTACAAAATGTTTTAAATCTTAAAATTTTTTAGACATAACGGAAATTTTAAAATCTAGCAGACGCTATCACCAAACAACTTTCAAAAGTACACAGTATCCTTAAAAACGACCGAAATGCGACGCGCGCGAATTTCTTTATTATCTTATAATAATTATAAAACTTTATAAAGAATGTGTAAAGATTTCATAACTGAAGCTACATTATTTAACGAGTTATTAAAGTCCCTCTTTCGAATATAAGGATTAAAACCGGTCGGTGTCTTGTCTTGATCTGACATAAACACTATCTTTTGAGTCTTACCATTTTCATAATAATTTCACGAGACTTCAAAATTATGAAATCCATGCAGTATGTTTTTGTGTTCTACCCATTTTGCTAGACTCCATATAAACATTGAATAAAACAAAGTGTAGACGAAAACGTTATATTGAAACATGATTTAGTTTTGGATGAGTTAATGGATAAAATACTTCATACTTTTTTTTAAGTAAAAGGCTGATTTTTTTGACTGAAAACATTTGTGAAAAAATTAATTTATATTGATCACTTGAATTATACAATGGTGAGATCTTTCTGTTTTGCATGTTTTAATGAACAGCTAATGAATTCAGTACAGTGAAAGCTCGATAAATCGTCACTCAAAAAACCAACAATGTTTGACGACCTAAGCGGAATGACGACTGAGACGGAAAACTAAAAAAGCCTAATGACGACTAACCACAGAATCTACTCAATATGCACTACTATGACGATTATATAAATTTTTATTTTATCACGATGTTCACAAATTGTTTCTCGTAAATTCAGTACTGTGAACTGCCGTGGGATAAATTCTAAGTGTTTCAAGAACATGTATATTATTAGGTAAGTAGATAGGTGGTTGAACTAACTTCGTACTGGAGGAACACGACGAGATATTGGTGACGGTCTGAGATCAATCCCAAAGGTCCGAGGACAAATTTTGAACCACGATCAGGTGATCAACTCAACACCTAAGCTGGCTCACTACTCTCTTGACTTTCACAAAACGCTAACAGATTTAACGTGCCCCAGCACCTGCGCTCACGATGGTATTTGATTGGACAGAGTCGAACTCGCAACTGTCTACTTGCGAATCTGCTACTTTTAGGCCCGGTGCACATATTCAGTTTTTCAACGTCCGGCGCCGCACGTTCAACTTGCATGCAATTTGTACCGCAGTTCCCCACGGCGCCACAGATCGCAGCACATGCGTCTCGTGTCTGAAGTAACTTGTTTTCATAAATAAATGGAATATAAATAATAATTAATATATGGTTGTATCCAGTAACGTTCTATTTTGTTAAAAAATATTTTTTTTTAACACCAAGTAAGCGAAATAACACGTTTTCTGTGATAGAATATTTGTCGCAAATGGCGCGAAATGAGTATTTGCGTCATTTCACGGTTATGTGTGCATAGTTGGGCTTCGGTGCCGCAGCAGCGCCGCACGTTGAAAAACCGGATGTGTGCACCTGGCCTTACAACAGGGTTAACGAGATCCCTGTGGTTTATAAAGAGGTGAAAGAACTTCATTTTCACTTTCACTGTTCGCGCCTTCACGATTTGTTGGTCACTTGAGAATATACTGCAGTATTATAAGCTATATTTTGTATTCATTGTCGAGACGATATGTGGTGATTTCAAGTCTTATTTTCCATGGAGATAAAAACTCACTATATTCACTATTTGGATGATCGGAATACAGATAGTGTATTAAATAAGTGTAGATAGGCTTTTTGGTTGCATACATGGTCAACGAATGCTTATTACAAAAAATTAACATTTATTAAGAAAGCCGATAGAAATTATACGATAGAAAATTATACAGAATATCGATCAACTCTTTTTTTCACACTCCGTCTCAAATTCTTCTAAATTCCAAATTTCCTTTTTTGTCACATTACAATCATAGTTACAGTTCATAATATTATCGTTTGCGCTTGCATAATCAACATAATATCTACTATTATAAAAGGAAGTGTTTCTCTGTTTCTCTGTACGCAGTGTCCTGACGAATCTATGGCGTTTACAATGATTAAATTTGGCACAAAGGTAGTCCTTTTTTTTGTTGTTATTTTTGTAGTGTACTGGAATTTTAAAATTTAATCTAGAACATTTAAAAATTAATTTATTAGTTTTTTCACCTTTGGTTCTTCTCTCCGGAATGTGATGTCACCCTTACCATAAAAAAGAAGGAACGGATATTGCGATTTTCAATTGTTGTTGTCACAAGCGTTTTTCGTCCTAAAACCATTGAAACCATGCAAAATTTCCGATTCTAGCGTGTTTTGATATTAGTTGTTGATAACAGTCACTTCGAGGCCATCACTACGTGGCCTGTGTGGAGTTCGTTTGCAAAGCAAACAAAATGGGAATACGTAGCAATCACCGGGGGTTAGCGAGCGTTAGCGAGCAGTGGTCAAACCTGACCCCACAAAAGAACTGTCACTGGCAACTCCGTGCTGGTTACGCAGCAGCTAGTAATATAATAATTTTCGGATCGTTTGCACATGCTCAGTCATTTATGTCAGGGATAACGAAGGAATCAGGGTCAGAGTCCTTATTAAAACTTCATTCATGAGACACAAACCCCATGTGTTTTAAAACCAATGTACAATGACAATTTATACAGGGTATATTTGGAATTTGAAACAATTTTACGAAGGTTTCATTACATTGTAATCTGTGAAAGTTAGACAGAAGAAAACGAACTATTTATCCGAAATGATGAGTTATCCACATGACTTATCAAGGTTCTAGTGCATATCAATTCACTACAAGAAACCATCTACACCTACGTATTTATCTGAAAAAAATATATAATGTTCTGTATATTTTCATACAGTACTTCATTTCCATTTTGTTTAACTAATATAATTAGATTTAACTAACAATTCTTCTTAAAACCTGGTGGTTTATATTCTCTTTCAACGGATTATAATTAATACTAATACAATTAGACGGAAAATCTATTTAAAGGATTAAAAATGTGTTTCTTTCGTAGTAGCTATATTGATAATAAAAGTTGTACGAGCCCATTATAATAGCGATGAAAAGATTTACAACATGGTTTTCATAAAACTCTCGTATTTTGTCTTGTCAGTTAATTGTTAATTAAGTGGGTTTTCTTTTTCGAATTTAGATCTTCAACTTGGGGAACTAATCTTCTTTTTCGCAGTTAATCTGATTATATTATTTTATATACAAAAATATTAAATATTTTATATTCAGACTTTTAATTGAATGTTGAAGTAATTAAATAGTTATATACCGTTTTAAATAGTGCTGAATGTATAAATCTTATTGTTCTTACATTCCTATAAATCAAAAGGACAAAATACAGTTTCTTAGCAAGAGCTCCAAACTCCACTGAAAAGTGTGATTTGCGCTAATAAACTTTTCTCATCAAATATTTAAATTGCTTGCCATCGAAAAGCAACACTATGAAGGAAGTATCCAATAGCCGTGAAATTTGCACGATCATGGAAGAATATACAAATGATTATTTTTGCACATGCATTGAAATATATATCGATTAAACACCAATAGATATCCAACAGATAAAAATTTTAATTCTTATTTGGAATAAAGTGTCCCAAATAATAATTTTTGCATTGAATTTAATTAATCTCCAATTAGGGTTCTATACTTATGATAGTAACTAACACATATGAGCACTTCATATTTTTCGTTCGGTAAATCTTTTAATATTTTTTTTGTTAAATGCACGTCTATATTTATTAATGAGATTGTATAAAATCGAAATATCTATTATCCTTTAAACGTAAATAATTCCCCAAAGGTATGAGTGTTTTCAAAAGAAAAAATACCATCTTCGAATGATAAAATGTACGATACTTCCCAAACTGTTTCGCACACAAAACACTAAAATCTAAGTATAAAAGCCTATGCTAAAGCCTTTTCGTTTTCAAGATTATTCGGTAAACTTGTTGCACGTGGAAGAGCTTAAAAGAACATTCCAAAAAGAGAGAACAAAAATAACGAATAGACGAAGAAAAAATATGTCCTTTTAAATGGCTGTAACTTTCTACGCTTCGTTAAAGTTTGTTTACATTGCTATCTGCTGTCTGGTAAAAGCGTCCTAGTGTACGGTAATTAGTTTGCAATTAAGTTAAGTTAAGAACCTTGAAACGGGATTCAACAGGCGCGATTATATTTTTGTTAACTTTGTATCTTTACTGCTGCTTAAGTGATTTTTCAGGTTGTTCTCTAAGTGATCGCTGTTAATTTTTGTTCATGGTGATTCAATTGATAGCGATGCTTGTCTCTGTTTCAAATTTAGTTATAGCAGAGTTTCTTAATGTGGGCTACGCAATTAGGTTTTAGGAAGTCCGCGAAAATTATTCAATATTTCGCTATCCTAAACAAAGAATTTTGTGGGAAAATAAAATATTCCATTCCTTTATTTCCTTCGGATTTGGTATACTCTAATAAATGAATGAACAGAAAATGAGCAATTGTAGCTTGCAGTATAGTAAGACCAGTGACTGATAATAGTAAAAGTCAACCTCGGTTACAAAATACAAAAGAATTTCTAGTTTTATTTGTAGGTTGTCAATACAGGCTATATGCTATAAACCTGCTTTATACTAGAATCAACAGATGTGGAAATTTTGGTACAGACATTTAGTCTTTCTACACATAAAACAGGTAGATTGGTAGAGTCACGAATTTGTAACAGAAGGTTTGATAGTTCGAAACTAGATCCAACTAACTAACATGTTGTACATAGGGGCTGATGCTTATTAATTCTATCAGGACTTCAAATAATAGGGTAGATGATACAAATATTGCCTACCCTAACTACTTCTCTGCATCTCAGTCTTCAGGGTTGGGAAAAATCAAGCTGGAAACTAAATGAATATCACTAGGAACTATTCTCCTTTGGTTTTCAGAGATCATATACCTTCTTTACTTATGTCAGTTTAAGTTAACTGGTAAACACTTACCTACATCTTGAGATAAGAGCAAAAATTGTTGAAAACTTTTTCACTCAGAATATTTACTCACAAATAATCAATTTTAAGTTTAATTATTCAAATTACCTTCAGTTAAAAACTTGCAATTGAATTAATTTCTAAAAGAAATTGAACTTTTGAAATTTTTTGCATTATTTGTTAATTTTAAAACAATCTAATTTGTTTGCCTACAAGCATGAATATACCAATACCCACGTAAGTATATAAATTTTCAACAATGATAACATTAAATCAAAAATTAATTTTCATTACAATTTTAATTTTTGCGGCCATACTTTTTGTGGAATTATATTTCAAGGGTCATATTTGGCCTATACGCCAAACATGACATACCACGTCAAATAAATAACATACACAGATAAAATTTTCCCGGCATCATTTTTTCTGGCTTTCTATTTTTCCCATAAACTAACAATAAAACTTTAAAATTTCGAGAGCTATAAACTAAGAATAAAATTTATTTATACGGAAATAGTTTTTTACAAATATTCTTTACTTGTATATAGTCGATAAAAGAATAAAAAAGCTATTTGTATACAGAAAAGTGAAGCATCGTAATTCAGAGAAATTTGATATTTTATATTTGCTAAACACTTGAGGACTTCCAAAATAGTTTCAAATTTTCAAATGGATAAGAAAATATCTCTCATAAAAGTACACATAGATCCAAGTAAAAAATGTAGAAAACATTTTTAGAGAATTGGAACTCTATTTTCAAGAAGTAAGTCCTTTTTATATTTTTGTTTTAAACTCTAGAATACATGTGAAATGACTTAAAACCATTGGTTAAGTTTGCTGGAATGAATCAAAAACCATCGTTTAAAACAGAAAGGAAACTGATCAATACTAGAAATGAGTAAAAAAGGCCATTTTTCAGCCGAAAAATAAAAAATAAAAAAAATTATTTTTTTCGCAATTCATACAAAACCCCTTTGGAAAATACTCCAGCCGACATAATTTATTCATTCGTTCACTCCTCAACAAGACAAGCTGTCTGTTTCAAGATCCTAAAAATTTTCGACGTAGAGCTCAAAAAAGAACCGTAGGTATATAACAAAAAGCGCAAAAAGACAGAAGTGGAAACGATGACAATAAGAATGAAGTGTTTGGTTTTGGCTAAAAGATAAAAATATCGTAAAAATAGTTCGAATGTCAGGAGGGGTAGATAGTCATTTTTCACGTAGAATAAAATGACGCTTAGAATATAAAATGTAGGGAATACTTTTTGGATCTGGAGACTGGTAAAAAATAGTGTTCATCCGCTTTTACCTCCGCTTTAGTTCTTTATTAGGTTGGTTTTATTTATTTCGTGGGAATACGCAGCTTTTTAACTTTATTTTCAAGGTATCATTGGGGGTATAAAGCGCTTTCCTGCATGCCAATGCTCCTTTCTTAGACTGCCGGGGTTTTAGAAATATTTCACTTTTCCACTCTGATAATGTTGAGATGCGACGAGAATTGATGTGCCTCTTTTCTTTTATATGGACTACAACTTTATATAATAATCTAAATTATCGCTACTCTCTATATATTTCTCTTAGATGAATCGTGGTTGAAAAGGAGATCAATAAAACTAAAAAGCTTGAGAGTCTTAAAGGGGTGATCGATAAACCGCTCAGACCCATAGCAGGTATTATTGCAGAGAATCCATTCACTGCTGTGAGATAATTTCTTCATACCTGTTCTCTGTGTTTCTGATTTTATTGTAAGAGTCTCATCCGTCTTGTTTGTGGAAATATGTACACATTTTTTTAATTCATCATTTTATTGTTAAAAGTAGTAGAAATAAAAGAGTTGAACCTTTTTGAAAACTTTTGTTTCGATAAAATAAAGGTTTTATATGTAAGATCGACCGATCAATTATTTTATATTTTTAAAAATGCATCATACTTGAACTGAAGATTAGTAGTAAAAAACTTATATGTTCATCCTTTATTATTATTACAATAAATATATATTTCACACGCTAATATCGGTTAATTAAAGATTAAATAAAGGGATTTTTGAGATTTAAAAATAGAAACCTATCGATACATCCTTATTTCATCATGTAGTGACTACAATAAAAATATCTCAGAGGGTAATTTCAGCAAATTAACATTAGAACAATGTGGTTTTTGTAACTGAAGAAAAAAAAAGTTTTTTAATTTAAAAAATTTGGTTTTTGAGACAAAAAAAATTACCGACCAACCGGTATAGTGGTTAAGGTGTTGGCCTCAGGGTCGGAAGGTTCCTGGTTCATATCCGGAGCCAGGGTATGAACATAAAATGTGATGTCCCTAGTTAGGGGTAGTGATGGCCACCCACTGTGTGCCCTTTACAATTGGCCATCGATTATAGCCTTGTAGTTGGCCACTGATTGATTTCATAAGTGCCCGCCATTTGGGAAAAAATGACTCAAAAATAAAGCACTGAAGTTTCATACGATTGGGTCAGTTATTGTATATATGTTTCCTCGAAAGCCGTTAATGTGCACATTATATAGCTAATCTGTAGATTAACTGATTTGCTCCGTTAACGTGAGGAATCAAGAGTTTTTCGCATTTAACCTAGGTAATGTGCACATTAACGGCTTCCGTATCGTTGAAGTTTAAAAGTATGTTTCTCTGTGTTATTCGAAGGGTCGCCAATCCTTAGAATGCACTAATAAGTGAGCATAATTTTATTATATGTTTTGCAAATTCATTTCCTTGGCTGTAATAATATTTTAAACCGTATGATTCTTTCTATTATACTTTTTTAATTGATTGATGATTGATTCGATCAACTAATTTGTTGATTGTTTGATTGTATTAACTTGATTCTTTAGCTATCGAAAAATAAATAAATAATAGTATGTTAATTTAAGCGTGCAGAAACGTTGCTGTTGTTCCAGCGAAGATCTTATTTTCACTTTAACGAGTGCCTAGTAGGTAATGTGCATATTATCTAGGTAATTTGCAGATTGCCTAGGTAATTTGAGAAATGAAATAATTTTCGACACTTTAACGGATCACCCTAGTTAATTTACACATTACCAAGATAATCTGTAGAATAACTGATTACTGCACTTTAGCGGTAACATGTATTTAAAAAGCATGACATTTGTAGCAAGTAACATTTGTTTGAGTGCCAAGAAACCTATCCATTCTCCATTTATAGTTACTTCAATAGCTATATTTAAGAGGTTAATCATGATTAGATTTGACAAAGAAAGTAAGTGGTCAATCGAGTTTTGGCAATCACATTTTATTGTCGAGATAGATAAAATTCGAGGCAATCACTTGATTCTGAACATGGCACCATGTGGTGTGGTACATGCAACTCTAATTAATATTTTTCAAGCCAGAAAACATTCAGATTGTACAGGATGTTTTCAACATTGCATCTATAATCTCTGTGTGAAGGTAGGAAATACGAAACTAAACTGTGTTAACGTCGAGATGCACGTCTACAGTTAATAGTGAATGCTCATAGTTGTGCCCAATAACTGTGCGATAACAATTGTCACGCATGCAATAATAACTATCATGCTAACAATATGATGCTCAATAACTCGTGTAGTAACGGGATTGTTTTCAATCTGGCGTATGACCAGTCTTCCGTTGCGTGTCGATCGAACAGTCACGGACCATCATCTTGACTGTTTTAGAGGAATCTTCCGATTTCACGCAAAGCTAGCATGAACGCACAATCTTTTGATGTCTGTCGAGTTCACGATACAATTTCAAGGGTCTCATTTGTTTCCGTAAGCTGACCCATATTTCAGGATAATGCCAAGTTCATATCGGCATCCACAAAAGGACTTCATAAATTACCCGTACGAAAAAGCCCAAGTTCCAAAAATAACATTTACCCAACAATAGCCCCGTTTAAATGACAAACTGCAGGCAGCCAAACAAGCCTGTTGTGAATCCAGGTGGCGCTTGCATACATATATATCCCTGTATGAGTTCAGTATCATTTTTTATGTTTCATACCTCCTCTTAAAGTTTGAATAGGAAATTTTAAACATTTTGTTTATGCAAAAATTGAGAACGGAAAACAAATTGAAGGAAAATGTAACATTTTACATGGATGTATTTTTATTAACTTAGTGAACTTCATTAACTTAGATCCCCAAACCTAATTTTTTTAAATTGAGGTTACCAAAACCCGTCCTTGTATTTAACAGTGTAAACCCCGAGGAATGGCAACACAATTACAAATCACGTAATGTGTGTGTGAATGCAGGCTGATAAACTAAACCAAAATATTATATAAATCCCAAAATAATGAAAACATAATACAGTTATACAGAGGACTACAAAAGTTCAATATATTGTATATTAAGATAAGAACAAAAGACATCAAAAAAAATGTGGCAAAGAAAATATAAGAAAATGTAACACAATAGTGTCATAAAGAAAGCTCGAGTCAAAGTTTCCGAAATAATTGGATGCAAAGAAAAATCGAACTTTTGAAACAAAAATATTAGAAATAAATTCAGAAGTTTCTTCGGTCTTAATAATTGCCACATGTCTGGGAGCCAAATAGTCCTGAGGTGTCTGGTTTGGATTTTATAAGATACGCGATTGTGTTAAAAAGTATTTCGTGAGCCGTCGATTATGTGAAATTTAACCAGACTAACGACACAAATAGTGAAACGCAACTAAAAAAATTATCGCATGCCTCCCAAGCAATGCAACAATTCGAAAAATACATTTTCAAAGGAAGGTGCAAAACTAGTTATTAGGTCATAAAACTTACATCCCGAGAAATGTCCAATGAGATTTACGCCGTTCCATTCTGAAGTTGCGGTCCACCCAACCCGTACTGAATGGGTGCTTTGAATTAGCAAATGGGCGAGCGAGTGAAAGGAAGATGGGAGGAGCGATCCATCAACATCAAATGCCAGCCTTCGATTCTATTAAGTGAACATCGTGGACCGATGGCCGTCGCTGATGCACTTTAATCTTGCATTATCTAAGACAAGAGCGGAGAAGCTGCGGCAAATTTAATCTAAAGATAAGACAACATTGCGGGGTCGCTTTGTGAAGTGCGCTTGGAAGACGACGGTAGTTGGTTCGTTGGGTTTTATGACACAAGGGCCTTATTTGGCCAAGCTGCGCCAAAGAGACAACTCCACGTTATGGACACACACATACAAGGAGAGTCTTACTGACATGGAAGAGAGGCAACCAGGGTAAGTGACTGGAATCAAACATGCGCCACCTACACTTCGCAGGTGGAAGGTGACGGTTGGTTGGAGCTTTATGGCACAAGGGCTATATTTTTCCAAGCTACGCCAAGCAACATCAAAAGGACATATATACGCAAAGAAAATTATACTGATACAATACGAACAATAATGCAACGGAACTCAGCAAATATACTTGTGTCCTGTTTCAAGTATACAGTTTAATTTGGAATTATTACAAATGAATCTTTATGCTGGGATAACTTAGGAATAGAGTAATATAAGAGAAAATTTTGCATATTCCATGGGTTTCCATTTTTAAATACCATATTTTGTTGTGAGTATGACCCTATTTTTTACAATAAATGATAAAAAGTATGACGGGGTATAATATGTGAATATTCTTTAGAAATATGTCAATATTCTTTTCCACTTTTTCTTACTTCTGCTAAGAGTTAAATCCGTTTCTTTTCATGAAATGCACTTCAACCTATGCTGGCATTGAATAGTTAAACCTCCTTAGCTTCTATGAATACTATATGTGCTCAACAAAGCCATCGTTTTTAAGTTCGAACATAATGAAACGCCTCTTCATCTATTTGAAGAAATTGGGAACAAAATTGCTGGTTTGTTGTTGACCTACATAGTTCAGGATCTTTTATGCGGACTTAGCCCCGGATTTGAAGTTGGAGAAAGAAGGCTTAATAAGTTAAGAGATCTTATTCTCGACGATGTATTTCATAGGGTCATTGCGTAAAGACGATTTGTCTTAGTTGGGATGTAGGACTTTCAAACTGTATCTGAGAAAACCCAATAAGAAATTAAATATCAATACTAGCGTACAAAAGAAATGGCTAGATTGTGTCGAGTACACAAACCGTAGTTTTAACATGAATGCATGTTGTTGGATTGTGAAAGGTCTGAAACCAACTTAGGTAGATTGAACGATTGCCTATTGTGAATATTCAACAATTCATTTACAAACATTTCATTTTTAAACAATTAAAGTGCACTGATATTAATTGCTGCTGAAAAATTGTTGCTGTCCAATATTTATTGTATCGCAGTTGGGTAGCTTTCAAGTGACGTAACTTCCGCAGCCTTCACTCCATTCAATCCAAAGTTACACAGGCCCAAATCTCGCCCAACAACGTTGAATTTCGATTTATTATGAACCCTTCTCCCGCTATCAGTGCATCTGTGCACTCGGTCCGAAGGTCATGTCAGGTTACAGGTATGGACATCCTTTGTCTACCAAATATTATATTTAAATTCAAGTTGTTTCTTCAAGTTCTAAAATCACAAGACAAAACAGTTGTAACCTTCGATTTTTGATGCATACACCCAATACTGTTCCTATTTCAAAGATCTATTCACTTCAAAAGTATTAAAATGTACTAAAGCTACTAACAACGAGATTCTAGTATGACATTCAAATTATTTCACATTCATAAATTGATACGAGAAACGATACTTTACGACACGAAATCTGGTAACATGTACACTACTGTTAGCGAAAATTGCAACACCGTGAAGAAATGCAAATTAAACGAAACTTGCCGGAACTACAAAACCGGTTAAGATATGCAAATGATTAGAACTACAAAGCGATTACACGTGTGGACCGAGAAACACCTTCTAAACTTCCAAGTGATCAGCGCATAAAAAGCACTTTAAAGGTACATTGAAATGTGTGTATCGTCGTTTTACAATAACTTTAAATGATTGATTAGAAGTCTATATGCCTCGCCAAAAACGCAGTACCATACGAGCAACTAACGGAGTTCGAACGGGGCAGCATGATCGGCCTCCGAGAGGGTGGAATTTCGTATCGCGAAATCGCCACTTGCAGTGATGAGTGTGAGAAGAGATACACCATGGAGATCCGGATAAGTCGAAATTACGGAAGTGTGACACGCAATATGACGTCCCCACGGATCGACAGACACCTCATCCGCATGGCGGTGACGGACCGTACAGCGTCCTCTGGTGAGTTAAAAAAACATTAGAACACGTCTACAGGTGTGTCGTTGTCAGACGCTACAGAGGTGAACGCCTTCTTCCGGAGTGTCTTATTCAACGTCATACTGAACGAAAGCCTGGCTTTATGATTTGAGGCTCTATTGGATATCATGGCGGATCCCGCCTACTACAAATTGCGGGGACATTTGAGAAGTTGTGGAGCCCGAGTTATTACGCCTCCTGCCACTCATTCCCGGAGCTGTATTTCAACGAGACAATGCCCGTTCACATGTTGCTCGGAATGTACAAGCCTCGGAATGTCATTCCTCAGCATGTCATTCAGAATTTGTATGATTCGATGCCACGACGTGTACAGGTACTCATAGCTGAGCATGGCAGACTCACAAGATATATATATAGGGATTTTTGATGTTATATATTTTTATTATTCTGTTAATTTGATCGTTTATATTTAAACCACTATACGTAATACGAAGTACAAAATTTATTTCTGATTATCCTATTAGAGTGTTGCAATTTTCACAAACAGTAGTGTATAAATTGTACTGATTCTAAATCAGAATATACATTTCATTGAAGTTTAATGTTTGGTCGAGCGGTTACATGCGTCGCACTTAAAAAAATTGTTAACAGAAATGTTGTAGCAGGTAGTTACAATTTTAAACCGTTTAAGCGCCGAGGTCTTGTTGGTTGCTTGAAGGTGTCTAGGTCCTTAAAGAAAACAGTAAAAATGCGGGCCAAAGTCCTTCAGGAAGGCGCATCACCGCTCTGTTTACAATGGTTGTGATGTATTAGCACCTCCCATGGTGCCCCTGAGAAACGCAGAGAATGTCACGTTCTCACCAAGTATTGTTTGAAGATCCCACACACACATAAGATCTATAGACATGCATTTAGAAAATGTTTAAAATATTGTCGAATAAATTTTAAAACTATTTTGTTGTGCTATTTAATATATCATCGCACGCGTCATACAGAAGACATTCATTAACTAACATTTTTTGGAGAGACAAAATTCTTATATTTATAATGAAAAATAAATTGTATCATTGCAATCTGTTTAGAAGATACATAACACTATCAAAACGTTTGTCAATTTTATTTTTGTTATTTAAAAACTAATAGCTACTCTTTTAACGGTAGTACAGCAAAAACTATTTTTGTCACTTAATGAGGTTCTGATCCAAGTTGATTATACGAAATCTTAACCTAACGGTGTTACCAAAGTGCCACATCTCCTTTCTACTAGATATTCTCAAAATGGTTTATGAAATAAAGTATAAATTATTTCCATAGTTAGCAAAGTATTGGAAACAATGCATCAAAAAACTGAAATTAAAAAAATGGTAATGGCAATAGAGAAAATTCTTTTCAACACTTTAATTGAAACGACTGATTAAATAAGGTTACTCTAAACTATTCAAGAATGTACGCAACAGCGGTGGTTAAGGTGATAAAGGAAGAATTAATTTCTTAAAAACCAAATTTAGATTAGAAGAGTCAGTAATGATTACAATACACGTATATCTCAAACCGAAAACTTGAAACAGTACTGGCTCAAACAACTCCCGAAACTTAGATTAATAGTGAAAATAGCTGCGAAAATCTCTTTTTCGTCCGAAAAGAAATAAACTGGCTTCATCGTAAATGAACTAGAAGACGGGGGACACTATCTCAGCTATTGACTCGCCCTTTCTTAATACCAACATTAAAGAGACTTATGTGTACCGCTGTTTTTTCAGATCTTGTGAACATTTAAGGATTCACTCTCGCTTTCCGCTACCGGCTGCACTTAAATGGGGGCCTTAAGCCAGCGTGATGAGATAAATGGTTAAATGACGGATAAATCTAAACACATTCGGTTTTTTACTCCGCCTCCGTTCATTTTGCTTACGGCTACTGCTAAATCACACAAAATGGAAATTGCCAAAAAGGTCTTTCGACGTTTACCGGATTGAAAACCTAAACGACAGTAAACAGCAAAGTTTCGATTGCGCCCGGAAGTATCTCAATGAAAAATAAGTGAAGGAATGTCCTCCTACGATGCAATGTTTTAAGATAAGGGATAAAATGGGATAAATGAACTGTATAGGATATGAACGTGAATAAATGAATATATTTTCAGTTTTAAAAACGATACAAGCAGAAAAAAGTAACACAATTTTCGGATGGAAGTTGTTTATTTAAAGAGGGAACTAAGTTTGTAATATAATCGTCAGAAAAATATAAATCAAAATTGATTAAAGTATTGAACAATTTAAGCATGTACGGGTGAATGTTACGATCTAGGTGGGACTTATTTTCGATTAACAGAATTACCCTAAGAGAGTTTGTACACACACCGATAATTATCGGTTGTCGCATAATATCAAATTATATTGTTTCATATTGGTATTTTTTACATGACCGTACGATTTTATCGGATCCGCCAAAAATGCTATCAAGCAGAAAAAAGTAACACAATATTTAGATGGCAGTTGTTTACAAGATGAAAAAAGTAACACAATATTTAGATGACAGTTGTTTATTTAAAGAGGGAAAAAGTTTGTAATATAATCATTAGAAAAATATAAATCAAAATTGATTAAAGTATTGAACAATTTAAGCATGTACGGGTGAATGTTCGATCTAGCTGGGGACTTATTTTCGACTAACTGAATTACTCTAAGAACGTTTGTACACAAACATCGATAATTATCGGATGTCGGACACTTTGGAATTATGTTGTTTTATTTGGTACCTTGCACATGACAGTCCGATCTTATCGGATCCACTAAAAATGCTATCCGAATTTTGAACTGTCGGACGGTCCGCTAAATCGGACCGATAAATATCCAGTGCGTCTGCGTTTCGTATTCCAAAATTGCATATGTCCAAATGTTCATCTGCATTTTCGTCGCAGTAAACGGTTTCTTACGTTTTAAGCTATTGATACGATACAAAAAATGAGTATTAAAACATACTACTTAACTGAGCTTATAAAACGTTGTATAAAACTTTCCTTCCACATGTCGTTTGGTTATTACTAGATTAATCCAAATGTGTCTACAGTTTCTAAACTTTCGCGAGTACATCCAATTCAAAATATAAATTTCTTTTCTTTTTTTTTTTAAATGATACACCTATTCATTTAAACTAAGCTGCTGAAAACATTGAATAAAATCGTTTAATACAACTTGATCTCGTTCAAAAGAAACTGACGTAGATCTTCGATAAAGAATCGGAAGCAATGTAGTAGTTGCCTGAACACCGCAACTCCGATAATTACTCCTTCGCCAGCCGATAATCATCGGTGTGTGTACTGTACCATATGGTACTAGCCGACCCTTTTTCCTAACACGTGGACGCTGGAATGTTTCGGAATGCGAAAACAACTTCAGACTTTGCACGTGGGGCTCATCGGGGGCCCGGTGGTCCATTTGATCCATACATAGCTGGAGTTTCCGTCGGTTCCCTAATCCCATGTCTGGGATCAAGTTTTACTGTGGGGGACTCAAGTCGGCATGACAGACGGTTTTCGCATCTGTGTGGGGGTGTTTCTGTTCTGGAAAGGACATAAACATCTCTAGAGGGCTCGGAATTCACCCCCCTCCCTCTCGTTGGCAGCTGCGGTTCTGTTTGAGCGAAGCGAACATGGATTTTGAAGATTCGGACTCGAGAATCGACGAGAGACAGACGTCTCTGTTTTGCCATTTGTTACTTTGGCTTCAGGCAGGTTTCGGTTGTCGATGGCTGTGCCCATAATTATCTTTTTAAATTTTCTTGTAAATATTTAATTTATGTAAATAAATAGTTTAATTTTAAATCAGCTGTCCGTCAAATTCTTACATGACGGTACAGTACCAACGCTCTAATGGTAGCACTGTCGGAAGAGCAACGGATTAGCAACCGGTCGGTTGAGCGGCTGAAACTCGGTTCAGGTAAAGACCGTCGTGTACACGGGGCTGGTGCACGTAAAATCTGTCGTGGTTTCAAATGTCCTCACGTTGGCTTGGCGTGGAAGTTTGGAGAGGGTCGTGCTAGATTAGGTGTTAACCTCATCATCTGGCCGTGGATCAAAATTACGAGGCGTCGTCCTCGAATCTTTTCTTCAGATTGATCCCGGATCATCGCTAATAGACCTTTGAGTTGCTCCAGCGTGACATTAATTCTACAAACCTAACTAATGATAAGTTCTTGTAATTTACAGTGGTTATGATTCTATCTCCCTTGTTTGCAAAACTTTTTGTGTGTTACCCTTACTTGATGTCTTATGTACTCTGATGTAATTTGGATAAATATGTATCTTGTTCAATGAAATCCAATCAACCTACCATACAAGGCACAATTGTATTAAAACTTTTGCTGCCAATCTCGCGGCAACGCTAAAGAGCCAATCACGCGCCAACGCGTGGTGTCGAGTGATGCCTCAGTAGCCAGTCACGCGTTCGCGCGGAAAGAGCTGCCCCTCAACATCTATTATTCTCCGCTTCAATTGACATTATATGTTAGGTATTGACGAGATATCGGCGTGGAGTAAAGTTAGAAGCTAGTTGTAAAGGTATGTGGTTTCGAATTTATAGCTTTATTAGAAATAGAAAAAATCTTGTAACATGAGTTGTAGTGACGATAGTTCTGCAGGGCCTTCACAGCCCACAAAAAGAAAAATGCTATCTAATAAGCCTCTAACAGATGATGAAATTACAAATTTGTTGATTGAGCTTTCGTCAACCTATTTAGTATTGGCTTCTGGGAAAAAAAACCATTTCTACGACGGGGCAATAACTATCAACGCATCATATCAGCTTTAGCAGCGAACATGCCAAGGGATCGGCAAAAAAAATATTGATAAAAGTATAATATTCTCGTGCTTTTAGTCAATGAAGGATTACGACGCCTCATACAATTAAGAAAATGTACCTGTTGTCACACAATTCTGACAGAACACACTGATTAATAAAAATGAAGCGATAAGCTTCATAACTATTATTTTCGCAAATACTAGACGAACCTTAAATTAATTTTTTTTAAAGATATATTTGTTCAACTTACTGAAACACAAAATATCCTTGACGGAATAAATGCTATTAAAACAAAGTCGTTTTTTATTTATTAGGATAAAAAAAATCTTAAAATAATCGTGCAATACTACTGTAGAAAAGGATCAAAATCCAATTTGCGACAAGATAAAAAGCTCATGCACTCTCCCTGTGAGAAATTTCATTTTCAGCTTTCTTCTTAGTGTGGTGCTAAGAAGCAATTAATTCATTTTACGTCGGAGTCTACTGCTTTAGGTCCATAATCAGATTACTTTATTAATTCCTTTCCGCCAAATCACTCACACTTCTGCTTAAAAAAGACATTGATTCAGATATGAAGAAAAATCTGTACAGCTTTATTATGAATCATTTTTTTTTAATATTTTCATTTGCGCTTGAGCATGAAAGAAATTATCAGACCGGATAAAAGGAAGTCAGTTTAGTTTAAAAATGATCCAAAGCTTTAGTCTTCTTTTCTACTTGATTTTATGTTTGCTTTGGATAGTTATCCTAGTTTGTACGAAGCAATTCATTGTTGTTAGCAAATGAGTTTTTATCATGTAGGATACGTCTAATCAAGCGGTTAGTATGGTGCGGCTTACGGCCAACCACCTATGTTTAAAATGGATACCAACTGAGATATTTATGTCGTTAAAAATACGTGCCGAGCAGTAATCGTATCAGCATATTCGTAAACAGTATACGCGCATACTACATAATGTATCTTGCATAAACGCTCCTCTTCTTCCCCGTGGGTTGGGAAATAGACTATAATTTTGTACCGATGCATTTGACTAAATATATCTCGGCAATCGTGAACGCAATACGACGGTGAGTTGTAACGTCTTAAAGCTCACAACGACATCTATAGTAATGTGAACTGAAAATAAAATTGCTACTGTGTGAACAGGTTAACATTTTCGACAATACCAAGGAATTAACAGAGTGAATGCAAGTACAAGTGGATAAATACAAGTGGAAAAAGTGGTACACATGATACGTGTCACTGCAAAAGAACATATATAAATTTTCGGTTGGAAATGAGTTGAACGGTGTTTTAACTGCTAGGTAGCTCAACGAATACACCGGTAAATTGCTGATGCGTCGAAGAGGGTTATATTATGAGTTGGTAAGAATATTTCACACACAAAAGAGTTTTATAGCTATTACCACTTATAATTTATGTATAACATCTTTTACACAAATAATGGAAACTTACTGGAAGTGGATATAGATCCTTTTGCCGTGACACGCCTCACATGTCAACTTGGAATTTATTCTTTGGAAATTTTATTGTGGTAAAGTACTGAAATCATATTCGAAAAACAAATCAACTGACGTTATGTTCTTAATACATACAAGAAACACGTCATCTGACCGTGGTTCAAAATTACATGGTGTTGTACTTGGATTTTTCCTTTAGGGGATTGATCCCGGACCGTCGTCAATTGAAATTACTCCACCAGACCATACAGAAAACACGTCCGTTGCAGAAACTCTACCACTACCTGTACTCAACTCTCCTGATGGTTGTCTCGACGATGTATCTTACTATTAGGAAAACTGACCAGATCTTGATCTCGTAATCATTGAAAAATTGGCGATGTCTTTATGACGAGATATCACGTTATTAGCAAATTTGTCAAATCTTGATGGACAAAGCAACTCGTAGAAGCCACTTGGAGGGTTAGCGTAAAGATCGGCGAAAGACAACATCGAGAAGTAGTACATGAAAGAAAGAAATGATACACCCCTTGAGATAAAAGCAATATATGGTTATTGACAGGAGAATCCTGACGTACAAACGAATCGGTTAAGTTGCAGAAACACGTCCGAAAGTTCTATCTGAGTCATTTTGAAGCTTTGGGTGTTTAGACAAGTTTGAAGGGAATATTATCGAGACACTGACGAGAGTGGAACTTCCTCTTTGTATGGGTTTTGATTTGTCCGACCACTTTCACAAAACTCATTTCAGAACACTTATTTCCATTACGATTATTTCACGCAACCCGATTCCAGCCGAGAACGCTCAAATTTCCCACCCTAACCCCAGTCTCAAAAAAAATTCCATTTCCCCCAAGAAATGCAACTTTCATACACAATTTCCTTCACACTCGTTGTCATCTCTCCAAAAAGAAAAGGTAAAAGGTTCGGCGCCCGGAGTCAACAAATTCACTCCGTATTTCGTTTCTCGTTAAATGACGGGTCTTGCTCTGCATTCCGATCACCAACTTGGAAAGTTTTGCGTAAATAAGACACCGCTCCCAACAGAATTTCCACGCGAAAAAACGCCCCAGTGACAGGCGAAGCTACATTAATGCCGGCTTCCATAAAGAAAACCCCCTCCCGATACGTGTCAGGAGGCTTAATCTTCCCTTTTTCATCTACATTATTCCCGATTTTTACCCGGTGAAAATGCCCTTACGAAACATGACACCTGTCTACGAAAAGTGACGAAAATGTCTTGGGATCGGTTTTTTCCATTTTGGCTAAATTGCGAATGAGCGAGGAGACTCTCCAAGTAAAAGGAAATCGAGATTTACTCTTATGTCTTTCTAATATGCCGTTTTTCATCTAATGTCCTGACAGTTTCTACCGTCACTGTGAAAGAGGAAGCGTAGTCCTCCTCGTCTGACGAGGGACATTGAAAATAATCGGATCCGTGTGGAGTGATTTGCCTGAAGTCTCTGGTAAAACTATGCTGGGTTGTGATTGAGTCTGCAGCTATCGCTGAGAAGCACGAAAACAACAACTCGTCTCTCTTTCAGTATTTTTGAATCATACTGATGTAGTTCACTCAGATTTCTGTTTGGTCTGATTGGCCCTCGTATGCAAAGAATTGACGGGCTGTAAACCAAACCAAAATCAGATTTCCTTCAAAGAATCTCAGATGTATCATATTTTCGATACCTATTCTAACAATACACCGATGTTGGGAAGAATTTTTATTACATTTTTATACATGTGAAAACGATTCTGTAGCATAATATATGACACAGCCAGTGCTACATTTATGACAACTAGGACCTTCAAACAACTTGCCTTAGATGAAGGTCCAATGTTTTTTCTTGTTGCTGCAGTCTTCTAACAGGACTGTTTATATGAATGACATTTTGCTTCGACAAGATAATTTAGTTACAATTGAATGCAATTCAATCCTGTCTGTTGGACTATTGTAATCGGAAGGGATGAAGTTACACAAGTGTGACGTCCGCGTGTCAGGCACAGTAAACAATGGTTAAATATATTGGACTGGATTTTCTATTTCCAGCAATTTTCTTTACATCGCAGGTTCTTTCGATGGTGCTTCAATTGAGTGACTTCTGAATAAAGGATTTAGGATAAGCTAGTTTATATTTATTTAAAATATTTGAACTTAAATGCTGGGTGTATTTTTCTCTTCTTTGTCAATAGCACTTTCTTTGGGTATATATGGCCATTTTCTCTATGTCTTGCGATTGCCACAGATTGGTCAAGTATGACCCTCTCGCCATAAAACCCAACCATCCAGAATGGATTAAATAGATAAATCTATCTATATTAAGAAAACTTACCGCCACCACAGGATTGAAAACTCGCTCTTTTCGCTCGATTCTTTGACGGTTTCCCTAGAAAGTACGGATCAGAAAATTACGAAATTAACATGGCTTGTTTGAAAAATTGTACATGGAACAAGATGGAGAAGATTTTTTTTTCTGATGTGCTATTAGTTTAGGTTGCATTAAGTGCCAAAGTCGAAAAAAGCGAAATTTTTAACGCGAGTGACCAATACACGTACAGATTTTCAATCTTCAGCCATGAGTATGTATTCGAGTACCTCTAATCCAGGGTTCGAAATACCCGGGTGCACAGGTGCACTGTGCACATGAAAATATAATTGTGCACCTAATTTTTTCCCACTAGGTGCGCGCAGTGCACCTTGTGCACCTAATTTAAAAACTTAGGTGCACAAGGTGCACCTGAATTAAAAAATCTATTTCGAGGCCTGCTCTACACATGCATTTTTGCACCTTGACGAGTTTTTTAGAAATTTCAATTTGAATCCTGATATTTTTTTCAAATTTGGGAAAAATCTTTACATTTTCGCTAAATTTTTTTTTAAACTAAAAATCTGTAGCTTATTACTATTAGTTTTTAAATTTTGAAACATCACGAAAAACCTTAGAATATACTCTTTCACATGGTACAATATTTGTAAAATCAGTTAATAAATAAATTCGATGCAATTAAAAGTTAGTCATACAAATTTCGGAATCTGGGGAAATTTCGTTATTTTTTGTTAAAACTGTCCATCTACAGTTTAATACTATTAGTTTTAAAATTTGAAAATTCCACGTGAAAGTTTAGAATGCATTCTTTCTTATGGTATAATTATTTGAATAATTGGTTTATAAGTTAGTTTTTTCGATGCAATGAAAAGTATAATTTCGCGATAGTGTACAAATTGTTCATCGCGGAGATGAAACATGAAACTGCCTTGGTAAAACTCGTTATGACGATATATTTATATTATGTCGTTATATAATATTATTATTACGATTATTAATATTATATAATATTATTCCTTTCTTTGGTACCAAAAATATCAAATACCATTATAGACTTGTTTGGTTTTTATGGCTCAAGGGCCATATTTGGCTATAATGCACCAGACACTATACAGACAATATCAAATAAAGACATAAACAGAAGGAAAATATTTGTTGATATTGAAGATAAATACATCTAGGGGGGTAGAAACCTGCGCCGCGTAAAACTCTCAGGTTTCTAGTGCAATGGGCATGTCCACTGATCCTCACGGCCCCATTAAAGATCTGAAAAATAATTATATTATTCTTCATCAACTGCTGTAGAAATTTTTAAATTAGTTTTCTTAAATGAATGTACCGGATATATATATTAGGTGGACCAAAGATTTTTTCAAAAATGCGTTTGTAATAGGGTAGAAAATTACTTCTTATCTTTAAATAGAAACCCGAATGCTCTTATTTAAAAAACAAAATATTCAACCGTTTGAGTTCTCTACCTACTATCAAAATATGTTAGAAATGGGAGAAAATTCATTTTTGTTAACACGAATTTTCATTATTACTATATTAGTACTATATTTCATTAGTATTATCTAATAAACATAAATAAGAGTTTAAAAACCATGTAACAACACATTGGCTTCTTCATTAATGTCTTACAAATGTCGTCATAATTACGTAAGAAATTAGGAATTATTTAAAATTGAAGCATTATCACCACATATCCCGCGCTTCCCTCAACCACCCTGTATCGATGTTGCATCTGTAACCACTTGAGAATTACATCTAAACACAAGTGTTGCCTCGTCATCTGACCGTGGTTGAAAATTACGTGGTGTTGACCTCAGATCTTTCCCTCAGAAGATTAATCCCGGAACGCCGTCAATAGCCCGTTGTGTTGCTCTGTTACTACGTAAATTAAAATTACCTACCTCGTCATAATATATTGTCGATTTTAGGATAGTGACTAGTTCAAGATATTGCCGATTTTAAAATGGTGACTAGTTCCAGATATTGCCAATTTTATGGTGATGACGAGATCGATATGGTCAGTTTTCTTCTATTTACAAGATATATCGTCCATCAAGATCAAATCAGTGTTGCTAATGACGATATAGCTCGCTAAGAAAACCATGAAGATTAAAATGACACGATATATACAACCATTTTGCAGAGTTCGAAGCAAAAGCAGCAGTTATGGCATAAGAACAGGCATAATATTGCCTACTTACTTATTCTCCTAATTAATATCATTTAAGATAAACACAATGCGCATAAGAACCATTCACCTAATCACAACTAAGCCTTTTACCGATGGCACTTATTGTAAAACTGCAAAATCAATAAAAAGCTTCGAAAGATGCTAGCTTTCCGAAAACATACCGAGGAGAGAAGAAAGCGAAAAAATCGCCCTTTTTTTACGTCTTTAGGTGAGCACATTTTTTTCTATTCAGAAACATACTCGTTTTTTGAAGAGATAAAGAACAACTTACAAAAGCGGATGGAGAAACATCAAACTTTAAGGTAGAGGAGAAGGAAATCTTTAGGATATGTCAAACATAAAAGTTTATATAAAAGTATCGACTTGAGTTTTCTTTTATTTTGAGCTTTTAGTCCGTTATGGCTGGCACATAAAGAAAACTCTTGAACCATGGAAGTTATCTTTGCACAGCGATTTTTCTTTCACCCATCGCAGACTGATACAATAAAGACAAACATAATATGTACATATAAGCAGTTGACGAGGGAGACTTCAAAATAAAGGAAAACTGTTTGAGTTGGAAGCAATGAGTTTGGGGGTTTATTTTCTTTTCGATGCGAGAGTCATGAAGAGTCGACGCCTGAGATAGTTATTCTATTGAAAATAAAACTGATCGACGCGCATTCTGGTGAAATCGTGCTTTGACGGTTTTGGTTATTACGGTGCAGTGATGCAAGTCTTTTTGAATTCACTGAGCTTGAATCATAACACTGAAAAATAAATCCAAATGCATTCATCTCACATTCTTGCATCGATGCGAAGGTTGAGCCTAATATTCTGAGATAACTAGCAAAAGGTAATATGTTATTAAAATGATAATTATATATTTTTAGAAAATCAATTGAAGAATCTTACAAATTGATCTATCTTTAGCTTAAAGCTACTAGCACATTGTTTACAGAAATATTTCTGCTTAACCAGCACCCACGAAACTTTTTTGCTAACCACATCTCCACCGACTGTTAGGGTTAGAGCAACACAGAAGTAGGTGGAAATATGTACACAAATGCGATCGAGGGCCAAAAAATACAGCGATATTTGTACTTGTACCCTTTTACATGTTAACCGCCCTCCCCCTCATAAAACCAAATATTCAATCCACCGACATACACATGGTACCCATTCGCCTGCCAATAAGACATGCCGGCCTACACATTTAACGTTAACATACCCGGCATACACAAAAGGCCAGTGGCGCGCAGAGTATGCAATTGCTCCTCTGTCGTAAGTATTCACCGTGTCAATGATTGTGTTATGCTGTTGTACTATGAGGGAGTTTTTCGGCTTAAACAAAAGCTAGAAAAAAAATTCCCGGTTAAGAAATTATTCGATTTATAGCCATTCGCGTTAATTTTCTTCCAACATCAAATTAAATTGTGGAACAAGTAAAGCCGGATATCAAAGAAGTCATTTTAGACATGTTTCAGTCAATTTAAAGGGGAAACTCAAAAGTTCACACTTATGAAACAATCTTCAAGCTTCTTACCATGCTGAAATGACATTCCAACAACATATCAAGTAACGCTCTTTCCAGACTGAAACTGTAAGTAAAAAAACTAGTGCCTCCTACTGCCAACTATCTTAGTAGAAAAATTATCTCTTTGCTGCAATCTTGAATTCATTTGTTAACCCTCAAAGTGATCGATGATATATTTCGTCCATATAGATCTTATAAGCTTTACCAACGACGAGTTATATCGTCATTAAGTTCTTGCCTATTTATTTTGTGAGGACCAAAATCCAGTCAGTAATTTTAAATGACAAGTATCTAGTCCCAAACTGACCAGATCTAAATGGACGAGATATCTCGTTCATTAAGATCTGGTCAGTTTTTTTAAGGACGAGATAACTCGTAGAGACAACCACTAGGAGGGTTATGACGAAACGTCAGTATTATAATCACCATTTTGTCAAGCAATTTTGCAAGTACACCTGATCACTGAGACTTGCCGATGAAGAGTATTAATTTTCTTTAATATACTGTAAAAGCTGTTCAACATTTCTTTTGTTAAAGTGAAGCTACTTTATTCCAGCTTCGCGGAAAATTAAAAATGGTCTTTTTCACCATTCGAGCTGATAGTTTCAGTTTAAAGGTATAATTGACGCGAATTATATGTTGGAGCTTTACAAGGAAACATTCGATAAAAAAGATATGATATTAGACTTTTGTTAAATGTATAATTCGTTTTTAAATGTTTACTCCTTTCTCATTATGTACTTTCCCATAAGTACTGTAACGGCATAATCATTTTAAATTAATATTTTTTAGATATTTCAGTTAAAATACATTCTGATCAAGGTTTAATAATCCTGCTCAAATCATCCTTTCTTTAAGTGTTAAATTTTAATTCGCCAATGACACGCAAAAACTAAAAGAATTACAACCCGATTAAAGTTACTTAAAATTAAGTTTAAACGCAAAAATCAGTACTAAAAAGTTAAAAAAGGTAGTAAATAAAAAATATATAATCCCTTCAAGTATTAAGTTGTAATACTATGATATTGGTGTTATGTGAAGCATATTTTCTATGTGAAGGAATATCAATTTTTACATAGAATTTACATAGACATACATGGATTGAATGACAATAATTTTTTTTCCAAGCTAGGAGGCGGTAACATTTCTGTGACAATATGTGTTTCCAGTACATATTTTCAACGTGGCATTACTTGTCAAGTTTTTCGATGCCTATTAGTTCTATTTCAATGAAATCCCCAGAGAATGAATTTAGAAATGAGATACTATATTTTATTGGTTAACATCAATTATATTAAACTAAAATGTTGCCCAAACGATGATGAACAACATTTTAAAGTAACACGATATGTAGCATCGGATATAATTAGGACAGAAGTAAAATCTTACACAATTTCACAAAATCATTATAATAATCATCTTTAATCAAATGTTAAAAGAATAGAAAGTATTTTTCCAAACTTCACAAGAAAAGATAACGTATTTCTGCTTCAATGCTGAGATGTTTCCACTCTATATTTACGTATTAGTTTATTAAGTATCACATAATTTCTACTTCATACACAGACGATATTTAAGCTATCAATGTATAAAAATTATAACTCATGACCTTGAAGGCTAGCTAAATCAACGGAGTATAAATAAATTAAAGCAAAATATTTTTTTAAATTTTATTAGTAGGTTTGTAGATCTTACGTAGTTGTATCAAAATAGGGCTATATTTTATAATTACTGTATTAACGACACTTGAACATAATCCTTATGCATAATTAAACATTGACTCTATTCATAAAATGCATTACTATGTTTCAAATAATAGCTAGCATTAAAAAGATTTATGTGAACTTTAATCTTAACAAGAAAGGTAATTCTTTTAAATGAATATTGTGTATGCAGTGATTGAATGTTGCGCAAAAAAGTATGAATTGTTAATTTGTGTGTGTGTGTGTGTATGTGTGTGTGTGTGTGTTTGTGTGTGTGTGTGTGTGTGTGTGTGTGTGTGAATCAAGTAATTCTATTAAAAAAACCTTAAATAACTTCATTAAACACTGGCTTAAATACTTCATCATGAATTAAAATCTCCCGTTCTTTCATTGTAAATTATTTATGGATGGCTAATGTACGCTGCTGAGAATTAACTTTAATCCTCTTCCAAGAAATCTTAAAATCTGAATTGCGCGATATTTATTCGTTCGTATTAATTTGTTCCCTTTTAAATCATGTACTAAATAAAATATTTATCCCGATCTGAAAAGTATTTGTTTCGTAAATCATCTACACTGCTGTACATTAAAAATGTAAAACCAAGAGTTGTTGGGATTGACCGGAAATTAGCAGACGGGTAGTTTTTCACAGCAAAGGCAAATGATTAAAACATCAGCTATGTATGCAAATAGAACGTGTATTAGGCCCCACGTTAACATGAGGCGCGGAAAACGCGCGTTGGCGAGTTTATCAGGGTCCCGCAATTAATATTGTTTATTTATTCCTCTAATTCAAATACCTATCTTTGCGACCTTGAAGAGCGGGTTGGCCTCGCCAAACGCGCCTCATATAAACGGGGCCTTAATACAAGGCTGAAAACTTTTAATTCCGAAGATATTAAAAGTTCGCAAAAGCAAATCACAAACATCGTATCGGTGAATTCTATTTGGATTGCTCTGCAAAACCTAAACAAGAAACGAGACAACATTACAAACAGTTGACGGAGTTTGAAAGAGAGAATTATTTGGTTGATATATGGGCGGTTTATCGTATTGCGATATAGTTGCCGCATTAGGTGAAACATTAGAATGATTATGCGGTATTTTTTAGAGTGGACATTAAGAATCTACGTATCGTCATAAGAGATTTGAAGAGATGCCAGAATGGAAAGATAGGCGCCTGCTATGCATGGTATTGACAAATCATACACAGACATCCACAACAATAAAGGATGGTAAGTCACATCGATCGATGTAACTCAAATCTTTGTTGGCGTTGCATTTTTAATGAACAACAGCGTAAATAACAGCATTTTATGCATTTCCCTCACAATTTCGATGAGAAGAATTAATAAAAATTGATTTAATACATGACTATGATAATCACGGTTTTTTTTTAGGGGGGGGAAGGCTTAGGTAATCGCTACCATACAACAAATCATGTAATGGCCCAGGTTTAAAGTGAGATCCAAACCGTTACTTATTCTTAGACTGTGATTCGAATATAAAGCCTGTTTAAACGAGAGCCACAGTTAAGTTCACCACTCGGCTACCAGTGGACAGCCTAAATGTCAGCATTGGATTGTAAAACTAGGAATTAGCAATTCCTTCATGGCCAGCAACATATGACCGTTCAAAGCGGAAAACTAAAGAAATAGTTCGAACTTATTAAAAGCTATTGGTGACAATCCAAGGATCGATCTTGAAAGGAAATATATCCGATGACAACACCTCCTAATATTGAACCACATCATTCAAGGGAATGATACACAGTACACCTGCCGTGCATCACTTCAGAAACATCGCTATTTTTAAAGTTGACAACCCCCAAACTTCACGAAAAGCCCTGTGGTGATTTACATAACCGAGGATATTCAGTAGAAAACTCGTGCATATTCAAGGTTTGGAATCGTGTTGTCGGTGGCATTGACAGAGTTATGGGTTTTGCAACCTCAGGAACTCGTACAAGCGTAGTGCAAAGTCTGTTTTAGGTGGACATACAGGCTACTAAGGATCGACTCCTCTCTTTATTTAAGCTTTCACAGTTACCCTTCTGACTCACAGGCGCCTCAATCCCATGATAGTACTTTACGCAAGTCCAACTTGATTGGCTAATCGGATCACATGACCTAGATACGTATGTCATCAAGGTTTATAGTTGTTGGAGATTTATCTCTTCCTTTCTGCTTTCTTCTTTTCTTTTCAGATCCATGGCTATGGGTGGGTAGAGGTGGGAGCCGAAAATTGTATCCTTTTATTATATTAGTTAATAATTATATAAGTCAGTGTTTTATGTATGCTTTTTGTTACATCAGAATGGTCCTAAGCCAGCGGTGGATACGACACCATCATCCTAAAGCAAAGGAAACGGCAGAGGGGCGGAAAAATATCAGCTGGTAGTGAGTTCAGGAGTGGTTCTTAGATTATTTATTTAAAATCAACGGAAGCTTGGAAAAATATAAAAAGGGTATTAAAAATTAGGAAAAGTAAATTAGAATAAAAAGGAATTAAATTGGAATTTTTTAAAAATAATTTGGAGGATCTAAAAATTTTTCCGCCAGCTGGGTTCGAACTCGGGAAGTTATCCGCCGCTGCCGAAGCTGATCTGAAGGTAGGTGACTTTAGCCATTAGGCCATCGTTGCTTCACTTAAAAAAGCTCTTTAAAGTATAAGTACCCTTAATATAAGTTGACAAGAAATACTACTAATAACAACCATACAACTTATATATGAGGAGCAAATCAGAGTCAACTTGTCGGACACTTACGCTGTAAGCTGAGGCGCTAGTGTAAGTATTGTATTTCTACGAAACAACGCTCATATTCAAAATCAAATGGTTACTGCAACAATCAGATTGGCGAGATATCCAAGTGAAGCCAAGCCCGTGAAACTAGCCAATCAAGTTGGACTTGCGTAAAGTACTATCATGGGATTGAGCCGCTTCTTTCTGACTCATGGCACTCAATGCAGTGTTTTCACTTCAGTTCAAATACTTTTCAACTGTTAGCTTTTGTTATCGTTATCTTTTTGGTTTTATTAATCTATTCGGTAATTCCCGACACACATTTTGGATCATTTTCCAACATTCAGGTTATTGAGAAGTAGCAGGTGAAGACCTTACTGTTCCTAAACTTTTGCAGGCCAGTGTGCATTAAAATATTGTAAAATTATGACAAAAAGTGTAAATGAGACATAAAAACCACTCTTTCCATTGTAGTATTTCTCTGTGTTTTTCAGCATTTTTTCTCATTCTATCTATACTTTGAGCACCTACTAAGTTGTTAAAGAATTGACATTCTGTTATTTAAATGGCTGACGTTTTAACTTCATTACCGTTGCTTTTTCTCAGATTTTCTTAAGAAACAGCACATTGTTTTACCGTGCTTGGCAAGAATATATCATTCCCACATTTTGTCTTTAAAGCTCACTCTCTGTGGGACATGCACGCACATTTCCACCCTATAACCAGCAGTTTTACTTACATGGTTTCTAACCAGTTTTAGACTTCTTAACCATCAGAAACTATCGTATGATTATTTCAACCAATACGTGAGGTTATTTTATGATATACACTACCCTACATTAATGGACCCGACAGCAAAATGTGTTGGTATAAGGGAAATAATATATGCCTTAATAGAAGGATGGTCCCTCACGTGCTGCAATTACACTAGCAACCCTTCTGGGCATACTTTCAACAACGTTTTGGAAAAGCTATGGGTATTTGTGTCCATTCCTGCTGCAAGAACGTCGCCAGCTTTGGTGTAGATTTCGGACGTGGTTTCCTGGTCCACAAGCGTCGCTCTAACTCGTCCCGCAAATGTTCTAAGGGGTTTAGGTCGGAACTCTGAGCAGGCCAGGGAAGACGTTTTACATCCATATCTTGATACTACTGCTTGACAGAGACAGCAACAAGACATGGAAAGTTGCCGTCCTGGAAGTAATATTCGTCCATTCCATAAAATTGCCAGAGCGTAGGTAGAACCTGATTGTCCAAAATCTTCTTCTAGGCGTCGACGTTTAATTGACCAGGGACAACATGCAAAGGTCCCAGGCCATACCACGAAAACCACCCCCAAACAATCGGATTTATGCAAATCCTCTGGCGTCCAGTCCATTGTTGTAGGGTATTGTATGTGTTATAGGGTAATAGTATTTGTACTCTCATCGGATAACGCTTAGAGGAAATGTTGGTGTAATGGTTGTAAGTGTTTGATATCAGCTGAGTATAAAAGTATATAATGCCTCATAATGCTAGGAAACAGTTTGAACACATTCAATCAACAGTTGGTTGAATAGTCACACTGCTATATTATGTTGATAGCATAATAGGGTTTTACGGAAAACAAAATACAGAAGACTGCCGTGTTTCGATAACCTCTTTCAAACATCAACCTTCTAATTAAATACAGGGCAGTGGTAAACCAGTTGGAAGTGTAATGGATTATCGACAGGAGGATTGCGAGTTTGATACTCGCTCCACCAAAAGGTCGTCGTGTACACAGAGGCGGACGCACGTTATATCTATCCTAGCCTCAAATATCCCCACGGTAGTGAGGTGTGGAAGCTTGGAAAATGGTGTGCCAGCTCAGATGTTGACCTCGTCATCTGAAAGAGATTCAAAATTGCGTGGTGTTGTAATTTTTGGCGTGCAATTTTTTCCCATGGGTATTGATCCCGAACCGTCGGCTATAGCCGTGTTGCGTTCCTCCAGTGGGACGTTATTTCAATTACCTACCTATCTATCTAATGAATTAGTAATTGGTAATTTTAGTTAACGTCGTACTAGAGGAACACAACGGCTATTGACGACGGTCCGGGATCAGTCCCTTAAGGGAAAGATCCGAGGACAATGCTTCGTAATTTTGAACCACGGTGGGATGACGAAGTAACACCTGAGCTATCTATGTAATGAAATACACGAAGCTTGTTCTTTGCTTCGTTCCTCCAGTGGGACGCTAATTCAATTACCTATCTATCTTTCTAATGAAATACACGAAGCTTGTTCGTTGGTGCGTTCCTCCAGTGGGACTCTAATTCAACTACCTATCTATCTATCTATCTAATGAAATACACGAAGCTTGTTCTTTGCTTCGTTCCTCCAGTGGGACTCTAATTCAATTACCTACCTATCTATCTAATGAAATACACGAAGCTTGTTCGTTGTTGCGTTCCTCCAGTGGGACGCTAATTCAATTACCTATCAATCTATCTAATGAAATACACGAAGCTTGTTCGTTGCTGCGTTCCTCCAGTGGGACGCTAATTCAATTACCTATCTATCTATCTAATAAAATACACGAAGCTTGTTCATTGCTGCGTATCTCCAGTGGGACGCTAATTCGATTACCTACTTATCTTTCTAATGAAATACACGAGGCTTGTCCGTGTAGATTCATGTTATTGCTTGGTTTGGATATGTGTCACGTGGTATTGGGCAAAAGTACGAATCCTAATTTAGGAAATTAGCAAGCGTGTTGACAAAACTCTAACCAATCGGTCTAAGTCGATTCCCAAGTTCACGTAATTTACACCTCCGAGATCTTACGACAGCGATAGTACCCGCTGTTTCATCAAAAGATTGATGCTTTCGAAAGAGTGGTGCAATTTGACATGTTACTCAAATGCAATTTCAGCGTGTCGGTCACATGAAACTTTATGCCAAACACACACTATCACAACTGAGGTAAATCGAACTAGTTTTTAACCCTCCTGGTGGTTATCCCGACGAGGTATCTCGTCATTAGAAAAATACTGATTAAGCGTCGATGGACTAGGTGTCTCGTCAATAGAAGAAAACCGACCAGGTCTTAGTATTGTCATCATAAAAATCGGCAATATCTTGATGACGATATATCTCGTTAATATCACAATATGCCAGATCGTGATAGACGACATACTCCGTCGAAACCTCTTAGAGGGTTTATTGGGAGTACTTTTTTCTCTACTATTTTACGTCTGTTGATAATGAAAACCTCTCAGAGAATCGCTAACCCGCAAATACCAAGGAAGGACTCACTGCATTTTTGATCAGCAGTGTACCTCAGATTTCGAAATGATTAAGCACAATCTAATTAAAGGCTTACAAGTTAGTAATCAATTAAAGCATGTGCATAACGAATCCCTACAAACACCACATAAAATGTTCTCCGGTACAAGATTGATATGTCGTACTTGGATGCGTATTTCACCCTTTCGTTCCCTTCCAATTATAGTAGATCGGACAGATCCTCCGTGGAATTCTAACCCAATCGGAAAAGAATTCGTCGATTGAATTCAGCGAGGATTACGATCGAAAACTGAAAAATTAAACCCGGTTACAGTTCCGAAAACAGCACTGGTAACGCAGCTCTTGCGAAACAATTATCTCCGAGGAAAAATACAAACGAACACAAGGAAAAGTCCGACAGCCTAGAGAACTTAATGGTTTGCCGTCTTCAAGAAGACACCGCATCGGGAAAAGAACAAAAAAAGGCAGAACAATACGTACAGAAGAAAGGAATCTCCTTCTATCTTTCACCAAAAAAAGCAATTAAACGTACAACTAAAGAAGCTGAAGGCATTAAAAAATAAACAAAGAGTACTGAGGTACTCTGGTACTGAGGAGTGATGAACGTATACCGGATAAAGCCGGTCTTGTGGAAAAATATAGAGAACTTAGGGAGATCTTTGATTCTTTTTTCCTCGTTGATCTCCATGCTGCTTTCGGGAAGAGAATTTCTGTTGCATCTTCTCTAAGCAATTGGACTCTCTTACTAATGATAAGTAATGCTCGTCTCTAGATATTGCACGCAGATCTCTTAACTAAATGGTAGCTAAGAAATATGTAAAGCAAGATTGATGTGGTTACGTTTTATTCTTCGGACTAGCTTTCTTTTTCTGGCGAATGGAATGGAATAGGTAGCGTGTAATGAAATGTGTATTTTTCTGCATTTTAGTAGAAGTTAGTGATATTGGGATTTCTCGCAAGTAGTACTTGGGTTATGTAGCATATTTATTTCTCTAAGATATTCTTGAATGCATTTCTAAATATGAAATAGAAACATATGAATCTCATAAACGGTAAGAAAATCGTATAAATTCGGAGGATCTTTTTACCAGAATGAAATGTCTTCTACCTTCTAAGACTTATGGGATTGCTTTTACACAATTCGTTTGATTACCCTCAGAGAATTAACCTATTTGTTACCCTCAAATGATTTCGCCGAGATGTCTCGCCATCAAGATATTGCCAATTCTTTTTATGATGACAGTATCAAGATGTGGTCAGTTTTCTTCTATCTTAGATCTATCTTTCATAAAGGTCTGGTCGTATTTTATAGTGACAAGATACTTCGTGGAAACAACCAACAGAAAAGGGACAGAATGACGTTTTGCAGCGTCTGTTTATCAACAGAACTACGTCGGCAGTAGTAGTCGTAATACTCGTAGAAATAGGGTTCGAATATTCCGAGTAGGGTGGCTCTGGGATGTCTTAATTTTGTTTTGTTTTTTAGTGCATGTTGTCGGTGGAAAGAGGTAGTTTGCATTTCCCTCAATTGTAAAAAATTCGAAGCAATGGCTTTCGGAAAGTTACTGTTCTGTGCATTTCATTGGGCTCCCTTAAAAAACATAGGAAACTAACTGCCCTGGTATTCATAATTAATATAATAAGCAAAAAATAATGGATCAAGCAAATATAATCTCCACGTTTGAACGGTATGTTAACGTAAGATGGAAGAGTTAGAGTAACAGTCAATCCTAAAAGGTTTAATCATTATTCATTAACAATCTAATTATTCTTTAAATAAATAATTCAGAACAATTGTAATTCCTTAATAAACTTCCCAGAATAATATTAATCCTTAATTAGAATCCTTAAATAGCTTCCCAGAATAAAGACGAAACTAAAATAAAATAAAAAGAATAAACTTTATAATTATAATTTTTTCGAGTATTTGATAGTCTCTTTTTCAATTTTATCTCTGTAAGTACTTTTCATTGGTGACCAGGCTTACATGTAAAAGAATTAAAAGCTGTTAATGTCGAATATCAGCTAATCTAATATTTATAAAATCTACAACAAGGTTATGTCCTCAGATAATTTCTCTAATCTCCGCAATGCAGTATTTGGAACAATTACCGAAAAAGTGGGAAGTTTCGAGATAAAGACCATCGAGTATCACGGCGCTGAAAGGTGATACTTCGCACGCGTAAACAACCGGTAAGTTTCATTTCCATATCATCAGCTTAAAACGTGAGGTAATTCTACATTTAATAAAACACATCCGATTCTGAAAGGCTAACACGCGAAAGAACAAAAGAGTGAGCATATGTATTAAATTCACGTTTTCATTCCAGGCGATGCCCCGTAATCATACCAAGAAGGAATTTCATCCTGCTAAAAGGTAAGACTGGAGGGGTAGGCCATTACCATTTCATTAAACTCTCAACTATTTCCTTCTTCCGTTGGCAGCGGTGCATAATGGCGGAGGGAAGAGATCCCCCCACAGACGCGCGTCGTTAGAAATATGCAAATACCGTGACGTCATCAAATATCCCCCAACAAAGTCCCCGGATGCGCATAATACGAAGAGTTCGCTTCGTTTCAAAGGCTCGAAATTCGAATCCTGGAGGAATTGAAACGGGGCAGAATTTATAGCTTTGTTCTGCGGGATTCTGGGGTGGTGGTTTGGGCGCTTTTCGGGTTTAGTACCCGAGTTGGAATGCATTTTTCAAACGCCCCCTCCCCAGTGGACCACGGTTTAGAATTCTTGCGTGGTAAGTCGGGTGAGTAATGACGGCGGTGAGAAGCAATTGCTGTTATGGCGAGTTTTAAACCTGGAGGAGCATGAATCAATGCTCGCATTAGCACGGCGTTCGGATGTCTTGATAATCCACCACAGTTTGACGCTCTGATACAAGCAGCCGCGTGCCCTCAAGGTGTCACCATGTATTCCCCCCTCTGGGCCCATTCAATACATTCGACTATATCGGGGATTATTTTTCTTGCTTGCGGAACTGCTCTTTAATCTGTGGAATTAAACAATGCTCATTAACAGTTTGTCTTAACAAACCAAACAGATTATTTCAAATTTTCGATTATCTTTGCTGAAAGGATGAAAGGTTTACCTTGTTCAATGTTGCGTGTTGGCGCTCTGATCAATACATGTGGCGTGATTACGCCACAAAGGAATTGTCTGTTTCCAGCGTGTGAAGACAGGAGCGATTACGCTGATACATCTTCATTAATTGTATATTGACATAGCTATCAGAAACATTAACGAAATAAATTAGGATTTAATTCCAGGGATTATACTCTCCCAAAGGCGGTAGCGGCGGAAATTTTTGATGCTAAAGAATTCTGAATCTGTGGTGGATGGGATAGTACCTTACATCCTTAATACTCTGTATATCAATATGAACTATTTGCGATTAAGGAGACAGTATCCTATTCTGTTTCAGAAAAAGCATCAGATAACATCAATAACACATCTAATATAACCACTACCGTTAATATGATTTCTCAAAACCAGTCTATGAGATCAAAGAAAAACCTCCTTGAAGTCCCCACTAAAGTATCCAAAATTAACCTATCGGGATAGATCACATGTACATCGAAGGAAACGAACAATCAAACTTATTTCTGAAGTTTTCAGCAAATGGAAGTTCCAATCAAATAACCTAAAATGATCAAGAAGCAAACTAACAAGATGAACTAATTCGTTGGACTTGTACCAATGTATGTGGAATGGGATGTTTCTACCAAAAGTACCTACTAATACTTTCGGAAGATTTCCATAGACTATGTGCCAGAATTCAAAGCTGGTAGATTCTTCGCAGAGCACGTACTATTTACGTCATGTGAAGCCTTCAAATCTTTCTCCAATGGTGCTTAATCCTTCTGATGGTTTATACTCGCAACGAACTGCTCTGTAGTGGCCAGCCTCTCATAATAAAAACCTGTTCCAAATTGTCGCCTGTTCTGGGCAATAGACAATTTGTTTTCCTATTTCCATCTTTACTCCCCTGTTATTAGTAAGGCGAATTTGTCTCGAAGAGATATCTCGTCGATTGATTACATCTTTGACAAGATATCTCGGCGAAACATTTGGAGGGTTAAATATGTGCACAGATGGCAGATTGTTATGTCACTTTTCACGAAAAATTGAGTAAGCCCCATCCTGGAGTCTTTTTTGTTAATGTTTAGAAGGTGGCAAAATGTCGTAAGTCTTTTTCTTTCAGTTTGAGAGATAACAAAGGTGGGAAAATTGTAATAAATCAAAAACCACAGAACCACATGTTGAATTTTGAATCTTAAAATTGATGTCACGAAAAATTAAAAAAGTGACTTATAACATTTTGCCATCTGAGCACAGAAATACTGAAGGAACAAACTTTGTAACCCTACAATTCTTAGTGAAGAAACTCCTCAGCTCTTACATTGATCGAGTCTGTGAGAGTTGAGGTATTGAATGTGTTCTTGGAAAACGACTTCAGCTTTTCTTAGCAATTCATCTGTATCAATAGACAATCTTTTACTAAGACATTTTGCTTTTGATCTCTTTCTATATGCATTTATTGAATAGATATCTATCCATCGTGTATTTTCCCCCTTAAATTGTGTATTGTTCATGTATTTGTTTATTCAGTTGGTTAAATGTTAAAAATTTTGTGATATTGCGCGTCCATATTTTTCCAGTTTCCTGTTCTATGTTCTTTATCTCTTGTTCTCTATTCTCTATTTGTGTTAACCTCCTAATCTCCATAATCCTTCTATAAACCTGACTGTATAACTACAAGTCGCGTACTGAAGAAACAGTGTCTTCCTTCGGCGTTCATTCCAGGAAAGAACGCTTCAATCATGTAATCGAAACAAGATTATTAAAGATTCGTTTTTTAATGTCAGCTTATGAATAATCCTTCAAGCATTTGGAGAGAACGTGACTGCATCACCATGAGAGGTGCTGCCACATCGCATTCACCTTGGACGGTTTTGGTGAGACATGCTTTCCTGGAGGACTTTAAGGAAAGCTGGCGTGCATTAACGTATAATCTTAAGGAAATCGGGAAATTTCAAGCAGCCAACCGGACTTTAGCATGTGCGAGATTCGAACTCATGTCCAAGAACTTACAGTCTATCAGTTTCCTATGAGTGACCTTTAGTCGTTCGACCACTGGTGAGGCTTATTAAAGCCTTTTTTTTTTGTTTATTGTTCTTGTTTTAGGTTTTACAGTCAATCATCAAAAGAAGCTAGACAACAATAATTAAATTTAGTTTTACTGTTATCTTTGTCATTAGAAGTGGCTAGTATCTAGGAATTGATACTGGGAGACATACCTTAACCAACTTCATTTCTTAAATTAGATTACAATGTTTGTGGTTCTTATATCAGTGATACTGGAATAAGTGAAAAGATAAAACATTTTCAACTGCCTTTTAGTTGAAAATTCGTTTTCTGATACAATTGACAAAATCAACTAAACTCTACTATACTTTTCAGTATGTATACAATACATTTTTGTAACAGTGGTATTACAGCAACGTAAGGATATTGGAGATAGTGACTGTGAAATTTTGGACCTGTATCGTACTCGTATTCTACATTTAGAATTGAAGGCTCACAGGCTACTTCAAAATTTGAAACACTTTTGAGAATCATGCTATTTTTTATTCACACATTCCTTAAATTATTCTGAAATTAATATTGAAAGATTAATCATGTAAATAAATTAGAAGTAAATTAAGATTTAATAGGTTTTACAGTACAACAAATAAAAATATTTTTTTACAATTATTTGCCTAAAAACTCTTAAAACTTTTGAAATGAAAAAATATATATATATATATTTATTTAGATACGTCGTTATGGATATGAATATACTAAATAGCTTTACTGTCTTGACACACAAACGTGTAACAAACAATTCCCTAGAAACCATTTAAAATACACACTACATAGAAGGTTCAATAACGTACAGAATTACAACGAGCTGCTTCTAATTTTCTTAGGATATTATTGTATTTTGTTATGGTATTAGTATTTTGATAAAATAATATCTTGATAGTGCGTGGAAGTGGAGGATAAATCGAATTGAATATTGAACTTATCAAGGTGAACAAAAACAGTTTTAAATCACCCTCTTAATTAGTAAAGTAAAAATGAGACTGCAAACAAATAACATATTTTTGAATATTATATCTCATCCAATTAGATTTTAGTAGCTTTCTAAAGCCCTTTGCACAAAAGTTGAATTTCGTCTATAACTGACACAAAATTTCACCAGTTTTAACAAACGTTAAAAAAATCTATCAAAGGTTAAGTTCAACCTACTCTATGATTACTCTATGATCTAGGATTTTTTTAATCTTAATTTCATATAGTCCATAATGAAATTTTGCATTTCGGGCCTTTAAGGTTTTTAAATAATTTCCTACCACTTATATAAAGCAGTTGTGGATACTGAAAGACAAAGAAATTCAATGATAAAAAATTTGATTAAGATTTTTTTAATCTTAATTTCATATAGTCCATAATGAAATTTTGCATTTCGGGCCTTTAAGGTTTTTAAATAATTTCCTACCACTTATATAAAGCAGTTGTGGATACTGAAAGACAAAGAAATTCAATGATAAAAAATGTGATTAAGATTTTTTTTATCTTAATTTCATATAGTCCATAATGAAATTTTGCATTTCGGGCCTTTAAGGTTTTTAAATAATTTCCTACCACTTATATAAAGCAGTTGTGGATACTGAAAGACAAAGAAATTCAATGATAAAAAATAAAACATATGAGTAAATTGAAATTTGAATACATCCTACTTTCAAACATGCTGCGTGAAATAATTTTATGTGTGTTCGTGCTAGAAACATTTCTATTCAATTAATGCTGCAAAAGCGGTACGCCACCCTATACCATAGCGAAAATTAATATCAGAAATTGTCAAAGCACAGTGATTTATTTTCTGGTGGGTTCGAAATAATATTTATTTCATAACATCAATCATAAAAAATTTGCATCCTTTCCTTTTCTTTTCCGTCTCCAGCACAGAAGAAAAACAGTTTAGTGTTTTTTTTTTATTATGTGCTGTTCTTTAAGACTTTACAAGGTCCCTATGCATAATGGAGGTCTCGTCGTCGACTGAAGGCAAGTGTGAAATAATGCTTCACTTAGAAAATTTTTGGTTTAAATATTTCGATATTTTTAGAAAGGGTTGAAATTCAAAGTTTTGATATACGATGAAAATATCCGCCATTCTATTTTCAATCGCCTGTAACGATCTAGGCGAAATAAAAAATCCCTCGGTGGCATTCACTACTAAATCTGTCAAAAATAATATTTAGATCCCCTATTTTACCCTTTCATTGTCATTAGGAGTGATATATATCTTGAGCTGGTTGAAATGGCCTATTTTCTTTAACCACGTGATATATACGCTGTAAAAAATGACAGTTATTGATGATTGATATCCTGTTTAACAACTGAAGAGAAGGGCTTTCAACTCATCTCGTGTTTTGATTCATGCTTTTTAGGCTTGTCATCTACTTTTTTATGTTGGAAGGTCTCGAGGCATTAAATTCTAGATCAGCTATTTGGTTGGCTGTCCATAAAAGAACATTTTGCACGAGTTGTTTTTGTTGGTACCAAATTTTGATGACTCCTGCATAAAATTGTATCAGCATAAACGGATAGCACAATAATATTCAACGATTCCGCTTGATAAATTTTTGTGCCCAAGATTGAGGACGAAGAATGGAGCTTGTTGGGATCGGTTTTATCATTTAAGAAGATTTTCATGTGACACAGTAAACGAGATTGGATAAGAGGAATTACAGATTAAATTCGAAACATCTCCTAATGGAGATACAAAAAGGCGGTGGGGTAGGAGGGGGGTTGAATGAAAGTAAAGTAAGTTCAGGTAACACAGTTTTTCAAAATTTAAACATGTTTTTCCGAGCTTAAGGCGGGATAGTCCAACTGACGAACCCGTTTCTACAAAGTTCATATTGAACTAACTACTGCTCTTTCCCAGAAATGTTAAGAAATTTTGTATTTTTGTCATATACTCCCATAACTTTTACTAATATTTCAACACACTTATTTGTAAAATAACTTACCATTGATATAATGTAGAAGAAATACCTTCCAATGTATTTTCATTGCGGTCGCACTTGACCCATATGATAGAGAAAGCGCATCCATGTACTGTTTTCTTGTTTGCAGCGAGAGTGAGGAACATTATATAATTTCTTTGTTGCTCTTCTGTGGTCTGGGCAGCTTTCCGACTGAAATTCATAGCGCTCTTACTGTGAAACTATAGTACTCTTCCTATATCCAGCAGGTGGCAGCCCATCATCTATCACGGACGCGTTTTACATTAAGTTGGACGCATTTGCCCCACCTCATCATATGTATAAAAACCTCAACTGTACATAGCATATATAAACTTTTATACACCAAGAGCACCTTATTTCACTTCACATCAAAAGAACTGACAATAAACAGTGTATAAAAGGACTGGACTTTGCAGATTAGTCCATTAAGTATATGTTGACATACAACTGAAAAAATATAAAAATAGTATTTAAATGCATTGTTATGAGTTTAATAATTCGAAACGTTTTACAAGTGATATTATGTACAGTAAACCCATTTGAAGTCTTCTGATCTACCTTATTCCCTACGTTTTACGCGCCAGTGAATGAACATTTAGGATAAAGTTTTCTCGTCTCAATCAAATTAATAAAATCCCCATCTGGTAGCATGAATTTCCATTGTGTGGAAGAGAAATTATGTCATTCAATAAATGAGGTAGGTAGGCATGTATTTTAATTAACGTCGCACTGGAGCAACATAATGGGCTATTGACGACGGTTCGGGATTAACCCATGAAAGAAAAGATCAGAGGACAGCACCACGTAATTTTGAAACAGGTTCAGATGACGAGGTCACATCTCATCTAGAACCCCGCCCTCCAAACTTCCGCACCACGCCATTTGAAGCAACGACAGATTTAACCTGCATCAGCCCCCTTGTACAAGATGGTATTGGGTTGTAATTGAACTCGTAACCCTCCGGTTGCTGGTCCTTTACTCTTCCAACCGGCCTATCGCGTCCTTTTAAAAAGAGAGGTTAGGTTTGTTTGTTTAAGTTCAATGGCGGACAAGCAATACCAAAAGCAAGATCAGGTGAAACATCATAGGATTATATTGAGATTAAAAAAAATTAAAAGTCATCCATCTTAGCAATTCATAAATTCAACTTAAGCAGATTAGTCCATTAAAGTATATGTTGAGATACAACTGACAAAATATAAAAATAGTATTCAAATGCATTGTTATGAGTTTAATAATTCGAAACGTTTTGCAAGTGATATTATGTACAGTAGAAATATACGAGACAAAAGAGTGATGTTGAGTAAAATCTCCAGAATGAGATTCTGGATGAGAATTAAAAGAGTAACAGATTAAAAATCAGGGGGTCACGAGTTCCAAACTCATACTACTAAAGACAGTGCACGACGGTCTTAAGTTAAAACGAGTTTTGTTCAAACGAGTCCCGGACCGTTGTCAATAGCCCTCCAGTGCGACGTTTGTTAACTGACTACCTACCTCCTACTGGGCTATAGTGGCCTCGTCAAAATAACAATAGAAACAATTTGATGTACACATTGTTGAATATAGGTTAGCACAATTTAAGTATAAATATTATTATAGAAGTTATATAAGAACATGCAATTTACTGAAATGTACAAAAGGATCTTGTATAAATATCATATAAAACTCCCCCGGCGGATGATTTTGCATTTAGATAACAAGAAATTCAATTCGAAGAACTGTCTTCAAGTCTTCCCCAAATAAAGTTTAAGACACATAATAATATGCAAGGAGCCTTTTAGAGCTTGGTTGCTCAATCTAACATCCATACTCGGAAACATTTCCTTCAAATATAATCAAACCCTACTGACGGTGGAACTCAGAGCACCGGCTTTCGAAGGCAATTTTTCATAATATAAACCCTTCATCGAATCAAACGAGAGCTTTTCGCGAATCGGAAATAGCTTGTAAACATCAGCTTAGAAGCGTAAGCCCATTTCAAAAATATATCTTCCGAGATAATGGCACTCATATTCCCAGATCGAATTGTTCTCCGGAAAAGCAGGGCATTCTTTTCTCTTCAGAGGAAAAAAAAAGGCTTTTCACGAGAGAAATAAAATATGAGACTGTCAGCACATTTCACGTTATGGTATGGTCATTGTTGAAGACGGCTGACCAGTTATCAGAAGGAAGATATCTTTGCGTGCATCATTCATTTCTACTGTGAATCTAATTGAAGCTATGGAACTTGCAGGAATTGAACGCGTTAATATTTCTCAAATATTTCTAAATAATCTCAAAATATAATTGTGGATAACCTATTTTAAAACATTTTTTTTGTACACAAACACACAGGCCTGATTAACAATATTAATATTACACTATATTTAAATTTGTGTTAGCTTTGTCTAATTTTATTTGCAATTGGTTGATGTGTGACATTTGTAGTTAAAATTTTACTGAAATTGTAACTTTAATTGAACGTTTTTAAGAAAATTAGTGAGTCAAGTGATTTCTATCTTAAAGTGAGAAAAAATAATAAAGGAGTGAAAAAACCATTCATTTTATTTTTCCATGTGGTAGAGCATATCTTTTAGAACAAGAATACAAAAAAAAATTTTGATTGTCCTTAACCCTTTTGAAGATATTCCACTTAGCGTAGAACTCGCCATTTTATTTTTAAAATCTTTAAATAGAACTTTGGAATTTTTTCTGACTATGTATAAGATACTTGCAGGTGCAACTTATTTTTTTTCTGGACTCCTTACATATTGATGTAAACTCTTAAAAACATTTTCGTCATCATTGGTTGATAAACAAGGGAGATATAATTTATTTTCTATAAAAAACAAATTTGGTTTCCTCCGTCTGATCGATAAAAATCGGAAAATTCCAAAAACTTTAACAGGCTTTAAAACATAAGCCATTTGAGATAGAGCAAAAAAAATTTATACGTGTTCTTAAATCCATAAAAGGAACAAACATGCCAAGTTTCATCAAAATCTGAGACCATGGGTGTCGGACCCTGGCTGAACTGACGTGGAATGACCCAATTTCTAATAGATTATTTTTACTTTCTGGGGGTTTTCTCGACGAGGTATCTCGTCATTAGCAAAACTCACAATATGGACGAGACATCTCGTCATTAGCAAAATTGGTCAGATACTGATGGACGATCTATCTTATCGAAACTATTAAAAGGATTAAAACTTGTTTTCAGGAAGCTTTGGAATAGGCAATTGCTTCAATATACACTCTATAACAAAAAAATCGGCCCACCAAGAAGGTGCACAATTACAGTGGTGCCGGGCTCGATCAACCTAGAACGGCGCTGACTGGGGATGTATAGTCTTTAGTGACGAGTCTAGTTTCCAACTGTGTCCTGACGACAACCTCAGACTTGTCTGGAGACGTCCAGGATCCTGCCCTTACTATGGCAAGCCACACATGCCCACAACAGTGCGTTATGGTCTGGGTACCATCTCCTTTGATAGCCGGACCCTTTTGGCAGTCACTTTCTGTCCCATTTACAGCACAGCGGTACATAGACGACATTCTACGACAGGTTGTGTTGCCGTTTCTTTTGCTGTTTCACATGGCACGTATTTCTATGAATTGTCTTCAAGCTTTCCCAACACTTCCTTGGCCAGCTAAGTCTGATCTCTCTGACATAGAACACATTTGAAGCGATTGCAACCATCCCGGAATGTTGACTATTTAGCCTTACAGTTGTAGACAATTTGGCGAGAAACTCCGCCATCCGGGAACTTTTTCAGTCTATGCCACTCCAGGTGACAGTTTGCAACCAGGCCATAGCCTAGCCAGGCCTCACTTTGTAACGGTAAAACTCTGAAATATAAATAGTTCAGTTGTTCTGAAATTTTATTCGGTTGTTTTTCTATGTATGTTCTTCACATCCACCAATGTTTATCGCAATCGCACAACTCCTTTGTGCGTCGATTTTTTTTTGTGTTATCGAGTGTATAACTTTGATCACACACGCAGTCTATGCTTTATAAACTGCACTAATTCAGCATAACCTAACTTTCAGTAAGGATTGCATGGTCTATGAATGTATTGATGATCGCTCAAGCTCCTCCTTTGTATTCTCATATCGTGTCCCAGTCAGTTGTATGGAAGAGGTTAAGTGACGTATTTTCTGCTGATCAAGAGCTTCCGACGACAAATGAAGAAGCGCTGTCTGCCGTTCACCCCATTCCCGGTCGCTGGCGGCAAACGAACCTCGCGTCTATTGATCAGAGGTCTGCGTTAAGTGGGCATGGACGAGCTGATCAACCGGATGAAAAGAACGCACTTTCCTGATTTCAGAAGACGAAGCATTGTTTTCAGCTGGACTACAAACGAAGACAAGCGATGTCTGAAATGCTCGATTGGGGGGAGGGGGGGGGGCGTGTTTCTGATAAAACGAAGCCGCAGGTATAGATTAAAAAATTTGGTAGGCTGTGTCGAGGCCACGAATCGTAGTTTGGACGTGATGTTGGACTGTGAAATGAATGAAGCAGACTTAGTTTGCAGTTTTAACCATTAAAGTGCATTTGAAATAAAAATTGAACTGTAATTTAATTTATTAAAGACCTGTGATTGCATCGTAGTTCGGTTAATTTCGAATGTAACCCTTTACGCAGTCGTCACTCCGTGCAATCTAAAGTTATATTGGAACAAATTTCGACCAGCACCGTAGAAATTCGACACAGTGCACATGGCACTCGGTCCGAAGGTCGCGTCAGATTGGTCTCGTAGGTAGACGTTAATTATGGACATCATTTGTCAACTCGATGCTATATTTATTTTACGGATGTTTTTGCTGGTACGGAAATCATAAGACAAAACAGATGCAACTCTTTTTTTACAACTCTCAACATGCATTCCTTCCAGTTATGTTCAGATTTTAAAGACGTATTCACGTCAAAAAGTGACAGTCGGATGCAGTGTGATTTCGAAATCTGGTCTAGATTTAACGAATACAACGTGGGTGGTTTGAAGATGAGAAGTCTTGCTTGTGTTTAGAACCGCTTGACTATTAAAGTGAAAGGCTAGGTAAAATGATCGATTGGAGAATCGTACAGTCGCGGAAGAAAACGAACCCTCTTTTATTTCGAGAGCTATTCCTACTAGAGCCAAAGTCAAAGGTATCCCTCAATAAATTAACGTCCTCTACAAACACACATTTGAAAAGTATTGTATAAGGGGACGTCATTATATCAAATTTTGCACCATCAACGAAATTTCTAATAGAAACGCCATATTTTGATGCCATAATCAGATTCTACATCGTTAAATTAATCTTATATAATTAATCATAACTTTACTATATTTATATCCAGAGGTATTCAATCCTAAAATTGGTGTTAATTTCAGGGATCGTCACATATGAAGTCGTTATTCGTAGATAGAGATTAATTGTAGCTGTAGCTACCCGAATTTCGAATTTGAACACTATTTAAAACGTATTTTTCAGCAATCCGAGAATTATTTTATTTACTATGCAAGTGCAAACGATCCTATAATTATGATCCGAGGTTGGTCAGACGTTTTTTAAACATTTGACTGTCCTATTATTAGGAAAATTTAATGTTGCGCAAAAACTAATTATCGGAATGAGCTGAAATTTTGCATGGCCATACTATAAGTTCTGAATCGGTTCAGATCATAATGTAATACGGTTCCAATTCACATAACATTTTCAAACTTCAAATTAATAATTATTATTCCACACTAAAAACTATAAAATAGAATAATTATTATGTGGATTTTTTTGGGTTGCTTAACAGTAACACGGTACAAAATAAAAACGCTATAGAAATATTATTTAGGAAGATATCCATAATAGTATAAGAAACTGATTTAACATTAGGAGCTCCAATTTTTCTGTACGCATAACTTCGAACCGGTAAGACCTAATAATATGAAATGTGATATCTGAAATTAAATTTGGATATACATTCGAAAGTGTGTATCGAAATACAGGTTCCGATTGGAAATCAAGAAATTGGTGCCCAATTTAAAACTTCCCCCCATGCAAATTGTATGCATTTGAATTTACTTTCTGTCAAACGCCATCTTTGAATTTTCTCTATTGTTAAAATTGCTAGAATGAAGAAGGTGAGTTCATTTCTTTCCGCGACTGTATCGAATGAAAAGAAACTGTACAGCTTGATTTAAAAACTGAAAGTAAGGTGTAATGTAAACACATACCAAAAAATGTTTACAAGTACGATGGTATGTAACGGATCATGGTCTCCACACTCACTATTTTACGATAAGGAAAAGCACGTTTGCTCTCATGTTGAGAGAGGCGACACAGACCTCTACCTCTTCAGCTGCATTCACACCAAAAATGATCGATCGCTCTTTACCATGGCTAGGTGAATTAAAAGTATTATTAAAAATGAAAATTACAGATTTAACATTGGAATTTTCTAGGATGGGGCTGAAGAAATACACTACCCTACAATAATGGACCGGACGCCAGCGGATTTGCATAAAACCCGACTACTTGTTTGGGGTGTATTTCGTGGTATGGCATGGGACCTTTGCATGTTGTTCCTGGTAAATTCAACGCCGACGCCCATATGAACATTTTGGATAATCAGGTTCTTCCTACACTCTGACAATTTAATGGATTAGACGAATGTTACTTCCACGACTATAACGCTCCATGTCATGTTGCAGCCTCTGTCAAGCCGTGGTATCAAGAGATTGATGTAAAACGTCTTCCTACGCTCTGGCAATTTAATGGATTAGACGAATGTTACTTCCACGACTATAACGCTCCATGTCATGTTGCAGCCTCTCTGAAGCCGTGGTATCAAGAGATTGATGTAAAACGTCTTCCTACGCTCTGGCAATTTAATGGATTAGACGAATGTTACTTCCATGACTATAACGCTCCATGTCATGTTGCAGCCTCTGTCAAGCCGTGGTATCAAGAGATTGATGTAAAACGTCTTCCTACGCTCTGGAAATTTAATGGATTAGACGAATGTTACTTCCACGACTATAACGCTCCATGTCATGTTGCAGCCTCTCTGAAGCCGTGGTATCAAGAGATTGATGTAAAACGTCTTCCTACGCTCTGGCAATTTAATGGATTAGACGAATGTTACTTCCATGACTATAACGCTCCATGTCATGTTGCAGCCTCTGTCAAGCCGTGGTATCAAGAGATTGAGGTAAAACGTCTTCCCTGGCCTGCTCAGAGTCCCAATCTTAACCCCAAAGAACATTTGTGGGACGAGTTAGAGCGACGCTGACGGACCAGGGAACCACGTCCGAAATCTACAGCTAAGCTGATGATTCTAACGGCAAGAATGGATTCAAATACTCATAGCTGTGTATCAATACCTTGTTGAAAGTATGCCCAGAAGGATTGCTAGTGTAATTGCAGCACGAGGGGGGGGGCATCCCCTTTTGAATCATGTATTACTTCCCTTATACCACCACATCTTGATGTCCTGTGCATTATTGTAGGGTAGTGTACTTTAGATATTGATTTACACATGGCTTCAATTTTATCTCCCCACTTCCTACAGAAAGGCTCTTAGCCAAATGATGAGTAGTGTGTCGTGGGCACAAAGAAAAAGTACGATGCAATATTAATTTGAAGTTGTAAAGATTCAATTACTAAGTGGGAGTTTTCAAAACACCACATTTAAAAATGAGACGTCTTGTGTGTGACTTCAAAAGGACTTTTCATTGAAGTGAATTAAAAGAAACTAATTCTGGCCTTTACTTTTAAAGGAATAAATAATTATAGAATTGTTCCTGTTTGTATAAATAAATTGCTTTGGAAGATTTATTGTATGGAGTTGCATATTGTTCCGCTTGATACATTGAATTCGAAGTTTCGTGACTGAAGAATGACAAAGGCTATATCTTTTATTTGCTGTCCATATAATTGTGTATCTCGAAAAGTATCGCTTTTCAGCTTAATGTAAATTACTTTATTTTCTCTTTTGTTTTATTAATTTTTAATCAGTTTATTTTTGTACTGAAAATTAGCCCCAAGCTCGAATATTGCTCTCGGTCCTAATTTCTTTAATGTTACATTGTCATTGTTATTAGTTTCTGTGATGGCATAGTAAACTTCATGATATATTTCATTTACTCTCTTTACCGTTGCTTTCGGGAATAGTTAGTATCGGATTCTTGATTTTTGATTATGCAGATACAAAAGTAGAACCTATTTGGATACTTCGTCTGAACTATGTGGTATTATCACATCAGTTATTTTAGAAACTCAAGATTGAAGCCAAGAACGACGTTTGGGCGAGTGTACAGTTCTGGACGTTACGTTGGACAGAACTGTAAAGGAGACATTTTCCAGGTGACAAAAATTTTAAAACACGGAACCTGCCCATCTCCTACAGTTTTAGTAGCCAAACGGATGTTTGGTATAAGCATACTATAGGTTGCCATGTTCCAAATTTATCACTATTATTGGCGAGGGTAGTTATCGCCAATTTGCGACGATACTATATTTCATTATTAGGTGATCAAATTTATATCGTACTAGAGCAACAGAACCTGCTATCGGTCAGTCCGGGAAAGATCCGAGGACAACACCTCGCAGTTTTGAACCACAGACGAAGTCAACACCTGAGATTGCACTCAACTCTCCAAACTTCTTTAGTGCAACAATGGTGAGACATTTGAGACCACGACAGATTTATTGTGCACGCAACCCAACCGTCACAAATCCGCGGCTTTATCAACTGTACTACCACGGTCCTTTCTCTGTGTAGGTACAAGAAAAGGGAGTGAGAAAATGTAGACACCAGGAAATGGAAGAGTCAATCGATTTCTAGGTTTGTACCTTAACTCCTCTGGTCCTAATGGCCATGAAACTGGTGTGAAGCAGAGGCTAAAATGAGCTCTTTATCTGAATGGTCCACCTTGCGAGGTTTCTTGAATTATCGAGCTGTGTTGGCAATTTTGGAACCATAAGAAATTAATGTTCTCTCTTGCGAAATTCTTAATTTTCTTGGGCATATCCGAGATAATCAGCTCTCAAGAGCAAGAGTGTTATGCTGCTCCAGTGCGACGTTAATTAATTACCATTACCGAGGGGGAAAAACCTCTTAATATTGTACCACGGTCTGTTAACTAATTCAACACTTATGTTGACACTCCACTCTGAACTTCCACGACGCTTTATGAATATCCACTACTCTTTCCAAGTAGGAAACCCACTCTCCAAACTTCCACGCCACAGCAACGTAAGGACACTTGAGTCCACGGCTGATTAAACGGTCACCAGCCTCCCCGTGAACACGACGGCCTTTGACTGGACCTACTTTCGAACTGGCAACAGGCTTATGCTATTCTCTTCGAATTGGGCAACCGTGCCATCACTATTGCTCTCAGAACATGGAATCGTAACGCCTTCATATATAAACAGTTTTCAACCATCTATTGTGTGAATATAGTGGGTCGTGTTTCGATATCACCAACCGAAGAAGTAAGAGGGATACACTCGAATTCTTAAAATTAAATAGAGGCATCGAAGAATTCCAAATGTTCTCAATTCGAATTTTTACCCGAAAGAGACTACTTCGCCGCGAAAGCTGCATGTCAGTATGAACTCGTGGTTCGCTAAAAACTTCGCTCCTACTCTCAAATAACTTACACTGGAATTGAATCAATAAAAATGCACAAGAATAAACACGTATTCTATGTACTATACACTCGTATTGGGATAAATAAATACGATGCTGTGTGGTATGTATTTGCATTGGACTCTTTTAGACGAGATGTGTGGGAAAACGGTTTGAAACGGAAAGGAGGAAGTATGTGATAAACTTTCGGGGCATCCTTGTAACCTAAATGCTCAAACAATTCAGTTGTAGTCTGTCTTCAGCTTCACGATTTCTATCACACGGAATCGATTTTTATTCCACAAATGCCTCTCAACTAGACACCCATTAATACAAGCAAGCATAGTGATGCAATAGACTTATGTTTTTCATGATCATCTTCATAAAATATCTACATACAATTCATTCAAGTGCCATTTTCAGGAAATGCTTTAATTTTAGGCTTATTATTTCTATAAGTGAAGCCCTGAAAGTCACGTTTCATTTAGTGCGTATCGGCTTCCCGGATCCGAGGTTTTCTAGTGATCTTACCTTTTCCCATGGAGCTTATTGACTCAAGTAAACACGGAGATCATGGTTCCGAGATGTACAAGCAATTTTTTTTCTGCAATCATCGCACTATATTCCCCAATCCCTTTTATTTTTTCCTTTCACGGTATTTTTTACTTGTCCTTGTCTTGCGTTTGTCGCAGCTTGACAAAATATGGCGTTTTTTTTCCGTGGAACCTAGAAATATTCCATTTATCAATCTAAAAGCAAATGTTAAAATTTAAAAAGAGAACTGAAACAACGAAATACAATTTTTTTTCGTTCCTGTAATCATATTTCCTTTTGGATATACCCGGTAGTGATAGCACAGTTGGAAGAGTAACGTATTATCAACCGGAGGGGTGCTAGTTCAAATCCAACCAAAGACCTTCGTGTACAAAGCGGGTTGTTGCACTTTAAATCTGTCGTGGCTTCGAATGTCCTCACGTTGGCGTGGTGTTGAAGTTTGAGAGTGAGATGGTAGCTCAGGTGTGACCTCGTCATCTGACCGTGGTTAAAATTTAGTGGTGGTGTCCTAGGATTTGATTCCGTACCGTCACCAATAGCCCGCTGTGTTGCTCCAGTGTGACGCTAATTAAGGTACCTGGGATACCTTTGGTTATATTAATATTATTAAATAGTGTTGCATAATACGTGACTATATATGATCCCATGTTAACATTGATTTGTAACAATTGTACAAGAAGTATGTACAGGTATTTCAATTAACGTTGCACTGGAGAAACACAATGGGCTATTATTGACAGTCCGGGATCCATCCCGAAGCGAAAGATCCAAGGACAACGACTCTTAATTTTGAACCACTGTCAGGTGACGAGGTCAACACCAGAGCTGCACTCTCCAAACTCTCACACTATGCCAATAAATCTTATTAGGTTGGTACACACATATTTACTTCAGAAACCCATGGGATAATGTTGCTCCAGTGTGACACTAGTTAAAAACCTACATATGACCTTACTAAGTTCAAAATCATTCTTTCTTCCAAAGATAATTGCAGAAACTATAAGCATATATACAATAATGAGCATTTTTAAATTGGTAATTGGTAATTTTTTTGTTAACGTCGTACTAGAGCAACACAACGGTCTATTGACGACGGTCCGGGATCAGTCCCTTAAGGGAAAGATCCGAGGACAACACCTCGTAATTTTGAACCACGGTCAGATGACGAAGCAACACCTGAGCTGGCACCCCACTCTCCAAACTTCCACGCCAACCCAACGTGAGGACTTTCGGCCACTACAGATTTAAGGTGCACCAGCCGCCTCTACACCATACGTTTACAAACATCCATGCCCGGACCCGGATTCGAACCAGGAACCTTCCTATCTAGAGGCTAACACCTTAACCACTATACCGGTTGGTCGGCCATTTTTAAATTGGAATATATCCATCATCTAACCTAAAGTGTTTAAATTGTTAGATGTTACAATTAATGATATTATTAGTGATGCTGATTTCAATTTAACCGTGATAAGTAATATACCAGCGTCACGTGAGCTAATAGTTGTCTCCATCAGTTCTCTTTGCATATCGTAATTTCACACAATTATGCCTGAAATCACTCAAAATTTTCGATTGTTCGTTTTATAGCTATTAGAATAAATCTTTTAAAAGCTTTTTTCCTGACTTTACCAGTTAGACTGATCAGAAGTTGATATTAATCACTTTTGTTTATTCTATATATAGTCAATTTGTTTTTAAAACAAACTTCGGATTATAGTTGTGTATTGTACAGAAATTTATTCCATCGAAAACTTTCTTTAATCAATTGATAAAGGACAATAGCATCGAGAATGTTTCGCAATAGACAACTCGCACTGACAGTTGTCAAGCGAAAAAAAATGGTGTAGGAATACATTAAAATCTGTCTCTTTTGCCTTTATTAGTGCTCTACACAAGAGCACTAATAAAGGCAAAAAGAGGATAACTTTCGCAGATATAATGCAGTTAAAAGCAATCAAGTCACCAAAAGGGGAAATAAAGCCATTTCTCAAACGGCAATATGCAATGCAAGTAAATACAGTTAAATTATCCTTTTCAATCTTTCTATAAAGCTGTTACAGAAGCTTCACAGCAGCCCCTTTTGGTCGATTAGCGCAAGATATGTTCAAATAGAATTATTCAGACCTCCTCTCCTCAGACGAGCATACCTGATGGAACGTGACGTGAATATTAGAATGAAACCATCGCTTATTTATGCATAATATGAGTGTAATTTGAATAATTTATGCCTTTCCTCCATTCTTCCAATACTCCCTTCTTACTTTGAGATGCAAGGGATTTTTGCCTCCTGGAGCGCAAAGAGAAAATTATCAGGATGACAGAAAATTCTCCGGAATTGGCTTTTTTCGAATCTGCGAGATGTGTCGTGCGATTTTAAATTCAATTTTAATGAGCTGCAGCTGTTGAAAAACCAAAGTGAGCTTCCCGATTTGTTCTGGTCTTTTTTTAGCTTGTGTGTGTGCCGAAATCGGGTTTTTCGTCAACTTAATTTAGTGTCGGAAATTCATCACACCTTCCAGACTCCGGGTGTTGGCAAATATTCATGAGGAATATCGAAAAGTGGTTTTGAAACTTAATCTATTCATGTGTTGCTTCAAACTTTCGAATAATTTAATGAAAAGTTATTGGCATTCTGTTTTTGTGTGAGTCCCTTGACTGGTGTGTTAGACCATTGATGCCCCTACCTTTTGATCGTGGTAATATTTTGAAAATATGTTTTGTATTCCTGATTTTGCATCAATGTCAATTTATATAAATACTTTTTAACGGTATATCTTCTGATGCACTTCACATGGGTTGGTTGTTGGATGTGGAGCAATGGTCGTATTTGGCCAAACGCAAGTCAAAGTCAGGTAAAAAATGTCAGTAAAGGAAAAGAGGGAGTGAGGAACAGATAAGTAGGAAGAATATCGTTTGGTATTCTTGGAGTGCTCCCCTGTGTTTAGCAAAGGCACTAAACACCATGGAAAAAGAAAATATCCCTCATATACCTCGACTTCTCAAAGCCCGTACAAACCTAAACTTCACATCAAATAATTCTATTTAAGTAAAATTAAAACGAATTGAGTTTAGTAGTGCCCTTGTTAATGCTGTGAAGCTTGGAACGAAAAATTTGTTTTTAACCTTTAGACTATGAACGGCACAGCAGTTGTATCATGATCGCACCAAGAAAGAATTTAGACTACGGCCGTTACAGCAGTTGTACAGCCGTCAAAACAAAAAACGACTCACTCTATCGCAATTGCACTATTTACATCACAGAACAAGACGGATGGTAGCAATCGACTGGGTTTCTATAAAAATCAATGTTTAAAATTTATCTAAGGAGCCGTCTTCATATTAAATTGAGTGGTTGCTCAGATAACTTCAATACGAACCACCATCTTGTATCACAGATTTGGATTCTACACAAAATTTCTGGTGGATTTGATGAAAAAAAAAAGGTGAAACGGCGTAAAATTGACCGAGAAAATCCAAAAAAAAACATTGAGGGAGCGTATAAATGTTCGGAATTCAATCCTATTATGAATATTAATAAAGACGTGTAATGGCCGTCGCTGTCAAGGACATGTTGCAGGGGCCTTGGTGTGGAGTCCATTAATGTGGTGACAAAGTCAGAATCCATTCGGATCGAATCCCACGATCTGTTGTCAGAAATTTCTGTTTTCACTTTATGAACAATCCCCAATAACGATAGTAATCATCAGTTGTTGCAGCTGTAATAATAGCAAAGGGATGCACCCATTACTAAATAGAATATTAAAGCCCTTTTTCAGAATAACACGCAGTGTCCAAATACTTTTGTCCACATAGTGTAAAGGCAACTACTAATCTATAAATGTTTCTTACAAATCTTAAAAGTGTAACCCTTGTTCTTGGCCTGAATGGTTCGAATCTACACTGTGAGTACCTTTCTAACTAGCTCTTGTGTGTAGGAATAAAGTTGCCTCATAGAATTAAACGAAACCAAAATAACAACATGAAAGATTTGGAATTGAATCTATATATATATATATATATAAATTAGAATATAATGTTTGTACATTGCATATTTTCGACTAATTTCAAGTTTTCTATACGTTTTGGACCATTTTGATGCCAAATCCGCCTCTTAAGCGTTTGGTGTCGGTTTGTCTGTCCATCTATCTGTCTGAATGTGTATGCCGTGTACACGTCCACACGATTTAATATATTTTTAAGAAACATTGCATACTGTGAGTACTTATCTTTATTTAGTGACTGAACTTGGTTGCGAAAGTCTGTTTGTCCGTTTTTCTGTTCTACGTTTAATTTTGTGCATTTGTACACCCGTCAAAAAAAAAAAAAAAACTCACCCGATCGAATTGCATAATTTACATCACAGAACAAAACGGAAGGTAGCAATCGATAAAGGTGAATGTTTTCTACAAATACCAATATTTAAAATTTGTCTAAGGGGTCGTCTTCATATTAAATTGGGTGCTTGCTCCGATATTTTCAATACGAACCCACGTCTTTTATCACAAATTTGGATTCAACACACAATTTAGGCGGATTTGATGCAAAAATAATGAAAAACGGCGTAAAATTGTAAAATTGGACGAGAAAATCCATAAAAACCATTGTGGGAGCGTGTAAATAATCGGAGTTCAATCACATTATCAATATTAATAAAAACGTGTTGTGGCCGTCGCAGTCAATGATCTATTGCAGGTGTCTTGGTATGGAGTCCATTAAGATGGTGACAAAGTCAGAATTCCTTCTGATTGAATCCCAGGATCTGTTGGCAGAAATTTCTGTTTTCACTTTGTGAATAATCCCCAATAACGATAATAATAATCGAATTTTGCAAACAGTCTCACTGCGTTACTAATTATGCACGTGATGAGCTGAAATTTGGAATTCCGATGTTTCAGTAACAGTTCCATGGTGTCAAAATTTTCCAAGGATTCTATTCATAATTTTTATGAATATTAATTTCAGAATTAATAAAAATAAATAAAATTTAATTTGATGATAGTAAAATGTTTGATTGTGTTTGGGTTTTTGAGTAGCAAAGGATGGAAAAATAATTTCCAAGAAAAAATAATGTTTTTAGCAAATATAATAAAAAATGTGAAACACCAATTTAAAACTAGGAGATCTAATTTTCAAACACTTACAAATTGGTGAAAAATCCAATAAAACTGATTAACCTTTTTTTTATTTCCGCCTGAAATTGTGTGTAGAATCCAAGTTTGTGATAAAAGACGGGGGTTTGTATTGAAATTTTCGGATCAAGCACCCAATTTAATATGGAGACGGCCCCTTAGACAAATTTTAAATGTTGATATTTGTAGAAAACATTCATCTCTATCGATTGCCACCTTCCGTTTTACTCTGCGACGTAAATTGTGCAATTGCGATAGAGTGAGTCGTTTTTTATTTTGACGACTGTACCTTAAAAGGTATAAGAATCGCGCCAAGAAAGAATTTAGACTACGGTCGCGTTACAGCATTTGGACATTGAAAGTTATAAGAATCGCACCACGAAAGATTCGCTCTTGTTATATCTATAGATGTAGGCAAAAGTTTAACGATTTGTTTGCGATTTTTTTTTCTAAAAGTACGTATAAAAGAACATAATATTCAATATCTACATTGAATGATATGGTCGCAAATTTTCATGTCGGCCTACCATCACTCGATTTGAAGTAATGGTTAGTGTCACTGGCAATTTTCAGTATAATTTCCACGATTGGATGAATTTTTTTTTATTTCAGCTTTATCTTCATGCCTATTACTATTCCATTTCTATGTGTGTTCGGTTTTCACGAGCCCGAGGTATTCCAATGATCTATCCTTTACCGATTGGATTTACTGCCTCCGTTAAACATGTAGGTCGAGGCTCCAGCAAGCGATCGTTCTGTTTATTCTTTTCATCCTTTCTTTTCACGATTACTTGACACTGTCTGTCTTGTTTTTGGTGCAGCTTGGCCAAATATGGACCTTTCTCCGTGAAACCTAAAACCAACCAATCCTGTATATTATATTTACATAACTATTCCTGCACACACACCCCTAATTTAACCAGCGTCGTTATAATTGCAAGTTAAATTCAAAAATAAAATGAATAATGTGTTCTATATCCATGAACAATTAATTAAAAACAAAACTGATAAAATGTTGAACGCGTCTATAACTATACAATTTCTTGAATTTGATTTTTAAAAAAAGGGTAAAATTCCATATATACACTCAGGAACATTGAAAATAGCGCACCAAGAAGGAAGAAAGGTACAATCGTGATACTTTGCAAATAAGAACAGTGAGATCCGATATGCAAATGATCCAAATTTGGTGCCAATGCGCATGACCAAACACCTTGCAGTGGCGCTGCACTCGGGAAGTGGGATCGACGCATAGTGGAAGATTCATAAACGTGACAATCCCATTCCGACTCTAGGAGGACTTCAGTTAGCGAAGAATGCCAGGTAGACGTGTGAGAAGGCCTTTCTCAGAGTTAACAGAGTTTGAAAGGAGCCTCATCATCGGCATGATAACCGCAGGCTGGTCGACGCGCCGTGTTGCTCGCCAGGTCGATCGTTCGGAGTGTGCCGTCATAACATGTTGGAAGCAGAGGACACGAGATGGTACCCACGTGCGGCGTACCGTGTCTGGAGCGATCAGGAAGACGGCAATACGAGAGGATAGTGCGACAAGTTCTTGTGCATCCCACACTGACTCGTTCCATGATACAATCAAATGTAGGGGTGTCAGTTGTTCCAAAAACCATTTCCAGACGCCTTGCGGAAGCGAATCTGTAATCCAAGCTCCCTTTTCGTGTAAACCTTTAACACCGGAACATAGGCGACTCCGTCTACAGTGGTACCATGCCAGAGCGAAGTGGAATGCCACAGATTGGCAAAATGTGGTATTTAGTGATGAATCCAGGATCGTTTTGGGGACAGATGATAACCGAGTACGGGTGTGTAGGTGCCCTGGTGAACGGTACAATTCCGCTGTCGCGCGACACACTACCCGCACAGCAGGCGTAATAGTCTCTAGGGGGGCCATAGCCTACGATAGCCGGTCCACTATAATTGTGGTACGTGGAACCTCAACGGGTCAGCGTTATGTTGATGACTTTCTTTGATCCCACGTGGAACCATTCCTCAATGGTATTGCAGGGGCAATTTTCCAGCAAGATAATGTTCATCGGCATACAGCTCTAGTCGCTCAAGACTTTTTACATCATGTTCAGACTCTTCCATGGCCGACCCGCTCCCCGAACTTGTCCCCTACAGAGCATGTGTGGGACCAGCTGAAACGTCAGATGGCAGGGTGTCATTTATGTACATCATTTGGAGGTGGCTGTTCAAGATTTGTGGGCCCATCTGCCTCAGAACAACATCAGAGGTCTAATCAACTCAATACCGGACCATGTTGCGGCATGCATTGAGGCGGTCCGAAGCGCTATTGAAGTTGCACTGTATTTGTCTAATTGTACCCACTGTATTTGTTTAATTGTCTTAATTTTGGGATCAAGTGAATCTCTCATCTGTATCATCATGTGTATTAAATTTCATTTCAATCCGATGCTCCCTTCTTCGTGAGCTATTTTCAATGTTCCTGAGTGTATATGTAAAATCTTAGTCTATATAAACGAGAATATTATTGTAAAGTACAATTTCCGTAACAATTGTTTAAAATACGAATTCCTATTGCTGATCAAAAGAAAGTAAGTGCAACGCAAAAAGTTAATTTAATTTGTTGGCAAATGGCCCCTTAAAGAGTAAAATGATGTTATCGCACGCAAGTTTGAAATCATTTAAATGAAAAATAATGAAAGTAAATGTATAAGATTTATTTGCAAGCAATTTTCTTGTGATACAAATGATGTCAGGTAGAAAAAAATTGCTTCATAAAATGTCAATGATTACAAAAAACAACTGAAGCAGTTATCTTCGCTTTGCGCATTTATTTACCTCAAAAATAGCTTTTGATTTTAAAGGAAAATATTCACTAAATATTCTGCTTCCTAAATTGTTCAAAAAATCTACACAAAAAAAAATATCATTCAAAGAAAAAAAAACTCAATCAAAATATAAATATCTATTGTTAAAAATGACTAAGATGATTAGAAATATATTATGATACCACTGATACCATATATTATGAAAATTACGTTTCTACTCATGTCTTTCTACAAAACCGAAGCGATGAATATGCTGTTTCATATAATCGATTTGCTAGACAGCGCTTCAAATCATTCGTTCATATTTATAGAATGCAATCAAATCAGAGTTAAGAATGGAATATACAGTCGCTGTCTAGGTTTTCATTCGTTAGTCGGTTGCTAACAAACATTCAAGAGCAACTCGTAACAATTCTATAACTCTCGTTCCCAGTACCTTCATTAAATACGACAGCTTCACTTGCATCATATTGATTTTGGAGAAGTGGTATGCTTACCACCTGCGCAATTTGAGATTTTGGCTATTGTTGAAAGACGAAATGTATTGCATGATAAATGTATTGCTATTAGATTAAAATTATGTCTATCGTAATCAATCAGTTACATTTTGAAAGACTTTATAGCGCTTTCAGACGTTTTATATTATGGGGTCGTGGTAACTCAGTTGGTAAAATCGCGCATTAGCATCCAGAGGGTTGCGAATTCGAAACTTAATAAACCAAATACCGTCGTGATGTGAGGGTTGGTGCACGTTAAATCTGTCGAGGCCTCAAATATTCCCGTTGGTGTAGTGTGGAAGTTAGGAGAGTACAATGCCAGCTCAAGATGTTGATCTCGTCACCTGACTGTGGTTGAAAATTACGAGGTGTTGTCCTCGGATTTCCCCTTCGGGATAGATCCCGGATTGTCACCAATAGCCCGATGTGCGACGTTAATTCAACTACTTTCCTACTTTTATGGCCGTAGTAACCCGGTTAGAAGAGTATTGGATCGGCAACCGGATTGTTATGAGTTTTCGAAACTCGATCCAAACACATACCGTCTCGTACGAGGATGGGGGACGGGGAACTGGTGCATGTTAAATCCATCGTGGCCTCAAATGTCCTCACATTTAAGTGGTGTAGATGTTTTCAGGGTGAGATGCCAGCTCAAATGTGACTTTGTTGTCTGACCTAGGTTTACGTAATGAGATGTTGTCCTCAATCTCATCCTCCGGGATTCATCCCAGACCATCACCAATGTCCCGTTTTGTTGCTTCCAGGGCGACGTTTATTTAACTACCTACCTAATCAGTTGTCCTCACAACGCCACAGCCGCCTAGGATAGTTTCGTTAGGAGGAATGCGAGTGTTAGGCATTATCCTGCTGCGTGAGATTGCCTTTCTTCCCTACATACGGCCTAAAGTTAGCATTTTACTGTGCACATAAGCCTTACTAGCTGTTTATCATATTTTGAGATATTTCACGATTGACTTCCGTCGTTAAAAAAGAAATGCTCAAAACAAACATAAATATCAATATTATGGGAGATAACCGAAAAGATAACCTTTTCTTTTCGAGCCCGATCAGGAGTCAGCAGAAAGAATCGGTTTCCGATATAAATATATATATTTCTTTTCTTTCAGGAGACATCTTTACAGTTAATTCTTTCTTCAGTTCAATTTTTCAGACAGTTGAATTTCTAAAGAATACTGGTATTGACAATCGTAATCATAAAGGTCTAGTAACATTTTTCATTACGTAATGAGAAATTGCTCTTAGGAATGATTTGCTTTTACAATGTTTTCAATAATTAGAGGGGTTTTTGGTACATAATTTAACAACCGTACACTTAATTAATCGAAAAGAAATTTTTATCAGAGAAACGATACATTTCATTACAATAAGTTACAATACAGCTTCAATATACACTACCCTACAATAATGGACCGGACAGCAAGATGTGATGGAATGAGGGAAATAATACATGCTTTAATAGGGAGATGGTCCCCTACTTGCTGCAATTACGCAATCAACCTTTCATACTTTCAACAAGGTTTTGATGTACAGCTATGAGTATTTGTGTCCATTCCTGCTGTAAGAATGTTGCCAGCTCAACTGTAGATTTCGGACGTGGTTCCCTGGTCCGTAAGCGTCGCTCCAACTCGTCCAACAAATGTTCTATGGGGTTTAGGTCAGGGAAGACGTTTTACATCTATTTCTTGATATCACTGCTTGACAGAGACTACAACCTGGCATGGAACGTTGTCGTTCTGGAAGTAACATTCGTCCATTCCGTAAAATTACCAGACTGTAGGAAGAACATGATTGTCCAAAATGTTCATGTAGGCGTCGGCATTCAATTGGCCAGAAACAACATGCAAAGGTCCTAGGCAATACCACGAAAAACACCCCCAAACAAGTAGTCGGATTTTATACAAATCGGAAGGCGTCCGGTCCATTATTGTAGGGTATTGTATATGCTTGTCATCTTCTGTCTTGGCTGTTTATGTCATCTTATATACCACCCAGAGCTAAATCTTAGACCAACAAGTTTCACAGGATAAAAAAAATTGATGCAATTTTTTATTTACTTTCTATTTGGTAAATTATTCTGTGATAAAGGTACGTCCCATAAAGAGAACTTCTGGGCTTATCACAATCCTCAATCCTAATTTTTTTCTCTTAAATATGTATTTAGTATTCTCTTTAACAGACCACGGCCCATTCCTATTGTATCTAAGTAGGTTTAAAATTGAACAAACGATCTTTTGTGCATATGGTGGGACGGTTGATGTAACCACTATTTGTTCGCCTGTAAACTCAAAAAATTCCTATTTACTCTACCGTATCCAAGATAACAAATTTTTAATAACAAGTAGCCTCTCTGGCGGATTTGAGTAGATAAGTAGGCAACTTAATTGACGTTGCACTGGAGCAGCACAACGGTTTATTAGCGAAAATCAGGGATCAAATCCGAAGGGAAAGATCCGAGATCAGTTGGTAAAGTCACACCTGAGCTGGCATCACACTTTCCAAGCTTCCACGCCATATCGAAGTGAGGACATTTGAGGCCACGAGTTTCGAACTCGCAGCCCTCTTATTGCTAATCCATTACTCTTCCAACTAGACTATAATGGCCTCGAACTTTTAAAAAGGGAGTTATGACTAACTTAAATTTATTCACCACGTTATTGCACAGTACTTTATCTTTTGTTAGTATTCTAGTTTGATAAGCAGCATTTAAATTTTAAAACGTGAAAGGAACTCTTATGAATGCCGTTGCTGAAAGTTACAAATTTTAAATCGGTTAAATTATCAATTCCAACAATTTTTCTTGAAGCATTTTGATTTCCTATTAAAGAAATATTATTTTTCAGACATTATGACATGCGCTACTCTTTTTGACAGCATTAAAAATTAGATACGGACATTCAATTGCGGAATTGAATATTTTGCATTTATAACCTATACAGTCAACCACATCTTCATTTATGAACTGTGAGTGCAGCTCATTTTTATCGCCTCATGCCTCACTCCCCTAATTCTAAGCGAGAAATTCCTTGCGCCAATAAATAGAAAACAACAAAATATATTTATTTATAGTGCTGAGAAATTTCTGAAGTGAGTACATCTACACAGATGATTAATTTCCGTCACACAGTAGTACTCAGCTGAACTCATCAAAGATAATGGAATTGTGGTAATCCTTTCAGCAAAGACTTTAGTGCCTCTGAAAAAGGAGATCGCAAGGGATCATTTGCTTTGGAAAGGGATTGTAATAAGAAAGCCAAATGCGAAAGCAAAATTCTATTAGATATCGCTGGGTATTTTATAATCTTAGCAGTTTATATTTTAATATGACCATTTAACTGCTTCTCTTGAGCCGCGGTAGCTCAGTCAGTAGAGCATCGGGCACGCATCGGAAGTGTTGTGTGTTCTGTTCTCAGCGAAGCCTTCAATTCTGGTGGGTGCGAGATCGGCGCTTGGACATGGCTAAAGACCGTCGTGTTCGCTAATGGTGGCTGGGGCACGTTAAATTGGTCGTGGTCACAAAGTCCCCCATGTTCCCATACCAAATCAATACCTCTGGGGGTACCTGACCAGGGGGTTATCGGCCTCTGATTGGGATCTAAATTACGATATGTGAGAGAATGGATGTGTGACAGGGACCTTCCTGTAAAACGGATGTGTCATGCATGAAGAAGTCCAACCCTCCGGGGCAATGGCACCCCCAATTGGGCCATATATGGCCCGCACGACAACAACAACAACCTGCTTCTCTTCATACGCCATTTTTTCTTTCTGAATGCATTTGTCACCTGACTAATCAGCTTGATTTCACTCGCTTAGTAAATATGTAACGGAATGCACGAATATAAAAAAATATTTTTACTGTCACAAAAGATCTGCAGTGCATGGATAAAAAAATCCTCATCCACCTTCTTGGTGCTCTACGAAGCGACTGGACTGTCGTTGCGTTTTAACCCCAAGTGGTTTCGACGGGATATCTTGTCCATTAGGATCTGACCAATTTTGCTGATTATGAGAATTCTAGTCGACAATATTTGCCGAATTTTCGGTGATATCAAGACCTGGTCAGTTTTCTTCTAACGATCGTGTTTTCTTCTAGTGACGAGATATCTAATCCAACATGACCTGGTAACTTGCTAAAGACGCGATGCTTCTTGTTGAGACAACCACAAGGAGGATTAAAGGTTTAGACTGCACCAGACTGCTTTAACAACTAAACAAAGTACCTCGTCATTGGCAAAAGTTATCAGATATATTGAGATATATCATTCAATGTCTCAGTCATTAGATGAAAACTGACCTTATCTTGATATTGTTGTGATAAAAAAAATCGGTAATATCTTGATGACGAGGTATGTTTTTATTAGAAGAAAACAGACCAAATCTTGTGATCTCGTGGTCATAAAAAGATCGACAATAGCAATAATTGACAAGGTTTCTCATCGTAATTATAATTGGTCAAGTCTGGATGGACGATAAATCTCGTTGAAACAACTTATGTATTAAAACTTTGAAACTTGTCCATGCTCCGCATCTTAGCAACTCCTTTCCATATTTTGAAATGTATCAATGTTTGTGGGACAGCTCATGAATGAACAGGATTTGGTCGCTGTGGATTTGAAAAGCATGGTCTTCTATACGTGATTGATTGACCAAGGGATCACAACATAAGACTACATTTAAAATAAAATTCACGTCCTCTCACACTAAACAGGATAGCAGTACAGTGACATAGAATCCTACCACAAAGCTTCTGACTACCATCAGGGTTATCAAAGAAGGGTTTTTTAGCGTAAAAACCATAATTTTGCCAAGCTGCTCCAAACACAAGACAGACAACAGGTAATGGAGGTACACACACAATGAAATAATGAATGAAAAGAAAGAGAGAAAAAAACAGGGTAATTTCAAGGAATTACTTGTACTAAAAGAAAGCTGAAATTTTGCATCATGCAAAAAAAAGTTCATCGGAATAAATTTTCATCCAAATATATGAAAGTTGCTCTTAATATTTTTTTCTCAAGTTAATTTTCAATGATAATTAGGAAATTAATGTTTGAAAAAGTTATGAAGTAGATTGAATTTGTGAGTAGTTCAAAAGTAACGTAATAAACCTTTTAGTACTCAGTCAGGTAATGGTAATTAATTAACGTCGTACTGCAAAATATAATGGGCTATTGGCAACATTCTGCATAATGAGAAGATTATTTCGAAATATGCGAATAAAGGTCTGTCAAGATAATTTCATATGAAGCAATTCAACCTTAATAAAAAAAACGTTATTCCCTATTGAATGATACCTTTAAATTTTCTCTGCTATTTTTCGCCCGCTGCTGTACGTGTGAATAATAAATGATATGGTGACTGCACTTCCAGATATTTCTTATTAACAGCAACCTATTCAAATTAGAATAAGGTACCATAACACAACAAAAATGTAATTTTTAAGTAAACTATTTCATCGCCTTTAAAGATAACACCTAAACATCAGAATATCAAATGAGATAACATTTATTTCTTTGAAGCCTTAATGATCGTAGAATATGTATGCAGTCGTAACTATTTCCAAGCCTAAACGTAAGTTGATGCACCGTTTCCGAAATGATTAAGGACATTTTAACTTGTGACAATATTCTATAAATCACTAATATTAATTCTATGATACGAATTTATAGTCTGTTGTACAAAACTCCATCAATGTCGCTTTATCGATAGGAAAATATAGTACAGTACCGTATATAAAAAAAAAGTAAATACGGCTTAGAATTGAATGTTAAAATGAAAATGTTGATGAAATGAATTAATGTTCCATGATCAATTACCTTTCCTAAATACAGTATATATTGTCAAATTAGAGCACACTCATTAACTGAGAAGAGAAAATTTTATTGTACAGCTGTTTAAAGACGAAGTATCGGTTTTGGGTAAAAAAATAATAAGCATTTTGATAATGCTATGTATCTTTTAAACATAGTAGAATAGTCCAATGTATTTATCATCATGAAAATATGCATTCAATTTCTGTATCAGTTAATGAATTTCTGCTCTAAGCTGACGATATATATGATTAAGAAAATCTGTATTTTATTTAGAAATATATTAAATGTGTGAATGTGTTTACTCTCCGATACTTTAAAATTAAATTTATTGGTACTTTTATTAAAAAAGGAAGTGTTTCAAAAGAACTATTCAAATTGCATGCACAGAAAGTACTCGAAATTTATAGATATTTTTTATGCCCGCTCAACTGAACATTTGGTACTACAAAGTATATTCGTGAACAACGTTGCGGTATGTAGCACACAACAGTGGGATCAATTCACTCAACACCTCTTATAATGTAATCTCACTATAATTATTAAGAATGAAATTACGATGAGATATATAGCACCCCGGCAAGAAAAGCGACACAAGTAAAAAAAATGAAATTTTTTAGCTTATGTCATTGAAAAATATGTATGAGGTGCCCCAGCGTGTTATATTACTGTTCTATAGAATCTATCTATATATATAATTCTCTTACGTGGCACGCAAAAAAGACGTTATTTGTTATTGCGTTTTGGCAACATTGTAAGATTGTTAGTTTAAAACAAAGCCTCGCGCCTCAATTGAATTTATAGCGCTATCGGATGAAATTTTATTGAAAAATAAATAAATTTTAGTCGAGCTGTTGTTGTTAATAATAGAAATCAAAGAAAGCGGAGGATCTTTTCAGGACCATTTAAAAAACTGTCTTTTTCAGGGCCAACAATTATAGTTCAACAAGACGCTTGCACTACAATTTTCGACAACAAACTCAATGAAAAATAGTCGGTGGCTCGAGTGCTGGTGTTAATGAACACACAAACAACATGCTGGGTGTTCAATTTCTAAATCAGCGCTGACATTTCGAGTCAAAATTTGATCAAAGTTTTCATTTGAATTCTGATTCCAGAGGTACTGTATATATCTTTTCTGAAAATAGCAAAACATTTAGATTTGAAAAATATCTTTTTGGAATATCATATTTTGTAAACAATCCTTTCTGCTAGGACACATGTCTTCATTGATGCGAGCGAACCAATGAGGATTGCGAAGTAATCCCCCAGGGGTTGGCGAGCAGGGGCGGGCCCCTAGTATAATAGAAATTACTGCCATAAATACTTACCTAAAATTTAAAAGAGAGAAGTTTAAACTATTCAATATACTTTTTTAAGTATCCTTTAAGTTGATGTTTCTCAAATTCTGCAATTTTGAGATGTGTCACTTTTTGTGACGTGGTGCGATATGTCGACATATAAAAAGTATTATGAGTTATTTTGGATACATTATTTGTGACAAAATTTTGAATAGAATATTTCCGTTTAAGATAGCAGTGTTACCTACTTAAGAAACCCTGAGGGGAACAATCGTTAAAATAAATGTTATTGCCTTGAAAATCTGTTGACATTTACATTTTCCCTTCAAATATAAATTCATTCTATGACCGTAGAATGAATTCGAAAGACGTAATTCCCTTCCAGGCTTTGTTTAAATTCCCTGAACAAACATTTAGATAAGCTTGATAAAAAAGCAAATATATATTAAGCACATATAATAAATTTATTCCACACCGTGGCGAAATTTCATCCACGACTTTTTCATAACACCTAAAGAAGAACTTTTTACTCCTCAAGCATATTAACTGGTGTCATTTTGCGTGAAGAAACCGCGATGTTTTTACGACGAAATCGCGAGGCCGACGTTTCATTTAGGATATTTTTTTAAAGCAGAAAACGTCCTGGTGGCCTTTCGCGACGAAAAAAATAAGCTTTCGCGAAATATTGTTTGAAAATGGGGATGCGGAAAAAGTAAAAAAAAAAAGAATAGAAATAAAGTAACATCCGAAAAAGGTATAAAGTCTGTGATGTTCCGCTGTGCAAACGATCATCTCTTTAGCACAATAACCGACCTTTTTAAAAAGTAAAAAATAAATGTAAAGAAAAGAAAATGCGTAGGGTTATAAAAGAAGAAAATGGAAATTCTTGCTCAGCTAACGGTTTTGTTCTTGCTGCACAAAAAAATGGCGAAATGCTCTCTCATAATATCTGAGAACAAGCATATTATTTTTACTTTTTTAAATACTTAATAACGGAAGGATTATGATAATCGGTTTGTTTTTAAAATACAGAAAAAAACAACTGTGAAAAAAATAAATCCAGATGTTGATGTTTTATGAATAGATTCCTATAACCTAATTGAAAAATGCAAAGAAATAGATAGATTTTAGTGAAGTGTTTGGTTTTTTTCTTACTCTGTTTCGGGACAAACATTCAAAACACGAAACATATTTGCTTTGATAGAAATTTTCAAATGCGCAACTGGAGATTAAGTTAAATCGGATTACAGGATGAAATTTTCGATGTTAATCGTATTAAATATTAGAGTAACGTTATTGAATCAAACATTTTGTCAACAGCTTCTTGCACTCTAGCTTCGATTTCCCATTAAGTTTCAACTGAACATTTAGCTCTTACACCACTAAACGGATTACAGAACCTAAATATTCAAAATAGGATTTTGCATGATTAAATTGCAGAGTTGGACCTTATATTAAGCTACTGAATGAGGAATAAGATGTGATAATTTGCGAAGTCTTAGGAACATCATATTTTATTCACTAAGCATACTAATTATTCCGGACGTACAGTTACTGCAGCAACAGGTAGACGTTCATCCGATTTATTTTTAATTATTTATATTACATTAATTCTCGAACCTGTGATTTGGTCGATTGGGTTCCAGGAAAATGTTCCCAAGGTTTTTTTACTGCATGCTTTTAGTTCAGTACTATCAGCAGAAGCTCTGCTGTTCTTTCATTATAAAGATTAGACTATCAGTTAGTAGAATGGATTATTTCTGATGTAATATGAAAGAACAGCGTCTCGCTTTGGATTCTTACTGCATGTGCTTTTAAAATATTCTGAAGAAAGTGCTATTTAATCTTTCTCACTAGAACTTCTCACTCACTTCTCCGAATCTGCCAAGTCTTTTCAGAAGCAGGCGCCGGTTAACCGAAGCATCTTTTGGTTCAAAATAAAATTTAAAAAACGCTGCTCTTAGTCATTTTGGTTTTCATTTACATAGTATTGGGGATTAAGTTTGTGAACAAACGTAAGTAACTCAACCTTCAAAGAGAGAGAAAAATCTAAACTCCAAGTAAATTAGAGGTAGAGGTAGTCACTTAACGTCAGACTGGTTCAACTCAACTTGCTATTGGCAGCGGTCCGGATTTGGTTTTGGGGTTTTATAGCGGAAGGTCGGTGACTGTCCAGGATCAATCCAAAAAGAAAATATCTGAGGAAAACACCTCGTAAATTAGAACTACGGTCAGATAACGAGGTCAACACCTAAACTGGAACTCCTCTCTAAAAACTTCCAAACAACGACAACCTGAAGACACTTGAGGCCCCGACAGATTTAAAGTTTCATCATCCCCGAATGTCTTCGGTTGGAACGAGTGTTGAATTCAAACTTAGAAATTTAATGAGTTGGTAGAGAACGTTTCTTACAAACTACAACGATTAAAGCAGTATCAAGGTTCGAAGTGATTATAAGCCTTGTGGAAAAAATTAATATTTCTATATAATGGAAATCTCCGATTTTTACAGAAACGTAGAAAAGTTGTTTTGAATTATGCCTAAAATCATAACTTTTAAATAATCATCTCTTGGTTTCTTTTCTTCTCTTCTGTCTACCGTTACCGTGGTACCGTCTGCTGTCTATAAAGGTAGGTTAACTTTTCCTTTACTTCTGTTTTGTGTTTGAATTCCACCTTAAACGTTGCTAAATGAGTCCCGCTAACGATTCTCCCAAATGATTTTAGAAACGACAGTAACGCTTGATGTGTGAAACGTTACTATGATTGGCGGAGTAGGGAAAAAATATTTAAAAGCAATGCAATAAATATATTTTCCTTTTTAAATTTACTAACATGGTTAGCATATGTATGACTTTTATTTAAGATTTTTTACTTTCTATAAAGCTTTTCATGAAATTCCTTATAGGAATTCGAAACTTTTTATTACGAAAATATATGCTTCTGTGCCAGAATTACTTTTAACTTTTGCTACTACCATTAACACACACACACACACACACAACGAATTCTAAAAGTAAATAAATCTTCAAAATTCAAATTATTAACCAAATCCGTTAACTAAATGAAATCCCACCCTCCAAACGAAGATCAATTTAAATTTTCCATATAGTTTGAGTAACATTTATTGTAGTGCAAACACTATTACCAATTGTTAACAAATCTGTCGTGATATATTTCAAATTCAATTTTCTTTTACGAGTTTTCTTTATGCATGTTCATTTAATATTGCACGTGATTTTAAGTAGATCGCATTCATTTATTATTTATGACATAGTTTTTTTTTATTCTGTTATACAATTAAATATGAAATAGCGAAACACTTTCTCTCTTGCTCCCATCAAACAAAATACCTCGATTTAATGCTACTCCAAAACTCACATGTTAAGTAAGGATGCATAAAGTATTAAAACTTTTTTTCTAACAGAGTGTGTATAGAAGATTGAAGAAAAACAGATTCTGCATTATTTAATTAATTGAACAAATATGTGCATATAACAAAGAATAAGCTATTTCGTTATTGAGCCTCACACGCACACACACGCACAAATTTATTTTAAATAACATTCAAATATAGCGATCTTATTCTAACTATGTATCAATCTTGAATCTACTAACTATTTATTCTTGGAAAATAAAACCATTAAAAATTATAACGTATCAAAACGTAATTCGTTTCTTTAATTTATGGTAATTGGGGTTTTTAATATTGGCAACTATTGTATATTTTCTTCTACTGGGGGCTACAAAAAGATTTTTTAAGTAATGGAGCTGCCTTCTTATATCATACAAATACCAGTTCTCAATTTCATAACTAGAAAAAACCCAAAATCTACAACGGTTCTTGTAAAATTAAATTTCAAAAAATTTATTTATATAAGTACCTTATCACATCCGTGATTTTTAAAACTACACAAAATAGCTCCTGCTTTATGAATTCTTTCTTGTGAACGGTTTCGCATTTACAAATACCCCAAGGCTAAACACTGATCTTTCCTGCCTCCATAGCTTTGTGTCCAATTATGATCCTGTATTATTCTAATGATAAATAGGAGCTCACTTTCTTGAAAAATGTTTTAATAAATTACTTTTTTCCCTATTTTAAATTCAGTTTTTTCCTACAACCCGATCACATTCTCACCTTTCCTCACGAAAAATGATCTTGTTAGTGAGCCCTCTCGACACTACTTACTGAAATATTTTATCATCATCTAAAAAGGATTAAATGTGCACACGAGCGTTCAGTTTGGGAAAGCTTCCTCAATCATTTCGTTTTCCTTTTACGAAGCTGGTAATTAATTGAGTTTTGTTGACAAACTTGATCTTATATTACCCTTAAGCTAAAATTGCAGTAATAAAAGTTATATTGCAGTCCTTTATTGGAATGCTTTCATGGATATAGTGTAACGAATTGAAGAGTTTATAACATTTATGACATTGTAGGTAGTGTGATGTAGTGAAGTGAATTTTAGTTGTGGTGAGTGGATTTAGGCATAGAAACAGCTTTGAAACAAACGACAGTATATATACTGGTTAGACTATTTAATGTAGGATTCGATCCTGAAAGGAAGTTAAGACATAATGGTTTCAGTCCCGCTGTTTCTTCGGAGATGAGTATCTCTGCGTCCAGTCACTTCCAAAATTTCAACAGATCTCTGTCGTGGAGTTAGGAATGACGGTCGCCGTTACTCCTGTTACTTATTAACGAGGAAGGGCAATTACCATAAAAAATAGCTGCTGGACGATCCTTAATTCCATTTAGTCGTAAACTCTTGAGAAATTTCTTCGGGAGGATTTATACATCGGTGGACAGTTCATGTTAAGGACTAAAGCTTCGGTTTCCTAAGAAAGTGGAGACGTTATCTAACAGCCGTGATAAGTCATGATGACCCGGGCATAATTTGACGGCCGTCTAAACAAGAATCCAGAGGTGTCAACTTATGCGTACAGAATACGTTGGAGAATGGGCAACACAGACGGCTGTCGTGGTTTATTTTATTCTAGAAACAAAACAAAGTGGTTTTTTATTCTCTAGTTCAAAGTTTCTAACTTCGGGATCGTTGAAGGTCGAGTGCAAATTTCAACAGATTTCAAATCAGCGTAAATTTCTACGCCAGATCGATATCAAAAACATTTTTACTATTCAAATATTTACCATTTGATTATTTAATTATTTATTAAATAATTAATTATTTATTTTAAAAAAATCCCATTTAAGGTATCGATCTGATGTCAAATTTTTCGTAGATTTCGAATCCGTTGAAATTTTTATTCTGTGTTTAACGATCCCGATTTTACAAAAACGAATTATTCAGTGGCAGTCAAATCAGTCAGTTCAATGGCAGTCAGTTATATTACTCCTCTTCGCTCGAATCGTTTGGAGCAGGAAATGAAATCTGGCCCCTACAAGAGAAAAAATATTCCCCAACTGTTTGAGACCGCTAAGACGACAGTCATGAAAATGGCGGCTCCGATAATTTTCGTTACGCTCACAAACAACGCTCTCTAGGAAACCAACACCATGTGTTAGTATAAACAACGTTTTAGTGACGTCACCCACCGATACGTCACGGCCGCTAGATCACGACTACGCTTTCTTAAGAAACCGAAGCTTTATTGCAGGCCACCGAAGAAGGAAAAGCCTGAGATTCTACAGTAGGTAGGTGTATTTCCGTCGCACTGGAAGCAACACTAAGGACTATTGGCGACGGTCCAAGATCAATCATGAATTGAAAGATTCAAGGGCAACGCCTCGTAATTTTGAGCCATGGTGACATGGCGATGTTAATACCCGAGCTGGCTCCCTACACTCCAAACTTCCACACCACGTCAACTTGGAAGCATTTAGGCCACGACTTAACATGCACCAGCCCCTACTTCACGACGGTCTTTGGTAGGATCTAGTTTTGAATTCGCAACCTTTCCGTTGCTATTCCGCGAATCTACCAACTGGGCTACGTGGTCTTAATGAATGACTTTGTAAAATGTTTTGTAAATTTTTTAGTAACTATAGAGTTTGCATCTCTTTCACTGGATGATTATTAAATTATATTTCACAGTCACTCTTAGATCGTATGATACTTCAAGCATTAATTTGCATGAACGTGTCAGTCTCTGCGTTAACCCGGGGCAATATGGGAGGTGTTTTCACATCGCACCGCCATGAACAGTGAGGAGGAACTTGGATATGCCTCCAGAAAGGTATTAGTAAAGTCGAGGTGTTCCCAGATCTTTTCCTTCGGAAGCCCAGTGTATTGCTCCTGTGCGAAGTAAATTCAACTATCTACGCACCATACATTTACATAAATTATGATAAGCACATTTGTCTTATCAAGTGTAAAATCAATTACTATTATGCTTCTTCAGGTAAAAAAAGTACAATTAAGTCACCATCGATGCAAATAAAATGCCGGTAATTTATTAGTTCATAAATGTATGTTCTCGTTGTATATTCATTGTTGACATTACTAACATTTTAAAGAAATGTTTCGACTTTGTATGTAATGTAATATTTGTTAGATCCACACACACATTAACATTGGAGAGTAATGACAAGAATGAAATGTAATATTTAAATCCTGTAGTGTGGAACCTGATAAAAAAACATCTAAAAATGTTAGAGAAAAGGCTTTAAATGCAGATTAATGTTATTTATTGTTGCGAAAAAGGACTTAAAAGAAACATACTAAACTACGAGTGTAACTTAAAACCAGACTGATGGGTTTATCAGACGAAGACATTTTTGTTCCTCATTGCAAATGATCAAAAGTCAACACCAAACAGGTTTTAAAACAGCGAGAATAAACTGAAAAAAACCTAAAATAAAATAAATGAGAATTTTAAATATTTAACGAGTCTAAAAAATAAATTAAAATCTTCAAACAGACGAGACTGCAGACGTTTCATTATTTAGATGGAAATTAAATAACCTCGGCTTTCGCTTATGTCTCTCATAGCCCATTAATGTTGGGTTAAAAGAGGAAACCAAAACATTGGAAGGCTGCACCCTGGAGATATAAAATAGAGGCGTCCTTCGTACCCAATATTTATAGTCAGTTTCAGCCATATTTGTCTATTCCGCTTTTATCGCGGCGACTTTTGCTATTATTGCTCAATCTTGGTGATTTTGCTTAAAAATATTTTTTAACCTTTTGACTACGGTTATCGATATAACAAGAGCGATAAGAGTAACTTTCAAGGAACAACTGATGTAATGACCGTAGTCTAAATTATTCCTTAACGCTATTCTTATAACTTTCAAAGTACTGGTCGTTGTCTAAATTTTTGCTGTCGTGATCATGGTACAAATGCTGTATCGGTCGTAGTCTAAAGTTTAAAGCAAAATCGTCTGTGAAGATAGTAATTTAAACATTTTGCCGACTATTTTGAAAAATTGATCTAATATTAATGAAAACTTCGTTCTTTCAATCCAAGAGCGGGTAATCGGTAGGTAGGTATTTAATTAATGTCACACTGGAGCGACACATTGGGCTATTGGTGATGGTCCAGGAGCAACCCCCAAAGGAATAACACCACGTAATTTTGAACCACGGTCAGATGACGAATAGCGGACGGTAAAAATGCTTTTCGAACTTTCCTTTGTAGATAATTTTCTAAGGAACGCCAATTTTTAAAGTTTTGACGCCTAACAGTGGCAAACATGAAAGATAAACATCGGAATCTGGTTGCTAGATTGCCACGAAAAACGTTTTATGAAAATATTTAGTTTTTAGCTATATTTTTAAATTTAAGTTTTTTGGCGGAATCTTCAATGTTCCTTTCATGCTTAATTTGCAGATTTTGTACTTCAGCCGATTCAATTCATATCTAAAGCAACTAAAAGTACTAGGTTTTAAAATGAAACTTTTTTACACATATGCTACTATTTCACTAGTACTTTGGCCGTGGAAGCTCTGTAATCAACACTCGTTCATGATGCCAGTCTGTGAATTGTTTTTATATATTATATTTAGGGTAGGTGTTCCAAATATCGCCCCTGTGCTTAATATCGCCTACTCGTGTTTACAAGCTACTATGCGTGACATCTATGAGTTAATGTTGTTACCTTGACAGTATAGGTATTTGCCACACGTAGCGTCACCGGTAAGTTTCCTATCAGTTTTATCAACAACACTATTGCATCTGAAGTATTTGAGGCTGTGATTAACGTATTTTTTTTTGTCTCCTATCAATTCAGGGAATATCCAGGTAATTGTTTCCAAATCACAATTTCGTTTATATGACTTGAAAGCACATTAAATACTAAAGGTAGGTATGTATGCTCTACTAGCAACTCGTTTTTAATAGTAGCTCCTAATTTCGCCTGGAGAGTGGTAATAGGAATAGGGGTAGGTGATATTAGGAACCCACTGTTGAAAATATTCTTGGGAAATGTTTTTAAATTTCTCTAGTTAACTTAGAGCGACATAAGTAAAGAAGGTATAATCTCTGTAAACCAAAGAATAATAGTTCCTAGGGATATTCATTTAGATTCCAGCTTGATTTCTCAACCCAGGAGGCTCACATACAGAGAAATAGTTTGTAGGCGATATCTTTGGAATAACTACCCTACTATTCCTAAATAAGGAATATATTTATGGAGTACAGCTAATTCTGTTTCTGCACAAAACTTTTTTAAGCGAATTTGATTTGACACGAATTCAAAATAAATATTTCATTCTCTTTTCAAGCGAGTAATTTTGATTTAACACGAGTGGGACCAGCCTATTTCCAAGACTTTTTTGTCTAAATTCTAAGATTTTTTAAATTTGTGGCTTAGTAGTATATTTTCTATATTACACGCTCTTCATAATATAAAAATTACAGGTGATACTGCATCTGCAGATGAATCAGCTTCTAAAGTACTCCCGCTGGCACTTCCTAAAATTATTGAAGATGTAGGATACACTCCTGATCAAGTGTGGAATGCAGATGAAAGTGATCTTTTCTGTAAATGAATGCCAAACAGAACGTACGTAGCAAAATTGCAGAAAACTGTTGGTGGTTTTAAGGTAGCAGAGGATCGTGTGACCTTATTATTTTGCTCCAACGCATCAGGAGATCGTATGCTGCGATAAAAGCGCTAATGCGCTAAAAAATATATAGCCATTGTTAAAAAAAAAGCCCTAAAACCACGTTTAATGAAAGTTGTAGATATAAATAAACTTCATGTTCACTGGATGAAAAACAAGAAGGCTTGTGTGGCCACTGTTATTTTTAAAGAATGGTTTAGTGATTATGAAGAAAATAATCCTGTTCTAAATACAAATTTAATAAAAGAGAGTGTCTGTAACTGGCCATAAAATTGGGTAATCATTTTGTTAAACATGATACTAGTGAGGAACACGCTGAGAAGTTTCAACGTGAACTGAAGTTGTTGACAGCCTCTTACAGAGAATTATATAACAGCCTAACCAAAACACGAACACAGCGATTAATAACTGAATTCGTTCGTAAAATCGGTGAAACCTAATCAAAATGTTAATAGATAGATATTTTTCAGCTTAAAAGTCTTCCATATTCACCAAAGAATTATTTTGTTTCAGAGTGAGTTCTTTGGAATCTGACAGTAAACACAGTCCCCAATACCTTGAAACAATCATGAACAACTTTTACTTGGAATTTTTCCTGTGCGTATTATATATTTATTAAAAAAAATTCAAATTCAAATTTTTTTTATACTTTTTATAAGCTAAAATTGATTGTATGTGTGGAATGTGATCGCAAAATATTCATGAAATCTTTTCCCATCTCCAAAAATAAAATTCTTTGCGTGTTGTAATCATTTCATCTCTGCCTCTAGCATTTTTTTCGGTTTTGTTAATGGCCTCCATAGTATAAAACCTCCGTTGTTGATCTTTAGACCCTTTCTTGCAACGACCTAAGGTTTTATCTCAAATGACTCAATAGCACTTTTTCTTTTAAAATTTGAATGAACATAAAAAAACACATTCTAATTCTACAAAACTCTGAAAAATAATTTTTTTTAATAAATGTTAAAAACTGTTTTGTTTTGGTCAAAAAATGATGTTTACGAAAAACACTCCAATTTTCTCACTCATCACAATATTAACATAAAACTTTACACTAAGAGTCTTAAATATATAAGCTAGTGGCTGAAGCTGGATATAAGCTAAATTTTATTCGAATCTGAAGACATAAGGGATAACGTAAAAATAATATGAATTTCTGAAATGTTTTTCTACAATTTCACAACAAAGTGACTGACAATTATTTTCTTTTAAAGATACACATAAAATCCAGCTTCAGGCACTAAAATATACATATAAGAACCCGAATATCAAATTTCAAAAAAATATATTACCTACATTTTTAGTTATCATTGTTGAAAACAGCATTAAAAGAAAAAAGCATTTAAAGATTGAAAAGCAATTTTTTGAATACAAATCTTTATCTATTTGCTCCAAAATTAAATGTTGGCTTGAATATAGCACAACTAAAAATCATTAACTGCAATTTAAAATTTTAAAATCCTGCGGGAAACCGAAACTTGAACCAAATTCCTGCGCGCAAGCACAACTTCCGGTTTGAAAAGTTTGCATCGAGGTTTTTTCAAATTGAAATATCTGAAATTCTTTTTTTGGAACAGACAAAACAAAAACAGTTTTGGAAAGAGAAGAGTTCATATTTTAAGAATATTGAATTAAAACAAATTTGAAATTTTGGTCAAAAATTGACTTTTTAACGCAGTCAGATACCTTAAGGTTTCGTTTGTCTGTGCATTGTACCAATGAGCTGGTTTCCATTTTTTGAGTACAAATTTTCTTGGAAAAAAATTTATCCCATATCATCGCTCTAGAGGTTGAATACCTTTCAACCTTACATTCCGAGTGGTATATACGAACCGTGAATATTTTTATTACCTGGCAGGATTGCTTATTTTTCAAAATTTGATTCTAATGAAATTCTTTTAAAGTTTTTATCATTTCTTACACGATGGTACACATAGAAACACTAATGTTACGGATATGTACTCTCCCGAAATAATTATTTTTGTAAGAAAATCTCTACTTTGTCATCGAAGTATCCTAAAGTATTCGACATTTGAACTAATTAAACAAATATCATTTAGGTACTATAGGGTTCATGTTACACAAGTTCTCAGTACAAAATTCACAATTAACAGTTGTAAGAACATTGTAGTGTGTAAATACTAGAAATAATGTAAATACCAAATGTAAATACCAAATGATATTTATTCGAAGGTAGAAATTTTGGTTTGTCTTTTAAACGAAATATCAGACGATACTTTTTTGTTTAAAAGAACAAATTTTATACATGTTTTGCAAATTTTTATTTAGTTTCAATTTATGTACTTATGTTTTCTTTTCTTTTGCTATGCGGGGGATGAAAGGAGATAAAAATATTGAATAGGCATTCAGCACGAAACTATCATTGGAACTTGTTAATGTAATTTTAATAATGTGATGACAAAACGTAACTTTAAACATACACGTTAGAACCTATACCGTACTGCTTTGAAATACGTACAAGCAGCTACTTTCGCTTTCAATCGTCTTCTATCCCTAAAAGGATATGTTGAAAAATTCGATTAGAATACTTGAGCCACTCAAAATTTAATTGGCTATTGTGTATAACTGTATACAGAAGTGTCGCAATAGTTATTGAATAAATGGGTTGAAAGCATGTACAATAGCAATTTTCGAAGATTCGAATTTGTGAATCAGGTGCTCTCTCTGATAAATGTGTTCTTTCTCTAAATAAAATGCATATTTTTATCACATATTATACTTGCACTGAGATTTATACTGCAATTCCTATCAACCTTTATTGTAGATTTGAATTCGTCTGATATCTAAATGTAATGCATATCTTTGAAGCTTACTCAGTCTAGCTAATAAAATCAAATTTATATTCACAATTTTCAGTTAATAGTTTTAGAATAGGTAAGAATAGTTTTGTAGCAAATACAGTGAAGCAATGACTCAACGATGTGAGTTACTTCTGTTTTCGATGTTATTCTAGGTTCGAAATCAATAGCTGAAGAAGTGACGAAGAGGTAAAGTGATTCTAAGCAGAAAGTTAACCCTCAACTGCTGAAGAAACAAATTGAAACATTTATGCTAATTTTTTTGCGATGCATTTGCACGGCATCTTTTAATTTCAAGACCTTTTAGGTTCTAAAATGTTAAATTGTATATAAATCCTGTTCTCAGATTGAGGACGACTGCATTTTTTTTATCATCGTGTATAGTTTCTGGGACAATATGTGATGCGATTTCTTTCATGGAAGGTATTGCGAATCTTCTGTGGACGTCAATACCTACTTCGCAGTCTGCATGAAAAAGTAAATAAGGTGGAAAGAACATGGAGGTTCTGCTGTGGTGAATATTAGACACACGTGTTGACGCTAAACATATCGTATGCGTGTAATATTGCTATCTAAATATTTCAGTCGCTTAAAATGACAAAGGTACGACAACAATTCTGAGAGCTTTATGTATTCATTATGTGCCCGATGTACCGATAACAACGGACACATAATAAATACATTATAAGTACATAATAAAATAACTTTTGATCCTGGTATTTGTGATTTGTTCTATGCGCCCAGAAGTTCACATTTGAACAGCATATGCTTCTCGAATAGTCCTATTTACAACAACTTATGAAATATAAAAGTAAAATGATCAATAGTAACATTTTGATGTTCCCAAAATTATGTGACCCAAACTGGTAGTAATGTAACTCTGTTGAGTGGAACTAAACATTCACGGACTAGTTGTTCCACGGGACGGATGAAGACAAACTTCCACTGATTTATCATCTGATTGGTCCGAGTGACATAATATTAGACTTTGACTGTTTCACCTTTTTTGTCGCAACTATATCCAAATGTGGATACACACACCTACGCTGTGATGAGATGTTACATCGCCAAACGAGGTGATAAGGCTAAGTCAATTACTCGCAGATCAGTCACGTGACTACAAGTCAACATGTTGCCCACACTTTTTGAAGCTTCTTCGAATAGCAATGCTCAGTCAACTTATAATTCATGTCTATGAATTATAAGTTGTTAAGATCTATGTTTACAACCTGATATTTTAGTGTAGCGAACTGTTTTTGTTGGCACACATTAAATTCATCTTTATTTAAAAGACTATCTGTAAAGCTCGTTGAGAATGAGTACAAGGGCTCTATAAACCATTTATAGTTATTGTGCTTACTATTATTTTCTGCTGAGTCATCATAAATCAAGAAGGTGCACTGAAACATACCATTGATAACCTTCATTTTTCATGACTTTTACAACTTGAAATACTCAGAAATACTATAGTAAATCAATAATTAATAAATCTTACGACACAAAAATTTGTCAGTCAGTACATTAATCTCCCAAAAACTCGGTGCAGTACACAAATAATTAAATTTAATTACTCTATTATTCCACATCTTAAAACAAACTGTATTTTAGTTAATAATTGAATGGATCTAAAACATTAAACATATTGAAATAGAAACAGATGGAATATAGAAAACAGCATACTCATTAATGATTTAATTGCGCTATCGCAAGGAGCTTTTAACCAAGTTTCTGTATAAATCATTCTGTATAAATATTGCTTACGCTTTGTATTGTTTTATTATAAATTTAATCACTTGCATTATCGTTTCCTAACTTGTATAATCTATGTATATATTTCTCTTACGTGGCACGCAAAAAAGATGTTATTTGTTACCGCGTTTTGGCAACATTGTGCGATTGTTTGTTTACTAGGAGCCTCGCGAGTCATTTGAATCTATAGCGTTATCGGATGAAATTTTATTGAAAAAAAATTAATTTTAGACGAGCTGTTGCGGTTCGTAATAGAAATCTAAGAAAGCGGAGGATCTTTTCAGGGCTATTTAAAAAACGGTCCTTTTCAAGGCTAACAATTATAGTACAACAAGACGCGTGCACTACAACTTTCGACAACAAACTCAGTCAAAAAGTGTATGGGTGGCTCGAGTACTGGGGAAATGTACACACAAACAACATGCTGGGTATTCAATTTCCAAAGCAGCGCTCACATTGAGAGTAAAAATTTGCTCAAAGTTTTCATCTAAATTCTGATTCCAGAGGTGTACTGTATATATCTTTTATGTAATACAACAAATTTAGATTTGAAAAATATTTTTTTGGAATATATTTTGTAATCAATCCCCTCTGCTAGGACACGTGTCTTCATTGATGCGAGCGTAGGTTCGCGCAGCGAACCAATGAGAATTGCGAAGCACTCCTCCGGGGGTTGGCGAGCGTTAGCGAGCAGGGGGCGGGCCCCCTAGTATGATTTAATATTTATTTATTGCACGCGAGCAACTTCTCACGAAGGTATTTAAATGGAGCTTTAAAGAGAGAAAGGAAAATTTAAATA